>OZ018306.1:14352373-15697015 GCA_963969485.1 Nomada goodeniana
GGTCGATCGACGGGACCGCTATCGCGGGGAATAGCAACGCAGCCGCGGTCGGACAAGCGAAACCAACAATTTAACAAACAATAGTCGCTACACTGAAATTCAATCCCCTTTACACGCTCGTTTCGCGGTTCATGGGCCATCAAGCCGCGGCGAGGCTCGCTCCTCGCCGTCCGAAAAAGGAACCTCCCCGGACCGTTCCTCCTCAAGGAACACGATCCATAAATCAACGGGCAGAAAGTGCGTATCGGTGTCCGGGGCAAACGCCGGTTTATTCGCCCCGTGGTCCTAGATTATTTATCACTTTTGCATCGATGCACCACCCTTCCCGCACGTCACCGTTAATGCAACCGTCCATACATTTACATTGTCGAGGGCACGGCGAAAGCGTCGTCACACCTATGCGACGTTCCGCTGGAGGAGACGGGAAGTGCCGGGGCCTAAACCCTCTTCACTCTCGACGGGTTGTAGCCGGCGCTGGCGTCTGATTGATATACGGACTGTTAAGTGTTTGCAATAACCGACGTTTATATCCACCTCTAATACATCCAGCCATAAATAACCGGCCACTTCGAAGCGTGCACGCGGCACGTACCCGCGACCAGCACGGCGAAGGGGCCGAGGGGGGAACGGTAGGAATCGCGAGTTGCATGGAGATGAGACGTTGACCAGAAGTCGCGTTTTTGGACGGCTGACGAACATCGGGATGTCGATAACCCGTCTTGAGTCATAGTGCAGGGAATTCTTGTTGATGGCGAGGTGGCGAGGTGCAACGTTAAGACGAAGAGCGAATGTTTTTCTCTGGCCTGTGCTTTCCGCTGCTGGAATGCTCGTATGGGGGCGGTTCGGTGCGTGTTGCTCGTGAACACTTTCTTAACTGATCACTTATGAATAGTCGTTCCACCCCGTACTGCAAGTCAAAAAGTTCGACCGTTGGGCTGGTTGAACAGCATGGAAGGTGTTAGAGAAACATCGAAATGCTTTAATCGTTAAATCAATTAGTGAAACTTCAATTCTGCCTCAATTGTGGTCTCCCCTGCTCGGAAATATTTGTGGAATTATGGCAAACGTTCGGGAAACAAATTCAGCTTCTTTAGTGACAGTGGTTTGCCCTGTTCAAGCGTGGACAGATATTTCGATTCTTGGAAATCAGTGATAGACGTGTTACTTCGTCATTAACTGATGAATCGGGAGTAATTCGGTGGGCACGTTTCGGTTAACTTGCGTGAAATCGCTGGTGTACCTTTGACACGGTCAGTGTGTGCCGTCACGCCCTTTTGTGCCCACAGCGGCATTGAATATCGGGGTCTCTAGGAGGTCCGATCCCAAGGGAACACCTGCGGATACCTAGGATCCAGGTGTCGTCCGTGGCTTAAACTCTTGGAAATTTGCTAAATCCCTGCCCTTAAGCGCCCTCATCGACGCGTCGAATACCGTCGTCTTGTAGTCGAAAGAGCAATCCTCCGGCTCGGTTCGGCACAATGCCACGTCATTAGCGGTTAATAGACGCAGTTAAATAGGATTTAGGGAAAAACGAACGAGCGCCAGGGAATTCTCTCCTTGCAATTTGTCAGTCGTGATTTGTATCGTTTACCGGCAAAGCTACGTCATTGTTGGACCCTTGAAGAAGTAGCAAGTAAAAATTTGCTTCCTGAACTTTCTCCATTGCACGTACATTCCCGAAATAATAATAATAACAATTAACAATGCGGCAGCTAGAAATTAAAAAAAAAAAAATGCACATCCCTCCTTGCCTCTTTCGAAAGCAATTCTCTCCGAGCAGTGGCTTCCAAATCGGCGTCGGATTTTGCTCGAGCATTTTGACGTTTTATCAATCACGAGCTGCCAGCGCTGTCGCCTTCATTAGGCAGCGGGTAGCGCAGCTTTTTCTGGCTTGATGGATGAATTCTGGAAGTCTGTAACACGAGACTGCGGGTCGAGGACGGGTGGGACGCGCGTCACTCCGCGCACGGGGGGTTGATCGTATTGTTTATGAGATTTTTATGGAGGCGAAACGCTGGGAAAACGTGCGCCACTCCCGCGATAAGCCGGATAATAAAATGTCGAGCAATCACCGGGCCGTGTTTTTTTTCTCCCCCCTCCCCTATCTGTCTCACACTCTCTCGAGGGGGTTCATAATTAGGGAGCAGCGAATCCTCCCTCCACCGTCCCGAAGAAAAATCGCCGTTCATAAATCATTGTTTCCACAGACCTGTTGGATTCCTTTCGTTTTTCACGCGTGTTCTTATCCAACGATAGTAGCCGTAGTCAGTTAATTTATGCGTGTAACCAGTTGGTGAAACGATAGTGTCACTTCTTCGCAAAATACTTGCGAATTACTTCCTGCGGTCTAAGTTCATCCGACAGATAATGTTTTGCTATGATATACATTATATACATAAAAGTTGACCTGCTGAATGATTTAGAAATTGTAATAGATAATGGATAATTAATCGTTCTACGGCACGCCAATAAAGTATCATTCCAGCAAAGCAACTTTCGTTTCTTCATGCAATATTTGTGGCGATGATTCCATGAAACACGATTGCAGAAATATTAGTCCCAGTGTAATGACATTATTGTTCCCACACTATAAACGTTTTTCCCCCAGAAAACCGTAATAGTCACGGATTTTTCCATTTCCGACAAATTGGACCTCTGTCCGGTTTTTTTTTCGCCGGAAAATAAAAGGGAGAAATCGGCGTAACGGCGTGGTCAATAGTTATCGAAGCGTTTCCCACAATAAAGGGCACACGTGAGCTCGTTGCAGGGTGTAGCGCCATAGGTTTTTTTTACGGGGTATCCCTTACACGTCAGATCGACTCTCGTCAACGTCTCGTATTGCTTTACACGGAGGATTAAACCGTCAAGCTATTCGACGCACGACTGCGAGCAGACGTGTCTTGTCAGATTTTTTAACGCTCCTTTCCCCCTCGTTTCGCAAATAGATTTCAGGATTACCGTGATTCAATTCTATTCGATGCAAAGTGTAACAGAAGTATTTGTCGCTCGTTAACATACATTACTACGTTTCGATTCTTTCGCAAGCCTTTCATAAGTAGCATAAGTCGGACGACGGACAACCATTCAAAGTTTAGAGTTTAGAGGAATGAAACAAGCGTTTCTTCATCAAATTTGCCAATCAGTTTTTCGTTCGTCAATCAATTATTCATCGCAACAACGACACTCGATATTCATACAAGTAGTTATCTAATTTAAAAAGCTATTAATCACAGAAATGTACTCACTCGTTCGAATATAATCTGTCCACATTAAATATATTTCTATCGACGCATAAACCATTCTTTCTACTCAGCCCTCGCCCATCTTCAAATACTACCATGCCCACCTTACAAAACAAGCTTCGTTGTCCACACGTCGAAATGAATAAATAATCGAGCAAATCAATCAATCCGAAGAACAATGCCGCTTTCCAGCAAAGTCCCGCTCCTCTACATCCACTCCATATCGGTTCATACGGGAAAGAACTCGCAACGAACCAGCCAAATCCCCGTGCCGAATTTCAAAGCCGTCTCGTTCTGGCCGGCATTGCGCAAGTGGAGACTCGAAAAATCTGACGTGTCCCGAATCTCGCTTAATTAATAGCCTTATAGGGCGGAGAAGGGCGCCGTTGCCCGAAGGACCCTCTCCGCGTTGCTCGCAGGACTGGTCGGCAAAGGGGGCACGTGCAGGCCACGTGTCGGTAAGAGGATATCCGTCCGTGCTACCCTAAGCGACCGCCTTCAAGGGAGAAAGATGGAACAAGGGGCACTGGCTGCGTTGCCTCTGGTCTCAGGTGCCTGTTGTGCCTCCTTCTTCGTTTCTTCTTCGTTCTCTTCCCTGCTCGCGGCGTTCTCCTCTTCAACGTGCGCGTACCGTGTAATCCTGGACCGAACGGAGGGGCGAGAACGGGCCGAAAATAAAAGAACGGTGCCACTCGTGTTGCTGCCGCTTCACCGCTCTCGCGTATGTTCGCGAAAATCGTCGATCCTTCGTAGAACTCGATCTTTCGCGCCTGATTGCCCTTCTGGGGAGCAGGAAATAGTTCTTGAACGATTACGATGATTGTCGCGACGGACGCAATTGCCAAGAGGATATTCTTGGATTTTGTACGTACGTGTGTACGCGTTGTACGCAGTGGGGTGGCTACCTGCTTCTCTCATTATTGTTGGTCATCGAGTAATCGCAGCGCGAATGTGTAAAGGTGTTGATTATTTTTAGCTACCCTTCTTCGAGCGACCGATCAATCGATAGCCAGGTACGTTTGGTAACGATTGTAAAGAAGTGTACAGTACTGGTATTCCGTTAATCTATTTCACTGTAACAGCGAGTCCACAGTTCAGGCGAGTCACCGGTATCACGAAGCAATATTAAATCCCTATCGCCGTATCAACAAACACGGGACCCCCAAAAATCGACAATTTGCCCGGCTGTTTGTTTATCCACGCGGATTAAGGCCGGTCTGCAAGTTGGACAGGCTGCGCCCGCCTACAATCATCGAACACCCTGTTCACACTCGTCCAACAACTGGGAAACGTCCACTATACAAAAGCCACTTTTCATTTTCCACCGGCCGACTGACCACTTTGGAAAATCGAGAAATCCTGTAATCCCAGCCGTGTCCATTGATCAGCACACGTTCCCCATCCAACTCTCTGTAGGGCTACACGGATTTCCGTCCGCGGTACAATGAAGTAGAAACATTTTTCCAGCGGGCCCAAGGGCAGAATTGAAGGAGCAGGCCCTTTTTCATTGTGGTCGTCGGGCGTGCGCGTGTAACCGGCCCGGTTTTGGTCATTCATCGTTCTCTTCTCTGACTTGCCGGGGCTGGACGCGTGCTTGCGGGCGAGACACGAACCCCGACAATGAGCACAATGAGCACAGGGTGGACCGTTTAGGGGTGAGCACCCCCCCTGGAGATTTGTGAAAAACGACCGCTCCCGGTAGAAATTGCCGCATTTCTCGAGGTCTGCTCTCCATTCTGATCTCTCTATACCGGTGCACCCCCGACCACCCCCTCCAGAACGCTTGCTTTCCGACGACTGAGACTCGTGCCGGGCTGGTTGGCCTCGTTAGCGCGATTTAACTCTCGTTTGGTTCGGTTTCTGTTTGGTATTGGTTCTGTTGGGAGAACCGATCGATCGGTTGATGGAAATTTGACCGATGCTGGGCAAACCGTGTATTCGGAATATGCGATTTCATTTGTATGTACGATTACTGCGTTACCTTTCTTTCTGGGTCGTTTAATGTTAGTGCTGCGGAAATATTGTCGCTCGATCTTTTCGCGCGATAAACGATTTATTAAATGGGACAAGATATACTTTTATTTATTTCAGTGTTTTATAAGATCGATTAATAACGATAATGCTCCGCGTTAGAAAAACGAATTTGTACGTGCAAACACCTATTACATTTTCGTTTACCATATTTACCCCATATTTACCTTCTCGCGGCAACGAAATTTAATTCAATAACATCTCAAACATCGCAACGCTACAATAAATTTACACAGTCTATTTTCCCCTCTCGTACCTATCGCGATTTTCCCTCAGAATTTCAAACAACCACGCCGGAAGCTCGCGTCGTCACAATGCCACTCGTTCTTCCATCCTGCTTAGAATTGAAAATGCTGAAGGGTTTCGTTTCAGCCGCGAGCTTCGCCGGTCTTTGACTCGCTTTCGAGAAGAAAATGACGACGCGGCACAGAGGAAGCGGAAAAGGGTGCACGTCGGCGTCTACGCGGTGGAAACGCGGATTCCGGGTCAAAGGGTGGAAGGCTTTTCCATTTCGTTCGCGTGCCGACGTTGCACGTTGTTCCCGGTGGAAATGCACTTTTTCCCGGCACGAGCAGAAGGAACACGCTTGGCTGTTCCTTTCGAGCACCGTTTAAATTCCTCCCCTGCTTCCTCCTACCTGCAGCGCTCAACCTTTTTATACGTCTTTTATACTTCCAGCTGACGATGATTTCTTTGCCCGGCCACGACGAGGACGCTTCTGCCCGCGGTAACAGAAGTCGCGAGCGAATTTCCCCGGCAAGAGATCGCCACGTCTATGCTCGTACCGACAACGCTAACGTTGCTCGCGAGCTATTGCTGCCCGTTGAACGTTTCGACGTGGATCACGACGAGTCCCGTCGATCCGGAGAACGAAAAGAGGCGATCGCCGTCGCCGAGGCAAAAGTTGGTCAAGGTTCGCCGTTGGTCTTTGCTCGAGTTCTGTTTTTAACCGGCATTGCGGAGAACAATGATTGCGACGTGGATATAACGTTACTCTAGTTTTCTATTATCTCTTTTGTGTTTTCAATGTTTCACCTCGTAGGAGCGGAGAAGGAGCCACGCGAATCTTTAGCGAATCTCCGAATAGATTTAATATTTTGTGCGCACAGCTCGGGCCGCGATTTGACGAACTCCATGAAATCGTATAAAATAATTAAAATATCAGCGAAATGGCGTGGGTCTCGTAGACTTTGTGAACTTGATTAATTTTGATCTCTGGAGAAAGCAAGATAAATGCATTATTACTGTACACATTTTAATCGTATCGAATTATAGAGATAATGAAATATCGGAGGCGTTGCGTTCTCCCGAATTGTGGTTAACAGTAATATTTCGTATTGCGTTCGCGTTGGCGTGTCGCCACTTTTGGCAAACGGAAAATCGATAAACCACGCAACACAAGAACTCCGAGTTTTACAGACATCTGAAACGAACAGAGAGCGAACTTTAATTGTATCGCGTTATTAAAAATATTCAGAGCACCATAAATAGCTCCACAAACAGCTACGCAATTTGATTGACAATACCAGGGGTCGAAGGAAGCGTAACCAAGTCGAAAATAACGGTTACCATTAAACACGAATAGAACGAGTCTCCGTTATCCCTTCGTTGCACCGCCGTGTCGCCGGTGGCGTTCATTATTGAACGCAAAATATCAATAACACTATTACGTCCCGACGTGAGCACACCACGTTGTGATCGGTCAATTTATTCGCAAACTTAACAAAATAGAGCGGTAGGGGATTTCGGGTCGCGTTCTAACGCTCCTAGGCGAACGTATTGTGAGCCTATCAATGAACGAACACAAATTTTAACAGTTCATCCGGTTACGTTGATCCCGAAGGTATAAGCGGTTTCACGGCACGACCCCCGAAACGCAAGGTTTCCGTGGGCTTCTATGGGCCTTTCACGGATCTCGTCGAGTCCCACTCATGGGGGGTTCTCAACGGGCGGGGCCCCATTCTCCATGGGGCGCCGGTGTTCATTGTACCGTCACTGCGTGTTTAGTACTCACGCGTCAAGTTAACAGCATCCCTCCCCTTCTCACCTTCTTTTTTCCATTCTCCCGTCTCTATTTTTTTTTCCATCGGCGATCCCTTTCCACGTATTCCGCGTTCTTCCGTCAACGTCTATACCCTCTATTGCCACGACGACTCCAAGAGGTGAATGCTACGCAGTCGCCAACTGTTTCTTTATACGTTTTAAATACGGTGCTACGCTCGCGGCATTTCTGCCGTTCATTGAGAAATTCGAAGAAACTTAAAAGTGGGGGCTAAGGTACCAGGGGGTTGGTTCCGTATAAAATGAATATTGCCTGATAGTTTTGTGGATTGTTCACCGGTGTAAGTCGGAGAAAGCGTGCTGGGAATAGAAACGTGTACTTGCGTCGTTCGCTGAATCGCGTCTGAGAAACGCTCCTGTTCGAAGCTTTCATCTGACCGCTCCGTTTCGAAAAACGAAAGAAACGAGTCGTCCGCCTGGCCTGTTAATATTTCAGAAATTTCAAGTCGGTGATGTAGAAAGTGTAAGAATAGTTGGCCGCAAACACTGGCATCAATGAAATAAATAATTCCGTTTTCCTCGATATCTTCAAGACGTCTCCAATTTATGTGTAGTTATATCGAGATTAGCGTGGTCACAAATTTTTAAATATGCTGCTTCATAGAACGGGACGGATCTATCTTTCTCCTCATCTCCAACCTAAGTTATCGTTGTCCACCGACGATTCATCATCTCTTGGAACCCAAACACGGCGACACCAGAGCAAACAATTAAAAAAAAAAAAAAAAAAAAAAAAAAAGAAGGAGAAGAAACTAGACAATCAAGTCCGAGAACCACTAGCGCACTCCATTAACATGTTTTTCGGCAAACATTCGATTCTAATCTTATCAAGAAATATAAATGAGTACTGAAAACCAGCGACACCGGGTCATCGGCGACATTTTCGCGAATTCCATCAATCGCCAACGTTATCGGCGGCACGGCGGCACCAGGCGGTTTCCGTCTACGTTGCAAACGAAACCGGTTCCTTTTTATGACGGAATATCGGACGGACGGTCGTCGTTCGGTTTCAGCTGGTCGCTTGTCCCGTCTCCACTTTGTCTCTCTTTCTTACCGTCTGCCTCTGCGTTGGCCTGCTCCTTCGTGCAAACCTGTCGCTTTTTATTTTTTTTATTTTCTTTTTCACGGGGACGCAACACCGCTGGGAGAAGGAAGGAACCGTTGCAGGAGAAAAACGATGAAAACCAAACCCCCCTTTTGTAGTATCTTTCGTCGATGATCGAGGTTGGAAATCGATCCATTGAATGGACGATGCAGGGAATCGGGAGGACCATCGCTACATTTCTCTTGCTTAATACGGTCCGAATTTGCGTCGGTTAAAATTAAAATAAAGGTCCACCGAGTCAGCGAGATTAATGGTACGAATAGTTTCGCTTCAGTGTCACTTGAACGCTCTATACCCTTTAGGCTCGGGGTCGAAGGTGAGGATCGGGACGCACATGGTCAAGAAACTTTCACACCTCGACGAGATTAACTCTCTTTCACTTTCTGTCCGAACATATGTTTAATCTAGATGGAACGTTACAATTAGGCACTCCTGTTGTGGCAGCGTGATCGTTGAAGAAGCATACGTGACACAGTTTAGACGAGTAGACTCAATTCTCTTAGTTCCATGTAAGATAAATACGTACGAAAAATGAAAAACTATTTCCACTGAAATTTCCCCCAAAAAATACAAAATAATGCGGGAATAAGATGGTTAATCCTTTCAATAGAAAAATGTTAGAAAGCACGTTCAATCATTCAACGCACAGTGTCGGTGCATCGTGAACACCCCCCCCCCCCAAACAACACGGTTGCTGTACAATGACAAGAAAATCGTGGCCATAAAGTCCCGAACGTTTTGTACAAAGATATCGCTTCCGTCCAAGTAAAAACACGAAGGCCGCCACTGTTCCAGCGAATCGACTTTCCAAAGTGCGAAATAAAAAGACCAGACCCACTGGCGACCGCAGAAAGCGTGGCCGGATGAAACTGGTCGCTCGGTTAACTTCTGAGTTCCCGTGAACTGTTCTGCAGCGCCCTTCCGTGTCGTGACGAAAACAAAAATCCAGGGCAAACGACGATTGACGGCTAAATGCGTCGCGTGACGAAAGGCAAATTGGTTGTTCATGCAAATGCCAGGTGGTTGGGTGGATCGCTGACCAAAACGTTTTGCGTCTTCCCCCCCCCCCCTCCTCGACATATATATTCTCAAAGTGGAGATAAGGGCCTGGTGTGGACAGTCCGCTTTCAATTTTAACACGAAAACGAGGTGTTTGCGGTGTTTGGTACTTACCTTAATCTCCCCGCTTTCAATTCCCTTAATAGATCTGTCGACGCTGAAAATATGTTACCCGTCTGTACGATAAAATCGATTTTTCCCATCTTCCATTACCATTTCATTGAGAGGAACAATGATTCGCCAACCCCGACACGTTAAGTTCCCCCTGTGACATAACAAAACGCCCAAGAACCCGACGCCCGAGAGGCAGAAACTCGAAGGCGTTTGTTCAACGAAATCGCGTACGTAGCAGTCTACGCCACTGTGTGCCAAGCCGCAGTTCCCTCGCGCAGATACGGTTCTCTGGGGCAGCGGCGTGGAGCCAAAGTAGCCGTCGTAATGCGACAGACAAGGTGCAGCGGAACAGAAAGCGTGGAGTAGAAAAGGAGAGACGGTACCGGGTTCCGTGTCGGGGCGGGTCCTCTTGTTCCGTTGGGGCAAGGGAAGGGGGTGCCAGTGGGCGGTTCTACGTGGAACCGTGTTCGCCCCACCTACCGTCGCTATAGTTTCCACGGTTCCACCGCGTGGCGGCGCTGCCTCCGGCTGGAACCAGTTGCAGCTGTGCCGGTTCCCTCACTCCGGAACGCGGCTCCGACTCGGCAGACGGGCCTGTATTTACCGTGGCGCAGCGTGCTCGCGCGTACCTCGTTTTCTGGCATCGTTCCTCTCGACGTGCCGTCGTGGTGTTCGTTGGATCCCGTCGTCGCTCCGTCAGAACGAGGCACATGCGCCATGAAACGGGTCTGACGCGAGTCCGGTCGTTCCTTTCGCGGAGCACAAACTGAGATCGATTCCCGCGCTGTCGATGCTCCAAGGACAACAGAACGGTGATAGTACTCGTGTGCAGGTGCGTGAACTATAAGCCGGGTGTTGCTTCGTCGGTATTTCGCCCTTGCAAGTGCTTTTTGTGAACAGAACGGCTGGATGTAACGATGGAATCGGGAATTCCGCGACAGGTTTCCTCGGCCCGGACTGTGTCTGCGCGCATTCGCTCTTCGCGTAGATGAACCTTCGTCCCGTTCGTTCCCAGTGATTGTGTATCAGTGAGGGGTGTACTTTCAATCTTGGGCTAACTGTCCCCACTACGGTGCTTCTGTACTATTTGCTCCGAAATTGCATTTACTCGAGCGCAGCTGCACCCCGGAGTGTTTCTGTTTCAGCGAAATGTGCCCCCGAGGGCACTCGTTATCCTTTTGACAGACGACGATCAGTTCTGTCCGGGATCATTTGCCTTTCGGCGTAATCTATACATAGTAGAGAGAGAAAGAATCGCGAAGTTGGCAGTGACGTTGAAACAAATACGTGAGGGTGAAACTGAGGGCTGATAGTGGTGGAGGAGGAAGAAGAGGAAGCAGTAGAAGGGAACCTGCGCAGCGGACGCCATCTCCGCGTTATCGGCAAGCGGATCCCCCGGGACTCCCCCCCAAGCAGCTTCGGCATCGCGCACCCTCAGCGGGAACTACCCCGCGACAGCAGCCACCCTGATGGGAGTGTATGAGGAGCGCGCCCCTCCTACCACCGGCATGCACTGGGTGAGTGTCACCCCTCTCTGTTTCCCTCTATTCTTCGCTTATTGGTTGTGTACGCATCACGGGACCGTCGAGAAGGGCTCCCGTCCTTTGTCACGGTGGCCTCGATGATCTGTGGATGATGATCCTTACCCGGACCCTTTGATCTTCTCCGACGTCTACCCTCTCACGAGGCTCGACACTTCTTCCATTTCGAAACGAGCTCCTTCTTAGTATGTCGCAAGAAAACGAAAGATCGTGCCTTTCTGACATTTTCCACCGTACACAGTACATTTTGGGGCAGTACACGGACATACGGCGGACACCTTAACTTCGGTTTGGGTTGAAACCGTGACTCTCCCGGGACGCTAGATTTTCAAAACGTCCTTCCCACAGTTTCTCTTCAAATTCTCACTTAAATCGCAGATAGATAGAGTCCGTCCAAGCGGAGTAAACATTCTTTTATCAAAACGAAAAAATGACTGCGTCTCTAAAGACTGGTATATACATAATCTACCTAAGTGTCCTAATATACCGCGGATTAAAATATCTCGTCTAAGGCGGTTCGCAGGAGTCGTAGCTGTTAATGGTAACGACTCCTGACCGGATAATTCGATTCAACGATTTTATTGCCGGCGATTCTGTCATCGGAATATTGCTGGTCGGACGAGTCCGCTTATCAGCGTCGGGACGGCCGACTGATATATTCGCCGGTTGAACGTGGAACGGGTTCCGCGGTTCGCGACGTTGTAGATCGTCGTCGACAGAAAAAAGCCCGCTGACGACAGGCATGCGTGTGTACACGCCGGACGATTTGACGGATCGCCCCGAAGCTCGTGAATTTTTCGGGTGTCACCGGTCTAATGGATCGCGACACGCGAGGCTGAGCCGCACCCCCCGGTTTGTTAATTGATTTCCCTGGCGGAAAGGGTTGGCGATTTCCATCGGTTAAAAGGTGCGCATTTCTCTTCTGCCCCGTTTTGGTTTCGTTTAGGGTTGAAGTCGTTGGAATTTGAGAAAATTTGTCATCCTTTCGAATGACAGATCAGCTTGGCAAGTTGTATGCGACAGTGCTGGAGATATCGCGTAATGTCTTGAATTCCTCGAGCCTTGAACCTCGGCTGTTGAATTAAACTTCCAAATGTATTGTACGGAGATCTCGTAACGGGGACGGTATTTTTAAGTCGGGTATATGATTCTCGCTCACGTCACGGCGACGCATTTAATGTTTCCAAAATTAATCATGGTGCAAAAACAAAGTGTTTACCTTCACGCGGCGGCAAGAATGATTGTCGGGGTAAAAAATTCCTATTGTAACGTGAAATAATCGAGTTCTGCATTCTTCTTTTTATATATTTTGATTTATGCGCCAGGCAGTACATAAACTTGCTGCGCCAGTGGATGAAATCGTGTCGGATTAAACGGTGGAACGTGGATGGTCGTGATTTCTAATGGCGACGTTCGTTTTCCATCGCACAAGCGTTTCGTGCGGTTGTCGGGCAATGTACGATCAGTGAAACCGGCGTTCATCTTCGGGGAATGTTAATTCCGTTTTAAACGACTGCTGAATGGCCGCGCCGTTAACGGGTACACCTTGTAAACAAACGTAATTGATTGTTACGTGTCACCACGTTGGTCGCTAATTGAACCGATGCATTAACCTGCGGAGGTGGATGGAAAACGCACGCCACTGCATTGGTATCGCTCCTTTCGACGGTTACATCGAAACTGAGTTTCAGACAAAATGGTGCGATTACTTTTAATCGAGATCTTAAGAATATTGTAACATTTCGGTTTCCCCTCGATCCTTCGTATTGAATTATTAGACATTTTATTTGATCTGTGAACAGTATTGATGATAATGGGGTGCACAAGTAATATCTGTGTAAACTCAAATTCTAAAAATTAAACTCTACAATATTTTGCAATACAATGAAAATGTGTTACAATGTTCTGCCTATCTTTCACCTTCTATAAAAATGTTTCTTGTTAGCGCATTGACTGCTTGACTTCCCATCTATAGATCAAACTTTATTAGCTCGTTCCCCCGATTTCGTATTACACTTCGCTGACAGCTCCCTGACACGGGCGATAATTTAACAACCTTACGATTTCCCCCTGCCTCGAAATTCATACCCAACTTCATAAACAGCTCGGAAATGCAGAACATATGGAACGTCTATTATAGCGTCTCCCGTACGCTTCCCCTTGAACGCGGACCATTTTTCAAATCCATCGCGTCCCCTACCACCATGAATCTCAATGATTCACAAACAACACGACGCTTACAGCACTTCCAATAATTATGAGAAAAGAGCGCACCTTCGACGAACCATGCCGCCGTCAAATTTATTTCCACCGCGAACCATAATGCTGCATTGCATTCCACTTGACAGATCTTTAAAGTCCTCTCTCTTGGCCAACGACGAAACAGGCGAGAATCACGTCGTCAATATTTTGTTTACCGCGGCATCGTTGGCCGATTAAAGCTTATCGTGTAAAGTCCAAAAGCGCCGTGCGTTAACCGGCCTAATCTACTTGGAGCGGCGCGATTGTTTTATCGGCCGGCGCGGAGCGGCGCGCAGAACGTTGGCCGAATAGCGCGGCGTTTTCGAGCGTGTCATCGACGGCACCGGAGGCAGGCCGATTTTCTCCGCGACATTGCGCAACCACAGATTTTCCTGCGCGCCTTTGTCCGCTCGCGAACCCGCCGCACGAATAATTCATCTCGCGACGGGGACCACGACTGCGGGCGAAAATAAATAACAATTTCCGCGACGCCGACGTGAATTACGAGTTCGAAGCGGAGAGGGATTTTTCAGACGTCCCTGTTCGCGGTCGAGGGGAGTTATTCGGTAGGCTGGTTACGCGTTCTTGTTACGCGCCGCCAGAATATCGACTGTGTGGACAGAGTGTGGCACTGAGATAGAGTACGAATCGTGATACTCTTGGAACAGTGTTAGATATTGTTAGGTAGTTAGGGAACGATGTGCTTGTTGTTCGCAGGATATCGTTTAATATAATGATTATTGTGGTTGCAGCAATGGAAGAGGATATCTTTGAGTTCTCTTATTTTTGGAGGAACTGCGGGTACTATATTCTACCGTTCTGAAGGTAAAATTCGTAAATACGTTACTGCATCGCCAACAATAACGTTTCCGACGAAACGGTTCGTCTCCCCGCTTGCAAATCTTCCTAGCAGAATATTTCCTTCGCGAACGTTACGTCAATGATTACCTTCTTGCAACGGATTGAGAATAGTAGTGTCGCGTTAAATAATTAATCAGTCAGACCGTTTCCACTGCGACCCCATTGACGTTCATTCCAAGCTGCTCCATTCTGGCTTCGTTTTTCTCCATTGCACAATGCTCGCTCCGTTTCGACGTTTCCCGAACGTTGAAAGTCATTCGCGGAACTGTGCGCGGAATATTCGTGGATCACTCGCAGCTCGGCAACAGAATCTCCCGGGGTCTAATCGAGCCCGTGGCACGAAATCCCAATGCACTCATCCTCGTTCGACGCAGCAATTTCTCCGGGTCGCTAAGAATCCGAATTTGTGGACACTGGTTTCCCCATCGCGGCCCTCGCGATTGCTGCAACGCTTCTAATCAGCGTCGCGGCGCAGGCGGTTCGATTCGGCGTCGTTTAGTCTCATGACGCCTTCGATCTTCCGCCATGCACGCGGCCGGACGCGTGCGTCAGCGTGGAGCCGGTCGAAGAGAGTGTGATTATTGTATCTTCGATGAGATAAGGGCGTCGTGGCACGAACGTGTCTGCCGGTGATAGTGGTCCGTTTATGCCGGGAGTAATTTATTAGTCGGCCCTGCCGAGATACATGATATACCAGGCGACGCGCCGGTCCGCGTCGCGACGTTCGTCGCGGGCTGAATGTTTATAAAACGCACGCAGCGTCGCGGCACGCCGATCTTTCGTTTGTTTGTCGCGCCGGCGGAAGATTCTGCTTTCGCGAATTAATCCACGAGAGAGGAGCTTTCTCCGATTCCAGGCAGCGATTTTCTTCGAGCCCGTCGAGCCCTCGTCGATATCGGAGTATTCAATACGATTTCCGTCATTCGCCCAGAAAAATTTAATCATTCCACGGCGCGTTTGCCGTCCGGTTTCGGTCGAGGGTTTTCAATTATCGTGTGCACGCTTAGGGACGGAGAATTGTTCGTACAGATATATTTAACAGATTAGATTACGCATAGAAATGATACGTGGCTCGCGCAGGAGGCACTCGGTGCATGGCTTTTATCCAATAGGGAATTAGCGAGGACCTGAATAAATGAAAAATCACGGGGTAGAACTCCGATAAGCGGTTAATTTGTTATGTGTAAGGAGTTTATAGCGCTCGCACCTGCGATCCGGTGTCGGGGATTCGCGCTATAAATATCCAGTTTTAGCGGAACAGAAAAATTCTTCTATCGCGATTCGGCAAAACAATATGCAACGTTTTACTGTACACGTCGGTAGAATTCGTGCTCGCATATCCGCCGGTGGGAACTCCGTTCCACGCAGCTGTTTCCACTTTTCCCGGGACAAGTGTCTGCGATATTTTCACTTTTCGTCGGCCCCTCGAAATTTCAAATTGCGCTTCGGGCCGCGAATAAAGTTTCCAATTTTTTTTGTTTTTGTCTATCGTGTCGACGTCAGGAATACAGGCGAGAAAATGATTTCAAAGTAATTTCTATATCGGCGAGCATCGACGTGCGTACACCGTGGTTCAACGTTTAGCAGAATTTGCGAACGAACCTTGTCACGGACCGTCGAAACATTTATTCGCGCTTTCAACGGGCCGATCGCGGTTTCGGGCGTGATTAATTGGAGTCGAATCGTACGTGTTGGCAGCGAAGACTCGATCTAAATTTTCGCGGAATGCGAAGTGGACGCCGAGGGAGGGAAAGCAATATCTCGGGGTCAGGTCGCGATTCTTGGCCTGCTCGGCGTGCCGCCGCGCCGCTCTGTGTCCCTGCGTATCGTCGCCTTTTAGCGTTTAAATAATCGTTTTCTCGTGTCCGGCGCAAAGTTCCGACTTGCACATCTCTGTCTCGGTTCGATAGAAGAAGTTGAAGGTTCCATTTTTTATCGAATGCCTGCCCGCCTTCGTCGAACCGCTGAATTAGCAACTGTCGGACGCTCGTTCGACGGCGAACAATAACGGCAATAGGGTGGAGGAGCGGTTCTCCGTGATTGATTGGTAGATCGGAAGTGTTGGGCTTGGATCGACTTTCTGTCTGTCGCGATAATTTTATGGGAGACGGAGGTCAGTTCGTCTGTGACGTGGGAGTTTTAATTGAATTGAACGAATTGGAGATGGTGGCGAGGAATAACGACAATTCGTTTGATCGGGCAATTGTTTATCAGAACTTCTCGATGGAGATTAATAGAGATTATGTAAATAGGGTCGGAAATTCTGGCTCAAGGTATGGACGGTTGTTTCATTATTTTTTATTACAATTCAGCGGTGTTTGTATTACTTTAACGTGCGCCGGCAGAAATACTATTGCTCGTTAATCACCGTTCATCTGTGCGGTCTGTCCTGGCATAAAGCGGAGATGAAATCGAGTGGAACGTGCGTTCCAAGTCGATACTTCGCAAGAAATAGAGGATCAGTGAAAACGAGCGTCGGTCTTGCTATCTGGCACTCGTTAAATTCGAATTTTCCGTGCGAGCGTATCGTACAAAAAGTGGAAAACAGCAAGAAAATTCCAACGATAAAGAATATCGCCCGGTGGTTCAAAATCGACGATGTCCCGGGAGCATCGACGAATTTCGTCATTTTCTCAATTTCAGTTACGTATTCTTTTATTGCATGGCAATCAAAGCGTTTCCTACCGTTGCATCTCGATTCATCGAGCGATTGTGCAATACAAAGTACCGGATGAACTGCAAGGACGAGAATATTCGTTCTCTGTTCCAACCGCGATCCTCTACGCCTTTTTTTTTAAGGACAAAGAAAATTTATCAGGGTAATTCGAGGTTGCGAATGTACAACATCGTTCGGCACTCGGCTGATTCATCGAAATTGCAAAACACGTGTGTCGCAACGGCTGGCAAAATCGGAATAGATTCGTGAATTAATATTCATGGCGATCGGCGTTGTGCTCGATGGATTTGAGAAGCAGAGATCCGTGAAGATTTGAACCGATCGACGGTCGAAATCTCTTAATAATATTAATTCAGAAGTACAAGTAGCAGCTCAACACAAGTTTCCTATTATACAATGTATAGTTGCGCAGGCTGGTAACGGTGGTATTCGTATAATTAGTCGATCCGAAGAAACGAAACTGTTTTTCGTCGTGATTGCCTGCCGCGAAATTCGATTTGCTTCGAAACAATGACGTACCTGTAAAATGTACATCATGATATACTTAAAGATATTGATATTACAACAAAAAGTGTAACGCTAACCACGATCTCCTCGCATGCTTTAAGAAAAATTCCAAACTACAATTCAACAAAATACATCCTCAAAATCCTCAACGAGAGCAGCGTTTCTACGAAAGGGGTTGCATTTATATTACATCTACACCTATATTCGATGCTACTCTCCTCTCCTGACACCGCCTTTCCTTTCGCATCTTTCTATCCTCCATTTCTTTTTTTCCCCCTTTTCCGTCCTACCCCATCGTCGCAGCGACCGTGGCGGAACAGTAGCACACGAGTAGCCACGGACCAATATTTTTATCCTGTCGCTAGTGGCCGGGGTCCGGTCGATTGGTAGCCGTTCGCCGCAGAGAAGTGCAGATAGCGGAGCAGTTTATCGGTTCTCTGCGGTGTTAAGCGTCGCCCACGCGTTTTAAGCGAGAAACCACAGGCTGCAGCCGTCCGCCGAGTGGACGAGGCTGTTTATTGTTATCACTATCATGACCGGCCAAGGGAAGCTGATACGGGGCAACACGGGACGCGCGTGTTTGTAGAATCGACGGAGGCCGAAGGAACGGGAGAACGAGAGAGGGACGCTGGATCACTCTCGCGCGAATTTCCTGGTCGTTTTTCTCCGCTCCGATTTCTTTTCTGGTATCACCGACTGCAGGCGCCTACGATCGGTGTAGGTGTTTGATTATTCGAATATTTCTGCTTCATATATATATTTCCAAGGGATTAGAATTCGACGTCTGCAGCATTGATACTTCGAACTTCACGAAATCTTAGCGTTTCGTAGATCGACGAAGCGTTGCAATAATTATTGTCCCTGTTTCAACGAAACAGCGATATCCACTCCTATTATAGCTAGTTCCTCTATATTCTCGATAGAAAATGATTTGTTCACCGTAGCCATTAACCTCGCGTCTCTTCTGCGACAACAATCGACGTCTCAAGCTTTCGAATCGTTCTCGATAAATTTTACCAGCTTCTGCCGCGGGGTCCTTGAAACTTTTCCCGCCGTGGAACCAGACCTGCTTCTCACCCTTCTAGGACAGAGAGCACGGCTCGATTCTCGCGCAGGTTTTCCCATGGCTGTGTCCGCGGTTAATCCGCCGGCTCGGTGTTTTCCAAACGAGGGGAACGATCGTAGAAAAATTCTCGACGCGCTCGCCCCTGATTCATAACGGATCGTTTCTCGTAAATCATGCGAGATCGTGCCGCGTGACAAAAAGGAAAGAGAGAAAAAAAAAAGGATCGCGCTCCAATTACCCCGATTTCTTGGCCGCGAGAAAAGAAGGAAAAAGTCGCAGCTTGAGAAAAAGAGCGGCGCGACCGGCGCGTATTTCGACTTTGTTGCTCGCGCGCGTTTTCTGCGCGCACGCGATAAGCCAGCGTGAAATAAATTACGCCTCGGACACGGTTTCCAGAGATATTTCACGGAATTGCCGCTCTCGCGTCTGTGTATACATTCACGTATTATTTGGCTCGATCGCCGGAATTTTGCACGCGCGCCCCGTTGAAACCGGGAAAGGATTTCAATTGGATTCTGGGGAACAAGCCCGCGGCGATTGATTTACCGACCGGCCTGTTCGCCGATTCATTAATCTGTTTATTGTTAAAATTATTAAACGCGCCTGGACGTGGCGGACGTATAGAAAGTTCGCCGGTCTCTTTATATTTCGTCATCGCGCCGCAGTTCACAGTATACTTTTGGAATTTCACGGTATGACAAAGCTGTCGTGAAAGTTGCTTCACGGCGATAATTACCGCGAGGTACACCGATGATTGCGACCCTCGTTTGCTACTTAGAAATTCCATTCGTAATCTACGCGTGTCGATTGGTCGATTCTCGACTTCGGAAGTTTTTCCTTTATCGATGGTCATTTTAAGACCGTGCACGACTGTAACATACTTCCATAACGTCCCATCATGATTTTGGAAAGTTTCAAAGGTTCCCCGCGTATTCCCATTTTACGGTTAAAGGGCCCCGCATCTCCGTCGCGATAACTCTTACTAACATCTCCGGACAGATTTCCCGGCGACGCGAGAACGAACCGTTCTTATCAAACGCGAAGCCCTGTCACGACGTTGCTACACAGAACGCTCTTATCTACGGTCGCGGTGGCTCATCTAATTCCACAGAATCGAACGAAACCGACGTACAATGCTCGTCTCATAAAAAGAAGGGAAAGAAGAAGAAATATATAAGAAAGTACATGCACCCGCGCGAGGCGTGTGCAATCGATGAGCGATATCTCGCGAGCAGCATTTGATGCAGCCCCGGCTGTCGTAGAATCGTGCGGCCGTCGAGCGACATTTCTGGTGGCATTCTACTGGCTTTTCGTGCCGGCATCCTGACTGATTCCGCGCTCGTTATTTACTTCACGTTTCGTGAAAATGAAAAAGGCGGAGTCTTGTGCAAGTTGGAGCCGCGGTGAAAGTCTGTTTTGCAGTCCGAGCACCGGCCTCCTGGCAGGTCCACTCTCGAGATGGATAAGGATCTCGCGAATGGAGTGAAGATCGATCGACCGGTCGCGCTGTTTCGTGGGAAATTTATAGGATGCCCGTATCGATCGTCTGCACGCGCGAGCTACCCGCCGCTGCGCTTACGAAATCGACGATCGGGGAAATTCTGGAAATGGGAACTCGACCTGGCTTCGCTGGGGTCCGCGGTTCGCGGAAATTTCACGGTTCGATCTGGACAGAAGTGCCGGCGCGCTTGTTTCTCTTCTTTTCTATTCGTTCGCTCGCGATTCGCCGGGAAGTAAAATAGGCTGCGAACGTCAGAAGGTGAAAAGCAGGAAGGTGAAGGGTTAAACGTGGACAGATTTCATCGGATTTTAATTACACTCGAACGTCTTGCTACTTCACTGTAATCATCGTCTCCGCCGGTTTAGCAAACATGCATTCTTCACGATGTTATAATTGCTGGACAATTTGAATGACAAATGAAACGCCCCCTTCGACGGAGTTTTCTTTAACGCGGTCGCCCGTTTTCGCACGATTATTAACATAATCAATTAGTCTTGCAATTATGCGCGGATCTCGGGGGACGAGGAGACGTTGATACAATTGCCAATAACTAGTTCTTCCTTGCTGTTAATTATTGCAACATTTTACGCAACATGTTATTCTCCGTCCGTCTAACACGGTTGTACGCGAATAATTAATGTTACTGTAAAGTCCAATAACAAACCGTTCATCACTCCGGATAGCTTGTAGTCGCAATTGTCTACCAAAGAAGGTTCTACAAAAGATTTCACGGTGCAACGTGCGCGAACGGAAAGACGGAGATGCGACTACCACCTCTGTTCGAAACGGAACATCTCTATTATTTGCATTCGTTGTTGGTCGACAAGAGGGTGAGGTTGGGAAATCTCGTTGAGGCGCGTCGAAGGAAAAACGACGACCTACGTAAGCCCCGAGGAACATCTTTGCCCGTGGCTGCACCAGTGTGCATACGGCCCGGCACAATAGAGTGTTAAGAAATGCGCCTCAACGATGGAAAAAGCGTGCATTGTTCCAGTGCCGGTTAATAATGACATTAAGCGCGGTGCAATATATGAAAAGCCGGTTGACTTCTTGCATGATGCACGGGCGTTATCGTACAACGCAGTGCACGCTGCTGAACCCATAAACGAAGAGAAGTAATCTTGATGGTCCTTCGCCGAGGCTGCATTGTTAGAGTATCGCTTCAGAATAATCGAGTACTGTGCCAATACCGCGATACAAGTAAGGGTAAATATTCGCAATTTTGCTGCTATCTTTGTATCATTTTTCCCGGCAATTTTTCAAATAGATTGAGACAAAAGGAGCATAGAGAAACAGGGATACTGTTGTCGAGAATCAATTCGGTTATTTAATATCATTAAACACGAGGGAAATATTGAGAAGCGCTTATCGAACTTATCAAATTTTCTATCAGAATAGGAGGTAATTTTCCAAAACAGTTCGAAAAGTCTACGATCATTAACGCGTCAAGCCATCCAACTCGATATCCTTTCAATGGTACAGCGAATTCAACGGGATCGTTCGAAAATCCCATAGCAGCACGGAGAATCGAGTTCACCACCGCAGGGTGTCGCCGCTAGAACCGGCGGCAAGAAAGTCGCCCAATCAAAGTTCCAATCGAAGCTTAATCAATGATCTTCGAGCGAAACGAGCCACGATTACCGGATAGATTATACGCCAGAAGCAGCGAAGAGGCACGCCGTCGAGACGCGCGTTCCACGGATTCTTTACGCGACCCGGTCTATTACATAAGAAACAACGACCGTCCACGTAATTGTTACGTTGCACCGCGAAAATTCACCGTAACAAACGAGCATGGTAATCTCTATTAGTATCCCCTCGCGACAGAACACGCTGTTTCGCGCGTTCAGTCGCGCTTTATCCGATCGATCTAGTACGCGGATCCCCGGCGATCGATGAATCGGTACGTAGATAAAAAAAGAAAAAGAAGCGAAGCCATTAGCTCGATCAGAGAATCGGTACACGTGTCTCACCGTGCCACGCGAGTTCAATAGATTAATTGATAGAAACTTGGCAAACACTTTTCACCGTTCGCTTGATCAACGGAGCCGGTTCTTTCAACCCCTCGCGCTTGCGAGGTGTCTCGAGGCTTTCGAGGTTTCGTGTCGGGAAAAGAATGTTCTTAAACTCGTCAACGGGACGGTCGCCGTCGAGCTCGAGATCTTAACGACGCTCTGCTAGACAAAAATGAGCCACCCTCGGGCCACGATCGCGAATGCGCCGCTCCGAGGGAGATGCAGTAAATATCGGTATCTGGTGTCGTAAAGTGCGGCCGTCGGTTTTCCACGGGTGAGTCGCGTGGAGGTATCGCGAGCTCGAAAGCGAGAAGGAAATGGGGAAGAAAGGGTTCCCATGCGAACGAAGAGTACGCGTACTATGCATGTACAGCGTACATACACAGAGAGAGGGAGAGAAAGAGAGAGAGAGAGAGAGACATAAAGAGCGGGAAGGGGAGAGGAAAGAAGGAAGGAGAAAGGGAGAAAGAGGGCGAGGGAGACAGAATAAGAAACTTTGCCGAAAGGTAGAGAAAGAGGCGTAGGGGAAGAAAGGGAGGGACAAGAAGGAGAGGACCAGGGCAGCTCGCCACGTAATTTATGTCTCGAGCGCACCACGGTACGCCGCAACCGCGTTGACAGTTGAAACACGGCGGCAACTCGGATTGGTCGGCTCCGGGCGCCTTATAGGGTTGCTCACATGCGCACACCGCCTTACGACATCCATCAGAGGCGACCGGCTACTGCCGTCAGCGTGCCACTCTTTATCTTTCTCCTTTTCTCTAGCCCCCTTGCCCTTTGCCGATGTCAACCGAGCCGTAATCCGCTGTCACTTTGGATACCGTCCCCCCGTCGCCGTCGTACTCCGGCGTATATGCACCTAGTGGGTTGTTGTCCTATTTCGCCTATTCCGGTTGTCGGTGCTACGTCCAGGAGGCGAACAGCGGCACGGCTTACCCCGCGACGTCTTCCGGCGAATGTCCTTTACGGGGGTCCCTATTCGTTCACTTCCCGGGAAAGTGTCTTCGCCATCTTCGGCTACGCCGTTCGTCGGTCGCTTTTATCGAGGAGCTTTTTTTTTTTACCACTTCACCCCCGTCGATGGAAATTACAGGTTCTCGACGGCGCAGACCGGTCTGTAGCGTTGGCGTTGACGCGGCGTTTTTCGACGTCTTTTGTCTTCCTCGAGGCGGAATGTTCGAGGGCTCGTTGATCCTTGACCTTGATCGATGATTTTCAACGATCCACCTTTTTCCGCGGGCACGGCACAGTTCCTTATTTCGCGGGCACGTTTCGTTTCGCCGGGACGACGGTGCATTTTATTTTCGTTCGAGCCGATCGGCCGTGTTTCTTTCCCGATTCGAAAGGATAGATTCTTTGCCGTTGCGTTTTTCTGTCCGCCCAAACGAACCGCGAAGAGTGAAAGATCGTTGCATGACGCAGGCGGTCGTGAGCAATCTTTCGACGCCGCGACAGCGCGGTTACGGTTCAATTGAGGCTCCGCGGTTTCCTTTTTTCCATGGAGAATATTAAGAATAACATATCCGTGAACGGTGTTCGAAATAAATATGTTTCCGTTTTCCTCGGATATTTGAATCGTTAGACGTGCGATTATATATATTGGCGGTGAATTTAGATTGCTTCTAAAGTCTTGCACTCGATATTTGTTCCAGCAGCCGGCCAGCTCGCAGGAGCGTGGCAGCGGCTTGGCTGTGGGGCGTCAAGGGGGGCCCGGCATTGCGGGGGGGCCCGGAGCAGTGGACCAGGCGAGGGACCTAAGTCCCTGCCTCCCTGCGTCTATGGGCGACGCTGCACGACCTACCACCTTACCGTGCAGTCCTCCTGCCGCTCACCATCACGGGCCCCATCATACGCCTCTGCATCAGACCCACTGTGGCACCAACAATAACTGCTACGACGGACCTACCACCCCCTACGACTCTAGGGATTACGATTCCCCTGGAGGTTGGTTATTTAATGAAACACGCTAAATCCAAACTTTCTTCGCAATACTCATTCAAATGTTTTCACTTCTTTGTCCAATACGGAAGAACAGCCGGGCTAAAGTAAAATTAAATAAGATAGCACTATACCCCCCCCAGCAAAGTGTGATACAGTATAAATGTGTATGTGTATAGTAAACCACTATATTTAATCGAATTATCCGTTGAACTTTGAACCAGGTTGCCAGGAGTACAGGAACAACAACAACAGCAATTTCGAAAACCCCAGCGACTTAACAATGCCCCCACAAACAACGCACCACCACCACCACCATCACCATCACTCGCACCTGCACTCCCAGACTCACTCGCAGGAGCAACAGACCACTGAACATTTACACGCCATCCCAAAGTTGGAACCGCCACCAACCCCGCCGGCGCAGTCCGAGGACGTTCCGGGGGTAGTTTGTGCCGGATGTGGTCTCCGTATATCCGACAGGTTTTACCTGCAAGCAGTGGACAGGCGGTGGCACGCAGCCTGTCTTCAGTGCTCCCACTGTCGTCAGGGTTTGGACGGAGAGGTCACCTGTTTCAGCAGGGACGGAAACATTTACTGCAAGAAGGACTACTATCGGTGAGTTCGCGTCGACGTTCATTACGGTGATTAACCCTTGACTGGTGTACTGGCGCCTGTTACTTAACCAGCCGTGGTCTATTTCGTGGCGATAGTGAATTATCTTGGAACGGTGACGGACAAATGGGGGTTTTTAGTCAGTTCTATCGGTCGAGGGTTGATACCGAAATACATTGGGGAAGTTAAAAATTTTTTACGATAGCTTCTAAGGTCAGCTGTGTGATCTGTACACGATTTTTTAATTGCAATTTGACAAAAGTCACCGTTATATATTATTATTATTTAGTGTTTTATTAATCGCGAGAACTCTGGCGAATATGCAAATGCGGATAGAAAGAAAAAAGTTTCGATTTTAAGGGACCCGAATATTGCAAATGCGAGATCTCCCCAGAACTGGAGTATATTTTGTATTGGTGTAAGTTACACGTTTTATGTACAATTTTAACGACAAGAGGGACTCGCGTTAATTAGTCAGAGTATTGGTATTCAACTTTCAGCAAAGATACCATTCAACGTCAAATAGTAGATATTATCAGTGGATTCGAACTTTATGCTCCAATTTGCGGGCAGAAAAAATGCGCGGAAATAATTTAGGATCTGTCCGTACAAAAATTCCACCAGCTTCATTAACGTCAGACTGATCCGGGCCTGTCTATTAATAAGCGGCAAGTATTTATCGCGAAAATAAAGCTTCTAACCTACCATTAAGGATTCGCAACGATCATCAATAAGGATCGACGAGACGAATCGTTAAAGCGGCGTTTCGATCGTTTCTCGGTCTTATTGTTGACGGGTCCACGAGGTTTCTAATGCTTTTGCGCGACGACACGTTCACGACGCGCGCGGGCGCATTAAATAAATTATACGTCCCGTATCTGTTCCGTCCCCTTTGTCCATCGATAGTAATACCCACGCCCGTGGTTTACAACTGTATTTATATCAGCATGAATCTTCATGCGGTCGGTTCATCATTTTCTCCGACGGAGCAATTAAACGGAACCGCACAGCACAGTGTCTATGGCTTTTTATCGACATTCGGCTCCATGGGAAATCCGTAAGCCCCGCGGTCAGTTTCGTATCGTTGCCCCCGAACGACTTATCTGCGCAGCCTCGACGATTCGTCGCGACTTCGATTTCTGGATTTGGCTCCAATGATTCTCCCGTGCAATTCGATATTCTGTCGACATTCATTTCCTCGGCGCCGAATCTTCCATCGGCCGCGCCAACCCCGCGATATAAAGCGAAATGGAATTCGTCGCTCCTCCGAAACTGACACTTCGCCCCCTATTTTACGTATCCTTCAGCGTCGACTCTATTTTCATCGACGAGATCTCGCATTAGTCTTAATTTCCGCGATGCGCCGCACAATCCCAATAACGACGCGGGCAACAGAGTTATGCTCGTTACACGCGGCCAAGAATAAGCCGGGTCTGCTCGTCACGGCGGCAAGTCAACCGCGAACAGGCAATTTCTGTAATGCGATGGAGCGTAGTCCGAGGACTACGCGATTTCAGAACGGGCTGGAACGTTTGCGCAACGTTACGACGCGACGAATATCCTCGGTCGTGACGATAAGGGCCCGCTTTATCGACGTGCACGCGATCGACAATAAATTACCGCTGCACCGAGAGGCGAATCACGCATGGAGCAACAAAAAATTATCGTGATACAGCGCGGAAAACAATGAGATACCGCGCGTTTATATAAGCCCCCTTGACTTTCCTCCGACGAAAGCGCGCTATTTCGAGAACGTCGTTACTGAAAGTTGAAGCGAGAAGAGGAGCTTGACGCCTTGTATTTCGTTAATTTCGTGTGCAACATTCGCGGAGAACGTGCAGCTCTCGTAAACAATTATCCGCATGCTTGCGTTGCTAAATATTTCGTACAAGTTATCGCTAAGTTGCGTGTCGTGACACGGCTCGACGACGATTCGAATCTATGCGAGGATCGAGGCTAGACATCGGAGAAGACGTTGGCGCAGTAGCAACAGTTACAATTCCGGGAAACGAAAGGACGAACCGTCGAAAGGTACACGGGCCGCGCAAGTGTCATCGTCATCGCGATAATAATAAATTGCGCAAGAATATTCATCACAGTTAACGGCACCTATCCAGAACCAGGAAAATGCTTGTTCATGCGATCATCCTCGTCCTCGTGCCTATTCTATTCGAGCAGTTCCTCAATTATTTAGCCGACTTTCACCCTCGAGGTGTAATCGGCGATCGTCAGTTGCGCAACCGTGGCCGATTATCCTTAGGGCAGGAAAAGTATCGTAGGAAAACGTTCGGCAGCTCCGTGAATTCCGTGGCTCCTTTAACAGGAGACGAAATCTCTGTAGTGCCAGGTGCGAACTTGCCACGGGCACCGAAGAATTCTCTCACGTTTCGCCGGTGTGCCGGTGATTTCCATTTCGAGAAACAATCGCGCCCTCGACGCGCGCTCGGGCACGCGGAAATCACCTGTCTTGCCATATTTCGCGCCCGTTTCAGACATTAATCCTCGTCCGCGAGTGGAGCTGGTGGCGATCTTTTAGGATGAAAATCGCACGCGAGCCATTTCGATCCACATCGAACGATACTTCCGCGTCGGGTTCGCTGCCCGTTTGGACAGATAACGTTTTTCCTGATGCCTGGACTTGTGGAAAAATGGTCCGCTTGAGTCAGGAACTCCATAGTTCGCGAAACGCTCGACGGGTGGAAAAAAAGAGCCGCGTTTCGTAATCCGAAGTGTTTTGTAATACACCTGTCCGAAGGTGGTCTAACTGGAAAGAAGATTCGTTTAAAGAGCATACGTGCACCAGAAAATTCGTCGGACGGATATTTCTACCCCCGAGCGTTGCAATGTGCGACAAGAAAAAAATCACTTTCATAAATATATCAATCGCACGACAATCGCCAGAACGAAACACCGAGTTCGCTCATAAGTCTCTGCCCTTCTTCGTTCGCCCCGAAAATGAAAATATCAAAGCGGCGCACGTATCGCGATCCCCCGTTCCTCGTAGCGCGCCGGTTTCTGGTCGATCGCCGGGCGAAATAATTTAAAGGTTCATGCTGGAATATCTGTGGGGAACGCTGGTAGAGGGACAGGGAACATCGTGTTGGGCCATGGAGGAGAGGCCTCACACGGCGCCGATATTAGCGTACTCCCTCGCTCTGCTCGATTCGCACACACGGCTGCTGGCTACATACGAACTGGCCAGTCCGTGGACTAATGGTCACGACTCGACCATTTACCTCCGGCGAAGCGTCGATTCTTGATAAGTAAATCACCGTCGATCTACATTTCACGAGCGACGGACGATATATATATACATGTGCAACGAGGCTGGACGTCATCGCGAATAGCGCACTTGCATCGCCATCCCCGGATGTTCCACGATGCACTTGCTCTCCTTCCTTTTTTCTTCTCACAGCCTCCACCGTGTGCCCCTCGACCTCTCGATTCGTTTTTCATGGCTACTTAATTAAACGACGAATAGGATTCTATTGGGAACGGTGTATCGATTGGCCGTTCGACAATGATGAATACGTGGCGCGTAACCGGGCCCGGGAAGTAAGAACGTTCTATTGCGAATTAATTAGGGTGAATTTTGTCGATAATTTAGGGCAGGCGGTCGAACAGTTCCACGAAACAACCCTTCTCTCTCATTTCGATTTCTGTACTCGCGTGGAATGCAGTTTCTTGCTTGGTGGTTCGCGATGATTCCAAGGTAAATTTCTTCTGGCCGCTCTTACTCAATCAAGCTAGATATTTCGAAACGCCGGACTAGCCGCAGACGCAACAATTTTACAGTTATTTGTGGTTCAACACATGGTCCCGGAGATACTAGATAAGGGTGATTCATTATTACATAAATCATTAAGCACATCGCGGAGAGACTGTAGCTGCCCGACACGAGCGAGCCGTGGCAACCGAGTTGCAATTTCGGTAGCCAGACGCCCAACAGAGGCCCCTTTTGCTCGTTCCCCGTCCTCCGTTTCCCTGCACGCTTTCTGCTCGCTGGTGGACGCGGTGGTATGCCTCGAAAATCACGCCAGCCGATCTCGGGAGTCCACGCTCGAGATCCCCCGGGATAAGGGTCTGGTTTTATCGCGCGAACCAGAACGCGCGAGTGAAGACACCCTGCGACGGCGACCAGATTAGAGTGCCCGCAGAAAAGAAGCCGCGAGTAAGTCACTGAACGCGCGTTTTGTCTATTCCGGTGTCGTGTCCGAATCTAAATATCGAGACTGCGGGAAGAATTAATTGTATCGATCCATCGTACTAGCATTCCAATCGTACGGAACATTCTTGAAGCTTTGCTGGAGAAAAATTAAGAATATTTTTCACGCTTTTTAGGCTACAAATTCTGTGTCGACAAATTGTTCATTCGAGAATATTAATTTTGTTTTCTGTGACGGGAATTAGTACGACTTTAGGGTAATTTTTAAGGAAAGTATGACGGCAAAATTAGCCATTCCTAGGTGTAATCTATTAATGATTAATAAGCATATATACACGCTATTTGGTTGTCTAACAGTGGAATAAGTAAACCGAATACACAGCGGTGTTACGAACGGGTTTCCATCGAACCACGGTATCCAGATTAAAATACGAAACGGAGAGAAACGGTATTCCTGTTCTCCGCGGGGAAGTTGGACGCGTTTCCCATTGTCGCGTGGGGTAGGAACTTTATTTCGCGGCGGATAGTGTGTCGGCGTTACGCGATATCTACTAGGAAAAGGAATAAATTTGTCGCGGCTGCGATGCGCGCCGCGATTCCCCGTGATTTACTCGCGCGGCACTCGTAAATTAAACCTTGAAATTTGAGAACGCAGATTTCCCGTTGATGCGATTCTGCAAGACGAGCACCCCCCGGCTTTTTGCACGCGCTCGGATCACGTTGATTCGTCGTTCCGTGCCTGAGATGCAAACGTCGCGGTCGCCGATTACGCGACCACTCGCATGCCCTCTATGAATCAGCAACCGGTGGATAGACGAACCCCTTTTCGATAACGTCGTTTAACAGTTCGCGGAATCTTTCATACACAACCCCTTCCTTGAAGTATAAAACTGGGCCCGAGTGACGGGAAAAACAAAACAGGTAGAAGAAACGAGAGCTTGTCAACAATACATTCGTAGGACAAACGAAATCCATGATATTCAGCTGAACAAATTATTGGCTCACACCCTCGACTCATAGTGACCCAAATCTCAGACTGTTTTACCGTTCATCGAGTAATTCCAATTACAAACTACCCTCCAAAGTGAAACGTAGATGTTCAATCTGAGAGAAACTACCCCCAAAGAGTATTCCAGGATTCAGAAGCACAGACTCCAAGGCGAGGCAGGAGACGTCGCGCGTCCAGCAACCCTTACACGCGAGCAAGCAGACTGGGACGCGTTTCTCTTCTCGCGGGACCGGTACACGCGCGCACGGTTCGCGCACACAGACGCGTCATACAAGAGTGACAGACAAGATGGAATAGCGCAGACATCCCGTCACGACACGGCTTCGGGCCCAAAACCCTTATCTCCCTGGCTCGCATGCGCGATCTCCTGTTGTCGCCGCATATCTGGCGTGTCGTTGAGGCTGCTGTCGCCGCGGCCGGTGTTATTAGACGGTTTACGTTCGCGTGTCCGTCCAGTGAACCCGGCTTTACGCGCGTGACACCCTTTCGTAACTCTCGCGCCACACCGGATCGGAAGGAATTATTTCCACCAGCCTCTGGCGAACGATCGACCGTTCTAACGCGACCATCCGTCCATACGGTCGCGAACTTTCTAGGATCGAGTTTCTGCCCGTTGGTTGATCGATGGAATCGACGCTCGGGTAGCGGTGACGTCGATGGTGTTCGATGTGGTTCAGCGGAATTTGAGGGTAGCTCTCCGCCGAAACGGTACAGTCGTTACTCATAATTGAACAAACAATAAATCACTCGATAGTCACCTCTTGTCGCCGCTCGTCCAGTTCTTCGCGAAAAACGACACCGAAACGCGAAACAAAGAGCACCCCTTGTCCAATTCCGTCCAGATCTTGATACTTCGACGTCGAGCAGGTTATAATTAGCGAGAGAGAAAAGGAAGAAAAAGAAAGGGCGAAAGAGAGCCATCGGTAACAGCGGTTTAGAGTTCGAACGTAGCACAGGTGCTCTGTCCCAAGTTATCCGTCTTATCCGTTTCGTTTCTGGACGAGTGTCGAGCGGCCTTAACGAGCCACTTTCCAGCGAAATATGGACGCACATTATACATATATCCACTGGCAGACGGTAGAACGTCGAAAGTGGCTGGTCACCTCGCGTGTTAGCTCGGCCCGGCCCGGTGGTTTCGTCATAAAAATTGCTTGCGCGTAAAGAGATCGTTGCCTTAGGAGCTTCCTGGATTGTTCCGTTTCTTTCTCTCGTTACTCGCCCCGTGCACGGCGTCGACGTGGTGTTCTGTTCGAACGTGGCACACGGTGTTCGCCCGTTGGTCTCCGGCACTCCTCTTTGTCTGGCGCGGTGTTCGGCCACGGATCCGCCGTTAATATGAGCCGCGTCGGTAATCGAGGCGTGTCCGGCCCCCTGATCGCTGATAAATTGCTCTAATGCGACTAATGAACTACCCGCTACAAGACTCAAGCGAGCGGATGATGCTTCGACGCTCGCGAGCGCACCTTTATACCCACGTAGGCAAGTTCAATGCCGGCCGATAATTAATTCGGGGCCCCGTCTCGCTTCGGGGACCTTTTGGAATTTCTTGGCCGCGTCGAGCCGGCGGATTCGTACGCGAATCGATGCAGATTCGTCGCGTGGGCGATGGCCGATCTGGATATTTCGATACGGGGGGATGGAACCGGGGCGGCGTTTAAGCATTTGCCGAAGGATACGCGTTCCACGTTTGTTTAGGATGCGACGTTCTTGTTGCATTTACGTTGCTACGAGTTCCTTCGTTTGGGAAGAAATTAATTGCTCCGGTCTGTCGCAACGGAAGGCTCGTGGGATTATTTCATGAATTTCTGTACAATCGTGTGCGGCGAAATGGAACTCTTTATTTTTCAATTACCAAGCTTTAATTTCGTACGCGCAACTTTGGCGCGTGATTGCTCGTTGTCAACCGGTGTCAAATTTACCGGAGAAGGGTACGTCAGATCGGATTTGTCGGAACGACTGTTCCAGCAGCTTTATGTCTCGCTATTGCTGGCCGAAATCCTCGCCTGGAGTCCGATGCTCCATCCCTCTCTCGCAAATGACGAGGAAGGGGTTGGTGAAGTGTCCAGCCACGACAACTCGTTATTTATCTGGGACGTTGGACACGCATAATTTATCGCTGGCCTCTTTGCAGCCGGCGAACGCGTAAACCCCGCCACGCGCAAATCGTGCGTTTTCAAATAGACACGAGGAATTTTGGAATTTATAATCGTTCATTTAAGAGGGTCGAGAGCGCAGGTACTCGCTTAATTATATTAAAAGCGTGTATTCATTTGAATACGTTATATTATAATGTTATTCTATAATTTATTCAATTGCGTCAAGTTTTAATCGCGTTAACAATTCGCGACGGTTAGGCGACTGGGAAGAGTCACTGTACCATTGGCAACTCGATGTTTGCATTCGAATTTGTAGGGAACCATTACGAAGACCGCGCAGTTGTATTTTAGAGATGGAAAACACGCGAGAGCGTAAAACTCACTTATTCGTTGCAGAACGATTCGTTTGAACCGGTTCGACGGAATATCCTGGGGACTAGTTGGTCGCCGACGGTTCTGTTTCCCCAGGAATCGAATGTCTTAATGCGGTTGCATTTCTTGGTGTTCATGTTACCTTCCTCGAATTCCTGCTGCCGCGAAGTTTTATGAAACTGATCGTTTCAATCTTTCATTTGCGTCCACCCTCCTTCGCCGTTTCGACGTTTCAATTATCTTCTTCTTATTGTGCTATGCAACTGAATTCATTGAAATAATTTGCATAATATATCCGACATCAGTTTAGAATGTACTAAACTGTTATTAAGTAATATTCCAAACGAATTCGTCCAAAATCGGCCAGGTCAGCAATGCCTATTTCCCGAAGACAATCGTCGCCATTGGACGTTTCTAATTGCGTTTCTATTCGCCCGATTTTTCTGGAGTCTGGCTTTCGAAGTGATACCAGCGGTCATGCATTGCGGGCGCAGCGTGTTTACGTGCAAAAGGATTGGAGGTGCATCTCGTCAAGAATGTATTTGCCACGAAACGTGCATCGTCTTGAACGCACCTGGTCGGCTGCATGCCATTGCGTGATCAATTTGGCTTTCACGATCTTGTTCGCGCGCAGACATTGTCTCTCCGTGAGATCTAGATACTCGAAGAAATTCCCTCGACTTTCAGCCCCGTTTTGTTCGACCACTTCTTCGGAATATTTGGGAAACGAGTTCTGCTGCTCTTTCATTTTCATCAGGATTTAAAGATCGTCGATAATGAACCGGTAATTTCCTTCAAATCGTTACACGGGATCGTAATGATTCATGGATCGGGACCACCAAATTATAGGAATACAATTTGAAAGAAATATTCATAGGTCAACTTAGAACTTTCCACGTCTTCGTGTTCTAGTATCATTTATTACTTCTTGATTAATTAATGTTTCTGTATATCGATAACTGATGTATCTTTGAGTTTCCCGAAACATTTATTCTTAAGCCAGTTCGATTAGAACGACGTACACTTTTTCGTTTCGTATATATTGCTTTCGAATGAAACACTCCATTAGCAGGGGGTGGGGGCCCATGGTCCTTCGGTCGTAAAATGAGGCGCCTTTATAAAAATTTTCTGTTCGCACGGGGATGACCAGAGACAAGATCGCGGGGCTTAGATTACGATACTAGGAACGGAGTGCGTGCAGCCCGACACCGAGCGACTATGTTTTACGATTTCCTCTCGATGCGACTACCAAAGTGGTCTGACTGCAATTAGTCCGTATCTGATCGCATTAAATTTCGATTACGATCTCTCGCTGAACGTCTCAATCCTTCGATGACGTGCTCGCGTGAAGTGGCCGGTGCAATTCGGCTGTTGCACTCGGAATCACCAAGATCGACCTTTATCTGATTCGTAGAGCCACCTCGACGTAGCGTGCCGCATTGTTCGGAATCGTTGACCAATTTCACCGGGCCCAGTTCGTTGAACAGATCATCGCGGATAGACGCGCGACACAATTATTCCACTTTCTGGCGTAGAAGAATTCGCGAGCTGCAAATTATCGCGCTCCCCCCTTTGAACTCGCGGCGGCGATTCGCGAATATAGGACTCGTTTACAGATCGTTTGACTTACCGAAACGATTTCACGCCGCGAAGAATGAATCGGTGGAGCATCGAGAACGTTCGAGACAATCGTGGACAGCGTCGAACGTGCAAAGACAACTGAGGTGGTCGTTTCGGTCGGCGGTAAGTGATTAAAACGCGGTTCGAAAGGAACCTCGACGACCAGGTTCTGCCGGATCGATGGAAGATCGAACGATGGTTCGTCGTTAAAAAGTCGACCGTACGAATTTCTCGCGGTTTCTTCTGGCGGTAACGGTCGCGAGGGGCGCTCAGTCGGGCGCACGAAGTGGTACCGCCTTAAATCAACGACTCGCAAAGGAAATAGCGAGTGGTAATTGAGCCATAACCCTCGTCCGGCGAACACACAAATATTTCAGCGCCGGGAGCTCGCTCATAATTTAGCCCTCATAATTAAGATGCGCCGCGCCGGACTCAGGACCGCTGGAACCCCCTGCTCGCGTCGTACGCGCGTGAATCCTTGCTCGAAAAAGGACGAGCACGAGGACCGAGACCAGTCCTCCCGAAAGATTTGCACGAAAATAGATACGACCAGCCCGGCGACAGCTCCTTTCCGATGGCTCTCGGGAAACGATTTTGCATCCCGTCGAATTCGATGGCAGGCAAAATTGCATTCGCCCCTCCCTCTGCTTCTAATATAATAGCGTGTAAAGAAGTTTAAAATCGCGGCCGTTTTTCGATATTAGATTCTATCAACTTGCGCGTGTACTTTAGACAACGTTATCGAAGTACTCTTGGGGAATAAAATATGTAGAGGCTCCGGTATTTAAGGGAGGAAACAAGTTCGATATTAAAGATAGAATAGAGCCAAACGTATACCAGCTTCGAGATCAAAATCAGTGTACACCCCCAAACGAATCGATACGGGACAATCGAAGCGTGTAGAACCGTATCGAGAAAAAAAGTGCCCCGCTATATTCACCACCGTAACAATCTTGAGGGCGGCAAAGGGGAGGGGCCAAGCATGTGCAACGATAACGAGGTACGGAGGCATAACTCGGTGCGTCCACCGTGTTACGATCTAAGAAAGGGGCCGAGAAATACTGCGACACCGGGATGGCTACCGATGATGCATGTCCCAGAAGTGGCTGCGAGAGGCTGTGCACGCGTATTATGTTACCCGGTGCAACGCACCACCACTCTGTCGTCTACCGTGCGTGCGTTCCAGGTCGTGACTCTATCATATTTATGTCCCTGGCCGGCCGTTTTCTCGAGGGCCATGGAACATCGAAATTCCAGGGAACACAGCGTAGATGCGCTACCCGATAACGCGTAGGATCTTCGATGGATGTTTGCTTATCTCCGCCCGAGTCGTCTAATCAGTCCTCTGTCTCCGGGGGAAAGGGAGGACGGAGTGATTAGAGGTCGGTTGGAGGGAAAGGGATAACGTTGCGGTGTACTTTGAGGGCCGATTTCGAAGATTACCCTCGGGGACACGGCATTCCAGAGGCGTAATAGCACCTGGCTGATTCCTTCTGCTGGGTTTATCGGCCTGGTCGGTTTTGTCGAACGGTGTCTCTCTCATTTTTACTGCCTTTCTTACATCTTGCCTTTCTTAGCGGCGGGGTTAAAATAATCGTCGTTCGATCGGTTTTTAGCTGGCCGCGCCGGGGAAGCGCGGTCGAAGGTTCGTGACACGAGAATCGATGTTCACGGAGGTCTTTGTGCTCTGTTATATACGGTTCAGGTATCCAGTGTGCGGATGGATACTTGTTGTTGAAGGTGGAGAAGTGGCGGATTGAATGATGCTCATTAGAAGGTATTATTCCTGGTTGCAGCAGAGGGCTAGGTTGTACATAGGAAGTGTTTGTAGGGAAGAACGGAAAGAAAGTCACGATGATGGGTGAATGCTGTAAGTCACGATGGGAGCGTTAACCCTTCTGCCGATTTTTCCGCAGCCTAAGAAAACTCTCGGACGCGCAATATTTATTATCAATATTATGAAACCTCGTGGTATACTTGAACTATCGGTGGAGGGGTTGCGACGTATATATTTCGCTAAGTAATTTGTATCGCGGTCCCCGTATAGGGACACGTATCGTTATTATTAGCGACCGAAGGGAAAAACGTGTAATCAAACGAGCAAATAAAATATTATTATCGAATCATTTGTACGATCGATAAAGCCGACCGAGATACCGACCCAGAGATACGTGACTCGACGCGAGCATGCAAAAGGGTACAAATGGATTATTTCGTTTGTTGGATCGAAAAAAGCGACCGCCATGATATCTCGATGTCGTAGATCCCGCGTACGATATCACGACCAGCCGTATTTGTCCCGCGACACCTGCGCGCAGGACACTTCATGTATCAGCCGCAGGATGCGAGCGAACGCAGCGAGAACACGAATGATAGCTCCAGCGTGCGACGATATACCTTCTCGCCATTATCAGATTCGCTCGCAATGGCGCCCCGCTAGGAGTTACTCGGCCGTTCGTGTTACAACTACCGTCAAGCCGATTTTTTTCACCCCTCGTTGCCGCTCGGTATTCATTTTTTTCATAATCCCCGCACGACGGTCAACGATAATTTTCCGTTCCATCGGGAACGTCGCCTGACGTCTTAATATTTTCCGTAATTTCGCCCGCGTCCGTGTAATACATTTAACGAGACGAAAAATATACTTTATTCGAGTAATACTGATCGATCAGGGCATCGTGGTCATGTAACTGAGGAACAACAATTTCAACCCCTTTAAAAATCTCGAATTCCTCTCCGTCAGGGGTATCACAGAACTTCCGAATTTTCCCCCCAAAACGCATTATAAATTATACAAACATCGAAATTGCGTGAAGGTCTTGTACGAGGCCCGAAGAACTTCGGATCGCCTCGGAAGATCTCCTCTTCGATTGCCCCAGGCGGCGATCGCGAGTCGAAGCTCGCCGGCCCTTAATTCGTACGCACACAAACGACACGTCGCGTTCGCCGCACATAAACCTGATTCTGCATACGCCTCGTATTCGTACGGAGTTTTTACGAGTGGCACGGTCGTTGCTCATCGTTATTCCGTAAGAGGATTCGGCGTAGCCCGGCAGGGGGTCTATCTCGCAGGGCCCGCAAGGTCACGACGAGTCGTGTGTCTACCACGGAATTGCGAGTGTCACCACATAAACCATCCCTGTAAAAGTATCGGGTTACGGTGATCCCGGTCCCTTGACTACCCCCTTTTTCCTCCCTCTTCCTGTGCGCTGTCCGACGCTTCTTCAACGTTCTGGCGCACAACCAGGTTGTCGTTGTGCTCGGGGCAAGTTTAGGCTGCGCCCCAGCGATTTGGCGTCTCCGTTTTGCAGAAGTTTCATTTGGTGCAGGAACAGTTTGGGCACGTGTAAGGGGTTGCTCGACGCGGGTAAAACGATGACCGAGAATGATGTTGTTACGATCGTTTGGTTGTTGCGGTTCTTGGAACAGAATTTTTTGTGTGATTATCATTCGTATCGTTTTGGAAATTCGGAATTTCTATTGTGAAACTATTTCTGGATTCTGAGTTCGTCGTAATTTCAGCCTTCGACGCAACAGAATAATTCGCCAAACAAGAGTAACTGCGATAACAGGCGTATTTTAATCCGAAACGATTCTCGGTGCACATTTGAGAAACGAAACAGAGAAAAGGGGCTTCGTATCGACTTCGTCATAAATTGTAGAGCGTACAGGGCTGCTCGGTTGCTCAGTTGAATTACAGCCGGGCAACATTGTAACCCGTTGGTATTTATTACGCCGGTGGAGATGAGCTACGTACCCTCTGGCTAGATACCCCACATATCACGAGACGCGGCGTGTCTCACGTCGAGTTTATATTTCCCCGTGTCCGCCTCCTCTTCCCGTTTTCCTATGTTCTCTCGTAGATCAATATTCAGATTAGACCGCTCGCGAGATATGCAACGGTTCGCGCGGTAATTCCGTGATTACTATATCCTCGGCAAGGCTTTTAATGCTCCGTGGTCAAGGACTAAACAAATGTCTTTTGCAGCGATATTTCGATAGGCGTAAAGTGGTACGAATCGATTGAAATAACGATATTGTTCAATGATCTTCTTCGATTGAATCTGCAATTACTCTGTCCGCAATTGCATTGAAAATTTATAGAGTACGGACGATATTTAGAAGCAGAACTTTTAAATCAAAGGATCCCTACTTCGAATATTACTTATTAATTGCGACCAAGACACCGCACAATCGTTCTCGCGCGCACCCCGAACTAAAGAACTTCCACGGCGATTGAACAGCTCTCGCGTAGACAAACGATAATTAAAAGACCGGCTCCGACCGGCCCCCTTCGGATCGTTCGATAAATAACTTCTCTAGCTGCCGTTCGCGATCGTTCTCAGCAGACACAGCCGATGACGGATGGCTGGACGTTAATCGAAGCTGCCCCGCCGAACTAATCATTCGCTCGAAAATGACGTCGATCGCGAGGCTAATATTACCTTAAAGCGCAAGAAACCGGGGACATAAATTTTCCCCATCGGGCTGCCGGCCGATCGTAAATGGTTATCCCCGGCCGTTTTCAGCCGGATCAATTCGTAATTCGCTCTTGTTCCACTTGTACCCTTAGGAAGTAACAGTCGTGTCGCGAATCGATTCTCGCGCGTTCGTTAGCCGCACGAAATGAAAGGTTGGCCACGAATGGCTGCGAAACGACAATCCGGATACAAATTTTCCATCGAAGGAGTATCCCGTCCAGTTCCAGGCGGCTCTGCCTCCGCCGTTCCCGATGATATTGCAATTATCTTCGAAGCGCAACGCGACATGCCCGTTTAATTATATGGACTGTGATATACGTTCTATTGCGTAATGCAGCTCGCGGGTGCAAGCGTGTTCGACCGTTTTTCACAACGATCGTCCCGTGGCCCCGCGGGTGCTTGATTAACATTGCCGATGCGATTTTTTTCACGGTGCGCGACTTCCAGATACGTTTCCCTTTTTGGTTTCTTTGTTGTTCGCTGCCGGCCCTCGCGCAGAGGCGATCGGAAGCAGCGATACCGAGAAACTTGTTCGCTCTGCAATGTTACCGGCGCTGATACGGTGGATATGACACGTTTATGCAATCGTGGCGCGGTTCTTCCCGAGAGGTTCTTCGCGTCGGAATATATTCTCGGACGCAGCTTGTTCCGATAGACAGACGGTGCAATAATTTGCTCGTTTTCCCGTGATACAGGGGAGACAATATAGAATTCTTTCGCAACTCGCATGCGTGCGTGCATGCGTGTACAGTCGTGTGTTCGTTTGTTACGTTCCTATATTGGAAATAATGTTGTCTACTGTTCGGTGTACACGTTGAGTGAACACCGTGCTTTCAATTATATCTCTCTCGTTTCTACTACACATACTGTATCCTTTATACCTTATCTTTTAAAGCGTACCGCACAAGATTCCGGTCTGTGCGAAATCGCAAATTTATCATCGTTCACGATACTTCGTCTCATCCCTTTCGATTTATCGCTACGCAGTCCCCGGTTTTACCAGCGTCGTGCTTCACGTTAACAACGATCCGGAAAATTTTCAAGCTCGCGCTGAAAATTCCGCCTCACAGCTGTGCTCCCCGGTTTCCTTCCGGCACTCCATAAAAAAAAAAAAAAAAAACAAGTCCCGTTTTCGAGTATCCCTCGTTAGCGGAAATCTGCCGGCGTGTATCACTTTATTATTACTGAAGGATCGCGGAGCGGAAGCGTCGGGCCAAGCCCGCTGAATGATCAGCTGAATAATCTTCCCGTAACAGAGGCTCGCGCTCGCCCGCCTCGGCTCGCTGCGTTTTCTCGTTGATTTTCATTTCGCCGTCTGCCCGCCGCCGTTTTATTTTATGAATAATGTAGCGACAAGCCACCGGCGTATGCATCGCGTTCACCTCGGCCAAGGAGGACAAGCCGCGCGTGGGACGCCGCTTCTGGCGTCCGCGCATTAATCTAGATCACGGCGTTGCATTATCGTACGTCTTCCCCTTGGCGTTCGCCGGACAGGCCAATCCGCCCGGGGATTTTCACGGCGTTACCGTCGCGGTCGGGTTTCGTTCCTTAGCACCTCGCGTGACTCGATCTGCTTAGCGGGGAACGATCTTCATTGGGGACGAAATGATGCGGGCGAATGGCAGGGACGATAAGCGTGCAGACTGATCGTTGGGAATTGAATTTGACGGTGTCACAGATTCACGTCGATCATTTTGGGTTCACTGTTTGTAGTTTGAATAGGATTTTGATTGGCTACCAGATTGCACTCGGCGAAGCAGCGTGGTATTGTTGTAAGGGTGAATCGCAGGGGCAATTTTTCTCAGGAATTTCGACAGCAAGTGGTAATTACTTCGAAAGGAGTTTAAATACCCCCAATGAACAACTGATCGAATCTAGACAATGTTGCTCGCCATTATTCAAATTCCCGTTCCAAGAAAAATCGCAGGCATTTGCAGATCTGAATTTCTAATTCACCGTTTACCGTGCAACCGTAACATCGAAGAGAATTACACTCGGCGAAAGTTCCGACTGGCGTCTACGCAGAGCCCTCCTTCGCCAGAGTTTTCTCTTTCCACGTGTCAATCACGTCTCCACGAGAGACGGCAGCCGCGATCGCTGCATCTTCCAGATTAGTTTCGCGGTCCTAAGACGGACAGTAAGCGGTTCGTTTATCGGTGGACGCGTTAATTACTCCAAGGACTCCAGCCAGGGAAAGGGACAAGCCGCTATCGTGGAAATAATAATTTACAGCGTCGCGGGGCCGGTCCGGTTAATCCCAGGGCGGCTCGTCAGCGGTGTGCCGACGCAGCCGCTTGACGCACGACGTTCCCGAACAAATAGAATCGGTCCCTGGACCTTTTCGACGTTCCGGCTAATGCCACGAGGACACGACACGCGCAATATCGGGTGCGTTTCGGTAGAAAAAGAACCTGCGCCTTCCTCGCGGCGAGTTAATTAATTTCGTGACCGGGGGACTCGCGTGCGATTTGCGCCAACGTCTTAATGTCGCCGGAGCGACCAGGGAAATTTAGGAAGAGCGCAGGACTGGTTAGGCGAAACGGGTCGGCTGTCTTTACTCGGTTCGGCATTTCTGGAATCTCGACGATGCTCCTTCCGTACGTGCCGCCCGTTAACAGTCAGCCTTCATTTACGATTCGCCGAGTGCTTCGCGCACGAGATAGCTGCGTGGCCGCTTGTTCATCGTCGTCGCGATCGCGGAAAATCGTACGATTAAGCTGCAACGACAAGAAACTTGTTCAAAGTCGATTAAAAGAAAAGACTACATTACGCGTCCCCGGCTAAATAACCGGGAAACTTTGCCACGATTATTTCCAAGGGGCGCGAGCGAGCGCACAGACGCTTCCTCCGCGCGGGCAACAGTTGTTCGACCAAGAAAAAAGGAAACACACACGAAAAAGAAAAACACGCTGCACATCGAAGCTCGCGCAAGCAGAATAAAGAATCATCCCCAGAAGCGTGCGAGAAGAGCGAAACCGCGGGGTGCAACGGTCGACGATGAAGACGGGCTCGGTGCGGCGCGACGCGAGTTGTCGAGGCGGCACGTGAGAAATCGCGGCCTCTGCGGGGCTCGTGTCCTCGCGGGCATATCTCAGGACGGGTGGGGAGGTTTGGCGAACGTCGAAGAAAGAAAACGGCCCGAATGAAAGCTGCTTGGGAGCGGCGGCGAATCGCGAGGAGGGAAAGAGCAAGAGGGAAATACGAGTTGAAACAGGAGAATCCACGTGGTCCACGGGTGTCGTGAGTGTGCGAACGCGCTGCAAGTGGTCCCGGGCCGCGCGAGTAGTCGCGTATTATAAAAGATTTCCGACTCTTTGTGGCGGGCTGGTACGGTCCGTTTTAGGAACGAGCGAAAAACCGAGGCTCTCGCTTAGAATACCGCGCATTGTATAATAATGTATCGCATATGGCGCATCTTGTAAAACTCTGCGGGCGTCCCCCCGGCGTGCTGTTTGGGACCACGACGAAACGAGGAAGGACGGATGGTAGCTGTGAATGAGGTTAGTCCCGGTCGCGGAGCTCGTTCATTCATCCATCGGCGGGACAGCCCTCGTGGGGAGGCGAGCCTGCGAGGACAGGCTCGACCGGCGGCAAGGAATCGCCGAAACAACCTCTGCCCCATTCTATTACTTTCGACAGATTAGCTGGTGCGACGGGCTGCTTGCACTTGGTTTCAAACCGTGCACATATTCATTTTTTTATAGTGCCTGGAGGCGCGATTCGTAGGGCGAGCGATGCGAGCGAGGCAGAGTAGGACAGAGGGTAGCCAGGTGGATGATCGAATTGTCTTTGTTCCATATTGTTAATCTCAGACCAGTTCAACAATTACCGTGCTATTGAACGTACGAAGATACAACGTCGACGCACATTTTGAAAACGGTATATAAATAATACTGGAACATTAACAATCGAGAGCCCGGCGACTGGTTGAAAATTGGCGTCAAAAATATGTACCGTCTAATATCTAAATAGACCTACGTACCCCGATACGTCCAACATTGAGATCCAAGTATCCGCGAATTATTAACCGGAAGAATTCAATGCAACGCGAACCGCAAGCATCGACAAAAGGCTCGCTCCCTCTGAAAACACCACCGGAAAGTATATACGCCTGTGGCAAAGACCGAGTAACACTGTTGCACAAAACTCGAAAGAGAACCTACGATTATACAACACGCTCGAGCGGATCCGATTGGATGAAAATACGCGTCGTTGCCCCGCTGGGCGCAAACCAGACCACCGCAGCCATTGTTATCCTGGATGCGTAGCGGGATTGGGGTTGTCAATAGGATCAGCGACGATAACAATGTGCCTCGAGTCAAGAGACCCTCGACGGCCAGTGTACTTGCAGCGGCTAATCCATTAGATTAGGTTTAGGTTCTACGGGGACCCGGTTCGGTCCTTTCGTCCCGAAGACTCTCTGCCCCTGCGAGCAAGGTACATTTTCTTGAAGCCTCTGCGCCAATCGCGTCGCGGCGACGCGGTGCTGAGTGACTGGCTACTTTGTCGACGCGTCCAGGTTGTTTCGCCAGCGTCAATTCGAAGAGGTGTTGACACGACTTGACGGTAACCATCGCGGACGGTTGAATGGGACTTAGAGGTCGGGGCCGCCTGTCGTACTCCAACGGGGTTGGATATTTTTCTAACCGGGTCGAAGGAGCCTGTTCGGTCGGACGTGAAATTTGAGGGGAGGATCAATTTTACCGGGGCGTGATGCTGTTTCGCGATATCAATTTGCACGCAGGTTTTCCATGTGGAAATTTGACGAATCAGTTCAACTTATCGCAATTCGTCTAAATTTAATTTGCACTGCAAATGGCGAACACGCGAATGTTAGAATGGAAAATTAATTGGTGTGTCGGAGATGGACGAGCTGTAGCGTCGAATTTCCACATTTCAGCGCGGCGCGTTTGCTTTTCGGAATGTTGCAGAACGGCGAACAAGCCGCCTGTCGTTATTTCATTCAGAAACAACGAAACTCGTTACGGCGAGTCCTGTTTGCTTTTTCCGTTCGCGGTATCTGATCGTTATCCCCCATTTTCTCGTTTTCCAATTGCTGAGATCGTTGCTCCGCGGTGCGTGCACGATTTCGCCTGGCCACATCCTCCTTTTGTTTTCCCGCATTTCCCCATTCACTCCGTCAATATCGGCCGATCTCCGAAAAATCATTGTCTCCCGTTGACATGATTTAAGGGGACCTCCCAGGAAAACCGTTATCCACTTTCAAGCTCGCATCAACGATTCGCCGTATCCCTTTTCCTCAATGAAAAGAATGCCGGACGAGAGACAGGCCGCCCGTAGAAACACGATTCTCAATTGCAAATCTGGGCACACGCTAATTCTATCGGCCTCGGGCACAAGTTCCCAGCTGTGAGCGATGAACGGTTTGCGAATCTACCAAATAACCGAAGCGTACTCCACGTCCGATATTGAACACGAGGAGAAACTGTATCGGACACGATGAACTATTGCTCGCGTTTCACAATTCACAAGAAAACGAGCCGAAGTTTCATAGCAGACGACCCGACAGTCACCCCGGGGGAACCGTACAGCGTGCGATCTCGAACGTTCGCCGTGTAATCGCGCTAGATACAAGTATAACTTCGCCGGTTCTGGATCCGCCGGCGCATCAGGGCTATAAGATCGGCCACGTCTCTATCTAGGTTCTTTAGTACGGCTGGAAGGGAGCGTAATATATTTGGGAGGAGGCGGAGAGTGAGATAGGTGGTTAGGTAGGTAGCCGTGGTGGATGTCGAGTAGATAGTCGACCGGCTTCGGTAATGGAGACTGCAGGGTGCCGCTAATGCAGTAGCGATGTCCCGGTGCCCGTTGCATCGGTATATTCCCCCCTCCCCGCCCCAACCCCTGTTACGCCCTTTTGCTCCGCCGCGGTTTCACCATACGCGCGTCCTTTCCTTACCTTCGCGATATCACCGAGTTTCTACGTGTCCGAGAAGCCTGCCTCTCCTCCGTTTCTCCCTTCCACTCCTGTTCCGTGCGTGCAACGAACACTTCTCTGTCGGCGGCCGTTTATCTGTGACCGGTTGCTTCTTCGTCCCGTTTCTTTTTCCTCTCTTCTTTTCTCTCGATTTAGCGGAACCCTATCTCGGGGACACGGCGGATATCTCGGCCGATGGGAAACATTCCCCATGCGGATGTGTTTGTATCGTTTAAAGTGAATGGAAAAATGGGCGCCGCCTGTATCCCGCAGTTACGATAATTTCTTGGTTATTTTTGTTATGGCCGCTGTGCCGCGACGGTCTCGTCCGAGCCGCTCGTCTGTTGCCCGATGTCGGCGAACGTTGTACGGACGTTGCTCGATTTCTTGCCCCGTTAATTGGTCGGCCCGGCACGAAAAATACGCCACCGGGTTCAACAACGACGGTAGCCGTGTCGGAACGGTCAGGTTTTCTAATCGTCCGGATGATCCTCTTGAAAATTGGAAATTTTACGTAGGGGTGGGTTAGGACACCGTGGATATTCAGTCGGACGAATCTGACGCATCCAGGTGCCTCGCCCTGTACGCACTATCGTATCCAATAATAATAACGCAATCGAATTTTCTACCATCGTGATCATCGACTGCGACCGTGGACTTTCTTTCGTAACAACACCCAACGAGATCGACATTTCGTTCAATTATTTAATCCTCCATTGCGTTTTTATTTGTATTTTCAGAATGTTCGGCAGCATGAAACGATGCGCCAGATGTCAAGCCGCGATCCTCGCCTCGGAGCTGGTGATGCGAGCCAGGGACCTGGTGTTCCACGTTCGTTGCTTCTCGTGCGCCGCATGCGCGGTCCCGCTGACCAAGGGTGATCATTTCGGTATGAGGGATGGCGCGGTGCTGTGCCGATTGCACTACGAGATGGGAGCGGAGCTGCATCCATCGCAGAGTCCTCCAGTTCCGGTTTATCCGCCGGGTCCCCATTATCCAGGTCAACCGTTCCCCTCGCCTGAATTTCTTCATCATCACCATCACCATCCCTCCCATCCCCCGCACCCACACCACTCGATGCATCCGCAGCATCCGCACAGTCACGTGAGCCCGGTACCGCTTCAACCGTCGACACCGTCCGTGCCTGACGCGGGTTCACCCCCGAAGGTACCGTACTTCAATGGCGCCGCCGTGGTGCCGCCACCAAGACAGAAGGGAAGGCCCAGGAAGAGGAAACCCAAGGATCTTGAAGCGATGACCGCTAATATAGGTGAGCGATCGTGATGGACAGTTTTGATTCGAAGTGTATTGTTCTTGATGGAAGAGGCGTTCAGTGAGGCGATATAGGGGCAGAACGACACGTGTAAGATGGTATGGCGGTGTCGAGTAAAAGTTCGAAACTTGTATGCCGAGTTTCCTTGGATTTTTGTTTCGTAATGTTTCGTTGAACGTTCTGATCTTCTCCGCCAAGAATCAGTATTTTTATAGAATTACTATCGTTTAAGTACTATCTTGCCCCGTTACCCCCGACTTACACTGTGCAATGGTTTCTGCCTATTGTCCACCGAGGAGTTCCCAGAAAATCGTTGACTCGCGCAAAAAACTCCGTCTGTCCAGTCAGAACCTTTCCATCCTGAAACTAAACATCTGTGCACGCATAGCGCACCCATCGCCTAGGTAGTTTCAGATCCCCGTCACGAGACTAGCAACCAACCTAAACCTATTCTCAATTCCAGTTCAGATATCACCACCGTTCCCCTTAATTGTATCGCAATCCAGTCTGTCCGCGTACCGGGTCCCGTACACGTTCCACTTAACCGTTCCCTAACCACGTAGAAGCACCTTCGACTTATCTAACCATCCTCTCACCCTCGCCCCGTGTAACCAACGGGCCAACACTGTGCCAATCCAGACCCGGGGGGGGATTTTCATTCTCGTCGTCGCGGACCCCGATCGAGATCGCGTGCACGAAAATTCCTACATGAGCGTAGTACGAGCCGAGCACGCGGTCAGAGATCACGCGTACGCGCACGTAACAGAACAACGTGTCCAAGGTGTGTGCTCGTCGGTGATTTACGAACGCGCGTGGGCGAGTGGTGTTTGCCACCGAACCCTGATAAAATTTGTCGCCGCGACATAAATTCACGAATCCGATCCCAACAAAGCGTGTACGTGTCGCGCGTGGGCAGCTCGCCGCGGCAGCTTCCTTCTCCGCCTTCGAGGACTTAATTCCGATTGTTGACCGACCGTGGGAACAACGGACAGGGACCGGCCATTCGAGAGACGAGTATCGTTCTGGACGAACAGCCGCGCCGTGCGCCGTCGCTTCAACCGCGGGACCAGTTTCCCTCGTACCTTTTTGTCCTTCCCGGCGGAGTTCGCCGGTTTTCGTCGGAGAAAGATCGTGGTCCGGCTTGTTCGTGTCCGCGAACGATGATGTCTCAACGCCGGGGCCCACGGATGACCGGGAATTATTTGTTCTGTTTGCGGGCCTGAACGGGCCGGTCGAAGGAGGCGCGAGAATTTATCGTTGGAAATAAAATAATTTGATAGCGGGTACCTTCGTCGATTGGGCCTTCTCGTTTGGCAAGGTCGTCTGGCTTCTTCGACGCGTTTCTATTTAGTATTCCCCTTTCTGCGACGATCAGTATTCCGTTTCGTGGATATTTTAGCTCGCGTGCAATTTCGTTACGTATATTGCGTACACGGCGTAGAACGAGTACGGGTCCGAGTAATCGTTCCTCGGTAATTAACGAATTCTCGCAAGATCCTCTCGAGATCTAGGAGTTCGTCAATTCTCCGGCAAGTTCGCCGCGTCCGATTGGAAAAACAGCGAACGGTAGCAGGCTGTCCCTTCGCACGGACAAAAAAAACCCACTCGTTTATCCCCGACGGGCGTACGGTTTCGCAGATTTCCGCGCGATAGCGAATCGATCTCGATCTTATCGATCCGGTATCTGGTTGAACGACTGTCGCCTTATCCTGAGAGACTGCGAGGTCTCCGGGACAAGATACGTATACCGGAATGAGGTATCGTGCCTGTAAACTATTTGCTGCATAGAGTTGTAATTGGCCGTGTATCCACTGGTCTTTCGCATACGCTATCACCCTTCTTGTTTGCACTCGAGGAGCTAATGAGCTGTGATACACATCAAACAGCGCTAGAGTCGCGACCAGCCGCATTGCCGCTTCCGACGGTTCTTCGTGCTGCCCCGGAGAGGCTGCAATTGTTCGCCGCGATAGCTATATTCCCCGCGGGGAAAGTGCTCGTCGTAATTTCTGATCGATAGAACTAACAGCCTCGGCATATTTTAGAACGCCCATTCCTGCACGAAGACCGACACGTTTGAAACCCTGCTAGATGCGATGCCGTAATAATAGGAAACACGATCTAGAACTCGCCGCTCGAAATAGTAGAAGCTCGAACGAATTGCGTTCAGCTCAGCGGAATGTCTAAATTCAATTCCAATGTTCTTGTCGTCGACATTCGCAGAAAAACGCTGCTGCACAGTAGTAGCACAATGTTCGCGATACGAAACTTCCATTGATCCCGTCAATCCCAAGAAACCTCGTCACTCCTCGAACGATAAACGATCGCGGGCAGCGTTTCCACGACGTTGACGTTCCGCGGCGAGACGAATGGGGTCCGCGGCGGGACATAAATCCACGCGGTCCAACCCTTGCCGCGAGAGGATAGCACCGAACTCCGGCGCCGCCGGAAAAGATCCCCCCCGGCTGATACAGCCGATACGGGCGACTTCGAAAATGCCCCGCGACACCGGTGTTTAATTAAGACGCATAATCCGGATGTTGGGGATTTATGTTGCAGATTTGAACGCGGACTACATTGATATGCCCTTCGGCAGAGGGGGCCCCGGGACACCCGGCATGCCCGGCTCCAATAGCAGAACAAAACGAATGAGAACGAGTTTCAAGCATCACCAGTTAAGGACGATGAAGAGTTACTTCGCGATCAATCACAATCCGGACGCGAAGGATCTCAAGCAACTTTCCCAGAAAACTGGCTTGCCAAAAAGGGTGCTGCAGGTAAGCTTTTAACTGCGATTCACACAGATATAGTTCCGTCGTTTCGTGACGAGCACGATCCCGTACGGTTTTGCTCGCTCCGCGTTACCGTTCCGCAACACGTAGACGCACAGCCGCGTGCCCTTACCCTGGGAAAATTAGTTGTGGAAGACGCTGACGTCGAAGTTGAAGATACATGCGTATGTCGACCTGAAGCGAGTTGTGCAACCGTGTCTACGAGTGTTCGTCTCGATAGTAAATCGCCGACGGATCGTTCTCTTTTGAAACATACATATCAGCGTTTTATTGTTCCTCTACGCTTTGGCGTCCGCGGTTCGATACTTCCGCTAGATCTGTCCGCGGGCTCCATATTTCTCTCGTGTAAAACATCCTGTCCCGGCTCCGTCTCCACCCTCGAGGCGCGTCGCCGTCGATCGAGGCTCAATCTTCCGAATCGTGGGCGATCCACGTTCCACGGTCCCCGATGTTTCCCCCCTAGACGAAACGCCAGGAGGCGTGGGATCGTCGCTATGCGCAATTAAAAGGAAATTTACAGGGTCGACGCGCGGGGAAAAATATTCGCGTCGGGCTTGCACCAGCCTCCTCCAATTAGTGCGCCGTGTCAATGACGCATGACGCCCTTCATAGGCCAGCTAAATGTGTCCCCGGGACCTTTCGGGTACGTCGTTCTGGACAGATTGTATCGTTGCGCTCCCTCTCGTGTTGTTCGATCCGGCCGACGCGTCGCGCCGGTGTCTTCGGAATTTATGCGACCGTGTTACGTTTATTTCGGCGGCACTCGAAACGTGGAACACGCGGCGGTAGGTTAAAGATAGAAGAGATTGTTAGTACGCGAAAAGAGAGGGCCAGGGAAAATTCTTCGTCCACCGTTAACCGGCGGATCTCCTCGTCTCGATCTCGACGGGACGACGATTCGCTTTTGCTTACGGCCGGCCGGTAGATGAATTGGGCCGATTGTTTTCTCAACCCTATTTCGCCGACGGGAGATCGTTAGCCGTTTATTCGTCTCGAAGCTCGACGATACGACCGATCGGACGACTTTTATAATAACCCCGTGCTCTGTGTTCCGGTAATCGGTCGAGCGCTATCAAACACCGGCTCACATACTTTCGGTATCTAACAATAAGAGTGGCCTTATCGGAGGAGACGTTCGGCGTTGCTTGGTTTAGTAAAAAAAAAAGGGAAGAAAAGAGAACCACCAACAGCAGACCGAAAGATAAGGGTAAAAAGACCGTCGACGAGAAGACGTTGTTCTCCCGAACAGATACCCATCGGTGGTCGTGCCTGTCCAACCCTGCCCTCTCGTTTCGCGAGGTTCGGGGGCTTTCCGGAACGGCGTGTAAAAAAAAGGTGCAGAGAAAAATCGCAGCTCGAAGATGGATAGCCGGTGGTTCGATCGTTTTTCCTCTCTCGCTCCTCCTTTTTCTTTTCCTCGCCCCTGTCCCGTTTCTTCGCTCCCCCCCCCCATCCCCCGGTTGAACAACGTTGCCCGCCACTCACGCCAGCCTCCCATAAAAATATTCACGTGCGGTCGAAAACGCGCGCACGGAGACGTACGCGCGCGCTTCTCCCAATTAGTGCGTGCTGCCGGCGGCGCGCGTTGAGGTAAAAGAACCGCATGGGCCGCGGTGATATTTCCGTCGACGAGCCTCTGTGGCCTTTCCCCGTAATTATGGCCCTCCGTCAATCCGCCGCTACTCAAAATCCCGGCCGGGCAAAGTTTTGTCGTAACGAGCGCCTCGGTTGCCCTCGTTAACCTACTGCCGTTGAATTGCGCGGGGCCAGGAATCTATTTCGCGTGGCGAACGAGAACGGCCGCCCGCGAATCCACGACGGCCGCGTTAATCCGCCCGGCGAATTCCGACGATCGTCCACGGATCCGTTCGTCTCAATGGCTAAACCGTTCGCCACGCGGGCGATTAGTCGCGCGGCGCTTCTGGTCTTTCGGACCCCCGGGTGCCGTGTGATTATCGGCGCGGTCGTTTCCGGTTGCTTCGCGGTCGCCGCTGGAGGGTTATTTTATTCGTTCTTTCACGGGGAATTAATCGAGCCCGTTTCGGAAAACTGCCGTCCCGAGGTACGGTTTATGGGCCTCGCGGGGATTCTCGGAATCGGACCGTGCTTCCATCGGGTTGCCAATTGCGACTTTTATTGTCCGGCGTGTCGCGATTCTAGATTAATCGGGAAACGCGGCTCTGAGTAGGTACTGGAGTGATGTTTTCGCACTGAATCGTATTGCTCGTTCGGTTCTCAAAATCGTTCTCGGATGTAACTATCCGTACACGTTTTCCATCCGGTCATCTCGATTCGTCCAACCCTCCGTCCGTTCGCCCGTCGAACCCCGTCCAACGAAACCGATCCATTTTCACGGGCGGCTGCCCCGTTCTGTCAAGCGAAACGAAATCCTCGGAGTGCCTGGTGCAGCCGCGAAGCAGCCCCTTCTCGCGGAGCCGAGCAGACAGTTGAAGCTCGGTGACTCGACGGCGCCGCGGCACAAGATCCAGAGACAGAGAGGAGAGGCCTCAGGGAGGGCCAGGTGAAAGAGTGGCGAGAGAAACGGCGATAGGGAAAGAGGGGGAGATAGAGAAAGACCGAGCCGGCCTATTGTATTCGGTGCGGCGTAGGGTTCTTGGTCGCCATTTTGCTTGATATTGATCGCGAAACGCACGAATACTCGCTCATTCGCCGCGGCTGCGTTCGTCGCCGCTCTCCTCTCGTCTCTCCGCGTTTCACTCTATGCACGGGAACACACTAGCACGATGCACACACTCTGTCGAGCCCGGCCAACACTCCCTTGTGCACGCACATTCCCATACGCACACTCGGCCGGTGGTACCGTATGCACGCACATACACCTGCACGCAGAGGGGCGTTCGCGCAAGCACTATCGCCGCAGGGAGAAACACTCGTACAAGCTTCGACCACGAAGGGGAGGTTCGCCGTTGTGTCGGCTGGAAGTATCTGCTGGGTTTCGGTCCGCGGGGGAGGAGACTATCTTGAAAATGGCGACGGTGAATCCCGTGCATCGAGGCCGTCTTTTATCTATCGGGACCAGGGGGTAGAGCGGCGTGGCAAGGGAGACCAGGAGGGACAGCCAGAGGCTTCGGGCTCTGTGTCGTCGCATTATATATCGTTGCATTGTATGGACGATGTAGCTATCCTGGAGAGGGGGGTTGGCCCGTTGACGTGCGGTTGCATTTAAATTACTCTCCTTCTCTGTGCGACCAGCACGAGCTCTCAATGAAGAATATATATATATATACCTTCGGGGGCGCGAAGAGATTTTTCGGCCCTCGTTCATCCTCGACCGTTGTCCTCCTCCTTTTGTCCCGACGTTCCTTTCGGCAGTCGCGCAACGATCCGCGGTTTATAGCGGAATACACGACGGGCTGGGTACGGTGTGCCTACTTTTGCCCGTTTTTGTTTTCTTCGAGTCAATTATTGACGGAGCGGGTATTCAGTTTTGAGAGAAGACGAAGAGACCCTATCGTCGATAACGAATCCGCGATTCATATTTGTATCATTTATTTGGAGAAAGCACTCCGGTAATAAATCAGCCTGTCTTTTAATACGTCTCGACAAGCGCCAACAGCACTCCACGAATTTCCTTCCCGAAGTTCACAAGAGTGCAAACATTCCGCCTGACCCAGTTCTCCTCTTCTCGATCGTCGGGAAGCGCACGGAACGCGCGCGTACGTATACTCAACCATGTCTTCTGGGTGTGTTCGCAGGTCTGGTTCCAGAACGCTCGCGCAAAATGGCGGCGCATGGTGCTGAAGCAGGAGGGGAAGTCGGACAAGTGCGACGGCAGCGTGGACGGTGGTTCCCTTGGCGACCTTGAGCTTTATGGGAACAGCACCGGAAGCGGCGGTCCACCGATGAGCCCGCCGTTCATGCTCGGCGGGCCCCACAGTCCCGCGTCCCTGGCATCGCTGGACTGCGCGTGATCTCTGACGTCCTGTTTCCGGGCCAAGCCGATCGAACGATTCGCGAAACGTTCGCCAGTGTCCACGTCGTTCGCGTGGTCGAGAATTGTCCGCGACTTCGAGCACGCGAGACGGAACGACGGGCTGTACCAATCGTGCAGCGTGTCCCCGACGGTTAACCCCGTTGTCCCCGACGGAGCGTCGCGACGCTGTGAGTAATTTATTCGTCGGAACAAGTAGCGTCTCGCGTTCAGGGGAGCAGAACAGGGGGGAACTCACTCGAGCCGAGTCTGGCTGTTTCGTCGAGATTACGGATTTATCTCCGCGACCTCCTCGTGTCTGCGTGTCGACTCGTTGCACCGCGAGTCAACGTGGACCGAGTAAGACCAGACGGGGGGGGGGGGGACTTTCCTTCTTTTTATTCGTCGTGGAAAAACGCCCGCCACCTGTGCGCCAAGGGCGGTCGCATTGAGGGACGAGCAAGGGCGAAACGGAGGATCACACCTGCGCGAGAACGCGTACTCCGTGCGGATCGAGCGTCGCCCGATTCAAGGGAACACGAAGACGACTGTATCATAGCCGAGGATCGATTAGTCGAAATGCTTGCGAGGGAGCGTTGTATTTATTGTCTCGAGCGAGAAATGGAAAGCTTGCCTTCACGTTCGCCGATTCGTTGCTGAATATCGCCGCGCGAGACGCGCGACGCATACACATATCTGTACGCGTACGAACTCACACACATGGATATATACGGAATTTCGTGGCGCGCGAAGAGTATAAACTTCGATCGAGGCACAACGATGTCGCTGCCGAAGTCGAAGGCGTTTGTAATTAGTTGTCGATGTCTATTTATTGGTTCTAAGCGTTCTGAGGTAAGCCTAGTTAACGATTATAAATTTTACCAGTGCTGTGTGAAGATCCAACGTTTCCACGGGGCTATCGGTGGTTTCGGCGCAAGGGTTTGGGAGAGGGTTGCGCTAAAATGTAATACGTTCCTGTTGGTATTGCGCGACGATTTAAGTAAACGAATGCATGTGTGTATACAATAATATATATGTTATATATATGTTATCATTGTCGTTAGATGAATTAGGCGACAAACGTCGATATCGATAAATTGTGTAACTCGGTGGAGCGCTTCTTGACGACGTATTATAATTGGCTGGCTGGCGACGTTCGAGTACGCTAATCGAGAGGCGTCGAAATTGTTAATTAGCAAAGGGAATTTCAGCGGTGTTTCGTGTCGTGCGAAACGTTGGATTTTTTACGTCGAGTAAATACGAATATAAATATATAAATAAATAAATAAATATATATATATTATTTATAAATAAATTCGGGCGCATCGAGCTTGACTTAACGAGTGTGTGACTGTAATTATTGCTCAAGAAATGGTGAATCAGATTCGATGTGTGGGGAAAATTGGAATGAATAATAGTAGCTCGTGTCACGCCCGTACGCGAAACCTTGGAGTAAACTTCACGTAATTGTTGTAAATAAAGGACGTTCCTCGAGTTTCTTAAGGCACCGCTATAGGTTGTAGGGATTCTAATTGCATTCGGTAGCGGTTCTGTTAGGCAAGGTAATAATGATGACGACGATTATTATTATTATCGCTCCTATTAATTAATATCCTTGTAACTGAATGGAACGATTGTCTAATTTTACAAGATGATTTTTTCATTGAATATATTTTGACAATATACACGCTGCCTCTGTCTTCTTTCATTTCACACGACCCCATCCCTGTGCCGCGCCCATATGCCTGGACGCTTAACGTTTCAACGCGTCTAACCGTATTCAAACCCTTATGTGCATCCGAAGCATTAAGAGAAACAAAGAAAAAGTAAAAAATAGCGTGGACCCGAGAAGATCACGCGTTCTGCAACTCGACCGCATAAAGTGTATTTCTCCGTCGTAAAATTTATTTTCGAAAAAAGGAAACGGAGCGCGTTAAAGGGCGAGCAGCCCCGGTAAATGTTCGGGGCAAAAAGTGTGCAGCTGAAAGGGGGGAGAAAAAAAAAGGGAGGAAAGAAAGAAATGGAAAAAAAAAGTTGGGAACATTCGCCGACGATGCAACGGCGCGAGTCTTTTCCGCGGTTCACTCAGCCAAGGGGGGCGAGGTCGCGGTTTTATAAGGTTGGCAACCGATTTAACGACCCCGTTACGCGTAACTAGAGGATCAGCCTGCATCCCGTGAGTGGCGGACATTAAAATTAAAATTGCACGTTGCACGCCACTCCGAATTACGCAAGGCTGGATAGCAGTTCCGCGTAAATTATCTTGGAAGCGCGCGGACGCGCGGAAGAAGAAATTTCTCGTTAGCTTTGCTCGCACCGTGGGCCGCCGCTTCGTCTTTTACTCCATTTTTTTTTTTTTTTCGTTCCTCTTCTTCTTTCGTTTGGTCGACAGCCGCACTTTCTAACGGGCCTTAATGGCGGGCGCGATTCGCGAAGCGCTGACAGGATACGCTTTGAGTACGCGGGTCGTCGTTTCGTTGGTTCCAATTCGACGGATGCATGGTACGAATTGTTTCGTTAATTAAATTTTTGTCCGCTTGATAAGGTTTCTTTGAACGTGCAAGTTTCGGGGTGTGTAAAATATGATGGCCTGTTTATTTGGTTCAAAGATTTTCATCGTTGTGTTATCCGCTCTATCGGGGGTCACCAAAATATCACGGAAGCCCGATACTCGAAACAGAATATTAAGCACTGCATACGTGTATATGTACACGGGCACGCGTTACCTGTACGTTTCTCAGTTCTTCGACACCGACGGAATATTAATTATTAATCGTACGAAGGCGCAAGGAGGTGAGGGACGACGGAAGTACAAAAAACTGGAATGCAAAGTAGGAAGGTGCATACAATATGCATTCAGGTGCATTGTGCCGGCCGCTGATTAAGCGACTGACGCACGGACCGATGCGATTTCGAAAGGAGATTGTTCGTTGCACTTATGAATCGACTAAAATTCCGCGGTATTGGACGAGAGCTTTGAAGGGGGCATAGCACTAAATCAATTGTATCGTTCCAAAACTTCCGTCAGAATTAACGCGATTTCCATTGCAAGAAGTCCGCTTGCCTGCACTCTGCATACAAGAGTGCACGAACACTGTAAGAATACGAAAATAAGACAGCCAATACCTTTATCCTCGCAATTTACGACATCACAAAACAGAAACTATTATTATACATTAGTATTCGCACTGCCTCAGGGCATCACGTAATGGAAGGAATACAAACTTCCCCGATTCAAAGAATTGAGCTTCTTCCACATACACGCGTATACCGAACGAGACAATATTCACTCGTCGAGGACACACCGGCCTCTGCAACCGTCGACCAATTTCGAAAGAATCCTCCAATGATTCTTCGTCGAACGAAAATACTCATCGCTGGGAACGTTCTCAAGAGTATCCAAAAATACCGGAAGCCCTGCGCGCTTTCAACAAACGATCCACGGATCCCAGCAACCGTCGGACCTTCGGCCGTTGTACGAAACGATGACGTACGAAAGGGCGGACGAAGAAGTCACGATGCATGTAACGAAGTAAATGAGACGTAGCCGAGGATCGACACGGTGCAGCACTGTCAACGACGAAGAGTCGTTTCCTCGGTGTCGCCCGTTGCCCCGGCATCGATCATTCGCGTTATCGACATCTCGAATCCTTCGAACCGGTCAGAGGACATAGCGAGCCGGTCTGGCATCGCAGTCAAGGATCTAGGAATCTCTCGTTGGTCCCCTCGATCACGCCTGATCGAACGGGAGAATGAACGGTCCCCGAATGCGAGCGGAACGGCGTGTTGTGTGTTCTCGTTTTATCGGTAAACGAAACCACCTCGATTCACGGCATTGTTTCCAACGTGAGAAGACAATGTGAGAATTTTACTTGCTTCTCCTACGTCGACGTCACCCAACGACGCCAGTCGCGGTGTTACCTGGACGAATCGACGTATCGCTGGACCACCGTCATTATCGACGTCTGTCGTTTCGATGGTTCTCGATTCACGGGAGGTGTATGCAAGTCCGTTTGAAACGTTCCGATGTTTGCGTAAAATGATTTGAAGATGTTAAACGTTGCTTGCCTCTGTTCGGAGCAAATCATTTCGATTTAAGTTGAACAATGCAATATGATGTAAGCGCGCTAAATATTGAGATAAGTAAATTGCAGGTTTACGGAGAAAAAGCAGATCAGATTTTCCCGAGGAAAAATGTGCGCAGCCTCGCTGAGAACCTAATGACGATAAAGATGATGGTTCTTGAATTGACGAACGATATTTCTTTGGTCTTAAAACGACTGTTAAAGGTGGAAGTTTGAACTGGTTTTTGATTGCCATCCTGTGCGCGATTAACAGAGTGCTGCTAAAAAGAGAGAAGGAGAGAGGAACGTATGATGAAATCATTTGTAGAATTTCTGAAAATATGAGTTCCATCGAGCAACATATATCGAAGCGACGATGATGGGAGAGAAATTAAATGGCGAATCTTTGTTGCCGCATTACATTCTTCGCTGTGACACCATTTTTTGTCAGCGGGGATTTTGCAGAGGTTTGTAGAGCTTGTTTATTGATGCACGATATTAAACTGGTCTCCCGATACGCTTCGAATGAATACGTGGACGACTTGTTTAGAATAATATAGCTCCCACGATGACGATGTCAACGAAATCTATTAAGAAGACATCGAAGATATAAGAGGCAAGACAACCTGCTGAAGTTTTAGTGGCTTCTGTATCTTTTGATTTAAGAATACAAAGGCAAATATGGAAAATATATCTTCTTTATGGATTTATTATTCCCCCGAATGTTCCACTGGTAGTTCGATGAAAGTTTCGCACAATTTAATATTACAGTCATCGCCAGTTAAAGTGCATTGCTGAAAATGTATATCACTGGAAAATCGTTTGCAACAGATATTTCAATTCTGTCGGTCCAATTTATGTAAATAAAAAGAACAGTAATACAGGGAAAACCAGTTCGGTAATACGTACGTTACGAACATTGTACTCCTATGCACAGTTCGCAGTGCGTTTTCAGCGAAAGCGTATTCTCAACGCGACAACGTTCGGATCATTAGCTTCGAAGAGTATTTATAACGCAATATCCCGATATTGACTGTCCAGATATGTATAAGAGAGAATCGTCGTGCATTCAATGAAAATTTATGCGAACGATTCATGAAAACGTACATATATCGCGTTGTTAAAGAGTTAATCTATGAAACGGCCGAAACAAAATTCACGCTGCATAAAATCAGCAGCCATACAAACCCGATCTACCATAAAACAAAATTATCTGCTCTAAGAAACTCACGGGTTCGATTTTCCATCGGGCGCAGGTCTTCATTCACGGAATATAAAATTTATATTGCGGCCTATAACGAATTCATTGCTACCGCTTATAAAAACCAGAAGAAAAAAAGAAGAACAACCCTTGATTCATTCCTGAAGTCGTAACTGGACGCCGTTGATAAAAATCCGGCTATTTACGCCTTATTCATTTTCGATTGCGCAACAAAACCGATTATAAATTATTTGCAATAATTAACCGCGAATGTAGCAAATCCAATAAATCGCTCAGTGGAAGAGGTACAATCTAGCGCTAAAATCGAACTCGTCTAGGGATATCGACGGCACACGAACCGACAGGGTATAATCTACACCTGTTCCATTATCGCCACTCGAAATCAATGGAAGGTCCGTGAACGTCGAAAGCACCCTTCTTCGCAAGAGCGCCATTTCATCGGGAGCCAAGCCAACGTCTACCTGCAAAATCGTGACAACGATTTCAAAAGACCCAGCCACGATACTATCGACGATTCTCCCCATTTTGAGGGGCGGGCACGGGCTCGAGTCCCGGGTCGAAGATCGAGAAGAAGCCTCTCGACGGCGCGACGGTAATTCCGCGGTGCACTCTATTTCCAGTTGCACCGGTGCGAAACGTAACGAAACGCGACGACTGCGAGCCGTTGGAGGGTTTTCCGTTCCAATTTATCAGGGCCGCGCATTTCACCGGAAACGAAAATACGAAGCGCGACAACGCGAGTGCTCCTCGACGATTTTCCCTCCCCCGACCGTCAACGTTTCTTTTTTCTTCTTCTTTTTTCCTCTTTTTTTTATACATACGTATGTGTACGTATGTACGTACATACATGAGCCTCGTCACGTTATTATTTCTCGCCGCTACCCGCTCATTAAACTCCTCTCCGTGATTTTTTCAGTACCCACGCAGGTCTCCGGAGGCTCCTCGTGCACGCCCCGATGCACGTTCCTCTCTATCTTCGTCTCGCTTATTCCAGAATGAATCTCGACTTCACCGCGGTCGCGGCTCGGGACTCTCTCGTCTCTCGTTTGTGAGCTCCTCTTCGAGAAACGCTTCCTATGAACGCGGCGAGCACCGCAACCCTTTGCCGAAGGACTTTTGACGCCCCGCGCTACGCTCGAATACCGTTCGACAAGAGGATTCGGTAGGCGACGAAGTTATTTTTTTTTCTTTTCTTTTTACGTTGCCCCCCTCGTTTCTTATTCACGTTCGTCTGTCCTTCTTCGTTGCTGCGCCACTTCGCGGGTATCCATCGTATCGCGCTCCTCGCCCGGCGTTTCTTATTCCCTTCGCCGAGCGCGATGTTTCTCTCGCGATGGCGAGTCGCGAATATCGCGCTCGCGGAACCGGCGATGTCGCTTGATTAAGTTCGCGATGCAGTTTCGGGGAGATTCGGGGATCGCCGCAAGCGCGATGGAGAAGGTGTTCGTTCGATCTTTGTCACAGGGCGCGGGGATTGAATATTGGTTGCGGCGTTAATGATATAATAATGCAACAGAATTTAATGTCAATAGGAATATTTGTTGTACGGGCAACACACCCTTCGGTGGAATAAATAGATCCACTGATAGAAGGACAGATATAACACGCGTTATCCGCTGCAATAGAAATTTCTCATTTTCCACCACCAGCTCTTTCGAAAGCTCGTATATTTAGATGCCCTTAGCGCACGCGTGAAAAGATTCTACGGAACCGGTAAGGGAAATTTCCTCTACGCGTTAATTGCCGGGGCAAGATGTTTGAAATGATGGAAGTGCCTAAACGTGTGACTTAACGGGAAACAAACTTGCACTGTAGCTTGGACAATTTCCAAGAGTGGGCCATCGGATTTGTTCTGGGGTAGCGAGACCATCCGCAGACCTCGCGTTAAAGACTGCCCAGGTTCTCTTTGCCACCGAGGCATTTTCGACGCCCTGCGTCACGCTCGGATACCATTCGACAAGGGGCGCCGCTCTTCCCGGCCAATAATTCAGACTTCAAGGCGCGGGCGTGAAGATCGGCTTGACGGAATATCAAAAGCCACGCTCGCTTCCGTTCCTCGCCCGCTCAAAGAGGTCGTTCTTCGCCCTCCAAAGGAAGCACGGTGCACGAACAACTTTCCCTGAAACTTGTCACCGGTGAAACTAAAAGGGTCGTTCGATATTTCGGATAGTGAACACTTCTCTGCGGTAATTAATTGCTACTGGGAACAGTGTCTGACAGGTATCCGTCCATAGAAAGCATTGATTCGTTTCCTTGCGAACAGATATTTTTATCAATAACAAATTGTTCGCCTCCGTATTTTGTCCAGCGAATGTCCGCCGTCGATATATGTGTCTATTCAATTTATTTCTGTATACCGTCATTCTCGTGATACGAATAACAAACAAATCCCAGTGCCGTACTGGGCGCAAGCAGCTGTTTATCAGAATATATCGCGCGCTTCGTTGCGAATCGAGGAGCGCGCAAACGAGGAACACAGGCGACGCGCAAAGCTTACGTTAAGCGAAACGAAACAATAACTCCGTCCACCCCTAGCGATCCAACCGCCGCTCGAAACCGTGAAACAATAACACCCTGAGCCCCGGGACATTCGACTACAAACGAAACAAAGAGGCGCCAATGCAAACCGTCCATCTAATCCAGCCACTCCAACAACCGTCCACCACTCCGATCCACGAGTACGGAGAACAACTGCGTCCGCCAACTCCACCCTCCACCCTCCACCTGTACCCGCAATGCCCGCCGTCGAGTCCACACCGCGCCCGACAAGTACGCTGATTGCGAGCCGAAAAATCCGCGACGACAAAGGATCTTCCCCGGTCTCGGAAGCTCGAACGAGATAACGCAGCGAACGTGTCGCGCAACCGGCTCGAGCGCGCGGAAGAAAGGCAAAAGAAACCAGCCGAGAAGAAATGGGGAGGGGAGGAGGGGGTGCACCGAGAACGAGAGGAAGACGACGACGAAGGACGGAAGGCGGGTGGAAAGGGTGGAAGCTTCCTGCGCCCGGGTGACAAACAACCGCGCGGATTCCACGGATCCACGCGGCGCGCAAAGTCCGCGCTAATTAGCGGTTCACGAGCGTGCCGAAAAAGAGGCGACGCGCGACGAACGTGGTCAGAGGGCAGAAGGGCGGTTGCCGCGGCAGAGCGAAAAGAAAGGAACAGAGAGCAAGAGAGGAGGGAGGAGAGATGAGGGCGCGCGTACTACGGCCGCGAGGGAAAAAGGAGCAAAGGGCTCAAGATGGCTGGCGGAGCGGGCCATTTGAATATATATCGGCGTGGGACAGTGAGCGATGTTGCACCTGCCGTAACGAGTCAGCGTAATAGCTGCGAGATGTCACGCCACGGTACATGTGCGAGCAAAATTCGTGGACCGGCCCGCGTTCTCTTCCTTTTCTCGAAGCGGAGAAGCGACGCCGAGGAACGCGCCGCGCCGCGCCGGATGGACGATTAGTTGGATGAGTTGCGTCGCGCCAACCCAACGGGGGTGGGTGGACGCCTTTCGGACGTCTTCTTTAAGACGCGTTGCCCGGATCGGTTCGAGTGATTTGTGCCCGGGCGCTTATGCCTTCGGATGGGCGTCGCTGTGAGTTTGGATTTTCGAATGTGGCCCGGTTTCATTAGGTGGGGGGGGGGGGGGGACAATTTTCGAAAACGTCGCGAGTTATTATTGTTGTTATTGCGACGCTTGGAGCGTTGCGCCAGTTGGATATTGGTGGCTGCGTGTCAATTGAATTTGGATTTACGATCGTGATCGATGTTCGTGCGTGACGATGCGGATCTTACATTGGAAACAATGATGAGAATGTAACGAGAGCGAAGTTATTGTATATGAAATGTATTGTTAGAAGTGGAGGACTATTGATGACGCAGAAAAAATGATTGTATTTTATGTATCGTTGCATATACTGCAAGAAATACATCTATCTTCAACTGACTTTGTGCTTTAATCAATTTTATTGACAAAGTCAATTACTTTCGTTTCGGATAGGCAAATACGTTCGAAAGATAGCGCATGTTTATCTTGAAGAAAAATCTATTACCGTGAATCGTGGAAAAGGACGTTTCATAAACGAGACACTCGATTTCCATGAAATTGAGCTCGAAAACCACATTTCTCGCGATAAATAAAATTGAACACCCGTATTTCGGTATTGCATCGAGCCTGACGTCTGCTACAGCGTATTCGAATAACGATACAAGATTTATCGGGCCTCATACGAAATTCAAGATTCCGTCGAGGTTCGTACGAACAGCTAATCGGCCGCACAAGTCTCGGTGAACGTTAGATCGATGTTCTTGATGTGCTGGGGCGTACGCATCATTGCCGCGTAAAGCCGATGGGCGGAGTTTGGAGCGAACGTGTACACGGTTGTTTCACACCCTGGGTATTTGTCACCGCGATCACCCACGTGGCCATACCGACGTTCTCGTGGATGCAAATTTTCTAATAGCACGCCGGCAGCGACCGAAACTGGTTCGCCTCGTTTAACCCGCGGATGAGAAACACTTTCGCGAAACCGACGGTTCGATTCCACGTTAAGCTACGCGTTAACCGGTATCGCGGGTGCCGGCGCGAAAGCACCTGTCGCGTTTGCGCAAACAATTTTAAGGTACGACTGTCCAACTTTGTGTACCGTGCAAACGTCGGTGCATTCCAATTCCGTAACTGCACGCCCGGCGTACGTTCTTCCATTCGCCATAGGGAGGGGAAACGTTACATCGAGAGCTATAAAACGAAAGTAACAATAGAGAACGCCGCGCGTAATCGTCGACGGAAAGCCGATTCAACGTGAAAATAAAAACCAGGCGATTCAAGACTGCCTCGAAACGATTAACAGCAGTTGTCAACGTTTTATTGTTACGATAAATCCGCGTGTCCCGACGAAGGAGAGCCCCCTCTGAGTGCACCACTGTTTAAACGATATCTTATCGAGCCGCTTTGTACCGGTTTAATTAACGATTAATAATATTCGCCGGACGTTACGTAAATACGGCGTTTTACGAGTGGCCGCGCTCCCCGATAAGCCGGGGGCAATAGAAACGTATGAAAATCGAAATGGATTCGTTCAGAAACCGGTCGCGGGGATCCCGAGATACCGTAACAGGGATTATAACAGCAACTCGAGCGGGGCGGTCGCTTCTCGTTCGTTTCTCCTTTATCACGGTCCAGGTTCAGCACGCCTCTGCCAGTCAAATTAACGTGTTAATTGCGGCAAAGGGAGAAAATGAAGTGGCCGGGGACGCGCGGCCGAACCGTTTCCAGATTGTTTACTTACGAATTATACCGAGGAAAATTGAATGTGCCCGGTGTTTGTTACGGGACGCGGTGGAAAAAATAAATACGGAGATTTGAATACGGCCGAATGAAACGCGCGAAATAATAGTTACGCAGCGAAAATAATTTTCGAAAGGCAAGCAAACGGGGGAAACTGAGAATAGCGGAGTTCGGATAATTAATATTCACATGAAAAGTATATTCGCGTGGATAGATGTCGTACTGCAAAAGCTCGCAAGGAATTGCCGAATTTGAATGCCTATGTTATTTGAACAGCTACTTTAAATACTAATCTCACCCGGAGTAATCAACAAAATCGAATGCCATAAGGATTCATGATGCTGTATCGCCGAACACAAGACGATACTCGAGCCTCAATAAAATTGCCAAGACGATCTGTAATAAGTTCGATATATTTTCTATCGCATTCTACGGGCCGTATGTATAATGACGCTATTGAAAGTCACGGCGTTAGCCAGACACGAACGTGTTTGTCTTTCCCGATCCGGGACCAGCGAAGATTGATGCATGCGACGCAATCGAGCGCCACCAACGCCGCGGCCATTTATCTCTAACGAGGCGGCTTATTAGCTAATTAATTGAAATGCATTATTGCGAGGATCTGGGCGACTGTCGCCGGCAAGGCGAGACCGTTCTTTTCTTCGGTTCGTGGCTGGCTGCGTTGACAACGTTGACCTCCCGATAATTCCGGCTACGTAACCGCTCAGATATTCCATCTCGATTCGCGTTAGAGCCAGGCGGAATCGTGGGCGAGCCGAATGGCCGATGGCTGTTTTGTTCGGGATGATTGATGGACGGCGAAGTTAGGAAATAGTCTGCGGCTCCAGTAACCGGGTTCGTTTCGACGGATCGAGCTGTATCGAGCCGAGAACGATTTTATCTGTCAGCTTTCTTTGAATAAAGGAAAGGGGCGACGAATGAAGCGAACGATTAACTGGAAAATTGGTAAATATTCGTCAGACTTGAAACTTCCATGTATGAAAATGATGAGCAGAGAATATGCGAATTTCAATTGTCCCTTCTCTATTTTCTTTATCGCGCGGGACATCTCGGTTAAAAGTATTCTTCAACGATACAAACACAAACGCTTCAGAGATTGCATTCAGATTGCAGAGACCATTCAATGTTTGAGCACCTTTCCTTGGAACAAGGTGAAACCAATTCTGTAACGACAAAGGAAGAAAGTCGCTGCACGATTGCGTATAATTTGAATTGCATAAAAGTACTTGCCTATCCTAATCAAATCCTCGTGCTGTCATTAGCATACCTGGACGGCATACCTCGCGGCAAAGATCGCCGGGACACCCTGTTACCTATATTACAAACACCCACCCATACCAGTATATCGGGCGATCTGAGCAGCTAAACGATATTCATCGACGATGCTCGCGTGCTCCTAGATACACGGCCACCTGCGACTGTCCTCCCATCTGCAGGGAGTACAACCACGCTGGACGAGGCTGCTCGAAAAGGGGGTGGACGGATCGACGGGGGAGCAGAATTTAAATTAATTGATGGCCAATCTCGTCCGCGACTCATAGCCCGTTAATTGGCAGCTTATAGGCGAACGATGCTCGTTAGCGGCGCGTAGTAACGCGAGCGCGAGCGTAACGTGTGCGTGCACCGTCGCGCGCGGTGTTTTCGGATGTGTTATTTCAGCCGAGCGGACCGGCTACACGGCGCAACAAAGCGAGGATAACAACGGCGACACAGGTGCAACAACCAGCGGCTGTCACGCGTCTCACACACGAGCCGCTCGATCCTGGATGACAGTTCGGTGAACCGTGGCCGCTTTAATGACATAATCCCACCCCCTCGTGACGTGGCCCACCTTGCGCCATTGGGCGCCAGCGAGCTTTCGGCAAACGGGTCGGGGGATGGTGATCGTTGGAGTAGATCAGCCGTCAGGTGTTTCCTTCAGATGGCTGATCCGTCATAATTTCGGTGCACGACGCTTCGTACAACCGTGGAGGACGAGAGGGAAAGGGGGATGGTTTGGAAGGAGATAATTGAAACCTGGTGCATATTGCTTTTTTTCTGTTCCTCTGAGTTTCTCCCGGGGTTTTTCTTTCTCTGTTACGCGCGTGCGTCGGGCAAGAGAAAGCTAATCAAAGTTTTATTTAGGTCGATGGTTAAATTTCAATCGGCCACTCGTGTATTTAAATCGTCTACCTTTGTCGAATTTTAAGGTACATGAACGTTCTACATTTGTACGAACGATCCCGGCACAATGCGGTGATAATTATATTTCTGATAATACGTTACTAACGAGTTCACCCCTCAGTTGGTGCGTTCCAAAAAAGTGTCAACAAGCCTCGGAAGATTGTCTGAATTATTGGTGGAAGAATGCGCGGAGCGTTTTAACAAAAAATACGAATACGTTGATTGCGGGGGTAATTACATGAAGAGTGTCACGTCAGGATAAGTCTGGATGATGCTCAGTGATCATTCGGCTGTGAATAAACCTCCCCCACTCACCCGGTGTTATTGTAACGAAGCTGCCTTCGATTTAGACTCCTCGGATTTCTTCGTCTGGAATTATTTCGCGACGAGCGTGTGTCAATTAGCCACACCTCGTATGGTAAGCGACTTGTATAATAAGCAAAAGTGTTATTATATCCACTTCTGCCCCCCTCGGGCGATATCGAAGAAAAACCTTCTACACTGCGGAGTAACAAACGAGGAGCCTCCATTGTCGCAAAGGAGAAATCGCCGAAGAATAGAAAAAGAATGTCTACCGTCTCGGTGAAACGGAAAAACAGTATCTCTCCTGGACGGAAAATAAATAAAAGAAAAATATATTTTTCCATGCAAAACGGAGAAGCAGAATCTCTGTGCCCTCGGGGAAATAGAAGAAAGAAACTGAAAATCCCCCGATCTTTGCGAAATAGAAGAAGAGAAACTCTCCTGCTCGCTGCTCGAAAAATCGAATAAAACGTATATCCACCTACCCTGGAAAAAAAGGCGGAGAAAAAAAATTTTCCAATACACACCGCTACGCTTCGGTGAGCTGCGCCCAAAGCTCCGCATTCCCAATTCCACCGAGTCGGGCATATCGAAGATGTTTAATTTAAGGAACGAAGCGTGTCGAGGGTGTGCAGCCTGACCATAGCGCCGCAAGAATCGGAGTGCGAATCCAATTGCTTTCTCGCTCGTTCCCCCGCTATCTTCTTCGTGTTCCGGCAATAAATTCACCGGAATGGTAAACACAACGGATCGGCGAGTGCATCGAAACCCGAAACCCTAAATCACGGCGTAGATCAGGGGGAAAAAAAAAGGAAGACGGGGAAGAACGGTGGAGAGAAGCAACGAAGGAATCTAGAGGAACAGAGTGGAAGAAGCGAGGCCTTGCGATCTCATCCGCGGAGTGTTCGGCTAAATAAACAAATACAGATTAGTTCCTCGGGACGACGGGAACGTAAATCATCGCGAAACTCGTTACACGCCGCATACATACATATGCATACGGCGAACCACGATTCGTTGTCCGGGGAACGGACCGCACGGAAGATCCTGAAAATCGAACAAAACCCACGGAATTATTACCTTTCCAGCTTGCGTTTATTGTTTCGTTCTGAACGACAGCCCCGAACCTTTTTGCAACCCTTTAGTGGTCCTTTCTGGCCTCGTTCTTTTTTCCCCCCTGCATAGGCGATGGTTGTTTGCTTTGTATGTAACGCAGTTCCCTGTATATCCGAGCCTGTCGGAGACTTCGAGGGAAAAGTGTTACTGGGTATTCGTTTTTCTCCTTCGGCTAAGTACGAGTCCTAGTTTTTTAACAGTCGTATTAAATAAAAGGTCCTCCGACGACTACACAGACACGAACTCGACGAGACACAAATTTATATTTTAAATCCCACCTTATTGTCTACGTATCCTTGTAATGATTAGTAACTATAATACAAACCTGCACGTAACTACCGTAATGCATGCCTCTAAAATTCAGACCCCGCGAAATAAAATGCAATCTTGTCAACGGCACTTGCCGGTATGTAATTATTTCGTTCAAAAACTCTGCCAATCTGTCCATTGACCTCCTCGCATTATCCGTCGTGAATTTTCATCGGCCAGACAATCACGCCATCCGAAACTAACGAAACCCTCGAACCATTGAGAGCCAGCAGAACCAATTCGGGACAACCAGTGGCCCCTAATCGGTTCGTCGTTCAACCTTACCACTGGCGACCGAATCTGTACCCGGTGCTCCCGTTCCAGGAAGCGGGCAGGATCATTAATTCTCGAGGTACATTAATTTCCCGTAAAGCACGAGCAACGTCAGAACCGGCGAAGCTGGTGACCAGATGGCAGCGGGTTTGTTGCTCATTAGGTCGTCACCGGACCTTCGCACTTCGCTTAGACGCGGCCTCGCCTACATCCGAAATCCGACGAACCACGAAAACGCGACGCAGAGGAGTCGCTCCATTGAGGAAGTTACAGGAATACCCGCGTTCTGCGGACCACCCAGTCAGACCGAAGAGGAAGATGCCCCTCGGTTGATCGCCTCGGTTGTTCTGATAACCACGCGAGGAGGAAAAAGGGCGGACAAAATAACTCGTCGCCCGTGATTTAGCCCCGGCGAGGGATTCTTGTTCTATCGTCGTAGTTTTTCGAGAGAGAGAGAAAGAGAGAGAGAGCTAGGGAATGTCGTCGGGGTGAGGGTGCGCCGGGATTCTTTGATTAGCAGTCGTAATTAGACTCGGGTGTCCCTCGTGTGGGATGAATGGATGCACAGCTGGGAATGTATTGTGAACGAGTTCGTTCTCATGTGACTGTCGGTACGACTTGGGGTGCACGGGGATGCGTTCCAGTTTTAGGTGTATTTCAATTACGAGTCTTATCGGAGATTGATTTAATTGCGAGGAGCGTCGATGTTATATTTTCTTTCGATTAATCGGAAGGTGTATCGAGATTGAATGCGGCTTTCGAGAATGTTCTGACATGACGATGTCGCAGCAAGAAAGTGAGTGAAACAAAAGGTCGACGGAATAACGTAATAATTGTAATTTCGAGCGGATACCATGTGGCGGTTCTGATCAGAATGATCTTTAGTCCCGTCAAGATTGCGAAAGGGCAACATCCTTGGATCAAAGGGGGGTTTCTTCGTCATCGAAAGCGTGGAGACCTGGAAACCGTCTTTGGGGATCATTACGGCACGAGTTGGCCGATTCCTCTTCGTCTCGGTTTAATTAATTGGCCATAACTCAAGAAAACCGTAAATCTCCGATCTCGTGTATGCGGGCTCGCCGCGAAAGAATGGCCTCGTAGGTGGCGATTGTTTCAGGGCCCACGCTTAACGCTGTGTGGGTGTGCAGAAATGGCCCGCCACCTTTGCGCACTCTTTAAGGGTACGAGAAACTTATCGCGTCCGATTTCGTGCCCGTTCTCGTCGAAATTTGACTGACGCGACGACGAATCGAATAGAGAACAGCGCTCGACGTCAGTTATCTTCGTAATAAAAGGCTCCACAAAAATTGCGAAAACGTTCCTACTGAACGTAGACTATGATACCAGAAAGCTGTCGGATAGCAGAGACGTTGCGCTACGGAAAAAAATATTTCTCACACGCTCCATGGAATAAATAATTTCTTCCTGTATATCTTTCACTCTTCCCTTTGGTAACGTCATTGGACGATGAATAATGATAAAAAAAACGCGCTGTCGCGTTAGTCGAAAAATATTGCAAAAGTACGCAAATTCCGTGTCAAAGGTCGTCGGTTATACCTAGAACCCGTCCAATTACAAGCAGCGTCGAGTCCTTTTTCGCGGTCCATCCACCTACTCGCGGCTTGGACACGTTGCGCGAGGGGCTCTTAGGCAGCAAGGGGGATGATAAGGAGCAGATCGAGTACGATAGCACGGTGGCTTTGTGTCGTCGAAAGGCGCCGGACGATCATCGATCACGGCCCGGCGAATATGAATGGTCGTCGCGTACGTCGCACCGCCGCCGACATTTCTCTCTTACGGAGAAATTTGCCAGGAAGAGACGATGACTACGTCGCCAAGGACCACACGCAGCTAGAGAATTCTCGATTCGATCGAGCTTGCCCGTGTTCCGGGTTCGAACGCAACCATAGGGACACGTACCAGTATATTATTACTGGATACCTTTCAGGATGAAATTCACCGATATTACGTATTTTTATATCGCCGTTCCTTTTCACGCTGACACGAATCGTGCAATAATTAAATTTGCGGACGCTGAAGGATGAGCGCAAATTCTACGAGTACACATAAGCAGACTATGCGGAAAATACTACGTCGAAAAACTTTGACTTTCAGAAGATATCGTCCATCTATTACAAATTCCATGCATCATCGCGCACCCGAAACCACTGAACCTGAAATCGCCACCGTCCGTTCCAGGAAGGTGCGAAAAAATTTGTCACTTGTCACACCATAATTTACATCAGGTGTGCTCGTTCGCGATGCCCAAAATAAATCTCGAAACAAAGTTTCGAGACGAGGCGCGAGCCTCATCGATGGCCAGCCGATCTCACACAGGGAGGGCCGAACAGGCCACGCCACGGGGTTCTTGCTACCCGCCAACTTTACAAACCTCTTTACAGATCGTTATTCGTCTGATCGGGGCCACACATAAATCGGGCCCTCGAAAGGGGGCGAAGAGAAGACGCTCGCCCTTAGATAGCGGCCTGTGCGTGCCGTGACTGGGGCATATATCGTTCGACCGGCCGGAAAACTTATTCCGATCGGCTTAGCCGGGGTCAGGGGCTGCCGTAAAATCAGCTGGGAACACCTGCTGTGCCCTCCTCGATCGGTGACCCCTCGAGATGCCCCCTGTCCGTTTCGCTGATTTTCATGATAGTTTTCGGCTCTCTATGCGCCGACGATCTTGGAGCTCGAATGAATTATGGGTGGTGTTTCTATGGGGAGTCGTGACTCGGTGTCTCGTTTCGATCCGTTGTGGTACCTCGTGCTCTCTGGTGGGATTCTGTCTGACGTGTGGATGTTTGATCCGTGTTGTCTCTGCGTTGCTCGATTTGCGGGAACTGTTACTTCGTCTGCGAAGGTTCTTTGTACGGCCGAGATTTTGGTGAACGCGGTGAGGCGAAAGATTTGTGGTTGTGGCGCCTATAGGATGGGAGGGCAGCAGAGTGTGCTGTCTAGTATATATTATCGTGGTCGTAAATACAGATTATAGGGTGTGAAAAACTTCGAGGATTAATCGAATAATTGAACGGGATTGAAGAAATTCTCGTTTTCGTCGGCCCTTTCTTCGATAATTCCATAAAAATAGATCGAGGGTATGTTGTGTAAATTATGATAGAAAAAGCTTGAACGCGAAACAACCTGATCTACTCTCGTACAAAACGTTCGTCTAAAGCGTTTAACAAATTAACCGAACACGAATACCGAGCTGGTCACTGGGCAATAAATTTTCGCCACTGATATATGTAAAAGCTACCACGGTTTACATAATAGTAATCGAACTGTCAGCGCAGGCACGACGTGAAAGCCTTCAAACGAATAACGAAGTGCAACGGAATCAACGCGAGACAGCAATTATTCCTCTTCGCGAAAAAGAACAATTTATCAGACGAAAACGAAAATGACCGTGAGCACCTCGAGGTTTGCACGAGCCCGAGCTTGCCCGCAGAACCGAGGAAGCCAAACAGGATGACGGGGTCGACGTTGGTTAGATACGTAGGAAGAAAACGCAGTAAACGGCGGCGGAGGCATCCAGCATTTTATGAATAATGGTCGCAAGAAACGTTTCTCGGCGTAAGCCGAGTACGGTGGGCGTTTCATCGTTTTTTACGTTTCACTTTTACGATCCATTCGCTGTTGGCCGAGCCTCCAGGCACCGTACGTCCGGCGGGCATCAAGTGAACCGACACGACATCGATTCGCGTCCGGGTTCTAATGATTTCCTGCGATGAAATGTTTATTCTAATGCCGACGAAACGTTCCCTCGCACCCTTTCATTAAGACGATACAACCCTCCCGTCGAACGCCACGACGTGTGTACATCATTCAATGCGCCACTCGATTGTGTGTTTCCCAATAATATTTCTGGCCACTGCTTTATATACATACACTCAACTGTCATACTCGCGTCGCAGGCTATAGCTGAAAATAATTTGTCCAAGGGGTGCCAGTTCTACCATTTCTCTCGAAATATTCCAAAACGTACAGACCTGAAAACGGAGCAACGTAACAAATAGCTGTATTCTTAGAATACACGAATTAATATTCCAAATACTCCCAGAACTACCGAATCCAACAAAGACTTCAAGCCTCGCCGACCGACAAGACAGACCATCAATAACCCGCCGGGGTATATATATATATACGGGAAGCATCGTTGGAACAAAGCGGGAAAGTAACAAAACCGCAGTCGTCGATGGATCCGTTCGTCGGGCGCAAGTCTACTCTCTCTCGTCGAGGTTCCGTTTCACAGTCGTCGTTAACACCGAAACCCGTGTTCCTGCCACTTTTTTTTCGCCGTCACCTCGTCTGCCGACACGCCCGCGTCTCCGCGAGGTAACAATGAAAGTCGACGCCGGTCTTGTTGCCCGATGATCGAGGAAACGAGGCGAGCACGTGTGCGCGTATTCGTTCGGCACGCCGCGGCACCGCTGGTCGCATAGGGTTTCACAGGGTCGATGATTTTTGCGGTCGACCTCAAAGGTCCCCGAAAAAGGGAGCCGAGCAGAACGGGATGAGCCCTGGCGCCATGTCGTTGCATGGCCGACACGTGATCCGTCTGCAGGGGTGTGAACCGCGCAAGTTTGAGCACGAGTTCCCCCCGTCGGCCCTTTTTTCCCTCCTCCTTCTTGTACTTCTGTTTCTTGCGCCGTTGTTCCTGACTTTCCGCGCCACCGTAGCAAGGCTAATGACGCGTGGAGGAAAGGAAGAGACGGTTCCACGTGGTAGAATTCGAGATACTTGAAAAAAATAGCCGCGATACCGGACGATCGACGCCGTCCTTGTAAATGGAACACCCCCGGGTGTCGTGTCGTTTCTCGGAAGGATTTGGTGTGGTCACTTTTCTTTCGCTTTGTCTTGGACGGTTTAGTTGGGGATTTAACTTCGATAGAGATGGTGCGATATTGCTGGTTAAATAACACAAAAGGCGCGAGGACTGGAATTAAAGAAATCGTGCGCGTCGAATGCAAGGGTGTTCCATTTCGCTGGGAACGAGGGATTGTAATGGAAATGATATTTTTACAATAGTTGCTCGATATGTGAATCTCGGTGGCATATTCCACCGATTCCAGCATCAACGAAACACCTTGGAGATATATAATTCTACATTACGAAACAATTACGTCAGTGTGAAATATTTATAGCGCCCCAGTGCATCGGTGACCCGATAAATATCTGAAATAATGACCGTCACGATTGGGCAGCAGAGGAGGAGCAACTGGTGAGTCGATACACTTCGTCGACTAGGAAACGATTATCAGCCCCCTGGGCTCGTTACTTCGCCCCATCGTGCGAGAGAAGCATCGCGTAGAAAATCTCCGCGCAGCAGATTTGACAAGGTACTTTCCGTTGGACAATGGCACCGCGAATCCCCCTTGGCACACAATTGATCGTCTATCAATGAACTCCATTCATCTTGTCGGCGAACAGATAATAATTCTCCTTCTGGTACACGATACCCCCGTGGGCCCAGGTGCATGGACCGCTTACGCACCTACGGAGTAGTTGAAGCTTCGTTCGTAATCATTCATAATTCGGGTAAGCGCGATAATTCGTAGAAATTTTGCGAATTCAATGGAAAATTATTCACAGAACAACGAACACTTTGCCCAGGCGTGTACCTACAATTCAGAATACATAATTTTATCATAACTGATCCTATCATGGATCGATCCCCTCAACTCTGAAGGGAGAAAAAAACAAATAACTTGCTTCGGTGGAAAGAATAAAAGTATACGAACGTTGAAGATCAAACAGCAGAAGGGGAAGGAAACGCGACGTAGACACCGCGCGACTGACCATAAATCCTGAATGTCACGTGGCGTTGAGTTGCAGGTCTCTGAAGGAGCCATTACTTTCGTGGCATCCCCGAGGAGTACGGTCTCGCGGAGCCACTGGGGGCGGGGTGGGAAAAATGGCGCAATAAAATCGTCCCTCTGACGTGTACGCGGCCATGTGCACATAATACCGCGTGTCCTGCAACGTGTGGGTGTACTATATACTACCGTAGTGTATGTACATAACGTTTCTCTCGGCTCCAGAAGGAGTTAGCATGACCGAGAGGGGTTGGCAGGGACGCGGTTTCACGAAGGACGGAGAGAGAGAGAGAGAGAGAGAGAGAGAGAGAGAGACGAGAGTGAGGCAGGAATCGAGTTCGGGGTTTGGGGCGAACGGGAGTTTCGCGTAACGAAGGTAATTTCATTCTTCGTAAGGAAGGTTAGCCTCTATGGAGCGAAGGGTGAGAACTGGTGGTACCAGGGGGGAGGGTGGAAACGGGGCAGAAATCTACACAGGAAAAAGGGGTGAGTGGGCTTGAAGAGAGGTCGTGGTGGAGGGTGAAACGAGAAAGCGGCAAGGCGAGAGAACGCGCCGAACAGCGAAGAAGGGAGAAAGAGAGAGGTGGAGCGACGAGGGGTGGCTGAAAGACAGCGCAGGCCAGAGAGAGGGAGGGTAGAGGACCGACGCGGAGAAAAGAGGTTACTCGAAAGGGCGGGGACGCGAGGGTTGGCGGCTGCCTGGCTGTGTCGAGTTTCTACGGCTAAAAAGAGACTTTCAGAATAACAAACTGCGAGGAAAATGGAAGGGAAAGCCTTGCTTGAGGGGCCCGAGGGTGGCGAACGACTTCGGCGTCGACGATTCGCGAAGGTTTTTCGTGGGTGGCTGGCTGGGTTATCGGCCGTGGAAAGAATAGATATACGCCTTATTATGTCCCAGCGGGACGCCTAACCGGAGGATTTCAAAGGGCACGGCCTCCGCGCGCGCGCGTGAGAAAGAAACGCGCGTGAATTAACATTTTCGAGGAGAGACGCTGGAAGGAGAATGGAGAGAATGATGTAGATGGGTGCGGAATTTTTTTCTCGAGGAGGCCAGGACGTTGTTCGGATTCGTTGTCGACTTGGCGTCGGGGGTTGAAATATGGCATAGAGATTTCGTGAATTGTCTACGAGCTTATTCGTTTTTATTTGGTTCGGGAGTCGCTGTCACGAGTTATGTTGTTGCTAACTTGATGCACGGACCGGAGCGAATGATGGAATAGAAACTTTAAATTTCTGCTCGCGATTTCTCGTATTTAGATGTGCGCACGTGAATAGTAGTACGAGTCAATCACTGAACAACGAACGACGCGCACCGCTTGCCAGACATTCGATCCGGCATTCCTTCCTCGGAACGCCCGATCCTAAAACATCCCCCTCTAAAGTACGTTTGTTATCGAAATACAATTCGAGCATGCCTCGCGACGTACAATTGAACAAATAACAATTACACCTTAATAACGCGCACGCTATTCATTTCGTTACTCATTCACCCACGAAAACCGAACGATACAGAAGAAAAAAAAGGAAGAGCTACCCTCCGCATTCAGGCATTGTCGCGGTTCGTTTGCGACGCGGTTTCGAAGCCACACAAAAAATTCAGTCACCGTTACTCGCGAGCCTTATTTAACATAAATGGCGGAAGCGATCGCATTAGATCCACGTGTTAACCGCCACAAATCCACGCACCCCACGACCAGGCGTCGAGACCGGTCCCCAGGATCCAGGTATTACGCTGGTTTTTGTGTACCGTCCCTTTCACAAAAGGTGTATCGTCGGTTAACGCGGCCCGACGTGTGTTTATAAATAGGCGGTCGAATATTGCCAGAGGGGTCGTGAGAGGGTACTCCGTCATCCACGTCGATCTGCGCCCCGAATCGCTCGCAATTATTGCTCGGTCATCGAGCCGACAGCTAAGTATAAACACGTTGACGTTTGGCGAAAACGATGAACTCCTGGTGATGAAAAACGACGATGACGGCTTTATTGATTCATCTGAAGTGTGTGGAATCGCGGAGGAACGGATGTTTCCAGGGGTGCGTCGAGTTTGCAGGTACAGTTTGTATATCGAACGACTGAAATTTAGCATCAGAGCGCGTGGATGCAGTGATTTTCCACGTCTGTCGGATGGCGAAGAAACGTAAATAAAAGGGCAACAAAATATGTCAAACGCGGTAGGACAAAAGCGAAGGAATTATTATATTAAAAAATTGCCACTAATTTCTGTTCCTGCCTATCGTAAAAAGAACTCGGACATTTTACTTCACTATAGCAGAAGGTCTCTCTAAAACTCTTGAAATTCCTAGGCCACGTACACAGTTTGCAAACGAATCACCCCTAAATGGAAAATATTCTCGCCCGCGTCTGGAAACAATATCGCCGCAGTTCGATCGGAGCTACCCGCGGCTTTCAGTTGCAACAGCCTCTAAAGTGTTTGCACGATCCTCGAGGCAGTGGCGAAGCGAATCGTATGAGGGGTTGTTTATTCGATTGATCGCAACCGGGGTGGCCAGTCAGCGGTAAACTAAAGCGCACCGGGGACGCCCGTTGCTGGCGCTAATTGATTGATTACGCGGCCAAATATTATGCTCATTTTCGTGTCGGCCGGCTAGGCTGCCCGTGCAAACATTTCTCTCTCCAAAACGCAAATCGGCAGCGAGTTTATGCGGCTGCTTTGCAGCTTCTGGTGCAACCAAAAAAAAAAAAAAAATAACAGTATTTCAGATTGACTTTTATCCTTTCGTTGTTTTATCACCGCCAGACGAAACGCGCAAACGTGAAAGCACACAAACGTTTCTCGTCATGTCGATAACGAACTCGATTCTCTTTGCGCAGATTTTTCATGGAAATTTTTAGTACTCGCTGGGAACGAGGATTGCGATGACCCAGACGTTCGAATAAGACATCAATTGTAATTGAAATAGCAATTACATCTGCACTTAAAATTATACGTCAAATTCCTTCTTTCCTTTCGAATCTGTATTTTTGCCCGAAAAAACAATTTTGTTACCCTACCGTGAAAATTCTTCTCGTTCAAAGACACCCATCTTTCCCTAAATTCGATCGCGTTTCACCGAAATTACAGAGGAGTACGAACTTCGTGCGATCCCTCCCGCCCGACGGGACGCTTCAAATCAAACAAAACAAGCACCCTGGCAACGCGGTTGAAAAATTTCCCCCGGAATGTCGTCCTTGACTCTCGATATCAATCAGAATTGACAGTGTCGGTCGAGCCCGAGGAAAAACCCTCGACGCTCCAATTCATCGCCGCAGATATTCCTCCCTCGCAATTTCCTTTGTTCCGTGGAAAGTCTCGTCGTTCCAGAATATGTACTCGGTCCCGATTGAAAGGCGAACGCCAGCCGGAGAGTCGGGCCGATCCTTGAGCAGATCTTCGAAACAAGCGTTCCGTCCTGGAGCAGATCGAAGTGCCTCTTCCGTGCCCAGGAGTCGCGGATGCCGGAATTGAAAATCCCGTTCACAGAGCCACGCAATCGGTCACGAAGAAGAGGGTCTACGCTTGAAGAGGACGCCAGCTCAGATTTTATCCCCGGGCACCAGTCCTCGTCGTTGTCGTCGTCGTCGACGTGGTCGTTCCACCCCAATTAGGGAGGAACTTCGCCGACGTTCCCCTCTCTCTCTTTCTCGCCCTCGTTTCCACCCTGAACACTGCCTCTCTCTCTCTCTCTCTCTCTCTCTCTCTCTCTCTCTCTCTCTCTCTCTCTCTCTTCCCACGCGCCACTCACGCCACTCTGCCCCCGTGTTCTTCGATCCTTGTCGTTCGAATCGTTGTCCCTCTCTCTTTCCGTCTCGAACGACCGTGACGTCGACGCTCTCGATTTCACCTAAAGCCGACGCTAACGAGCACATGGAAGTCACGTGGAAATACGACGTGGACGTAGCCGAAGGGAAAAGCGGCGAGGGAGAGGGTGCTCGTCGGCGTTGTGGAAAAGTCGTGACGGTCACGTGGAACTGACAGGTGAGCACTGCGACTTCCATTCGGAGCTCTGCGCACCGGTTTCATGGGGCTAATAAGGCGCCCGATGGGTGACGATCGTTTGGATAATTCCATTTTGGAAAATTCTGTATCTGTGTGCTTGTTTCTCAGTTTTGGATCTCGGCGCACAATTATCTGCGACGTCGATGCAACTTCTATTGAACCCGTTTCACCGATAGCACTCGTAGACCATTGTACCTGAACGTCTATACGATTAAGTTGTTCCCTCGTTCGACGAGGATAAGCGTAAAATAAGTACGTGGACTTTCGAATAACTGTCTACGATTTGTTTCTAAAAATACCACGATACATGTTTGGATATTGATGGATAAATGTCGCTGTGCAATAGTGTACGGCACGAAGCCATTGTACGCAGGAGAAAACGAAGCTTAATGAAGTTTAAGATTTTACGACGGAGCCAACGTAATATACTACAATGTTTCCTCGCGCCCCTTCGACCCTTCCTGAAAAGCTGTTGCCGGCGGCACGCGAACAAAACGCCCAAAGATGGAACAATACTGTCAACGTTTAGATTATAAACTTTGCAAGCTGCCACCGTCACCGAAACAAATCCTTTCACACAATTAAACCACCGAGCCGCACAATGGGCTGTAATTGACGTAGTCAAGGATCACGAGTCGCGACATACGGCGTGTTAAAAATCACACGCGAGAAAAAAGAAAGGAAAGAAACATTAACACGCAGGGTGGCCGGGTGACAATTGATTGCGGTGCACATAAATTCCCTTGATGTCTTCATATGTTGGTGATCAGGAAGGGTTGGGGCGCGCGGCGAAGCAGCGATAAATTGCCAGGGGTGGCACGACGGAGTTCGAGATTCCACTAATCGATACAAAATACAAAGAAACCCCTGTCGTCCTTTTTGACGACTTTATCCGTCACCAATTGCGTTATTTTCGATGCCTAGATAGAACCGGCGGATTCGTTAGCGAGATGTCGATTCGTGGTATTCGCTGCGGGTTCCGCGAAAATAATGGGCGTAGCCTCGATCATTGGAAATCGTAAAATTAGAGGAAACAAGATTGGTATTATATAACGAAAATGAACGATTACTGGAATCAGTGAATTGCATTCGAAAGGGAGGCTACATACAACCATGTTTTTCTTTTCAACAACCTAATTTAATATAACGCATAATTTTCTACTGCTTGATTGAAAATTTCTGACGGCCCAAAGTGATCTTTACTGGCTGACAAATAATAAATTAATACAGAAGTAATTTTGCTGCGAAAATATCGAAACAGGAAACTACACATTCTGCATTATCACATTACGTATATTGCGTACAAATATTGGTAAAATATTAGGCAATATACCGTTTATATCATATTACATAAAAATAGGAAATAAAATATTATAGTCATATTATTTTTCATTCATACGATACTTGTATCTATTCGTTGCCCATGCCAGTTCTTCGCCCATAATTATATCGAATAAAAAACAAAAATATCCATCCAAGAATCTCATCCACCAAAAACGGGCCGAAAAGACCGAAAACCCTTGACACCATTCGACGCTGCTCACTTGGTCACCCCACTCGACACGGAACAGATTTCGTGTCCGTTAGTGCACGGTTCTCGAAGCCTTTATTTATCTATTACACAGGGCTCGACATCGAGATCGGGAGGAGGATTAGCACGGCATGAACGTTCATAGCCTAACATGAACAGGGACCAGAGGCAAACGAGTATAGCCCTATCGAGGGTAGCATATGTTAGGGGTTTTCTCGTGGCCCCTCCTGGGACTTGCGGATAGAGTGGGCTACCCCCCAATTACCGGCACCCCTCTGGCCTCTTCCTTGTCTCTGTTAGGTGGGACCGACCCCTCTGGAAAGTACTTCATTACGCAGACAGCCGTGTTGACTTGTATTGTACCGGTGCTTCGTAACGGGGAGGCAGAGAAAAAGAGACAGCCCCTTCAAATAATATCTGTGACGAATCGCTTGCACTTCTACCCCACCCCACACGACTATATCTACGCTTCCCTTCGACTTGTTTCTCTCCTATCGACGATTATTCTTCGGGTACACGCTTTCCTTTTACCCCAGAGGTCCCTCCTCTCGATCAATGTTTTCCTTCGAAATTCCAGCCGCGAGAAGGCTCCACTCCTCTGCCGAGGTCGCGCGAACGGTGTCGCTTCCTCGGGAACGACAGACGGGAACACCTGCTGGGAAACGTCACGCTGACTCGTCGTTAACGCCGACGAGAAACACCACCGCCTTGTTGATTCGGGGGACAACGCGATTCCTTCGGCGTGATCGATTACACACGGATATTTCCAAACACCCAAGAAACATCTAAACTTCTAAGTTCTTCAAACATTTACATATCCGTTCTATTTCTGTTCGAGTCGACTTTTATTCAATCCAAAGTAGCCTGCTTATATTTCACTTCGACCAACATGCGAGAGCAAAGGGTTCTAATCGATCCCCTCCCCCGAGCATTCATATCGGATCAATTGGGATCTTCAAAGCGGAGCGAGATTCCTCGTTGATAAATCGAACCGCGCCGAACAAGATCGACAGCGGATACGACGGCCGCGGGCACGGCAAACAAACGTTCCGTTCACGCTAGCGACTGTTCAGGCGCGACTAAGTATTTGGTCAAACACATTTTAATCCGGCCGGCAAACAAGCGTCGGGGAAGGGTGGCTTGTTTAAGAAGCGGACGCGAGTAATCGAGATAATCGTCGGAACGGGAGTGGCGAACTTGATGCTGGCAAGGTGTCCGCCGTCCCGTGTTGCAGCATTGAAAAGTATCGGCGATACTTGGCGCGCAGGTTGCGATCAGGTGCGCTTGATAGTTAACTGTTGCGTACCAGCCGGTGATTCCGTGCACCGATTGGTGAGTTAATTGCCGATCGCGCTGTCGCGCGAGAACTTGAACGCACATTGACGCGAGTTCACGGGGCGAAAAACGTTGTGGGTGGATAGAAATCCAGGTGAGAATCGTGAAAGTGAGCTGCAGCGACGCAACTAGAACGAAGGGGTCGGCCGGTTCTACCACGCCAGTGGAATCTAACCCTGCTGATTAATGATGCACAATCGAAATCAACGTCCGACGATCGTGCAGCGGGTCATAAAGGCAGCGTTTAACATCGCGCAATGCCTCATCATTCCTTTGCTATAAATCAGTCTGAGCGGATCTCGACCAGAGGGAAACGATTTCTTTTCACGGCCGCGTATACGCCTAACTTCTTTCGCCATGCTCAAAAGACTTTCGTGCGGAGAGGCGTCGATCATTTTTCGGTTCCGTCACACTTTTTCTCACGAGCTGGCGATTAAATGGTAATACCTTTTTATTGCCTCGCGTTAATAATTAACGAGCACATTCATCGCTTTGTCATCGGAAATCAACAAATACACAATGATAAGGGGACAAGACGACAGTAGTGAAATGGTGCAGGTGCGAAAGGCTTGGAATTAAAGGGATGCACGACCGTGTAAATGAGTTTTCCGTGGAAAATTGCACGGTTCCATAAAAGTGGTATCGGAACAGGGGAACAAAGGGCGGAAGATTACAACGAAAGAACGATGGATTCCAATGACTTTCAAAACGACTTTTCTCTGTTCCTTTTAAAGGGAAAGCCCTTCTTTCGTCGTGGTTGCATTTGCAACCCTTTGATACTTCGAAGAGAACAGTGCTTCTTGTCCACACATTGTGTGCGAAAGAAGTGTCACTACAAGTGGTATCTTTTTAATACAAATATTAAGAGAGCTATGACATCCACCTAACTCGTAACATCTTATCGTTTATACTCTGCCCACTAAAAACAAGAAACCTGGAAATCATATTACATTTCCAGCACGTCCAATTAAGAGGCATTAAAGAAACCTGCGCTCAATCCCATCGCCATCTTTTTTTTCTGTTTATTAATCTCCATCGCGTATATGTAATTGTACGAATTGAATAAGCGCTACGGATTCTTTTTTCGTCGGGGCAACTCGTTTCCTTTCCTCGAGATTTCATTTCTTGTACCACTTCGTGCATTATGACACCAGTCTAACCCATTACACCTTATCATTTATTTCTCTCTCTACTAAGAACAAGGAATCTGTAAATAACATTACATTTCCGCCCGGTTCAACTGAAAGGCGCCAAAGAACTCTAATAGAGAAACCTGCACTCCTTCCCGTCTCTATAGTTTAACAAAAAATTAATCTCCGTCGCGGATGTTCGCCTCGCTGAATTGATGGATAAACGTTGTGAATTCGAGGATGTTCACACACAATAGGCATCCACCGGCCAATGATAGTTCTCGCTTATAGAAAAACATTCCACGAAACGTTCGCCCCTGTAATAACACCCACCCTTATCGCACAATGTCGGACGCTCATATAAATTCACCCACGTTGCTCCGCGACAGCCCAGACAACGAGGTTTCACCCGAAATTCGTTTAATCGAGCGCTACAAAAATTTCGTTCGCAGTAACACGCGTTTCACCGCGCACATCTCGTTCCCCGCTCCGTATCGAACGAGACAAAGCTCTTCGCCATTAGGACGTCCGCGACGGCGAAAGAATCCCGTCGAATTTCCTCCGATCGTGTCACGTCCGTCCCGTCTCGCCTTCTTTGTACTCCTTTCTCTTCTGGCCCGATATCGACCGCTGCAATAGGCCTGGGCCGCCTTTGCGATTGCACGCACCACCTGCTGGTTTCACGTTGCGCAATCGTCCGCGAGCGAAGTTCGAAGGACCGACTCGTCGCGATAATAATGGCCAGCAGCGTGCGTTCGTCGAGCGATGGCCCCTTTGCTTCCAGCAGGTAATCACACGGCATTGAAGGATACGCGGGCGCACAATGACGGTTGCCACCGCGCCGGAAGAAACGCCGGCATCCATAGAAATGATTAATGTTAGATCGGTGGATCCGCTCACGTCTTAATTCCGCGACATAATGGCCTTAACGATTCCGTGTCACGGGCACACGGCCAAAGGGACAGAGGTTGCGCGCTCGACGCCGCGTCGTCGCGACGCGCGTAGAAGGCGAGGGACGTGTCGTTCGTTAGGACACCTCTTGTGGATCGGACAGTGTCACGGTTACGCTCGATTTCGGGGCTGTAGAACGCTTTGCCGTTCACCGACTACCGTTGGTGGTTTCGTACCTGTCGTGCTCGCGACCCTTCTTGGCTTTGGTCGGCGAAGATTTCTAGGACGGGTCAATTAACGCCCCGGGCGAGGTGAATAAAATAAATGAGACGCGTGAGATATCGGGGAATGAGAATATCAGCATTTGGAACATTTTTCTTAGAAATTCTGGTTGAGCAGATGTTGTGCAGATTTGTATGCATTTTATTTAAGCCGAGTTCAATCTCTCGCGTGTATTCAGTGGACGACCGTTAACTAAAAATTGCCCGACGCAGAAATCGCGATTACGAGCCGTGCACGCCACACCTGAGTACAATATAACTTGCCCGCTATAATGTTATTTAAAAACCCTCCGAGCAATTTTCCACTTAACCGGACAATCAAGCGAGCGCAACCATCCGCATTAGTCGCGCTAACAGCAAATAAAAGCGGCATTTTCTCCTCGGCGAGTCTTTGCAGGCACAATTCCAGCCGTCAGCGTGACAACGTCACGTACAACGGCTGCGTATAAGGGTCTAGTGACCGCTCTAAATTCCGAGCAATTCCGCGGGCGGAAAAAGGGAACGAGCCTCCCCTGACGAGCGATTTCGAATGAAACGGCGCGACTCCAAGGAAACTGGACCGCGATCACGAGGAGAGAACGCGCGTGGCATCCGTGATTGGACAAAGGTGACCAATATTCGTTGGATAAAAAGCGATAGAGCAGCCGTGGATCGTTGCTGAAAGCTGTATCGGGCCGGGGCGAAGAGATGGTGCCCCGTTTGCCGATGAAAGGTAACCATATTGTTGGACGGTGAGAGGAAGGCGACCCGATTCGCCGGGTCGCGAAACCGAACGGCTTTAACGACGATTGTGTATCGCGACGTCACTTTCGTCCTGATACCCCGCTTGATTATTGGCCGAATACGGGCCGCTGTTCTTCCGCTGTCAACCTGGACGAGGAATAGAGGACCAGAGGTCTAATTCGTGTCTCGATTATACAGGCAAACAAGTGAGATTCGTTTTAATTTGCGATTTAAGGATTTCTTGTTTGGGATGCGTTTGTTTATACGCACGGCGTCTTCAATAAATAGACGAAGGAATATTCGGAATATAGATTGCCACGATATTGGAGAATTCGAAGGTATTGCAAATATAACCTCGTTTAAAGAAAAAACTACCAGTCCGAGCATCGTGGTATTACGATACAATGGAAGTCCCGTAGCCGTGCTGTAACTGTTACACAAGGCGCAATACATTAATTAAGAGTTCAATTAAAGCTTGACGCTATTAGACGCGACGTCGTCGCAGGAGAATCGTTGGAAGGCTCATTTCGACACGCATCCCCGTATATCTGTAACACCTGCGACAAATAGGAGATCATAGCGGAGCAACATTGAACCCGATTCTAGACAGATACAAAGATTGGGATCGCGGGTTGAGGGCGAACTCTCGGTGGTCGCAACAAAGAACAATGGCGCACGGTGGCCGGCACGGATAGCCCGTCATTGTTCTGTGGCAGGGGGCTCGTTCCAGGTCCACCCAGGACGTTTTGACCCCGTAGCGAGATAAGAGCTGTCGGCTCCCTTTGATTTCACCACGGTGAAAGGGGGGGCCCCGATGTGGATCATCGGATAGAGAGGCCGGGGACGATCCAGCCGAGTTACAAATGGCTCTCTCGAATCGGTCGTTTATCGGTGCACGCACACTTACTCACTTACAGGTACTGACTCCACCTGGCGATAGACGACACCCTCGATCGGTTGAATTATTAAATTTCTGCATCGACCCTCTTGAACTTTTATATATCTCTTTGCACAATTGACGGACACGTGATCCGGGTACGTCCATAAACGATACGCATGTTAACGAAGAATCGAGAAGCGAGATAGTCCTGTTGAAAACCGGCACGAAGTACTGTTTAACTTGAATTTTATTCTACAACGCGAGTTGTGCTTTTGTTTTTCAAGTCTCTCCTGCAACTTCTGCCACGAGGGTCGCTTGTCGTTACAAGCCAAGGGGCCAACACCCGCGATGTATTATCGTACAGCCTTTCCAATTATCTACGACGATAGAAGCAGTGCGAATAACTGGTCCACTAAAAAAAAAACCCCCGCCCCCGTACAAAGATATTCGTACAGCATCCTACTTAAACCTAACCGAAAGATACGCTGTCACGAAGGCAGCAGCGGCCGTTGAAAAAGAAGTAGAAGGACAGGGGGAATCCAGAAAAGCATTTATCTCATCACTCGGCAAACATAAATTATTACCTTCCCCTCGTTTCGCCACGGAAAAGGGGGGCGAGGTGAAACGAAAAGGAAGAAAAAACCGAGGCGAGACGAAAAGGCACGACCTTCGATAAGACCCCCTCTTCAATCCGTACCTAACCGGCCGAAATCGTCGATCTGAGCTTCCGTACGGAGGATTCCTCTCTCACGACGCGTTCGCTCGCTCGAAATCGACGTCGTCATCGTACAGGTCTCCGCCACGACCGCCGGTGACTGGCAAAATCCTGCGAAGATGTCAACGGGTCCCTTGTAGAGGCCCAACTGCTCCTCCTCGTCGACCTGCTGCATCTCCTCTCTCGGACGTCTCTTTCCAACGGTGAAAAAGAACGACTCCGCCCGATGGCAGAAGCGTCATGAGTCATCGTCCGGCCATTCTTAAACTGCCTTTTAATATCTCCACTCGTATCCGTGGTGACACGAAAGAAGGTGAGAGGGCACACACGGCGATTGTGGCCACGACTACCTGCTCGATTGGCGCGGTGCGCCAACGAAAGCCCCGGTGCCACGGCTCTGTGTGAAAGAAAAGGGAACAGACGGGGGCTGGGGGAACGGACGGACGGACGGAGAAAAGTCGACGGTAACCGGGCAGTTTAATAGTCGGAGGCTCGAAGCTATTACTCGGCAAATTCCTTCCACTGGCGTCGGTTCCTTGGCCGCGACTGGCAATCGGTCACAAGTCATCGGTATGTCCTACCGTCCTGCCACTGTCGCGATGCTTTCGGTAACTATTACTTGCCCGGCCCCGGGGAATTCGTCGGCGCTGTCTGGGCGATTGAAACGTTCACGATCGCCGGATACGACGATTAATTATCGATATCGACGATCGAGCGCGCTTGTATTCGTGCCCTTCGCGAACCGGCGCTCGGATATTTGTCAGAAAGCAATGGGCGACTGATTTCGCAAATTGTCGAACTGCGAGACAATGCCCCGCTGCGAGCTGAAGTCGAAGAAAATCGGCCGGCTCGGCCTAGCAGCGAGTGTAGACATATAGGAGCGACACATCGGACGCGCACACGCGATACACCGCACTATAATTGAACGTATCGGCGTGTATCATTACCAGACGACTGTTCTCTCTCTCGCCGGATAATTACCAATCGCGTATTCTAGGAAACTGCAGTACGACCCGAAGGAACGGACCCACGGCCGGCCGTGGATTTTCGGGAAACGGTCGACAATTCGATTCCAGAGACACGCACCAATCATTTCGAGCGAGACAACTCTGGCTCGAGGGCGCTGGTCGGCTACAACGAGTAAACAAACCACGCAGGATCGATCGTGATCTGCCCGGCTGCTTTTTCCGGGGGCGGTCTTTTTTTCGAAGACGTGATTGCAACAAAGTCGGCGGGATAAGAATAGGGCGGTGCCGTGAAACCGGGGGAAACAGAAACAGAATTTGTCAGCCCCCTCGGACCCTCCGGCCGGGCGCTCCAATCTGGGTCACGATTTACGTTCCGTCCAAGCTCCGAAAAGCTACTCAGGTAGCGTCCTACTATCGCAGCCACCTCTAAGTCACCGCACGAAAACCCGATCAGAATTACCGGCGCGGACATAAATAATCGCCCACGACGGCGAACAGGTTATTCACCATTGGCGATTCTTCTCCGGATCGTTTAACAGTGCTCGTTCCCGCGTCCCTCCCCCAATCAATATTAACCGTCGAACACTCGAACGCTAGACCCAACGTCCGCACGCTTTCCATACGTGGCTATTCCCCGCGAACCAAAAAAGGGCTCGCAAACTGAACACCAAGACGCGCCAAGAGCGTCGTTTCTGTGCGCACAATTTAGCGGTGCACGGGCGCACACGCTCACCCCCCTGTCAGCGTCATCGCGAACAGGAATATTTAGCGATAGTCGCCCGGAGCAACAGCGACGGACGTTAACTAATACACGAAAGCCGACTGTGGGACACAGTGACGTATGGCCCTCGGTAAATAAACTATTAATATTATGGTAACGTCACGCATTCCTATCCATATTGGCTTGGCTCGACCGGTGCTCGCTGGTTGGCGCCTCCAACCCTGCCGGCGAACCGGGGGACAAGGAGGAACCGGCGTAAGAGGAAGAGTGAACAGCAAAGAGAGGAGAAGAAGATTTACAAGCCGAAGAACAAATACGTAAATTACGGGCCGGGGCTAATGGCCACGAGTACCGGACCCGCCCGATCCAGTTAAACGCGCCGCGGCGAACGAGACCCCGGCACAGAGAATCGACCGGTGTACTGACGAGCGCGGCAGATCGCGGTTACAGGTGTCCCCTCGATTGCTTCGTTCGTTTCTTGGCGGCCGGCACTGGCTGCGTCGCGGTCCGACATCGGCGAAACGGACGACTCGTTGCGGCGCGAGGTTTAAATAGAGGGGGTTGGGACGGCGACGAAGGGAGGCGATGTTTGGAGTAGGGATTGGGGTGTAAATTTTCCAATCGGATGGGTTCGTTCGGACAAGGTTGCAAAGCGGTATCGTTATTCTATGAACAGCCAATTTTCTGCTTTGGCGAATAATAAATTCGTCGCTGGTGAATGACTCGTCCTGATCCGGGACGCGATTGAATCGAACAATTTCGTAATCACTTCCGCGCTGCAACATTACAGAGATTCGCGGGCGTGCCAAAATGTGTAGCGCAAACAAACGCTTCTCTGGAACGATCGCCGTCGGAAATTTCTCAACCCCATCAACGACACCAGTTTCCCCAAAAATATCCGAGTGGCCAGGAACGTCGTAAAACTAGCACGGGGACTAAATAGGAATCTCGAAGGCGGCGTGGATGTTTCGAGCGTGATGAGATGCGAGGCAATCAATGCGCCATCAACTCGCCTCGATTTACGGCTACATCGTCACGAGGTCTATTCGAAGGCAGCCACGGGATCGTTTTCTCTTCCCCCTTTCTCTCTCTCGCTCCCCCTTTCTATCTCTTTCCTTGGCGTTGCCCCCTACACGTTCGACTGCCATCCGGACCGATACCACTTCGCCTGGCCAACGGCTATTCTCTTTCGACCGAGAATTATTTCAATTTACTGTACCACCCCGTGTCCCGCCAGCCTCGTGGTCCCACAGAATCGGATCTTGCTTGTTTTTTCCCCCCCCTTCTTTTTCACGACCCTTAAGCCGCTCCTTTTCGGACCCGTCGAAAGCCGGAGACGCGGTGATTTATGAAGACGCGTCTATTACCACCGCTCCACGCGATACATCGTGCTGAATACTTTATCGTTCGCCTCTCGATGCATCGTATCGCGACCGTCTTTCAGTCGCGACGAGACTCTCTGAAACTTTGGTTTAAAGCGATACGACGCGACCAGGCGACCAGGCGAACGTTCGTGCGTCCGGTCTCCATTGGAGGAGAATTTTCGCTACCGTGCCTACGATACGCACACGGATACGCGATACCAAAGAAACGCCAGGTTTGGTTCATTGAGTGCGCGGAAGTTGAGTTGCTGTGCAACGTGGTCTTTGCAATTCCATGCCGCAGCGTTCCTCGAGGATTTATGAGAAACGGGGTGGGGTTACGTGCATACATCAGCGGAGAGGTTCTATCTTGCTACCAGCCCTTTTGTTACGGGAGTGCCTCTATTGTAATGGCGCGACAGGTAAGAAGATTTAGGTAACTGACATCGTCAATGTATTGTCGAGATTTTTAATTAAACTGTTTATAGCTATCTAGGAGGGCTGCAGATAAATTCGACGCCACATAATTTACCTCACTCGTACAATATTGAAAACTGGGCTACGTTCACATCGGAAATGAGGTTTCCGTTTTCGAAACCGGTGCAGGGGTTGGCGCGGAAGAAATATCGGATCGCCCACGAAATTCCAAGCAAAACATACATCGTCCCCGAACACCGTAATACCCATTGACGGGAACATGTATCCCGGAAGAAGGAAGGGAACGTGCAATTCGCACGCGCGCGCGCGCGCGCAATAAAAGGGACAAGCCTGTCTGGCGATCACAATGGCGAGACAAAAGTTGCCACCGGTCGGGACGGTGTCTCCGGGTTGGTCGACAGAGCATTATCGGTGTCCCTTGCGACGCGACGCGAAGACGGGAACGGGGAAAAGAGTGCGGCGAGGCCGCTTAGAATTTCGTAGTCGCGCATTAGAGACGGACGGTCTGGTTCGAATAACTTGTGCGGTGGCGCCTTGACGCATGAATAACTAACCTCTGGCCCCCTCGACTCGCGGTGTGGGTGGCGTTGAGATTTTTTTACATGACTGCTCGTCGGCATCGGGCCTGGAAACTGTGAGCCCAGTAGTAATTATTGCTCTGCCCCTCCTCCTCCTCCTCCTCCTCCTCCTCGTCCTTCTACTCTTTTTTCCTTCCGCTCCTTTTCCTTCCTCGCGCCTCGCCAACCCCTTCTACGCTCAACCCTCCTCTGTCTTTCCGCTTCTCCTCCTCCTTTTTTTTTTCTCTCAACTTTATTCCTTTCTTTTATTTCCACCTCTGGCGACCTCTTTCTTTCCCTCACGCGCTCGGTTCGTTTAATTAAAGGGGCGAGAACTCTGGCTAGGGAAACGCGTCTGGATCGAACGACAGTTTCGCTCGCTCGGTGTCGAAGACAGAGAGAGGGGGGAGGGAGAGAGAGAGAGAAAGAGAGTTGCCTCTCTCGATGACACCGCGAACTGGATTTTTGCGATTGATCGAGTACACCTGATGGAATGGGATCACGGGTTGGTCGACGCGTCGGGATCAATCTCCGATTTGGCTGATCCACTCCGGCCGCGTTTTAATAGAGAAAGTCCCATTAGGAGGAGCGCGTTTGCGTTCGATCTAGTTCGGTTCTGCGTAGTCTACGCGAGCTGCGTTCGATTCTAAACCTCGAAGGGCTCGAACAATCGACGACACGGATGATGTAAACGATGCAGAAACTCGTCGAGAAAATGGGAGAAATGGCGAGGAACGGGGAAGTCACGAAATTTCCACACGAAACACGCTTCCCGCGTACGTACGTTTCTCTTTCGCCCTCGCCCCCTCCCGCTACTTTATCTGTCCGGAGAACAGCTTTTTAATAAGCTGTCGTTCTATCGGGAACACCTGACAAGCACTCCCGAGGGCGGACACCGGTGCACTTAATTCACCGCGCACGTAGCCTTTGGAAAGTCGCTGCGTGGCCGGCGCTGTCAAATAAAAATGCTCGCTCGAACCGCGTCCGAGAAACGTGATGATTTATCGTATCGACGAGACGCATCCGTAAGAAATCGACGAGAGGCCAGGATCGGGGTGGGGGGAGACGACCGACCGAACGAGATTATCCTTGGTGACTTCCCCGCGTTATTGGAGATCCGTCCGGCTGGCCGTGCAAGCATTTCGCTAAACTTCTATTTGTACGTGCAACGAATTATCCACGGGCGTTTAACTGGAAATCGCCGGCGCGACGGACGAACCGTCGACCCGGCTCGTTAAGGAATATCAAATATCCGGGGTAGCGCGGCTAGAGCCAACGTTGAGCCATTTTTTGCAACGGAAAATGTGATTGTATTTTGCGCTACGGCCGGCCGCGGCCGGCGGAGAACGAAGCGAGATTATAGGAAGATAAGCATTGTTATGCCACGCAACCCTTTTTTCCGCTGCGCTTTCCAATTAGACGGGAAACACGAGTCGCTTCTGTTATGCGGTTTATCCGGTTCCGTGAAGTTCTTCGAAATTTTTCTGTTATATTGTCTCCGATGCACGGTGTTTTGTCGGCAACGGGGTAATCCAACGGTTACTGAATCCGTGCCATTACGGTTTCGTCAAATTCCATCGGACCCTTTTAATTACTGGTGTTACCAGTATGTCTGAGAATTACGATGACACGTCTCTGAACCTTTATCGAACATTCCGACAACGTTCCTGGTTCTAATAATTCCACATTATCTAAAAGTCGCGTGGACGCGTCGTGAAATGATCGAAACACGATGAATGAATTACGAACGCCCGTTACGTTCAATCCCGTCAAATATTGAAAACTCTACCTAGACCCTTTTAATTCGGCCCGCAGTTCTGCCTAAACGTTTTAATACCGTGGATACCACGAAATCCTAATAACAGTTAGTATACCACTTGCTTCCCGTCCTATAATCGTCTGCCATTTTGTCCCCCGACCATTCCACCCTACCGGCTACCCTCGCCAATAGAATTCGCGACGGAGCACACGTACCGTTTCTACTTCTCGGAAATCGCCATGCGTTTATGCCCCGTGGACGGTCTGCGGGGACGATGCCGGGGGGAGGGCGCGGGGGGCAGTGTCGAGGCCGATTCGTCGGCGGGCAGACGAGCCTAAATCAATGGAGCGGCGAGGGAAAATTAAATAAGCAGTAAATTGTATCGTAAAGTCTGGGATACGTAGCAAAAAATCGGTCGCGCACGCACATCGTTAAGGCTTTATAACTCGGCCGAATGCATTTTAATTATTGGCCTGGGCGAAACGGCCGTCCTCGGCGAGCTTTACTGCGCTGCGCGCACACGCTTTCAGACGTCGCGTCTGTAGTTGAACTTTAGGTTGCTTCCGAAACGATCACCCCCTTCAGCCATTCTGAACGGCCAGGGCAGATCCTCGCTCCCCTTTTGCCGGCCAACACTTTTCATCGTCAATGCGTGTGTCGAGTGGGGACGGTCAAGACCTCGCTTGACGGGGGGGGGCAGAGGGGGGAAAATGGAAAGAGGAAAAGACAGACACAGAGTTGGATGCGCGTTTCAATTTCGCGGATGAAACGAGAACGGAAAGGGAAGTCGGCGGTTTCCTTTTTCTTCGTCCATCCATCTCTCTGATACTCTTCCCCCCCCCCCCCCCACGTTGAATCGCGCGAATTTTTCAGCCGCCTTTTTCCGTGGCGCTTTTGAAACCGTCTGCCGCGTGGCATCAAACGCGGGAGAAACGTGCTGCTTTCAACCCGGACACGGGAAGTGCACTATTTCTGTTCGTTGTGTTCCGTTTTTCTGATACGGGAGCCGAAGCTGGGAATGAGCGGTCGGAAGGGGAGGCGGGACGAGTCGTTCCTTCCATTTATTTCTTGTTTTTCATACGTCGATCGAGGAGTATCGACATGCTGGAATGGTTGAAGTTTGCGAGCAGCGGAAGAGTTGCCTTTCAGGAGGACGAGAATCGGTTTTGAATTTCCAATGGCAATGCGTTACGTATTTCCGTTCCATTTGTTTCTATATAATTTGTGAAACGAGCATCGCCACCAATATTGATGGTTGAAAGGTATTTTATGATTAATCGAAGCAGTGTACGCTTCTGCGATTGCAGAACATTTTCCTTATTGAGGAAAATGTAAAAGGTTCTGTATCGTTGTACGGAACGAACACGAACTTTAACTCTGTCCGAGGGAGATCTCGCCGGGAATGTAAATTCTACCCGTGCCGCAGACTGCTGCGGGTCTGGAATCCCGTGTAAGTGTAACGGCGAGGGTAACGCCACATATGGTTTCGTATGCGACATGAATGGGTCGTGGCGCTAGCGAGCTTTTTGCGAACACGAAAGAAGCGGAACTATTTATCAGTGGCCCCGCCTCGAGCATACTAAGCGACCTTTTAAGCAGCCCCGCGATTTTTCCTCTCCCGCTCGAAGAAAGGAAATGGAAAAGCCGTCCTGGAAACGCTAACGAACATCGGGTTGGAACGCAAGAAATTCTCGGATTATCGTTTAAACGTCTTCATTGGAAATAGATTTGTTGAAATTACTTTTCCGTTGATTACCGTGAACTCTTACAGTATATTACAGGCGAGGATTTGTAGGTAAATATTGAAATTAATTCGAACGTGATGTAAACTCGTCGAGGATCATTGCCGTGAAATTTTCGTTCGGCGAGAAAAAGTACAGCCGGCAAAGTCTGGAGAGTAATGTTCCGAGAAATATTAAGACAGTTCAGGAATATGACAGTGAGATATCTCGAAACATCAACAGGGATATAACTCATTTAAATTCTTCTTCTATACTCTCGACTTTACCGTCATCGCAGCGAAAGCTGAAAATAACAATTCTGTTATACCTGACTAAAGAATAAAGATTATAATATAAATTAGCATGCACGTAGTTCGAATAAATCCACAGTTACTTAAGGTACACGAAACACACGAAAAAAACCAGCCTGACTACAAATTTATCTCAACTTAAACATTGCCTGTCTAATTGAAAAGGTAATTTAATTGAAGAATTGCTTGCCTGCCTGAAAACCTAAAGGGATATAAAGAAAGGGGAAAGGTTTATTTTATAGTGAATCTTCTTTCACTAAAATCGTGATCCTCGAACCTGAAACACATCAAAGTTTATAAGAATTTAGTGATATTTGTTAGGTATGATAGCCCGATTGTTTCTTTGAATCATATGATTTCCTTCGATTTATTTGACCCATACAGCATCCCTTTTGAGCTTCTGATTACTTACATACAGCAATTTACTTGAAATAGTATTCTATTATATTGACATCTTCTTTAACTTAATAATTCTGTAACAAACTTATTTATCACATTAGTAACTGTGAAAAAATAGTACAGTAGTATAAAGGGAGCAAGTTCTTCCAAAATGCAAATATGCCGAATAATAATTATGAATTACAAATAGAAACATTTACTTGGATACTAAGATGAAAGAACTCGTTTTTAGTGTTAATAAAAAGGTGAGTGGCAAAAGGGAATAATAAATAGACAGAGGGGCATTCCACTATTAATTATCGTCCACTTGTTACAAGCCCGATTGAAAACCGTATGTGGTGTCGTATCGGTCACGAAATTCGTAGACTTAGATCACGACGGGAATAACGAAGACTGGTCGTAAATCAGCTCCGGAGCCCTTCTTCCGTCGCTGTGTTAAGGTGCAAGACTCGGCTTGCGCACGTTCAGAATCGAGGTTGTAAGACTCGATCCTGAGAGAAGTGACAAGATCGAGGTTGTAAGGCTCAATCTTGGACTTCTGAGGTAAAGCGATAATAACTCAAGAGCAAGCGGTTTGTTGTCTTGAGGGTAGTCGGAATGGAACTGACTTCCTCGTCGGACGTTGTCAAAACGTCGACTCGGAAGGTTTTTTCTGCACGCTGATTGGAGATTAGGAGGAATTAGAAATTACCAATCAGTGTGTTTTGTGGGCGTAGCCACACCCTTCCGTAGCGCCCGAAGCGCGTTTCTAGGAGGTAAGGGTGTGTCCTTAAACATTGCCATAAATTTGGTAATGCAACGGAACATCCGTCAGGGTGTCCAAAGCTAGGCTGCCAGATGTTGGTTGGGCCCAGCTCCGAGGCCCGGTTGGAAGTCCACGTTTATGACGCATGCAATTGACTGTTGAGGTCGTGAATAATTTGAAGGCTGGTAGTTTCTTGACTAAGTATAAAACGATTTCCTCAAAAACAGTCTTGTTACTTGCGCGTCATAAAACGTGCTAGCCATCTGTAGGTTTTTCTTGTACCGATTGCTAGCCGTCTTTGTTGGTGGATACGGTGTTTATTGCTTTGGCGGGTATGTCGGCGAACAATGCTGGCTGCTTCTTTTCGCGCAGTAGCCTGGTCATTACCTGGTCATCGGTAATCCCTTGACCGGGCCTGAGCTCCACGCGCTCGACGTCCCTTTTCATACGGAGGCTTTTACGACGTAACATACCGGCCCCCTTGAACGGTCGTGTTCAAAAATTGTAGCAAATTAATCGGATAGTAATAACGTCGGCCGGGCTCACCGATAACTAGGTTAAACAGTATGTACACGTTATGCTTAATAACTATATCATATATACTAGGTCGGTAACTTAGCTAGTAATGGAGTTAGGTAATATGTTAATGCGATTATTTGATCTATTATATACAAGGTACCTGGCAGATATTCGTTATGTGCCGGTGATGTTTTTTAATTTCGCTATTTTAGAGGTAATGGAAAAAGAGATCGCACGCTCCGCTTATAGCAACCATTTGCGGTCCTTATTGTAGCTACGCGAATGATGTTATCTTTGCCAGGGTGGATTTCGGTTATGCGTCCCAGCTTCCATTGCATAGGTGGTAAGTTGTCTTCCTTCAGCAGTACCAAGGTCCCAATGTTGAGGTGTGTGGCAGGGTTGCTGCGCCATTTACTCCGGATATTGAGTTCGTTTAGGTACTCCTTGTACCATCGTGTCCAAAAGTGTTGTTTCATCTTTTGGATATGTTCCCACACCGATAATCGATTGGCCGCGATATCGGACACATCTCGCTCCGGCATATTTGTCAATGGTTCACCTATTAGGAAGTGGGCCGGGGTAAGGGGGGAGAGGTCGTTGGGATCCGAGGATAGTGGTGCTAGAGGTCGGGAATTTAAAATTGCTTCAATCTCGATCATGTAGGTATTGAAAACTTCGGCCGTAAACAACGTGTCTCCGATCGTACGATACATATGGTGCTTGAAAGATTTCACGGCCGCTTCCCACAGTCCCCCAAAATGAGGTGACCTTGGTGGTGAGAAGTGCCATGAAATACCCTTGTTATTTAAATAATTGTTGATTGGCTTTTTGTGACCTTCTGATCGTAGAAAGGTTTGTAATTCGTATAGTTGATTTTTTGTACCGACAAAGTTTGTAGCGTTATCGGAGTAAATCGTACTGGCGTAGCCTCGTCTAGAGAAGAATCTTCTTAGTGTGGCAATAAAGGCTTCGGTGGATAATTCGCTAACGGATTCAAGATGAACTGCCTTGGTTACGAAGCATATAAATACAGCTACATAGATCTTAATTTTTTTTGTGTTACGGTGTTTCTTTTCCTTTATGAAGAAAGGTCCGCAGAAGTCTACCCCAGTCGTGTGGAACGGTCTCGTGGGTATGACCCTGTCTCGCGGTAGGTTTCCCATCGGGTAATCAGGTATGCCCAATGGTCTGACTCTAAAGCAACGCATACACTTTCGCACGATATGACGCGTTAAATTCTTCCCGTCAATAGGCCAATACCTTTGTCTAACCGCGTTTAGGGTGCCTAAAATGCCCGTGTGCAATTGCCTTTGGTGTTCGTATTCGATTATCAATCGCGTAATGTGATCGGAACGCGGGAGGAGTATAGGGTGTTTTTGATTGTACTTCAGATCAGAGTTGTCTAAGCGACCTCCTACGCGGATAATCCCCTCCTCATCCAGAAAGGGTGTTAGAGTCGCTATTTTGCTGTCTTTGTGGACTGGGTTCCCGTGCCTTAGGTTAGTATATTCCTTTGAGAAGTGTCGACCCTGAACATTTTTAATGATGCAACTGTTTGCTCTCCTTAATTCGAAAATGGAGAGTGGGCCCCTACGTTTCTCGGAACCTGAAGCGTTCTTGAAGAAGCGGATACAGTAGGCTATTGTTCGTTGTGTAGCTACCCATGATGAGAATCGTTCTAGAAACTCTGGATTGTTCAAAGTCAACGTTAAACTGACTACTGGGCGTTGTTCCGTGACGTCGATGTCGGGAATTGTTGTCGCAGGCCAATGTGCCGGTGGTTCGGCTAACCAGGTGGGGCCGTTCAACCACAGTCGATTCGTTAAGAATTCGCTAGGTGATTGGCCGCGAGAGAGACAATCCGCCGGGTTGTCACCGGAGATTACGTGTCTCCAATTATGGCCAGTCGTGATCTCTTGAATTTTAGCGACTCTGTTTGCTACGAAGGTTTTTAGGGTATGTGGTGCTGTTCTGATCCAATGCAACGTTATCGTCGAGTCAGACCAGAAGTGTACCGAGTTGGGGTGTAACCTTAGGGAGTTACTAATTGCTTGGTACAGCTCTGAAAGGACTAATGCGGCACATAGTTCTAGTTTCGGTATCGATATTGTTTTTAGAGGGGCGACTCTTGATTTCGCGGCGATTAAAATGACCTTAACGCGGTTTCTGGCGTCGCACGATCTTACATAGATACACGCTCCGTATGCTATCTCACTGGCATCGCAAAATCCATGTAATTGCACATTTGTATGATTTTTTATTAACATTTTCCTAGTTACTGAGAAATTGTTCAACATTGGCAACTCCTCCTTATAAGTTCCCCAGTGCCCTTGTATCTCCGACGGTACTGGGTCATCCCAGCCTAATTTCGTTTTCCATAGGGATTGCATTATTATTTTTGCCTTTACTATGACGGGGCCAAGTAACCCTAATGGATCAAACAACTGTGCAATTTTGGAGAGAATCGACCGTTTGGTATTTTGGATAGTATTGTCGGCGACGACCTTGTAGCCGATGGTATCCTTGCGGGGGTGCCAGTAGATGCCTAAGGTTTTTTTAACTGCCTGTGAATCCAGACAGAAGCCGTCTTCGATATTACGCTCTTGAAGTCCATTTAAAAGCTGATGATTGTTGGATGCCCATTGCCTTAAATTCATACCGCCCTTTTGGAGAACCTTATTTAGTTGATCTATCAATTCCGCGGCGTCCTTCAATGAATTCGCGCCGGTCAATAAATCGTCCATATAAAAATCACCTTTTATTACGGTTGCTGCTAAAGGGTACGACTCCGCTTCGTCTTCGGCAAGCTGTTGTAGGCAGCGTACCGCAAGGAATGGCGCTGAAGCCGTGCCGTAGGTTACTGTGTTTAAACGATATGTTTTAATCGCGTCCCTTGGATTTTTGCGCCATAAAATTTGTTGATACGTCGCGTCCTCGGGGTGAACTAGCATTTGTCTGAACATTTTCTCTACATCGGCAGTGATAGCGTACTCGTGTTTGCGGAATCGCGTAATTAACGCGAATACATCGTCTTGAATTGTGGGACCTACCATTAGGACGTCGTTTAGAGAAAGGCCTGTGTCGGTCTTTGCCGATGCGTCGAACACGACTCTAATCTTGGTTGTAAGACTGCTTGCTTTCAGTACGGCATGATGCGGTAAATAACATCCTAACTCGCTAGGATTTCTATCTCTTACTTCGCTCATATGTCCTAATGTCTCGTATTCCGTTAAAAACTCGGTATACTGCCTTAGGAGTTCGGTATTGGAATGTAGTTTTCTTTCGAGGCTATAGAATCTTTTTAAAGCGGAGTGGTAAGATTTACCGAGGTTTGATTTGTTGTTTTTAAATGGTAGTCTTACTACGTAACGACCATTTTGATCTCGACGTGTGCTTTGTTTGAAGAAGTCTTCACACAACTGCTCTTGCGGTGAGCATACGTTCGTTACTGAGCACTGTTCTACCTGCCAGAATTTTTCTAACTGCGCGTCTAGTTCCCGAATATTCAATAGGCAAGTTGTATTTGTCGGAGTACTCTTTATTTCTCCGGAGAGTACCCAACCTAACTCGGTGTCTTGCAGAATGACGGTCTCGTTCGGTAATCTGATCCTATCCTTACCTAACAGCTGGTAATATAAGTATTCCCCCAGTAGGAGATCTATGTTTGAAGCTTGGTTAAACGCGGGATCGGCCAGAGTTACCTCGCTCGGAATTTCTAGTATGCTGCGGTCAAATGTGCGTGCAGGTAAAGATCCGGTAATCTCTGGCAGCGATAAAAACACTGCTGTACTTTTGAAGTCGGAGTTATTCGACCCGATTTGTGCTTCTACGACATATTTTACCTTGCTTTCCTGACGCCCTATGCCCGACGTTGTTAAGCTCAGTCGTTTCTTCGGCAAGCGTAACTGAGTCGCAAGCCTTTCGGTTATAAAGTTACGTTGAGATCCCGGGTCTAAGAGTACGCGGCAATCGTGCTCTCGATTATTCTTGTCTAGGATTTTAACTCGTGCCGTGGACAGCAATACCTCTTGTTCTAAATTGTCATAAGTGGTTAGCGATACTGTATGTCTCGGAGATTCGCTTCCATTGTTCCTAACGTGTGATGTGTCGAAGTGCAATAATGTGTGGTGTTTTCCCCCACATTTTTTACATGTAATTGATCTACATTGTGTAACCGTATGGTTAGGACGTAGACAATTTAAGCAATTCCCGAGTTTTTTCACCGTGTTTGTTCTGTCGTGAGGAGATTGATTCAGAAATTCCGGGCACTGATTGATATAATGCGACTGTTTGCAAATCGGGCACGAAGTCGCGGATTTGATGCCGACAAAGGTATTAATTTTATTTACTGGCTTAGAATTCCTGTCACCCGCCCGTTTGGAATAGTTCATTTCTCGCGAATGCGTTACTAGCCTTACGGGCTCATCGTCACGTGCGTACTTGTTTATAAATGCTAGTAATTCTTGATAGGTCGGTAGGACCCCATCATCGATCGTGCGCTCCCAAGAAGTGCGTGTCGATTTGTCGAGTTTTGATGAAATGATATAAATGATCATTTCATCCCACTCTACCGGTTGTTTTAAAGACTTCAAGGCATTTATGTGCATTTCTGCCTTTTCCGCTAAAGACCGTAATGAGGACGCCTTTTCTTTAATTACTTCGGGTAATTCGAAAATGGCCCGGATATGGCCTTGGATTATTTTACGCGGCTGGCTGTAACGTTTCTGTAGCAGATTCCATGCAACCAGATAGTTTTCTTCGGAAGCCGTTAGCTGGTCCGTAACATTAGCCGCGTCGCCTGTTAGGTATGATTTTAACAAGTGATATTTGTTGATTGTTGGCATCGTACTTTTGTCGTGTACTAGGGATCGAAAGGTTTCATAAAACCCTTGCCACTCTAAGAAGTTTCCATCGAATTGTTTAACGCGAACTTTCGGTACTATGTCTTGCGAGTCTGAAGGGTTACTAATAGTCGAGGCGGATTGGGTACGAGCATTGTTATTGAACTGTCTTAATCGTTTAGCCAATAAACCGTAGCATTCATAATAGGTTGCTTCGAATTCTTCAGCTGCCTCAACTTGAATTACCTCTTCGTCGACTTGGTCTCCTAAGGCTTCGATCTGAGTTTGCAAATTACCGAACTTTTGGAAATATTCTTCTAATTTCCTTTGTCGGATTTCTAAATCGTCCACCTCGAATGTGGCGATCGATTCCCGAATCGTTCTAGTTAAACGGGTCATTTGTGCCTTCGCGGAAGCGCGGTATCTTACAAGCGTTTTCGAATCTTCCGTCATTGTATTAGAAGTTGAAGCAATTTTGGGACTCAAGGGACTTTTAGATAGGGAGTAGGTGAATCAAGACTTACTCGCTGTTGCACCGTTATCCTTCACGGTTTCTCTTCACCAGGTCTCTAGTAGACCAGGAGTGGTAGCAGTTTGATGCGATGAGGTGCTCCCTTCTGTCGACGTCACTGGTCCAGAAGTGGATGCTGGGCCCCTCGCGATGTAGCCTTTGCCACTCGGATAGTTGACCTGGATGAGGGTTGTCCAGATGATCCACTTGCTTGTGGATGCTTTTTCTGCAGTCTGCTGTTGGCCGTTGGAACCCTCAGTAGCTGCCTCTTCGTAGACTCGGTAATAAACTCGCGATAACAATCACGAATCCAGGTTGATAGTTAAATCGCGATAACAATCGCGATCCGGCTCGAAGGACCAAAAATGTGGTGTCGTATCGGTCACGAAATTCGTAGACTTAGATCACGACGGGAATAACGAAGACTGGTCGTAAATCAGCTCCGGAGCCCTTCTTCCGTCGCTGTGTTAAGGTGCAAGACTCGGCTTGCGCACGTTCAGAATCGAGGTTGTAAGACTCGATCCTGAGAGAAGTGACAAGATCGAGGTTGTAAGGCTCAATCTTGGACTTCTGAGGTAAAGCGATAATAACTCAAGAGCAAGCGGTTTGTTGTCTTGAGGGTAGTCGGAATGGAACTGACTTCCTCGTCGGACGTTGTCAAAACGTCGACTCGGAAGGTTTTTTCTGCACGCTGATTGGAGATTAGGAGGAATTAGAAATTACCAATCAGTGTGTTTTGTGGGCGTAGCCACACCCTTCCGTAGCGCCCGAAGCGCGTTTCTAGGAGGTAAGGGTGTGTCCTTAAACATTGCCATAAATTTGGTAATGCAACGGAACATCCGTCAGGGTGTCCAAAGCTAGGCTGCCAGATGTTGGTTGGGCCCAGCTCCGAGGCCCGGTTGGAAGTCCACGTTTATGACGCATGCAATTGACTGTTGAGGTCGTGAATAATTTGAAGGCTGGTAGTTTCTTGACTAAGTATAAAACGATTTCCTCAAAAACAGTCTTGTTACTTGCGCGTCATAAAACGTGCTAGCCATCTGTAGGTTTTTCTTGTACCGATTGCTAGCCGTCTTTGTTGGTGGATACGGTGTTTATTGCTTTGGCGGGTATGTCGGCGAACAATGCTGGCTGCTTCTTTTCGCGCAGTAGCCTGGTCATTACCTGGTCATCGGTAATCCCTTGACCGGGCCTGAGCTCCACGCGCTCGACGTCCCTTTTCATACGGAGGCTTTTACGACGTAACACCGTAAGTGGATTATCTCTTACTGCATTACTTGCAAAGTCAATCGCGTATAGTGCTTCGTTATCTCTCATTTAGTATTTCGTATATATTAAAAAAAAAACAGTAATTCACTGCACCCATAATATTTAATTCGCAACACAGATAACGGATAAGTCGTGGTAATCGCATTCAGGACTACCATCGAAGCAATCACCTTAGGCTGCGGCTTCAGTGGTTGCGTATACTGACGACTATGTAATTCACATCTCTATGATGCACGCTGTATAAGATGCACGTGGATTTGGCTAATTAGTATTATTTTTGCGACAATCGTTCACAAAACGCCAAAACGAAGAAATTTAATTTTTCCATTTACGGCGTACAAATATTTTAATACAACTAAACGTATCGCCTCGACCACGGAACGAAATCTTCCTGGGTACTTTACACCGTGCGTATACACACTTTATAAGATACTTTGGCTTTCTCAAGGAAAAACGGATAACAGCTGTGAAATAGCATTCGATCGTTGTACATGCAATTTCAATCGCATGTTTCTAGACGGAATATGTACGTTCTCACCTTATCAACACCCGGCATTATCATATGGAATATGTGACGTTTAATAAGAAACATTAATAACGAAATGTGCTAAGGAGATTTTCTTCTAAAGCGACAACATATCAAAGAGTAGAAAGATCGGCTGTATCACAAAGTAATAAAAGAACGTCGAAAAAATGTCGTCGTGAAAATTGGTATTACTTAAACATCTGTCATAAGATTACATACCCGCAATAGGCAAAAAAACTCAAAAAATGTATCTCCTAATTTCCCTTTATTCTGAATCGAAAAGTCCGAGGGCCTCACCAAAAATAAACTGATATAAATTTTGGATGTCTATGATTGTTTACTAGTTTACATATTTTCTAATAAAATAATTCATAGTTCTGAACTTTCGTCGTGCTAATGAACGATTTTTTTAACTCGCATAATATCAAATAGTTGCCAACGGAAGACTGCAAACAAAGCTTATCATGATTATATCATATCATATCAAGATTATCATTATCATGAACATAGTACTTCTTTGCAAGCGGACTGTACATATGTATTGTGGTCAAGTATGCTTTATAACGCGTCATCTTTTTTCCATTCACACCAAACTACAAGAACCCGCGATTATTACCTCGTCCAATCGTCAATTTTTCTTGCGCAAACCTTTCTTCGCGTGCGAGCGTGATGTATCGAAAAAAACTCTGCGCAATTACAATAGGGTTGACAATTGCATGAGGTATATAATAATTGGAAGTCCCCGTATAAATAAAGAAATTGGCACGCTATGGCTGGTATGAAGCGAACCTGGGCACAAAATGTATAACTCGATTTAAGAAGCAACCACTTTAGTCGTTAAACAACAGTTCCTATTCGCAAGTTTTGTTATCGTACAAGAATTAATGCTATCTCTAATTTGTGCTGCAAACTAATTTAATGTAAAAGATCTATGATTTAAATAATTGAATTCAAATTTATAGTCATAGGCAACCAATATAAATATGTTTCCCTTATGTTTCATAATAGCCTAATGAACTAACAATAAGTGACATACAATTAGAAGCATTAGCAACAAATTTTGCTGCTGATTGAAAATATCGAGATTTTCTTTTAAAGGGACAACATTTCAAAGAGTAGGACAACCGGTTCCATAATAAAACGTCGTACGAATAAAAAAATGAAGAACTGAGCGACTTAAAAACAGAGTTCGACTCTATCACGTGATGAAATAAAACCACTAGGAAGAAGAGATTTCTACTAATTTTTCCCTCCGTGTAATGAGTTTTTGCAGAGTGGTAAATACTGTCGTACTAAATTTACTGACATACGTTTTAGGTGTCTATGATTTTTGGGATAATTTTCATGATATTTTGTAATAAAATAAGTTGCAGACCTAAACTTCCGTCGTACTAATGAACGGTTCATTAATTTCCATATCATAAAATAGTTGCCAATAGGGGACTGCAGGAAAAGATTGAAACATGCAGAAACAGATTGAAACGTGCAGGAAAAGGTAGAAACATGCAGAAGTATGAGCATAGTGCTTGTTTTTCAGCGCGCTATACATATTTATTCTGTTCAAGGACGCGTTTGAGAATGTCAATTTGTTTTTAATTCGCACGAAAATACCCGAACTTGCCATTATTACCATTACCATGTGCAATCGTCAGTTTCCTTTGCGCAAACCTTTCTCCACATGCGAGCGTAATGCTTCAAAAGCTTTGCACAATTACAATAGGATCGACTGTTGCAAATCGTATATAATAATTAGCGGTCCATGTATAAATAAAAAAATTGCCACGTTAGTATGAAGTGAATCTGAGCACAAAATGTATAGCTCGTTTTAAGAAGCAAGCACTATACTCGTTAAGCAGCAGATCCTACTCGCAAATTTTTCATCGTACGGAAATTAAAGCATGGCTCTAATTTTTGGTGCAAATTAATTTAATGTATGCCGTCTACTAAGTAAATAAATTAATTTAAACAAATAATTATAGGCACCCAATATAATGAACTTCAGTAGGGTAGTATTTGGCAATCAACGGAAACTCATTACCCAGAAGGCGTAAAATAGTGGGAACCTCGCCTTGTGAATTCAGTACACAAGTTACGAAACGATCCTAACGTACCAGGAAAAAGATCGGCTTATTGAAAAATGCATTAAATAGAATATAATTGTGGATGGGAATTGTAATATACAACTGAAAATTCTTTTCAACCATTATAGTGGGGTGCAACATCAAGTAGAATAAATGTATTTTCAAATGTACAATAGGTATTTTCAATTATGCTCAATTATTTACTCCGACCGCGCGCACTAAAAAAGTTAATGACGTGTCAGAATCATACTTGCAATTGAGTTTTTAAACATTTTCGTTTAGCAAAATGCGATCATCGCGCCAGTCAATTTACGTTTAGTTGTACTAAAATATTTATACACCGTAAACGCAGAAATTGAATTTCCCCGTTTTAATCTTTCATTTGTTAACAAGGTTGTTAACAAAAGATTGTACCAAAAATACTAATAATTAGCCAAATCCATGACCATTTTATACGGCGTGCAACATAGAAATGCAAACACATAGTCGTCCTAATACGCATCCACTGTAACCGTAGCCTTACACAGCTTTAATAGCTGCCTTTAGTGACTGAGGAACCAATTTGGGCATTTCATTGTGGTCGCAACGCTACATTAAAATCGCGATCATTTATCATCGCAACACTAAATGAAAATATAAGGCAAATATTTCCGATGGAAAAATATCGCGGTACTGAAAATGCTAATTAAAACCTGTGTAGAAAAGGGACACGAAAACTATTATCGCAACGCTAAAAGCAAGTACATATCGCAAGTACAATTTAATATAAAAGTTACTCCAATTCAAACCTCGATATACTTAATCGCAACTCTAGTTGCAATCGCGATTTCATTTTATTCGCAACTCTAATGCAAACCGGTTTCAATCGTACGCAACGCTAATAGAAATCGCGATCTGCCCAATACGATGCTGAGTGCTGGAAACAATACACCACAACTACAGCATACAAAGCGAGCATAGTGACAAAATACATAGTAAGAAAGAATGGCTCTCCATCCAAAGGATGCAGAGCCATTGGTAGTGGCCCTCTTGAGCGACAGTTTGTCGGGCCTCTTCGGCTTTTAGCCTCTTCTTTTCTTCGAGCGCAATGCCCGCTGAAACTTAGTCTAGGCTCGAGACTCTATTCGCAAACAAACAAAAAAATAAAATAAAAATCTAAACCCAGTAGCTACATGGAACACACGTGGACGAATCACGACCAAATACAGTCGTAAAAATTGCGATTTTGGAGAATCGTAAATATTACGATTAAAATTGTAATCGATCTTCGCCTACACGTGCAGCCTCGAGCATAATGTAGCACGTTCGTTTCGGACCCAAATCGCGATCACGACCGCGAGAAATTCGAAAAATCGATAGGCAAAGCCAGAGGCGAACGCATTTTCGTTCGCGCCACAGCTTCACCGTCGACTTTTCAAATCAGATTCCCAGAAACAGGTTGAACACGCGAAATATTGCCTACCCGATCAGAGACTGTGTCAACCTGCCCGGCCCTACCTACTTATATCTATCAGGCACACCGGAAGGTATACTACCTATCCTACCTAGAGCTATATTTAAAAAATGGCAAAGCATTCACACAAACACACGTCATTCCACGTTTCTCAATCAAACACTCGGGTGCAAGAGCCTACACTAAGGAGACGTCCCGGGACGCCCCCGACACCCGAGCTTGGCATACAATCATTCACACTCTAAGGGTACGTACCAATTCCTGAAATCGGCTGACAAAGGTTAGCGACCATTGCGTAAATGTGCGCAAATTTATATGCTTGTGCATTACTTCCGCATAAAATATTGAATGTTAAAATATATTTTTCATTTTCTAACAACTAAGTATTCTTGGTTCGTATAGTACTATATTCTTTATCATATTTTCGTAATTCATTATAGCACTCAATGTATTTACAATTGTAAAACATATTGGTAAATGCGTTTATAATTTGTTATCAAATTCCCGACCCGACGCAATTCCACAGCCTAACCACACACAAAATACGTCGTGCACGGTACGCTAGCAAATGTCAGCCGCCAAACATTGTCATAAATATAAAACCGTATGATCATCGTGCCCATTGCCTTTCACTCACCCAAGTAGCACCTGGGCACGTGAATGAGTTCCTGACAATGAACACGGAAGGGGTTAAACCTGAAAATCCTGATCTAAAAAGATAATTAGTATACGTACAATTGCAATAGTATATTTTATTTTCAATGTCTTTAAAAGTGACTTTGTAATTTATGAAATATTAATAAAAACTGAAAAATTACTGATAAATAATTTATTTATTAAGGAAAATATCTTACATTGAAACTGAATTTACTTAAATGAATACTGCAATTCATTGAGAAATTGACAAGCTACTAAATATGCCTCGGGAGATTCCTTAATCGAAGTACATTGTTCCAGATAGCTACTCCGATTTGAAAATCTACCCATATACAAAGTGCCTTCTTGTACATAATGTGTAATAACTTTCACACGAAAAGGACTCGACTATAGCGTTTGAAAGTTAATATTAAATGCTATCACTGGCTATGCATATTCAATCCAAATTTTAATATACGCATCGCGATATTTACTTATTTAAATACATGATTACTATAATCATGGAACACTCGCAGTAAGGTAGTCGGAGGGTATCCGATCTCTGGACTTGGATTATAAATGGACTTATAAATTTAATATACAATGTCCTCAATATATATATTGCCATATATGATATATGAAAAATACATGATTTTTATCAAAATACGAAAAACCGATACGTATAGTGCATATTTGAACAAATATTTATTTGAGTAAGAAATATTTCTATGGTCCTCAATTTTGTTTATACTAAAAAACACGGAGTACAAGAAGGCAGATCTAATCTGATATAAGAAATAATACACAAGAAAATATTGGCGGTCACTATGCTCGCAAAACTACTAAAAAATACAACCAGTAACCCGTGCCGCTTCGGACCAATCGTCCTACGGCATGATTGGAGACCGGAGGAACCAAAACACATGCGACTCACCAACTCGTTGATTGCAAGAATAGAAGAAGTACTCGTGGAAGACATGAGGAAGATCACCGAGGCAGCTCAATGGAACCCAAGCGGCAGGAAGTATGCAAACTGTAACTAAAAAAGAAAGCAAAGAAGATTAAAAGCTACTGTTAAAACTACAGAATTCGATTCTTCATAGAAAACTGAAAATTTTTTAAATGATACTTACATTTCGCATTTTATCAGTGTCGCCTAAAGCATCCCCTTCAGTGATGCACTGACTCTATTTCTGATAGTGAATGTAAAAAATAAAAATAAAAATAAAAGACTATGTACGCGACCGCAAAATATATCGTCGAACAAATTAAGATGCTACTTTCGCGATTGAAATAATTGAAAAGGAACACCGGTGCTCTGATAACAGTATTAATATCTAGTACGTGAAAAACACTGACTTTACAATCGCGTATAGCTAAAGTTTGAACGAAAATTTAAACAGAGCCACTTGCTCTGTAAAAGCTAGAAAACTGCGAAGCAAATATTGACTCTACCGACCGCATTGCGCGCGGTCACAAAATTTTCTAAAAGACAGGTTCATCCTACCGAGTATTTGTTGTGACAGTGACAGTTGATATTTGTCAGTGACAGTTATGAACAATAAATATGCACAAAAAATATGTAAATATGTAAATATTCATTAAAAATATGTAAATATTCATTAAAAATGTGCAAATATGTATTAAAGATGTGCAAATGTGCATTAAAAATATGTAAATATTCATTAAAAATATGCAAATATGCATTAGAAATGTGCGAATGTGCATTAAAAATGTGCAAATGGGCATTAAAAATGTGCAAATGTGCATTACAAATGTGCAAATGTGCATTAAAAATATGTAAATATTCATTAAAAATATGCAAATATGCATTAGAAATGTGCGAATGTGCATTAAAAATGTGCAAATGTGCATTACAAATGTGCAAATGTGCAATTAAAAATATGTAAATATTCATTAAAAATATACAAATATGCATTAATAATATACAAATATGCATTAATAATATAGAAATATTCATTAAAAATATGCAAATGTGCATTAGGAATGTGCGAATGTGCACTAAAAATATGCAAATATGCATTAAAAATGTGCAATTAAAAATATGTAAATATTCATTAAAAATATACAAATATGCATTAATAACATACAAATATGCATGAAACATATTTAAATATTCATTAAAAATATGCAAATATGCGAGGCAAATATACAAGATTAACTATGCAATAACAAATGCAATATAAGTTATTGCATATGTTTTTAAATATAAAACATAGAAACATGTGCATTATGCAAAAAGTGCAAAATAAAAAGACATATTCCAATTGCAATTACTTAATTGTAATTGGTATAGAAAATCTAATTGTTTTTATAAATATTTAAATTGTGGTTCTTTCATCTTAATATCAGTCAAACATCAAATAAACCAATTAGAAAATATAATTAAAATGCTCACGTACACAGGCCTTGGCTGCATTGAATTACTTGCCTATATTATAGCTACTAGATTACCCTATTCCATATAATCATCTCTCTCTGTACTCCTGTAACAAAGAATAACAAAGAAATTAAACAAGACAGAAGTAATGATAATTGTAATATACTAAAGCAATAATACAGCTCGAATTCTGTAGAAAATGTGAAAATTCGATTTGCAAATGTATAGGCACACGTTGTTAACAAAAGATTTAGTATGGAAGCAATATTATGCGAAGTGGTAATTACGGTAATAGAGAGCAAATAATTGTGGTATAGCTATTATAAACGCACCTCACTGCGATGTCTTCCACGTGGTTTGTCAGCACGGTGTCAAATAGTAGGGTTAGTTCGGCTATGTTCGACATCCGACTGAAGCCATACACCAATTTTGTTTACGGTCGCCTGGATTTCCTAGAAATATTTCAACGCGCGTTGCGTTACTTGATAAGGATCTTTTTTTGTTTGACGATAAATTGTCGATTTTTGCAGGAAAAACAAGCTTCCCGACCACCGACAGGAACAACAACGAAATACTCGGAAATAAATGCTTGTATTATGTTATTCCTTGTTTACAACGCGACTCTATCATACAAGCATTATACGAGGTATGAATTGTAATTTGATAGGGTTATATTGCTAGAAACCTACTTAGTTTAACAAGAAATCTGAAGAACGCTTACCTGTCAGCGAGATGTTGATCTAACCGCATGGCACGGAGGCAGTTCGGTTCTGCGCATTCCCGCCTGTCAGCGACACGTTCGAACACGTTCCGCCAATCCTAATTCGAAGCAAGCGAAAGGAACGCCATGGAACAGAATCGAACTGAAATTAGGGATAAATGCATTAAGAATCATCAATATTATAATAGTATTGCTAGAAACTGCAGCATATGCTGCAAGATAATGGAATTCTGAGCTGAGATACATATACGCATACGTAAAAGATACGTATACGCATACGTATATGCATACTCGAGTCGATTTGAAAATGCACGCCACGCGGCGTGATTCCGTTCACCGCGCAATATTTTCTTCATTTCCCTCGAAATATTCATTAATATTAACACACAAACTACAGAAAACTTGGAAGACAGGGGAATGAAAACAATGCGTATATCATTTCCAGTTTTCGCGAATATATTAGACTATGTGACATACCTTAATTCGGGGTACACTCTGAGCACGTCTATTCACTACGAGATCCGTTGCGCGAAAGAGGCAGATTTTTGAGACAGATTGCGCTAATTGGCTAGTCACTGGGAGGAGGGTGGGGGGTATTGTTCTATCTTTAAGGCGGGTATCTTTTGAATATCGTGTCGAACTGCATATTTTCTGTTACAAGTATTACAGAACGGATATCAGTCGAATAGAGCACGGAGCTAATGGGTTAACACATTTTTAATTAACATTAATTGTTTGATACCCTTTGTCGCCTTTCATTGCGGCAAAGAACAAAAGAATTCTTGTAAAGTCATTTATATTTCGGATCGTTTTCCATAATCCGTTGCTAACGTAGCGAGTGACACGGAAATGGTAAAATGGGACCGGGGGCCCCAGAAATGCTGGCCGAAAGAATACATTGGATGTCTTGTCTATTCCTATATCTCCTCTGCGCTTTAATCTTGTTCGTGCTTATCTCCTTACTTTCCCTTGGGTACGCGGTTAGAAGTCGAAAGGGCCGACATCCCGCGGCGACGCAATAACTACGATGATAAAGATGAAGTTGATACTCGCGGTTAGAGCGGGAATCAAGACGGCGAAAGCTAGGAACGCGGACTTTCTGGCGTTACGTGTAACCCGGCGAGATCGTATCTCTGACGGGCCTGGCCATAGTCGGGGACCTGTGAGAAATTCGGTAACTTCGTGTGCTCGTCGTGTGAAAACGTCCTAGCAGGGATTCTTCGAGACCCCTTTTCGTTGCTTCGATTGCTGTTTGAATGTCGACTTTCGTACGGACGTCGATGGACGATCGATTCCGGGAAGATACTTGGAGAACTTCGGTGAGTGGGAAATATTAAACAGGTAATTGGTTTATTATAAGCTCGAGCAATAACAAAATCGTCCCTCTCGTTGAATACGAATAATAACCAAGGTAATTAAACAAATAACAATATTTTTCTTTTAATCAATTGAGACTAAAAATGTGTAGTTAAATAAAGTGTTTAGATGTTCGATACTGTGTCGCTTATATCTAAACCGAGTCCATGAGCCCTGACAGTATGTACTCCGCTGATTTCCTCATCGATATTTAAATAGGAGGACGGGGTGCATCTCTGTTTTACTTTTGTATAAGAGACGACACATTATAGCTGACGCACGCCGCGACCATTCCAAGCACAGAAGGTGTATCGCCCGGCAATCTCTTCGGTCGTGATAAGAAAAAAATCATCGAGCCGGTTCGGTACGGTGGTAGGGAGAAAATTCGAAACTGACGCGGCCTGCCACAGAAATACGGAGACAAGGGACATTACCATAAAGCCGAGAATTTTACGAGAATTATGTACGACGTCCGAATCGCGGGTAGCGCCGCGGGATACCCCGTGGAGTTCCCTGTCGTTATCAAAATTCCGTCACAATGGCCACACATCAACTCCCAGCACGCTGCGTTTTCTCTGTGGCCTACGCCTTTCGCGCGTTGGACCCCTCTGTTATCCTTCTACAGGGTGTACCGCTTCCGTTTTCTCGTTCCCCCAATCGATAAACGGACAAATCGTGACGAAGATGGTGATCCAATGAAAGGTATCGTCCTCGAATCGTTTCTACTTGAGGTGCTGTATTTTTCACCGAGGATTCCTCGTTTCGTGGTTCGAACATTTTAAAAGTTCGGCGAGTGGAGTTACTGAAACTTTAATAGCTGTAAAACCATTTCAGCAATTTTTCAGCCAAACTGTTAATAGATCCCTTTTTTTAGAAACTAATACTATCGAAAGAGAAGTTCGACGCGAAATCAGAAGTGAAATAAATATTAAAGTAAAATGTATTACGATTTTTCTTATACCCGAAATGTATTATTTCATACTTTCAAACTTATACGCAGGCATTGCAATGTTAAAATTGTGTTTAATGACTGGCAGAGGTACTGTGAAACTAAGTTGTGAAATTAATAACAGTATATTCAGGTACCATAAGGTCAGTACGAAGGAAATGATTGGATCATTGGATGGGCAGAGAATTTCGTTTAAGGAATGAGAAACGGCAAAGTTCGGCTTGATTCATGATTACACCTGACGGTGAAGTTCACAGTTTATTTCTGAAATGTTTCTCCGCTACACGTTGCCTGTACATTTACAGTTTACGCAATGGAAGGGAGATAGAGAGAGAGAAAGAGGACACTCCTGGAACCCGCCAGGTGTAACAAATTCCATCGAATTAATATTTGTGTTTTTAAACATAAATTGGAAAAGTTCGTTCTGAAAATAATATTTCTACGCCGCGGAAAATAACTGAAGCAACTAAATTAACTAACAAACCACGAATCGCACTAATGCAGCTTACTTTAACACAGACATATACGGAATTACAACAAACCAAGTTTAACTACAACAGTAACTATCACCTGCGAAAAAATATTCTAAAGGCGAAAAAATTAAAATTAGAAAAATACTTCGAATTGTGGGTTCAAACGGATACATTTAATCGTATATACCGAGTGGTCCAATTTATATCGAGCCACCCGTTGCATGAAAGAAAGCTCGCGGTGGGAGCAAAGCGTTCAGGTAGCAAAACCGGCGTGGCTGCTGCGTTTTGTCGTCCTTCGTGAGTCGTCCTCGTTCTCCTCCTCGTCATCGTCTTCCTCCGCCTCCCTGATCCTTTTCCTCTACCCCGTTGTCTTCCACAAAGTGAACCCGTCACCGAATCGTACGTCGAATAACCATAAAGTTGTCGCTTTATGCTGGAATCGTATTCCTGCGTTCCCGTGGACGCTCGTCCGGGATTAAAATCGTCGGTCCTTTAATCGTGCCGAAGGATATGACGCTCCGGAACCATTCCGCGTGGACGATTATGTACGACGAGCCAGCCCCGCGAGGCGCAGGTAGGTAAAATCGTTGATTTGCGACCACGAAATCTGGCAGGTCATCGACGAACGCGAACGCCTTAATGATAAACGTGGATAGAGTGCACGCCGATCGTTATTAATAAATTGGATGCACGCTGGTATGATATTTAAATCGCGCAAAGGTAGTATTAGGAATGCGAAGGCTGTTGGTTGGGGGGAAAGCAATTCAATTTCGATGCTCGTAAAGATTTAATGATAAGTTTATATGCTTGTATAATAGATGTGTAAAATAATAGAAATTGGTGATTATATAATGTATTATGCTATACAATTACGTTAAATTTATAGTAAGCTATTCGAAATTCCATAGGGTGCACGGTGTTTAATGATTAATTTCTTGCGCTGTTTCCTTTGTCACTGAGAGGTCCTTAGTTTCGCGTCAGGATGCATTGGAATAAATACGATTGCGCTTGCGAACGAAATAAATTGCACGAACGAACGTTTAATTAAACCCACCAACGCATCGATTACATTCTAATTACGCCGCCCCGTCAAAAATTTCGCTCGTTTCCTAGTTTCGATCGTTGCATTTGTACCGCGATTGCAAGGAAATCGCCGCGGAATGCGACGCCAACGGAAGCATTCACGGAACAGCCACCCCTGTTCTTAAAGTGACAAGAACCAAACATGTATCCGCGTTTGGTGGAACAACCAAAAATACAATCCACGGTATTGTTTAGCTAAGAACATCAGAGAAACGCCGCCACTCGCGCTGGCTCCCGTCAACTTTCCTCCACGCGACATCCTCGTTTGTCCTCTTTGACGGCCAACCGAATGGGGTGGCGTTGACTTGTTTATCCAAGCCGACCTCGTCGATTCCTGTCGCCGGGTAACGTTCGATCCATCCGTTTCACGCCGGTAACGACGGCTACCGCGTTGCTCGATTTCCAGCGGAATCGGCCAGGTGAACAAAACGACCGTATTGAAACGACGATGGGCGATAAGAAACGCCCGGCGATAGCCTTCGACGGCGATGAAATAATTCATTCGAACGCCTAAGTCAACCAGACGAGAGGGTGAAGAACGGAGGGCGCAATTGTTTGAGATACATTTGTTTTGATTTACGCTAATGTTGTTCGTATACGCGGGGGTTGGTTTCGAGTTTGAGGTTGGGCCAACGTTGGACGCGGGATATCCATTTATCCGCATTCCTTCGGGAAACAAATTTATATGCGCACGCATATGACAGGTTTTTAATTCTGACCGAGAAATAAGCTTCGCGACAAACAGATCTCTGCTGTAACGTAGTCCCGAAAGAATAAACGCCAAGATATCATAAACGCAGACTAATCTGTGATGAAACCATTCACGGCGAATTAATTACCTCAACGCAAGAATTAATTACCTGTAAAACATTAAATATGGAAATGAATTTGCGGGGGGGAAGAAATTCTGCGCGCGTTACGAATCCATACGAAACGTTTTTACACATCCTAAAACCTTATCTATAATTACGTGGTCCGATAACAATTCGCTTCGAAACAGCAGCTGGCTTCTCGCGGGACGTTCTTACATAAATAACGAAGGCGCGGGTGCAACAAGCCAGAAACACTGTTACAATCACACTTCGCGCAATTGCTCGATTCCCTGCTAGTGCCATAATTCACTTTATCATCGAGCCTCTTAATGAGTCTCTTCGTTTCTTTTTTCTCTCCTCCGCCGTTCCTCCTCGCGGCTTCTCCGCTTCTACGTTCGCCACCCCTTCCTGCCCTTGCGCGTCCCACTTTGCAAACACTTCTCGCGTACAATATAATAGGATACGGGATCCAAGCGAGGAAGCCGGCGAACTCGAAGTGGTTATGGTCTATATCCTCTTTCAACCCGGTGATCCTGGCCGACGATAAAGACGGAAGCTCAAATAAATCGTGCCGCCGCCGGATGCTCGACACCGAACGTACCGGCCACGAAGAGTAACGAGGATTTCATTCCATCGTGGTTACCCCGCCTAGACGCTGGATCGCCGTCGTTTCGCCGTCATAAATATGGCGGAAAGCTGCCGGAAAGGAGAAAAAAAGACGACGACGAAGAAGAAGAAGAAGAAGAAGAACAAGAAGAAGACGGGGAAGGGACGCGTATTTATGGCCAGGGGATGGCGTTACCTGCCACTTCACTCGTATTTCTTCATTCCTCTTCGTCGTTGTCTTCTGGTAGGTATTTCCATGACAACGGGTAATTGTTTCCGTAACATTTCGTCCACGATGTCAGTTGGAAGTAGTGATTTGAGAAGAGGGGTAAATATTGAAGAAGGGAAAATCAGAGACGAAGGGCTGATTGATTTTTCTTCACGTTTTGTTTCTTTCTTTTTTTGATATGGTAATAAATAATCGCCGACAGTGAGACAGAATTTTCATCCGCGTTATTTGATTAATGGACAAAAGAAGTGCGACGTCACTTGCGGAATTTTTATAATTTCATTTGTGGCTTCGCTTCCGGTTTGGCAATTCTTTTCAGACACACCACCGTAACGCTTGTGTATAATGTTGCCCGATGATTCGCGTTTTTCTTTCTCCCCTGCGAGATCCTCGGATTGATTGTGCAGTCATCGTGTAATGAGAGATTTATTGTTTTGTTGAGCAGGAACGCTGACGAAATTGAAAATCGCTCGGTGGGATGCGTTCGACGAGAATTTTACTGGGAATCGGATCATCTTCGCAATGGCTCGCGGAGGGAAAATTTTCCCGGTGTGTTTGATTAATTATTTGTACGATACATTTTGTGGCGTAGTTCAACCTTTTAAAATTTCCTGGCATCCCTGAAAAAAATATTGATGGAGGCCAAGACGTGGAAAATTAGTTTCCAGCTAGAATGAATTGTAACGTAAGATTTTTATTGCAATCATATATTTCGCAGATCTATTATCGAAATATTAACCGAGCGGAAATTAATTATTATTTCGAAGATCAAAGATAAAGTTTCGCTGCACAAATATCTCGTTAGGGTGATCCAGTTTCTTTTTTTTCTTATAATAATCTGATCATCGGTAGATAAGGCGATACGAGGTACCTATTATAATTGATACCAGTTAGCAAAGGCCGTCACCATTCCGTTCAATTTTTCTGTCTAGGTATTATTCGACTTTGTCTCTCCCGCGGAATCTTTTCCTTCTTCGTGGCGTTTCTCATTTTTACTGGAACTGAACATGCTCACGGACTGTGAGTCTGCTATCGGTCGAGAATAATCCATATTTATGCAATAGTGGAACGTGGCTCGTTCGAAGCACAGTCTTATGCATCTAGATATTCCTCTTCAAAAAAACGTGCATGCATTCCTTGATACTTTGTTGCTCAGAGTTTCAAATTCTTCCTAAGTCTACGATTAGTATAGAATTCACCGGTAAAAAACTGAAGGGTAATTATCGTTTAAACAGGTCTCGTAGAATATTGACACCGTTCATAGCACTGCAGATATTTTTAAAACAATTGAATAGCAATTTGTAGAATTTCTGAATCCCTAATTACACACAAGACGTGGTTTCAGCAATCAAAAATATATACATATTTTCACGGTCGCAATGAAATTTCAACCCCCGCGTTTACGCGTGCCTCTCGTAACCATTCTCACAACTCCATAGCTCGATTGATAAACGCCGGATCTACTGTCGACCGATACCGCCGACCAATAAGAAGCAAAATAATTGAAACAATTTCACGGACGGTCCTGTACGATACTCGAATCGATGATCATCGATGTACAAAACAAACAAAACAACAAAAAAAAAGAAACCAAAGAAGAGGAGGCAAAGATCCGAGCAGGTGGGACGATGCTGGTCGAGATATCGTCGGCGCGAACACGCAGCCCGCTCTCACCGCTATAAGAGGGAACTATGCTTTTCTTATAGAGTGTGAGATGCATTTTTTCAGCTTCCATTTGCAGACAATCGACGCGGTAATCACGGGTTGGGCGCCGGAAGCCGAGAAGATATTCGCGCGCTCGCGATCAGATAACCCTATACTGCCTTCGCCTGACCTGCCTTGCTTTCTTATTCCTCCTACCCGTCCTCTTTTATCCTCTTCTTCCTCCGCCGTACCCTTCCCCGTGGCCGTGTGGGTTCGTTGCCGAGCATCGGCCACCGTTTCGCCTGACAGGCCGGCGTACAGCCAGAACAATGAGACGAACTTAACAGGATCCGTAAAAGTGAGGTGAAGCCGAACGCGGAACGGATGATCCCTATCTGGCGGGATCTGATTCACCGCCCACGCAAGCTTGCACGGGCTGATCGTGTTTATGAAGTGGCTGGCCGTTCCCTGAATGGCGGACGGATTAATTAGATTTCGAACGCCGCCACGGTGAAAGCTTCCCGCGTTCTGCCTCGGCTCACGTCGAGTTGAATGAATCCGCCGGTTACTTCTTGCCAGACTTAACGGTGTGCGTTGTGGCACGGATCGAAATCAGCGCGGCCGTGCCTGCGGATTTTAATTGTCCCGATCCAATAATTCGACCGGGCGAGAAACGCGTTTGGCCCTGCGAGTGTCGAACGGGGTGGTGTTCCGGGTAGTGTCATTGACTTTCTTCCAAGATGATAATAGTGTTGAGTATCGAATACTATCAGACGAGGAGGCTATATTCTTTAAATAACAGGCGTTTTATCTAGCTTCTGCTGCGCTCCTCGAATTATTCCCAATCTAATTCTCGGTTAGACGATTCAAACCGGCTATCGAGCGATCCATCCGGCGACACCTAGCTATCCTGGACACCATCATCCTGGACAAAACTCGACGGTGCAAACGGTAGCAAATACGAGAGCCGTGTAAACGATCGTCGAGGCGGTCGACTTCTTCCAGTTTCCCTGACCGAGTCATTACGAAACGCTGTAGCGAACGTGACTCCAATGAGACACGCTGACCCAATGACCCCGCGTAATCTTCGAACGACCCTGCCCCCAAATATCGCGTCGTCGGTGACCTCCCAATACCTTCAATTGACCTTGACCCCCGACGATATGACCTCGGCGACCCGAAGATCACCGCGGGTACACGTCTCGGGGCAAGGAAACGCACCATTTATCCACGTCGGCCTCATTCACCAACACCGCCGTTTCCCGGCCAGAATCTACGATCCGTCCCCACGTGACGGCGGCGCACGTAAATATACTTGATGCACTCGCACACGCACCCAGCGTTTTTCCTCCTCCCCTGTCCCCGTCCCCGTGCCGCCGCCCCCTTTTTCCATCCTCGCTCGTGTTCCGCCGTGCTCGTTCAACGAGAGACGCAAAGCGCGTGCAACGCACAAACGCACGGTACACGCGAGACCGCGTGGAACACACGTTCCACGGCGAGACGGGGACTTTCGCGTGGACAGGTGTGCGTGCACCACCATCCCGGCACTCCCCGGCGATCGTACGTGCAGGGGAGGTTGGTCTGTTGTGCGTGCGGATGTGCGAGAGCACACGACGGCAGGGGCACACGTGGAACGGGCGACCGCGGCAGATTCACACTGGCAGAGCCGGCATCCTGCTGCCTGGGCGGCTCGACGCGGATAGACGTCGCGATAAAACGCGGTTAACACGGAAATTAACCGTTATATCTTTGCACTTATTTACTCTTGCACAAGGCGGATAACGTAGCGAGCCGGGCACCGTACTTTACATAATGCGTACGGCAACCGCACTGCGACGACGCGCTGGCCCGAGCGGAGTACCTCGGATCCGTTAAGGGAATCCGTTTTCCGACACGTCGGCCCTTCCGTCTGGCGGCAAGGACGCCGGCGATCCCGACTGACCAAGGGAGCAAGGGGGAAATTCGCTGGGAACGCGGGTGGGTGAGAGTTTTTGTAATGTTCGAGAAGCCGATTCGTCGGGGTTCGCTGGAACTTTAAATTGTTTGCGTTGAACGACAGGAATTGTGAAACATTTCTCGACGCGGTGTTCATGATTCGGGGCAAAGAGGAACTGAGCTTGTAACAGCCGCAAGTTTAGAATGGAGTTTGTACATTTTTCTGCGGATTTACTAACTGTGCAGGACGATAGCCTGACACGCGCTTTCACCGGGATTAAGAAGAAGTGTCAGCAAAGTCTGCGGATAAGCCGGCATTTTAATTGCGTCAATTAATTTCCCGTTCTCGGGGATAACGCGCAACTTGAAAGCTCAAGACGGAACAAAGTTGGGGGGGGGGGGTAACTTTTGGAGCGAATCAAATTTAACTTGAGTTTCTGCCAGCTTGCGAAATTTAAGACGCGTCACGGGCGCAATATCAGGAAGTTGATCGAGGACGCTCACGTCCCTGAGGTTAGACGAGTTTTCGGAGCGCATCTAATTAAAGGACAAAATGATAGTGCCAACAACGATGCACGAAATTGTCCTGTTAATAATATGTTCGCAGACTGTTGCGTTCCGAATAAAGAACAAGACGTCGTTTCGACGGAATCAACAGTCACGATTTCCTCGCAGTTCAAAGTAAATATTTTTTCGCAGAAATTGCTCAAGGAACGGAGATCTAGAACGAGTTCGAAATGTCTTGACGGGAATCGATGCAATTTTAATCGCCAACGCGGAGAAGCGTGTTTGCACGTGCATTCAGTCTAGGGTTGAAACCACCCCTCGCTCGTGAGTATCACAATACGTAGAGACCAGGTTCGTCCTTAGACGTCGAGCATCCGTACGTCGAATCCGTCCTCAGCGAAACGATAAAACCTAATCAGTTCCGGCGAAATTTCGCCTCGGTGACCGTAGACCCGCACCCTCGAAGATCCAGCGTTACCGTCCACAACCCACCCCTATACCGGCCCGATTTGACGCCACAGGTCCATCCACTCGTCCCCGCTGAAGTCTCTCTCGGATCCCCTCGGGGGCATCGGAGGCAGCGACGAAAACGGCCTCCACCACCGTCCACCAGATGACTCTCGTTCTCGGCACGAGTGAATCCCCAGTCCTCGGATGCTGGTGGGACCAGTTCCATCTCCAAGCAGCTCTTGCTCGCCGTTTCCCATCAGCACGGTGTCAGTCTGAATAGCACGTCGACCAATCGGACGACGGCTTTATCTTCATCCTGCCCTCCCATTGGCTGGAACCGGTCGGGTTTCTATCGAGCGGGCGTCAGAAGGCCGCGCCTAGCAGAGAGAGCTTGCTTTGGGTCTGGGGTTAGTGTACCTTCGTTTCCCCTCCAACGGGTCAGACAAGGACGTCGGAGTGCGAGAAATGGAGAACGGGGGAGTAACACGGGAGAGTTGAACGGCGTAGAGGGAGAGGAGATAGACCTAGTACTCGTCTTCTTCTTCGTTAATATTGCTTCCAGCCAGTCCCTCCGCTAGGCAGTTTCGAAAGTTTCTGATCGATATGACGTTGCATCCCCGGAGTCTCGCGGGACCGTTCCTCGTGCACCCTTCGGCGCGACACGGGGCTGCTTCCAGTCGCCTTACGTTCCTCTCGCAATCTTGAGGATCGCGAGGCGGACAGGCGACCGTTGATTGAGTGCGCTTGGATCGGTTCTGTCTTCGCTTTTTCTTTTTTCAACACCGTATTTCTTTTATTTTTTCCGTCGACGGTCGGTCGTCATTGGAGGGCAACGGGGTTGCGACCCACGTCGCGTCTTCCCGATGGAGTGGATCGAGTTTGCGAGACGGCTCGAGTTATCGGAGGCCGCGATTGCTTCTCGAGGGTGGCGCGCGTTTCGGAAGTAGGTTGACAACTTGTGGTAGGGGGACGGCGAAATTTAGGCGACCCGGGGATCGTTAACGATATTTATTCCGCGCAATGCCGGTTCAATGTACGACAACCTATGAATCCCATTAGGCACGGGTGCAGGTTTAAGAGCCAAAGGGATACGAGGACTCAATAATTCGTTTAATGCGAGATTCCTACAGGCATAGAATATTGTATTTAATAATTGACGAATAGTTTGCGCATCATTAATCGAAATAACGTCCTCGTTTAGCACGCTCGGTCGACAGGCGACGACGCTTGTTTCGTTACGATTGTTTCATAAGTGGAATAAAATTTCCCTCGTCCCATTGATCTCGTAGCAGTCGAGAGCATTATTTGGTGCCGCTCGATTGTTCCACGTTTCCGGAACAGGCAACGCAACGAATTTGTAGAAGAAAATCCCAAATCGAACCCGATCGTCTCGATGAACGAATCGAATGGTGTACATATGTCTAGGGGGAGAAAGAGGGCGGAAGAAATGAAGGAAAGGGGTAAGTCGGCGGGGCGTTGCGGAGACACAATTCCGTCGATACTCGAGGAATTTCCGTAGCCGAACACAGGCAGTGATATAGACAGCTGTTTGTTGGCAAACGAATCCAGAACTGGTCACGGGGCACAATACGCCTAAGCGACGCCGTGGTTCAATTACAATTAAACGGCGAACCACCGCGAAAGAGGAAATCTGTGGCCGGGGAACAGGTGCACGCGCTCGCGTGGCGACTAGCATTCACTGCTCGCTGATTGAGCTTCTTCGATTGAGTCTTCCGAGGGGACTGATTTGAATATTGGAACGAGCGACACGGGGGACTCGATGAACACGCAAGTATATATCGTCAAATTCGCGCGAACATAATGAAACTAGAAGAACAATGTCGAGGCATTGATTGTTGTGCTCAAAAGGTTCCTGTGACGGTCCAATATCGAGACGGAATTTTCTACTTTCTATATTATCAATATGTATGTCAAACGCAGTTAACGCCACACTATAGAAACAAAAATTCGTCCAGCACCCCCTACAAAATAAAGGCTATAATATTTTGCCGGTCGCTGAAAGTCCACGATTATTCCCGGCGAATCACGGTCGACAGCCACCGTAACGACCAACAACCGTAACTGCCCCCCGTTCCATTCCACGTCTCCTAATTATTTCCCCAATCGTCTCGCGGAAGATTACAGATCGGCCACTTTCGCCCCGTCCGAAATGTACACCGCGACGGCGACGTCGAAGCGCGAGAGACGCGTGGCCGTATGTTCGATTGAACTTCCGGAAATCCGGCGGCCAGGCGAAATTATCGCCTCGAAAACCGTCGTGCTGGGCGGCGCGTTTCTAAGCGGCCGACCGTTCATTATTCATGATCAGCGCTTCCAGCCCTGTCCGTGCCGTTTTCAAAGCGATCGCACCGGCGCGTCCCCGTTTCACTCTCAATTAATTTGTAATCGTACGGGCGGCGCGGGCGGGAGCGGAGGTGTTGGCTCTCGATGGGAAGAGCGCGGTCTGGCCGCTACAAAAGAGAAATGATGTGACACGCGAATGGTTAGTCACGCGTCACTCTCCCGCACACAGCTACAAATTGCGTTTGCTTCGAGCGGGACCGGCAGCAATGTTCCGGACGGTCGCGGTAGGACGAAAAACGTGTCCCAGCGACGATTTTAATATCGCTGACCGTTTGTCACACGGCGGCGTCGAGATGCTCGAACGAACGAACAGCCTCGTTCAGATGCCGCTTGCGCCGCGTTCGAGTGGTCCGCCGCTTCGTCACTCCTCTGCTGCTTGCCATATGGCGATTCATTTCGCGGAGATTTCGTGTTAAACGATGGTAACGTGGATTTGTTGGGTAGGGAATAAAGGTGCATCGGTTTGGAGGTCGCGAGATCGCGAGGAGGAAGCGATCGGAGTGAGATATTGTACACAGTTGAACAGCGCAGAGGCAGAGTTAGATTGTACAAGCGTCGTACATTGGAACGAACAAGTTGCGTCATTGTTTCCATTTGGTTTCCACTGGTTCATCGAAAACTTGGGGAGCGGTATGCGCGCGCGGCTTGTCCCTAGTGGAGTGAATTCTTTTAGAAGAATTAACGGAAACGTGTTTATACAGTAACTGCATTTAACGTTGCTAGCAACGAGTATCGGAATTAACGCGCATCCCCTTTCCATTTGATATCCTATTAACCATCGATAATACATCGCATACATTCGACCAACATCGCCGTACAAACTACGTAGCTTTGTATCGCGTGCAACAAGCATTTTCGGTAACGCACGTCGCAACCCCTCCGACCGTAGCCGTTTCGTCGTCAACCTATTCGAACCCTCTCCGCCGTTGCACCTCCTCAACCCTCGCGTCTACTCCTCCAAGCCTGGCAGCCCGAGAATCAATGCGCGGCCGAGCATCGTCGCCCAAGTAACGGGCTACCAGCTGCCGCGAACGTAAACACCTAGGGAACGTACCAACATCTCGCAGTCCCGTTGACGTAATTGATACCCGCGAAACGAATCGCGCAGAGTGATTCCTGTCGTCCAGCTTCAACCTCGTCTAGAGGCCGGCATCGTCGTCGCGCCGTCGACGAGGACGACGCGAACTCTGTCGTACGGGGAACAGGGATGGAGGGATCGGACGGCGACGCGCAAACGCCAGGCGTCCCGACGCCTCTACCCCGTCGGGGCAGCCACCGAAAACCCCACCCCGTTGGCGCGACGTCGGTGCACGCGGGGTCCAACCCCTCTATTTTGCCATGCCGACGTCCGCCCCTGGCCCCGGCTGGCCAGCCCAGGATCGTACTATTACGTCGGCGAGGAGCAGCTTCCCTCGCGTCCAACTCGCCTGCCGACCTTATCCGCGGCGCGTACGATTTTCCCTCGTCGGGCGAACGGAGGAGCGGCGTCTCGGTCGACGGGAAAGTGGCGTCTTCCGGTACGGTTCCGTCGGCGTGCAGCTGCCAACGGGAGGATTCGACGACGCGGGAGAACGTGACTGTGACGTGACGTCGGTATCTGGTGATGATCCGTGTAAGCAGCAGGTGATAGAGAGAGAGAGAGAGCGAGAGAGAGAGAGAGAGAGAGTGAGTGAGAGAGAGTCTGGCAGAGGATTTGGGGACAGATTGGAGATTGCGAAGACATTGGATATATTGGAAGACAGGTAGAGAATTGGTGAACTGGTTAGGGTGCAGGAATTTGAACGGTTGAGAAAAGGTGGACGGGCTAATTGTGATCGAAGTGGACGTTGCGAAGGTGCGATTAGGATTACGCCGTGGGTGCACGTAAGGCGGGGTTCGTATTTGTTTGGTTTGTGCGACGTTTTATTGGGATCCTTGTGAATATTGTCATTACCGATCAATGTTGAAGATCTTGAGGGTAAGTGTACGAATTGTGCCGCAATTGCGGGAATGCACGATGTTTTCTGGATGCTGCGTTTGATTGCCGGTGTTTCGTTGAACATGCTCGACGAAAGGTGTTACATATTCTGCGAGATTGTATCTTCAACTGTCAGATAACTTTGTGATCTAGCTCGTTTTATAGTCTATAATTTCGACCAGCGTGAAAGTTGATTGATTTTCGGAATTCTTTACTAATACGTTCCTTCACGCCAATTCGAATCGTTCGAATTTCTCCATTTCCATCGCCCGACACTCCATCGTAGCTTTTCGCCGCCGCCGCTCTAGCGACAGCCTCCGACGGCGTTCGAAACGACCGATTTTCGCTTTCTTCTTTGCCCACGAGGAGCTTGGAAAAACTTGCTGCTTGTGGTTCAAGGTCGCCAGTGTGATTCGGATGGGAATAACCAGGTGCGAGTAGCGGATCCACGACGTGGGATCGCCGCGACGGGAAGCGACGGCCGACACGGAGCAACCAGGGAAAACGTCGAAAACGTCGGTAGCGACGGTGACGTTCGCCGCGTCTTTCCCGCTAGTTAAATTCACGCCCAGGTAGGGGAACAACAATTTTAATACAAACTATTTAATACAATATTTCTGGCGTTACACGAACTTCGAACAAGACCGTAATATCGCCGGAGGATTAAACAAAATGCGTCGAGTGGACCCAAGTTTAACGCGACGCTTTCCTAACCGATCGAATCAATCAAACCGGTGCGCTCTTCCCAAATTAACCCCCTCGTCGAGCGAAACGCATTCGCATGCACGCACACCCGGCCCCAAACCCGCCGTACCAAAGAAACCACCGCGATTCCACCGCGAAACGGTAACGCGACGTTCGCGGCCGCTGTGATAAAAGGAGCCGCAGAAAAGCGGAAGTCCAGGTAGAAACGGGGAACAAAAGTAAGAGGCAGAAAGGGTGTGGAATAGTTGTAAATCAGCGTGCACACGTACGGCCTAATACGTCGGTGACAAGCGGCAGCAAAACGGCGTCACCTTGGTAGAACGAGGTGTACGGTGATTCCAGGCGACGTCACCTTCCATTTAACTTACGGAAATCACGTGCGGCCCGCGCTCGTAAAGGACGTTGAGTTATTGTGGCGATCCGCAAGCTTCTACTAATTAGCTCGCGGCCGATTCGAAACCGAGAGAGCCACTGCCCCGGGAGTCATTCATTAACGGGACAGCAGTCACGAATTGTTTTCATTCATCGGTTCTTGCGTGCGCCGCCGCCGAGAAGTGTCCTGAATGAATGCGGGGCCGCCTCTCTTCCTCCACTTCGTTCCTCCACCGCCATCGCCGCCTCCAGAGAAGGAGGAGGAGGAGGAGGAGGAGGAGGAGGAGGAGGTGGAGGACGGGAGTCCTTAAGCCTCGAAGTCTCGTCATCGCGATGACGACAGGGAAAAAGTTTCGAACGCGCGACGACTGAATTTTCACCGTGAAATCGGGACCGACCGGTACTAGCCAGCCGAGAGCGCTAAATACTGCCGCAGGTGAAACGGAGTATCTACGCGACAATGGCGGCCTGCGTATCTGTATCGCGTACAATGATCGAACGGTTTCGTTTCACGAAGGCGCGAGTTCAGCGATGACCGGCAGTGACGGGTGGTTGCGAGGGGATGGATCATCAGTTTGGAAGGGAAGATATTCTGGGTACAGAGGCGGCGCAGTGGAATAGTATTTTTCTAAACAACCGGCCGACGATCAGTAGCCCTTGCATAATTATTCTCAATGCAGAATCAAGGATCGATTCTAAACAACCGTTTTACAATTCCATTAATATTGTACAATATTTTGGCGTCATAACTCGAGTCAACCCTCGCCGCAATTTACGAGAACATTCGCCCTCCGCGTGTTCCAACGTTCCCCGAGTGTACAACACTTTCTAAATCACCGCTTATCGATTGGTCGTTCTCAGGATGCGCCGGTGGTCGTGGCGGTTCTCGTCGAGATGCTGAAGGAAGTGGGCTGTGGTAGCAGCACGCCCCCGCCAGGGGATGGTGCCGTCAGTAATAGGCAGATTGGGACCGGCGAGAACAACAACGCCGATGGAAGTCTCGGCTGCGGGGGTTGCGGCAGGGAGATAGCCGAACGATGGTACCTGAGGGCTGCGGATCGCGCGTGGCACTGCGGCTGCTTACGTTGCTGCCACTGTCGGGTGCCCCTCGCCGCCGAATTGACGTGTTTCGCCAGGGACGGCAACATCTACTGCAAAGAGGATTATTATAGGTTAGTAGAAGTAGTCGTAAGAGGATTAGAATCGGGCACCGACTAAGGGGAGTCTTTGCGTGCGTTTCTCTGCGGCCGGAGAAACTGGAGCTCCTAGAGAATTTGGTGTCTCGGGTGTAGCGTTCGGTTGTTTGGCACAGATGAGCAGCGCTTTTTGAAATGTAGGTGAACTATGTAATTCATTTGCGAAATGAATTTATTAATTGAACTGAATATTTGTACGATTTTCATTTCTTTTTTTTTATGGTTGCATGAGTTGCGTTACTATTATCCGATTCTACCTGATTTTGATTCCACAATGTTTTTCATCGATTCCTCGTATGCATTCCTTTCTATTGAATCACCGAGAAACAAAGCGAACCGAGCGTCGGTTCGTGCCGTTTTACGTCGAATTACCGGGATGACGCGCGAGATTAATGCAAGTTCCTCGAGTACCGGTTCCCCACGGACGGAATACGGTTTCCCGTTTCAGTATTTATTGGGGTATCCGCGAATTTGCATAGGAGCGTCCGCCCTGCTCAAAACTTCGCCCGGACCACACAAAATGTCTACTAATGGCCAGCTCTAAGCCGTGCATGTCCTAGGTAGGACTAACCGGGACCTGAAATTCCACGCTGTGATACGCTTGCCGCGATAAAAACACGCGGTCACGATTTCCAACGGGCTGCGCCTTTTGCGCCAACCGATGACACTTCGTTTTTCATCGCGCAACCGCCACACTTTTGCCCCCGTCGATATTCCTTTTCTCTATAGATAATATCGAGCTCTCCGTTCCATGATCCACGCGCAGCAGATTGCATTAGGACGCCGCAAGGGTGGCTCGAGCAGTTTTCTTTATTTATGGCCAAGAAAGTGAAGCAATTTATTCGCTGTTGTTTATCTTCTGTATATTCATCAGGAACAATGTTTTACTCGTCTACCTTTAAGGTTACTTTTAATAACGATTTCGGTACCATCGTCGATGCCCGCCGAGAGTCGCACATAAATAATTTATTTTTACGTTTCAACTTTCCACACCTAATGAGAATTACAACTATCGTTTGGTTTATGCTACCGTGATTTAATTCCCTCTTAGCGTTATCTTTAAATACGTAAAAGGTTAATTATTCCTACATATTTTGTATCTTTCTCGGAGAGGCAGTATTTACAAGACAGAATCCTATTCTAATCTCAAGTGCGTATTATCTTACCTGCTCATCGGCCAGGTAAAAGTTTCTACACGAAGGGGGAACAAATTATTCCTGCGAAACTCTTCGAGCGACTTTGATCTCCTCGTGTGCGGGTATTCGAATGCGGGGGCTCGTCGAAGCGGTGCAGATTAAGATATTAAAATGTAAAAGATCCGATGAATGAAATTAATTACGTTAACAGCGACCATTGCGGGGACATTAATTAGATGCGGAGAATCTGTTATTCGGTTTTTGCCTATGAGAACGGTGTTCTCGTTTGAAATTCAGAGCGCAGTTAGCGAACGCGACGGAAGGAGCACGCGTTGCATAATTCTCGTTGTCCTGGGAAGCGTGAGAAGCGTTCCTCTTCTTTCGATCCCTTCTCTACCTCCCCTCGACGCACCCCTTTCTTTTCGCGCGGCGTTAAGCAGATTGAAATTGTCAAATTGACGAGCTTCGCCGGAAACCACCGCTAAATATTCAATTCCTTATGAATTATTCACCGCGGTGGTATTCTTGCACGGGGAACGAAAGTTCTGCGGAGCTTCTCGACGCGCGCGTGAATCAATTCACAAAACTAGGAATTGCTCCCGGGGAAGAGTGAAGGTCTTTCGCGCACTTCTGGGAATTTTCAATTTGTTGACACCGGAGGAACCTTGCCTTAATTGAGAACGAAACGAGAACCGAGGGGGTTTGATATTCCGATTGAATTATTATTATCCAGCATCGTTGCCCTGTCATTTTCTGACTTGTTGTCGCTTTTAGTGTAAGGTTTTTGTGCTCGCGCTACTTTGATCCTGTAATCACCGTCTAATCAGCCCCACGAAGCACACGAGGCTTGACGAAACGAAATAATTAATGGGGACAAAGGGTAGGTCAGGCCTGACGTGGGGCATTTTTCAGAATACACATTGTGCACGACGACAAAGCTGAAACGTTTTTTTGCCAGGATAAAGACCGTAGGTATAACGAGAGAAACTTTCCGTGGTTGAGTCAGCTGAAAGCACGCCTCTGCAAGCCTTTTCCAAGAGAACGGGAACACGATATTTTGCAGACGGAGCGGAACTGTCACAAAAATTCGCTTGATTCTGGAGTCGTGATCAAGTCTACGACAAACGGTGGCAAATCAAAGTAGTCCTATAAGTAATATAAATTCCTTCAGTTTTCAGCCGCACGATTCACCAAGTAACAATATCGAACTCAGTCCTAAACGAAATAATTCAATCCAGCCATTTCTCTTACTTTCATCGTTGCCCACATTTCACCTGACTCAATATACCAATTACAAAAATCGCTAATTACAAAATCGCTCAAGTGAAAATGGTTTAATTTACAATCACGCCAAAACATAATTTTTACCATTGGCCATATTTGTCAAGCAATGTCCACGACCGAAGAAAATAACTACATTAATTAATGTCAAACGCGTGATCTATACACCGTCGACATATTTTTTAAACAAATTTAATATCGCTCTCCTTCATTGCCGTTAAAATAAGCCGACCTCTCTAGCGTCTACGAAGCATCCACGTACGCAGAGACCTTTATCTACACTATCGTAACCGATCCCCGAGTGTCGGAGATTCCAGGCAAGGGTGGAACACGACGTAGGCCGGTGTTTCTGCAGGCTGGAACACCAGACCACCGGTTCGTTAGAGAAGAATACAGCAGGGTTCCCATGCAATATGCAACGATCCATATCCAGGCCAAACCCTTTGTCTCTATTTGGTTTTCGCGCTTCGAAAACTGTAACGCCGCCTCGATCGTCGACGACCGATATGAGAGCCTCCGAGGAAACCCCACCCTCTCCTGCACTCCACCCTCTCTGTTCCCCGATCGTCTCTCTACCCTCTACGGAACGTTATGGTGCACTAGTGGAAGAAAAACGCAAGCAGGGGGAACGGCATTGTTCTCCGATTTTGGTTCGATCCGATAGTCACGAACAACGGGGGTCACGTGCGCGCGCGAACGAGGAACGTACGGCAGGATCGATGAATTCGAGCGACGATCGGGATCGTTGATTTTGTAATTAGGGGATTCTACGAAGAACGCGTGATCGAGGGCCCGAGAACTCCTCGACGGAACCCGGAACGAAGATGCTCGGTTGGCCGGTCGCCTAGCTGTTGCCGAGGGTACCGGTGAATCGAAACGGTTCCGTCGTATTAAGAGGGTTGATTGGTGGACAGATACCGGCTGGATATAGTTGAGTCATTGTGTTCGTAGTTGGGTATGGGATAGGTAAGGGATCTTGCGAGATTTTCATCGCGAAGGAATATTCCGATTGTTTGCGTCACTGCAGTGCACTGGTGGCTGGGTGGTTGTCTGTGTATTTGTTATTAACGGACAGAGATAGCGTTTTTACGTTGAGCAGATGTCGAAGTATTAGATAGATTCAATGGAATTTGGAATCGATTAAAAATTTCGTGGTAGTAGGTTAGCAGTACGTAATGGAGTGATGAAAGTCGTTTGTTAAATTTGGTGCTAATTATTATATAATTGTATAATGTATGTTGCTGATGTACAACGCGATGTACAACGGTTTGCATTTTTAATATTTTCGTTGCAATAGTCGTGGGCGGCCAGTCTCGAACACCGCGCTACTCTGTGTCTGACCACGGCTGACATCATTCTACTTCGCCGCGGCTGAATCGAATTCCAACGATCGAACGGCCGAATGGGAAAAACTGCAAACGCAAATCGTATTAATTTTGTGCGACGAAACTCATTCGGTTATAAAAATTCGCTCCCAACAGCCCGAGATTATTGGCGTGATTTACTTATCCGTACATTTACGCCGGATTATATCGACCGTCAGAAGTAATACAATAACTCCGGTAACATCTGGCATCGATCACCGACTGCAAATATCTGTGCACGGCATTACAAAATGCATGGAAGCGTGTGCATAAAGCACCAATGAACCTGCCTCTTTGAAATAGGCAGATCAAAAGGACTACAAAGCGATGCCTCGTAATATTGTAATCTACAATAACCGTATAATTATTAAAACAGCACGAAAAACAATAATTCCTATACACAGGCAGACGCGATCCATCTATTGTCACGGAATAAACATCTCTGCCTCCGTATTCTTTACGCAAAAGAAATAATTTCGACCTGCTAACAAATCCCCGAATAATTCCTCGACTAACAATCGCACAATCGCCCCGATTCATTCCCATTTCAGCCGCAGCGTAAAACCGTGCTCTCTGTCACAATTTCTATTCCCAGGTTGTTCGCCGCCTCGAGATGTTCCCGATGCCGGGCCGGGATCTCCGCGTCGGAGCTGGTGATGCGCGCCAGGGACTTGGTGTACCACGTGGCGTGTTTTACATGCGCCTCATGCGGCACCCCGTTGAACAAGGGCGATCATTTCGGGCAGAGGGACGGCCTGGTCTACTGTAGGTGAGAAACACGAGCCCGAATTACCATCCTCCAAAGGCCGTCTCTTTGTTATCAACGAGTTTGATGACGAGAGTGACAGAAACACGAGGCGCGTCGACGTAGGACACTTATTATCGTTCGTTTGCTCGCCTAATGACAGCCCTCAGGCGCGGGTGAATCCGGTCTTTTCATTTCTCAGAAACGGGATCGAGAGAGGGTCGAGCTCGACGCGCGCTCTCGTAAAAGGGAAAGACGTCGCGGTGCCGCTTGCCGCTACGCGAGATCGATTCGATCGCCGTTCTCGCCGGCTTATCGACGCCGCACACGCTTGTGCACGCGTATCGATCCCCGTTCAGGATCGTTCACGTGGTGAATCACGCGTACAGCACACCTGGTACGTTTGTAATCGGTTGGATAACGCGATGGCAACGTGATCTCCCCTCCCCCTCCCGCCTGGGAGCTGGTACGCGCAGCTCGGAGATGCTGCGGGACGTCGAATCGACGGAAAGAGGGAAGAAGTTGAAGTATTAACGCGTAAAAGGTGTCTTTCAGGGTTTAGAATTGAACTGGAACGGCGCGTAAGAAACGATGCGAGTGTATGTGCGTTCAGGGAGAGGGGGTGAGAGATTCGATATATAGTTACACACATCGAGACGCGAATCAGAATTGAACGGATAAGACGCAGCGATCTCGCAACGGAGGAGAGAACGCCGATTTTCAGAATCGTCAAACGAAATTACTTCACCGGGCTTCCGTTGCGCTCCAAACGCGAACGTTCGATTACTTCGTGCTCGCTTATCGGACAGCTCCCTTTCGAAGAGAGCGAATACTAAGTTCGTGGATCGCCAATTTTCTCGCCGCGCTTTCGATAGTCTATCAATTCCTCGATTACTTCGCCCTTAACGAATCTCGAATAACCGATTACGAAACTCAATGAACTAATTCCCATATATAGCGTCCGCGACTATAAACCAAGGATACTATGTATCCCGTCCGGAACGCTGTCTAAAATATCGAAATGTTCAATAACACCGAGGAGCAGTACGCGCAATATCGACAGACCGGTATCTCCGTTCCACGCTAGCTGCTCGAATAGAAGTCTAGACACATCGAGGATCATGATACAGCGCTCGATACGCCGATCCATCGATCCGATTGAGCGGAAAGCGGCCTGGCCGTACGTCTATCTCCTCTCGCGAGCGTAGATCGCGTTCGCGCGTTCATCGAACTCGGAGGATAACACAGGGTCGCCACTGAAATACTCGACAGCAAGGTTCACGAATGACGAGCTGGTCGGTCCCAAGACCTCACTACGAGTTGCTGTGCTGCGCGGGGGATTACGGGGGCGCAGCCAGCAACATCGAGGACATCGGCTCGCCAGGGGTGTCGCCGCTTCCGGCTTATTACAGCGCCGCCGATCAGAGCCCGATCACCTCTTCCGGTGCCGTGCAGAAGGGACGACCCAGAAAGAGGAAGCTGTCGGAGATCACTGGCTCGGAGTTACCTGTCACGATGAGGTTGGCCGCTGGTGCGCTCGGTGAGTAATACGCTCTTTGACAAATCAATATGGATTTCGATGCGCCATTAGCTGGTGGCGGTGATATAATGTACACTTTGATTGGGGCGCGGTTGCGCTGCGAACGGAGTTGAATCGCGAGGCGAACGGCATTTAGAACAGCGTATTACAGGTGTGCAGGGGATCGGAGTCACCCGGAACGTCCGATCTCGTCCGACTAGGTTCTATTGCTGCCACGTTTCTTCGGGGTTCGTTGAATCGTTTTCGCTAGTCGACGCGAAGGTAAACGAATGGTGTTTTGCGCGATAGAAGGGCCGTACCCCTGGGAATTGTAATTCCACCGTTGCCAAGGAGCTGTGCATGCCTCTCGGTCGATTCTGTTGCTTCAAAAGACAACGGTGGATTCTTCGTAGGTATCCGATGAGAGGCATCGATGGCTGGGGTTCGATCGAAGCGTCGCGTCGCCGCTCCACGGTGCTGCGGATCGATTAATCGCGCGGACGACAGAGAGCCGAGAGAAATAGGCGAGGGACGGCGAAAAACGCGGCCTCGGGACCCTTTGTTTCGCCCGTCGTACAGTCGAAACAATAAAGAATTCACAAGAATCCAGTCTCGACACGGCTCGACCCGAGGACGCAAATACGTGTAATTGGCAGTGGTGAAACAACGCGGGGACGCAAGAAAGAGAGAGAGAGAGGGATGGAAGGGGTTGCCAGAGGGATAATTGGGCCGGATGGTAAACGGGGGTGTGCTTTCAAACGTAGGTCTTAAAACCATGGGAACACGTTGTACGCAAACTCTTTCTTTCAATTCGTTCTCCATCTCTCCCTCTCTCGTTTCGATATATGAACACCCGAAACTCTCTCTCTCTCTACCTCTCTCTCCCCCTTCTAGTTATACCTCTCTCTTTCTCAACTCTCCAACCCTCGAATCGACCAGGTTAGTCGGGGGAGTTGCATTATTTGCCGAGCAATGGATATAATGGCTGGTTCCTTCGGTGTGCAAACATTTGCCCGAGCTTTCGAGGATCGTGGCCCGCGAATCTCTCAGAGATTGTTCGCGTTCGCCTCGTTAGGCCTCTCCTCATCGACACACACGCGAAATTCTTCAGCGAAGTTTCGCCAGCTGTCTAATTGATCCCCGTTCGAGGCGCACACCATGGAACACGGTCTTTGGAGACACTTCGCACCGCGTGTCGGACGCACGCCAGTCGTTCGAAACGGTTTTCCTTTTGGAGAGCGAGCTGTCTTCCGGTTGTTTTCAATTGAACCCTTTCCTTACGTTTCATCCCCTCGATACGCTGGAAGAAGTTCAGTTTCGTCCATGGTGTCGCTCGACGGGAAAGATGAAGCTGGGAACGAAGGGAGGAGATGCAGGCATTAGAATTTGGTATTACTTCCGACTTGGTATATAAAAGTAGAATTTCGAATTGATTCAGACTTCGGAGATATTTGGAGTACATTATTAATTAATTTTGCTGTCCGTCTAGCCTTAACTAAAGCTGCCAGCTCCTTATGATTATTTCGCGAAACGTTGAGAAACCTTCGGTTCATCGATTCGCGTAAAATCTTTGGGGAACAGACCGGTTCACACGGGTTCACAATGTTTCAATTTTCCCTCGTATCGCCATATTCGCGGCGCTTCGAGGCTGCTTCGGCGTCCCGTGTCTCAGCTATTTTATAATCGTCGCGCGGCCACGAGGAATCACTTTCAGGACTACCGGCCGGAATTTACGAGCAACGGCCATAAAATCGGCCATGAAGCGTCCGGCAACCTTGGACAGGGTGGGAATCGACCGACTGGTTTGCGTTTTATTGTCTTTATATATAATTGGGACACTTTTTGCACACCGTCCGCCGGATCCCTCGAACTATTCCGTCTGGACGTCGGCTGGCGCGTTCGATGAATCGCTGGAATTGCTACCGCGATAAGCTCGACGTTTCTCCGCCGCTGAAAATACTTTCGTCCCCCCGGTTATGGTTCTTGCGGCCATGAAAAATTGCTCACCCGAAGGCTGCGTTCGAATCGCGTCCAGAAGCACCGTTCCTCTTTCGAACATTTCCCCCGATTCCCGACTAACTCTGTCGAGCAATTATTTCCCGAGGGGCTGTGAAAGGAGATTCTGCCACCGTTTCGGGGGAAAACTGTGCCAGGGTAAACGAACGATGCTCACGCTACTCCATTCTCTCCGAAACCCGCGAAACCATTCCTTTCGAAACTCGCGAAATTCAGCCGAATCGATCACTGTTTTCCAACGTCGTATTGAACGTGCCTACCCCCTGCGCCTTTATCGAAACAATTTCAATTTCACAGCATTCCATTGAAGCAAAAACAAAAAGCGTACCCTCTTTGCCATGCATCGAATCGCCATTACCACGGGTACATCAAAATTCCACTTCCCCCTCCCGTGGTAACAACCATCCCCCTGTAACAATGTTTCCCCCTCCGACCGCCGCTCCCGATAACCGAGCGTCATCGAACATATCTCGACCGGGCACCGAAAGTCCACCGAAACTTTCGCAGCCACCCCCGGGGGGGAGAAGGACGCGCGGCAACGTATCGCCAAAGTCGATTCGACGGAGATTTCGCCGGATATCCCACGATTCGAGCGCGAGACACGCCGCTCGCGCGAGCAGAGAAAAGGCTAGGCCCCGTGGACAGTGACAGATGGGTATCGGTGGCGAGATGCATCGATTGGCCGATCTGGCCGGAAAAGAATGCTGCCGTGGCCAATACGTGGCCGCAGCCAGCAGAATGGCCGGCGAAGCACTATAATGCCGCCTGCGTGAGTTTCTTGCCGTCCCGGGTGACGTCCCTTCGCCGGCTCGTACCGCGGTGCCATCCGCGCGATTTCATCCTCTAGCCCGGGCCTGACAAATTGTAATCTCATTCTTGAACCAACGAAAACCGTCCTCGTTCCGCTGCCTCCTTTCGTTCCCGTTGCGTCGCCCGATGTTTCCGTTTCGTCGCCGCGTCGGCACGCACGGAGGCTCGGCTTGGGAACCAGGCCAGCTTCCTGAAAAAAACTAGCGTATTCCTTTTGCAGTGGAACGCTCGCGAGCGTTTATTGATAGAGCTGGTTCTGGGGAAAGCGAACCGTTTGGGAATCGAGCGGAAACGGCGTCCACCGCGACGATTTTCCTTCGTTTTTCTTGCATCTTTTTCTTTTTTTGCTTGGACAACGGCGGTCCGGGAAGCTTGCGGATTTCTCCGCTCCACGGTTTTGTTTCTCGCGGACAATGTTTGGAGGACCGGGAATGGAGCAATTTTCGTGTCGCGCGCGTTGCAATTTGATCACGCTCGTTCTTGTATCAGCCGCGCAAAGATATTCGATGTTCCCCGAGTGGACAATTTTTTACTGAGCCTACAGTTGCGCCAGGCGGCTCGCACTGTTCTGACTTCCAGATGGTATCGTCGCTTTTACGTATCAAACTTTTTCCAGCCACTTTTCAATCGCGTAGCTTGCACAAAATATTCCCAGTACAGCCTTCCTAAGTCCCTTACACACTCCATCTGCTTCCTAAACGATACTTTCAATACCCGTTACATTCTCCATGGTAATACGGCAACATACGCAATCGAACGCCCCGAGCATAATAAGCAGTCCCAAAATGAAACCCCAATTCAATTGCACCATTGCAAACCAACGATCCCAAGATCTCCCACAAACGAACCTTCAACCCCCGTTCAACCCTCTCCAGTCGTGAAACTCCCGGAACCACGGCCCCGAACGAATCTACCAGCTTTCCGTCGCGAGTCCCACCTGGGTTATTCGAAACAGAAATCGGTGTCGTTCACCCCGCGCGAACAAAACGAATTCCATCGCCGGTGTGGCCGTTCGCGGGAGCGGTTCTTCTCTTTTCTGGATCGCGAGCCAACAGCGCGGAGAAACAGCTCGTCGCGTCCGCAGGGAATGGAAGTTCGGGACAATAAACAGTAATGGCGGATACGTGCTCGGGGATTTACTTCTGGCCTGGACTCCCTTCCACCCCTCCCGGCCCCCACCGGTCGACCCCCGTGTACGCTCGCAAGCGGCTGTCCACGAACGTCGCCTGGAACCCGTTCTTTCTCTCCGATTGAATTCAATGGTTACCCTCGTCGTCTTATTTATTGGATGCGTTCCTTCGCTCCGGCGGCGCGCAACAACTGCAACTTCCAACGGCACTGAACGGTTGCACCGATGTCGTGCCTCGGCCGCTTTTATTCGACGACGCTTACGTGCGCGGAAATTCGCTACGCGTGCACACAGCTGTACGGGTTGCTTCCCGTCGACACTGGGGGGCAGGGTACAGGGGGCAGGGGGACGGCGGCATGGGAAGGGAATTGGCGAACGACGGGTTCGATCTCGGAATCGACGCGGATCGACGAGGAGGACGCGCTTGGGTCGGCGAGAGAATAGTGGCGGATTCGGAGGATTACATCGGAGGGTGGGACTCGGAAAGGTGACAGGACGCGCGTTGGCAATATTCGTTTTCTTACAATACGGCCGCGCTGTATTGGCTGCCGCGTTGTTTTAGGAAATATCGCCAGTTGAAACCTCGTTTTAGCGCGGTGGCGATAACGAGATGGAGGTATTTCTCGTTGTTCGAGTTGTTCGCGGTCTGCCGCGTATTTTATGGGGGCTGCGCTATCGTCGACTGCGTATGAGGGAGTTATGCCACGCAGTTGTCGTTATTGTTAATATCGAAGCTGCGGGGTGATTAGATTGTTAGGATCGAGGAATTCGAGGGGACACCTTGTTAACCGGCGATGCAGTTAAAAATCTTGCCACTAGACATTCGATCATCGCCTGCGATCGGAATCTTTTTTAGTCCGCGCGGTGGAAGCGGGATTGTCAGCAAACAGAAGAACAAATCGTTAGATAGGTGGGACTAGATAAATCGATTAGCGCAGATTGATGGATCACGAGCGTTCAGAAGCGATCAATGTGGAACCTTCTCGTTTACCATGGTAACGTTCTGCGTATCGTTCGATCGACGAACGCCTTTTTTCCTGTCCGTCGTCCCGTCCTATGTTTTTTCGTTCGCGTCAGGCATGGCCAGGAGGCTCCTTTCGCGCGCCCCACAAGCCGATCAGATTAAGAAATCTTTGTAATAGGTACGCAAAAGTCAGCGCCGCGTTGATTCCATACACGCGCGGAGCTTGCTTTAACCTCTTTCAACAAAGTCCTGGCTCCGTGGCCCCGTCGAAGATGTAGCAAAAGATTAAACTTCGCTGCCCGACTCGTGCCTCATTCCTCCTCGTTTACCCTCCGCTCGACGTTTCGATTAATTAAACGCGCTCGTCGAATATAACTTTCCGCTCCGATGCTCCTGATTTCCTTGGAAAACTTTCAGAAGGAAATTCTCTTTGGTCGCTACGGATTAAATTCGTTTGGTAATTTGATAATATACGGCCGGTAGACCTTGGGAAACGGCAGTTTCTACGTGCAAACCTACATCGCTCCGTTGGCTGGAATTTTTAATAGTTCTCGATCGATGGTATTTCGAGATAATTTCAATGGACGATTTTCCTTACACGCGGACGCAATAATTGATTACAGATTTCGAGGGATCGTGAAGTTTGTTAACATAAATATTTCCCAAATATCGAGTCGTCCAATTAAGTACACGGCCCTTCAGAATAATCGATGCGCGGATAGAAGTATCGAATGAAGGAGGGCAATCTCGTTGCAGAGCTTCTTCATCCCACCGAACTGTCTTCGTCTATGGAATCTTTGGCGGCTTACGAAGCGTCTGTCGGTTCTCCCGGACCCGTGCACCAGAGCCAGCGAACGAAGCGCATGAGAACGAGCTTCAAGCACCATCAGTTGCGAACGATGAAGAATTATTTTGCTATAAATCAGAACCCAGACGCGAAGGACCTCAAGCAACTGGCGCAGAAGACGGGGCTTTCGAAGAGGGTGCTTCAGGTAGGGAATAAATTTCAAACCAACCTCGGCTTCGATGTCTGGTCGAAGCTCAACTAACCCCTTACACAATTATTACCCATAAATCGAACTGCACGAAAAATGTACGATTCTCTCGTATAACTGTACCAGCAGGGAGAACGCGAAATTTCTCAAATATTTCTCCACCGCGTATCAGTTAAAATATTTCCCCTAAACCGCGCTCGCAGTTCCGTATAATGTCGCGTACGCGCGAATCCAAATATACCGAAATATTCGTAACGTTCTTCTCGCGCGATCTAACGATGTTCGCCGGGAAAAACGGAATCAAAGAGAGCACGAGCCCTGAAGAAGGTTCTCGGTTCGCGCAGGTCTGGTTCCAAAACGCACGCGCGAAATGGCGACGGAACATGATGAGGCAGGAGGGCAACACGACGAGCAGCAACGTGGGGTGTCCAGGAACGCCGATTCCGTCGAGCACAGGCGGTTCACCGAACGTGGGACCAGCGGCCAGTATCCTAGGGGACAGCAATAGCATGCCATCGACCTCGATGGAGGAGCTCCACGCTCTTCATCACCTACATTCCGGCGTTTCCTCTCAGGTCTCGTTCTCCGATCTTTACTGACGACGGCTTGAGATGGAGGAAGACAGCTACAGCAGCCTTTCCAGCCATCTTGGATGAAGGATCGCCGCGTCCTTCTTTGGGATCGACAGTCGACGCGCCGGTTTCGGGGGAGAAACGTGTGCTCGTCCCCTGATCGATTCGATTACGATGCCGCTTCTATTTGAAACGTTTTCGATACCCACCGACGACGATTGACGACAACGGTGGTGCTAAATTTCGTCGCAGCCCCGGGTGGCGAAATCTTTGATCCGGTCTCGCACGATTTCTCCCCCTCCACCGCCTGTATGGCGCCGAGATTGATTTCTAGGCCATGGGACCCCGTGAACCTTTGACTTTCGTCTTCCTGGATGAGTGAGAGTTTTTCAGGCGCCGCGGTATTAAGAGGCCCGACGTTAGGAAAGAATTGTGTAGTCGCCTGGGAAAGGGAATTTGTCTATCTAATTGCTTCGATTATATTTGCCTGCCGGTAAGAGCGTTTCTTAATTAATGGCGCACGGCGAATGAAGACGTTTACAAGCTCTAATCACTTACAGACCGTTTCTTCCTACGTGCTTGTCAAATCGCCGCAATTATCGCATACGTACGAGTAGGCCGACTATTAAATGCTTCACAACGATTATATACTCCAGCAATCTGTAAACGTCAATTACGCGTAACAAGAATAAACGACCGATCGTTGATCAAGTGGGTCTCAATTTACACGGTCGGGTATTGCTGGTCAAACGGTCGGTCGAACCATTAGGAATTTGTGAAATTTGTAATAGGGAAACGAATGGTACAGCGTGTCCTGCGTACACGGCTTGATCCGAGGGTGTCGGAAATATTGGTGAAACTCAGCAGGAAATGGTCAAGGTTCGCAGTCCCGAAATGGATTATGTTTAAGCAATCAGTGATAATAATCATAGTTCCATGCACATCCGAATTACCAAAGGTACTAGGCGATAGTTTGTCTCGCTAGCGAGAGCGCGGGGTCGGCTCTGTGTGCACGAAGAAACGAGGCACGAGGTAACTGAATATAAATCAGAGTGAAATTGGCGTAATTACTTTCCAACGAGTAATTGTGTCGGTGTAATTTATTCTACAGAAATTTGTTCAATTTAGAGCCATCACTGTTATCATTTATTGTTAGCATTGCGGTGGCCAACAATTGATAAATACAGAATATTGTGTAACGTTTATCGGAATATTCGTTAATAAAAATAAAACCGTGTCGTTTTGCGACATAGTTTTTTATTATGAGGGTGCACGATTCTGTTCTTACGCGTTTTAATTCAATTCTATATTTAATTCGTGTACCGCGGAGAACGTTGGGGGAACAGTTTTTACATGCGGATTTGAGAAAAATCAAATATCTGTTCGATCCATTCGATGCCTCGACTAATCTATGTCGTGGCGCACAGGTCCGATTCAGCGCGCTGCTTCACTCCTCCTTTTTAGCCGAGAACCGTGTCACGGTGACACTTTTTGATAACCGGCGATTTACAGGATAGAGAATCGCGAATGAACGAGCGACAGGTGTGGTAAAACGGCGTTCCTCTCCTCGTGCCAAAAAAAAAAAAAAAAAAGAAAGAAAGAAAGAAAACGAAATAAAACGTACGTACACGCGAGTAGCTAAGATACGAGTACTTTTTGTACGGTGTCGTTCGAATCCAAACTTGCCCCGATAGACGAATTTCAATATTATTCAACACTTATATTTATCAGTATTTTATTCCAATACCATGGGCCCTAGATATACATACATACATACATACATACATACGTACTACACATTAACTTTCTATTACACGCAACTTCGTCCTTTATTTTCCATTTCTAAGACGCTTGGATTCGATCGTCACGCGAAGCACATTCGTACGACCACAGACGACACGTTATGTATATTAGAATGAAGGAAAAAGAAAAAACCAGAATAGCCAAACCTAAGTAACGCACAGTGCTTCGGTTCATATCGATGCTCCCGAGCGTGGCCATCGATCGACCATCGCGTAGAAACACGATGCCACGCCGAGAAACAAGCGAAACGATGCCACCAGGTGAAATAAGAAGAGCGAACGTTCGCTCCGATGAAATATAAACGAAAATAGTAAACGAGGATTCCTATGAACGACGATGAGGAGGGTAAAATTTATTTGTAAACGATCGAGAACTTATAATTTTTATATATGTACGTGGTAATTAGGGGATGAACGAAAATGATACACATTTGTCGACTGCAGACGGCCAGACGTATCGAGAACAGGGAACGTCCCGACGGAATTCGAAATCCCTCGTAATTCCGTTTACGCGCAGCTTCGCCCCGTTCGACCCGTGGAGCGCATCTCGTCAATTATCGCGGTACACGCGGTTTTTCGTACTCGTTCCCGCAGCTTTCGACAAAACCATCGGTGTCACGTGGACGCGTCGGATCGGGAATAGTCTGCATAGTCGACAAGTGGCGGCGGTCGCATGTTAGGCATGCGTAGCATAGCGATGATTTAATGTACGCCAGCGTCTTTGATGCGAATGAGGAAGAGAAATGGCGAGCCAATTATGTAAAACTGTATAGATAAAATTAATGTGCTGCATTCGAGTGCGACTATTATCGTATAATAAATAGTTACGTACATCTGGACTTTGAAAATGGCTCTGCATTACCTGTTCCTTGATGATGGCCACCGTGGTTTCCACGATCACCTTCTTTTCTCGTCCACGGAAGCCTGCTCGATTGGCAATCCGGGCGAAATTTAATACACGCGCTTTCCTATACGCCCGCGGGTCGTTCCCGTTCGTGGAAAGCATGAAATCGTCTTCGAGAAAATGAGAGCTCGATTAAAACGCCATTGACGTGGCGTGGAAATAAATTAGCCCGCAAATCTTGGGCCCTGCTTAATAAGATACTCCGACGAAATAAAACAATATACGTATATGTATACTATATTCGGCATATTTGACAAGAAATATACCCATACGCGGTGACGCGTAACGAGACGAGTATCGTGTATCACGTCGTATCGGCTCTATTCTATATCGCAGTCGAAAGCACCTCGATCGGGCTTTTTAAATTCTCCGTCGATCGTATTCCCTTGAAATATCAATAATCACGCCACGATCCTCGGGATCCTGCGATCATGAAGTCGTCTTCCCGGGTTTCCACCACGCTCGAGCCGGCGAGATCCGGCCGCGGAGAGCAAGTGCGAGTTCTAATTAGCATCAAATTAGGTATTTAAGGATTTCACGTTCGTGCGTGAACGTATCGCAGAGGAAGAGAGAGGGTGCGAAGTAAGGGGGAAACTGAGGGGCGACCCGAGGAGAAAAGAGATTCAACGTTCAAAGAAGAAGAAGAAGAAGAAGAAGAAGCGGCATAAGAAGAAGAAGAAGAAGAAGAAATTGGTGGAAGAGGGAGAAGGTCGAGAGGCAAATGGAAAAGGGAAAAGAAAGATCTCCTACTTAGGGGTTATACCAACATAGGGACCTCTCGTGTAAATTGTAGGCCCTGAAGTCGTATAAGTGCAGCGAGCTGTACGACGTATATACATATATTTTGTCGGCGCTCATATAAGTTAATTTTCAATCTATATGCGGGTTCTCGGATGGCGCACGGCGACTCATCAACGAAATGAAGAAATTGAGCCTCTCGTTAATATTTAATGAGCGCGAGGAGGATACAATGGCCGGACCCGTCCGCGGGGACTTCGAAATATCACCTACGCGAGCGGACGCGCGCGCGCGCGCGCGAGCTGGACGCGATCCTCTGTACTTACAGGTGCGCAGAGGGAGAGGGATCAATGGAGTGACGAATGAGAAAAATCCATTTCTTTCTGTTCTATCTTTAGCATGGCTATCGCCTGCACGTAAATTGAAATCGGGTGCCTTATTATTACTATACAATTGGAATTCGAAAGAATAGAATACTTTCGCAGAATTTGTTTCGGCCACGTGATCTACGCAGGGCTTGCAAAGGTAATTATTGTTCGTGTCTACTGAAATCAATATTATCGGTGTCATGTTAAACCTGTTTCTATCACTTTTACATTAGAAGGACAATGTACTGGGTAAAAAGGATCATTACGAAGTGGCAAATATTATGACAAAGATATCGTTTGTTTGATAATCCGTTTAATGATCTGATTGAAGATAGTTGATAACAATGTCGAATAAATTCAGACGTGAGAGAGCGTAAATCATGCGACCTATTTAGAAAATGATTGGCCATTTCGTAAATATCCATAAATTACTATCTCGTTTCTATAACAAATACGACGGATTCAAACATCAGTCGGCCATCATCGTCTTTCAATGGATCCAATTTGTGGCCCTTTTGTTGGCTGGCCTATTTACAACTAATTTACGACCCGGACCGTCGACATGGTAGCATATGTGTAAATGCTTAACGAGAGAGGACACGTCAATGCAAGAAGCCTTCGAAACGTCGAGGGACGTGCGCGGCCATGAATTCCACGTATTTTCTGGCTTGTCGAAAAGCGGTCGTCGTTGCTGCTGCCTTTTACAGCGACGACAGCTGCGTCCAGAATCTGGTCCTCCCCTTTTATTGGTGATCGCGAATCGCGAACGTCCGCTTTGCGGGCTTTATCTTTCGCGGCTCGACGCTCAGAAACGGCCGGACGATTCGTTTTCGATCGGTGCCTCTTTTTCACTGATTAACCCGATTCACCGGCCACGAGTCGCGACAAAGTGCTTCCTCGTTCGAATTGGAAACAGAGACGGTATCCCTTTTACAATTCTTCCTGGTCGACAACTGTCGCGGCCTGCCGTTGAACGCACGAATCGATATTCTTTTTCTTACTCTCCTTTCAAACGGTCCACACCGATGTGCACAGTTCTTTTGGGACTATATAGAAAATTCCATTAATTCATCTGGTACTCCCGTTTCATTTACCGCAGAAGATAAGCACATCCGTGTGATCAGTTGCTTATCTTTTATTATCTCATCGTTCTCCATATCATTCTCTCACGTTTTACTTCGTTGGTCCCTCGCGTTACCCCTCGAACCAGTGTCCCCTCGCCATCGTTTCTTCAGCGTCGCGGCAAAGAAGAAAACGGCCGCGGCTAATTAGGTCAGGCGCCCTTATTTCACTCGCGATATCTTTGCGCAGAATTTTTCCTTATCGCTTAATTACGCATTACGTTACGAGCACACGTTCGCCGGAAATCTCCGCGCCGCGGACCAAAAAGTCGCAAATTGCCACGGGTGCCGCGATTCACGGCCCGCCCAATAACGTAACGCTGCCTCCTCGCTGGCATCGGTGTCATACGTTTGTCAAATCTCGTACACACCTTTCGCTTTTTATCTCGATCTCGGGACGCGCCCGTTCGACAGCCTCTGAAAGTGCTTTCTACAAGCGGGAATTTATGTTTCCGCACGCGTGGACTTGTTTGCAAGGTGATCGAACGACAGTCGGTGCCGGCGATGAATCGCAGAAAATAGCGGTGGTCCGGCGCGCGGTTAATTTGCACCAGGTTGCACAATCTCTTACAGGTGTATACACGGCCGAAGCCAACTTCATTTGTCCGTGGAAATCGGCCGACCTTTAGCACCACGCTACCACGTACGAGATAGCGTTGTGATATCTGTTTCTTCGACGGTTCAGAGAGAGAGAGAGAGAGAGAGGCGGCGCGATGTAACAGGTTGTCCACGTACAGGTAACACAGGGGCTAGTTTGGCTAGTGGAACAGCGGCGAGGAGAGGGCAGGAGGGGAAGGCCACCGTGTCCCATGACCGATCGAATTTTACGTTAATTAGTTAAGCGTCGTTAAGTCGCACGCGAAGGCGTCCAAGTGTCACGGATAATGAAGGTGCTGGGGCAATGGGAGCCGCGCCAGTTACTCGCGGCGAACATTTTCCGGGCCGGCTGGACTGTGTTTAGAGTTTAGAATGTGCATTCTAATCGTTCGAGGTTGATAAAGGCGAGCGAAGGTTGAGTGCAGGCGGTTGAGTAGCGTGGATTTTGAATGAACGAATAAAAGTCGTGGGTCGTAATTGATTACGAAGCGATATCATTTCTTCCGACGCGAACCATTGATACCAGCTGGATTTATCCGCCGATATTTTGCTCGACAAATTTCGCGCAAACCGACATTTCTTCTTATTCGATGGAGGCTGTTACGGGCCTTCGAAGAAGTTACACTTCGTTCCTTATATCGATCTTCATTTCTGGATTTATTAATGACGTTCGCCGTCGTCGCTGCTGGAAACGACAGTTCACCGGAACCGATAGGAACGACACAGTTCCCCCGATTCTCAGCCAAGAACACGCCTAACGAAAGGGGGGTGTAATTCGGGCGATAATCTTCGCCCAATAGTCCGCACACAGAATCCATAACCTATGATCATGGCCCCGAAGGACCAATCACCCCCCATTCCCACGCGTTCCCAGAAGCTCCGATTTTTTCGCCACCCCGTACGGGGAACTCGCTAACCGAGACACCGGATGCAGCCTAGAACCACCGTCTGCCAATTAGTCCCGGTGCAGGCCGTGTTCCTTACATTTCAATTGGCCGGCGATCATCGAAATGATTCGAAAAAAGGTAGAAATCGTCCGCACAAGTTTCATCCGGAACGAGTAGTCCGGTGTACGTCGCATTCCCCGGATCGGTCGAGGACCACGGCGTGCAACAAGAACGAAGAGGGACGCCTGTCAGGGAACGGTACAGGGATCGCTGGAAAAGATCGACCCGCAGACATCTCGATGGCTCCTGGTAGCCGGTCGGTATCCGGCCGGTGTCGAGGAGGCCGCCGCTTAAAAAGTGGACCAATTTTCAGTAATTTGTACGCGGTGGTGCCGCGAACGCGCACGTATCCGTTCGTGCTGGCAGCACGATCCTCCTTCTCCTCTGTGGGACTCCAACGGCGAACGTTCACGACCGTGCAAGAAACACACGGTAGCGCACATGCGCGCGTGCTCGACCACCTAGAGAAGGTGTAAAAGGCGGCGGTTGACCAAGGGCAACGATAGAACCGTAGCGGCGAGTATTCCCGGCGAGGTGGAGGAGGCGTTGCGAGGGGACGAATGAAAAGGGTGGATTCTAGTAGAAGGCTATTTTCGAGGGAAGAGGAAGCTTTCGACGGTGTTCGCATGGTCCGGTCGATGGTCTTTTGTTCTGTCAAACGTCGGAACGCGAACCGCGCCCGGCTCCACCGCGAGGGAGAACGAATACGAGGCTGGCCGTGACGAGGAAGAGGATAACTTCCCTTCGTTCGCCTGTCCCTGTTCGTCGCAGCGTGCCGTTTCAACGAAGGACGAGGCGAACGGAGACAACGAGGAGGCCTCGAGGATGCGGAGTTTTTATTGGGGCGGCTGGTCTTGCAGCCAGGGTCCGGCAATCGTCTCTCGCCAACTCGATATATACACGACTGTCTCCCCGGCGAGTAGAGAAGCTTGTATCGCGCTTGTATAGGTGGCTGTTGGTGCGTTTACCACGGGCGCACGAGGATCGGTTACACCGGCCGGCGCAAGAGAGGATACCGCGACTCGTTTTCTGACTGCAAGAAGGGCAGCCAGCTGCTACCGCCAGCATCTACCGCCATTGCATTGGAGGCTACGCTTCCGCCGATAGCCGAGGAGGACCCGTCCGCCTCTCGGGTCCCTCTTCGTTCTGTATCTCTGTGTTTCTTCCGTTCGTTCTTTGCCCGTTCTTGTTCCCGTTCGCGTTCGCGGTCGCGATAAGCTCCGCGACCGTCTCGATCGCCTCGCCTCGCCTCGTCTGCGCCGGAAGCTGGGCGCAGCAGATGGCCGCCGACAGGGTGACAGAGGCACGCGTTACCTGTGTACATTGGCCGCGCAAGAAAGCCAGTATTCAGGACCGTTCCCCTGCGAGCCGACGTCGAGAGTTCGGACCTACCTGCGAAGGGAGCTTGGGGGGTTAGAGAGACTTAGGGGGAGCATATGTACTTGCTACACTTGTTGTTTCAACGGATTTATATTGATCGAAATACTTTTCAGCGTATATAAAATCGTCTACCGGAAAGTCTGTTGTCAGCAATAATTATTGAGGTGTTAATTTCGTTTACTTGCTCGCAATGTCAACGTATTTCTTCGAAGATCGTTAATAAAGCGTATAGGCGACGCGTTGAACCCTCCTCCTTCTCGCCGTTCACCTCTCCTCCTCGTCGCCTGTCCGAGCTGATAGGAGGGCATGCCACCGCGGAAGGCTTTTTCCTTATCGTCTCGGAACGCGCCCTCGACGCGACCGTACGAGAAATTGCGTTTTAATTAGAGGGAACGAATTACAGAGACGAATTACGAAGCGGGGAGGAGGAACGTCTGTTGTTGACCAGGTGATTACGGGGGAATCGCATAAAACGCGGTCGCCGTCGAGCTTTCACCAGGGGCAAAAAAGTTCCATGGAACCGGGGGGATGCGGAACACCTGCTGACGGAACGTTACGACCGTCAGGCAAAAAGGATAGATCGACGATAAGATCTGTAATACAGGGCAGGAAGCATCATCCGTGTCCTGGCTAATCATAGCGCATCCGTTGCATCGGAACGAGCGAACGAAACCTGTTCAACTGTTCCAGCTTGCGTTCCGAAACGTGCAACTTGAAAAGGGGCAACCATCGCGTCGCCTCCGTTCCACCGGGCACCAGGTACTCGAAAGGAGAGTCCGGAAGAATCGTGGAACGACCGCGTGCACAGGATCGAACGGTTTCCATGGTTTCGGAAAGTCAAACGTGGATGGCCGGGCGAATCGCCGCGTGTTCTCGCCAAAATTGGCAGGGACCGCCGCGGTCTCGACAGTTCCCTGGGAAACTGACACAGAGCTACCCGCATATATATTTCACGGTCGACTGCGACGTCTGGCCGCGAGTTTATGATAATGCCCAGGCTGCCGCAAGTTTCCTCCGTCCGCTGGCACTATTTCCAGGCAGAAGTTCGCAGATAGACGAGGCAACGTAAAGGACGGGAGGCCAGGAGGAGAGGTACGGTAGGTCGCTCGTTCCCTTTTCTCCGTCGCGGTGAAGAGCAGCCCGATGGGATGGCCGGAGTAGCAGCAGATGCTGTTGCATATGGAGAACAGAAAAGGAACGAAAGATGGCCGCGCGTATCCCAGCATTGTCTACCAAAGACTCCGTTGTAAATAATGTCTCTCCATGGCGGCGAACCAGAAGGTTGGAGAGTTGGCAAACTATACAGTCTGGTTGGCCCCTGGCTGCCTCTCTTCCTCTATCTTCTTCTTTCTTCCCCTCGACTCGTTCCTCCCCCTTGCTCCCGCTTCCAGCTTCTTTTTCTCTCTTTCGAGAACCTGTCGCGCATAAACTGATTCGGTCCCGATGTCCCCTCGCACGGGACTCCCATTGGCCACCGCAGTCACGCCGTTCGCTTTGTTCCCTTTGTCGTCTCTGTCCCGATCCCCCCCGACCGTCGCGTTTTTTGGACCACCCTACACCCGTCCGGCCGCATCGACGAATATTTCGCAAAAGTTACGCGACCGACGACGGTTTATCGGCCGCGTAAATTGTGACCGCGACACGATTGCTCGAGAGGGTTGGACCACGTTGCGGCTGTCTCTCCCCCCAAACGGTAACGAGTCACTTGTGCGCCCTGTCGTTCCGATTTGCTGCGCTTTCGAGCGGCCACAGGGCTTTTGAGCTTTCCGGCTTTTGAAGCTCCCCTTGCACACCCCGACGACGGACCACCCTCTTTTTCCGGGGGCCGATCGAGTCACGATTTTTGACCGGGGAGGTTCGAGAGGGATCGGGAAGAATCGCTGGACATTCTGCTCGATGCGCGATAGGGGTACGAAGGGGATGAAAGAGTGCGGGTGACTCGGGTGATCGAAATAAAATTTGCCGTATCGACATTTCTTGTCCGACGCAGTTGTGCTCCGTGATCAGGCGAATTTCTTGCCCGAGTGCATTCGTCTTCGGAATAATGTTGCCCAAACGATTTCGCCAACGAATGATCGATATTCTTGAAATATTTTGCGTTCTCGGTTTGAGAATCGAATTTTTTATTCCACCAGAACATTCCTGTCTCGCGGGGGAGAGAAGATGGCCGCCCGGTTTCCAAAAACGTGGTGCACTTCGATCCACCCTGTACATGCACACATAAGTTGGTATCGGGACGATCGAAGGGGAGAGGCGGAGAAGGCGGTGGAACACGAGGAGGAGGGAAAGGGGTTGGTTGGTGCAGCACAGTGCGAGTTCACGTTTCGCGGTCTTTTTTCACGGATTATCCAAGCGGCGCATCGCTTATTCGTGTATCGACCTTTTTCGCCTTTTTGCCCTTTTTCTCCGGGGGTGCAGGGAGGATTCTTTGTTTGCGACGGTTTCTCCAGGAAGAAGCGGAGTGCCGAGGGAGAAGATAGTGGCCATTGTGGCACGATCCGGACAAAGGTCGCTATAGCGACGGAATTCAAAGGAGCTGAAGTATGGCGGCCGATGCAAATTGAAGGTTTTCTCTCGTACGTGGCTACCATGGCCGCGAACTTTCCGCGGCTGATAGATACGGCAGCTGACGGGATTAGATCGCGAGCGGTTGAAATTGCTCGTGACGCTAGCCGGCCGTTGAAACCATTCGATTTTTCAACCGTGCTCGTCGGCGAGAAATAAAACAACGCGCGGCTGGGACTTTAATCCATTTCATTAACTCGTCATCGTTTGTCCATTCGACGGCTCACTTCGTTCGAAAGGCATCGGTACCTATGCAGAACCGTGTTATCCGTTCACGGCGAAATACAGTTAATGCGACTTCCATCAAACGCGCAACGATCATCTGTTGTCAGCCCCTTGCCGCTTGTCCCCCGATCGCCGACTCGTCAAACGCACACCTACAAAATTAATCATTCCCCCGGCACAGCGAGAAGAGGCAAGAACAGTCGGCGAGCAAAGTCCCGCCTCTGCCGGCCGGCTATCAAGATCATTGATCCCGCACAAGGAGCGAAACGCAGCATTTTGCACGGTGGTGTTCGACGTTGCAAAAAAGCTTGCAAAAGATTTTTCCGAGAAGTAGGTGCATTTTTTTCTTATCGCAGGTAGCGGCACGCCGAGAAATTTCGTGAATGGAATCTCGTCCTAGGAGGCACCATTTATTCCGGCAGTTAATTCACTATCGTGCCCTGTCGAACGCTCCCTGACAGTGGTCGGGAGATTTACTTCTGATCGGTTGATAACCCGCCAGTGGCCATGTCCGCTGTGTCTACAGTGTGTTTTTCAAGCAAACTTGTATCTGGACTCGAAGCGCGTCGGCCACGAGTGTGCCCCTAGGCGACTCGTGAACCTCTCCTTCTCTCGTTCCCTCTCGTTCCCTCCACATCTCTCTCTCTCTCTCTCTCTCTCTCGTTCGTTCTCGTTGCACCCGGGCGAGCTTGATAAATCTTTCTCATTTTTTAATCGATCGTTTATTGCGGCGAGAGACGCGAAATAAATCACGGGGGCGTCATTAAACCGTACAGCTGAGCGACGCCGCGATATCTTCGCGGCTTATTCCCCGCTCGAAAATCAGATATCGAACGATAGAATTCTGGCCGGGGTTATCGCGAGACTGTTTCTCTTTTTCTCGCCCGTGGCCGCTGCAGACCGCCCGGGACCGATTGGAAGGATGAAAGAAATCGCGACCACGGAATATGGATAAGGAAACATGAATGGTGCCCCCCACCCCCCCCCCCCGTTCCACACCTCCGACAGGTATGATTTCGACGCGAGTTTTGCTCGCGCGACGAAGTTTCCTTCGCGAAACTTGATTCCTCGGGCTTCGCCCGGTGATCGGTTTAATCGAGGTGAATTGCATTTCTCTCGGACACGCGAACGTTCCGGGGAGAGATATTTCTGTCCGTCATTCGCACTCGATACTTCGATCGCGGTGTGTATTCTACGACCGGAAATATTAATACGCTCCTCGCGTTAAGTATACGTATCGAGATCCAATTAATCTCAAAGGCCACCCGCAACGGTTTCGCCGGGTTTCGTTCGATTTATTGAGAATCGTCGCCAATTCGAGCGACACTAAAATCGATAGGGTTAATACGATGACTCCGGCAATCTCGTATGAATTTCAAATTGTTTTCACCGACGAAATCCGTGCAGCGGTGGGCCATCGTCACCGCGGAGTTATTCGTCGCTAATTTCATCTCGCCTTCACCGAAATTCGTTTCGAACCTCTAACAGTGAGGCCACAAGCACGAACCCGGACCTTTTTAACGCGCTATAACTCAATCAGCCGATGAGCTACGGTCTACGCCCACAATTCGGCTCCCTTTTCCTACGACTTTCAGTCTTTCCGTGAAGAACGTGTTCGGCCACGATCGCTGGTCCCCAGCAGCTCGTAAATGAGACTGGACAGAGAGGAGCGTCGATTAACATTCAAATTGCTTGCGCTGGCCGCGGTTTGGGACAAAGTGGCGTGTCCAGGGTTAATCGTTTCGATTAGGCCGTTCTTTTTCTGACGATGCTGAACGGCACAGGTACGGGCGGGTTACGGCCGAATGTTGTGGAATTCATTTCATTCACAAAGCGGCGATTTTGTCGCGCGAATACCGTTCACCTCCGTATCGGGAGCGACATTCTAAATTGAATGGGTTTTCCAAACGGAAAACCCACGGGACGCTGGGGAGAAACCATTTCGGACAGACGAAATATTATTCGTTATGGATTCTCCTTAAAATAAAAAAAAAACAACCATCGCCACCCCGAGCATGGCAAGAACCCTTCGAACTTTCGAAAAAACCCAGAACTTTCCCAATCATCCCCGTCGAGCTACCATCGCAGCTAACCGCACGACAGAAATCCCCCGGCCATTAAACTTCGCCGAGGGAACCGAGCGATTCCATCATCGGTACGGAACAGGGAGCACCAAGTGAGGAACGAAGGTAAAACATCGAGCGGAGGACGAGCGCGTAAAAAGATCGTCTGGTCTAATCGGCCGTGGGAAGCGAGACGGAGAGACGGGCTCGCGCGTCGCTCCACCGACGAGCCCGTGGACGAGGTCGCCGTTTCACCGGGGAGACTCTGTCGACTTTTTCCATCGGCGCCGAGAGGTTTCGCGCGAGGTCACAGAGTTTACGCCGGGTCCGTGATATATACCCGTCGCTCCGGCCACGGCACGGGGTGCAACGCCGGGGCCGAAGAAGGGCAAAAAGGGCGTGCAGTCCACCTCGCGCGGGCGTAGGTTTGTTTTAACAAGGCATTTAAAGCGTACTCGGTAAACATTCGACGAGAAATATTGGTTGTTTATGGCGCGGTGATTTATCACCTCGCGCGCCTCCGCCAGGGCCCGCTAGCGAAACTGCTTGGCCGCGCGCGGACGGGCGAGGGAACGAGACGCGGCAAGTAGGATAAAACGAAGAGGGGAACGATACGTGGAAGGGGGACGGTTGATGGGATGGGTCCGAATGGAAATAAGTTCAGCTATGGTTCATCCGGGCGTATGGGGGAGCGAGGCCACGGTGCAGCCCCTCGGGGCAGCGCTACGTGCAGAGGATTTTAGCGCCGCTTAGAAGGACGGGGCCCGGGGCACCCGGTTGGCGATGGCGCATTTATTTCGCGATAACCGCGAATAAATTCCGCCGTGGGTGTAATTATTGCGGCCGGGATTAGCCGGTGTTCCCTACCTGTGCCCACTTATCCGTGGCTCGTGCACGAGCCGGGCAATGTCTCGTCAGCGTCCGGCACCGTTCCCTACGTGATGGAGCACACCGTGCCGGATTATGAGGGCTGCGCCGGGGCTTGAATTATCGACGTTTTTTAATTGGGCCCGTTGCGTGGGCGGTAGAGAGAAATTGCCGGGCCGTTCTGTCGTCGTGCTTTGCGGGCCCTTTCGCTTTCCCCGCGTGCCAGCGCGCGATAGAATCGGCCGAGTCGTATGGAAAGAGGATCCCGTGGGTGGTGACGGGTTCGTGGCGAATTTAACAGGTACAGCGAGTGTCTAATGAACGTTCGATTTAGCGCGGCGGCCCGGTTGTACGATTTTGGACGGTGCGTGCGCGTCGCCGGGGAATTTGCAACGGCCCTTTCGCGTTCCCCGTTCGACGTTTCAGCTTTCCACGCTCAGTGAAAATCGACGGACAGGGAAACGCGTGGATTATTCAGTGGCTGTCGGAGCGCGGTCGCGTCGGGGAAGTCAATCGCGAATTTAAATTCATGTTTGCGCCTCGTGGCGCAAGGATGCTGCCAGTTGTATAAACAAACTGGGTAACGATGCGTTCCACAGCCTCGGCGGAGACGAAGATTGAAGATCGGGCTGGCTCGCGTGTATTTATGAGTTCTCGGGTCCGATCTATAATCTATTGCCTTTGGCTGATTGGCCCTTTGACAGTGAATTGCGAGGAACGGCTCGACACGAGCACCCCGTTTGCCCGATGGAATTCTATGTGACGCGGAACGTCACGCGTTTCGGCCAAGGGCCAATGGATTGTTCGTTGAGAAATTGGAAATGTTCGAAATGATTTGGACGCGCTTCTGACGCAATTATTAACTGCCACCAAATGAAATTATGCGGATCGCGATTCACCCGGCCAAATAATACCGCGTACAGCTTAAAGCAACATCCGATTCGAAGTAAGCGAACGCGTCGTCGGCCGAATAATCTTTCGCGGAAATATTTCATTGAAACGATCCTCGACCCCGATCCACCCGATACGTATATAATACCTACATTTAAACGGGCGTGTATCCTTTCGGCTTCGCATCATTAATAGACCGGCCGCATTCACGAATAGCTGACCGGAGCTTCCCATATTTCCTAGCGGAAGATCCGCTCGTAAATCTTTTACGGTTCTCTCATTAACCGAAAAAACGCCGCGCGTTGCCGGTTTTACCCGTCGCAGGAACGTCCTTATTCGCGCCACCAAATTAGGGTCCCCGAACGAGACCCGTGGAACTGTGCTTGAAATATTACAAAACGATCCGATCCACGGTCCGACTCGTTCCACGAAGGGACACGGTGGAACATTCGTGCAGGGCACACCGAGTACGGTCGAGGGGAAAAAAAATTCAAGAAGCTATTAAGAGGGAATCCCTCATAGCGCCGCTACCGTGGAAGATGATAATCTCGCTTGGCTACCGTAACCCGGGACCGGGCCCTATGACGGGTCCCCGCGGTCGATAGATTTTACCCCGTAGTCGCTGAAACTTCGCCGTAGGAGGTCCACCGTGTTGACACTATTAAAATGATACCACAGACAATGGCCGTTTCTGCAGGAATTCCCGTGATCGCGGCTGGGCCCTGGGTTACAAGGGGGCACGAGGAAGGGTACGGCGATGTGGGCGGGGTGGGAGAGGGCGCAGAATGTTTTCGAAATGAGGCGAACTCCTTTAGCAGGGGCATTCTTAATCTTCATTAGTTCGTTTAGAATTTGCATACCAGAGGCTCGCTCGTTTATCTGATCGTAGGCAGCGACAACAGTTGAAGGACCCGTGAGCTTCCACGTTGCTCCTGCCCCGTGCCGTGCGTTTCTACCCTGGCCGAGGTGTCCTTCGATGTTCCCAGTGTCACGGGACTGGGGAACTGGACATCTACGATTTTATAATCCCGAATGTCTTTGTTCCTTTTTCCTGGTAGCTTCGGTTAGGCAGAGTTTTTAATGAATTCGACGCGGGGAACGGGGGAGTAGATTCCGTCGGAAGACTCAATCTGTTCGCTCGATTCGTTCAGGTTCGAACGTAGCCGAGGAGCGCGAGGCAGCGGAGACAAATTAAAAAATTATCGCGGAATACCGATGAAATAATTGAGCGCAGCGAAGGGTCGCCGAACGTTTGTCAACCACTAAACAGCAATACGCGGGACAAATTTTGCGTTGCAATCGGAAAGAGTTTGCGCGCGGACTGTCGGAGGCTCGGGCACGCGAAACCATTCTTTTAATCCACCGGGGGAACGTCGTTCCCTCGGTGAAAGTTCTGCATACAGCACGGTCCCCGGTTATTAGGCCCACCCAATCAGTGCTTAATCGTGACCTAACCTCCAGCGCGGACCGCTTTGGGAAGCGCATCGAGCGAAGGGGGCCACGGAGGTCAAGCTTAGCCCTGAGACGCTGAACCTCACCTTATCGCGCTCCCCCGTCCGGGTGGCCTACTCGGCCTTAATTGCGGGCCCATATCACGATCCAATATGGCCGCCCACCGCGAGTGTTAGACCCTATGGCGAACGTCAATGTCCGCTTTATGTAAGAAATACGGTATATCGTGCATCGGCCGCACGCGCACTTCATCAAGGACAGCCAGAACAGCCGCGACGGACATAGAAATTACAGTTCTCTCAGCTGTCCCGGCTCAAAACCGGTACACGTCGTCGAAAGTGGTCCGGCTCGGTGCCGGGGAACGTCTTCGACGCGATTCGCTCGATGGAACGGAGCGAAGTTTAAGGTAGGTAACGTTTTCGAACATCGGCACCGAGCCTGCGATCTTACGTAGCACACGCATCGGGCAAGGGGACAATTCTGACGGGTTGTCGTTCTAGAAATTTATCGTCGTCGCACAAATCATCCGGCTGAAACGCGCTGGCAATTTATCGACGCTCTCCGGATAGAGGTAATCACGGTAGTGCGAGAATGAGGCAAAAACAAACGAAAAGAAGGGGGCAAAAATGGAAGGGAAGAAAAGGAAGGAACACGAGACGGTTCAATGAGAATGCAATTCCATTTGCAGTACATCATTCCGGACTACCCACGATATAATGTAATCTACGCCAAGGGAAGATCGTACTCGAGATAAACGAAAACACACGATCCTTACCTCGCTCGGTTTCCGGGCAAAAATGCCGACGTCCACTCTACGCGTACGCGTACACGGCGTGACCATTCATTTTTCATATTGACCAATTCGCTCAAGGACGTCCGCCCCGGTTGGAAAATCGGTGGCCGGCCGCGATCCCCGCCGTTCATTTATCAAACGCAGGTCTCCTTTCCATCGCGCGTTGAAAAATGATTCCTATCTGTCCGGATCGGCTACCCGGTTGCACAACGACGTGCTCATTTTACCATTCGTTCTCTATCGGCGATCGGTTGGCCACCGCGAGCGTCTCAATCTTCCTCTCTCTCGTACAGGAGTGACGATCCCTCTCTCGCGTCGTGGAACAGAGAGATCCCAACGTAGCACACGACGATATCGTCGGGGGCACGGTATGTAACGCGTGACCCGTCACTTTTCCAGATCGGTAACGCCGATTCCCGGCCGGCACAAAGTTTCCACTCGTACGTTTCCTTTTCTTCGTTCAGGTAGCCAACCATTAGTCTCGCATATTCTCGATGGCACGTCGATCTGGCATAACCGTTTCCCTCCGAGGGACGATACAGGGGCGATCCCTCGTGAAAGCAATCCCCTTCTGTCAGCATCGACGTTCTTATCGGCGACGTGATTAATTATTTTCACGGGCGGAACCGTGGCTACTTGCTTGACGCTCGCCTCACCGTGCACGCTCCATCATCCGCGGGACGTCGACTTGTTGCACGAGTTCTGATTCCCCTTTAGGACCGTTCCGGTCGCAATCTACGTCGATGACCGACGATTTCGTCCGTCACGTACGCCGGACCGTTCGCGCGGGCAATCGATTCCACGGGATCCCGTGGAATCTTCGCCGCGCTTGTAACCGCGATTCGGTATGTTGGTCAACGAGATTCAACGATTTCACGTGGAATTCGCGTTACGTGCTCCGGCGATCGTAACGCGTTGCAATCGGGACACCGCGACGGCCGATCGTTCCAGACTGAAGCGACAATTGCACGCAACTGGGTGCGTCGAATCGAACCGGACGGTCGCCTGAAAAGTTCATTCGTAGGATTCTGCGAGAGATACAGTTCAACCGCCATAACGGGCCCGCGCGCTTCGCGACACGATTGTTATCGGTATTCTTTGTGTACAGAGGCGTGCAGACGCGTTTAACTCGTCGCGACAGCCGTCGACAGTGAGAATGTCTAGCTGACAGTTCGCTAGAACAGATATTTCCCTCGATCGAAGATCATCGTCCGGCGACGTTTATTCATCGATCACGCATACGTATATCGTGCATACATTGGCTGCGACTAGTCCGCTTCGTCGGTTCCACCCGCCAACGCAACCGTTCGTTAAGATCTCGTTCGTCGAAGTCGCCAAGCGTCTCAACGTCGATCCAGAACCGTGTATACGTACAGATACAATCACCAGTGTCATCGGAGACGTCGAATCGGTTCAATCGGACGTAATGAGGCCCAAGTGTTCCATCCGTGCACGTACGTATCTCGGCCACCTGTGCCGTGTACCAGTACGACATATTGGCAGGGTAATTTCGGTGTAACAGGTACAGGACGTCATCGTTGTTCCATCGTGTTCCGCGATAACCGGTCATCTCGTGTGAACATCCACCGTGACCATCACCACCACCACCACCACCACCACCACCACCACCACTACTACCACCGCCACCAACCACCACCGCCACCACCACCACTACCACGAGCAGCAGCTTTACGTCCAGTCGAACGAAGCTTTTCCCTGACACGCGTGTGTATACACAAGGAATCGGTCACTACGAGAAAAGGTGGAAGAGGGACAGGGAAAAAGGGGGACTGTGTGGGCCCCGGTGCAGCTGCAATTTCGCGTGCTGCACGCATGTCGAATAGCCAAGAGGGGCGATCAAGGCGAACGCACCCTGGAGGACTGGGCGACGAGAACAAACTAGCCTCCGAGCATTGGTGGCCGTTCCGTTCGCTTCTCGTCGGCCTCTCAGAGAGCCGAAGAGAAGTCGCCCGGTTATGGCTACGCCTGCTACGCCAGAAGAGGCGGTTAACGAGTCTAATTAGCGACGAAAACGAAAACGAGTTTGACCCTTTTTTCTCTCTTTCCGTCCCTCCGTCTACGCTCGCCTTGTCTTTCTCCCTTAAACTCTGCCACTCCTTGCCCCTACTCGCGAGCTTGCTCCTTTTCCCTCTTCGCTCGGAGATCCGCGTGTCCTTCCCTTTCGCCGTACCGTTCCCTCGCTCTGCCTCCCTCTTTCTCCTCTCTTCTCTCCTTCCTCCTTTCTTTCATCGTTTCGCTCCAACCCTTTCGTATTTCTCTTTGCCTTACTTTTATGCTCGTCTATCTTTGTCCCCCTCCCCGCCCACCTTCCCCCTCGTTGCTTTTTCCCTTTTCGCCCGGACGGATGGATCGCGGGTGCCACGGACCAGCCAGCCAGCCAGCCAGCCAGCCAGCCAGCCCTGTGGGCTTCCTTTTTTCCCCGTGTAAACGGAATCAGGTCAGTGGGACGCGCGAAGGGAGGTCGAGACTGACGAAAGAGACTTTAATTTGCGTGCTCGCGCTGATTACGCTTAGGCCGGAGCGATGGGCCTGAAATGCGGACGCCGCCGGAGAGCGTGGGCCCTCGCAGGGTGCCGTCGAATCAGGTTCTGGCCAGGAGGATGCCGCGCCCGTTCGAATCGTTCGAGTCGTTCGCAAATTATTTTTCGGTGCATTGACAAACGCGCGGCTCGAGACTCGAATCTTTGCACGGGAAGGCAGTTTCATCCGACGAGAACGTTTTATGGGAGTGTCTGTAAAAATTAGGGAAGGTCAACATAAGGGAGAACTTTGTACCTAGAACGGCAGATTTGATAATTTTTCTGCGGACTGTTTATTAATGACGAAATTGTGCTCCCTCGATTTATGTACGTTAAGGAAGCAGAGGTACGATAACCTTGTTTCGTTTCCATGCTAGTGCACCTTGTGTCGGTACATTCTTTTTCGAAGGACAGAGATAACGCGGTTTTCGTTCTATCGTGCACTCGAACGAGGGAAGAAAAGAGGAAGAGGGAAGGCGGCGATTGGCGATCGCGAACAACGGAGAGCGAGAGTAAGGACGAGCGGAAGAAGACGAGAGTGGCCATTAATTAAAAGGAGTATAACGACCTTAAAGCTTCGTTAGCATACCCGCAGGCGGTTTCCTAAGATGTACCGTTTCTTGCGATATTTCGGGACTGAATCGAATCCACGCTTTCCCCACCTTCGATATCGCTCGTTCCCAGGATGTCGAACTCGTCCGGAGGATCGTTATCGCGACGTCGGCGCGATCGGGAAATTATTGAAAATGAAATTGCCAACATCGTTCCCAATATTTTCAATTTTCACCGAGCACGTCGGCGGTTCTGGGAACAGATTTGCTTCGATACACCCTCGCCGGTCACGAGCCATCGACGTTGTCTCGTTTTTAAGATAATCGCTGGAAAAGACAAAGTCGAACGCGGCGGCATGCCGCGGCGACCGCCGCCGGTTCCTCTAATCGAGATCGTACACCGTGGCATTTTTGTCGACTACCGCACACGGCTTGATTGAGCTTCGGTGAAAAGCATTCAATTTATACGGGAGATATCTTGATCGGGAGGGCGAGCGAAGAATGTACCTTCATTAAGGCGGGTTCGACGAACACGGTTTCGCTTTCGCCTCGAAACGTCCAATAATAACATTTTTTCGTGGAGGGCCTAGAACGACCCGACCGCCGCCCCGGAATACCGTCCGAAAATTTGTTTAACGACGCCGATCCGTTCGAGACAGCGGGGCCGATCAACGGTGAACCTGTTGAACAATACATTTGCCTCCCGGTGGCACGTTGAAGTTTCGCCGCCGCTTCTGAAACTTCCCGACCTCGCGTCGTATTCCAAAAGCTGATACAACACGGGTAACGGGCGGCGGTAAATTATTTCGGGATGGTTCATCTGTCAGGTGGCTATGGTTGGTCGTCTGCGCGGAGGAGAGATAATGAATGTACTGTAGGTAGGCGAATTAAGATGTAGGCCCCACCATGTTCGAGATAGGACTCGTTAGGTTCATGATCATTATTCGGGTAGTAATTTTAAGTCGAATTTCTTTATTTATTACAATTAAGTCGAATAATGTGCATTAGGTTCACTTGCATCTTCATTCTTTCGGCGTCAAGACAGTGTATATCGTTTTAAGAATAATTGCCTTGAAGCCAACATTTCCGTAACACCGTCCAGGCGCACCGTACATCCTCTTCGATATTAATTCGATTTTCCAAATTGCGTCCCAACCAATGTACCCACGCCACCGCGCCAGTACACCCGTGCGCATACCTTCGCCCAAACATTTTCTAAAGCACACCGACAACTTAATCACTTCGACCACATCCTCGAGCTCCCATCCGAGCTCCGTCCCGTCGCGAGCATTGAAAGCGGCAACAAATTCCCAATAACCGTAGCCCCGCGATATCTTCGATCCTCATCGATGCCTAGCTCGCGCACACACCGTCCAATCTTTCCCAGCCGACCAATCCTCCGACCCGTTCCACGGCCGCGTACACCCGCAGACGTCTTCCGATCGCCACGCGAGATCCGCGGAAGCGACGAGCAAAACGTCTCCGTCGGTGGCTGGCTCGTTGCTCCAATACGATTCGAACGAATCGCCGATCTTCCGGCACAGTCACGAACCTCCGGAATAACGTAGCGGAGAATGAGTATACTCATGGGGCCGGTTCGATGCAAAGCGTTCACCGTCCGGCAGCGGGGCCCTCGCAGAAACATTGTCGGCTGGGAGCTGTCGTCGCTGGAGGAGCGGTCCGTTAGTTCGAGAGGCCGTTGTGTCTGGCTAACAAGTCGACCCTCGTGGCCCCTCGAGGGTGGTCGGCCCCGGGAGGTCTCCCGATCACGCGCCCGGTATCGGCTACTCGGACACGCCCGCGGTCCGTCATCCCATCATCCGTGCCCGAACCTGGACACGACACCGCGTCTCTGTGCACGATGCACGGGAGGATGATATCCACCGGGGAACTCTGCGAGCAGGTAGACACGAGGGGCGCGCGTCCACCACCGCGGGAGATAGGATAATGTTCCGCTATTTAGACGATGGACGCTCACTTCGAAATGCCTGCAGCCACCCATGGAGAGTTCAAGCGATTCCCTCCGGTCGGAGAGGAGAATTGCTCGCGGAGGATCCGCGCCACGGACGCTAGGATTACTCTACTTGCGCGGTGCACGGCGACGCGGACTATCCGGTTCGTAGCGGGCGAATTAATCGGGGGGGGGGGGGGTTATTTCTATTCGTCTGCGGGCATTCTGCGAGTAATGCCCCCGGGGGCGCGTTGATTTCGTGTTCGATGTTCGTGTTGGACGTTTCGCTAAGGAGAACGCGTACATACGTTCGCAGATTGTATGTGCGGAGGTTTGATAAGAATTTGTGCACGCGTTCTCTGCGACGGGATATAATATAGATTTTCGTTATTCGTTGAAACGCGTGCTGTTTCGCGTGTGCGGGATATTTTCGTTTCCGAGGGCACCGTGGCGAAAGCGCAGCGGGCCTCGAATATTTACCAATACACCAGCAGCAATTGTTAAAAATAATCTTCGATACATCTGAATCCATTATCTCCTCGGAACTCCTGCGTTCCCTTCTACTCGTAATCGCGTAGCGCGCCCCGTACCATCCAGTACCAATTCATTATGCCGAACTTCCTCTATGCGTCGAGGCCTCAAAGAGCCGTGAGCCGTTCGAAGATCTCAAAAAGCTGACTTCTCCCACGCGCGTTCGTTCGAGCCCTCCCATCGATAACTCCCCCTTCGTCGGATAGACTAAAGACGAAACGGAAAAAACAAAAAAAAAAAAACAAGACAGAAAATAATGCCGCGACGTTTTCCCACGTGATCCAGCGAAACGAAAGGGCCGGTTTTCTCTTCTTCTCTCTTCTCGCCGAGTGGTCCGCCGATCGCGAGTGCTCATTGTTTCGCCGCACAATAATGGGCCCGCGTTTCGCTCGCACAGCCAGACCGGGACAAGTGTGCGAAAAGCCGAGAGGGCGCCTATTCCAGCGAAAGAAAACGAAGGCGTGTGCGAGCTCGCGAGCACCCGGGCCGAGAGGATCGTCTCACAAAGAGTGCGCAAAACACACAAACAGCCGGATTGCAATAATGGATGCGTGTTGTACAAATACGATATCGGCACGAGGGGGACGCTGGCGCGGCCACGTGACCCTTTCAAAAGAACCCGGAATATAACGAACACCCCCAACGGCGCAACCCCCACAGGGGGCACGCTCCGACCTCGTGTCCTCCAGCAGTTACCGGGGTTAACTTACAAGCCCACCGCCAATGCGTGCTGGAATACGATTTTTTTTTTTCTTCTCCCTGCTTTCTTCGCCCCCGGTCTGCGGGATCACGTTTTTTTCTTTTTTTCTTTCTCTCCAACGTTGACGAGTTGTTACTATTATCGTCGACGTGATAGGTAATAATTTCCTGCTGGCGATGCGAAGTCTGCACGGTGTTTGTGTGGGTTCACACGTTTGCTGGTATGGGGATTGCGTTTTGATTTCGGTGGGAAATTGAAGGACTTTGCCGAATAATGATTTTCTTCTGCATTCCGTATGCCCGATTGAGAACGTCTAGATGTTCGCGCAAACATCATTGATACTTTTGCCTTGGGCATTCGATTTTATTATTTATTAATCTCCTGCAAACTTTCCAAGAATGCTACCAAGAATGCTGTCTATTTATATGGCTGCACTGAGAAACAACCTTAACCCAATATCGCGACGCAGAGTATAGAACACGCCAATCGGTGGCGAATTTAAATATAACGAAGTACGAATCTGTAACGTCGAACACTTATAGTAAATGCCCTCAAGTGTATTATTATCCTCGTCACAATCTGCGAGTCTCTTTCGAAGAATGCGTTCCGGTATCTCCGAAAGCTTCTGCCGTTAAAAGGCATATAATCGACGTGTTTGTTGCTTTATAACCCGTATCTTTGCGACTTCAATACTTCAAATAAGCAATCGAAACGAAGACTGCACGAGGTTAAGCCGATTGAAACGCAAGGGCGATCGACGTAGAAGAGAAAACTTCGTTCCCGACCCTCTATGGTCAAAGTTCAAATACGAGTTTGGTCCCGAAAAATTCCAATCGCGCGTTACTTGACAAATCATCGGGATAATTAGCGGAAATATGCGGCGCGATTTGCGGAAAATAATAAAGACGCGTGTCTATAACAGCTTCTGAATTGCGCGTGCACGCCCTTTGCTATTCTGACCGTATGTTTCGTGCACGCCCCATAAGAGATTCTAGTCGAAGGGGGCCCCAAAACTACGTGACGTTTTTATCCCGTCGGGATATCCGTGTCGTGTGCCACCGATACTGTGATTTCTGACATCATTAAGGGAAACTTTCTATGAGAATTGAAATTTGACGAGCGCCGGGGAATTGTGCGTACGTGACAGGGTGAATGTGATTATTGCACAAGCTATCCAGTTTGCACGGAGGAGTCAATTCTGAAGGGGATACCGTAGAAATATCATTCTGGCAGCAATTTGTATTCATGCGTACAATCAAGGAGACATTTGTTAATTAAATGTTCTACATCATTGCCCAGTGCTTTAACGATTTATTATTTTTAATTATTTTTTTAATGATTTTATTGATGCATTTTTTTTTACGAATACAGTGGGTAAATCTAAACAATGGGATTCAATTATTTATCAATGTTTCCTGCCCCCCTCTTCCCTTGAATAAAAGGGAGCGATGGTAGATCGCGACACTTGTGAATTAATTTGGACGCACTGATCGATAGTCGTTGTTGTGACAATCAGGGAATAAGTTGAAGCATGCCAACGTGTAGCATTTATATTTACACACCGCTATGTAAATTGTCGTGTGAAGCAAACACTTGTGTTAGACAGTCCAAGTTACGGTGCCGCTAATGCGAAGCAGGGGTGAAAAGCTAGTGCTGAATATTTGAAATAAATCGCATGTAGAAGAGGACAACCGTAAAATAACATACCAGGGTCCTTGTAGTTAGTGATTGTGATGTTGACTAAAATCACAATTTGTAACAAATGGGAAGTATTTTTTCTTAATTATTATTTAGATTTTAAGCCAACGTTTCGGCACCTGTTTTATAAGTTACGGCAAGACATTCTTGTTTAAGTGTCGGGTGATAAACAGGTGAATCTATAACAATTTCACGACGTTGCATTAACTAGATTTAATATATCCATTGCTCCCATAATTTAGATACACTGATGAATTATAACTTTGCAAGGTAAATCATTCTTCAATATTAGAATATCTATAAAAATTTACAACGAAGGGGTAATAAAAATTCAACCTTCTTCCTTCGTATTTTGCAGTGGTGCAGATTAATAACTAATGTAAACGAATATTTTAGGAAATTTTGTCCACTGCTGTCCGCATTCAATTGCTAGATTACCATTTGAAGTGCGGATAGAAAACTAGGGTATGAGGAAAATTAACTAGAAATTCGTTGATAAAACAGAATAAGGGCTAAATTCTGATTCATTCACTGGTATCCTATCGTTTCATTCACAGATCTAATTCACCGACGAGATATAGACAGAGAATATACATATCAGTCAATGCATATTTTCGGCCCGTCTTCCCGAGGCCCCGAGAACATGATTTACCAGGAAAACATGATGTGCGAGCAGGTATCCGAATCTCGGAAATGGAGTTTGCTGGAATACTAAAAGAGGAACAGCTTGTTCCTTAGCTCGAAAGCTTTAATTTGAGATGTCGTTGATTAAAATCGGCCAAGTGGAAGCCGAGATAATTGAATTTGTTTAAACAAATTATAAACAAATACGTTTAAGTCGACTTGCCGGCGAGCTACATCAAAGATCATACGACATAACTTAAGGTTAGCCGGATAAGTTATCAGCTCCAATAGGTGTGAATAGTATTCCATGCGCAGTTCAATTGTTATAAACAAATAAACAATTAAATTGTTATTACGGTCGCCTGGATATAGTTACGGCAACGGGGTATTTTTTATCGTGTAGCTTATTCGTTTCCCTTTCATTTGAACACCTATTTATTGAAAAATAACCACCAGGAACCCAGATAACAATTTTTAAAAATTGTAGGGGGTCGATTATCGTACAAGTGGCGCCATCTCGAGTTTCCGGCCTTTTTCGCAGTTTTCCACACCGCCAAAACCGAATTTCTGGATTACATCTTTAATTTAAACAATTACAGTTTTCTCGGCTTCTACTGCGTATTTTGCAACCGGACTTGTCTCGAATGATAGCTACGGACCTTAGCTATCTCATCCAACAGTTGCACCAATATGGCGTTTGTGATTTAATTGTTATTAACAATTTAAAAATCGGTAAAAATGTACTACGGGTCGCTGCATTTATCTCGACTTCTAGAGGGACTACATTAGTGAACGACTGCTCAAAATGAAGGTAAAGGATGCCGATACACGTCAATAAACGATTTATAAATGCTGCATGCGCAGTTTATTTTTTATAAACAATTTAAGCAGTTGTTTGAATATTGCACGTAAACTATAGAGGAAGCCAATTCCAATGGTGGAGCAGCTTGTTCCTTCAACCGAGAACAGCAGAAGCCGAGATAATTGAATTTGTTTAAATAAATTATAAACAAATGCGTTTAATTCGACTTGCCGACGAGATGCATCAATGTTCATGGGACACAAATTAAAGTTGGCCGGATAAGCTACTTTCTCCAATAGGTGCGAACATTATTGCATGCACAATTCAATTGTTATAAACAATTAAACAATTGAAATTGCTATTACGGTCACCTGGATATAGTCACGGCAACGGGGTATTTTGACCACCTATTTCTTCTAAAACAACCACCAGGAGCCAGGATAATAATTTTTTAAAATTTGGTCGGTAATTATATGTCGGTAACCGTGCAAGTGGCGCCATCTCGCGTTTGAGGCCGTTTTCGCAGTTTTCCGCACCGCCAAAACCGAATTCCAGGATTACATCGTTAATTTAAACAATTGAATTTTTCTAGGCTCGTACTGCGTATTTCCGAACCGGACTTGTTTTCAATTAAAACCACGAACCGCAGTTATCTTCTCCAGCAGTTGCAACCATATGGCATTTGTGGTTTAAAAGTTATTAACAATTAAAAAATCGACAAAAATGCACTCCGGGTCACTGCAATTATCTCGACTTGTGCAGGAGCTAGATTAATGGTCGAATGTTCAAAATGAAGGTAGAGTATGCCGCTACACGTCAATAAACGATTTATAAATGCTGCATGCGCTGTTTATTTTTTATAAACAATTTAAGCAGCTGTTTGAATATTACACATAAACTATACAGGAAGCCAATTCCAATGGTGGAGCAGCTTGTTCCTTCAACCGAGAACTTCAATTTAAGACGTCGTTGATTAAAATCGGCCCAGCAGAAGCCGAGATAATTGAATTTGTTTAAATAAATGATAAACAAATGCGTTTAATTCGACTTGCCGACGAGATGCATCAATGTTTATGGGACACAAATTAAAGTTGGCCGGATAAGCTACTTTCTCCAATAGGTGCGAACATTATTGCATGCACAATTCATTTGTTATAATCAATTAAGCAATTGAAATTGTTATTACGGTCACGTGGATATGGTTACAGCGTCGGGGCATTTTTTTATCGTGACCAAACAACCACCAGGAGCCGAGATAATAATTTTTTTAAGTTTGGTCGGTAATGATATGTCGATAACCTTATAAGTGGCGCCATCTCGCGTTTGCGGCCTTTTTCGCGGTTTTCCGCACCGCCAAAACCGAATTCCAGGATTACATCGTTAATTTAAACAATTGAATTGTTCTCGGCTGCTACTAGGTATTTCTTAACCGGGCTAGTCTTAAATTAAAGCTACGGACCATAGCTGTCTCCTCCAGCAGCGGTAACATTATGGCATGTGTGGTTTAAAAGTTATTAACAATTGAAGAATCGGCAAAAACCGCCTGCGGGTCACTGCAATTATATCGGCTTCTGCTGGGCCGATTGTAATTAACGACGTCACAAATGAAAGGGAATTGAACAAGCTACCCGATAAAAAATACCCCGTTGTCGTAACTCTATCCGTTTAACCGCAATAACAATCTCAATTCACATTTAAACAACTGCTTAAATTCTTTATAAAAAATAAACAGCACATGCAGTATTTATAAATCGTTTATTGTCGTATAGCGGCATCCTTTACCTTTATTTTAAGCAGTCGATCATTGATCTAGCACCACCAGAAGCCGAGATAATTGCAGTGACCCGAAGGGCGTTATTGCCAATAATTCAATTGTTAATAACTTTTAAACCACGAATGCCGTATTGTTGCAACCGTTGAAGGAGATAGCTAAGGTCTGTAGCTATCATTCAAGACAAGTCCGGTTGCAAAATACGCAGTAGAAGCCGAGAAAACCGCAATTGTTTAAATTAACGATGTAATCCAGGAATTCGGTTTTGGCGGTGTGGAAAACTGCGAAAAAGGCCGCACACGCGAGATGGCGCCACTTGTACGGTTACCGACATATAATTACCGACCAAATTTTAAAAAATTATTATCCTGGCTCCTGGTGGTTGTTTTAGAAGAAATAGGTGGTCAAATGACAGGGAAACGAATAAGCTACACGATGAAAAATATCCCGTTGCCGTAACTATATCCAGGTGACCGTGCTTGCAATTTGAATTGTTTAATTGTTTATAACAATTGAACTGTACATGGAATACTGTTCCCACCTATTGTAGATGGTAGCTTATTCGGCTAGCTTTCATTTATGTCGTATGATCATTAATGTAGCTCGCCGGCAAGTCGAATTAATCGCATTTGTTTATAATTTATTTAAACAAATTCTGTTATCTCGGCTTCTGCTGGGCCGATTTTAATCGACGGCGTCTCAAATTGAAATTCTGGATTCAAAGAACAATGTATAGGTATGAAAAAATTATAAAGTTCTACATTCATAAATAATGAATTGATTTTACTTTTGCAATCAGAGCGAAATTAGCCAAACGAGCAGACGATACATTAAATAAGCATGAAGTACATCGAAAGCAAATAATCGAAGCTATCGAAACGGGATGAGCCCAAAGAAATATCGCCCTAACGCTTATCAAGTTTGTATACAGATATTGAAAGCAAAGCATTTGCCACAGAATGCAAATCCTATGGTTGTGGTTAAAGTTGGCAGTCGAAGGAAGAAAACAGTGGTTCGCGAGAAAACTGATTCACCAATTTACAACGAAGTATTATCATTCCGAAGTGTCACCTAGAAGAAACTGTCGATTGTATTCATTGCACCTGTTTTTTTAAATGTTACAGTATTTCGTGTTTGATTTTTTTTGTCACCTAGAAGAATTATTGAGCACCAAAATCATGATAGCCGTATACCTGAGGAGATACCTGCGTTTTAAATTTCATGGAAGTACATTTTTTGAAGTTGCGCTTGTATGGGATCATCCAGGTAATAATGAAAATCATCTACGTTGCATTTATCCTCCAATTAATATTTTCCAATTTCAAATATGCTTGGAATTGAAAGCAATATGATGAATTAATTGTTCAGATCGACAATATTATCACAAGTGGGCGATGTTGACGAATCCAAAGGATCTATCAGCTGGACCTAAAGGATATATTAAATGCAACATCGCAATTAATGTAAAGGGAGAGAAATTAAAGGTGTATCCAGATACAGAGGGCGAGGACGATATCGAGGGGTAATTTTCAACATAAACTACCCTTAAACGAAACATGACATACTACCAACGTAACATTAAGAAACTGTCCAACAAAAAATTTTACCTTCTATAGAAAATCGAAATCAATTCTATATATGAATTAATTCCATTAAAAGTGATACTAATATTTACGTTATTCAATTTCTGTTCAACCTTTAATTTAATATACATTTAAAAGGTAATCAAACGTTTTCTCTGAAACCCTATCATATTGAATATCGTTTTATTTTCTATAATCTACTTGTTATACAAATATCCAACAAGAAATTAAACTAAATTTTAAAAATACTTTGAAAACATAAGCTTCTTACAATTGTGTTTCAAACGTCCACCTATTTATTCCCAGGGTTGAACCCCTTCCTGCCTGTGTCTTCGCTCGTTTCCTCGTAATTTCTAAGCGACACCCGTTCATCTACATACATATTGCATTTTCTCTTAATCAACCGGCAGAAAATAGCAACATGTTCCAGTATCCACTTTAACGTTACACGGCGTTCGCGCGACGCGTGTGGCAAAATCGTATTCAGCGTGGACTCGAATTCGAAATGCAACGGGTTTCTCGTCGATTAATGGAAATCGTATAATTACAGGAACCTTTTGTTGCCCGTCGGTGAATTTCTGCCCTTTAGGCAACGAGCGTGCTACATTTTCGCAATTTACCGGGCGGATGGTTTACCGGATATGAGCAGCATTTTCGTAAAAAACGATTCTGAAAATATTAATCCGTTCGTACAGATATCGTTCGCCGGAATGAAGGTGAGTTGACAATTAATATAATATAATACCGTAGACAGTAATAATTTATTAAAATGTTCCAAAATTTTAGTATTTATTAAAACATTTCACGACGATAGGTTCAACATTCCACGTGGATGCAAATCTGCATCTATTTATTATAATACAATAATTTAATGGTAGAATATCTTCAGGAATCGACGAGCCAAGCATGGCAAATATATGGACCAAAATTTAACGAGAAAATTACGTTCCGCGAAATGTTTCCATCCCTCTGTCACCGAATAAGAATTACCATCAAGCATCGTGTTAATAGCTGTCGAACTTGCGTCGTGGCTTCTTACCTATTGAACATGAGCAAAATATCAAATTCTGGAGAGACTGGTAAGACCCGAGTGACTGTTACCGTCGACTATCGTTTTCCCTCAAAAATTCCATCCACCATAGTGTTCAGTGTCACAGAAAAATTGTGAACGAAGTCGAAGGAAATATGTGGAGAATGAAAATCGACGTAGAATCGTAGCGAATGAATTAAAACGACCGAGCAATGGTACACAAACAAAACTCGAATAAACAACTGCAAGCGAAACGTTGATTAACCGAGGCTGCTCGTATTGTTCTATTTGTATTTTATATTCTTCCCCATTTTCCCTCATGGACGAGCAACCCCGCCGTATTTAATGTAACCAAGCTCCATCTGAGCGAGACCAGTTTATATTATTTTTCTACATTCGTACTCCGATTGCCGCAAGCCAGTTCAATCATTCCTGGCTTTTATTGCGATCCCACAAAAATGGAAACAAAGCGGCATGGTAGATCGATTATTTGGTAATTATATATTTCCCAACGGTTCCAAAGGGCTTCTTATGGTATTTCGAAATTCGCTTTCGCTGGCATCGCAAATGATACAATACCCGTAATGGATGTTTTAACGAATGCAGAATATTGTATTTATTTCATAGAAAGATAAATTATTCATACTATTTCGCGATAATATATAATGTAATATTAATACAAAATTTTATTCCCTCTTCTTCTCAATTTGTGAAGCAACAAACGATGTTAATATAAAAGCTTATGTTCCTTTTTCTTTTTCCCTTCTGTTTCCGCAGCTCACGAAATGGAAGGTAATTTAATTTGTATTATCACCTGCTGCTTTTATCAGGTTTCCTGCCGACCTTCGGTCCATCGTTCCTTCACTTTTATGGAACCGGATCTATGGAAAAGAACAGCTGTTTCGGCAAGTGCTCGGCGGCCCTTCCCTTTTATCGCGGCAGAGTACTTCTTTCCCTAAAAATTGAAATCGATGACTCGGAAATCTCGTCTGGCGTCGACTCTGAAATGGAATCCGTGGCTCCAATTAACGAGGTATAAATTGCCGTCAATTCCATTGCCGAGCGTACCCTCGTTTCGTTACTTTACAAAGGAAGAAAGAGATGCGCGATATTTGGAAATTCAATTCGGCACGGTAAAGGACTAATCAACTTCCATTGAATCGAACGCTCGTGCAGAAAGGGTTACGTATAAAACTCCGAGTGGAAACGGTTCGCCGGTGGTCAGACGCGTTTGCAATTTACAGTATATCATTAGCGCACAGTAACAGCGATTGCGCAAATATTTCTTCACCGTGGTAATTAGTATGTCAAGGTAAATCCAGGCGCGATAAAATGGATTTTCCTAATAATTCACCGCCACGATAAACAAAGTTCAACGACAATCTGTTCGGCCAACAATGATAATGAATTAATCGGCGAACTTCGTTTCCCGTGTACAAATAACGAGGCGAACAACGTAGAAAATAACGGGGTGATGTCTCGGTATCATCGATTTAACGGCCGTCTTTCGTGATTCTACGGCGGCACGAACCAGACGGCTCCCTTTGTTATAGCGGATTTAATGCCGAGCCATCACAGTTCTGGACTTTATGAGAATTTTCTTGTAAGGCCGGCACTTTACGACGTACAGTTGTTCCGCGTACAAAATGGGCATAGTTTAATAACTTCTCGGATGTCTTAGGTTCATTAAACTCGGCGAGTTACGTGACAGATTAATAAACTATAACTTCAATCCACGTGCAAAGTGTGTTTTATCAACGCAATAAAATGTTAAAGCGCGCCCTTAATATTCGCCCGAATTCTTTCTCCCTTACAAAGAGAAGCTTATGGAGGACGGAGGAGTATTATCTGGTCGCGGTGGTGTACGACATAAGCATGATCGATCGGCGAAAATTTTGGACGAAATCAATAAGCTTCGAAGTTAGCGTCGGGAACGCTGGTAACGGACAATTCGGCCGTAGTCAGTGCCTCGAGGACAATAACGACGGTAGTGGACTCTCGTGTATACTTTCGTTAACAACTCCTTTCGAATGGTCACGAATTGGGTAACTTCGGGCGGACCCCTTGAAGTATATTGTCTGGCCACTATGCGCCCCATTCTACTGCCACTTGTTAATACGCTCGACAAGTTTACGCTATGCACGGCTGCCCGCTCTCTGCAAATTGTGATTAATTTTCAACAGGAAACCAGATGCCAGAACGGGGACCAGACTTCGAGAGCGAAACCGAGCCACGATTGACTGGCTCCCTGGACGGCAAATATAATTACGTGCCTCTTGGCTCGAGAAAACCCTGCCTTTACGTTAGATCTTGGTGGCCGAATACCGAGTGGAGGATGCACAACAGTAACAGTCTTGGTTTCATTGCTGACTTCCTCGTAAGTTTTTCGTGCTCGATATCCGACGATACATACACTCCACATAAATAAGGGAATCGCAAAATTCTCATCGAGATATCGTCGATCTTGCAACTGCTGTAACTTCGGGAACAAAAATTGTGTAATAGACTAATTTGGTTCGTTTTAATGGTCGCAACAATATTTCTCTCGATATGATATTGTAAAGCGTACAATTTTATTGACCATACTTCCGTCTAGATGATATCTGTAGATCGTTTCACTTAATAACCACCTATTCACGAATCCTTCCTCCAATATCCAGCGAGGTACGAGTTAATTACGCGACGACTTTCTTAACAAGCCCAACGATTATATAAAGCATAAACAAATTAGGAGGCACGATTAACATAGAACAGCTCCAGCGCCTTAGCGAAAACTTTCGCCGATCCCAAAGAAATATTTCATACGTCCTCGAGCCGAGTTCTCGCGGCGGGACGACGGAAACGGGGGGAAATTTGTTTCCAAAGTGGAACGCCGACACGAGAATAATTTCAATTCGACGCGACAGGAGCAGAAGTTGGAGAAACTGGAGGGCATGGTGGAGCTCGAGAATCCGGACGCTTATACATTCTACAACGAAACGATTCGTACCATGAAGAGCCACTGCGTCCGCTATTTGCATGCATTAGACACAGAACGGTACGACAACGAGGGTGGCACAACGAAGCTAGACAGACATCGCGTGAACTTGTGCCGTAAAGAGATCGAGCACATCCTGAAGAGGATCAAGATCAACGGCGAACTTCCGAGCAATCACTACACGAGGATCGCGATGGCTCACGCGTACCAATATTTGGAGAAAGTTAGGAGATTACGCGAGGATGTGAGTTGAATTTTATGACGCCCCGACGGGCGAACCGATTCCTGCTGAATTAAAAAATCATAGAGATCTCATTTCGATAGATCGGGTCTTTGGCGAAGGGGCGATGGGGGCGAGGAGTCGAAAAATGTGTGACCCATGTTCATTGGTATTTGTCACAGAAATAATTTAGTACGAAGTAGCAACTAGAGTACACGTTTCATTCGTATAAAATAGTTGCAAATATATTGCACAATGCCGAATGTTTTGATAGAATATAAATTTTGATACTTTATAAAAGATCAAACAATTTAGCTTTTAACCTCTTGTTTTTAATTTGTATAAGTATAATTTATATAAGATGCTAACGACCCGAATACTTTCTCCGCGTTCTTAATTTCATTAGTAATTTCAATACAAATTTGCTGATCAACTTAACTGTTAACATTTAGCAAAGACCAATACTCAGAACACGGTCAAACCTTTTTCGACACGGTTTTCAATATCTCACCGTACCACATAAAATACAGACAGCCCGTTCCACTTAAAAATGTCTTCACCGCTCCTTTGAAGGGATTTTATTTAGATTTCGAATTTAGAAAGGATTTAGTTTTTCGTTGTTCTTCGTCGCGAGTGAGTCCGCGGAAAAAATGTACGGGGAAGCTCTTAAACACTCCGACGGGTCCCGGGCAACTTTCCTTTAGCTTTTTTCCCCTTACCCTCTTGTTTCGGGGCGGCCCGAGGATGCGATTCAACGAACGGCGAAAGGAGGAACCGAGCGTTCCATCGAAGCTTTCCGCCCCCATACCGTATCGCCATCGTATTTTCTTTCTCGCGGACTGGATTTTCCATGGAATATATGCGGCAAAACGGCGCGCCAACCTTTCAACCTCGAATTCCCCGTGAAATATTTAAAGCTTAACGTCCTTCGCGTTTCCCGCGCACGCCCATGGAAGATTCATTTCGCCGAGAGCAACACAAGACTACTTACGAATTTACCAGCCACAGCATAGCCTCCCGGACGTTTTCATTTGGATGATAGCCGGCTCGAAGCGGGCGGCGTACGCCCGAATTCCGGCTGAGCGGGTTATTTATTCGGAGGAGACGACGGAGAAAGGGCCAATGTGCGGTAGAAAGCTGGACGTATTCCTGAGGAACCCAAAGGACGACGAGGAAGCGGACTACGTGGCCTGCAAGCTGGAAATTTTTCTCTGGCTGGGAAACGCGGAATATATCGGGGCGTGTTGGTCCTCGATTCCACCCGGTTACAAGGTGGACCACGAGGGGAACGTCGAATCGTTCCCGAAATTTTTCGAGTACACCTGCGCCACGGTATGATAATCACTCGTGCGTCGAAATTCGGGAGCAAGGTCAAGTTCTGAAGCGTTTCGTTCGCAGAACGAGCTTTAATTAATGCTGGCAGCGAACAGACACCGGGCACAAAATGAGGATATATTTATTTATACATGGATGCTACTTTTTTTTAATCACCTCCTCGCGCTATCTGCCCGGAATTATCAGCACCGAGTATTGAACATTTTTATCGATAGCTTCCTTCTGCTGCGTTTCTGTGAAATTATTCGATGTTGAGAAGTATATCGTGAATTATACTATTCCCATTCACCTAGTACTAATGAGAAACGCGATTTCAATAATACTGGCAAAGGATTCCCCGAAGAGTGAACACGCCCTTTACGCGGAACTCGATGAGCACTTAAAATAGTTCTCATTATTATTACAAAATTCTTTGTAGATACAATTCGAAAAATCCTCTCGTCTTAACAACATTCCCGAAAATTCCAATATCAACCCTACTTGTCGCCTATGTAAATGATGGATTCGACGGACAATTAATTTAACAACAATGCGAAACACTCGTCGTCGGTGCGATTGAGTGGCTTCGAAAAAATCATTTCGATTCCTCTGTTTAACGTTAATGCCGAACATTTTGCTGGCAGCACCGTCGAATTCGACGCGATTGATCAATGCGATCGGACGGAAGAGCCTTCGGCGATCGCAAGAGAAAACTTGACGTTGATCCTTTCGTATGTTTCGCAACTTTCGGACAGAAAACTGTTCGCGTAACGCGGTCGGAAATATATCCGGACCAAGTGTAAGCGTTAGTTTATCTCGCTTCGCGTTGCAGGCATTCCAATTACGTGCTCACATATTCCAAGGTCGCTTTGATCCAGGCATGGACGCATCCGGTTTATTGGATCCAGCAGTACGTGTTGCATTTCACGGTTACACGGCCGACACCAGAGTAAGTTTCCCATGTCGATAATTCACCCACGCTTCTTGGCCGTCCCTCGAACACGTCGCCTTGTTATTACCACGAAGATTCGTTCGAAGCGGATCGTTATTCGCGTACGGGCCACGCTGGACGCCAATAGCGATCCGTTTCACGAAAGCCGACGCAGAACTTCTTCGCCCACTGTCGTTCTCGCGTCAAGTATTTATATATTTACGAGGGCTTCGGGAGAAACTTTTCCACCCGACGAAACATTCCAGAGTATACGTAAGATTAGCGAACAGGGTTGGAACTGTGATTCAACGTTTGCAGGTGATTAAGCAAACCCTCGACGCGTTTTGGGATCAAACTCTGATACTACCGCCGAGGACCGTGTACGGAACGACGGAATACACGAAATTGAACCCGCCCTCTGTAACTTTGCAAGTGTACGATCAAGACATATGCGTGAGTCTCTTCTCTCGCGTTCTTTCGCACGGCCGTGCTACCGATCAATGTATCTAATTTAATTGAACTCTAATGCACACCGCGATCGTTTTCGATGCGATCGCCCAACCGATCACTGGAGATGAGATAATTCGAGGATCATCCGAGCGGGGAACGTTTCACGCTGGATAGATGACGAGTCGAAATTTGCAGGGCATCAAGGAGTTCTGCGGGAGATGCACAGCCGTGCCATTAGTTAAACTTGCCGAGGAAACTTACTCGCCGCCCGATTTCCCCCCGAAACTTGAGTGGTACAAATTTAAATCGCAAAGGGATTCCGGCGGCTCCCTGCTCGCCGCTTTCGAGCTCATAGAGGTGAGATACGCGATACTAATCGATATTCGCCTCGCGATCGAGCCTCACCCCGCCCACGTATTAACGAAAATCCTCCGTCACCTTTGATCGAGTTGATTTCGAGACTAACGTCGTTCCTTCCAACCGGGATGTTCGATGTCTTCTTCTACCAGCCGAAACGCGAATTTCGCTACGAAGATTAATGTATAAAAAAATAAGAAACATCGTGAATGTATAAATAGACGGGTGCGATTAATGGCCGGTGGTAAAAGTTTTTTAACCACTCGGTGGTATAAACAAAGTGTTGGAAATATGTCTTTCATCAAATGAACAAAGTCTTCCATACGTAATCTGTGTCCGAATAGTTCAATGCATTAGGCAAACATTAAACGCTTCGATTAATTTAACGACAAAGACCCGCCAGTGTTTAGCTAGTCAAGATTGATATTGATTTTAGTATCTTGCGCAATACTTAACGGCGAGCGCATTAATTATGTACGCGCTTGTAACATCGTAACCTGCTGTTACGTATGCGTGAACGCAGACAAAGGACGACGACGAAACCGCGGACCTGGTGATGGATCCCACGACCCAAGACACCACGTATAACATACCGGGCGACATCAGGCCGAAAATGACGAGCTATAGGCTCGAGGTTATATTTTGGGGCGTGAGGAACATGAAGAAGATAAATTACGTACCTGTGCTGAGCCCGCAGATTGTTATAGAGTGCGCCGGTGTTCGCGTTAAATCCGAGGTGATGCAGAACGCTAGGAGGTTCAGCAACTTCAAAGAAATTTATATCACGCTCGACTTGGTAAGACATTTCGGTGTTCTACATTTATTAAATATACAGATATACGCATATATACAGATCGCATTACGATAAAATCTTCCCGAAGGAAATGCCAGAGCTTGATATCTATTATCCATGCGTGACGGTGGAAGCGTACGACTCGCGAGGATTCGGTTGCTTCAAGTACGTCGGGATCTGCATGATACCGAGCGTTTACGTCTTCATGGAGCAATTAATGACTCAGGAGGATTACGAGGAGTGCATGTACGGCACCAGAGCCTCCGCGAAGTCCCCTTGGACGAGAAAACAGTCCATCACCGTTCGTGAGTACTTGCCCCGTTCAACGTGTTTTTTTTGAGGGGGAGGGAAAGAAAATAGAAAAATTTCAACGCCACCAAACGCTTCAACCCCTTCGAACATTCGACTGGGGTTTGAACTCCACTCGGACGCCACTCTCTACTGTATGCTAATAACACGTGACCGTACGTGTTTCGAATGTTTCGGACATATTTCAGGTAGTTATTAAATATTAGCGCTCGGCCGGATCCAACAGCACCCGGACACGAACACGAAACTTTCCTCCAGAATGTTAATAACGTCATGGAAAATACAATTTCGCTCGACACGCAACCGGGAACTTTGTTAATTAAAGTTCGCCGGTCACGTTTGTCCGTTTGCGAATTAAAAAGAAAAAAAAGGAGCAACGTTCCACTGGTCGGGAAACGTCCACGGGCATCAACTGTCTGGCCGGAAATCGAGGCCAAGATTAGCCCGCGTCGGGTTATTAATGGATTTGTCTCTCCATCGACGCTCCAGCCAGCGCTCCGACAATAACCCAGCCTCTATTAATTTTCTGCGGGTCCTGAGCGAGTTCGTTTACCCTCCTCGGGGGACATTTCTTAAATTCTTTTTTGTGGAGGGGGCACCGTTTATTCTGTGCGTGTCTATAACTTTTTGTACGGTTCAACGAACCTATCGTCTTCCCCGTCGATTCTACTGATCGTCGCGAATGCAATACAATCGAGAAGTAGTAATCACGCGGAATTGTAATCTAATCGAGTTTAAACAACGTCGAACCGAGTCGCGGAAAAGTATGTGCCTCGATATATCTATTCCTTACACGGATACATTTCGCGAATATTCCACTTATTGCTTCTATTCTCCTCGTGGAATAATTCCTCCATACAAAGATCGACGTTGCTTAACAGTGTCCCTGCCGATCGATTACGATCCAACGGAGGAGAACGAAAGCATGGAGCTGATTCCTTACAAGGGGATGGAGAAAAGGAGCTCGACGGCAGAGAGGTTCGTTCGTTCCCTGAAGAGTCTGTTTGCATGGCTGCTGCCCGACGGCAGAAGAAAGAAGAAACGCGGGCCCAAGATGAACGACAGGGACGAGTCGCGCGATTGGTGGTGCAAATATTTCGCGTCCCTGGAGGTTGGTGTACGCGTCGAAACGGAGCCGGTCACGCGAGTGATGTTAAAACGTGACGTTTCCAGGAAGAGAGAAGCAGACAGCTAGGCAGCTTTTCACCTGACGCCCCGAAGATCGCGGCGACGTTCAAGGTACGTGCGCGCCTACGCTTTAGAGCATTCTCGCGAGCTCAGCTGTCTCATTGGACGGGGGAACAGGTGTACGACGGTGAGCTGGAGATGCAACCGCAGTACGCCGCCTTTCAGGATCGTTTGAGAACGTTCGAGCTGTGGAAAGGGAAGAAGACCGAGGACCCCGACCACGAGAACGAGAATTATGTCGGGAAATTCAAGGTTCGTCCCGTGTTTGGCGTTTCAATCTCGTTCCGACGACATGCAGATGTTTTAATTGAAAATATAAGATTCTGTTTCATCTTTACTTCGGCTGCGCCTAAACACGACAGTTATAAATTGCACGCTCGGCTCGATTTTAGAATCGATTTTAATTCGTAAAAATTCGTCGATCTTTGCTCCGTACTGTGCATCGATAGGTCGCTGGGGTAATGGAAACTTTCGTCGCGTTTCGTGGGGAGAATTCGAAGTCGATTTGAGTTTAGGATTTTATGGAATCACTGGGTATTGTGGAGTGGTAATTTGAGTGGTATTGTGGTGGTTGTGAGTGGTTTCTTTGGGACGCATGGACATTGAATGTTCAGAGAAACGTTATCAATTTTCCGTCCACCCTGCCTAGTATACGTACTTTAAAGGTTCCCCCCTTTCGTCCCAGCTAAATGTGTACCTTGTTTAAGGAAGTTCGCTGAAAGGTCTTACTGAGATAACAGGTAAGCTCGCGTGTCTTAACTGACTGCTACAAAGTTTATTTAACAAGGGCTGTTAACTACTTTGGACAGTCGTCAAAAACACGGTGTTTCTTGCCCGGCGAACAATTAGAAGACAATTTCACCACCCGGAGAAAGACTATTGCCTGCTATAAATTCATAATTGATTTTCTTTATCGCAGCATTGTTTTTCATGTTATATGTTGCACTGAACCGGATTAAACGCATGGAACGATAAATTTAATTTAAAGGGGCGCATCTGCATGTACCGTTGGCCGCATCCAGGCAACTTGCCCTGCAAAACGAGAAACGGCAGGAACGCGGCCAACGGCCTCCTCAATGATTACCCGTCATCGGAACCCGTCAGATATCTGGTCAGACTTTACGCCGTGAAGGGTGAGCAGCGCTCAATACTTCTACGATAGCCGAGTTGCCGAAACGTCGATTTCATCCGCAGGTATCAATTTGCAGCCTAACGATCCCCTTAGCGGAAGATCGGACCCTTATCTCTGCGTCCGTCTTGGAAAAACGTACATCAACGACAATCAGAATTACGTGGCGAACCAGCTGAATCCAACGTTCGGACGGTGGGTTATGTTACGTTTCATTTCGTTCGCGTCACCTTCTGTCGTCCCGTTACAATTCCTTCGTGTATCTTTCGCTGGGGCGTCACTCCCTTTCGACGAGACTCCCTTGAAAGCCGTTCGGTTTCGTAGATCTCGGACCGGGGGCTGAATTACGAAACTTTCCACGGCGAATATCTCCTTCGGTTTCGCGCGGGCGATGAACTAATGTTGTCGTTCCGTGAAGGATTCCAAATCGTTCCGTCTATTTTTTACTTCGTCGAGGAAAATTCGCGGTGTAATTCAGATACGGATCGGAAGCCGTCACGCCGTTAAGAGAAAATGATTTACAGCATGTTCGAGATAGAGGCGACATTCCCTCAGGATTATATGATGATTATAGAAGTGTGGGACTACGACGCCACATCGTCCGACGATCTGATCGGCGAGACGAGGATCGACTTGGAGAATCGTTTTTACAGCAAACACCGAGCCACCTGCGGCATATCGAGAAGGTATCAGGAGGAGGGCTACAACGCGTGGAGGGATCGCGAGAGGCCTACGCAGATTCTCGATCAGCTTTGCAAAAAGAATAATCTTCCGTTCCCCGAATACGGCAGAGGTTACGTGAAGATTGGGCGAAAACGGTTCCCCATTGAGGAACCAGTTGAGGACGGTCAGTTTCGATGGCACGGCTTCTCTCCGTAGGAACGAGAGGGGTGTTGCCGCGGTCGCCGAACGAATGTCATTTTAACAGTGATCGATGGTTTCCATTCAGGCAACGAGGAATGCATGGCGTTGAACGTGCTTCATCAGTGGCAAGACTTTCCCGTCTGCGGTTTCGCCCTGGTTCCCGAACACGTTGAAAGACGCCCACTTTTTAATTCCACCAGGCCTGGATTGGAGCAGGTTGTAAAAACGAACGAGAAAAGAACGCGTTCGTTCGCTCGGCGACGCGACGGTAGAGTTCTGATAAAGATTGAGACGTTCGCGGAGGAAAAGCCTGGTCGTGAAAACTTTGGGCATCGTTGCGCCTTCGGGAGGGAACATAAAGCGCGATTGGATTCGATTTTGTGTTCCAATTCGGTCCGAAATATTCTTTTCGTTTAATTGAATGATTTAATGTTATTAAATTTGGAAAGGCAATTAGCGCGGATGAGTGGTCTCGAATAATGAACCTTCGTCAGACGATTTCGTTCTCGCCCGACGAAGTTTTCCGTTGACCGTTCTAACAGGTGATATGTATTTTCGATCAACGATACAGGGCAAATTAGAACTTTGGATCGACATGTTTCAAATCGACGAGCTGCCACCGAAGCGAGCCGTTGACATTAGCCCGCCTGTACCGGAGGAATACGAGATCCGCGTGATCGTTTGGAACACCGAGGATGTGCCCCTCGTCGACAGTCAATTCCTTACCGGGGAAAAGTGCTCCGACATTTACGTGAAAGGGTCCGCTAATAAATTGCGAACAGCTCGTTTCGTGAAAATCCACCCCGTAGAAAAATGTCCCGATAAAACGAAATACGAATTTTCTTTTGAATCTTGCTACCGAATCAAGCTACATTAACTTTTGCAATTCTCGTCGAAAGAAAGCTTTATTCGTTCTGACTCCACCCCCTCGGCCCCCCCCCCCTTTGCCCCGTCAATATCGTATCGCGGAAAGTTAAAGTCGCGTGCCGGTTCACTTACGTTTTAATGCAACGACGCTGTTTGCGGGTGATTTCGCGAGCGAATTTGAATAAACTCGTAAAGAAACGAAGCACGGCTATTCGCGATCGAATGCGCGATTCCAGGTGGATTCATCAGGGCGAGTTTCAGAAGACCGACATCCATTACAATTCCCTGAACGGCGAGGGGAACTTCAACTGGCGGTACGTGTTTCGTGTCACGTATTCGAAAGGCGAGCGCGTTATGATCGTACGCAGAAAGATATCCGTCTTTACCAGGAGCGAAGTCGACGAGAAGCTACCGTGCCAGTTGCATCTGCAAGTTTGGGACAGCGATCATTTCTCCGCGGACGATTTTCTCGGTAAAATGAACAGGGCGATACTTTGCGGACCGATGTTAACCGATCAGCTAATGTTCGTTTCCAGGAGCGTTGACTTTGGATTTGTCCAGAATGCCAAGGGGCAGCGCGAACTCGAGGAACTGCTCGGTGAAGCTTCTCGAGCCGAACGCACCAAGGATCGATCTCTTCAAAATGACACGAATTAAAGCCTGGTGGCCGTTTCAGCGACGCGTGAACACGGGCCAGTACGCGCAGGCGGTGCGTATCGTAACAAGCTTTATTATTAACGTTTCATGAAGCAAACGTACGCGTTACACGGTTGCTACCTGTGCGCATCAGTACCGTAACGATGTCAGTTCGTTAAATCGACTCGGTGGCAATATTTTTATTCGAGGCGAAAGCTTACGCGAACAAAATTATCATTGCGAATGATCCACCGCGGGATTAGTGGATATATATATATTTTTTAAATAATTATTAACTAGAGGATATTCGTGGATTTCGAAGCCCACCATTTTTGTTGCGCTAAAAGCGTTCGTGAAATATTAAAGTACGCTAACCCGACGGAATGTATCGATTCAGGGAAAAGTGGAACTGGAAATGTCTATATTGCGAGCAGAGGAAGCCGATGAGCAACCTGCTGGCAGAGGAAGAGAGTCACCTCAAAGTCTACCTCCACCTAAGTATGGCGAATTTTAATTGAAATAAATTGAAACTCTGCGTCAGCTGATGTGATCGTCATTTAAAAGCGATGACATCTTTTTCGCTGAATATTTATTTTGACATAAATTAATTGGAAGTAATTGAAGAATTATTTATAATATTATTCTTTACATTATACAGATTTTTGATGAAATTCGAAATGACGGTAGTATTAGTATTTCTCAATTAGAAAAATTTTTTCGGCACTTTATAAGAATAATTCGTGGAACAATTGAAGCGCACGAAATTAGCGAAACATTGAATCGCGCATCTGATAACTGATAGCTATTCTGAGAGGGTGAACGACATTTAGCGACCGTCGAAGCAAAGTTACCACTCTAGACAGGATCGAAATAAAACTCGAGCGGGATGAACGTGTCAAAGCTAATTCCATGCTCTGCCGCAAATTAAATTAGCGCACATATCGTTCCCTATCAGGATTAAATGGATTAATTTTCGATTTTGATCGTCAATCCGTATAACTGCAAGTAGCTCGGCAACCAGATTATTTCGTTAAGTCGGCAGAGTTAATTGTGGCTCGGCTAACTTTGGCGAATGTATTTCCGTGCAATCTTTTGCACTTTACACGATTAAACGAGTCACTAGAACGGTGCCCCGTATCTTCCACCGTCGCGCACAAAGCTTCGCGGATAACACAAACTTGTAACGCGCTCTACGATCGGAGGCGTCGAACGTCGAAATCGTTGATTTTGTAAGAGGCGGAGTTGCAATTCGTTGCAAAAATTAAATTTTCTTCTCTTGAACTTTCAGCCGGCCAGACACGTCGTTCTCGTGGTTTCGAAATCCGTGGAAAGCCTTCCGTTTCGTGGTCTGCCGATATTACAAATGGAGGATAATATGCTGCTTCATGACCGTCCTATTAGTATTGCTGGCCGCTTGTGCGATATACGCCTTCCCCGGCTACCTGGTGAAACGGATTCTCGGCGCTTGAATCCGCTCGCGAAAAGGAAAGAGGCTCGAGTCGAAGGTGCACACGTCGATGGAACAGGCAGCCGGCCAGTAAATCAGGAAATGGGTCGAAGGAACGATGAATTATCGATTCTGACCATTGCACGACAACACTCGTGCTACTTCGGCGCCGTTAATTGTGCGACAACACAATGGATTTCACCTGGCGGGCGACAATTTTACTAATTAATGGCCGCTGTGTATTGTAAGTTCGAATTATGAATCGTGTTCCGCGGGAATTTCGGAGCAAGGATGCTTCGAGGTTCGGAATTAATTATTCAGCATTAATCGTTGCGCATTGCGCGATTCGATCGCGCCGATGTCGTGCGTAGACGAAATAAAAGTAACGCGCGGCGTGGAGTTTATCCTCGCGTGTAATTTCCGAACGTCGAGGAAATTCGACGAATCGGATAAACAACAGAATATCTTGCCCCCGTGGATAGATATAATTGAGAAATGATAATTTTCTAATTCGCGTCGATTATAAAAACCGAATAATAAATCACGCACATAATTCCCTCGCGTATTCAACGGAGGGGCCTTAAATTGAACTCGATCCATTACTCTCCTCGATATTACAAATCTCGCACACCTTTGCATCAAACGGATTACAGCGAAGCTCGTCGCGAGCTGATAATTGTTCGCCGTACGCGCGGCTCGAGCTTGTTTTTGTCGCATCGCGATGCTCACGGAAAATTCTTCGCGCAACTGGAATACTGAAACGAATCGATATTACGAGGCAACGCGACGAATAAAAATGCACGTTTCGCCGCGGACATGAACGAGCGTTGATTTCTTCGTGACTCGAGGCAGTTTTTTAAGAATTGTTCGCACGATGAAAGTGCAGGGGCAGCCTGGGCGGTTCGATAGACATGCAGCCAGGTAGGAAAGAGGTAACATGACGTAACAACGAGATCAATAACTCAACCGTTTTGTGCGAAAGTTTATTGAACTCGACTTTTCTTAATGGCTTCGCCCCGTCGAATCTCGTGCCAATTTTACGACCGCGGTAAGCAACGCGTTTGCTTGCCCCGTGCCTTGCCTCGCATTAACCGCGATAAAACACTTTACGGCCGAGCTCGAGGAAACATTTCTAAGTATTCTAAACTGCATTTTCCGAGAACCGCCCCTCGACTTACTGATTCGCGACATTCCCGATGAAACTAGCCGCGCTGAAATGACAAATCTGTATACCTTTCCCCATTGGATTCAGCCTCGAGTGTTTTCCGTTCGACTTTAAAACTGAAGCGACACCAGGTATGGGAACGCCGTTAACTCTGTACATATGCTGTTTTCTCTGTTGAAACAAAAGTGTGCAATATAAAGTTTTATGAATCAAAACTGTGGAGCGTAGAAAGTTTCTCGCTTCTCGCAGCGCGTTACCCAAATGCACAGTAGATAGCTGCGCTATGCGTTGATACGAAATGAGTTTTTTTTATAGACGACAGGCGTACATATATTAGCGCGGTTCGTCGGTGTCGATTTTCAGGCAGGTACGACGCGATGCATTTTCGCGAAGTGCGTACATCGCGCGTACCGTATATTTCCGCCTGGCGGAACTTTTATTATTACCAACGCTCGTTACCGATATCGAGCTGTCCGATAAAATAGAAGCACGATCCGGCACGAACCCGCTACTATTCTTCGCGCGACGTATTCGACGAATCCGTCGAGCAAGACTGACGCGCGATATAGACACGTCCATCCCCGTCAACGAATATTTCTTCTCTAATCAAACGAAAATATATCAAAAGGGGCACGTGTATAACCACCGTCGTTCGTTATTAAACGAACCTTCAACCTTTACGGACACCCGTGGCACAGCGAGTCCCTGCCCCCCTTCCACAGAGGCAATTAGTTATTCGTTGCTCCAGTATCGTCCCCGAACGTTTCGACAGGTGAATCGCCAATAACGCGTCGGCACGAATAATCGAAACGGAATCGCGGCCGCCTCAGAATCGAGCGCATTAAAATCGAACGCAATGCAAAGCACCGGGTATAAACACCGCGTCGAATCAACGACCCCGACAGGCGAAAGAGTCGAAGGCACGCGAACCTGCATGCGGTTCCAATGGCGAATCCATAGTTCACGACCGTGTTTTCGTTGCATGCGGCACGGGGGAGGGAAAGCGGGTCCACGGGGAACCGTTTAACTCGGGAAATTAGGCGGCTAAGTTTTCGCTACCGTACGAACGTGAATTCGTTTATTTGACAGTTGGCACAACGCGAGCCGATGCGTCGAACCGTGGCTGGCGTGTCGGCTAAATTCGGCCTTAAATGCATCGCGTGCCCTATCCGGGCAAGTATCTCTCGATTGCGGGCCAACGACCTGCCTCTATGAAAAGTGCCCTCGGCATCGCGATAGCGTCGAGATTTCGCGACGCGGCGTATCGCGACAACCGCTTTAGATTTTGCAGCAACAAAGTGCGAAACGTCGTGGACGTGTGACGGAATTTGTTTGCAAACTGAAGGGATGCGTGGAGACCGATTTTCGTTCTTCCATCGTTTTGCTCGTAGCGCCGCTGTGCACGGTATTTAAATAAAGGGGCACAACGAAGATGTGATTGATTTTCCCGGGATCATTAATTTGTCGACGTTTATTCATTTTCGTGTAGTTCCAGTTCCGAATCCGTTTATCGAGTAACGCCGCGGTCTCAACAGGGGTTGTCGTTTCCCTTAAACCCTATACCTTTAATAATTACTTGAATGCATACCTTCAATCTCACATTCCCTTATACGTATACGCAGCGAGTGCAACGTTGCATCCGCGTTCAATTATATTCCCGTGGGACCGCGGGATTCCTAAACAAGACTCTGAGTTACTTGTTATCTCCATGCGGACGAATTCCCCGCAGCGCAGTTGCATCGTAAACCGGGAAGCCGCGGCATAGTTGTAACGGCGTTTTCCGCTCCCGCGAAAGAATAAAAAAATAGAAGGGACAAGGTGGTTCATTCGCGGAAAAACGAAATTTCCTTGCTCCACCGTTGCTGTTTAACGGCCGGGGAAATATTTATCGTCGGCGCGCGGCGTACGAGGAACAAGTTTCCCGGTGCGCCTGAATTTTGTCGCGAATTTTGTTGAAAGTGGTATAGGGTGGAAAACATCGCGGCGATGCGCCGGTTATCAACCGGTTGGTACGCGCGACGCTCAACTATCAAGCATGCCGAAACACCCGGCAGAAACGAAACTCCGCGGAGCTTCCGCGACCGATGGTGTTCCTGGCTGGCGGCCAGTTATCGGATCCCTATAAAACAGCGACCATTAATATCGCAATCGTAGACACACGTTCGTGCCTTGAAAATTTAACGCCGCGAGTTCCTGGAACGGCAGCGGCGGAATAAATTTCGTTACATTATTTAATGACCATAAATCGTCCCTTCTTCCGTGCTACTTCACCTGAATGAGGACTTTTGCGCCGGCTCCGTGAGCCGCCCTTTGCATTTACTTTACAACACCTGGCCTCGTGCTGCACGCCAGATACCTTTATGCAGCGCGAGGGTAAAATCGAGATAAATATTACTCGTAACATCGTCGGTTGATGGGTCGCGTATGATAGCGGCTAGATCGTTCATGGGGCTCGCCTCCAAGAATAGCTCGAGGAGTGTTTTTAATGTATTGACGACGGGTGGCAGTTTTTGGTGAAAATTGGCAGTGCTCGTTGATTCAATCGTATAGCAATACGCACATGGTATATTACTATGTACTATAGGAAACATTAAAGATCTTTTACTTATTCAATTTTTATAACAGCTTTCTTCGTGAGGTTTCTCGTTTCCCGTTGATTATGTGTTGAAAATATATTTTTTTCATTATATTTTTGCAAGAATCTAATTTTCTCCGCACAGGTGACGCAGTTGGCCTTAAAACATTGATACAATAGTACAGGTAATTGGTACCTTTTTAGCTTACGTTATCACGGGAACGTATCTGACATTCCGTTCGCGACGGGACCATATTTTGAAAAAGTTTCGACGCTACACAAATTGTGAACATGCACCGATTCTGTTGCCACGAAACGGGTGCTGCGCCTGCAAGTAGGCCGTGTCGAAGTTTTGGGAAACTTTCTCGAACGACACGCCGGCGGAACGTGCTTAGCGATATCGATAAAGCTATGGAAGTAACGGAGAATGGATATCATAAACGGGTGCACAGTTCGTGCATCAAGAATGTGTATAAGCGTTACCAGAATAAATAATTAATTGTGCAATTCAAAGGAACTATATTTGTCTAATTAAATGGATGGTAACTGTTTCACAGAAAAATATTAGCCGAGGCAAATAAACGAGAACAAATAATAATTCGTAGCGCCTCGAAGTCGGCATAGTTGTAGCGTAGAGACGATTGAATTTCAGCATTCCAATTGCTCGAATACCTTTATCCGTCGCAGTGCACGTTAAAGTTTATATAATGATGTGCTGCATAGATTAGCACGAGCGAGAGCAAATGTTATTTACTGTAGCTACAAATCTACCGTACCTATATGCGTGCCGAAATTGCAAATGGTAATAAGTCGACATTTGAACGACCAATAGCTTAATAATTTAATGATACAGTCGAATGTTCTGGCAGTGAATGCAGGTTCGCGCAATATTCAAGTAAAACGTGGTAAGAAACGTAATACTTTCTTTTTCTTTTTTTTTTTTTATGAAGATAGTATAATAGTATTCTGAGAACTTTTAATTACTATGGAAACTGCTAGGGATTAAAAGCTTGAGCTCGTCGTAAACTTGCGTCAATGTGTCGGTATTCACGGAAATGGTAGCTTATAATTTGTTTGCAGGCGGTTCCATCGAACGTGCTTTGAGTGATTTTTACGAGAATCCTCGGGTCTCAGCGGGAATGCTGTTGTTTCAATGAAACTCGATATTGTTTAGTAGCTAAAAGCTTCCAGGAGATGACATTGTCCTCAATTATCCCCGGCGATATCCCGCAGTTATTCGCCCGTGTTCCCTTTTTGCAACGAGAAAGTCGTTGCTACTGTAAACGATTATTTCAGGGATCACCGGTTAACTGCGCCATACAGTAAAATTGTTTACCTTTATAGTTTTAACTGACCCTTCGATGTACCTTTGTTATTCAACAAATGAAACAAATCGTCGAATAATTTTTTAAAACAACTTTCCTTCTTAAAACGTGAAATATTTGAGGAATATTAATCCTCACGGCAGCCACCTATGTACGCGCGCGTACGAAACGTTCAAACACGAGAATCAATTTCCACGTGAGAAAGAAACGCGAACGTTTCGTTCACGCGCGTAGCGCTCAAATGCTCAAACGGCGCTCGCATAACGACAGATTCGCAAATCATCAATGATCGTCGTCGAAATGCCCGTGGAAGAATTAGCATTGCAAATGTCGCGAACATTCGCGTAGATGTCGCGGCGGCTCTATCATTAAACGTACACGCGCACGAAGATTACACGTTTCACGTATGTTTCGCTGCAATATCATCCCTCAAATAGCTGGTCGCGACGCTACTTCTTACAATTGGCGAAAGGTCGCGCAACAACACGAAGCAGCACCGGTGCCTCGTTTACCTCTCGCGTGTATACGGCAATCGTTCGTCCCGTTTAGTTCACCCTTTTTATTGTTCGCGACGGGGAACAGGTAGAGGCGGACAGGGGGTATCGAAGTGAGAACGCGGCGTCGCGACGCCTCGAGTCGCGTCGTTCACCCCTTGCCGGGCCACGTGACCCGAATGGCGCCGACGTACGGTGAGTGCGACGGACCCGAGAGCGTCAAGCGACGCGACGCGACGCGAAACGTGCCGACGCCGGCCGAGTACGCACGAGGGCGTCGCGACGGCAACCACGTTTTCTACCCTCGCTTTCAGTCTGTCGTGGTGTGTCCTGTTGGTCGGCTGGTGCGGCAAAGTACGCGTTCCCTTCTCTCGTTCTCTCCCTCCTCTGTTCATCTCTCTCACCCACACAAACACACACGCACATACACACATACACACACACACACACTCACTCTCTCTGTCTGTCGTCGGTGTTTTCCATCGTGATTCACGTTGCGTGATTTTACTTCGCGCGCCAAAATCGTCGTTGATATATTTTTTTTTTACCTCTGTGCAACGTCGTTGAACAGAGGGAGAGAGGCCCGCCGTCGATGGGTGCGCACTGCCCAGTGGAGAACCGGCGAACAGTGTTGCTGTGAATTTCTCATTTTCTTTTTCCTCTTCGTTTCTTGTTGACTACCCCCGCTGTGCGAGTACGCCGGGGCGTCCGCGTGAACGACTCGATTTTTGCCGCGTGCATACGACGACCGGGTGACACCTAAGTGCGACATCGAACGGATCGTCGTCTACCGGGCGAATTCGTTCGTCGCCGTAACGGAACGGACATGCACACGGCCGAGTGGCGTTTCGCGGACGGATGAACGCGGCTGGCAGTGACTCGATGCAGAGGGACGCTAAGGTAAGGGTTCAATGCACGCGGACGGCGCCGTTGGCACGCGAGCGACGTCGCACAGAAAAGTATAACGCGTCCCGCACAACCTGTCAGATATTTCGTGGGACGCGACGCGTTCAATCGCCCGCCCAGTGCGACACTCTCACCCTCTCGCCGATTTGTGACCGGTCCGGCGCGCAATTTCACCCCCCGTTCCCACCTTTCGCGCGGTGGACACCTCGTGACCCGTTCACCGTGCGTTACCCCTTCGGTCGGGATCGCGTTGGGGGACGCGACGTCGGGTTATCTTAGCTGAGCAGATTCTTCGACGACAGATCACGCACTCGCGACGAACGGCGATTGCGAGCGCGGAACGTGCAAAATTCCGATTCTTGTTGCTCGTGTAATGTGCGAATCGAAGGGTGTATTCGTTTCGCCGCGGGACAAGACCATTTTGCGAGTTATTGCAGCCCGTGCGCGCGTGAAGAGTAACTCGATGAACGGAAGAAAATTCGGTATCTGGTAGGATAATCTGTTGGCGAGAGATACCAGTGAGATAAAATCGCTAGCCGAATCAATACGCCGTGAACTGGTGGTTGTGCGTATGGGGTGTCCCACGAAAACGAATTGTACGAATTAACGGGCACGGGCGATTTCCGTCGGTAACGATTTATAAAAGCTCGTCGCTCTTCCTTAATATTCAGACCGAACAAGTAAAGTTGAATAGAGGAAACGGTGAAAAAAAAATACAACAATTTTTTGATCGCCAGTTAATGAAACGAAGCGGACAACGTTATACAGGGTATTCTCCGAAGAGTATCCTATAGAGGGTATCCTGTATAGGGTATTATAAGTATAATCCTGCCTCCCTACTACGTAATGACGTTCGTTTTCGGAAGTAATTAAGACTCATCGAATCGGCGCCATTCTACGTCGACTAGTTTCCGGGTTAACGTGCTCCGGGAGCGGTCGGGAAAGGGGGCCAGATTTTATTAACTGGTACTGGGAGTAAGTGAGGCTCGTGTGTATGCCACATATGCACCTGCTGACGAAACACCACGCGTCTTTCATCGTGTGCCAGCGCTGAAAAGAGCGCAAACAGGGCTGAAACGCGCGTGATTCATTTGCTGGCTCGAACTCGACGATAACGACGAAGGAAGCACGACGAAACGGTTGAAATTAGTCGGGATTCCCTTAGACAGCTTGAGATAAGTGGAACTTCTTCGCAGAATTTTCCACGAAATCGGACAGACGGATAATGAATTATTCCACAGAATCTTCCGCCATCAAGGTGTCCATCAGAATCGCGTATTTTTGTGCTTCGTCGCGAAGCTTCCCGATGGCAAGTGGCCCGAAATTATCTTCATTGCATTCCGTGTAACCGAGAGTCGCGATAGAAGACGAGGGTGAACTTTGATAGGTCAGGGGTGATAGCGCCGAAAATCCTGGCAACAAGTCCGGAGAGGTGACAGTAACACGGTCGAAGGTGAATGATGGAATGCAAGGTGAAGTGCGGGAAACGACTTTCACCGGGACGGAGCAGGCCGAGGACGAAGATGTACCCGATAAGTAAAATGGATGAACTTTTTATCCGCAGAATTATAATCCCCTACGAAGGGGACGCGATAACGATAAACCGAATGAAATACATTTTTCGTTCAGGACGATGGCGGTAAGCCCTGCCCGGCCAGTATCCTCCCCGGCACCCTAAGAAAATTTATTCCCCCGGATAGGAGATGTTTATCCGGCGAGGGCGACGCTATCGTCTAACGGAACGAGGAGAAAATTGTGAAACACAGGATCACAAATTCCCAATCGGCCTGCGACGTTCGAGTCCAGTTTTAATCTGCGCGATTTTAGCCGAGTAAAACTTTACCGCTACGCGATAAAACGGTCCAATTAAGCGCGCCGGATAAAGCTCAGCTTGGAATGGTCCGGGGCGTAATGAAGCGGCTTCTGTATCGAGGGAATTTGAAAATCTTGTTTGTTCCGTCGAAGAAGCTTCGATCCCTTGCCGCTCGTCCCGTTGCATTGTTCCTCGTTGCAGCTCGGTTTATCTTCCCGCTGTACAAAAGGTCTCCCAAGCATTGATCAAACTTGGAGAAGTTCGGTTCATCCGTTGCTCAAGCTCGTGCATCGATGGTCGTGGAAGAACGGGGAGGATAGGTATCCATAGGTGAATGCGTCCTTTCAAAAAGGATGCTTTCGCTGAAACAATAAACGCACGAGAAGCCGGTATAACAAAACTTCTGCCGCGGTATAAGGAAATTTAAACGTTCCATTGAAAAGAAGCAGAAACTCCCCGCGAAGAAATTCTGGGCGGTCGTCTTCGATCGCGCCTCCGTCCACTTGTTCGGCTGTTTCTACTTTTTTCTTTTTTACATAGAAATATCTCGGTTATTCGTCCACCGTTAAACGTTCGACGCCGGGCTCGCGAGTCCGTTCTTTTTTTTTTTTTATTTTTATTCCTCTGTTTGACAAGGGCACAACGAACGATTTTAAAACTAAGTGGTACGTCAAGAACACTTTGCTGTTTTTATATTTCGAACGCGATCGGTCGCGGAACGATGATGTTAACTCGTGCTTCTCGCACGCTGAAAGCTGCGTTCACTTTTGCGAAAGAAACGGGAGCGTGTCGTAACTGAGGCGAGATAATAGCAAATGGTCGCAATCTTTCCCGAGCGAAGACATATCGTTTATTCTGGAAATAAAACGAGGCATTACGGACCGAGTTTGAAATATGTATATGCTATGGAATGCTTGATGCTGAAACGGCACGAACACGTAGCCGAACGTGTATAAATAAAAATGTTCGCATAGAGAAATGGGAAGTGGTGAAGTCAACATTAACTCGTGGGAATGTTACGCGTATTGCTGTTCGGTACAGGTGAATTCGTGATGGATTAGTACCGAATTGTCTACAATTTTTTGAGGGGAAGGCACTGTTGCCTCATAATTTATTGCTTGAGCCGTAAAAGCCGGATAATTTATCGTGGACGGAGATGGAAGATTTAGAGTGCTCGCAAAAAACCATCGTAAATTCAACATTGGAGTAAGAAGCCCGCTGCTGTTCCACGCGATTGACAGTTAATGCGCAATACAGTACAATGGAATTACTGATAATTTCACATGCAAACAATATAAATCGTTTCGCGTGTAAGAGCCGCGTTCATTTCGACGAAGAAAAATCTGGTCAGCGATTCGTTGCCGTGCGTGTTTAACATTTGGGAAAAAGATACGATAATTCATCACGCGTAACGATCTGTAGCCAGCTGCGTAGTGTTCTCTGTTTTTTATGCAACAGTACGAACGAGAATTCGTCGGATTCGAATCCGATGACTGATGAGGAATTCGCGTGTCGGCGCTATGAGCCTCCCTTATGTCTCGTGGGTGAACTGTACGGTGGATAATTAACAAAGACAAACGCGTTTGTCGGGAGAACAAAGAACGTTTGCTCTGCTTTGCTTGAACCTTATATCCTTAATAGCCGTTTCGTGTCAAATTCTTTTGTACGAGATTGTTTAGCAAAATCCGTCCGATTCTTGATTAAATTCGCCACGGAACCACGTGGCAGGAAACATTTGGAGCTTCGCGACATGTAGTGCCGATTGAGGGGCTCAAGGGGGTGTAGCAACATGGCCGGCAATGAAATGTAACGTATGCAGAAGCGCGTATGCATTTAAATTGAGCAGAGGCGAATTTATGAACGCCGGGCCGTGCTTCGAGACCCACATTTTCAGTCGCTCCCTCGGGAGACATGTAAACGTAGCGAAACTGACAGAGGCTGCAGCCTCGCCTCGGTCGTTCTGAGCAACGCGAAGTGAATTGAGAGTTACTTTTAATTGTCGAGTCGTGACTGAGGATTACGTATTGGCTCGCTCGGTGTTACCGCGTTAAAGGGGAAACGGGCTGACTGGTCGGTGTAGTAAACAGCATAATTATTCCAATTACTCGCGTTAACCTGGGACACCAGGTTCCACCATCGACTGAGCGACTGCTTTAACGTAAAATGGGAAATTACACGGGGAATATAAAGGCCGAAAGGCTGAACTGATCCTCTGGAAATTATCGAGGGAAAGGGAATAGGTCAATCGGATTGGTGGGCCGAGGTTCCAAGCCGAATTTTCTGCTAGTCAGACCCGTTCCTCTGATAATTGAGTTCTCCAGACCATCGATAAATTCTTCTTTGTCGTCCCTGATATTAAACGAGCGATTTACTCCTAAAACCGTCCCGAGTGTGTACGAAAATTCTGCATCTTCGCTACGAAAACACGAAGGACGTTCTTCTTTTTAACATCGATTTTTAATATTCGGGAAAATGGACATTAAGAGGGGTGAAATATCTTTCCAACAATGGTTACCACCGTTCTTTCTATAACGAAGAGCACGAAACTCAGGTAAACGATGTATCCGGTTGTAAACGACAGATAATTTTAACGAAGACCATAAACACGTAAAAATATAAAACCGAGTTTGCCCGTCAAACAGAGTTAACCAGCAGTGATATTTTCCCGGCGACATAAATGTGGAAGGATCGTGACGTGGTAGCGTGTATGATCGTGACAGGAAATAGGTTTAAATTTAACGAAGTTGACGGAAAACACTTTCCGCGCGACGCGAAACGTTTTGCATAACAAGGATCGAACGTTTCGTTGCTTACTCATATTGTGCTTCGAGGAGTATGGCTAGTCGAATTATTTTGGTATGCAATGTACATATGTTATCCGCTTGTTCATTCTCTCATTCATCTCGACGTTAACAGTAATTAAATTTTTGATCTATCTCTCTCTCCCCGTCTGTGGCACAAAGAATCGTCGACATTTTCTCGGCTAACCTGCCGCTCTTCTTTGCGAAACTTCTCGCGCTTCCCAAGAAGATCTACGAGAGCAGGGTGCAAGCGAGCAAAGTGGATATGGAAGAACTTCGTAATTCAATTGTTGCAATTTCTTAGAGCCCCCGCAGTGTCACACATTTTCTTACCTTGCTACGAAATTGGCCTTTAAACATTCGACGGTTGAATTAGCCGTACGGCCAAAGATATCTCGCAATTGTTCCGCGAAACGGATCTGCATTCCGTAAACTTTATTTCCAGCAGTGAAATTGAATTTCAGCAGTCGGGGAGAGTTACGTACAATTTATACGAGATTAGAGTATTACTGTTACTAAACGCGGTCTTAGAATCGTTTCAAAGAATATCTCTAAGGGGCTCAGGGGGTATTTGGAATTCGATTCCCCTGGAGGGATTCTCTAGAAGCGGCAGGTGTCTCGCACGCCTTTGTATACGTAAACCGGTGCATGATTTATGGAAAACCGTCGCACCACGGTGAAACGAAAGGTGGATAAACTTATTCCGTGTCTGATGAGAGGAAAAAATTCGACGAACGTTCCGATGGGGCAACCAAACGAATAAACAGCTGGTAATTAAAAGTTTCACGCGACAGTAAAATTAATACGAACAAATTCGCGATCTTTACAAGAAACGAGAGGTATCAGCGGGACGATACATGATCCTGTCCAGTGAAATGTGCCGTAAGCATCAACAGGCGGAAACGATTAAGAGACCCTTGTTCGTCGATCGCGAGGGAACCCGGAGCATCGTGTTTTCGTCGAAGGTAGAAGAACGATTTCACCGACGATTTTCGGCGTGAGATGAAAAATTGAAAAGTCCACGGTCCACGTCGAGCCCGTGCCATCGATTTAACCAATCGGCTTCCAATCTTCTCCTCTTATCTCAAGACCGAAGAGGAAGGAGAAGAGGGAATGGGGAAAAGAGAGCAACGCTTTTGTGAGGCGTCCCTCGTCCCTCTCTCGGGTCAAATTGAATTCTACCAGCGTCTGTTGAGCAAGAGGACGCGCGGCGGAGCTGGTTGGTGGAAAACGTGCAAGAGTGAAGCGGGCACGATTTATTTTTACCCCGGACGTGGCACCGGAAGGTGCGGTATTTTCACTCGATCCAGAAGGTCTTCTTGGGTATCGCTGAGGGCTTTCGAAGAACAGCGGAGAGACGCGGGTGTCCGCGGACGGGTGAGAGGACGGACCGAGAAAAAGGGGGACGAATCGTCGCGACTGCGGAAGAAAGTTCAAAGTGCCTCTCGTCTTATCCTCGAGAAACGCTGCGCCTCGCCGCCACTGCTTTCCCGGACGTTTCTGTTGTTTCTTTTGGAACGTCGAAAAATTGAACGCGTCGAAGACGGGGGGTTAGGAAATTCGGGCCAGCGCTTTGAACATGTCGTGCCTCTCGCGAGCTATCGAAATTACTGGCTGCATTGTCGACGGCGGGATTTTTTTTTTTACGAACGGCGCTTTGATCTATGCTAATGCAGGCGTGCGAGGCTGCGCAGCGTCCCTTTGAATTTTCGGTTTTCGAATTATACGGCGGAGTGTGAGGGAAAGCAGATCCGTGGATCATTTCTGTACTTTGTTTATTAAACATGTTCGCGTAAGAAAGAAATTTGTTGAACGAAAAGAAACGAATGCAGTGCCCTTTTAATCAATTGATAACTAATTGGAAAAGTCACGTGCCCTTTCGTTTTGTACATTGAGCATTGATATTATAGCTACTGGGTGATCTGAATAGATTTGTATTTTCGTTTTGAAGTGGCGAAAATTGTGATTCGCTGGTCGTAATTAAAGGAATGCACGTTGGTGGGCTTTGATTGTATGTGGATTAGTTTTATTTTTCATGAATGTCGAGTGGTGATTGACGAATATCTCGGCGAACGCGTATCCTTTGAGAGTTGTAACGAGATGCCAAAAGATCAGTGCTTGTGGACTTGCGAACTTGCTACTTCCAGGTATTCGTTTGCGGTAGTTGAAGAGCTCCTCGCCGCGGGCGAGGTTTTTAAAGTGCAGTTTAATTATTTAGTTGACGACGGTTCTTGGTAATCTTTTGTTGTTCACCAAGTAACTCGGTCATTGGAAGTTGGCAGGTAACGTTTTAATCACTAATTGTTTCGAATATCCAATTATCGTTTCATTGTTCGTTTCACTACTCTGTCGCCGAGTAACATTAATCATACTCAATGCAGCGATGCTATCTACTTCGAAACATTCCAGTGGTATCGACATAAAATCTCTATTCAATTTACGTTGAATAAATTCTGTTAATTAATGTGTACCTTCGCAATTGGTGTAGACGCAAGGGTTACAGCACCTCGTACTATTATTTGTAGAATACCTGTCACAATTCTAGTCATTTTGGAGGAACTATCAAACAATATTAATGAACTCGCGAAGCGTTAATCGCGTGAACTGAAATTTACGATTGTAGATCGGGCAGGTGATTAATCCCGAGCCGTATTGGAGACCGTTTTCTGTGTAAATATTAACGTAACAACACGAATAAGTAATATGAAATATTCCAAGACAAGCGTTCGCTATGCTTATCAATTAATAAGAAAGGCAATGAAAACGAAACGCGAGCGTTTTAAACGGGAATTAATTTTATCAAAGAAAATAGTTATCCTTTCGTTCAAAGAACAGTGCGAAAGAAGAATGAATTGAATTATAATAAAGTCACCAAGTTGGAAATTAAAGTCTCGACCGAGTCTACGGTGGATTATCGCTGTTCTTTCACCCAAGAATCCGAGGTGACGGGTTATCTGTAATCCATTGAAACGTCGTATGCAAACGAAATCGTAGCTGAAAGTTCGTAATTCGTTCGCGTTCGTTCAGCGAGCTTCAAATACGCGAAAGAACTATACTACGATGCATTCTACCAATATCTTCCAATTCAGATTACTCCGAAGTAGTTTCGTGCGCTTTTCACGAGACTTCGCGGCGATTATTTTTCGCATGGATCCTCGCGGTATTTACTTCCACGAAGATAAGCAAACAGGAGGGAAACAAGCGGCGTGGGAGAAACGTAATGGATTCCTAGTTTAGAGCAGAACATGTAAATGTGGGGGGGTAGCTTTGTACAGAGGGAACGGTATTCACCGCAACGAATTTAATTTAATAGGCTCCAAGGGTCGTGAAATAACCGTGCAAATGAGTCGTACAGGAATAACAGGTCACTTGAATTATGCATAATCCTTTCGTTCCCCCCTTTTATTTCCGTGCTCGTGTATATTCGCCCCCGAGAGGAAATTTCGATACGTTGAAAAATTGGAATTAAACTGGCAGTAAGTCTTTGATCGTGTTCGTAATTACAACGTTGCTTAAAGCGTTTAACCGTCACGTTATTTCTATCGTTTGATTGTAATTATAATGGAATGGTATAAACAATTTCCATTGCCGTTTCGTGACCACCTCGGTGTGAAACAGCGCTTTGTAAAATTGCGCTCGAAGAAGGATATCGGATAATGCGTTGTATTTGATCGTGTCGAAATCGATATTCTATGAACCATTACGTTTTGTTTATCGTTTTCGTTTACGCGTAAACTATTTCTTGGCGTCTATCGTTCCGATGGCCACGCTACAGGGAAACGCTATTAATTTGCAAATTAGACGCGAAATGAATTTATTGATCGAGATTTCATAGCTACGTTAGAGGAGATCGCCGTTGACGCGTTTCACTCGTAATTCGTTCATGCGATATAATCCGTGGATGCCACGAAGCATATAAGTTTATGACCAAAATTTCCATGACGAAAGTTATTAATTAATAATTACTTTACCGAGCAAGCTAGTTCCCGTTCACAACGATGCACCGCCAATTATTTATCGACCATGATCCACCGTTCTTTATAGTTCACTGATCGTTTGTTTGATAACATTTTAATTAACGTGGCGCGTTATTTGTTTGCAAACAGCTCCGTTCACGGTGTTCATTTCTATAAAAATAGGCAATAAAACATTTGTTATAAATTTGATTGAAGAATTCATATTGTATCCGTCCCACGTTAGTTATATTCGATATTTTTTATCATGATTGTTAGTACAAACCGGAATGTGAAGCTGACATCAATGCCGACGTCACTCGTTCATCAATTATTAACGCCTCCTACTGCTGCAAGTTTTCGTTTACCGGAAAATGTATTCCGAGGGGCAAGATTTTCTATGTATACGCTTGAAAATTCATGTAGCACGTACACGGCGTAGTGGAATATAATGTAACGGGCGACGTAAAACAAACCAGCAGGTAATATAAAAAGATAACGAGAACCGTAACCTTGTTTTTATTACGCTACATCGCATCCCTATTTAATTTCCGCAAATTTTATTATTCACCCAACTGCGTCGTTCGTTGATTTTTTACCTTCTGTTTAAATGGCACAACGAAGCCCCTGTAGCGATCAAAGCCAAACAAATTTTCGTTCCACGATTTTTCCTTCGTCCGATTTTATTTTCGCATTTCCACTCGAGATTTCCTATTGCTACGCGTATCGAAACCGTTCTGCTGTTCGGCTGTACATTTCGCTGTACACGGTGGAAAATATGCTGCCTTCGCTGTCCATCCCACGGCAGGATCATTACGGTTGGAAGTTTCAATTCGCGAAACTTCGATAGGAAACAGCGCGAGTGAAACCTCGTGAAACTATCGAACTATTCGGCCGCATTAATAAGGCGGAATGCGATCGAACGTAATCTGAAATTACCCCACACTGTTTACACTATCCTGGTCTGGCACGACCTTACCCTCGATTAACCCGTTTACGCACGTTTGCTTACCTGCACCTTGAAACATCGCGCTGTCTTTCACAGAAACTGACATTACCTTTCGACGCAGTACATTGATAAGAGCCATCTACCCAAGACACGTCGATATGTTTTCGATAATCAAATTGGAATGTTCTGAAGCTAAATTATTTCTGTTTCGTCGGATATAAATATTCGATCGAATGAATGTTCAGATTAGGGAAGAAAATCGTCGCACAATTTTACGATAACGTCTATGGCAGCAGATAGAGACATGTTTTCATACGTCGATCGATAACTCCGTGGTTACTAGCTCTTGGTTAATACCACTTAAGAACAAAAGGTGACTTAATGGTTCTCCGCTGAGCACCATGTTGTGCCAGGTAAGCCGATGTTCATTTAATATTGATCGATACAACACGATTAGCCCGTACGCGATGTCCATTCCGTTCGAATTAAATTGCAACGGACATGTTAATTTCGTTAAACGTAATTCACGTAGCACATGCCACCGGGCAATAATCAGTGAGTTAACTACTTAACAAACCCTTTGCTTCGCGGTTGAATCTCTCCTTTACATAGACGTCGATAAAAAAATTTGTGCAATCCTCACGAAAACGTCAAATACGCATCACCGTTTCGATAAGACTTAAACAGACACTCTGGATACGTGTTCAGACAGCAAGTTTCATTGGTCTCGAGCAAAGACGAGCACGCTTTAAAGTACACTGCAGGCTGCACAGTACATTCCCAAGGCTTCGCAGTACCGTACAAACGTGCATAATGTTTGGCGACATTAGAATGGCAAATGAAGCGCGAGAAGTATTCCTCGCGCGGCACAGGGATCGCGTATGTGCATACGCGATCGGAATAGCCTGTTATAATGGCAGACAGAAAACGTACGGGACCGTGACGGATTAAGGGAGCGAAAATATTTTGCGAGCCACGGAGTCGAGGAGTTGCATCGAGAGTCGAGGAAATTATAAATAAACGAGCACTCGTGCGGTCGCGGCAGGGGAGGCCTTGGAATAAAAACGGATAAATCGATGGGTGAAAATTTCTGCGGGAATTCGAAAAGCCGCGGTCGCGACGATCGTGCGGGTTCAAGATCAGCAGTGCAATTGGAATTCACGACGCCAGCGGAACGACATCGTGGCCGTTTCCATACCTTTTACGATCGATACACGCTAAACGCATCTGCGAGATGATTCGCAAACGAGCCAGTAAAATTTACCGCCGCTCCGTTTTAGTGGCAGCTTCATTCGGGTAAACTCACTTTTATTCGGACCATATAAATGATCGTTTTGATAGCTCAAGGGGGGTGAATTCTTTTTTTCGTCCCGATCATGTCGGACGGATGATGAGGAGCGACAGTAAACTATATAAGTACACGTAAATAGTCTACGAGCTGGAATTTATTTATACGCGCGCGGTGTTGGAGAGGTGATATACTTTTCGCGATAACTGTGCTGCTACATATTAATACGGTGTATGGACATTTGTTAACGTAGAATATATATGTTTATATATATTTTTTTTTTACGTACATGCGAGATAACATGTATTTTCAGAAGTTCCCCGTAGGCTCGTACAATTATTTGAACAGCTGAAGCATGCCACCCCTCGGGCTTTAAATACTTCTACCCATTTCATTTTTTTTTTTTACACTTTTTCGATATACGAATCCGACAAATCTGGTAACAGAGTCGTTTGTAGTATTTTTTTTTTTTTAGAATGTACATACGTCATGTTTGGAAGTTGAATAGAGAAGTCATTGTCGTAGAAAATAAGTTGAACGAATTTGAATCATCCCTACAGCCGATGATTCGTAACTAATTATCCCTCGACTTAATATATATTCAAATTAGCCCGGTCTTAATATGAAAAATCTCGAACAGCACTCGCACGCGTCTTCTGTCACACTTATTAGGGTAATTTCTGCAACAAGAATTTAACTATCGTTCCGTTTATATTCTTTCCTCCTTAATGCCTCGTATTCGGTCGCGCGTGAGTTATAGCGCGATAAAACTAGCATTACTATCGTATACGCGTCTTTCCGTGACGCATCGCATATTCATCCCGGTTTATTTTCTCTCGGAAAAAATTTCTTCCACTCAAACAAATAAACTGGACCGACAGCTAATAATAGACGATTCCACTAAGATCCCGCCGTACAAGGTACACAATTGAGGCGAAACGAAAAATAAACCCGGCGAATTCAATTAGGGATCCATTCCGTCAACGCTCAGACGGAGCCTCAGACGTACTGACAGCGCGTCATCATCCATGCTTGCAATTTAGCCCGCTTCGAGGCAACAGGACCACCGTTGCACAGCTTTTTACTCAGTTCTGTGCAGCGCTCCATGCCTGTTTCTAACCGGGTTAAACAAAAAAATATATCCCTTCCAGAGGAAACGGTATCATCGTTCATATCGTACCAATCTTTTTCCCGCTTCTCGGTTCTCCTATATTTTCTACTTTCTTCGCGGAGATAAAATATCGAGAAGCGGACTGAGCGTGTCAAGCGGAGAAAAACGTTCTAAAGTCGCGACTTTTCTTGGCGTTTTCTCGCCAGATTTTCCAACCTTTTCTCAGGGGTTGCGCCTACCCTCTGTCAATCAGAATCTATCAGCCATGCGGCGAGGCAGTGCACTCCGATCCCGATAAGGGATACTTTCTCGTGGTGCTTCGCGCCGACCATCGGCCTTCTGCCAACGATTTCTCGCAGAAAGATAGTCGCCGGCCGTTCGAGCGGTGAATAAAAAAAAAGTTCCAAGTGAGCGTCTCCAGCACGCTTCTTCGTATTCCTGGCTGACGAATGACCTTATTACCGGGCCTTAATAAGCCCTCCCAGCTAGGTCACGTTCACGTGTGCGGGAAGGTTCAAGATGAGGAACCTTGGAATTTATGAAGGAACGACGCGGTCAGATGCTGAGTTATTGGCGCGACGGTTTCGACAGGCTTGGAGTGATCGAAAGATATTTATTAACGCGGGGCTAGTAAAAGACAATATTGCTGATCTTATTGGGGTAATGCGGGGAATCGGGAATTCCAATGAGAATCACTATTGCGGGCTTGTATCATTCGGGGAAGTTTTTCGCGGAACATCTTTGCGAGAAATTGACGATACACGCGACAACGTCAGCAAGATCAAGTAGTGCAAGTCGACGCATCGCAGCCGTTTCGCTGGATATTCTCTTTATTTCTCCTGGGGTCGCGACTTTTTCAGCAACAAAATATCAAACGTCTAACAACGCCCACCAGCGAAACGAAGGGGCCAACAGCCACGGTTTTTCTCCTTTCTCCTACGCCCCGCTTGGACGAGATCTTTAGAAACACCTTTTCACCTTTTCACGTTTTCTTTTCAATTATGCAACCTAATGAGAATTCGCCTGTGCATCGCGCTGCACATTCACGCCTGCTCGCCTTCGTTCACGGCCGTGCCAAAGCACTCTGGCCCATTTCTGCGAACGCTCCAAGTTCACGTCGTAGAACCTCGAAAGTGGACTCTAACGGGAGACGTGTTCGTCAATTAAAAAGAAAACCGGATAACAAAAGGGCTTTCCGGCGGTAAAGTGATTCGAATGGTGTGCAATTATTTGCTCACGGATTACTGAAATCGTTAATGGAGAGTCGCAATGCCAGATGGTTCAAAACTTTCGTGCTATATTAGAAACGAACAGTATATAGTCTATTCTGTTAAATACGAAACACGGATATGTTTACTCGGTTCGATTCAATTCGAAAATAATTTCGTCGCATTCGTCACGAAGCTCGTGAGGACGACTGGAGTGGGATTCACGCGAATACCTGAAATTCCGAAACGATATATAAAAAGTAACGCGGCCGTAAAACTCACGTGCAATTTAGCACGCAAAATCTGCTTTACGCTCGGTGGAATTTATCAAATCGCGGAAATCGCTCTGCGCCCCGCTTGAATGTTACTCGAAACTTTGAAATTTCGAACCTTATCTGACGATCGGAATATCGTCGGACTAAAACATTGCAGAACTGAGAATCTGATAATAAAAAGTGCTTAAAGGTCACAGACGAATGTAGGTTGGCTGTGTAAAAAAAAATATTGCAGTCATTTGTTCCTGCATCCCTGCAGGTGGAACGAATTTCTGAGAAATAATGTTCAAAGGGAAAAATGTGTTGGCGAAAAAATTTGTCAAGATTTTGATTTACACACGTGTACGCTACTCGGTAAAGATTATGTCCGCGATAAATATTATACAAATTAAGGGAAGACCACGAAATGATCTAATCCCTTAAGGAGAAGTCTTTGATTCTTCATTCATTTTCACATTTAAATATCCATCGAGGCTGGAAATGAATGAATAACCGCAAGAAATCAAATTGGTGATCGGAATTCAAATAAATTCGATATCTGCCGATCCCAGTAGAAACTCTTCACCTTAAGATTCCAAACGTGGCTGCGTTAATCAATGAAAATTATTTATTCCGAGATGGAAGGTTTTCAGCTTGTCTATAATTCGTCCAGCTAATTGTGGAAGTATAACGTGACATTTATGGCCCCTCCGCCTTTCCATCTGAAAACAGTTGAAAATTATATCGCGCAAGCCACGACTCGCCCGTCCTTTCACTCCCGTCTAATTATATAACGAGTTTCATTCTGGCAAAATACATTTCGTCGACGGCTTTGACGCGAGCCGGCAAAAAATTCAAGCACCGAAGATTATTTTATGCATTATCCCTGACGGACGAAGGGTAATGGGATTATAAGAGCGATTAAATTGGATTCCGTTAATTCGATATCGAGAATTTAATCAACCCTGGACAAGATTTATCCAAGACCGACGCGCGTTCAGCCTAACGTACGAGAAAAGTAATAAAGCACCCGATTGAATCGAAATCGCGGACCGGAAAGATCGCGCACGCGTTTGCTTATCGAGAATCTCGAGTATTTGATTTATTTCTGAACGTAGCTACGAACGTCTAAGCCAATTCCAATACACTTTGACAGGGCGCAACAGCTTGCTGAATGCTCGCAGTGGTAAATAAAGCGGGCGATGCATGCCACCGTCTACTGTCGGATCCCTGAAACTTCAGTGAAAGCGATGCACAGCAAACTGCTAGCTATGCAACGTCAGACTCGATGTTTCATCCGCTGTTTCGCAAATCTTTCCTCCTCGTCCAACGAACGAACTGTCACATTTTCGTTTCTCCATTTATATCCGAGTTAAAAATAAAACGATCGAACTCGAACATCCCCCGATTACCGATCAGCGCCAGTCGAATTCCCGGCGACACGTTATTCCAAAACTTTGCGAGGGCAGAGCGCGCAGTATTCCACCCCCGTCGACGATATTCAAACGGCAAACGTGCCGAGGATCAGGAGGCCCTAAATTATTCAGTCGGCCGAGCTATCCGTACCCGAGTCCCAAAGAATTTCCATGAACGCTGGTCCCTTGCGCGCCGACCGTCGCGCGATTGTTCATTATCGCAAGCCAATGAATTGTCAGAACGAACAGTATGCCCCGTGGAATTATTTAAAAGGGTACAATCCATGCCGCGACGCCACGCGAGAATCGAAGCGTGCAATGTACAGCGACGGGCAGATTCGTTCGGGATAGTTAAATGCTTAAGCCAGCGACGGATAAGCCGAAGGATCGTGCTAACGACCGAGCTTGAAAGCTCCGATATCGGGCGAAACGGCCACGCTTACAGCCTGTTTACGGGTGGTGGGGAGAATCGATAGATTTTATGTTCTCCGGTCTTTCTGTCGCCGCTGCACGTTCGTCAACCTCGCAGCGTACGGTCGGAATGGTGAAAAATGATCGCAGGGGCGCACACTATGTATACGATGGACGCAACCGATTTAATTTTCCCGAAAGCTGCTTATCAGATTGAAACGGAAACCTTCGAACGGGTTGGCTGAATAAATATTTCATCAAGTTGTCGAAGGAGAAGCGGGGTGATACTTTTTTTTTTATTTAACTTTTACGTTCTAGACTCCGGCTTAGCTACGTCTTTATTATATCGAATTTATAACGTCGGAGGAATAGAAGTTTCAACGGAGAGCTTCATTCGTTTCCCTCCTCGTCGTGTCTACAATGTGGTAGAGTATCTTCTTTGAAGTCACAATCGATTTCCGCCCAAGGCAGAGATACTCATTTGGCTGCTGCTTTGCTTGCCAAATCGTTGAACGATTCGTCGTTGTAAACGGGAAGCTGTTGCTCTTTCGACTATTCGTTCGTCGTCCGACCTCGCGTCGCAAATAAATTCGACGAATATTGAGCATATTTATATCAGGATATTTATGGTGCACTTGTCGGATCCTGTTTGCGTCGAGCGAGAAATATGCGCAACGAGAATCGAAAATACGTCGTGTCAAGTGCAAGAACGCAGGGTTCGCGTGAAATTTTATACGGCGCTGAGAAGGGGTTAGCTTCGCGAACGACCGTACCACCTGGAGGGTTATCGAATGCGAACTTCCCAGGTAGGATAACTTTGTACCTTTAAGTAAATATTGCCTGGCTCGTTTTTATAAACTTGTGAAGAACGCCAGGAGGAAATATCAAAGTTACTTGCAAAGCAACTTCTACTGCAGCGACACAAATTAGCCGCGAAACCACGAAAATCCTTGTCACTCATCACGGTACTGCATTCGTGGAGGACCGAGATGTATGTACAAGTCGCGAGTTCATTAGCGAACGGATTAATGAGTCGCATCGACGAGAAGAAACGTAAATATCCGCGTGACACGATCAATCATCGCGACACCGACCCGGTTCGCTAAACGTCATTATCGCGCACGGAATTTCCACCTGATATCACATTGACTAGTAATTACGTTCCATTCGCCCACCTTCTTTCCATTGGTTTACATCCAAACGCATTTTCCGTTGCATTAATACAATCATTGCATCGAATTAAAAAAAGAATCTACGCACATTTATCATCCGAAACATTCTATCAAAGTCTACCTCTCTTTTCACCAGCCTCGTTTTACCTCGTATACTTTTATACCACTTGTGCCCCGCTACTTTTTGCTTCTCTGCTTTCATCTTTTTTTCTCAGTTCACCCAGTCCCCACCTGTCCTTCTTTTTGTTACCTTCCACCCGGTACACCTTTACGAACCTGTCTCTTTCACCCCTTGAAACACTGAAATTCTCCGCTCGCCTTTTTCCCTATATTTTCGTCCTCTCCTCGGGTTTGTGTATCCGTCGATATTTGTCTCCTCTCTCTCTCTCTCCCTCTCTCCCTCTCTCTCTCTCTCTCTCTCTCTCTCTCGCGAGGCACGCTGCCCATCCCTCGATTTCATCCCCTTGTTTCTGTGTCTCTCGACCCACCTGAAGTCCGCCACCACTAACCCCATTTGTTATCAGTCCTCGTTAATCTCAATTCCCCTCAGCAACGTCAATCCAGCAACGTGTAACTCGGGAAAGTCGATAGATTTATCGCCGTCGTCAATCGCATAGAATCGTGCGAAACTCGTTGGCCGTCTTTTATTAAGCCCCTCAACTAGCAAAGGAAGCACTTTTCGGGACACCTTCTTCCTTTCGCGTTCCCCGCGAGTGCCCCCGAGTGTTCGCATTAACAAGCACGTTTTCCGAAACGGTTCAAGATGTTCATCGCGTCTATTCACACTCTCGTCGACAAGCCACCTTCGAGTTAACGGGAACTAAATCACGTTCGCAATGGAAATGATTTGTTTTCGAGGAAATTCGTAGCAGCAGTGGAATTGTTTTTGCTCGAGAGATTTGTTTTTGGGAAGTATATAGAGTGCAATATAACGGCGAAAGATGGTACCGATGAACCTTCATTGGTCTGAACCAATTACGTTTATTTGTCCGCTGAATTCCACTGTATCGAGAATTATTTGGTGCAACAGATGGCGAGTTTCGAAAGATCAAGAGGCACGCGCGGAAACCGCGACAATTTCGTACCGGTTGCGCGGTTTTGCATAACGAAACGAGAACATCGTGAATTTTCCATCGGTCCCTCGCAACGAATGGGCATTTGCGTGGCTTCGAAATAGCCAACCCCGATGCACGTGCCGTAAATATTTCAGCGATCGAATTATATTCGAGTGGCATCGATTTTCCGGATTAATTATGGAAATCCAACGTTGGCTATAGATTGGGGAAAAATTGAAACTCGAACCGGTCCACACGTGGCGGTGCTCTTGTTGTCCAACTTTCCGGGCCGGACGGAACGAAACGTTGGCGTAAATTACAATTAGCGAGTTACTTAATTTTCTGCACACAATTCCAAGAGGGCGCGACCTCGTTTCCACTATTTAGCCGCGTGACGCATAGCACGGATGACCGGTGTTAATTATGAAAGTCAATTTTGCCACTTTCGCGTGTCAGCGATTCTTCGTGACTCGAGTCGTCATTATTCTGCTTTCCCCGGTTGTATTCCGTTGCTTTTGTGCTACACGAACGTTTCATTTTTTACGCGATATATAATAATCCACAATTATTAAAAAACACAATTAGTCGTTTGGTAGAAAGCACTTCGATAACGCTGATGAGTTTCGACGAAAAGAAATATATTTATTTCGTGTATGAAATATTAAAGGACCGATGAATTGTTAATACGTTCATACGCTTATTGACCGTACATTCTTTGTGTTCAAGTTTATTTCATCGGGAATTATTAATATGCCAGAGAAATTAAATTTGGCGAAGCCGGTGGAAATCACTTTAGTAAATTGTTTGTTATAACATATAATATTTCGAATCATTATTGGTATTTTATATAATGCCGTATTTCCAATTTTCTTTGCAGAAACTCCCCCGCGTCGTATTAGTACCAAATTATTTTACTACAATTCGGCATCACTTCTACTACCGCTGCCTAACCACATGTCAACAAGAAAATTACATTATCGTTTCACCATGCACGCGTATAGTGCCAAGGTCCCTCTGTCGAGACTAACACACCACAGTCTAATTAAGGAAAGTGCCTTCATAAAAGGTACATCTCCGCACGACTCTTGTTTTCGTTCATTTCAATTGTTTTCCCCTTTATACGCTGTTCCACGGTTGACTTTGTTCATCCCACATTTTAATTCGTCCACGTTCCTCCCAAACGGGATCATCGTTGCTTTCTGGCAGCGTGGACGAAGCGGAAAATCATTTTTGAACCGAACCACGCGATACGTGACGCGAAAATGTCACGTCGTTTGACGTTCCGTTCAATTACACGTGTGCGGTGATTTTGTGGTGTTTCTAGCGGTGGAACAGGTCTGCCACGAGCCAATTGTCAATGGAATACGTTTATTAACGTGTTCCATCGCTAACGAAACATCGGTACGATCAAATAAATGGTACTCTTGAAACAATATAAATGATTTAGTTACAATATGTACGAGGATTTTAAAGAAACATTAGTTCCAATGCATATAAAATATATATGAAATATATGCGGTTTCGTGGAGTATGTATCGTATCGCGATATCATAGAAATCTTATCGGGCTAATAAATGCAGTGTTTTAAGAAAATAGTCGAGAGAAATTTGACAGGCAACAGAGAATTATTAACAGGGTTATTAATAGTTGAACGAAATATTTGTGGATGTTACGGAAGGGTTTAGAGCTGGAGCAACATGGCTAGGATATTTTGACAAGTGTCTTCCCTTGGCAGGATGCTCGGAATATACACTGTCGAGGTGCGGAACTCGGGCGAGAATTTCCGTGATATAATCAAAGTGCTCGATTTTCCTGGACTGTCGTTGCGACCCTTCCGAGTCAGTCAGGATCAATAAAATTATTGACCGCGCCAAGGGTCCTATTGTATGGGGTTGCACCCTGCAGCGATCCCTTATTGTTGGATGCATGTTCCTAGAGTAAAATTCTTTTTCTACTTTTACCAACCGTTTCTTGGTCAGGCTTAAAATCATCGTTTTGTTTGGACTCTATTATAATAATAATCCGTATTCGGATAATTCTCGACCTGAATGTAATTTATACGGGTATAATAATGATAATGCAATATGGAAATTGATACTACTACTACTACTACTACTACTACTATTACTACTGCTATTACTACTAATAATAATAATAAAATGAATGGTAGTATTGAATTCAAATCTCAGTAACAATTATTATTTATTTACAAACTTAGTTGCCATTCAATTTTCTAGATAACAAATTCATCTACGTTGTGTTCTTCCATTTCTTTTTAGACCTTTGCTATACAAGTTGCCATGAATTCCAGGCGCATGTTCCGTGATGCGAGTAGCATGTACCGCGATTCTTTCTCATTCATATCGCCTTAAGGAGGAAAAGCTGAATATTCCCATGGCGAAGGTAATTTTTATGCGAAGCCAGAACATCGGGAATGGGAATATTGTATTTTCCTTATAACATCCATATGGAAAATGTCAGTTTTGTATTCAGCGAATTTGGTCGTCGACCATACGGCATTGTTCGCGACTCCCGCTGCTGGTTAACTCGCCATTGAACGTTTCGCGTAATTTGCATCGCTAACGACCGCGCAACGACAAATTTCAATGCTCGTCTTGGGGAATTCTGACGTGAAACGCGCGGGTGTGAACTCCCGATCAGCGGGTTATTACAAAGCGACATTGCCTTCGTCATGAAACGCCGTGAACGTTCGTTTCCACAGTTCCATTTGGCTAAATGTTTTTCGACGCGCGGAATTGTCTGTTTCCTCAATGAAACAGTGATGAACATTTGTTCCGCAATTCTTCTAACACGAAAACTCACGATAGGTTCGAAAAACATTTTTAAATTGGTAAGCTCTGTTGGCGCAGGAACGCTCGAATTAACGTTCGTTTATTTCATTGCAGATAAATGTAATTATTTAATTACCGATTTTATCGCATCTAAATAATTAAACTGTAAATAGAACTACGCCTCGGAAAATATACGTTTACCATTCCAAGCGAACGATTGCCCATTTTTATTGGATGTACATGTCCTTTGTAAAGGAAAGGGAGTGGTTTATACTGATGGAAATCGCCCGCGGGTTAACAGGGTGAATTTAGCTGGAGGAAATAGAGGACAAATAAATTTGTCGAGTAGCTATGCGGAATAATGGGGAACACTTGTGAGGGAGGTATTGAATATCGATGTCAAAGGCAGAATTTCGAAGTTCTGGGTCTTCAGTTGGCCTCCGAAACTCCGCAACGTCTAAGCGCTCTTGTTTATCGAGCGGATCAGCCTTTCATCTTAATCGTGCAAGTAAGACAAATTGTTGCAGGCGTCGCTGTCAGTATTTATCTAACGAATAACGAATTTATGTGGCCACAGAAGACCGATTACGGTTTCGGGAAAAAAAGTAGTCGGACGGCATTGGGCTACACATAATTGGGTCAACGTGGCCAACGACTCTGAATTATTTATATCGTTCGGAGAATGTAAGTCCTTCGGATAGCATTAAGTGGTCGAAAAGTTATCTCGTATCTGAACGATCACGGATTGCGTTTAGGCGAACGGAAACGCTGATTGGAAAACTGAAAACAGTCAATTATCCGGCCGATCGGAGAGGAGTCGATCTTTCTAATCACCTTGACGACCGCTTGTTTTCGTGGAAACTCGGTTTATGATCGTTAAGATATTCACCGGAAACGTACGGTATCGTGCGTCGTCGGTAATCGATAAAACGCTTCACGCAAAATGAGCGTAATTATTTAGAATGGAACTGCCACAACGGTATATTTAATAAGTATTGATCGATTGCTTAGAGTTTCGCGTGGACAGACATATACAATAATGTTTCGATAATTCGTTTGTATATTGAAGAAGGATGTGCCCCTTTAATTGGAAACGTATTGCTGGACAGACACGAGTTAGCAATGTTCGCTAATCTTTTTCCCAACAGTCGTTTCGTTCCCTTTAGTTTGTAAACCAGAAGGAGGTGATATCGGTGCCAGAATTTCACCCCGTTTAGAACCGCCTCGTCGGGACAGTTTCCAATAAATCAGATTGAAAACAACCGAGACGGTATTGCAATTTTGCTATCGAATTCAGACGCACACACTACGGTCGGATTTGATTATCAGGCGGCCATAAATCAATATCACGAGCCGACCAGCCGTTCAAGATACCGAACGATACAAAAACGACCAGCCTGGCGATCAGTCCCCCATCTTTTTACAACGAACGAGCCTGAAAAATGGGGGGAAAAAATCTAATTGAAGACTACCGACCGAACAAATTGTTTATACGAAGGTGTCGGATAAAGAAATCCAATCGTCGAACATTAACCATTCCCCGGTCGTTCGGGCCGAATTGAATCCGAACGGGAAACGGACGTTGACGATGCAAAAATACCATCAGCCCTTGCGATCGGTGAAAAATGAAAAATAACTTCTGAAATCACAAGATTGATCGATGTTTCGTATAATCTCCGGACTCGTGCCGATGAGCAGCTTCCATCGAGCGTCCCTGTGCACATTTATTAATTTTCTCTCTCCTCTGTTATTCTTTTCCAATCTTCCGTCAGCGCCCTCGATTCGCCGTGCCATTGCCTTTCAGTTTCATGATTTTTTAACAGCAAACCACGCCCGCAATCGTATCCTCGAAATGTTCCAAGAAATACTTGGCGGGGAAACACGGGAAACGAGAGGAAACGAAAAATACCCAGAACCGTTTAGAATCGATATCAGACCTCCCACGCGTGCTCCGCGTACACAGTTAATTGGAGTCAATTAAAAGGAGAGAAAAAACTCGGGATCGGTGTTGCACACCCGTCGGAGCACGAATTCCGCCGTTGACCTACATGAAGCGTCGTTCGATTAAAGCAAGAAATCACTTTTGCCACTGCTGCAACCGTCGAAACGCCGTTTATTAGCGCGGCGGAAGATTAGACGGGAGAAAAAGGGAGAAATGTTTTCCCTCCGTCCGCATTAGCGAGGGGCAATATCGTGGAACGAATATTCTGCAAATGGGACGTTCGTGATGATTTCGACGTTTCTCGTAATGACGGATCTTTGAGTGACGCCAGATGATTTCCCAGCCAAGAACGGCTGATAATGTAACTCTGTTGCCGATATTTATTCATGTATTTTAATGGCGATCTTAGTTCTCACGTATCTCTCTCGTTTGAGTTTCTCCAGTTTTACGTTCAGAAGTGTTTAATAATAGTTATGCTGTTATGCATCCCCACAGCCAGGCAAAGTTGTCGCTCCCGAGGTAAAAGTGGAAAGCTGTCTCTAATAAACGCTGACTAATTCGAAAATTGGAACAATTTTGAAGGAATATTTCCTACTGTTCTGCTTCGCGTAAGGGCGCATCGAGGAATTAAATCCCTCGGTAGTTTCGCTTTGCTTCGGGTACGGCAGCCCGTTTTGTAACGCAATTACAATCTCCGGCTTTAAGTACGTGCTCCACGTACACGTACTCGCGACAAGTTTCCACATATTGGTGCACTATCCGCGGAAATTATCTAACGCTGTTTCGAGTAGCACCTAATATTATGATTATCTTCGGATCAGCTGCAGGCCAAGTGTAAAGTGCCATACAGAAATACGTGTTAATAAATGTACATGCTATATATAATTAAAAAGCTAAGGTAGATAGGACATACGTTCATATAATGCTTTTTTCACCAATATTAGTGTGTGCAATCTGCCTTATAGACTGAAGATTCACAGAAATTCGAGTTTCAAATCGATACGAACGGGGGAAGAAAATTCGAACGGAAGGGCAATTTTAGGATAATGCCTCCGGCGAGCCAAGATTACGTGAATTCGGCTGAATCGCGAACATCTGTCATCCCGGATGATCGAAAGTGTCCCGCAAACAGATGGAATTCGAAGCGAACAAGCGCAATCGAAATGTACCTTCCGGATTATCGAAGTCGCGCCCGATGGGAGAGGTCTCACCGAACTCCCTTTATTTATTCTATTTCAGGCCCGGCTGGAAAAAGACATTTTTGTTTAACCGTCGCTGTTGATTAAACGATACGCGATCGGGTAAATATTATACGTGGATCAGTCGCCGCTCGTCACGAAACATTTAGTTCCCACCGTAACTTCGCCGTCTTCGTACGTGAAACGATTCCGCCTGTCGATAACACCGACGTGTTTCACTTTCTATTGCAAACTTTCGACTCGTTTATACTCTTGACAAGCGAGAACCAAAGTTGCGCTCTATCCATTAAAATCGCCTAATATATTTATACCTCGAACGACTGCACTCTTTGGGGCGGAAAGGGGGTGTGGAGGGTAGGGGGAGGGGGGAGGTGTTTCCCCTGCAACAGCTATTTAGTTCACGTCAAAAGTTCCCTGACTTACTTTAGCCGGCCAGCTGTGTTCGGCCTTGTGTTACGACAAGGAACATGTTAATACGATACAATATTTCATTTCGCGCTGTTTAAAATTTCGTTCAGACAAATCGTATACGTTCTAACTAACCGAGATTAAACTGTCGCGGGTGATTAATGTATTTATGAACACCTCCTTTCGTCCAGCGATATTCAAAGTCAACGACAGATTTCTGTTTCTCCGTTCGAAAATGGAATCGCACAATTTCGTTCGCACCTCGTCAAGAATCGTCGCAAACAACCGACGACGAACTACCCCGTTACATTTTTCCACCTTATAAAACATTTAGAGCCGCGGCGCACCGCGTCTTCTTTTCGTCTTGTTCGTGCCGTGCAAAATCTGTCGGCCAAGCAACCGGCATCGGTCGCGTCGCGTTTAACAAAGGCAGCGAGGCGACACCAAAAAGGCACAAAAGACGCGGGGGGAGGGACCGCGTGGCGGCAAACAGGGGTGCGGAAATCGTAAACGGAGGGGCTGGCCGGCCCGTTCCTTCGTGTTCCCGTGGCACCCTGGCTGCCTTTTGTTCGTGCTCGTGTCTCCGCGTGGCGTCCCTCCGCAATTGGGAATAAAAGTTTCTCGACGATTCGTTCGGTAAACTGATACTGTTTCGTGACGGGTACGCATGTCTTGCCTTTTCTTGCCTTTTCCCTGGGGGCGCAGTGAAATCCTAGACGACGAACCGGGAGACAATTGCGACTTTTCTCACGAAGTTTCCGAGGTAACGCGAACACAGTCTCGTTCAAATTCGTGGGGATTTTAATCGGCAGCGACTGCGACAGCGACGCGTGTAGGTATTACTTTTTTCGCCCAAATTGACTTTCCGTGGAAATGATTTCGCGCTGCCCCTATCGAGATTTTCACCGGCGCGACGTCGAACAAACGATAGGTCGGATTCGAACCGTCGGAAAGCGTGTTTCGGTTTTTTCTTTATTATCCGCGCGGGTTCGTGTGTACAGATGCAGTGCTTTCAAACTGTTCCTGACGGCGTTCTATTTTCTCCGCTGCCTCGACGAATCTATTGGAAAAGGTATTTTCAGAAGCCTCTGCGTGAATGGTTTTGTACCGATGCGATGGCACGCTGAGAAGGTTCAGCTGGTTTTAATGCAAGGCGCATAGAACACAGGGACACCGACGATTGTACAAATACGAATTGGACAGGTTTGTCTACCTTCAGCTCTGTAATCCCTTAAGTCTCTATTGAAATTCCCTATTTCATTTCTTCGATTCTGCAATATTTTTACTTTCCATCTGTCGTCCTTTATATGGGGGTTCGTAATATTACGCGTACACGCAGCCTTTTAGAGCATTCTTGTATTTATTTGAGGACTAAATTGTTTCGTTCACACGTGCTGCGGGTTGAACTAATTAAGCGCAATTTTACTGATTGTTGGATTAGGGCAAATTTGAATCGATGAACGAAAATAATCTTTCTCGGTTCGATTATAGAAAGGGTGTATAACACAATTATCTTCGAACTCGCAGCGAGGTTCGGAAATCCGATAAGCTTGACTCCGTTCATTTTTAACTCTTCGTTGAAATCTGGTTCCGCAGGAAATATATTCAGCTAGTATTAATACCCCTGCCAGCTTCAAGCACAAGTCACGTTCCCCTTTTTATAACTATCAATGTGCGGATATCGATCGTATAGTCGAAACATGTGAGACTCCGATTGAATTCACCTGCTTGTGGGCTGTTATTTTTAATGGTGGGAGGCTCTATGAAAATTTCAACGAACGGCCGGCAATTTCTATCGATTTATCGATACGCGTGCGACCGGTGTGCATTCTGGTAAAATTTATCGTTCAGCCGACACTCTTTGTCGGACGCCGCCACGGTTTCCTGCCTGTTATACTGTTACGTAAAAATTCACTTCACTAATGCGCAAAAAATATTGTGCCGGGTATCGATCATCGATGGTTCATTGGCGGATGATTAATTCATAGGGAGCTTTATCGAAATGAGAAAACATGACGGACGTTTGCAAGTTGACGTTGATGCAGCCAGAACGTTGATATATATCCAGGAAATAAATATGGCTCGACCGAAGAAACGCGAAATGATTAAAATTGCAGTTGCTTCTAGTATAAATAATATTGCTTGTTTGGTGGTCAGTTGTTATGTGTTCAACGAATTTTACCTCAACCAGATTAGAAAGCTTCGTGGAGGTTGCTCGAGGTATCTAACAGCTTCTAGAAAAAGTAGATTTCCCAGAACGAATTTCAGGCAGCTTTTTCGTAGCCTCTCATTTCCCTCGTGAAATTATGACGGGGCGATACAGTATCCATAGGAGATCTTGTATTATCATTGGCGATCCTTGAGTTCGTTCCATGAAGAATGATTGAAACTAAATATTGGACGGCGTTTGCCCTCGATATTCAAGTGGAAATCGAAAAATTGATATGGTAAACCCCAAACACCCTTACATATTTGGCATATCTCTTATCAGATATAGAAGTAGATTTATAACATTTTTCCAACTAAAGAGATCTCGTTTCATCATTTAGAAAAAGGTGAACCTCATAATTACTTCTAAATGATAACGATATTCCAAATTCCCATTTCCATTATCAAAATGTTGTTGATCGTTCCTCTTCCAGGATTCGAGTCGATCGTCTCTCGATTACGTATTCTCAATCGTGACCCAAACACCGTGCATCATCCCTCGCCACCTCAATTCACCTCTGACCATCCACCCTTTACCCGATAGACCAATGGACGAAGATAGAGCGAGAGGCATGATTGGATTTAGTTCTTAGCGATTGAGCCGGCCGCTTCATTGCATTAATCCCGCGGCGTTCAATTCTAGATAGTGAGGTAACTTCTTGAAAAGGCTTATTGCCAAGTCCTTTCGAGGGACGATTGATCTATTTATCCACAGAGAGATCAAACGGCCGCATGCAAATTGGTATGACGTGCCGCGGACGGGTCTTCTCCGATATAATCGAATATAATTTATGCCTTGGTCCTGTGGCAAAAGAATTCCTCGATTTTCGCTCGATATACAATGTTCTGTTATAGATAATTTTGTTTCGTTTTAATTTGTTTATATTCGATCCTGAATATTAATTTCAATTTGTAAGTCGAACTCAAGTATCCGGTCATTTTTATTTGAAAGATCGTTTCAACAATTCTATTGTTAAAACGGCACTCCAAAAAAATTGGGTATTGCGACAATCTGCGAAAACGTTTACGAAATACCGTCTCAATATATTGTCTTCGACTTAGCAAGACAGGGGATCATTGCCAAGCAATTTCTCTGAACTCGGTCGATCCAAGTTATTCATGGCAACGCCTGGAACATTCTACCGTGTCGTTAATTCGCGAACCAAACGCTTGGTAAACAAATGTGCGTGCATTGAAAGCAACGAATTTATGGAATAAAATATTTCGCATTATTTCACTCTTTCGTGAAACTTTGCGTATCCTCCATTTGTCAATGGCAATAAGTAAGCACGATTCGATGCTTTCTGTGAATTAGAGGCCGCTCGTTCCTTGGCAAATCTTTCCCCAGACGATCCCCACGAACGTTTCCCTCGAACCGCTCGAGAAAATGTGGACGTTACTCCCCGTCGAAAGGGCGAATGAAACTAATCGATTTAACAGAAGAGTCGATAACGGTCATTCATGCCATCAAATAAAATTGGAAAAGATCGTGCTGTAAAGTTTCACGCGGTTCAACGAAAACGGTAGATTTGCAAAATATATTTCCACCTTCTACTCTTTATTTCCACGTGAAACTATATGTATTTTTGCACGAATTAACCTCCATTAACATTTTCCAAAAAAAATGATCAGATGTGCTTACGCAAACCTCGACACCTCGCACTGTATTATACACAAATGTATTATAATACTATAAAAATTTCCCGCCGCTGTCAAGTGTAATAACATTCTACTTAAAATTCGTCTGCAATGGTCAGACAATCCTTGGACTAAAATAGATTGACCCGGTCTGACCCGTCCAATTCTGCGCGGAGGCACGTCTGACCAGCGCGGGTATATTCTACTCCAGGGTATTTCTCGCCGCAGCAATTGAATTATAAGTGCATCTAATATTCCCAATATTCAAAGCAATGATATTATATCACAGTGGTAATGCTACGCATTTCGCAAAGTATTTTGCATCGAAGCACGAACACGCAAACATAATGATAACAGTTGTCCTTAAAAAATAAAATGCATTTCCCGAGCGTTTCACGAATGAACTTGAACGCGACAAATGGTTTTTGCTGCAAGGTAGCTTTTCTAATTTCACTTGGAATATTCTGCCCCAATTGCTACACTCATTGTGTACAATATTATCGGTTCCCCCGCGGTTCAACGAGCAACGCGTGAATAGCGGTCGAGTATAGTGAATTCAGGTCCACTTGTATGCTCGCAGGCGCGCGTTTCACTGGAAAAACGTTTTTCTGCGGATGATAACGGGAAAAAGACGATCAGTGCACGGCGTGGATTAACTGTAGCCGTAACAGACGAGACATTTGTTTGCACTCGATGAAGAGTGAGTTGAGGGACGAGATGCACGAGGAAAGAGGGAAATTATTAACCCGTTAACTATTGGAACGCATTGAGCTGGCAAATATCTTTTTGTTCGTCTGTCGTTTAAACGTGTTTCATCTCCATTTGGATAATATTCTGTTGCATAAATTGATCGTAAAAACTTTGGTCGATCGCACGATCCGAAGAATTGTACAAAGAATTCACGCTAATTTTATTGACAATCGTTCAAATCGATATATAGGAAACGCTTATATAGGAAAATGGAGAATTCCAGCCGCGTGGAAGAAAAATTATTGCACTTTTTTGTTAGACATAACATTTGTGCAGAAAAAAGCCGCGTTTCGCAAGGAGGTAGAAAGTTTCCTAATATTTCACCGCGATGTTGACTATCGACTTTATATTCGATTTGTCAAAGAACAGACAGCCGGAAGTGGGTATTATTCGGCCGAGCCGGAAAGCAATAGACTTTACGGTGACCTGACATACTGTTAAACTGTTCAACAGTTAAAAGGAGGAAAACTTTGCCGGCGTTGGAACAGGAAAACGAACAGGAATTTCTCTGCCCATACGGCAAACGAGCGACTTCCAGCGTGTCAACTTCAAACGGAAGTTATGTAGTTTCCATCGTGAAAGTTGACGCAAAAACTTGTCGTCCACAGCTGCGGAGAATTTTCGATTCCCTTTATTATTAACTTATAATTGTATATTGTTCTTCAGCTGCAGGAACAAACAGAAAAAAACTTTGTTAGAGAATAATAAGTAGCCAATCGGAACCGGCCTGGTCTAGATTGGTAACACTAATATTTTCTTTCGGGAAAATATGTTAATTTAAAGGCACTCGAACTTTATTGCGGAAACCTTGGAGAATTTTATACGATGTCCTTGGAACTACGATGACCACAGTGGAGGCTTATTGATTGGAGAATGAATGAAATATTAAGTATTACAGATATGAATTATGAATAGTTCATTCCTAATTCAACGCATTAAATTGTGCTGGACTATTTGTTTTTCATGAACCCTATAATATGCCATCTTTATTTGGCTTGGTGTAACATTTTCATAAAAAAATTGAAGGTATCCAAACCTGCCAAAAGGTCTTACACCTTCACTCAGCAACAATTCACATGAATTCATATAAAAACTTGCACTCATTCGAAACATCGCAACCTTTTCTATTTACCACTCCGGATCTGTCAAAGTGGTCGAAGAGTGCGCCAAAATTGAGTATCGTCACGATTCACGCTGAACTCAGCAATAATTCATATAAATTCATATAAAAATTTACACTCGTTCGAAACATCGCAACCCTTCTATTTACCCCACCGGATCTGTCACGAACGGTGTCTCAGGCAAATGCAAAGTGGTCGGAGAGTGCGCCAAAATTGATAATCATCGCGATTCTTCGCCACCGGATCCGACAACCGTCGGGTGGATTGAGACGACCAACGCTGTCCGATATTCAAATACCGCGGACGAAGATTGAAGAAATTCCCAGTCGAAGGAGAACGAAAGAAAAATACGAGGACCTCGGAAACTTTGGCACGAATGTCTCAAAGGATGAAATGTAAAGAAGTAGCGTGCCTACAGACCGGCAAGAAATTTCCACGATGTTGAAACAACCGTTAAAATCCTCGTCGTTTAAGGTCAAATTGAACCACGTCTCGGTTGTCCCATTGTTTCGAGAAAAAGGGAATCCTAGTCTGAAAAAACAAAAATGTGAGAAAGTAAAGGGGCAATGTAATAGCAAAAGAGAAACGCAAGAGGCGGGGAATATAAGACGCGGAGAAGAAGAGGAGCTTCACCAATGGGTCAGCCTATTCACCCCACCGACCTAGATTCCTCGTCGAGAGACGCCGGTCTCCTTTTATCCACCTGAATCTCGATAAACCCGCGGATTCTCGTCGAAGTCATCGACGATTCAACAGGATCCACCGGCTCCAGTCAAGCTCTAAACGCCTTGGTGAACAAATCTACGCAACCTCGGTCAGCGTGTACAATCTCGTTACACGACTTTCATCGTCGAACCATCTTGCTCCGTTTCGAAATCGCGACGTGCGACGCGAAATACGTACCGGGCGAAACAGAGGGGAAACGGCTCGAATCAACCGTGGAAAGGCGTAATAATTTCAATTAAATCTGACGGAGCATAATTTAAGAGAGAATAAGGAACGCCAATGAAGGAATATTGTAGAGGATAATTTAAGTACAGCGTTGTTGATGCTCGTATGAAAATGATGGATGAACAACGAGGAATCTTCAAGGTTCTCGATCAATTTTCACAACGTCCGCATTAATGGACGAAGTGAGAATGGCTTTTAAATGCAATGATGAAGCTGTGCATTTTACAGGGTAATATTACAAAATATAGCTTGGATTAATTTTCATCCCGGTTGGAGGATCTCCGAGTACATATAGTTGTTATGAGAGCTTGTATAAGGAAGATGCGACTGATCAAAATTCTGGAGAGAAAGAAGGGTACAATATTCTCGTGGCGTATTTCGCGACAGCTGCGGCTGAAATATGTTTCCATGCAACCCGTTCCAGGTCATCCCTCTGACAAATTCTATGCATACATATCCGTGGTTCGCGGGAAATGTCGTAACACTTGTACGACCCGCGAACACAAGACCTAAGAACGTAGAATCATGTTCCCTTCGAGTATTGCGCATAACCATCGACTAAATATTTCTTCCTCCATTCCGGGCACCGTCCACGAAACATGGGGAATAAAGCGAACATATTTTACCACAGATTTCGGGTTATGATTAATTTTGCTCCATTCTTCCTCTCATGATTTCCCCACGGAATTTTCTCACCGCGCTTTCAACAACCGTGCGTAGCTTCGCGGAAGAAAAACAAAAACGAGATCTGCGGAAAGAAATAAGAACCCGTCGAGCAGGCAGTAGATATTCGTTTATCAGAGAAGTCTTTTCCATCGCGTGAGCAGATTCGAAGCGTGGAAAAGCGACGCCAATATGTGTATGTACCACGTATCGCGTTCATCCACCGATTCACGCGCAACGAATGCTCTTCCGACACGATACGCGCGCCGCTCCGTACGATGGGAACGCTATTACAGCGCATAAAAGCGTCGGGCTGACGAGTGATCGTCTATTTTTATACACGGGCCCAGGATACGTATGATAAAGCATTCTCGGAAATTTCATCCCTGTCCCTATTTATAAGCCTAGGAGAAACGATTCAGGATCGTAAAAGCAAATGTTCGCGAGGCTTTCGCGAACCAATGGATGTTGCACCGCGGACAGATGAAAGGGGTAAACAGAATAACCTCACGGTGTCTTGTCGATAGGGTGGACGGAGAATTTTACGATCTTGTTATTGGTATTTTCTCGACACTTTCTTTTTTATGAAGAAATGAAATTCTATATTTTAGTTTAGCCACACTTTGATTATACATGGCGAGTTACGTGTAATTTCGAGTCGGTCCTTCTAATGACCGTAGAAATTTATTTCTGATAATTAGTGTTCCCTCGTGATTGGCGAACTTATGAAGAGATTTAATCGCAATTTGGCAGGGTACTGTAGCGACCAAATATAAATTTTGCGAGTTTCCGCGACGTCTCTTCGATTTGAATTACCGCACGCATTTTGATATTTGCTCGTTGAAAGATAACAGCGATGCGTTGAAAACCGGAAGCCCGTGCCTGCCTCCCTTACAAACAGCTTCGTCAAACATTGGAGCGAACTAAAATTAATTTCCATGCAATAATTGCAATAACACGAAAATTCCGCCCGACGTTTGCCGGCGATCGCTTTCAGGATCGGGGCTGACGAAACGCTGTACATCATGGCCGTGTACGAGGGAATCCTAGACATTAATTAGTCAATAAACTTGACGTGCACGTTGTGTATACAACGTCACGAGTTCTACGATCGATTTCTCTACGTGTGCCCGCCAGTGTTTCTCGTTTGTGTATTCTGCCTGACGACGGTTTGCTATTTATCCCACTGTTACTATTCTCGAAGCGGTCCCGATGATTCGAGCTCGCACCAAATGACCATTACCAAGTTCAAGAACAACGATCATTCCCGTGAAAATCAACAAAACGGCGCAATCGACGATATTCTGCACAAGTGTTTGAAAAATGGCGAGATTAACGAGATTGAACGCGAGCCAAAGCGTATAACAGGGCACTTGTCGAAACAATGTTGAGAAATTCAACGAAATGGCTGAGCTGTGCGATGAAACGCTCGTAAAATAAACGTGCAAGTTTATTCGCGTTTTTAGGAGCATCGAATGAAAGTTGCGGTAACAGGAATACGCGGATCATTCAATTAATCTGCCCGGTTCAATGCTACGTTGTATTCGAACGGGGCGAAGTGCGTTTGCTATTTTTAGGTATAAAGGTTCCACCCGCTGTATAGACTGTGGGGGGGAAACTTACACATTTATGGATCAATGACTGTTGGAGAATAACGAAACTAGACAAGAAGCTACTACATAGTATTTTCCCAATAATAGCGCAAGTGCAGTTTGAGCAGATATATTTGAGATTGGATTGGGAAGAATTTTTGTTTCTGGCGCACTCGGGCGTACAATATCTATTAAGGATATTTCAATAATCATTTGTGCAATCATTTTCGGAGAAAAATTTAAACATAAAATTATAAACTGGCCTCGCTATAAAATATAAATACTAATTATTGTTATACCTCCTATTGCACACACCTGAATCTTCCATTCCCACTATTCTTCTTCTACCTTCGTCTACTTTTCCCCTTACTCTGGTGGACATTGCAACGCGAAATAATTAATTCTAGTCCATACGGTTCATTGTAATCATTAAACGATAAGCAACAGTTCCTTTCGGAAAACGTATGTTGCAACCGACCGAGTTTCATATGTCTCCTGTCGTCGAAGACGGCAGCCTTTTTTCAGAGGAAATGGACAAGCGAGGCGAAGTGGCGATCTCTTGGAAGTTGACCAACTGTTCCGTGAACGACGAAAATCGCCTCGCGGTTAGCCCGTGGACGCGCCACGTGTCATTACGCGATGTCAGTTGACTTGCGTCACTCCACTTCGATTGTTATTTAAAGACTTCGCCTTCGTTTCGTTCCCGAAATAACGGGGTATGAGTGACGTCGCCGCGAAGAGGCCAGAAATCCCCGTGATTCTCGAGTCGAAGCTTTCGATCATCGGCCACCTCGATGAAAACCGTGCGATGCCAGCCAGAGTTATCTCGAAGCAGGTCGTCGACGCTTGAAAAGAAATTCCCCCGGATAATTTTAGCCTGTTTAGTGAACTATTCTCCTGGTACCATTGGTCTCTTCGGTGGCGAGCAAAGTAACATACGTAGCGTGTACACCTGTGCTACCTGAAGAAGGAATTACGGTAACGACAATCGTCGCGCGTTCGTCGTGGTGTGTTCGCATTGTTTTACCGTCGATGCACGCAGTTCTCGAGTTTTCCAATTAAATTTGCACGTTAAATTTGCAATTAAATTTTCCACGTTCAATGAGTTTTCCGCCGTAGGTGGTGCGAGGGGTGCGTTACTTAATCTTCCACAGACGCTTGTTTCACGATTCATTTCCTATTTCCGCAAACAGAGAGTCGTCGTTCAAACTTTAACACCGCGATGGAAATTTTGATGTTACACACGGATATTGGGTATCTGTAGCCTACAGGCAGTTTCGTTTTAGTATTCAAATATATCGATCTAAAAAAGACACCCTAACGTTAGGGTGAACTCAGAAAATCGAAACGGGCGTTGAATTTTCGTAGGGAAATATTTCTCTGTTCCTTTGCGTTGGAGAATAGATTTTTAATAATTCAAGACATGGTGCAATGAATTTACTATGAAACTCTTGTTGGATTATTAGCTACAAATTTGCCCGCGAGGCTTTCTCATGCGGTCATTCGAATTTCCAGAGTACATACTGGCGGATTGCTTTCACGGGGATGCGTTAAGGGGAGACCCTGAGCTCGTTAACACGCAAATTAAGCATGCATTTCGAAATTCTGACACAGTGGCCTGTCCGCTGCTCTTTGCAGTGAAACAGTTTCGTCGAGAATATGGAAAACTAATTGATCCTCTTGACAGCGTTCTCCCAGAGCGCATATTTCGATTCACATATTTCACTGTCATCGAGGAAAGAAATATATTATAAAGTCGATGCACGATGGTGCTTGGCCTTGAAGTACATCTGCCTTCCACGCTGATTGATATTCCCCCGTGAAATTCTAATGATACTCTCGACCCGTTTCCAGCCCCGCAACGACAGAATTTTTCAATCCAATAATCCCTATCACTTGAACGTCCGCGTATATATCAAACCCGGGACTTTGAAAATGTTAGGTAAATCTGAAAAACTGCACCTGAGGGCATTGCAGAAAGTGCATCAGTCACGTTCAACGGCCATTCTTTTTATGTATAATACGAGGCCTTCAATAAATATCCCGAAGATTTTCAACGCTTCTCGCCCGATAGAATTATATTTAAAGCTCGAAGTGGAGGATATATAAAGCGTTTTAATTCGAGGCGGTTTCAATAATAGACAGCCTGGCGGGTATAATTATTATCGATGATTTTTATCGCGAAGAGAAAATAAACGAGCGTACGAAAACGAAGGGAGAAGTAAAGAAGAATCAATAAATTTAACTGAAAACAACGACACCAGAACTGTCTTCTAACACTTTTAAACTTAAGTTTGTAAATTCTGCATTACACATATATTATCCAGATTAAAAGGTGCGCCTATTCCCGGTGGCAAGCGTTGTTTAATATGATAGGATTAAAGAGAGCCAAGGGCATCGGAGGCTCGAATTAAAGCTGCACAACCACGAAGTACGTTTTTCTTTCCCCGAGAATATCTCAAACAAATGGTTTCATCCCGCAGACAACGATACAGTGGAGTTACAGAATGGGGTAGAAGCAGTTCGAAGCTTGCGGCTAACCCCGATCGATAAATTCGAATCGTCCCCTCAATGTATTGCGGCTCGCGAATCGATACGTCAAAGATTACACTCGATGCGGACGATTCGTGGAGCGTGCAATCGCGTCTAATCCACGTCGTCGGAAAGTCCACGACGATCATCGATTAAGTGAAAAGAGTTATGGCGAACGAGAGCTGCTTACCGACGACGAATCGACACGGGAGGGAAACGTTCAGTTGTACGAGCCGCTGTTTTGTTTGCGATAGAATAATACACACTCGATTGTTGATCGGCGTTTCTGAAAGCCATGCCAACTGCTACAAGGAAGATTGCGTAGGGAATGTTGATGGAAGGGTATCGAACGGTTGATGGGCATTGGTGGCCGCCGAGATTGTTTTGGTTGAACGTGTAGATCGTGCTTAATTGTCGAGGGATTTGGGTGAGCTTTCGAATTCCAGGCATCGAAAGGATCTCTATGATGTAGGTCAGTGGATACAGTGTGGTAGGATTTTTTGTTTGAACGAGTACGATAGTAATTAAGCAGATATTCGAATTACTTAATCACTGGTTTCTTCGTTGCGCATTGGCAATTTTATAGAAGCGACAAAATCACGAGTTTTCTCTTCTGTCTTTTGTGGACATCGTTGTAATTTTGAAGCACTTCGATGCCGCGCGGGCAGTCATATTCTCCAAGCCACCGCGCCAAGTATTTCTTTCCTCCGTTTCACTTTCCTTTTGTCCCTTTTCGCATCGGGGAAATAGAAATGAACCGCTACAATTCCACGCGAGCATCCCGATCTATCAGCATCGACGGCGACGCGCTGGAAACACTTTATCGGCCACTGAACCACACCGTCCGTAGATAGTTTCCGTTCGCTCATTACCGCCGTGGGAAGCAAATGAAATAGAACAAGGCGGGCCGGAAAAAGGAATTTCAGAGCGGGCAGCTATACCGAGGGGATCAATCGTGAAGGCCCATTCCGATCACAATTCGATTTTCGAGTCGTGGTCGAGAAATTTACTAAACTAATGGCTTGCAGTTAGCGAAAGATTTCCACTATTCCCGATACGTGTCTCTAGGCATCACGAATATATCAATTTATTACAAGACTCTCGTCAACGTTATATCGAAACGTTAGAAAATATTTGTCCCCGTTTGCAAGGGGCACCACGAGGGCCATACTGAAACGAGAAAAGAATCTCCCGGTTCCTCGGATTACCAATTGGCGAAAGCCTAAAAGTCTCGGTGAGCCTGTATAATGAAAGATCCGGTTTCTTATCTCGGATAAGCAATTCGATCAGGCGATACCTTTCCCCAAATTTCACCGGCGACCCCTGAAAGTTCTCTCCGATCTCGTCTTCTGAGCGCGTTGAAAAGATGGCCCCTTACGAAACGGCTGCCTTAGGTATTTTTTCTGAACGGAACGATAAATAGGAGTAGCACCGTGGCTCGCGACCCTTGTTACCACGGTTTGCACTTAACAATAGGACTCGGGGATCGATACACGACCGACTGGGTCGAAATTGCAACACTGCCGTGAGAAACTGTTGACGGGTAGCAGAAGTGCCACTCGTGTCTTCTATATATTCGCGGCATTACTCCGTGTTCGCTGTTGTCGTGGTTACCCTGGAACTTCTGCTTCTTTCTGTTTCATCTACGACGGTGTGCAAGACGAGTGGCTACCGTCCGGTCAAAGATCAACAATTTTTCAACCGAAATGAAGTATTCCCCTAATTTGATTGGCAGTTGCGGTTCATGAAACCGTTTGATACATTATCTAGGCGTCCCAATCGCAATATTCGATACTAGAATTATCCGCAGGGCTTTCCACAATAAATCAGGGATTATTACTGAGCACTCGACAAGTACACTATTTGCCGTCTTAAGGTTCCACGAAAGTGTACGATTCTCCTTGTTGAAATACAGCACAATAGCCGCGTCTGTATAGATGCAATTTTTTAAATGGCATACCCGTGTCACCGAGCATCGAAGAAGAAAGTAACCACTGTACGCAACGACCGCATGGAGGCATTACGAAAATTGGAAAACGCACCGCAGCCGAAAATTCCCTTCGCACGGCGCATCCATTCGTCGTAAGATTTTCGCGTGTTTCCGTTCAGTAATCTTAAAAGGGTCGTCGTACCGAACGCGAACGAGAAGTAGATCGAAATAACGTTCAGCCTTCGACGGAAATTTCGTCCCCGTTGCAAAGGGCATCGAAAGATGTTTCCACTGTACGGCGTATCGCGGGTGATCGACTCGAGGATCCTAGACTCGATTGGATTTTTCTTCCCGATGAAAGCGTTGAAAGACAAAGGGGAAACCCTCGATCCTTTCGACTGTCTTTTGTGTATAATGGGGGCGAAAGGAGTTTGGAAACCGGTCCGGGGAAGCCGGACTTTATTGGGATTTATCGTTTGAAAGGAAACGAAAATCGTTCGCTGTCAGATTGTTGAACAATTTCGGATTTCTCAAAGGGATAATAAATATATAATCAAATTCGACACCAAATGTAGCTTATCGGAGGGAGATTAATGGAAAATTGGGCAGCATACTTCATTATCGCCCGGGAATTAACGGAGATGGATATTTGCCTTCCTTTTATATCGTTCGTAGAAGTTAGACGTTATTGGAAACGTGCCGTCGAAAACGATCGGACGCGAGCCGGGTCATCCGGTTCGACGTTGCATTATGCACGCCCGTTTCTCACCAGACGATCCTCCATTACGCTTGACGGGCGTTAATTCGATTAAGATCGTTCACCGGATGTATTTTCAGCGACACCCGTGACAGCCCAGCCGACGACTATACCATCAAGCCGGAATTCAAATGAGACAGTTCTTATTCCAGCGGCACGCTGATGGAACAGGAATCTGTTCAATATTTTACTGTTACCAACGAATCTCTAAAAACGTCCAAGGAAGAATTAATGCACTCGCCTCTTGACTTCTGCAAACAGCTTCTCGAGCACCCCGAAACTCCGACGGAGCAGGCTTAAATTTTAAAGCAGGCTCGCGCTAGTTAAACAAGTTTTCCTCCCCATGCGACTAACAAGTTGCATCGGTTAATTAAGTTAACGGACGCTGATTATGCGCCGGACGAATGTTGCTCCCCTCGTCTCGATGGAGTCAACCATCGTTGTACACTTTTGTGGTCTTCGTTCGACTCGAAGCTTGCATGTGCGCGAGAACTTTTCTACCGCGATGGAATTTTCATTTGGAATAAATGTTCGGTATACGAACGCTTCGTTATTTCGGGACTTTAATTTTATTGCTAATTAAGGGAGTTAATTGGATGGTTGATTAAACGTGGCGGCTGCAACTGGTTGTATTGCAAGTTTGCCACCGCGTGGAAAATTCACGCGTCTGGTTTTGTGCGAGCTCGGATTACGGAACCGTGTTAATTGCCGTTGCGCTCTTCTTCGTCTCATGTATCCGCCATGCACGCGGAGCACCCTCGAAACGTTGACGTTGTCGCTTCTTGTTGTCGGGAATTGTGATATTTAATATTACACGAACGTGAAATGCGTGGTACCATTTAAATGACCGGTTTAATTTAAATGTGCAATTAGCAATTGTGCACAGGTTTCACTTGCTTGGTTGATAATGCGGCATTTAACTTTTGTTCACATTGATCAATGTAAATTAAAAGATTCGTGAAATTGTTAATATTTATTTCAATATAGATGAGTACACAATAATCATTGTATCATTCTATTTGATATTAAATATCCAGTTTATTACATTTCATTAATCACTATACTATTTGTCCATTTATATTCTTAGTTCAGTATCTACTATTTAATACCAACCGTGTATAACCCGTAGAATATTTCCCATCGCGTTACCTACGTCCTACGCGTGCACTACGTCCAGCAAAAAATTCCCGTAAAAATACATTCCCCGTTCGCCAATGCACATTTGCCCATGGATATTCACTCTTGAACGTTCGAAAGCTCGTGCCCGCCGAGCGCAAAATTTCCAGGCAAACATCCAACGAAACAACGATCCTCGACCATCATCGATGCTGCCCATCGAGCCGCTCTGTTTCGTCGTTTCGACTGCCCCTCGAGTGGCTTTGAACAGAGATTCGAAATCCACTCGGCACTGTGCAGCCGTGTGCGCACCCGCGCGTGCAAGACACGTTTCACGGAATCGCAGGTGAATGCGAGTGCGATATTACGTAATCCAGAAATGCGAACATATCGATCGTGGCCCGCACCATTAGACAGGCCAGTGTAAACATTTCGCGCGTTTCATTGGCGACGGATCGTCGGCGTCTCGCGGGGAACACGCGTTTAATCATTCTCGTGATAGGGGGGCGGTTGATCGTGGAACGGGTCAGATAGTTGAGCAATGCTGATTACGAGGTAGAAACGGTGATTAGAACGAGCGGGGGTTCGTTGGTGGCTATTAAACGGGGAATGGAGAACGATAGCAGGTGTACGCGTCGGAAAATGTATTCGCAGTCTGGTATTTGTATTGGCGTTTGTAACAAAGGCACGAAGGCGCTCGTTTTGTCGCCGACATTACCCTGGATTGACAGAAATTTAGCGATAAAACGGGCGCGCGGAAATATTTGCTCGTCGGCCTGTATTATTAGAAAGTTTGCTTTCTGCAGCGCGGACTGGAGAGTAAAGGGTGGCCGAGGCCAGCCGGACTGAAAAATACTGAAAGTTCGCTGCAATTGCCACCGCGTGGCTGCTTCTGACAAATGTACACGGTTTCCTACCAATGGAGCGATTGGTATTTACTATGATGGCTCGTGCACCGGTACCTTTGGCGTGTCACCAGATCTTTCACCCGGAAATTGAAGGATTTATTCAGTTTTTTGGGAGCAATAAACTAGGGTGCATATTCGTTATATAAAAGTATTATTTTATTATTTTATTATTGAATGAAGGAACGATCAGACATAGCTCGTGACAAGGCGATTTGAAAGTTAAACAGGATCTGCATTTCTCCATACAAATCATGCCGAGTTACTTCTGTCGGTGGTGTTGGTAGTTACTTGGGCGCTTGCCTGATGCTTTCACATTTACATATCTAAAACCATTATTTGGAGAAGCTCCACGAGCACTTGCACAAATCCACCAACATATGTGCCTCCATCGGGACGAGCAATCAAGTTAATCTCAACTTGGCGACCGGCGGTTCATTATTATTTATATCCGATCCAGCCTCGTCGCCTTCAAATATTTACCAAAAGTTAATCGAAAAAAATGAAGATTACTGCGAAGGAGAATCCAATATATTGCTCTGCAATGTTTGACCATTAATCGCTTTATTCTCTACGTAAACGAAAATATAGGTAACAAGTTCTAATTAATATATCGCTATAAAGCGTTATCATTTTCGGGGAAATATTTCCTCTGTTTTACTGGAAATACTTTTCCTTACGATTTCGGCAATTTCACACGCCTCAACATTGGGAAATTGTAAAATTGAAGGTATCGTGAATTCATAAGAATCTAAGCTTGCAAGTGTTCCGTGTCTCTCGCAGAACAAACGACCGGAGCGACTGATCTGGAAAGCATCTTCATCGGCCCTGGTCGACGTGAATCTCTCGGATCCGTGAACCGGAAGCTGCAGCCGCGAAAATAGAGGGGACGCGCAAATCGCGATATTAATACTTGCGGGTTCGTTCAAACTTTTCCCGCACCGGTGCACACGGGCCCCGAATTTGCAATTTAATCCGGCGCTAATTTAAATTCAAAGCGAGAAGCGCGGCCCGGCGAGCTCTCGCGAGCGACGAACGATAAATCTGTTGCCGGAGGAATCGATTAGCCAAGATTTCTACAGTTTTTACCGGTTCGTCGAATTACGCGCTGGTCTCGTCGACAGTCTACCGTTTGAACGTAACGTTTTCGCGGAGGGGTTGATTCGATTTCGCCATTGCAACGGAAGGTCGCGCGATATAATCGAGTTTCACGAATGTATAGATCCTAACAGTTACGTTGAGCGCGCACGTCCTTGCATATTCTCGGATCGAACATGAATAAACTATGCCGCCCGCCGTCTATTTTTCTTTTTTTACGATTGCATGCCTGCGGATCGGGCGATTATTGTATTGAAGGATATCGATTCACCGGCGATCGCGCGATTCAATCTAACTTTTCCTCGAGAATTGGCATCTTCGACCGCGTTCATGCTTCGTTGTATCGAATTAAACAGCGCGCAGAGATAATTGGTTACATGCGAGGCAAGGAAGGCGGTAGTCGTTTCTGGAATATGGAGAAGCTGCCGAACTGTGCGTCATCTTTGTTTACGATTTATTCCTATTATTATTATTATTATATCGTACACGTGATATGAATGACGCTGCGCTTCATTAAGTTTGGAATACACGACGATAATAGATAAAAAGAAATCGCTTTTCTGAAAATACGACAGAAACAAAAGAGGTCAGGTTTTGCAACAAGGCGCAAAATTTAATCGCGCTACTCGACAATTTACAGCAATCTCAAAAGTCACGTGTCGCAATGAATTTCTGCGATCGATACGTCCGTGTCCTATAATTTTTCTTCGATTGACCGACAGTCGCCCGCGGTACCGTCACACAGCCCTTCGTCTAATAGCGATGCTGGCGTGAAAGCGTCCGAGGCGTCGTTTCAGATAACGAGAAAGGCCGGAAATGGGACGAAGGCGACACCTACGCCGAGGCGGTGCCCCCACACGTATCCTGCCACCGGCTAAAATTCCGCCGCCCTTCCATCCGGTTCTTCGGCTGAGAACCTAAGGCTACTTTACCGTCGAGTCCGTCGTTATCCACTCTCCCTCTGCTTGCGTTCACTCCCGTCGGTGTCCTTTTACGCGTTCGTTCTCATTCTTTATTGGCAGCCATGAAAGGATTTACTTTCGAGACCGAACGAGTATCGCGCGCACGGCCATTCGCCGCCCTCGCGACCGTGTGACAGGTGGACGCTCGTGTGCACAATCCCCCGGCGACCGGGAGCGACACGGCCAAGTTGATGGGATTAAGTTCTCGCGGGGTGTGATGTCAACCGGGTAAATGGAGATTAAAATATTTCGGAAAATTTGACAGATCCACTCCGTTGTTCCGGTCAACTGTCGCAACAGTGGCGTCTCGCGATCATTCGAAACTTCTCCACGGATGGAAGCATCGCAGATTCATGACCGATATTAAAATTTGCAAGAGCAACCCGGGGTGGAGATGCAACCGGGGGATTATCGTTGCGACTAAAACGTCTGCATGGTTCGAAATTCGAATTTCATTATCTTTCGAGAAGGCGAGACCTGACCCTCGTTAGCTAATTACTGCGAATCATTTGCCCCCGCATACCTCGCTGTATACCGCTTTGAACGTGACACGCGAACTCGCCCAGATTTAACTACGATCCGCGCGAGTAACGAAGTTCGCGCGAAGTTCGCCGCGAGCCCGATAAGCTAGGTTTAATTCGAGCCGACTTAACGCGCCATGGTGGAACATCCGACTCGGCCCACGCCCGTATCTTAATGGGCTAACCGCGATACGATACGTTCGTTAAGTTATCGAACTTTTATTAGCCAGGGTAATAAGACTGGTATGCCGGTGATACCCAATTACGAACTACAACGAGCTGGAATTCGTTGAAAGTGGCTCATTAGCCGCGTTGCTCGTACGGTTCGTTTCGTGACAAATCGCGGGCTTGGTTTGCAGATTTCGCGAATCAGGGTCAACGAATTTCCACATTCTCGACGCTCAAAGATCCAACCGAGCTTATGCGAGGTCTGTAAAGGTGTTTTTTTTTTTTTTTATCTTTTTAAGTGGTTTCAATGGAATAGATAAATCGAACGAATCAAGTCACTTTTATTTAGCATTGCGAAAATTAGACTTTCTTGCGAAATCAATTGTTACGTTTTAGTAGCTTGCCGAGGGGCTCGTATCATAAGTAAAACATATTCGTTATCGTTATTACTATTTTTATTCGCTCTCCCCCGCAACAACTCTGTCCACACTATCCTCCCATTTCTCCCTGTTCCCCAAATGACCGCGACCAATGAACAACTACTTAACCGTCCCGTGCTCCACGTCCAATCAGAGCAGCCATTAATCACGAATCGACGAACTGCGGCGAAAGAGAAAACGGAAAAAAGTAAGTCGCAGCGGCGCAAAGCCGTCTTTGACGAGCAGAAATCGTGGCCGGCCTCGTCGATAAATCAACGACGGACGGGGAACGCCGCAGATCAACGTCTCTCGAAGATCCTCGAAACGAAGGCCGCCCTTTTGGCTTTCCCCGCTACTCTAATTAATGGACAGAACGAACGGCAGCTTCAAACACGGCAACCAAGTGCCGCCGCCGTGCTTGTCCTTCGCGTTTACATGTCCCAATTCCATAATGCCACCGAGGAGGACCATCCAAGAATACTTAGGCTTCAAGGCGAATTAAAGCAGCCCGTTCCAGCGATTAATTTGTCACCCATCCGGCTCATCGGTCGTGAAATGAAGCCCAGATGGGACGGGGGTAGTACGGGACGGGTGTGGCACCGCGTCGAGTTAAATTCTCATAGCGACGGAAAGGATAATTTGTGCGCTGTCCGTCGCGAACGAACGAGGTAACGAACGAGCAGACAAACATGGAAGAACGAGGGAAACGGGGGCGCATCGGGATTCCCCTCGCTGGGCGAGATTTGTTACGGCGAAGTTAAACTCGTTTCGGCTTTCTTGCGAATTACACTCTGCATTAGTGTGTCACGATTTGTCGTTCGGCTGGGAGATTTGAACGGACGCGAATAACGAGTAACGTATAAACAGGGCTCCGTTTCGTTAATTGGATTTCGGTCGACGTTTTACATTGAATTACGGAATCGAATGGCCCGAGACCTTTCAAGCTTTCCCGCATAATTAATCGAGCCGGCTGTATCCTATTCAAGACCGAATTAACCGGCGAATGAACATCCGCGGGCCATTTATCGAAATACTGCCGGCCGTTCGGCGGAAAAAGCTCGCGGCTACGCCCGTACACTTCGGCGAATATACTGGAACCTATTTTCGTGACGGTGTCGTCTGTCGACGGGAATAAGAAAGAGAAGCGTACGAGCGTGCACGGTTTCAGCAAGACGCGGCACTGTTCCGCTCCTAATGCGTACGGCTTCGTCGTGACGATATTATAAACAGAGGAACGTTCTTCCATGGCCAACGTTTCCAAGTGACTGTAGGGAGCTTTACCTCGGCTACGCGTTCGCGATAAAACGCGAAGATATTGTCGTCGGTGAACGCGGGGCTTCTTGCGTTCTCGTTGCGCTGCAACGATAATGGAAGCGCGATGCAAGACGCGATAGTTTCACTGGCGGAGCGGTTTCTCTTTTCGTCGTTTTATTTTCCGGCTTTTCTGTCGCCGATTTGTAGGAACAATCGTCGACGTGAACGCATTGCATCGTCGTTTGCATCGACGATTTGTTTTGCTGGACATCGGGTCTCATTTCTCGTTCGTATTGAAAATTGTCGAGGCTGGATTGAAATGAAATTTCGCGAACGATGAACGATTATCTAGAAACATGCTATCAGACGCGGTTCTCATGCCTCTATCCAGCTAGACTTGTTATTATTCAGCGAGCGCGAGGCATCGTTGCGCGGTATGCAAAATCCTCGCGAAAAGTGGGAGTTTAAGGCGGCGAAGTTGGTTCACCTCGAAAATTCAAACGAGCCGGTGAAAGATTCAGTGAACACCCCCCCCCCCCATTAAAGCTCTAGAATTTCCTTTGTTCAATATGCAATATCAGCCCACGCGAAATCTGCATAAAACTCGAGTTCAAATTTTCTGAAAACAACCAGCTGCCTCTTATTTCACCGCGCTTTACGTCACGCACTAAACGCCAACGAAATAGACTCAATTATGTACCTCGCTCCAAACGAAAGGCTTGTTTTAAACTAAGGAAAAGACAGTTTTGTTCTCGCGCAGTTTCATTTGAACTTTCGTTGGGACAGTGTTCCGTGCTTTCCGCGAGACCCAGTATGATGGTCGTTCTGTGTAAGGCGTAGGTACACGAAGAATGAAGTTCCAGGAACAGACCTGACTTTCAAACTGTCTACATCCCGAGCTTAAAGGGATTTCTATCCTCTTTTTTTAATAGAACGCGCTCGTGTAGTTCCGCGAGGATGTGTGCGCGTGTGTCTCTGTGTGAGACAGATGAGACTTTGGATTCACCTGGAAGCTTGTCGAGTTCAAACTGTGCGACTGAGAAGCTGAAAATTTTTCTGCGCCAATGTCCTTCATAAGAAAAGTGGACAATAATGGAGTAATATTCTCTATACTATTTGTGCATCATTTCTGTACATATTTTTACAATTCCTAATTATTTCGATCGTTCAAGACAATTCGACATTCAGATATTTGTACAATTCCACAAGTTAATTTCTCGTCAGCCGCTAATACGCGCTACTAAATTATTCACCGCGTCCGATGCGTGTTGCAATTTATTGTTCGACGAAAAGAAATTGGCACTTTGAGGCTGCCAGTGTCGAAGGAGTTTCTCGCCGCCTCGAGAGATCAAAATGTTTACCCATCGATCCGCGTTGCGTCTTTTCCGTCGAGCGAAAATAACTTCGCTCGTCGATGAAGTGCAAATACAGCGGCAGGAACGCTTGAAATTTCGCCGACCACATTTCTTTGTGCACGATACAGCTTCGCGTTTCCAGTGTTTGTCCCCTTTTCTGTCGAAGAATCCCCCCCTACCCCTAAGTTGCTTAGTCTCTACTAGGTATTCCTTTACTGTATAATAGCCTAGATGAAATGAATGGAAAAAATGTTAGCCGGCTGCGGGGTTCGAAAGTACATTCTTGACATTTTGCAATGCTCGTTTGGCCTTTTCCCGTATGCTTTCTTTCCCATTTGAATTCGTTCTGAATATAACCCGCGTAAATCGCGGAGGAATGTTGATTCTAAAATACGTTCATTGCGGCCGGACCAGACTTAGGTGACGCGTATAAATAATTCTTTTCGTCCGTAAAATGCTACGTCGAGACCCGATAACGCGAACCAGTCATCCCGAAGGTGTGCCAATAAAACGGGCGAGGCTCGCCTCAGACGAACCTACAGTGAATTCGCACCGTCGTCGTTCGATCTGCCGCGGAAATCAATTTAACGAGAATACAATTCACACGCTGGACGGTTCGCAGTCGTTTCGCAAATCTTGCGTATATCCGGAACAGAAGAAAGATGCGGCCTACGTCGGCGTTCGTTAGCGTTGCGAAGCAGAAAATTTGCAAGAATCGGCCGCGTTCCATTTTTCATCGCTTTTATCGCGCTCGAATTTGAGCACGGTCGACAATCGGCGTTCGAGCAAATTGCAGCGGCCAGGCGGTAGAAATTTCGGGATGGCCGGCAGTTTTTCAGGCTGGCAGATGAAAAACTGGCTGGTGGGCCTTCCGTTCGTCCATTATTCCTCATTTACGTTCCCCCAATTGAATGCAAACACGAATTTCGTTTCTCTGATGCGCCTGGGCACGCGGCGCAGACGGACGGTCGTGCCGGAACGTTTGCCCCTTTTTCCGCCGGTCCGCCTTATTTTGCATATTTCAGGTTTTCGCTATTCTCGAGAAGTATTACGATATATTCCAGGAAAAATATTCTACGGTACGCTGCAAAGTGGACATTGCAATAACATGCCAAGATGTCAAATTATGAAATCGGTAATTTATGCGTACATCATTCGCGTTAAATTCTTTGCCAGAGAACGATAAATGTATTGGCCAAGCAGTCCAGACTTTTCTTAAAGAATATCTAATAAAATTGTTTTAAACATATGTGTATGTTCAACTGCAAATCACAACAAGAATCTCGCCACGTCTCTGCAACGCGCGTGCACTTCGGCAGATTACGTGAGAAGACTGCGCGCCGAAACTGCGACAGGCAGTAAATCCGCCTGGACGAGTGAACTAGAGTAAAGGAGAGTAAACGAGAGTAAACGAGAGTAAACGAGAGCAAACGACGAGTTTCGCGACGAGGCGGCGGTCTTGAAGAATCAGAGGCCGTTGGCTCGGTTTGATGTCGGCGACGGGCTCGATCGTTTGCTAGTCGATGCTCGAACTTTTCCAGCTCTGCCCAGTCGTTTAGTCCATCCGCGCAGGGAATCGATATTTGCAGGCGTGCTTCGGGAACGCGGCGAGATTGATCCTTTGATTCCGCTGAATCACTGGGGTTGAAGAACTCGGTGTCTGCGGATCCGCGAGTAAGGTTCCAACAGGGGGGCAATACACTTTCACGTGTTCACCGCGAACACCGTGGATCCGTGGCGTCAATGATCTTCTGCATCCCGAACGCATCACGCTCTCGCGGACAATTACATAGACGAATAAACAAACAATTATCATCCAGCATCTTTGTTCCTGCCTAACAATTTTGTTGCGCGCCTATCACTACCATCGTTCCTTTAACCAGCCGCGTGGTATTAACGATCATTCTTTGCGTTGCAGGAAATGGCCACGTGACGCGACAGAATAGTACCCGGCCGCAAGATGAACACGAACGGCAATGTCGGCTCTCAGGAGGATGGACACGGTACCGATTATGGTTCCAGCGAGGAGACGGCCGCCCTGTTAAGCAGGGGGCCACCCCCGCCGGTCGTGGTTGCCGCGGCGTCTCAGGGCAAGCCGGTGCTCACGCGACAGGATCGGGCAACCTTTTTGGTTGCCTCGCCGCAGTTGTCCGTCTCGGGGCTCGGCGGCTCCGAGGAGAGCGGCACCACCGAGGACCCGGCCACGAGATCGGTACCGGATATCGAGCTGCACTGCAGGCTCGACGGTGAATTTCAACCGCAGTTTCCACCGCCACAGGCCCAGCTTCAGCCGCAAACCCAGGTGCAGCAAACGATTGTACCTGCCGGTTACCGATCCAGGCAGGCGTCGCAGCTGCAAAGGTGCCGGTGCGACCGTAGGGACTCGCTCGCGCCTTCGTCGGCGCTGTATCTGGCGAGGAGTGTGTCGAGGTGAGGGTGGTGTAATGAACTTTGCCAGGTGTTAATTGATCGCGAGGTAATCAGGACGAAGGATGACGCAGCGTGTCGCGTGAATTTCACGGCGATTCTTTGTTACTGTTCTTTCGCCGTATCGCCCCGTGGCATTCATTCGGACGTGAAGTGATGAAAGCTGTGACGTGGATGTAAGACAGCTATTTTCGGTCGCTGATTGATTATTAATGCGTTTCTGCGGCGATGCACGCTCGCGAATGATGTTGATGGATCGCTGAATATTTGAACTGCGGCGTGATAACCGCGTGAACAAAAATTTCGGTGGCGGGGAGACCTTTTTTAAGCCCGATAGAAACGTTTCAATTCGAACAATGTTCGGAGAAGAAAAGCGCCGTCGGTTTTCCGCGCCGTTTTCTGATACGGATGGTTCGTTGAAGAAATTCAATCCCGAGACGGGCAGGTGGGGACTTCACCCTTTAAAGTGAGCCAGGGTAGACTGTTGTACGATTTTTTTTCACGAAGTTAAAGGAGCTCGAAGATCGACAGTTTGTCGGTTAAAATTTAATGATTTCAATTTCATCGCAAATCTTATTAAATGAACGTAGAGTGCCTATCAGATTGTGACAAAATTGCTTTCAATTAGTTGACTACGGAGTGATTGTAATGTGTCTACAATGCAATTATATGATATCTGAGCTATCAACCATATAACTGTAAGAAAATTCTGAAGAACATAGTAACTGCACTGCAACGGTACATCCGTTCAAGCGGACTCGAATCCGGCGCGTGTCGAAGACAGTTTGCCTTAATTAAAATCCCATGTGCCAGGCTCTTGTCTCTTTCGTGACGTGGTTCACCAAATTGGTGGTTGCAAGCCGAATGTTTGGCTCTGCTCAATGTTGAACACAGAAATATTGGGGAAACCGTAGGAGGGAATGTTCCAATTTATATAGCCACTCAGCTTACGATGCTTTCGCTGCATTTCGTGCCTTATGGAAAAAGATTAGGATAAAATGGTGGGTATCCCGGATACGTTACAGGCATTAATGTCCCATACTTGACACTCCTTATTTTATATTATATGTTGCCGAAGGAAATTCAATAATTGTTTAGAATATTGCCATTACGATACGTGTACGTATTTTCTAGTCAGCCATATCGTTCACATTGTTTTTATGACATTATAATTTCAACCATTTTTGGACCGATTCACTTTAGAGATTCTGTTAGATAACAGTCTATCTCGCTTTCCGTTTAATGGCACGGCTGAGTGCCGTACTTCCAAAAAGGGCTTCGCCCACGAAGGTTTCCGGTACAGAGTGTTAAGCTCCGACCTCGTTTCAGGATCCGTCACGATTTATCAACCCCTATTGCCAGAATAGGCTACTATTTCCTATTTCCAAATTCACGGTAACCCCTATTTCCTAGCACGTCACGCGGCAACATCCCACAATACCAGAATGCAGGAAGGAAGTATATTTCAGGATATTGTGCGTGAAACCGGACGTATCATTTCAATGGTACATAATGCCCCTGGAAATTTATTCACCCGACTAACGGAGATAGTCAAAGAGTTTTTCTTACAAAGTGCATCTATGATATACGAAAGTTAGAATAAAGTTGTACGAATAATACCGGAAATACTTGCAGATCATTACTAACCCTTTAATTAATTCGTACACAATGTGTATTGAGTAAAAGAAGCTAGTAGGGTTGTTTCGTTTCCCTTTTGTTTAAGTTATACTATTAGGGGCAGCCAATCTATAAATTTGGTACCATGGGAAACACACCGCATATGTTCAAAATTAACGTATTTAGACAACAACTATTTCATCACACAAATCATTTAATTGTTAAAATGATTACGGCCACGCGTCTTGAATCTTGTTCCTTCTTCGAAAGTGTAAAACCTAACCCGACCCATTAATCACAAATTTTATTCGAATGCACACGTTTTTTGTCCACCGGCCTCTGGTTTGCCTCTGTCGTGCTCACCTATGTATCACTCACGGTGTCGTCGATGTACACCAAATATCTCGGGCTCTATTCCGAGACGAATCCCCGCTGTATATCCTTCAAGGACCATCTTACGCGTCCGACCAGCTGAAACTCTATTTATGGAGACGTATCTCCGGCATCCCTGTAATTTGTTCGCCCATATTATTTTCCGCCCATTCGCCAGGAAGTTTGCGATAACTCTATTTACTTCTAAACGACGGGAAAGCATTCTGGCGCATACCATCGAGGACAATAGTCGGTTATCGAAAGAGAAATCGACGCCGTTTCATTAATTCTTCTAAGCTGTACGCGTAGCTTTCAAAACAATTGTTTATTTAGCAAGTAAAGAGTTTTATTTAAACGAAACAATATTTAATATTGGGAAAACGTTTACAATACACGGTGGAATTGTAAAGTGGTGTTAAAGATAGTTCTACGTCTGCTAATTCGAAAAAGAGGAATCGACACAGTCGAAACGCCGCGTTTCCGTGAAAATATCAAAAGAACATTCCGTCAAGATGGACGCTTTCCTCGAGCCGACGAGTCTCGGTGTTTCTACGAACGACTATCACTTTGCAGTCGCCTGAAAGGGCAGCCACTTCGAGGAATCTTATGTTTCACGCGTTGCTGGGCAAGGGGGCGAAAATTGACCACTTTCTCAGAAGCAGGCTGGCGATTCCGGTCGGCATCGTCGACCATGACGGACGCAGCAGTATTCCTGGAAAAATTTGCCGCCAGCATTTTCTCCCCCGCCGCGATTATCGTCCACGTGAAAGACGCGTCGCTATTTCTTTCCGGAATTTCCCGCGAGCCGAGCGACGTTGCACGAATTCCCACCCTTTCAGACGCGCTCACGGGGTCGTAGAACGAATTCTAACAGCAGGGCGATCTTTCTGTCGATCCTTCGTTCTGAAAAAATGAACACCTTCGGTTTTAAGTGCCGAGAACAGTATTCGGGAGGTGCACGTACTCGATGAAGACGTTTCGACGATACTCCGGCTTGCAGAATTTTTTGTTTCACACCACCCCTGAATGCATTCGGAGAAAACGTGAAACAGAAGCGCCGATTTTCGGGAGGCATTTTTCATTCCAAATACGATATCGTTGTGCGTTCTATTTTACCCCGTCTTCGCGTCGATCGGAACGGCCAGGTGAACGAACGGCGTCAATTGCTGGGAAATGGGTTCATTTTCCAGGGGAGAAACCGTGAGGAACAGTTTCCCCCTGGTGTCGACACCTCCACTTGGAAATTCAATGTAATCGTTGAGATTTCACATAAAGCGAAACAATTTTATTCCTCTAATGGGGTGTTGCGGAAGATAATTGTATTCCCCCATTCGTAACCATTAAATGACATATACATATAAATGTTCGTCGCTTCGAGCGGCAATAAATCGGTCCAATTTAGAATAGACTCGCAAGATAGCATTACAGTCAACGATGCACAAAGTTTTCTGGCATAATGCCCCGCTAAAGATTTATGGATAAATTGTCTGCAAAGGAACCCGGTTGAAGCATATAAAGAAGAGGGGGTTGGAGAATTTTCATTGGGATAACATGTGGGCTCAAATATAATATCTGAGAGGGGCTTGGCGAAGCCTTTGGAGTAGTGACGGGGTCCAGTAGGGGATAAAGCCGGCTTTTCTGGATCTCGTGAAATTCTCCACGAGCTATTCTTTCTTAAGTCTGTCTCGAGGATCGGGGGAAAATTCGAATGAAAGTTCTGACGCCTATGCAGCACGTTCTCAAAGAATTCTGAGATACGATCTTAATGTACAGAGCGATGAGATCATTCGCGCTGGCAAGCACAGTGGATAACGGAATGACATAATGCTGTAAACGTATTGTTCGATGTCCTGCTGACGCAAATCGAATTTCCTGAACAGAATTTCATTTCGTGTTTTACCAGAAGAATTGGCCATCTATTCTGTGGCAACAGTAGTCAAACGTTTCCCGGTTTACAGTAGATCGGATTAAATGAAAAATAGGCAACGTTTCAAAATTGTGAAGCTGGTTTGCAGATATTATTTTTTTTGCCAAAGAATGAATTCACGACTCGGCTACCGGCATGAAATTCAGACGAATTTCCCACTGGAGAATATCTTGTCTAAAGGTGGAGTCGCCCACGTTCTCCTACACCTACATATATTTTTTATATCGAACACGTTGAAGTGCCATATAAAACGCGCGCACGCTCCGGGAATAATCTCGCACTGGATCAACGTCACCGACCTGCATCGAGCTTCAATTAAAACGGTCGCCGCTGCAGGATGGCCGCGATTAAATTGTGGGCGCATCTCGATCGAACGATAAATCAAAATCGGCCGGTACAAAGCAGTGCGGGGAACAGATGAAACTGGAACGGTGCTCGTTTCGAGTTAATCGCCGGAAGATTGCGTGGTGAAGTGGCACACACCATAATCGCGTTACTACGTCCGAAGGATCACCGTGCATAGACACGCTTTAGTGTACGGGTTTGGCTGCGCCACTATTTAAGATATCTCGAGACGACAGCCCCCTTTGCATCGGGGATGTTCGGAAGCGAAGTGCACTCAGCTCGCGAAGAATCTCGGCAAAGAGGTCTCGACGTCAGAATGTTTACGGACAAAATCGAATTAGTTGCGCCCGTGGAAAGCTCACCGTGGCTCTTTTTCCTCGCGTTTATTTTCGTGACTTTTTTTTGTCAATCCTTTTGTGCAGAACAATTGGTGCGTCGTTTTTAATGCTAGCCAACGGTTGTTGGGAACGTGAAAACAGGTATAAATTCTGGTCGGAGAATGTTTAGTGTACGATAGCAATCGTTCTCAGTAGTCTGACTTATTTGACAGATTCGATAAATCAATCTTTTCTTGATCATAATAATTTCTTTTATTCAGGACACATACCGGACAAACGATTTGAACGTAACAAAATATTTGCACTGTTTATACTATATTCGAACAAAGTTTCAGACTAACACTTTTAGTGTATATTCGCTGACAGATTAATTCCAATTATCGGTAGCTTGCTATGCCTGCAATTAACCCGCGCAACCCAACATGCCTACCTGTTAATTTCCTTACTTGTGAGCTAATATTTACCACACCCAGAGTCCAGCAAACGGAGAATCGGAATGGAAGTCACCCCTTGCTTCTCGTGCAATATCCGACCCTTTGTAGATGCCGAAGAAAATGCGCTTGTAACGTTTACACCAAAGGAGAATCGTTAATATTTGATCTCTGACTAGTGAATTGTTCAGGGAAGATGAATCGTGCTGTAATTTCCGCCCATACATTCTTCGCGGTACAGATATTACACATATGTATGTACATACATGTACTTAGGCGTAGTATTGTGTGATGTATCGCAATGGCATGCATCGATACGATGTCACTGCCTATCCTACGTGTAACTGGTATTACTCAAGTTTACACGCGAACATCTCTACCTCTATATAGATACATACATACACTACGTATTGTTGTCAATGGTTCTATTGACATTCACCTGTTTACCAGCTGCATAAGTTAATTAACTCCCATTGGCGAAATTGACAATGCCGTCTCCTGTTCATTACATGAAATTTCATTATTGTCTACGCGTTCACACCAGGGACGTGTCCACGATAACATTATAATATTGTTGAAATACCGTCTGCGCAACATCCTAATTCAATTTGTAAAGCTCACTAGAACAATTAGCCGCTTCTATTGAGACAAGATTATAGCGCCGATTCGAATTCGGAATGCTGACATTCGAAACTGCCAAACGTTTGGCAGCCCGTTCAGCTTTTTGCCTGAATGGTATTTGATGGCTCGTCTAGAAATTTGTACGACGAATGAAATAAACTAGACCCTAACATTCCACTAATATTACCTGCATCGCTGAAACATTGTACGTCCCCAATCAGCGAAATTACCCCAAAGAAAAATTCGTTACCGGCATATTTACGGAACGGCACCGCCCCTCAGCGGCATCAAATATTACAGCAATTGATCGCCTTCAAGGTAAAAAGCGAACGAATTTCAATAAATTCGTCAATAAACTCGAACGAGCAAAGGTATTCACAGGTTCGTCCGTTTCAGCGTGCCTATAACACTGATTTACCTGCGTTTCAGAGAGAGCGTGAAGAGCGGCCATCACTGTTGCCCCTGTCAGGCGCCACCGCCCCCCGTTCTTGTAACAACGTCGCCGAGCGCACGAATAATACGGCAAAGCTCGCAACCGGAAGCCTCCGCGTGCTGTTGCGCCGGATGTTGCTGTGCCCTCCACGCTGCCACTGCACCGAGTGCTGCCTCCCTGCGACAGTTGCGCGAGCCAGGCGACGGAATTGCTGGCATTGCCGCGGACTCGTTGCGGATCAATGGAGGCATTCGACAATTCCGACAGGTAAGCCCTAACACTGGCTGCTACCGATTAAACAAAGGGTTTGCTGTGCACCCCCGTCCCAATCCCTAGCGACACCATCAGTGTTCACCCTTGACCAACTCCTTGGATTGTTCGACACCCATACACCCTGTTCACCTTTGTGTGCGTTTATCATGCTTTCATTGTGCGGCTGGAAATGCTGGATGATCGTGCTCTCGGTGCTATTATTTGGCTAAGGTGTTCCTTCGTCTTCGTTTCGACTTACTTCGCGGAAACAGAATTTTGTCTTCGGTTAACGACAGTCCCCGGAATAGACGGGAACGGTGCGCGGAAATGAATTCGTGAACAGGGAGTCGAAGTTTCGTGTTTCATGAAGGTGTGCGTACGCTACCGTGCTAACGGAAATTTATTAGCTCCCCGGCAAAGTGGACGGTGATGTGGGTTTTTGGTAAAAATGTTGGATTACGCGGTTCACCTCCCTGCGGACGCCACGTGTCGAATCTATTGTATGAATTGAATGAGTCGTTTTTAATAGCCGTAAACTTCTGCGGTAAAAGGGAAACGAGGTGAAGCACGTACCTCTGTACGCTTCTCTCGCGAGGGATGGAATCTAATTTGCTATTTATAATTTGAATGGCTACTTTAAGAACGAAATTCCATTATGTCCGCAATTTTATTCATTCGATTACGTTCAACAGAATTGTAAGAACGATTATCTTTCGCGACAACGAGGATCGGTGGAATACGGACGAACATTTCGGACGAGTCATACAGATTTCCTTCCGCGCCAGTATCCGTCAGGTCGCGTGCCGTAAAAGCACGACGAAAATGCATCAAAAGAAAACGAGAAACGCTCTGTTGTTGGGCACCGCTGTGTATCGTTGTCCCCGCTGCTTGTATCGTTGACGATCTATCCGATCGATTTCCCAAGGTATCCAGAGCACTAGTCGTGTCTGTGTGTGCCATTCGGCTCTGTGTGCATTTACTACGGTTGTTGCACTTCCTATTTTCTTCGTGTTCCGATTCCCCTCGGTGTGTTCTCGGCCCGCGTGAAAACTCCTTCGCACGCGTGACTTGCCGCTCGAGCTGCGCTTTTCTTGCCTTTCCATTCTTTACTCTTGTTCCCCGGAGAATGTTCGACGCTGTTACCGGAGGACTGCGAGAATCGAACGATAACTCTCCTACCGTAAGATTTACCGTAAGGTCCTTTAGAATTCGTGCAATGGATTACGAGGCTCGATAGAAATGGTTGTCAATTCCGTTGCTGGCTAATAGGAATTTAAGAAATATCATTCGCGAGGGGAGAGTGGTGTATTAGTAGCAGGTCTGAGGAATATTTATGTCACAGTTAAACCGACATTACGAGGCAGCTCGCGGTGTACCATTAATATTGAGACTTGTTTAAAAAATTTCGATACCATGAATTTGCGATAGGTGCTCCCCCCAAATCCGACGCTCGACATATTCAAACGTTGCCCCTCGAGCGATCCACTTTATCGGTACAAGACCTCGTGCTGCCACCTAACAGGGGGTTGAAACATCGACCGAGAGACACCCTTGAGAAGCAAAAGCACGGTACCGACTGACACGCCGCAAAGAGCGAGACCCCGACCCGCGATAAGACGCTGATACTATGGGTGGCTGACGAAACGGCTGGTAACGCCCTCAGTTGTAGATGGCACGTGGTGCAGAGAATTCGCTCGCTTTACGCAGGACAACTGTCACGAAAACGCGCACTCAGATAACGCGAGGAGGCTCCACGAATTCTGTAGGGAACTGCACGTGTGATCGATCGCTCGGGAACGCGTGGAACTTCGCTACAGTCGATAGAACAAATTGGGGATTAATAATGCCGATAGACGGCGGAATAATTTACGAGGGTAGACAGCGCGCATAAACATTCGGGGAAATTATTTATGCACTCGTTAATGTTTCAGTCGCTACGTGTATTACTATGCAAATGATAAATTTATCGCATTAATTCAACAGGAATCGTTTTCGTGGAACGAAACGGTTGACAACGAATTATTCATACGAACTTCAACTATCTTGAAAAGAAATACCTCGGTTTGCTGTTGTTTCTAATATTTTAATTATTACGACGCGTTTCCTGCCCGTTCGCATTCTTATCGCAAAGGGAAAGCTAACTTGGCCGACGGTAACGGCTAGAGGAATCGGGTAACCGAACGAACGACAATTATTGTTGTATACGGGCCGAGCAAACACGGTCCAAAAACAATGACGCGAAACCCGAAGGATTTTCGTTTTACCGTGAACAGAGAATTGCACTTGAAAAACAGCCTCTCCGCGAGGAGGCGGTAATTCGATTATTTTTCGAGGTGCGGTCTTTGACGAACGCGAAACGGATCACGCGATTAAACGCAATCGGGGGCATAAGAGCAAAATTTTAAACGAAAGAATGGAAGAGGACGACGGAGAAGGAAGCGTGAAGAGGAGACAGGAGGAGACACGAGGCGGAGGGAACGAGCGTGATTTCGACATTGTTAGTGTAATTATCTTACGTTGGCGTGACGAAACGCCTCGTATCCTACGAGCACTTGGCGTAACGTAAGGGGATCGAGGGGCGAAGAGACCGGAAGGGCGAGCTTTGTACGCGATTTTGGCCGGAAGCCAGCGAATTAAAATCATGGTCGGGTATGTCGCGCATGGAAGCAGGGCTTGCAATATGAAACGGTGACGCGAAGGGTAATTCGGCCGTTTTTTTCGTGCCACTATTCGCTCGTCGCCTGTATTCGTTTTTTTTACTCCTTCCTTCCAAATTTATTTCGCCGATAATGACAAATGTTAGTTAACGAATGTGGACCGTGTTTATCGGTTTGCCGTTGTTACTTGTCCAGGGGGGACTTGGCCCGAATTTCGATAGGCGGAAACGGGATGGTACTGTTTGATCTGGAAGTTGCGTATTGTCGCGAGCATGACGTTTCTATCAATCGAGAATTGAGATTAACGTGGCGCTACTTATTTTCGTTTGTGTTGCGTTAGATCTCGGCCCGTTTATTCTCCTGACACTCCCGGCCTGACTTATGGCTGACCTGTTCTACTGCGCCGATATAAAATCGATTTTTCCAAACTGCAGCTACCGCTTTCTTATACTTCTTGCATATGAAACGCTTGGCATAAAAAGGGGGCGATAAACTATCAGAATAATATTTACGACACGTTTAATGGCAACTAAAAGAAAAAATTCATAAATAAACATAAACAAATAACTTACTTTCTTGCACGATGACGATCCAACGTTACTGCTAACGAGAATAATAAACGTTTCGCATTTTTATGGACAACCACCGCAAATAATTACAACTTCGCGCAATTTCATTGTTCCTGTAAAACATTCGCGACCTCGTAGACTGTGCGCCGCGATCGAAAAACTTTTTTACAACCGGGCGTATTCGGTACAGAGCGTTGTTCCACGCAACCTACATAGGGAAGCAATAACTAAATTGTGAAGCAGCATGGAATCGTTGAAGTTTCGATACGTGGTGAAGAAAAATCACCAGCTTCGTGTCGCTCTGTCATAATGGCGCGGTACGCTGTAAATCTGGAATAGTGCACGTGCTCCTCTCCTTGGTGCGCCCGCATCCTGGGAAATGAAGCGGATGGAATCCGGGACTTTAAAAGCAAGGACAGCGGTTTTTATGTTTTTATCGCGTGTAGACGATCTTAAGCACGCTTCGCATCGGGGAGTTCGTTTTCGTGCCCGCGGAATATCTATTGAGATGCGCATAAAATGATCGCCGCGCCACTGATACGGGGAACTTTATCTACTTGCTGGAACGTATGGAACCGGTAAATTTTCCGAAGAAACTGTTTGTCAGCCGTTCTTAATCGAGGCCCGGGCGTGTCGCTCGAAACGTTTCGCTTGTTTTACGCAACGAAGTTATTCCTACGAACTTCTGAAACGTTAATGATGTTTTCGTCCCCGCTGGAGCGAGGCGAGAAAAAAAAAGCCGCCTCGAGGATAGAGCCGGACTTTTTAATAAAGTTTCACGGCCAATACCGATCCACCGGTTTGAAAACTTGCCACTTCGATTTCCGGAGCACATTCGGCAACGGTCCCAAGTTACACACCTGGCAACACTCTTCGCCGATTGCTCCTGAGTTTCTATGGAACTCGAAAGGTGGCAAACTTCTGTAAAAACACGTTTGCATCCCCGTACCTCTTAAGTGTCATATTCTCGGTGTTCTCTGTGTTCGATATGTTCTATATCTTTATTTATACTGTCTTATAAATATCTCCGATGGACGATACATTGTTCTAAATGTATACATTATATATTTCGACTTTTGCTAACGATATATTTAACCCCTTTACGCAACATTCTATTGCTGTATATTACACGATGTACGTATATCCACGATTATTTGTAATTTTGACCGTTGTGTTTAATCTTCTTCAATTTCGTTTTATGCTGTATTTAAACCGATGGGTATAAAACAACCCGAATTGCTTGTGGATATCGTAAAAATTCGCGAAGGTATTTGATATCGATTGCAGTGTCTTGGTCGGGCACAAAGCTTCGACGAAGATGCACTCACCTTTCACTTTGCTTAGATAATGATCGTCATCGAGGCGGACAAGGTGAGACTCGCACGTGCGAAATACGTGCCCCCGCGTCGCGAATGCTCCCCACGTTGTGTGCATACAGAATGATTCCGGGGAATTGAAATGGATTATGCTAATCTTCGTCAGATCTGTCTGCGAGACGTAATAATTAAGTGGGAACCATTACTGAGTTTACATACGAAACTATCTTTGAACGGAACGTGGAATATTCGACAGAAAATTCCAGCAATTTCGATTCTCATTATTGTCACTGTATCTCTAACAAAGTATTACTCGCAGACAGTCACGTTGGAATCTAATAACTAAATTAAACCTTCTGTCTGCTGTTCCACCTTTCTGACAGGCTTTGCTTCCAGGCTAGAAAAATACAATTGTACACTTTCAGACGCGAGCATTGATTTTTTAACAAAAACTCGAGATAGCACCGCGTAGTGTTGCTTTTTAAACATCCAGCGTCCGCTTTTGTTCAATCAAGAACTATATAGAAACCCCCGACATTTTCGAACCGTCCATTGTTCGACCAGTTACGTGTTCCGAATCTATTCGAATACCAGAAAACGAAATTTTCGCCCCGTAACCGGATAACAAGGGCCCTCTGTTTCACTTCAAGCGGCTTCGAACGGAGGGTCTTTTTTGTCGCGCGTTTTCGGGGCCAAGCGAGCAGAAAAGTGGTTTTCTGGAGTTCCAAGGTAGATCAGAGGTAGATCCAAGGATCGAATTGAAATGATGAGTTTGACCACGGAAGCTCGTTGCCTAAGGTCTGTTTTACGGGTATCTGGGGTTCGATCGATATACTCTTCCTATCTTCACGGCGTTCATTCGTTTCTTATGGAATATTATCGTATCCACGAAAGAAGGAGGTTAAAAATTCACAAAGTTAACAATGTGCCAGTTTTATGAAGCTTCAATTCGTTTAAAGTCGAACAATACTGTTCTACATAATTGCGTATTTTGTTTTACCAACGATTAATCGTCAGTGAAGATTGCTACTGTAGCATTAACAAATGAAGACATAAATGAATCAAGTTTGTACAATGATAATAATAATTTTCCACCGTGCACAAATGATTACAGCCTCGCGCGAAACTATTTCCTTTCCCCTTCGTAACGACTAACGTGACAAGAGCAGATTCGAAGTTCACCTGAACAATTATCCCGGAAGCCGCGTTCGGAAAACACATTCGTCGATCATAATATCGACGAACATCGAAATATAATATCGTCGAGAACGACGAAAATATAATGGACAGTTCCGACGATGTCAATAATGCGTTCGATCTAGTAGCAGCTCGCTTACGTAGGGAACCGCGGAAATAATGGACGAGAATTGGCAATTTGCAGACGAGTCTCCTCGCCGAAGGTCGATATCAATTTCCCTTTCTCTCACTGAATGCTTCTCATTAAAGGGGGTCGGATAAAGGCCGTTCGCGAATCCATCGTTCTCCTCGTTTTTTCTTGACGCGTCGGCGGTAGGGAAAAGGAGGAAATAAAGGTCACTCTCGACGTTTAATCGTCGATGGGAGACAATGGGACGGAGGAATCGCTTTCGCTAGCCTGGCTGCAAAAACAACCTGGATGGGCATACGGTTCTTTAAACATTTTCCCTTTCGTTACGTCGGGTGACAGAGGATCGACGCACGACGTGTCTCACGATTTCCTTTTCATCGAACGCTTGCCTGAGAATTGAATCGTTCAGCGCTGTTGATGACATGCTATGCTCATCCTCGACGAGAATTGTGGACGCTTGACAAGTGTCCATTATAATAAATTGCGAGTCTCCATTGGATTGATACTTGCAAATAAAATGAATTAGATTCCGCTGTTGTTCATATTTTGAATTGCGAGCGAAGTCGAAGTTTTGCGAACTGAATCGTTTTCGATACATCGCAAAACGGGAACGAATATTATTATTGTTGAGACGTTACGGTCGCTCGCAAACATTTCGCCGCGGCAATCGTAGGCAAACGTCCCAGTGCTTCGAAACTTCCGATTCTCCGCCGGTGTATTGCACTTTCGGCAGCAGGCGAGCATCAGTTTCAAATATTTAGAATCCGGTGCCATCAGCCGACCCGATTCCAATGTACCGATAGAACATTCGGCCGTGTCTGGAAAGTGTTCGACGAAAAGTTTGCCGTGTCTCGCGGCGTTTATTCGACATTCCAAACACGTTGTTCCGTGGAACGTTTGTATCTACAGCTTCTCTTCGATCGTAGAGGGAAAAGAAGCCACTTATACTCTCTGATTTACCCACCCCTACAACTGCGTTGTCTTAAGACAGAAAATTATGCAGATGAAATTTAATATGAATTCCTTCTTATCAACGGCTAGTGCATTTAAATGAGCATTTAAACGTTTACAAGCAACGAGAGAATACATCTTGACAGTAACTTATCATTTGTTACTGCTTGCTATCGTTGCAATTTATTTATATTTCCGCGCAATAAAACGGTGCTTGGGATTTTCAAATATATACATATACATATACCTTCGCTGGTGTAATTAGTCCAATAAAGCATGTAACGTTGAGCATTAGAGTGAAGGAAACGGTACTCGCCCCAACTTCACTCGCAATAACATCACAAGCGAGAGGGATCTGATTCTCTATGAGACGAACTTCTGGCTCCATAAAAGACAGCTCCTCGGCCGGTCTTTCCTCATAAAGGCAACGTCGTCGGTCGTTAACCTCGATTACATTCGTTGCCCCGATTATTCGGGATTATAGGCAGGCAAGTCAACTAATCATGTCCGGAATATCGGTGGAGCACCCTCGGGACAAGTAACAAGAATAAGTGGCACCTGCAAAAAGAAGTCCAATCGTTGCAGCAGAACCAATTTATCCCCCCCCTGCCTTGTAAGCGGTACATTGACGCGAGCCCCCTTAGCTGTCTGTCGTCGAACCATTCGTTTCTTCATTTCGATCCCTCGAATCGCCAGGTCGTGATACCGGTCGTCGTGAGCCCCCGAACAGCTGATAGACATTTCTGGGATCAAATTCACGTTCCCCAGGAACTTCGGAAACATTTCCATTTCCCGATGGTTTCTTTTTTAATGCTTTCCCTATCATTTAATAATCGTTATATGGACCGTCTCTTTTGACCTGTTAAGCATTTGCACTGCGCTGTATTCGCCGGTGAAATTGGTCAGAAGATCGTTAAACAATTTCTTTAACGTAGAACCGATGGCGTTGCAGCAACAGCAACGTCTGAGCTCCCTCTCGCAAAAATTAATTCCTCCGGTCGGAACTCACCGAGATTCCCCCATTTCCATTTTCTTCCCAACGTGGCGCCACGTCGAACGAAACCGCCAACCAGAGCAGATCGTTCGGCCAATGCAGTCGACTCGATAACGCGAACGATCGTGCGAGAGTGACTCTACCGAATTTGAATAGATTTCACCGCGGAACGAGTTCGAGGCGTTTCCCCTCGAAGGAGCCGCCGCGATAGCGGTGCCACACCCAGCGAGGTCTGCAGTTTCGTCGACTTCGGCGAAGTGGCCTCGCTATTATTGGTGTCCCGGATCCCGCGGACATCAGCATAATCCCGTGATCATCTCGACGAACCCCCGAATATCTTTGCGCCAGTTCGCAATGGCGTTTCCGTTAACGGTGTAATCTACTCGGCCGTAATTCAACGAAGTCTCGATCGCGAGCCGATATTCCGGCGAGGTGGCGCGTTTGCGTAACCGAGCCACGAGAAATTCGAAAGTTTCCCCGTCGGAACTCGTTCCTTAGTACCTCGATTCGCCAAATGGCTGGCGCGTACCATCCTCGAGGCGCAGGCACTACGGCTTAAGCCAGACGCAGCCATGCCTTGATCGAATACTCTACGCTAAATCACGACGGCAAACAGTCGATGTTTCAACTGTAGGTCGGTTCGATTATTAAAGGTGTTCCAGGACACGGCTGCCAATCGGCTTAGCTTTCGAATCTAGTTTCGGCTGGTCGGTTAACAACAAGCGGATAGGATTAGGGGAAACCCACGCTTCTAGTTGATCGTTCGGGGGAGAATTCGACAACGATACAAATGTCGACGATCGACGCAGCGGTCCCTCGATCGGCAGCCCGTATCCCGAAACCGATGCAACTGTTCGATCGTTCGATTCTTACACGCGGAGCATCGGCATTGTTCCCCTTTCCGTGCACGTCGCCGCCTCTACGTCGTTCAAAAGTGATCCCTCCCGCGTGAACGCAGACGGCGTTTGGCAGACGTTAAAAGTAGAACGCGATAAGAATAATATCATCAATCTGCCGGCGCGCCATCTGCTCCCATCATCCATTAGCGTTCTTTTGCATCGTTAAGCTCAGCCTGGGACGGGTCGCTGGGATCGGCCGTACCTTGCACCGCCGGAATAATATTCCAACGAGCTTCTCATCCGATTGTTCGCCAGCATCCACCGCCATCCAACCACCGGCCCCGCCATGCCCCCGTCACCGTAGAGAGTACACTACCCTCCACCCCACACCCCACACGCAGAGAGACTTCTCTGGTAGCTCTAGTTCGGGGACGAAGTCCCCTTTTAGTCTAGCGATCGTAGTGGCCGAGTTTGGCGTGTAGTGGTTACCTTAGATGACGTAGCAAAGGAACATTGAATTCTTCACCGCTTCTCCAGCATTCGTTCACTGTTGCCACTTCCCATCCAAACCTGCCAACCCTCCCGCCACAAGTAACTCGATCGAGGAGCAAAGAAATAAAGGCCTAGAGATGGATTGACGAGGGACGAGGCCGGTACGAACGGCAACGCGTTCCGCTTTTGTCTTTGTGAACGTTCTTTCCGCTGTCTCTGTGTCTCTCGCTGTCTCTGCCCTTCGTACGAACGCGCTTGGGCGAATTGGACGAAAAATCGATCGCCGGAATGCGCCGATACGCCGCTTGTCGTTGCAATCGAAGAAAGCGTGCACCGGTGAGCGTCGTTTTGGCGACCCACGCGATCCACGGAATTACGAAGAAACCGCGTTTCGTTCGCGATTCCGTAAACCGAGAATAGAAGATTGGGCGACGAGGTTCGTCTGAACGCGCTGTGCGTGCACGCCCACCTCGCACGACAAGCAGTTCATCGGTGGCACGGCGTACGTTTAAATTATTCACCCTGCGCGCAGATATTCGGCGAGGAAAAATCGATACTCTCATTGGCGGCAAGCTCCTAACTCCGAGCAATCTATCAATAAGAACCTGCATACGAGAGCAACGGCAGAAGCGACACGCAAAAAAGAGAGAAAAGTGAAATATTATAGCGACTATCCGTATATTTATTCAGTTACGTAAATATTTTGTAGTTAACACAGAAAGTATTGATCTTTCCCTTGCAATCGTCTCGTGTCCAATCACTTTGTCTCTTCTCATGTGATCCATATAGAAATTCGTATTGTCCTTTGTCACTCGTCAACCATTGCACCCTACACCACTCTCTCTCTCTATCTTTCTCTAGCTCTTCCTTCCTTCCTTCCTTCGCTCTCTCTTCTCTCTCTCTCTCTCTCTCTCTCTCTCTCTCTCGCTCTCTCTCTATTCTGTGCCTAAGTATGCTATAAGAGTAGTGTCAGTGTGGAATAACAACGTGTTAAAAACACGTCCAGTTTCCTTGGTGGTGCAAATCGTCGTCGACGACAATGCCGACGACTACTCCGCCGCCCATGGCCATGGTACTCGGTTCCGGATCTGCCTCTGGTTCCGGTTCACAGGGGGTCCAGGGTGTCGTACTCTGTCCACGTACGCTGTCACAGGTCCGACGATCACGGCTACGAAGGGCCCTCACCGAGGCTACCTCCGAGACCGTCCACTACGTCAAGACGGTGGGCACGATACTTCCGATTAATGCCGTAATGCCTGATGTATCTTAACCACCCCGCCACGTACACGATCAATTTTATTGTAATTTGCATCGTACACACGCACGGACGCACACAACGTTTGCCGCCAGCTGTATTCTTTTCGAGAGGCTCTTTGTATTTTTGTTTCGTTTCCGTTTCTTTCTGTGCCGGCCCAAAGGGCAACATACCGGTGTTACCATGAAAACGGTGTAGAGAGGCGGGAATTCGTGAGATCCGTCGGTTCACTTTAAGGGTGTTCAAAATTTACCGGAAGTAACATCAGTGGCATTTGTTTCAGAGGATCTGACGTAATTGAACAAATTGATATATCATCGAAAGTGATATTTTTGCACGCGTTATTTATTGTCGACGGAATTTGGTTAACGAACAGACGTTGTTGTTCACGGGGTGAGTTTTATTGATAGAGTAATAATAATTCGCGATCGGAGAGATTTAAAGCGTGCGGAACCAGTTTCGATGTGAAGAATAATGAAAGGTTTGGATGAAGCATCCTTTTATAATATCGGTCAGCATAATCGCGGCGAAGTACGCGAGAATACAGCCGGTTAAAGATAGAAACGATCACGCGTCCAATTTCTTCAGGATTTGCCCGCGAAGTTACGTAACGTCAAAGGGATGAATGCGACGATCTTTTATTTTTGCGAGAGACCGATCGGAACTGCCACGCTCGGGGATCAAAGGTATCGTTCAAACGATCCGTTTCCGTAACTCTAGCTTCTTCGCACAGCAGAAATCACCCTTTAACCCGTGCAATCGTTTCGATCTTAGCCCTGGACACATGGAGCTCTATATTCACGCGGCGTATGTTTTATTGTGCGTACGTGCGATTATGTGTACGAGCACGTAGTTAGCGTCACTGACCTATAGAACATGCCTCTCACCACTATTCAACGTCACGCTATATGAAGTACTGCCACCAATCCACGAACTTAGCTCTTTATCTCACGAACCATGACCTGCATTCTCGAACCGATGCCCCAATAGGTTGAAGGAAACGGCGATGAACAGTTCTCGCGCTATTTCATTCATTATTAAACGTTTATCGGAAACGAGCGGAGGATAAGACGGTTTGACAAGAAGGCAAAAAAAAATTAACGTTTGTGCCGGGCAACGTTTATTGCTGATGCTTCGCCGAAATGAAAAGTAATTGAATAAATCCTGGTCTGTATAGATTCTCTATAAATTAATATAAATTTCATTCATATTCAATTAATTGTACATCTAATATTGTTAATATTATTGTAAAGAAATTATTATAGATAGTCTGCATTTCGTCAGCATGTAATGAAACTGATTCTACACGAGATAGAATAATCGTTTTATAATAATTCACGGATTAGATCTAACTGTTACGTATATTTACATTTATATTTCGTTTGCCTTGCATCCGTGAAATTTTCACTATAGTCGACTGTTGTCAATTTGCAAAAAATCTGTGAGAATCGAAAGGAAAAAAGTTCGATTCGCACAAACCACGCGAAGTATAATCAATTAATTCAGCAAAATGTATTTAAATCATCTTATCATCCCCGGTTGGAAAATCATTCCCAGCTTGCTGATCAACGCAAATCATTAGGATTGCGAGTGGCAACGAAACTAAAAGTAGCATGCTTTCCCCACTTCTCCTATTTACAGGAAAATCGCGTATATCAAGCGTTGCGGGACGAACGATGATATCTAACGCTGCAGCTGGTCTAAAACGACTCCTTTGTGCTCCTCCATTTTTCCACCAACGTTTCGTGGAACTTACTGCGTCCACCGTCCATGCCGGATTTACGATTGAGGATTTTTATTTCGCGCGCGACTAAGGGACGTCGTAAAGTTTCGGGGCATAACGGAAAATTGCCGACTCGCCTCTTTCATAGACGAAACCGTATGCTCGGTCTCTGGTTCCGCGAGTATCGAACAGCCATCGCTGAAACGAAACTGCACCGAAGTCTTCTTTTCCCTTGCATTGTAAGATCGACGCCCGTCGGTATTACAAGCATGCTCGCCAAGCATCTCTTCCTCGTAGAACAAACAAATCGAAGAACACGAAAAAATCTAAAGCTTATCTTGCGGGTTCCAAGTTAATTCTCAAATTTTTTGTTCGCACCCCTTTGACATGTTCGAGTCAGTTTCAACGGGCGCGGAATAATGAAATCCTGCCACAGAGTACAATAATACGTTTCCTCTACGCATTTGGCGGAACGCTTCAATCGGTGCAGCAAGAATCGTGTGACAGCGGCGAGTCATGCGCGCGTCAACGACAACGATCAAAATTCCGCCAGGCATTACCGTTTCGCGAGCGTCACAAACGGCGACAATTTGGCTCGTTTGCTAAAACTTTTCGCCGTTGACCGGGTGAAAACAGCGGCATGGACGAATGACGAGCTTTCGCTTTTGGGAACGTGCGATTCGCTCGAAACACGAGCCCGATAAATAACAACGCGCCCCTCTGAGCACAAACGATTCCGGAAGGTTGCTTTCGAAGTTCGTTTAGCTCGGCGAACCGACGGCTTTCCGACAGTGGAATTTATCTAGAAGAATTTATACTCACGCCGCAAGTCAGTCTCTTGCAACATCTACGGGAAGAATTAATCCCACGAGGATCAGGTTTGCAAATTGCGGCGGAGAATATGGTGTTTCCGAATGATCTGTTTAATGTCTAGTCGTGAAATGACGTAGGCAAGATGGCAGATATATTCCTTCATTTTTTTTCTTTCGTTTCCTTTTATTCTGTCGTTCGTCTCGAACATGTTCCGACAGAGGAAGCTGCGTGCACTGTAACGCGATGATATTAATAGCGGCAATCCTCTCGTTTCCTTTTTAAAATTTATTTCTGGAAAATTTCACCGACCCAAGGTTTCGTCGCGACACGAATATTTATCGTGCAAGATTTAAAAGAAAACGGTATGGGTACTCGGACATGGAACCGGATCGTACGGAAATTTTTAGCGCATTCGCGACATGTATCTATGCATCGAATACAGACATCTATTTCTATCCTTACTATAACACGCGAAGTATATCGAGAGCGATCGAAAGATATTATCGCACAAAATGGAATGAAATTCCTAATCGTGGAAGGCTCCAGCTAGCTGTGTATCCGCGTTACAATCTGCAACGCGATATCGTCGCGATACGAAACGAAGCTGTGGCACGCGGCGCTATTAAGCGTGCTACACGTCTGACATTTCACCGACGACTTGGATAATTGAAGGTGTTACAGATGCACTTGTACGATTGCAAGCCCCCGGTAAGCTCGACGATGCTCTCCTTACCCCGTTTCTAGACCAACGTGAACGAACAAGTCACTGTACATCGTTTGAACCTTTACCGTTGCAAATTCTAATCATACAAAAATTCTGCCAAACCTAATCGCGTTATTCAGACATCAAGTACCATCAAGCGAATTGCGGACGTGGCGTGAATCGACCATTCGAAATTCTTCTACGCCAAATAACGCGGTCGAATTAATAAGATCTCGTTACCTTCGGATGCCAATTTCACCGAACAAACACGGGACCCCGAAAGGTTTCGTGTAGCCTGTGCAGCCTGTAACGATTGGATCGCATCGCGGACGTTGAATCCTCGAAACCGATTGATTCGCCAAATTGATTCGCGAGTACCCGCGTGACGCTATTAATTGATATTCGCCGTTGCTCCTGTCTCCGCCTTCGCTTCCATCTTATCCCGTTTCCTTTCAGCGTTTCAATCTATCCACGCTCTGCCCGGATCGTTACGATTCCGTCTTTCAACGACGAAATGGCCGCTGGAGAGCATCGGTCTCGGCCGTAAAACGACGAACGGTCCGGTGTACAGAATGAGAGCCACGAACGAGATAAGGGAATTACTATTGCCCGCTGGCGAAGTGCCGTTGTAAAAATACCGTTATCCAGCAATTAACACCTGGACCCGTCTACCGGGCAGGGGATCCTAATGGACGACGTAGCGGGATTTAATGGCGCAGTTAATTTTGATTGACGACCGCAAAACGGAATTTTACGAGTCGACATCTTCCAGGCCGTTGGCGAACGGCGGGATTGTGTCACGGTTGCAGGCTGCTTCTCGGGTCATGTTTTCAGTCGTATATTGTTGGGACTGACAGACGTTGAGGCGGTCTATTGTGAGGCTGATGAGGAACACGAAAAAAACAAAAAAAATAGTGTCATGGAGGTGGCGATGGGGATGTTTCATTTGAAATTTGTGACACACGCCTGTGATAAATTGAAATCTCTCGTAGAATAGCGACGGTCGTGTGATTCGTTATCGGCACAACGTATCTTAATTAAATCTCAATGTGATTGACACCGGAGTCAACCATAATTTGCAACGGGCAGCGCGAATTTGGAGGAATAATTTACTAATGAATGTGACGGTCGATTAACATTTTTAGGTCGAGGCGATCGTTTGTGTGAGATTGAAAGGAATTGATCCTCTTTTATAGGGAACTGCTAATAATAATCGACAAATGGCTCGGTTTTATCGCCTGAACCGTAAATTTGGCCACCGTTTGCCATAGGGAATCAGGGAACAGTGTCGTGGTACACTCTTGAAACTAATTGCGAGCATCGTTCTATTGCAATTAATCCGCGGTATAATCGTTGCGCGTGGATATGCGCGTCGAATAAATTTCTTTCGTTAATTAATCGCTAGAATGCTATCGTGGAACGTAAAGTATAGGAAATACAGTCGAATAAGTTGTGAAACATTTCTGTCCAAATACGAAGTGATACGTGGCCAGCGACGTCCACATTTTGCCTACAAATTTATGGGCATCTATCTATTTATTGGAACACCACGGCTGTTTCAATTTTTATTTGGCCTGGCCACTATCGAAACCGATGAATATCAGTACCGCTCGAAACAAGTGTTTCGACGGTGCATCGTTGGCTGGATATTTCATTGCTGCTGCGCTGGTCGTTTAACTTACGTTGTTTGCAGAATTACGATCTCGCGTACAACGCGTACACCAAGAGTTGACGTAGGGTTGAAACAAGCATCACGATGAATGCTGAAACTTACAGATGGCACAACTCCGCATGTTAATCACGCGATACGCGGCTAAGCTGTACCTCCAAGTTTACACAAACTTTCGACGACAGTTTTCTAACTACCGCTTCGCGTCACCGTGATACATAAAGCGACGATCAGAATCTATATTTCAAGGGAGGAAACCGTGCAACTGTAAAGTTCCTATTTAACCCTCGAGATTCAATTCCAATTTTTCTGCAGCCGTTTGCACAAAAATCCAATTACTATTATTATTATTACTATTATTTGCAATCAAACTTGCAGTTCATCAATTCCAATTAATATCTAAGAAACCTTTCGATCCAAGGAAAAATCTGCACAAGGGAACCACTACTATTTCACCTATTATTACTGAAAACATATTATTACATATTATTATCATCAACTTCACATGCGGTTGTATCCATTTCGATGCCATACATTAGATACTTCACGGTCCGCCAACGTTCGAAATAAAGATCACGTCAATCTTTATCGCAATTATTCCATCCAAAAATAAAACCGTTCCAATTTCATCCCGTGGGCACAAAACGAATCCCCCGTGAAAACTCCCCCACAAACCACGGCAACGATAAGAATATTTATATAAATTTCACCCCCCCCCCCTCTGTTCGCTGTAGCATGCCATCGCGAGCATAAATCCGACGACTCTCCGCCCGAACTGCAGGCCGCAGTTTGTGCAGGATCTTCGTAAAATCTGCTCGTCCCTTCGACGGAACGCTCTCCGCGTGTATGGCGGCTTGTTACGGGGGCTGTAGTATCGCGGCGCGATCGCTCATGCTCGTGAAATTACTTCTCGATACAATCTGCGCGGCCGTACTATTACTGGAACTGCCGCGAGCATAATAAACGTGCCCGCGTGATGCTCCGGAGCAGCCAGTATAATACACCGCAACTCATTATAATTTCATGCAAACCAACGCCACCGCTCTTGCATCCCTCCGTGCACGCGTACCACCCCCTCGTTTCCCCTGTCTCTCTATCGAAGCTCGTCCAAAATTAGACGTCGTCTTCGCGCGAATCTGACGGGTTACCGTAGACTCGGGTAATCGATATTGTATCATCGCCTTCGCGCTTCCGATAAGCTGTAACCGTCTACGTTCGCGTTGGGCAAAATTTCGACGTGCCTAATGGAGGCTCTCGAAGTTTATCGTAGCGAGAAGAAAGTCCGGGGGGAGGATGGTGAAAGGAGAATAAATCGAGGGGGTTCTGAAGACTGAAAAATCTGGTTCGAGAGGGGAGAAACGAGCTTTCCGCTCGTATCCCTAAGCGGATCGAAGGGAGAAAAGAACGGGAGCTGCGGATGTCTAATAGGGGCGCCGTTCGAAAACGAACGCTGGGAGATCGCGAACGAGATCGGTGGTTCCGTTGACGTTGCTACTTAACATTTTCGCGGGGCGTAGACTGACAGCGGTGAAGACGAAAGTGAGAGAAAAAAAAAATGATCGATGGAGTTGACTGTAGCCTTCTTTTTTGCCGCGTTTCGTTCTCAGGGATTTTTTAATAAATGCTTCGGAAGATCGGTTGATCGAGTTCTGTCCTGCGACGTGGACGTGAAATGGCGTTTCTCTTTTTTAAATGGAAATTTGTTGTCGAGAGAAAATCGATTTCGAGCATATGCGACGAAGCGTCGTTGACTTGCTTGACTAGCAATAAGTCTCGACTTCACGGGTTTCTTGTGCACTGGTTTCCCGTATGCCAAGGAAACTTCAATTTCACCTTATCCTTTTCCCGTTTCGTTGTGTGAAGAACTGTCCAATATTTCATTGGATACGAAAAATGGACAGGGTATCTGATTTCCTGGGTTACATTATTTTTTCCCTGAAATAGTCCATAAATCTTGTTACTCTACCTACGTCAAGATCCTTGACGTGGTAGTGAATTTAAAAAATTTGTTAAATGTTAAAAGTGCTCTTGAATTACTGACTGGTTCAAGAGGATTTTCCTTAATCAAAGCAGAACTGATCTTCTACTTTTTATATCTTTTTAAGCATAAAGGAGAGAAGAAAAAAGTACTTCCAAATTTCAATGAATTATTATTTTTCACATTTTGTTGATTGCTAATGAGTTACTCGCACACCCATCAGAAGTTGAAAATGACTTTACTATTTCGAAATTCCACTCAATTTTTCAACGTACCCCTCTTTGGCGCGAGGATATTTCTCCACCCTTTTCTCTTTATCCAACCTTGTTGCCCTGCCTCGATGTCTCAATCTCTTGGCCACGAACCATCTTAATTTTTTCGTCGCGTTCGGCGAAGCTACCCCGCGATCTTTATCTTGCGAAACGGACGCGGCGACGACAAAAGATTTGTGGAAACGGTCTCTCGAGGCATCACTCTTTGGAACTCGAAGACTTTATGAAGGAAGAAGCTACCACCTCGGCTTCACCCGGCATGTCCAGGGGCCACGCTTTAGATTCCATTCTCTTCTGCTGCCTTTTAGTCAGACGATGTTTTATGTTGACATAGAATTAATGGACTCTTTGCTGTTCCACTACTTCGAAAGTTGATCCGTGTTTCATCTACTGAAACTGTGTATATAAGGACAAATTTTTTTAAAAGAAATTACGACGAGTATTTTTTCTGAATCACCTGATACAAAGGAATATAATTTATATATTAATAACATAGTAAATCGTGCATACCCGAAATCCAATCCGCCTTTGAATACACACCCGCATCGTACGCCGGCTTTGTAGTTCACATCCGAAACGCTCGACAAAAATGATCATCTCAAAAGGCCATGTGCTGCAGACGTTTGTAATTAAAATCTATATAACACGTCTTGGAAAATTCGTCTCCCTTTGCGACATCAAATCTGAACACTCAGATATGTAAAATTGCATGCAAAATACAACCGCGAACATAATTCTCTGTATCCGCAGCGTCAATGGAAATCGTTAATTTCGAATGATTTCAGATACTACCAATTTCCTACTAATTAGCAACATTGCACTTGTAAGAAGAAATACTTCAAAAGTCGTTGACTGCATCAAACAATTGTATTATTCGTCATAGTAGCTTATTACCATCCCAGCATCTGAACGATCCAAGCGATTCAAAGTATTACACGAAATTACATCATCTTCAAATGCGGGTGAAGCGTGAACACAAGCGTGTGAGCGTGTCGACGCTAAGCGCGAATGCTCGGGGAAATTGTTGGTGGGCTCGCGTGAGCTATAGGAAGCCGTACGTACACGTCCCAAGCTCATTATTATTGTTCGGTTCCCCGCGTCGTTGTTTCACTGATAGCACGATAGTGGTCTGCGTCTGACGCGCCAGCTGATATACTACTGGCTGACCGGAAAAGGCAGCATCTACTGCGCTACGTTCCGACACGACACAGAGTTGCGAGCGCTCGCCGATCGTAATCCCTTGCCTTCTACGGAATTTCACGCAGACTGAGCCGTTGATTAGGTTGCTACGCGTGCACCTCGTGTACAGGCACGTAGCACACTTTAATCGTGCCTGTGCATTTTAAGAAACAACTACGCAACGAAGGACTATTTTCGCGAATTTCTTAGCGCGCTCTGTTTCAACACTTTTAACAATTACGAAGCGATTATTCGTCGGGAATGATGTGAATAATAAAAGGGTGGGTAACGAATGATAAAGATATCGGGTAAGGAAATATTCGATTTTAATAACAGCGGTTCGCACAGTTGTATCGAACGACGTTAATTATTGAGCGCCAAATATTATTGCACGCCCGTAGTTGATAATAGTACAATTTTCCAATAACGTATCGTCCAAATCAGCATTATACCACGTATCACCGCGTGCATTAATTCGGATTGAATTTCCGATATTTGCATAACCGAGTGAACATCGTGCCGAAGTTTAAAACGAATATCAAATGTTCCGAATAGAAAAACGAACGTCCCGCTTGGACAACGAACTCTTAATGTCCGCGTAATATGTCGCAGTTTGGTCAGCGAATGGTACGTTTATGGAGGGACGACTTAGAAGCACGAATACAGCGTCGGACTGGCATCACGTTCCATTACTTGAACACTGGAAAATAGCGGCCCGGCTGCACGCTGCATTCCGAGGCGTACGTGACATTTGTAGTTAAAATAGAGCAGCCTGCATAAATCGAATAAATCTTCGGTGTTCGTTGAACTAAGTGCCCTTCCTTCTGCACGATTTTCATGATAAAAACGTTCCTACGTCACTAAGGAGGAGCGCAACTGCCACGCTTGAATAAAAACTATCGAATAACCTTGATTGAATTTTATAGACAGAAATATAAATGAAATGTCAACGGACTACGTCGCAAATATTTTTATCGTCGCATCACCCTTCGAACTAAATTGGAATCACTATTTTTGGAAGAAAAAAAAATGCGCATCGTTCATCGGTGTGCGAAACTCGATGCACAGAATGGAATGTCCTGCCATTCATAAGTGGAATAACCTTGAACCATCGAAGTCTTCGATACGAACAACAGCAATCGAGGCTGAGACGTAGAAGCGATCCATCGAGTTGCCGAGCGGAAGACCGGAGCGATGAATTATTAAGTGGATGCTTCTTAAAGTCAGGTTCCACGTTTCTTTAAATATCAGGCGGGCGAGTTGATGGATGGGAATTCAACAAAGTGGTCGATATATATATATACATGTATGTATATACCACGTGAAATATTCAACGATGAAATCGATAGAGGTGATCGGGATTCAGCCGGTTCACCAGTCCGGACGAAGTATAATCGGAACGTGACTGCTTTCCTGGAAATTATTCAGGATGATTGATTTCGACCAGGTCCTACGCGAAGATCTGCTTCGAACGCGTAGGAATGCGCCGGATAATAATTGTGAACGGAAAATCAAACATTTCCCTCCTCTTGATGGAATCCTTGAAACTTGTGCGAGCAATCGTTCGTGCCGCAGATATTCAGAGATCTTTCATACCTCCGCTTACATTAGCCGCTTGCGACGGTGTTTGAAAAATTGTGGAATTTATAAAGTCTGATATGATATTGTTATCGATTTCGAAAGCAACAATCTCTCAATTATCAATTCTGCTGGATTGTCAATATTATTCTAATCAGTAGGTAATATGCCCTCACTTTTGTATTACATTAATTTGCAGTTAATTTCATTCGCTTCATCCGTGCTCCTCTACGTATTAAACGTCTGCTGAACACATATCGCGTTCCAAATTTCAATATTCATTAGGTAGACATCCAATACGCGGTTTACTCGCATAACACGATAACACTGCGGTAAATAAGTACGCTAAAGCTCATCGACATCCGAGATAAACACGCGCAAGCACGTCTATTTCACTATTTCCACTTCTATTTCGCGTCGGAAGATCCGGGAAAATTAAGCAGTATCACGCGTTTAAGCTCGGTCCAGTATAACAAAAATTTCCGCGTATAAAGGTGGTGTCGATTCCACGCAAACGCGATAGGTATTAAATCGAAAGTTTCGAAACGTCTTCACGTGCCGTGATAATCCCCGACAATTTACTCGATTCACTGCTCTGTATGAGGGGGGAGCAGTTCGGCGAACTTGCTCCATTAAAAAAGTTTTTCCATTTTGCGTCTGACGACGGCCGTGGCTCCTTCGATGACCTCACAAGGAAACCAATTTCTTTCCGTTGACTAACTAAGTGGTCTTACTGAAACGCTACATCGAAGTTCCCGGACGTGGCACCTTATCGTTGCACACCGAACTTCCGCGATAAAGCACTGCTGCTACCCGTAATTGATATTCGCATCTTTCCTGGAACATTCACGGATTCGAGTCAGCCGCCGGTGCGAAAGGTATTGTCGAAAGCATGAAAGGCTCAAGGAGGTGCAGCTCATATTTTTGGCTTGCTCTAACACTCTTGATCTCTGCTCACATTGAATGTACAAATGTTTTCCATGAGAAATATTTCAATTGAATAAAATATAACTATAACAGTGTCGAATGAAATTCCAGATAAATTTAATAAAAAGATTGCACGGTACTATCAATATTTTCGCACCAGTGCTTTAGAAATTGTTTTCTAACGCGCCCAGTGAAATTTCATACAAAATGTTTTGAAACACAATAGCACCTGGGAGAATGTATTTACGTGTGCATTAGGTGCGCTGGTTCGTCCATTACGGTGTGCCATCAGCAGATGCCGTAAAATGGTTGAAGAAAGGCGGTGTGACGGTCATTAATATTTGTTCTTGTTTTTTTTCTCTATTCAACTACGATGCGATGTAGAGTTCAGCGTGGATGTAACACCATTGAATCGTTACATTGATAAGAACTGTCACGCAACTTCAGATGATATATTGCGCGGATGCATCATCGTTTCGTGCAATTTTACCTGGTGCGTTTATCGACTACAGGCTCGATCGATCGAGAATCGATACAGTATGTCGACAGACGGGGTGTTTGAAAAAATATAATAATTTGTAGAATAATAATTGAATAACAATCAGGTTGATAATTGTTGACGCTTAACCCTTTTTTATCGGTGAAAGGGAAGAGTCGTGGCGCGCAAATTAGCGTATCGAAATGTGGGTATCACTAATCTATGAACGGACAGACCTATCGGCGTTATTCGAAGGTATTTGCGATCAAACCAGATGGTCGTGCAGACAAAAACCATATCGAAATGGAAATATCTACGGAGAATTCGTAATCGGTGTGGGCGAACTGCTTTGCATAAAGCACAGGGTACGAATCCTGAATCGATAACGAAGGAAGATGAGCGGAATGAGATATCACGTAAGACATTATACAAGCTTGTCTCAATTTTTCAACTGATAATTACTCTCCTGTTATTATCGTTACTAAACATACATTTCGCGTACAGTGGAATACATATATCATCGCTATTTTTAATGAAATACTTTTAATTAAATATGAAACGGAAAATTGTATATCAGTACAATATAATTTTCGCCGAGTAACGTGTTATAAAAATTGACAAAAGAAAAAAGGAAAAACATACTTCATCTAATAACAACAGATGAACTGTCAAATTAAACAGAAAAAGTAGCGGACGTTTACCGCGCATATCGATCCAATTTCTAGTGAAGTACTGCCGATTGAATTATGCGATGAAGGGTACTTTAGAAGTATGGAAGTAGAAGTTTGAGAGTTTCGGGGCACTATAAATTCTGCATTAAACACGAAATGATGCGCGCAGGCTGCATATTATCGATATTTTCCGAGCATCTCGAACTTTGACGCCCTAAGATCACCTATATGCATTGTAACCGTCGCGAAAACGATGATGGAGTTTCACCTGCCGTAAGTTTTTCCACGTCGAAGTTCGGCGAATTGGATCGCGTTATCCGATCGGCGTGACGTACGACCGATACGTTTCTATTCGGCAATTCGACGTTTCAATCGTACGGCGGTGGCTGTAATCGCAATCGAAAATCCGTTATTTATTCAAGAATTAATATTAATAGACCAATTATAGTCGCATTCGAAACCCGCCGCTAAACTAAATCGTTCCGTTTGTGTACGGCCCTATTCATACCAGACACGCTTCCAACGTGGCGCCGATCGATAATTCTACACAAATCTCCGGAACAGATGCATTGTTCGGATCGAACGTTCGCAGATCAACTATATTTCTGCACGAATTTAAACGCAGACCGTGTTCGACCGCGTGCAACAATTATAACATATTTCGACGTCGCAGATTGGGCGCATCGCGTCGAAAGAGCCGGAAGCTTTTACAGCACATCGAAGAGCGATTCGACAATGGTGTTTCCTCCCGTTTCTTGTTCCCTTTAACTGGAAGGAATAACAGAAGGGTGAACGGGTCCAGCTTCGGCTATCCTGCTATCCTTGATTCCCCGACGAGCGTCATGCTTGCCAGCCACCAAACCTAACGCTTTTTTACACGCGATCCGCCAGAAAAACCGGAAACTTTATGGAGCGTAGTTCCGCGTTACAGCTCTGCAGATATTTCTCTTCTCGTCCTCTTTCCTGTGCTTCTTGGAAAATCCATCTTGCGTCGTGTTTTCCGTTGCCGCGTTCCTTCTGCTTTTTTTTTGCTCGACGATCGAACTTCTGTTGGGCACGGTTCAGTTCAGTTTCTGGTGATAATTTTTCGTTACACAATTCGCTTCGCAGCCGTTATTTATCGCTGTCCGTATGTTTTTGTTCGAACGAAACAGTAGTGTGGACGGAACTATGGGAATCGACGAAGGGCAAGAATTAAAATTGAATGAATTTAAATACATTTTAAAGACATTCCAGGATCGCCTAGAATTATTCAAAAGATAGACCAGGTTTCTTCAATATCATGTTACATGCTGCGATACCCCTTCAACGTAACGAACGTTGAAACATCATCATTTCACAACCCCTGCCACTTCACCGTATCATTTCCCAGAAAAATCGCCGCGCCAGCGTTGGTCGTTCTCCCTCCGTCCTTTCAGCTCGATCCTAATCTCTCCAGCAACGTTATTTTAACAATGCCCATCTCGCAGTTCCCAACGAAATCCCGCCGAACGGGGCGCTTTAAGCCAATGGATCCCGCTCGAAGCGACGAAACTGCACAAATCCAGAGAAGCCGGCGTCCACGAAATTCAAAAGTTGTCCGCGGTAGCCGCAAAACGACGCGAGTTTCCTCGTAAAATTGAAAAACAACCGAAATTCTCGCGCCCCTCGCTCGATTTAATTAACACCCCCGACGAGTTTACGAGCACTAAGCCGGAGAACGAGGGAGTCAGGTCGAGTTTCAGGCCGCGTGCAACCGGCGTTCGAAGACGGCTGGTTGTTCCATTGAATTCGGTTTATTACTCGGTTCATCACGTGTCTGACGCCCTACGAACGATACCTGCAAAACGTGTACACGTGGCTTTTCCACCCTCGTTCGAGGCTCGTAAAAGGTGGAAATTAATTCCTAGCGAATTTTCGACCACCGCCCCCCTCCACCCCCCCACTTTTGCCCTGTTTCACGATGTACATTGAAGCGGGTGCAACGGTTCTGTTGTACGCGTGCGAAGCGAAACACAACGATATTGTTTCGTTAAGGGTTGCGCCCGATGCTCGGTTGCAACTCGCCTCCAGCGACGAGATTTATCACGTTTATCGGTCGCCTTTTCTTTTTTCTTTTCCCCGTCCCTTTCGTCAAACGAAACGGCAGCGTGGAATTTTCGGGTGTTCGCACGAGCAACGCAAGAAGATTCGACCGCTCCGGGGGGAATAAGGGGAACGTAACTGTCGTGGGAATTGGTATTTACGACTTTCGACGGAAGAAAAGGGGCGGTTTATAAAAATGGCCGCGTTAGGGGATTCCGAGGAAGGCGTTTTGTGGAAATAAATGTATTAAGCTGCATGGAACAGAAGATGGTATTTTATGGAGATAGGGGGACAGGGGGACATATATATATATATACACCCCTTATATATATATATGGTGTTTCAAACGTATCTTCTTTCTTCGTGGCAGTCTATTGTCCCGAGGCGAAATTCGGGGTTTTACGATTGCGTAAGACTAGCCACTCTGCACGGTCGCTTTTGCATCTTATTATGGACTATCACGTGAAATCTAATTTAGAATTTATATGAAGGGTTATATTACAATGAAACTCGCCGAAGGGAGTTTTCCTACAGGAGGGTCGGAAGTTTGAAAAATTCTCGAGAATCTTGTCGAGGTTCAATTCACAATGAATCCGTCGACCATGAATTCCTTTGCTCTTGACAGCTAAGAAAAGCTGGATATAATACAGTTCGTTATGCTCTCTGGGAACCACGAGAATGTATCTTTGCGGCATTATTAAATCCTGTGACATTCAGAAAACGCCGGGTGCTATTGCCCGACGACCGTACCTGTCTTATCGACACGTACTCTAATCTTCTAGTTGGCGCGGTAATTACGATTCCGCGAACAATGATTCGGCAATCGTAACCTCTGTCCGACATTGTGCACAGTGTATTTTTATCAAATTGTATTCTCTAAGATTCTCCCATTCCTCCATTCTTCGTCGAGGGTGACGCTAATTGGTCAAGGGCTTGACATTGCGTTTAATTAAGACCGGAATAGATTTGTCCTCGCGTGGGTCAAGTAGCATTTACCTTCGAAGAAGAAGCGTGGATCTGAAGCAATATGATTTTTCCAGTTTGCGTCTGTTGTTCGATCCGAATACGCCACAACGTAATTGTTGTTTAAAGCTCTGGCCCTCCTCTTGTCTGAACGTTTCTTCTTCTCTTTTTAATGCGGCCGATTTCACCTGCACGTTTGATTCAGATTGAACGTACGAGCGTGACATAGAACAAGAATTAATCAAGGATTGGTAAGGCAAGCGAAGAAAAATTAATGCTGTGCAAATCTGGACGTGCTCCTTTCTATGTTTCGACACCGTTCGCGCAGAATGGGCTGCATTTAATTGCTACCGGTGTATCGCAGGCGAACGAGTATTTTAACGCGATTGCACGTGTAACCTCGTCGGTGTACGACGTTATCGCGGCCAGGTCTAGCCACGGGGCGCGGAAAATTATACTCTCTCGAAACACCTGTCGCTCGGCGAACGGCTCCGAAAAAAGATCGTGGTTCCCTTCTTCTCGTTCGACCGACTGGAACAGAATGAGAATTAATCCTTCGCGTCGACAGAACAACCAGCTCGATGCGTGAAGAAAGTTAGAGGGTGTCGCATTTTATTCCTTGAAAACGGGGAGGGGAAATGTACAAGAGACGCGTGATAATTAAAGAAAAGGGAATTAGTGGACAACGAGGTTCTTCTTGAATTCCACTGCGAGAATTGTATAGGTTAATGAAGACGAACGAACGGGGGGATGATTTTCTCAATGTTTTTCCCACCTCTAATCGGTTGTGCTGGTTATTAAGGGACGACGTGAGAGCAAATAGGCAATTATCTTAGCGACACGTAGCCGCACGAAACGTCGGGACTCGTTCATCAGGGAGTGAAGGCTGAGAGACACGTCACTTTCCAATTTGTTTCACGAAATTGTAACTCCACGACCGGCAGACGTACAAATGGACCTTGATCCTCGGTTCTTGTTACGTTCGTCGTATGTTACGTTAGTTACTTTGTTCGAACTTGGATTGTTCTTATTCCCTGCCCCAAGTGCTGCGTATGGATGGTGTATTGAACAAAAAGACTGTACTCCTCGATAAAGAACATTTATATGCAAAAATAGAAAGGCGGAAGGCTTTCAGTAGGCATTCTAAAATCTGTCCTTCCCTTAAAAATATTATAAACAATAATAAATAGCGTAGCAAATACGCTAAATTACGTCAGGCCGCATTTCACTTCTGTGCCACGGCTTGCCATTCTCTCTGCAATATTTGCGCGAGGAAACTGCGATTCGTGGATAAAGGAAGCAAAGGCGGAAATGTAAATGCAGATATCGCGAGGGGAAAATGGTAAGAATTGTAGCCATATAGAGAGATCTAGGCGAAAATAAGGTCGCTAAAGGAAATGCAAAGAAATATTATATACTACTGCGAATCCACCTTTCTATTTATTTCTGTCTATGAATCGCAAAAATTGCGCAGAGTATCAGGTGGAACTTCAAGGGAGGGAGCTTAATTAATGGAAGGTGAAATTTCTTCAATTACCCACGTAATTGTTTCCTGTTATTTCTCCTTCCGCGGAAATAAAGGAAAATTTAATTTAAACTTCGAACTGTTTTGAACACTCGCACGAGAAATTGTTTTTTTCCCCTCTAAGCAGTATTATTCGATAAAAATATTATCGTTTTTATATATGTAAATTAATATTGGTTCAAATTTATGGGTGAATTTGTAGGAATTGTTGCAAGTTAACGGAGAGTGGCAACGACAATACTAAAATTCATTTCAGTAACTCAGCTTCAATAGATCGATTAATTATCGACTGCAAATTTTTGTGCGACAAGCACGAAATTAACTTTCGTTTTATTAAAGGGCCAGTTATTACATTTGAAATGGGGTTAATTTATTTCTGCACGAGTTCCAAAGGGTCGGGAACAAAAGGGTTGGCACGATGCAACAGAAGAATAGTAATTGCGTTTCGACATTTATTTTTCTTCTTCGGAAAAATACGGCCGTCTGTTCGAAAGTACTGCACACATTTTTTCCATGTAAAAAAATTCAACAATTCACGTTAACATACAATCTCGTTACTGTCCTCCCTGAAAACAGTGAAGAATACGTCACTTTCGCAAATTACTATCTGCCAAAAATTCCCGCGGTGAAAATAATCGTGGCACTGCAGTTTTTACATTTAAATTCACTGTATGTTCGCGAAGAATCCCCTTTGACGTTTAATTCTATATATTTAAAGTCGTCCAATATAATGGAATATTGTAGTTTACACGCGTGAAACATTAATCGATAACTAGAAATTCAGAGACAATTGTTATTTACTGAATTTCCAAAATATGATGAAAGGTACGACTTTATGAATGAATCCTTTTACGTGGCAAATAATACCCTATTATATTATACATTCATGAGTGCGAGTTTATGATGCACCGCTGTACGGTCAACACATAAAGGAAGGATTAGTTTATGTCTGTAGCTCGCACATCTGATGAAGAAAAATAGAACAAACGACGAGAGCGAGCAAACAAGAACTCATAGTTTGTTGTGCGGAACGCAAATGTTGCGATACAAATATCGCGATTCCGCGTTGAAATAACTGGTAGACTTTGATCGAAAACCGTTGCGCGCTGTATGTAAAACGGCGATTTTGTTTCCACAAAACGAAACGAATTTCCAGTGATTTCGCGAAATTTCGCAGAGCATTTGTGAATTATTCACGAACAAACGTTGACAGAGCAAATAAACTCTGAAAATCGTAACAAACAACGCAAATGCCTACAAATATACCGAAAATTTTCGCGAACGATACCATCACGAGCCAACGGTATCGAGTAAACGTTTCGTTGCAAAATACATTGAATTTGGAATTAACAATAATATTTTGCGCGGATGAAAATCGATTTGCAACATTTGCACCTTTCGCGATTCGAAATTTCATCGAAATTTTCATACGATCCAGACGTTCGGCGTTAATAATTGTAACATTCATCGTTCGATAGCGCTTGATTTATGTTCGTTGGTGAATCGCACGACCAGGAATAGAAAAGAGGACAATCTCGCGGTGACAGCTGCGATTCGAAGCCGCGATCGTGAAGTCTTTTTTCCGGTTGCGGTCGCGTGACGTTACTCCAAGCGTGAATTACCATTTCACGCGCGAGCCACGAGAGAGTAGATTGAAAGATCAACGTAGAGACGGAGGTAACTCGAAACTTCGCGGTGCACGTTAAATCTCGAACGTCTCGTAGTTTCGTTGCGTGACTTTATAGCGATAGCCATAAATTATCGCTGTTTAACACATTATCCCCCCTGTCGGTTCACGCAAAGGAGTAAAAAACATTTTTATACATTTTCGTACTGTCCTTGTAGTTAAGATCTAGACAAAAGGCACATTGATTTCTAAATACTTCTTCTTTGTGCTCCGACCTAAAATTAATTAGAATAACGGAGGAACATTAGATTAGCTCCTGTTTTTAGTTTCACATTCAGTGCGCATATTCTGCGGAATGAAAACGAAGAACATAATCAATCGGATTAAGTAGACAGAAATAATAAGGGCCTGTAATAATTCTATTCAGTACATGGAACACGTGCAGTCGTTGCTGCAACGCAAGCAGCAAGGAATGTTTAAAAAGGAAATTAATGTAATCGTCAAATAAAAGGGCCACTTCCAACAAGCGGACTGGATTAAGCTGAAACCGTATTTCCCTCAAAGTAAAGCGAAATTGAACTCCCCCTCGTACACACACTCCTATTCGCGTCTTGCTCAACCGTTAATCTGCTGCTCGACTTACTAATCTTCTTTCGCTTCAAAGCGGGAAATTCGTCGTAGTCATCGAAATAACACAGCCGAGCCTATTCATCTTGCCCGCCATCGTCTTCTACTTTCTAATCTCAATCCGTTCGCTGTTCTCTTGCAATTTCAAACGTTGAATCGGTCGCGCTGCTTGTTCCCGCACCCCGTCCGTTCTTGTACAGGAAAGCTCGATACGTGCGAATTCAGTAGAGAAATTATAGAAACCTGTCGAGAAAAAGTTGCGAAAGAAGAACCATTCCGACCCGTATTCCGTTGGTAACGATTACAACAGCGTTACAACATTTCCTCGCATTAAATTCAAGGGCCTTTTTCGCAATACTTTTCGATGATGGTAATTTCATCGCAGGGAACACGAACGCGCCGCAGGGGATGAAAAATTGGGACGTCACGGTGGTATCCGTGCAAATGTGCGATCCCTGCGCGCAAAAGGAAAGGGATTTGTCACGCGGAAACGCCGACGGTGCAAACAGCGAGTGTATATTGCAAAAATGCACGGGCAATATCTGGCCATTACAGCTATTGATGAAGTACTGCGAATCTGTCATCGGTACGACGTGAAATATCGCTGGCGAGACTCGCCCAGAACTCTTTCATCGTATCCCGTACTCTTTTGTTGGGCGTGGAATGACGTCGTGCGTTCCACCAAAGGTTACAGAAGCTTCAATATTCATGAAGCAACATGGAGAGACCGGACGGCAATGTAACACGCTCGTTGCGCTATTTACTTTCCTCCCCCTTCGTTGATTTTTCCCTTTTTACGGCATTCACCCTTCTCTCCTTAGACAATACCTCTGCCTTGTTCTGCCACGGACGCCCTGCCGACTAACATGCTGATATTTTCTTGTGGAAGTCGGAACGATGCATGAAAACAATAGAATGGTTCGTCAGGCACATACATATAGAAATTATTGCCCCCGAAAGATTGGCGATCCCATAGGCGAAGCAATTTAATCACTCCCAGTTAAATATAGCGACGAGTTTATGTAATATTAATTCCGCAATGTGTATCTAAGCAGAAATATCCGTTCGTTTCTTTCCGAGATTGCATGCTGTCGCGTGTTATGTCCGAAACGATGATTGATCGCTTACGTAAAGGGGACCTGCTGTCCAGGCTACACCGATACGATATCGACAACGCGTTGCCTTAACAAATTCCCATGGTCCGCGATTACTCGAGATCTCCCCTAATATCGATCGGCTCTTGCGACACACAACGCGATACACGAAGCGGGTGTACTCCCGGTAAGTAGTTACGGTCAACGGTACAGCGATCCACGGTAAGCAAACTGCGAAACCGAGACACGTAATAGACATACAGCCGAGCGGTTCACCTGAATCGCGGCGAAACGTGTCGCGTTCGCGTGAATGCTAGGAGGGGCGTGGATTTTTCGTCGCTGTGAAAGCACCCACGAAACAATGTAACCGGTTGGGGTTGATAGTTACGATAAGATGCAAGAAAGTTTCACGAAATCGGATTAAGAAAACAAATAACAGCTATCAGTTTGAAGGAAAGTTATGATACCGATCGGACCGATCCATTATCAACAAGCTTATATAATTGCCGAAGTTTTAATCCGTCCGTTCGTTCTTCGTTTGTACCACGGACAGAATTGATCGGGCAAACGGCAATTGTAAAAGTTACCTACGGACAGGATTAAACTGAGGAAAGTAGTCTGATTAGAATGTTGATCCCGAAGGACGATCGATGGTGACGTTTTTTTTTTGTCGGCGAGTTCTATCGTGCCCCGACTACACGATCGAAAGGAAAGGTCTTCGCCGGGGAGAGGGTTGCGGGGGACGGGCGATAAGTTTTTGTGCGTTAATTTATGGCCCTTGCGAGGGTTCGAATAGGAGATGAGTTAGAAAATACGGAGGACGAATGACGTTCATAAATCTTGATTCGAAGGGAACGGGGATGAAAGAATCTTTCACGGCGGCTCGGACGTTGGGACGCGCAGTTACACAATCACGCTTCTGTTTTATTTACGAGTCGCGCGAAAGGGAAAACGGTAACGGCGAAGTAACAAGGCGGTAATTAATCCAATCTCTCCGGGGGTTGGTTGTTGTTGTTGAAATTCGCCCCTCGCGGAGTGTAAACGCTCCGGCGAAATGAATATTCCGTGCGCTAAAACGAAACTACCAAGAGAATTTCATCAAAAAATTACAACGAACCGCCGGCGACGTGAACAGCAGTTTTCCAAGTTAAAACAAAAAATTTACCCAATCCAAACGACCGAGACGCGGAAACAACACCCCCTCCTTACCCAACCGTCGATTTTCCGACCGCCGTTCCGTCGAAATACGAGCGAGACTTACTCCCCCTCCCCGAGTCTTAATTCCAATAATCAAGATCTCGAAGGGTATTTCCATCCCCGAGCGAAGCAACACTGCCAAACGGCACCGCACCCTCTTCCAGTGCACGGTGTCTGCGGAACGAAATGTACAAGCATCGCAACAACTAACAGGCCGCGCGGAAAGTAAAGCGTGTGCAATTTCATGGGCATTCATTATACCATTAAACCGGCAGTATTCAAGCTTTCACTAGCCACTTGGGGCGATAACCAAAATTAGCCGGCACGCAGATGTGTTTACACGCGGACACCGTCGGTGGGATGGCTATGGTGGAACGACGGGGCCAAGGGGGTTTTGAAGGGGGATACGAAGAAATAGCGCGTGGAACGTGGAACAATGCCAGGCGAGCTCGCGAGGATAAAGAGAAACGGAGATAGAGAAACGAAGGGGGTGTACAGAGGAACAGAGGAAGGCAGAGCGGACGGATGCACAGTGGGGGTAAAAGCGTGTGCGTGGTACACAGAGGGCAGGAAACACAAAAGGGGGGTAACGTCGACGAGGCCGTGCAAGGGGCAAAGCGGTTCACGGGGGTGGGTGCGCGAGGGTGGTTAGCTCGTAGGTGGTGGTGAAGATCAGGGTGGAAGGGAAAGGAGGAATAAATGGGGACCGACGCAGTCCTGTCGGGAGCGTCACAGCGGGCGGACGCTCACCACCGACGCTTCTCTCGCTCGCCTCGCCTAGCCTCGCCTCGCTCCATTCTCTGTCCCTCCCTTGTCCGTTCGTTCTCTTAACCACCGTCTCGACATCTCCGTCCAGCAACAGACGAGTCGCGGGACGGACCGTCAGCCTGACCCCGTCGGTTGTTTGGGATACGTGTGTCCGGTTCGAACGTCAAAGGACGCATCCTTTGCTATTGTTAGGGGTATCGCCTCGTGCGTCGTAATATTTTTGTTTTCCTTCATCCGGCCGCTTGTTTTCTTTTCGTCGTCCTTCCTTTTTCTCTCGCCCGGCTTTCCTTTTGTTCGCCCACCGATCCCCGCCCGTCCACGGTTTCTCCGTGCCTCTAACCGCGCCACTTTTCTCATCGTCGCCCCCTTTGTTTTCCTTTATCTCGTGTTCTCGTTTACACGCCGCTCCACCCGTCCGACCCGAAGTGATTCCGCGAGAAGGCGGCGAGATGCGCGCCCGGAACCGATTCCGGTTGCCGCGCGACCGTCGTCGGATGTTATCAGTGAACCTGTGATACCGAGAACCAACAGTGCACGATCCTCGATGAGGGGAGCATCGAGGTGGATGTTGAAACGCCGGACCAGTGAACGCGACGAGACGGAGAAGAAGACGTCTGTGTTCCTCGGTGTCGTTTCATTCCCGTCTATGCTCGAACTGTCGCGGTTTCGACACGCGGTCGTGCCATGGTGAGACTCTTCGTTTACTTAGAAGGACCGGGCACACCATAGAGATCCCGACCGTCGATCACTGCCTTGGAGCTCGAGGTATCCCTTCCTCTCTAGATAGAGAATGATATAGTTCTGATAGGCGGGATCGAGGGAAGGATAGTCGTACGCGTGGTTCCCTGGGGAGTGAAGGGCTCGGGGCACACGGGACCCGCTACCCCCGAACGTGACAACTGTGATCGAGTTGGGGAACAGTGGGACGACGTATGATTCGTCTCGATATTCCTCGTGCGTTCTATGTGACTCGATACGGGGGATGGAGTCGTCTCCGAAGGATTGAAGTTCGAAGCGATGGGGTTCAGGATCGTTGGTAGTTGCGTTACGCGATCACTGACAGGGAAATGGCAGAGGTAATCGTTGGAACGAGTTTCGGTACAGAACAGTTTACTCCAATTCTTTTCGGTTTTTCTTATTCCGTTTGTTTCGTCCGATCGTTGTTACGGGGACGTCGCAAATCAAATGAATAATTTATCTTATTGCAAGACCGTTGAAAAAGGGGGAATTGATGACCATTGTGAACGACGATTTTCAACGATCGATCGAACGTCGTTTCGGCGACTAGCAGCGGCGATTGTTAATGAAATTTCACGATTCCGCTGTGCTACAACGATTAATTACACGTGGCAGGGTGAATGTCAAGAGATTAATAATTCGAATCGGCGGTGCCGTGCAGCAATGCTTCCGCTCGACGATGAAAATTTCTGTCCAAGAAATCGGTGATCGCGGGTCGCAATCAATTATTCTCAAGGACAGGTGCCGTTGATTCTGCCCGATTGAAACCTTGAAATGTGCACGGTGCACATCCGACGATATTAATGCATCAGTCGAAAGGATCTTTATTTTTGGATCGGACGACGAGAGTCAAGATCGCTCGTCCTCCGTTGAATAACTGATACGATTCACCCCGACGAAATCGCCTAAATAAGTAACAGTCCTCAATTAGCTGGCATTTCACTGCGACGAGGTTCATTTCAATAATGCCAGCGGGAGTAGCGATCTTCTTCTGCTATTCATTTTTGCGTATTCCCCGCAGGAATTTACGTAATGTTTCCTTATTAATCGATAGTGAATAAGTCAATTGCTGCCGATGCGAATTCCTACTTTCCCTTAACGAAATTAATTTCCATCGACTTTCGACAGATTCAATTTATTTACTGATATGCACAACTTAGTAATTTATTTACTGACCGTCCTCAGCGTTAAATTGCCCCGACGAAAATTGAAAATTTCGACCCAATACATTTCTAACGAACTGTGCCATTCGTAGCGTTAACATTTCTAACGCGTAGTTATCATGTACAAAATATTCTGCGTAAAGAACTTGGCGGGTGAAATTTCAACCGTCCTAAATTAAACCACTTAACGGACATAATAATCGTAGCACCAAATTATAACCAAACTGCCAGCCTCCGTCGTTGTCGCACAGCTGTTTCCAACAATCTCCACCACTGTCGTCGGTTTTGCGAACCGCATATAAACCATCTACTCGTTCACAAAAATAAGTCTTTACTCAATATACGTCTAGAAACAAGGAACGAAGTTTCCGTAATTCGATTGCCCGATTCAATTGATTCAAAGCGCAATCAAAGGAGGCCGATCATTTGAATTCGCCCCCCGTCACGCTGAATGAAACCCTCGAATCGCGATTTACGGGAAATCAAGACGCGCCGCGGCATTGCATTGCACAACTTAATTGCAGAATCGTAGCTAGCCTTCGGCGAAATTGCGCTGCCTATGTGTGTGTGTGTGTGTGTGTGTGTGTGTGTGTGTGTGTGTCTGTGTGTGGAACAACGTGCCTCCGAGTTTATCGGACTTCAAGCTGGAACGGATTTAAGTAGAATCACCGCCATTGCTAATGGTCCGCGAGACGACGTCGGTTTCCTTTAGATCGATGTATCGAGGCGGCATCGACGTTAATGAAGCGAGCCATGAGAAACGACGTAAGCTCGTTGCACTTCTGGTCGCGTGAAAGGATCGCGTTTTTCAATTTCCACTTTTCAAACGGTTCCTGTGTAGCCGAGATATTCGAATAATGATGGGAAATGAAATACAAGTGGAATCAATATTATCGCTGTTGTTAGAGTGACGAGATAAAAAGATAATATAATTCAAAGAAGGAGTTAAATAATTAAATGGATTTAAATGGTTGATCGTTAATTGGACGGATTTTTTGTTTGATTAGGGAATATAATTGTTCGCGATCTGTGCTGGAACTCTGTGGTGAAAACACTTGTTTCTTTATCACGCTGTTTATTATTCAGGTAAAATTGTAGTAGAGGTATTGTAGTAGAGGTAACGAATTTCATTCAGACATTAGATATATTTTAATCTGACAGTGGGATGAAATTAATTTGTAACGCTTTTTGTGTCCGTGTATTGTATTTCAACAGACAATTCCTGGGAACCAGTATGAAAATTTTCACGTTTGCTGAAAGTCTTATTTAAATAAAATCCCTTTGGAAAGGATCTTGGAATTATATTACAAAATATAATCAATGGCCGAACGTTTTAAAGATAGACTCGGCTTTTTTAGCATTCTCCAATAGTCGTTATGTGTCTATTGGACCGGTGGTTTTTCCTTCGTTACTTAACTAGATTACAGAGAAATATGGCTGCTAGGCTTTTCCTTTTACTAGGAGATGCAATTCTTACTTAGCCGATTTTATACGCCAATTATACAGAAAGGGTATTGAGATACTTCTCATCTTACTTAAGCAATAAGACTCAAGGCACAAATGCAGACCTTCATTAGTTTAATGAGTAGCGTCTTCTATTTCTACCGAAATCAGCTGAGTACTGATCCAGGTTTCACGAATTTTCAATTGTTAAATCTTCTCAAGGATCTTGTTACGACCAAAGTTAATCATCGTTTCAAGGTCAAACCTTACAAAAGTACCAATTCTGAACACGATAAAAGTAACGCACTTCAATAAAACAAAAAGTCTAAGCAAACGTAAATTAAATATGTTTATTTCTAAATAAAAAAAAAGTCGATCTGAATGATATTGACCACTAAGAACGCTAAATCTCCCCAGGCATCTGTGAAAAACGATGCCACACATTTTCAACGTAATAATTCGCTGTTACAACACAAGGAAGAGGAAACAATGAACACAACTACCCCGTTACATTGGAGTAAAAGGAAGTGGTCGCGTCTCGGGAAACACCACCGGCATCTTTCACCCGCGGACATTCGAGCTCTATCCAATAAAATATTCGATTCTGAACCCACGTCGAATCTCCCGTCGATTCTGGGCTGCTCAAGCAGAAAAACGTCATAAATATATCAACTCACGAAATGCCGGGTATTCACTGGTACACCTGTCATCCGCGAACGTATACATTCCTACTTAAGCGCACTCGCTGAACTCGTCGCGAATCATTCGCGACACTTCGAGAAACGCCAAATAACCAAGCGCAATACAACGAACAATTTAATTTCCTCTGTCGAATGTGCGTGCGTGTGTTCAACGGGCTACACAAAAGAATTTTCCAAGCGTCACTTCGTGCACAGAGAGAAACAACCTACACCGTAATTGAACTCTGACTTTTTCCTACGGGTGTCCCCGATTTTCTTCCGCCCCGACAACACGGAAATTCCTACTTCTTAAATACCACGACAAATCCACCGAGGGAATAGAATGCGACTGTAATACGTATACGTAATACTCACCGCTGTCGTTCGATTTGTAAGAGTTGTTCCCACGATGCTTACACGCCGTCGCGGTGTGTCAATAAATTTTCGTCTTGTCATTGCGCTCCCAACGATAGAAGTTGCGGCGAATGAGAGAGGCATTAAAACGTAAAAAGAAAGAAAAACAGGAAGCAAACGAGGAAGGTGAACGAAGGATTGCAAAAATCGTTTCGACGATGCGTATCGAATTCGCGAGCGCCCACATTGTTGCGGGGCCATATCTATGGACACGAGCTTGACCAATAAAATTCGTACGACTGGTCAAAAATTCAGAAAGACGCTTTTTACGATCGGTCGATTGAAGGCAGTATCAATAACGGCCGCGTTTCGAACGACCGACGAAAAATGGATCGTACCAAGTGTCATCTATTATTCCACGCCGAGATTTCGTCACCGCGCTGTGAAATAGTATGTGCGGTGAAAAACGCTCGGAACAATTTCGCTGGACCACTATCTTCGTGAGCGAAAAATAACGAAAGAGACGAAACGTTTTTTTTTATTTTTTTTTTAGTGCTTTCCTTTTTCACTTTTACGAACGCACAGCGATTTATTCGTCCAGACACGGCGATTGCGGATGCACTCAGTGGATTCATTTGCGAAATATGTTTATGGTTGTTAATATCATTTGCTTATATTTTATACGCAGTATAATTTCCTATTGTAGGAGATTTAAAAGATCTCTTCGCTTTTAATTCGATTCAATGAAGCACGGTCGAAAAAGGAACGAAATACAAAATTTCTTCTTCCCTGCTCACATTTTGTTAATCGAGTTCTCTTACGTCGGTCGGATAAATCGTCCGATAAACCTCGATGAGATAAAACATAATACGTGGCAAACAGACTGCAACAACGAACATGTAATAAACGTCGCAAATAATTATTTGCAGCGGCAGAATAAAAAATTCCGTGCGGCTTGTTGCGATATAGTTTAGAATGAAAGAGGACCGAGCACTTAACCCTGGCACCCTTAAATTTCTTACTCCGTGGCTATAGTTTTAAGGCCGTGCACCGAACTCGTCGTTTAACCCCATTTACTCTCTTTTCCTCTCGCACGCGTCGACTCGATTCCTCGCGAACGTTTGTCTGTAGATTTCTTCGCTCTGTTCGACGAAACGAACATTTGCAAAGAAAATGGTGCTGCCCCCCCACACTGAACACGAATTCTCGAGTACGAGAACAACACTATTCTATTAATATTAATTGCTTTAGAATGCCTGCACCTCAATATGCTTCGCGTTCCACCTGTTGTATCATCAAATCACGAAATATCGGATCGTTCCCCATAAACCGTAACCGAACAGTTAACCATTTATCACTTCATCCGCGATTCGATGGGGTTACTTTAAAAAAAAAAATAAATAAATAAAAGAGAGGGAATATGCACGGCTGTCATTCATTGCAGCTAAAAGATAATTTTCCGGGAGCGCAAATAACGATTCCCCTATCGGTGTAAATTTTTCATCGCCCGTCAACGGCGCGGCTGTACATTTGCATAGTGACTGCTGATAATCCACGGGATACTCCCATTGACGTTCGTGTGTGCCCCGGCATATGATGGAAAGGGTGCTCGATTGCATATGAAATCGAGAAGGACACAGCGAAAGGCAATTTGTGTTGGAGGCGCACAATTTTATCGCCCCATTATTAATGCAGGAGAAAATAATCACGGTCGAATGGAAATTCTGTTTTTACACGTTCTTTCGGAATGAATGCGGCGCGGACATTGATGAACGTGAATCGTCTATAAATAGTTACGGTCAATTAATCGGTGCTTCCTCGTGACTACGTTTGTATTAACCCTTTCGCTGCGGAGTGTTTTGATTAATACGGTGCGTGGGCGCGAACACTTTGCTACTCAAATACAATAAATTTATTCGTCCATGCCTAATGTAAGAAATAACAGAAGCGATGTAACGCTGCAGTTTTTTGTTCGCGCACAAATGCTTTTTATGAGAATATAAAATGATATTATTAATTACAACATTTTTAATTCTGTCGTGTCTGGAATTAGAAAGGGTATGAAATTGTTCGTCCAGAGTCTTAACAAAATATTGAGCGAACAAATTTTTGAAAGCTGAAATATACACAGCAGTTTTATTGGTGGTAACAAAAAAAATGTATACTTTCTATAGACATAGGCACCACTTTTGTCTCAGTTTTGCCTGGCCATCAAAGGGTTGTAGGATCTCTGTTCTTTCGTATTTCTCGTTTATTCTCCGTTCTTTCCGCACTGCTGTTTGTCTTTCTATGTTACTCGCCGTCGCAGCTAAAGGCCTCGTCGCATTTTATTATTTATTCTTTAAACAAACTTTGAAGTTAGTTAATTAACTCTATCAGATATTTCTGTGTTTTTCTTTCATTCTTTGTTGCGCCTTAAATACTTGGAAGGACTCGAGAGTTTGACCGAATTACCAGATTTCGTCCCAGTAATTTTTAAATATTTAATTAACTAATTGCTCGAGCACTCCGCTGAATTATTCTTTAGTTTAAGCAGGGGACCATCAGGGTGAAACTATTACGCTCCGTCTGGGCTCATTTTTATAAGCCGACAAATTTTCCATCGCGTATCGACAGGCAATGATACACTTTTGTGTTTCAACCGAATACAAAAATGACACGAGATTAAAATGTTTAATCATCGAAATAACACCAAGTATATCCCACGACATCACAGTTGTCCCTCCGCGAACTTTCCTTCTCTCGAGCCCGCGAAGACTTTCACGAAATTTCCCGCAATTTGCCCAAATTTCGTCAAAGGGAAGGGAACGCGGCCAATTTGCCGTCCAGCCTCGAGCCCGCCCCCTAACGACGAAGTGCCGTGCAATTTTCAGACATCGAACGATCGCGGAACATCGACGTGGACGATGGACAAGAAAAGGTTTTCGTCTCGTGAGTGGAATCTCCGCGAGAGACCGCGATGCACGGTCGTGTGGTCTTGCGGTTCGGATCGATAAAATTCTAAAATATTAACGAGTATCGCGCCCGCGGGCCACGTTCGTGGCGAATCGAAGAGTGAACAAGCGCGGCTGGCATTGAAAGCCGGTCCGATAACCGAGCAGGGTGGCGGAGAGGCCCGGTGAAACGAATCGATATCATCGACATCGAGTGGGAAATTCGCGATGCAGGAAGCGGAGTTTACAGGCTCGACGAAGATTGGCGCGTCGACGATCGAAACGATTCGCGATCGTCTCAGGGGCGACGTCGTTTGTTAAACGGATATGTCGCTACTCTGTTAAACAATTTTAATTCACGTATGTCGCAAGGACAGAGGCGTAAAGGAGAGGTGGAACGAGGGAAATGGCATCGCGTGGACGAACGCTCGATGATGCGGAGTTGTTGAACGGGTCGAGGATATTGTGATTCTCGAGGGTTCCGTCGATTCGAGGGTAAGATCGGCGAAGAGGGTGTTCGTGTATCGTTTACGGGCGGCCGTGTCCGTTCGTTGGAGCGACGAACAGCGAGAGGACAGCCTTAAACATGAGTGAATCAGTGAATCCTGATAGACGATTACACGCCGCGATGCAGCCGACGGAACGCGGTACGTTTAGTGAAGTGCACCCTGGCGATAAACAAACAGAGTTACTTCGTAACAGTGCCAGCGAGATCCCGGCCTCGGCGGACCTGACTTGAGGAGGCAGAACAGATGTAAATGTCACTGAGAAGGTTGGTATCTGTGTAGACGTTCGACGGGCGCAGGAATGCTTTCTGTTACATTGGTAACATGGGCGAATAGAAACGATTTGTTAAGTGCAATCAGGATAGACGGTGACGCGTTTGGATTCGACAACATTGAATTTCTTTCTTTTATTATTTAAAGTTCGATGCGTAAAGAAGTATAGAATTCGATGTTCGAACAAGCAGGCATAGCTTTGAAGTGGAGGGAAGAAAAAGAATGACCCGTAAGAAGATTTATAGAAGATTTATTCGTTTCTATAAGGAAACTTACTTTTTTTCTGATAATAAAACGCCAAAGCGATTTTATTTAAGGCGGAGGACGAAGCTAAGCCAGCTTTGTCTTTGAGATACCTGTAGCAAAGCTCTGAGGATTAGACATAAATTTTTCGCGGCGTAGTGATCTTTGCTCGAATCCATTTTTGTTCTGGAAAATCTAAACGTGGCGAATAAAGGAGATCGGTTAAGTAAGGAAGATCAGTTGGACAGATTTACAATTGTCGACGATTCTTCGATTCCCAAGAGCGCCTAATATTTATCTTGGCTTCGCCCCGTTATTTTGGTCGAGCGCGGGCGCTTAACGCCAGAAAATAATATTTCTTTGTCCCGAGCTTGCGTCGATTTCTTATAAATATTTCTTGTGGTGCAAACTTCTTTGCGAACAATATTTTAATATTACGCATTGTACTTCCATATAACTGAGAAATTCTTGTTATTCAAAACTCCTTCACATTTCACTGCAAAAAGCGATTCGTGTAATGTCCCATTTTCACTCCGCTGCAAAGAAATTATTTCCGCCCCGGTGTCTCGTTTTTTCAAGATTCCGCAAGAGGGTGGTGATAAAGTGTGCCCTGAGATTTGTGGGACACGAAATTAGAAAGCTTAAAGGGAGAACAAAGTTTTACGGCGCTACACTTTAGACATCCGAAACGGGGAATCAGTAACGAAATAATTAAAGAATCGAATTCGACACGAGTCGCAAGATTAACGTGACGGTGAATTAAAATTCACGACGATTGGTGCTACACGCCTAGCTGCAAATTAAAATGAAACGAATGGAACGAAACGAGGAGAAACAGTTGCCTCTGGGGCTCATCAGCAGGAACGAACCGCCCGGAAACCCCGTTCGTCTGAGATTTTCTCTATTTACAAAAACGAAGAAGTTTCATTAAAAAGAATGGAATGGACGCGGAAAAAATAAAGGAACGACGTTCGAAATTGCTAGTGCCTGTACGTCCCTCCGTTTTCACCGTGTTTACCCAACTTTTCCGCTTGTCATTCCAGATTTCCTCCCCCATTGCGCTCTCGTTCGCTTTCAAAACTGGAAAGTCCCTTCCCGTTCCTCGGGGCAAACAATTTTCCAAACTTGCTTATTACTGAAATTTGACGCACTTCTCGAATCGCCCGGGCGAGCTTGCGTGAAAACTTTGCCCAGAAGCGACATTCACGTACGTGACATAAAAATCCGTCACGCGAGCAGAAAAAAACATGCACAGGTCTTGGAGACAAAAAAAAATTCCCGAAGTTTTACGAAGTCAATCTTTCGTTAAATGTAAAAGACTTCGATTCCTGGGAAATTCATTTTGGATTCCGTCGAGTGCACGTGCACTACAAATATTGATTTTACACTGTGCTCGAACTAACTGGTTCTTCGAGTCCTTCGAAAGCGTTCCGGTCCTTATATATTTCCATGTGCACTTATCAAATGCATCCCCTTTCTGTTAATCAACCGTCCACGACAGACGGAAGCTACGATCCAATCGTAGCAACGAATATTCCTAGGATTACGAATTTTTATCAAAATCGCCTACAACTAATTTCCAATCACGTTAATCGTATACCAGTTTCTATTCGCCCCGCAAATATATCTGTGATTCCACTTTTCCAACACAAAATCAGTATCGAGTAAACAAACGAAATATCGACAATTTTCGTGACACACACGGAACATCGATTCCACAAACGACAGGACACTCGGTTACCCCGTCATCGTCCACCATTCCACAAATTAAACGGAACAGAAGCCGAATGTCACCTGTCTATTACGAAAAAATCGATTCGATCCATCAGCTCGACCGGGCAATTTGGCTGGCCTGTATCCCCCGGTTCCCTTTAATTCGCTGGTCCAGCGACAATCAGGCGGATCATCCGGAATTTCGTTCACGTTCGCCGCGACTGCGGCCGAAAGGACGACGAATTCAGCCGTTAGTGGCACGAGGAGGAATCTTTCCGCGAGCGGTGCCAAGGCTCCCGTTAATTTGCGTCGATGTTCCGACGCTGGCAGGCCTAAAAAATCACCGAGTCCGGGCACGTCGCTAGCGTAGGCTCGCTAAAGGACGAAAGTTTCATGCATCGGCCAGCCGGCCGCACGGCAACTGGGACGTTTTATCATTTCGCTGCGACACCGGTGCTCGAGATGCGAACGGGGTCGCGGAAACAATGTCTACTCTTATCGACGAGCATCTCGCTGACGATAGTTAGGGGGAAGTTCGCCAGCTTCCTTCCTTCTTTCCCTTCGCGTCCCCTCGACGCTGGGGCGAAAGTTCGCGACCGGTCGGGCTGATCTTCGTCGCTCTTGGCCTTAGTTTAATACCTTCGATTTTAAGGGCACGTATTCTACTAGAATAACGTCGCAGACAAGATTGTGCGATCCATTGTTTGCCCGCGACTTCTTCTATGCGCCCCGTTCTGGCTGATCCGTGAGTGAATCGATTGTTTTCATACGCTGTGTTGAAATAGGGAGTTATTTGGTGTTTTTTTGATTGGTACAGGGCTTTGTGTAACGTTCAGCGAATATCTAACGCGTTGCGGGACACTTTTGCGACCAACTTGTACGTCGTATATTTCGGTAGTTCATTCATGAATATCGGGTAGGAATGCGTTTGATGTTGGACAATTAATGCAGTAATTCATGGATATGTATTATATTGCAATTAATTTGTTATCATCCGGTATTGTATTATTATAATTGCGTCCTCATTTTCGGTGCGGTTTGCTCGTTTCCTTTGACGCATTCAGTTGCGTCTGGGCAAAGATTATTATTATTATTATTATGTATCGATTTGCGCGGGATTAACTTTTATGCGGAGAGAAATATTTCCCTGCTACAAGGTTCTTTCGATATTAATTTTTCTAACACCGTAACGCTGCTGCTTCGTACACTGGCGCAGTTCCATCCCGTTTCCTTTGAAGTTTTGATTTCCCAGATATCCTTCCACCAGTGAATTCCCCATGGTCCTTGTTCTTCGCGAAGCCAATAATTCGACGTATATTGCCGGGAATTAAGAAGGTCTATCCAGACATTTTTTCATCAGAAAACTTTTTGAGTCGTATAGTCGTGGCACGTAGGAGGCCACGCCGATTCTCGTATAGATCTATTGATGCAATTTATACACGTGCCGCAATTTAATCGAGCAAGGCCGCATAAGTAAAATATCATAACACACTGTTCGTCGGGCACTTTCCAATATCAATTGCGCAACTGTATTCCAACGGACTCTACGCATTATGGAACAAAAGTTAAAGGTACAGGACTGCGCACAGAAAGTCACTTACCAGCGCCAACAACACGAAATCCATCCCTCCCCCCCCCCGAATTTTACCTCTTCGCGAATCGAAACAGAAAAAAAGCACCGCGCAAATCGCCACGAACGGACAGAAAGCGCGACGACAAAACGAGGAGCCTACGGTGCAGGTGCAATCAAGAGCGTTATCCTTCAGCCGGTCCAAGAGTCCGCGACGAATCGAGGACATTCATCGAGCATAATTCGCGTGGCGAACGCGCGATGAGGGCCACTTGTCGGCGCACCGGGTACAGCCGGCGGTGTTACCGCGATGCATAAAGGGGAAAAGGAGGAGGAGAGAAAAAAATGCTTCACAGTCACACAAACTCCTTATTTACCTTTCCCGGCTGGCTCACTCCGGAGGCCAGCGGATTTCATTCGTATGCAGATCGGAGGCCGTGCCCCGTGACCGGCACAATATCCCGGCACAATGGCCGAGCTGGGACCGGCGTTTGCCGTTTCCACGGCGGCCAGCTCGGCTGGGGAAAAAACGTCGACGCCGGAGAAACGCTCGGCGTAATGGTAATCCCTTATTTCGAGCGGCGTGTGCAGCGGGCGCGCGCGCGAAGAAAAGAGCTTCGCGCCCTCGAAAGCGTGAAAAGCTGGCCGTGGATTACTCTGCGTCGGGGATAACGCGAGGCTCGCTGACTTTTGGGGTTGGTTTCACGGTGTAATGCATCGAGAGTAATCGCCGAGGGGGAAGCAACAAAAATACGGCGCTACCCGAGCTGATTTTACGCCCGGCCGAGAAATATTTATCGGCGCGAGACGCGGGAGAATATTTTTTACTGCGGGGCTGCGGCGCGTTGGATGGCTCGATGATGAATGGTGGAGGCAAATGGAATAGGGGATGAGGTTCTTCCCTTGGTTTTAATTCGTACGGAGTGGTACGCTTAGGGATGATAATTCATCCTTATACATATTCAAGCGTTCTCTTGATTAATTGCTTGTCCTGAATGGAGGCGTGAGTAGACGGGGATTTGAAACGACGTATGAATTTTTGTGGAATTTTGGCATATTGTTGGTAGAGCTCTCTATTTCGCGGTTAATAAAGAGAGGGGATGGTACGGACATAAATTATGGAACAATGTATTCTTTTTACCATCAAACTATTTTTTTTTTTTTACATAAACTTCGGATAATCTAGGATTCTTGGTTTATTCTTTATCGCAGTTAAGAGAAGAATAAGTATAAAACGGTGAACAGAATTTGTCTGACGGACGGGAAATTTCCGGAGCATTAATCTTTCATTGATCTTTAGAGAAGTTCCTCGTTACCCCATAAACAGTGTTCCTCACAGAGAGGCTGTGCCATTAAAGTTCAGAAGTTTCTTCCTTTTCGCTCGTTGGACCACTCACGGTAAGTGAATGGAATCTAATTAATACGGAAATGACAGAGCGCCCTTTGAAATGCGTTATCTCGAAAAAAGAAAGCTAGACGAACGTCAAATGCGCTTGATTAAGCTTATTTTCGACGAGGAAGACGCGGGACCACTCGTCTTAATGAGACTGCAGCTGCAAACAATTGTGCGGCAGTCAAAAGATTACAATAATTAAATCCTCTCCTTTGTGCACGGCTTCGCGAAAGTGAGACTGTAGTGGGGTTTGTTTCTTGTTTCTTTCTCCTTTTTTTTCTTCCAAACAACTCGGAGTACTTAGTTCGAATCGAATTTCCTCGATGCTCCATTCCCCTTAATTTCGGAACGAACAAGAAAGTTTGCCTTTAAAGAAAACTGCACTTTCAGCCTTTGAATGAAAAACAAAAATGAAAACAGCGATTGTGTTTCATTGCACGCAACAAGAACTGTAATTGAATTAATCTCTACAAGCTGTATGAAATATCACCTGTTGCAAATTAAAAAATTGGCGAGTTCACGTAGTTGCCGAAACAATTGGAATTCTTACCGCAGTAAGGGTTTTTAAACACACCCAGAGAACTACCAAACAAACTAAATAATTGAATCTTCAACTCTACCTGATTCGGATTCTGCTGTAATTTCTAAAATGTATCAACGAACGAATCAAGTGAATCTACTGCAAAGAAAACAAAACCCACTCAAAAATCTATTTCAGGCCTCGACCATCAGAAACAATAGTTTCCCCTTTACAAAGACCTCCTTTGTGTTTTCTTGTCTTCTCCTCTCGGGGCACCTTACTCTCTATTTGAACGACAAACACCCGCAATTCCATTGAGAAGCATACCGCTCTTCATGAAACACCGTGAATGGACTGAAAAATGAATAAAGGTCTTCCCCCAATTTCCCCTTTCTAACAGTTGTTTGTCTTAAAAGAATTATATTCTGTATAAGAAGCATTCGTAGATTTCTTATTCGACTAAAATTATATATATCTCGTATTCTAAACTTAATGCAAAGAAAATATAACAAAACGTGCGTGTCGAGTGAAAAATCGAATGAGAGAGGATTGATCGTTTGACGAACCGCAGGTAGGTCTAAGCCACACCTTGGCGAGTCCCTCGGGCTAACCTTGGTTTTAATTGGCCGCGGCTCATCATTAAGACGATTTCCTGAGATCGCGGATTACCTCATCGCCGCTGCGCTGAGCAAACTTAATTAACTCGCGAGCAACTCAACGACTTCGCGTGAAAAGCACGGACGGTTAAAGAAAAAATTGTACAAAAATTTCGTCACACGGAGACATAAATTACAATGCCATAATGGAATGAAAAGAAAAGATATTTCTACGCAAACCAAACTTGCCTACATCCATATTCAATGACAAATCTACAGAGGATATATTACCACAGGAACGGGGAGAAAAGAAGGAATAAGCAAGATATATTCTTTCCTAATCTTATTTATAGACAGGTTCATCGATTCTGCTCTTATCCCTATATAATTCCTAGAATCGTATCTGATTCCACGTATATCCTCCCAGCGGGGAACAGGCAGGATAAATGCAACAAATATTCTTACCCTGCGTCGTTCACTTAAGAATGCATTATGCGACGTCATATCCAGAACCAGGCGAAGAAAAACGGACCATTAGGCACGTGAATCGCGGGAAATATGGAGCCGCGTAGAAGAAACGTGGCCCTTATTCAACGTTATTATTTCTCACGATCGAGGGTCAACGATAACGCTTTCGCGTTGCCTTTTTCGTGGGCCTGAAACGCGGGTCCGTGAAATATTTTAGGAGATTCCGGTACGATAAAGCAATCGCAGGCGAAATAATAATAGTAAAGCTGGAGGGACGAGGTGGTCCATAAACCAGATCGATCTTTCCATTTATTGAAATATTCGAAACAAAAATAATGCACTAATAATCAGTGCACTGTTTTATTGTACACTCTGAAGTCGCTCGCCGTGCCAACTGATACCTTTTTTTATTCAGAGTAAGAGTGCAGCAAAAATAATTTCTTATTACACATTCGTGCAAAAACGGAGTACTGCTCCCTCGGACTGAAAGGCTGATGGCTTTGAAATATGCCTCAATATCGTACTACCGAAAGAGGCCGGTGAAAAATGGGACGTCGCATTGACATAAAAGTCGAGGAAGAAAATCGTAATTTGAAAGGTGGATACCAAGTACCGGGGCTGATTGGCGAAGAAAGGGGGGGAGGGGAAGTTGAAAAGTTCTTTCTGTTTCGTTCGCGTGTCGACTGGACGTAATGTTTGCCACTGTTGCATGTTAACGAGTGGCCGCGCTACGACTAACGAGAAAGCAATCCGCCAAGTCGATCATTGGATTATTAACCGTATTAATCTTAGAAGTTGTAATTGCACGCGTTAACCCAGCAGACTGGAACGTCGAAACCGCATCCACGGTGCACGCTACGTTCCGGAACATAATCGGACGCCCGTGAAATGTAATGGAACTTTGTTTGGCGTGTCGCGAACGTATCAGAACCGTTAAGTGGCTGCAGACTTTGTTGGGCGACATTGTGATTGGAAATCGTAGTTGTTTTGGTAAATGGAAGTCGGTATATGCATATCGAGGAACGTGCCGCCTACACAATAATGTACTCGACATTCTGCATTAATAGTATCTAGAAATGAAATTGTATTTAGTAGCAAAATTTATAACGAAAGATGACTTAAATAAACATGATATTCATCTCGCAAAGAAAGGGAAGTAAAAAGGAAAAAGGGGTTTATTCCACGGAATTCAAGGGAAAGGGTAGCAACCGCAATCGGCAGAAGCACGTAGACGCGAGCGATGGTCGCAACGTGGCATTCCACGAGCCGACCACACTCCGAACCGCGATGAAAACAAAACGAAAGACTACTCGTAAGAATACGATGGCCGGAAAAGCTGGCCGGGTGATTGCATTGTCGTGTTCTCAGTTCGTAAGCAATAACTCGTGCTCTGAGCTAGTGACCTAAATCTCGTGGCAAGAGACAGGGCGAAAGCAGCAGACGATGGGGATAAATGGACGGAATGGGACTGTAGGTTCGGTGAATGGACAATTTTGATGACCTGGGAGTTGCTAAATTTCCATTGTTTTATCGCGACACCGTCGGGCCAACATCAATGGTACTGCATCTTATTGTGCGAGCACCTTTAGAACTTCTAAATGTAATAATTGCGTGGAAATTGCATGGTAAAATTTCGAGAGTATAGCGCAGTTAAAATGAGTAATAATGCTTGTGCAGTAATTTGCTCGTTAAATGGAAAAAAGAGTTAGCGGAAGGAGAAGTACCCTAAAACAAGTCAGACCGGCCTATTGGCACCGGCTGACCATGGCCGATCTAAACTACTTGCAGCGTTCCGCCACACCTTGCCGTTCGATGTAAAAATGCATTTCACGAAGCTTCTCGTGCACTTTGCGTAGCAATTCAGTTGATGATTCTTGCCAGTGCGTAATTGTGCATTGTGAATTAAATTACTTGCAAAACGATCCTCCGTTATACGCGGAAAATTGATTGAAAGAAAATGTACATAATTACTGGTGATGTGTACTATTCGAGCCTCTGGTTTATTTAGGGGTACATCTGATAAGCTAATAAGATAAATTCGTAACGATGCTTCCATATTTCAATTTTATTGTAATGTGATAACGATAAGGAGTTAGCGTTCTGTAATATTCGCCGCTAAATCGTGCAAAATTTTTCGGAAATAGAGAATGATAATGATCGTTCTAAATCAAGTTACTTCACGCATTAGATGTTACAATTAAATTTACCCAGACCCTACCGCACGCTAATTAAATTTCACTGAGTTTCAAATTGAGATAACTTCTGGGGCTGTGCAACAAACACAGAGCGACAGAAACATTTGTATTTTACAATAAATAAGTAATGGAACAAATCGCATTGCAATAAAGTACTCTTCCCTATTTTAATTAAAGTGTCCCATTTAATTTGCCAAATTATATTCCGGTTTCCCTTCTTATTAATTACGGCATCCCTCCTGAAACTCTTACCAATAACACGATACGATAAATTTTCCGCTCTGTGGCTCGCAACAGGGATGCCATAAATTCTGCCCAATCCCCGTTATTCCCTACACGCGAAATTAAGAAACTTACGACGAAAATTAGAACGATTTCCGTGCAATTAATTCCGTGAAATAACGAAGCGAATTAGCGATTTCTGGGAACTGGTTATGGTGGAATTCTCTTGAAACTTGGTTCGTTTTCGGTTGAACCACGAAACCACATCAGGTCCACACTATATGCGTAATTAACGAAACTCAACGAACCGCGAAACGATTACCTAGTCTGTTCGGTCTTCTCCTGTATTAGCGTTATGAAGTATAAACGAAACAACGTTGCTCGATATAAATTCGAAGTTGTTAATTTTTCCTTCGTTCTTCAATCTATAGGAAAATAGTCGAATTTCGAGTGAACAAATTTTTTCACATTTTTTCACATAGATGTTCGTGATTTCTCGAAATTACATAGCGGTCACATTAAGGTATGCAAATTAAACGAGTAAATTGTGATCAATAGCTAAGCTTGGAAGAAGCTTAAGTTAAGGAACCGCTACAAGCTTGAAGGAAGCAGTAAATATATCCGAGAAATTCTCGGCCACGATTAATGGCCGATTATTAATAAAGTTTCCTCAATAATTGAAGTTACCCGAGCAGCCTGGAAGTATAAAATGTTTATCGTATAACAAAGGTGACGCCCAATCACACGAAGAAAATCAAAATGGGGGGGGGGGGAGTGAATTTAATATCGTCGCCTGTACGTCGACGACGTTTCGTCGTCGGCGCTGGATTTACAGCGTTTATCTGGACTTCGTCTTTTATTGCCTATACGCCAGAAGTGGGACGGGAATTTCGGTCAGGGAAGAAGTTGCGAAACTGTTCGAGTAGAGTCGATAAATGGCCGGCATATTTGTAGTCGCGATTGACTTAATATTGTTATGGCGAAATTTACGAGACCTTTCCTTTGTTCGAGCTTCTGTAATGCGTTTTGCGACCCTTGGAGAATGTTGGATCAGAACGAATTCACGAACATTTCTTTTCCCCCGTGCGAGGAAACACTTGTAACATTTCATCCAACATTTCTGGGACAAAACGTTTCAATAAGGTATCTAGAAAATTCACCGCGCAAGTCACACACTTAAATTACTCGCCAATTCGCGAGGAATTTTCAAAAATTTCCCAAGTAATTCCTACGATAGTAAAAATCAATGGCAGCTGTACCACGAGTGTATCGAATTACATCCCCCGTAACAAAATGGATCGAACGTTTACGAAACGGCCAGATGTCGTAAACGTCGACTTACAGGCAACATTTAGAAATAGCCCACGGACAAAATTCGACCAAACCTTTGTTACCAATGTTGACATGCCTGGTGAATCGAAGCGGATCAATTATGCGAGAAACGACAGCGTTAAATCGATCGGTAGTCGGGGCAACAAGCGGCCGAGCAGCTTCGATTTCACGTAACAACAGAAACCACGACATCCCCGTGGAAGCATGAAAGCGAATGGCCCAAGAATATCGTGGCGGGTGACATGAAAGTTAAGCAGCGAGAAACTACGCTCAAACGACATCCCAGTGTCGCCATTGTCTCGGACGTGGCGCGAAAGAGGGTTTGCTGGTTCCAGAAAGAAAACTGGCTCCATTGAGGGTCATAAGGCGTGAAGCTTGAAATGCCGAGGGCCAGTGATAAAATATAAGGGAAGCGTTTTAGAGGGGCACTCGAGGCTTTTACTTGTCTGTGTAATTTTAAATAAATTCACCTCGTGGAGCAAGGCCGCGATCCTCCTTTGAAAGGGGCGAAGAATCGACGAAAATAAGGAATGCTTATGAAATGGTTGCTGAAAGTGTTCCATAATTCCCCTACTTGATCGCAACAATGTTTCAAGCCTTAAATACGCCAGACAGTATAAAAAAAACGGGCAGGGATCTGACTAATAATTATATGAACAGAGGTGTTCGAGCAATTCCTAGTATAATCAGCAGTACAATTATAAAAAAAAACATTTCATTCCGATTCTTATTTTCGCTGTAATTTATCTTTGTATTCCATTCAAACATTTCTCGTCGCAATTTCGATGTTGCAAAATTAATTTCCACGACAAGACGTTCGTAACTGAATCGATTCTTATCAATTCGCTCGCGCAGCGCGATCCGTTTCCCCGAATGTCAGACGGTTAATTAATCGCCAATCAATTTCTACCGTACGCGTAGCCGGCCGTTTCAACATAAAGGGCGAAAATCTCGAAGCACCTGCTCGACGAAACTCGTTTCCATCCCCTCGATCTTTCCCCAATTCGCGGTCCAGCCGGCCAGAAACTTCGGAACACGAATCGTCGTTTGCATCGATACACAACAAAGGCCGAATCAGTGCGCTCGGCACGGATACGCGAACGCGAACGACGAAATCGATTCTACCTTCGCGTTCCGAAACACGGCCGGTTCCTTTAGCCCCGTTCCAAGGGGAGGGCACGGGCCAAAGATTGGCTTCGATCGATAAGGGGGGCAGCAACGTTCGGGAATCGTTCGATAAGTCTCGTCGAACGGGAAACGCTATTCACCAGGCGGGATTTAAAATCACCTGGCCGCACGTGACCAGCCTTCACGCGCCCCGGCTGGAATTTAATTAAGCGCTCGCGGCGAATAATCGCGTATCGATCCGACCAGCTGTGAAATCGTTCCCCTTCTACGGCTTGGCGATCGCCGGGCTTGCCATTGACGCGCAGTTATTTCGAATTACGTGAAGCCGATCAATCGGAGCCCGTTGTTTTACTGCTGGATGTGCCTGTGAGCCCTTGCGAAGCGCAACAATGCGTCGTGGATCTTTTATACGCGCGCGATGCTTCGCGAGCGCGGAGTAAAGGTACAGATAACGAAAGGGGTGGCTGTATGACGTTCTGGATATCTCTCGTTGAAACTTGTAATAGGTTTTGTAGATTGGGCTTGTCGCTTCACTCGGGATTCGAGTTCTATTATGTCATCCGTGATGTTGCTTTCGGATTCTATGGAAAGCATTCTCTGTGAAACTATGAAGTCCGCTTTAGGATAGCAGCTGGAACATGTCGCATTCGGTTTGCTATTGAGAACTATTAGAATCTGTAGATTCATCGAACAGCGTTTGGGGAGTATTTGTTGCGACAGTGTAAATCATTTTCGTTCGCGAGCAATTGGCATCGAATTGAAATCCAATTAAAAGCTTTAAATGCTCAAGCGTTATATATTTATGCTTCCATGCTTCACGATGGAAATTGTATGTCCCCTGTTCTTTTTGAGACTTAAATATGTTACCCGTGGAAAACGCTGAAACAGGGAGAATTCGTCGTCGAAATTTTCCAAACGGAGCTCGCGAAACTCCAAATGTACACTAGCTGCGGGCAGACGGGTGTCACGAAACTTGGAAGTGAGCAACGAGATTACGGATTCCGGGAAATGTACTGAAAATTATACGAAATTCTATACACAATCTTTTCAATGCCCGCTGGTTGTCGCGGAGCAGTAAATTCGACGCGAAACCCCAATTTCATCAAGCATGTATACCTTTAATCTTGGTATCAATGAGGGATTGATCACCTCACCCCTAAAAGATACCCGACGATTTCCCCCGGCAGCAAGTCGAAAATCGTCGGGGGTGACTTTAAGGTGGCAACTTTATCGAAAATACAAGTTCAAGATTATCTTAGCCAATCAAGAGTTAGATTAAGGATGATGTAGTCTCTTGGGGCGGTTTCCATGACTACCACCCCTCGTTTCTGTATCGTGCTTTCTGTCCTTTCCCAATAATACGACCCATCTTACCTACCACCCCCGACTCCTTGGCAAAATGTCACAGGGTCGGTTGTCGCAAAATTGCCTACCCAGCATTGTATAATCGCGTGGTATAATTATCTCGTCGCCTTGGCTCTCACTTTAATGTCCGTTTCCTGTTGGAATCGACATATCGCTGAGTATCGACATCGGCCACAACTGAACGAAAGTTGGTGACACTTATTTCCTGGATGTAATGGTAGCCTTTATGCGACAAATAGGGTTGCTTCGATTGAACCTTGAACTTCTGCTGTAAACCACATTAATACTTCACGAATATTCGTGTATACGCCACGAGGAAAGATTGTACGCGATAAAACTGCTGATACGCCGAAACGAGACAGGCATTTGCACACGGTGAAGCAAATACGAGAAATATTGTAAATGATAAAAGAATTCCGCATTTAATAACCAAAAGTACCGACGTGGCTCTTGTTACGCTGAAATATTATAATTACATTCCTAAAGTACGAGATTATTACCGAATGCAACCGCGCGTTACGCGATTCACCTTTGTTACTGGATAATTATTTTTCCGTCGCGAATAGTAACTTTATGATGCACTATTGTACATCAATATTTCGAATAGAAATTTGCTCGCAGATTAAAACTTTCGACTGAATAATTTAATGCTTGCCATCCGACTAATTCCTAATTCGATGCGAACAAGAATATACAAGAATCCCTCATTTCTCAATATTTTGCAATCGTATAATGCTCTTGCATACTTCCCAAGCTACACCGTGTCTCACTTACAACCGTCACATGCAACGAAAACAGTACGAATGGAGAGTAATTTTCCATCGCCCCCTGTAAGCATCGAGATTACGACAGTATCGCTCGGTGCACCGTGATTGTTCAACAAAACAATTGCTCGTCTTTCCCGTAAGAATTTTCAACGAAACTCGATAATACCGCGATTCGAAGTTATGATTTAGCAGCGAGACTGTAATTGAAGCGCACTGAAATGAACGGGGCGGCTTGATATTCTTGAAGTTAAATGAAGTTGACTATAATGGGGTCGTTGCAGTTGCAGCTGCATCTTCTGCTCATTAACGAAAAAGAGCCGGGGGTGGGCGGATATGGTCATAAAGGGGCTGAAGCGTTTAAGAGCTTCTGCTGCGCTGCTTTCGGAATGAAAATTCATCACCAGGAATTAGGTTTTTTAGGTCCGCGGGCTGCACGTTCAACTTGGATTACTCGCGAAGCGCGGGTTGCATTGTGCGCACACGAATTCGGAATTGCTACATTTCAGTGTGTACTTCAACGTTTATTTCCGCATTCTCCACCTGTTCATTTCACCCGTGCCTTTTCACCGCGTCACCTTTTAAAGCGACTACTGGAAATGTAATTTTCCCTCGATTTTATGTTCCCCAATTTCGTTCGTTTTTGTCATATCTCTGGAACCCCGTATTTCGTTCACAGGGGTGGATTATTCACTTTTTCCCTGTCCCTTCCCTTGCGCGTTTCAAACGTATGGCGTGTACACTCGTTGTCTTTTTTTGGGGGGGGGGGAGGGTAATTCTACGTTTTTTTTTATTGCGTCCCGCATAGCCGTATATCTTTTCAGCCCCCGATTTTATTTATAATTCCATGCCGTTCATCTGTATTATTTCGCTATCTTTTATTGCTGTATCATGTTGTAGGAGTGCTTTTTGTGCGGGCCTCCCTTTTGTTCCCACACGATCACCCCAGTCGCGGTGTATATTTCCGTTCCTCCTTTCCCCCCCCCCCTCTCCTCCATTGAATAATATTGCACTTACACTTATCCTGAGATATACTGGTTTGTCCACGTATGTACGTGTGTTATTCTTCATTCGCAATCTCCACTGGACAGCGCCGTCCTCAAACTCTACGCGAGCACTGCAATAAATTTTCCACCCCTCCCGTATGTTCGGACAACCAGATATTCCACCTCTCGAATGCCGTTTCATACTCGCGGCGAACCGCACTAAACTCTACGGGGGATCCCGAAAATTCGCGAAAAACCGTGCAATCTAGGAGCCCGGCACGTTAATCACAGAGAGCACCTGATGTGCTTAATATATGTACTTCCAAGACACATTTTCTGATTCCAGGTGTATTAAACGTACAGCGGTCGCATCCACCCTTCGCGCCACATGAGCGATCCGCACCTTTAAATCTCTCTATTCTTCATTCTCCATTTGCTTTCACACAATGGTCCCCCCGTGTTTTCCAACTCCCTTTCATCTATTTTCCTTTTTTTCTTTTTTTTTTTTGCCCCGTCGTACATTTCGCCGCCGTCTTTCTACACGTATACGTGTATCCAAGGCCGAGTTTTCAGATTGTACTTCTATTTCCGCCGCGCGTTTCCGCCCTCACTCGCAGCGCACTTCCCACGAAATTTTTCCGCTTCGCGGATCCTGATCCAATCTGAATTTCATTTCCCCTCTCTGCGCGCCTCGAAAATCGTTTCAACGCGCTCGTATGTAACGATTGAGTAAAGTTTGCATCGGTGAATTTAGCACGTGTAAATAAGATTTTGCTCATTTTTTCCGTTCAATCATTTTATTAAAGCGAACAGACGTCACGCCGTCGCTGTTGTTCTTTATCATTCCTCAGTGGCGCGCAATTTTGTTCAGTTATTGTTGCAGCGGTGCAATTTACCGCACTAGGACCCTTTGTCGTTCGATTTCGTTGTCTTGAATGAAGGCGCGTTTTGGCCTTCGTTATTGTCCAACGAAAGATCCTTTGTGCGCACGCCGTCACGCGCTATTAAAAGCGCAACGATAACTTTCACGCCGCGCGAAATTTTCCGTATTTCGCTGTTTCGCGCGCCGTTCGCGACAAAGGTGCGGCTAAGCGCCGTCGAGTTTCCACGGATTCCTTTTGTGGTTTCGTTTGCTTGGGCAACGAATAGAACGCTGTGTGGCGACGGAAACCAGCCTGAAAAAGGATTCGAGAGAATTTCCTGCGAGAAACGGATCTTTTGAGACGCGCGTTAAACAAAAACGGCGATAAGCTTGTTGTATTCTAGGTTGTCTAAAATATTTTCGAGCGAAGACGCATCCGGAGAACTGTATCCTCCCGTCGAGTCATTGGCTTTGACTCGGAATGCTGCTTCTGTCACCACGCAATGAACACAATCGATTTCTGTCAATCGAGATTCCACGAGACGCACATGGCGACACCGAGCGTCGTCGTCCCCTTGACCGGATTTCCCTAAGTTTCCAGTCGAGGAACACTCGTCGAGCTCCGCGTTCGGATAGTTTCTTTATTTTCGTTCCTACGAAAGCCACCGTTTCGACGGTTCAACTCCATAACTCTTTAAGCTCATTTAAGCTAACTTGCTCCCACCTTAAATAAGAACGAAAGTATTTATGCAGGTCCCGCGTATAGAACAGGAGCTTCTTGATTCTACTCGCTTCTGCTGACAAGTTGTTAAAATCGAGAACGGCGGACGTTTCGTATCGATAAGAATAAAGAAAAGGCGATAACGGGCACGTTCCTTATGGCCACTTGATGTTTTACTGATACCTGACAGTGCAAATTCGGTGGACGTTCTCATTCGTACGAATGATCACTTTATTGGGCAATAAGACGAGATGATGAAGCAGGAAATATGAACGCTTCTCGAGGTGGACAAACTGTGACCTACAATTCAGGAGTCTTTAAATTTCACATATACTGATATACCAATTGCCTGTTAGTAAGCTTCGCGAGAGGCATTTTGTAGTATCCATTCTGGGGCGCAGTAAGTATTCCAATAGCTCCAGTGGATCACCCACGAATGATATGGAAATAAATATTTATAAAATACATAACTAAAATTTGTTGACTTATTTACAGCATTCCGCAAGATGTATCATGATTTTACCCGACAATTCTCAAATAAATAATTATTTTATGATGCGTTAGAAAGTTGAAAAACCTTGTATTATTATTTCGCGTATAATTATTATGGATTTGCATGTCAAAGCGTAGTCAATAATCTACTTGCAGCCCGAGGCGACCAAAGTATGCAGGCCTGAATAAAATGATCAAAGAAAACTCGATCCTAATATAACAATCAATTTGAATCTCCTCTCGTTTCTCCGAGGCGGTACCCTTACGGGGCTTCATATTGCCCCCAAAAGCTAACATTCTTCCTCGCCTATCTTAAACGTTTCCTGGCTCGCGTACACGTAACACGCTTAATATTCGATTGCCACGCGTTCGCGGGTTCCTTCCGTACCACCGCTACTTTATTCCCCCATTCAGAGGAACGGTCGCGTCGTGGCATTAGCCTAGAAAAGCTCCGTTCGGTTTGACGGCGCCCTCCCTTTCGACTCGATCCTCGTTTCCACGAGACATTACATCCGACGTCGAGTTGACGCGTCGAATCCCTTTCTTGCAACGCTTCCGCCCCATTTGTCAGGATCTGCAGGCTGCGTCCAAACCGCGACGTTCTAAGCGCCGTTGCATCGTCGCGAAATTAATTGAAATCGAATTGAACGATAAATATAAGCTGACCCCTTCAAAAGAAACAATTTAAACGGCGGAATATTTAATGGGCATCTTCGCCCGTACAAATTTATGCCGACCACGCGCTAAACGTAAGAAAACAACGTATCAAGCGCGGACGCTTAATTTTCTTCAAACAGGCCATTGCCAACCACCGAACCCATCGCACCACTTAATCCCACTGCTAATACCTTTCCCAAGCCAAGGCCCGACCCAAAGAGACAATCTACGGTTACCACCGCCTACGTTCAACATCCCTGGAACAGATTAGTCCCGTTGTTATCACGTTGCCCGTCGATTGTTCCAGCTACGGAAGCCAGTGTCGACACTCTCGATCCCGGGAGCGATGAAGACAAGCGGCGGCGTGGCCGGCGGGGGCGTCGTCGGTGGCATCGTGGGCGGCGGCGGTGCCGGTTGCGTCAGCGGTGGTGCTCCTGTGACCGGCGAGGACGCCGGTATCGCCCTGGTCGGCGTCCATTCGGAGTTCCCACGTTACGTGGAGGACCGTGTGTCGGCCGCCGGTGTCCAGTTGAAGGGCCCATCGGGCAGCATTGGGCCGGGTTCGAAGCACAAACCGAACGTCGGCTACCGGCTGGGGAGACGAAAGGCCCTGTTCGAGAAGCGGAAACGCATCAGCGACTACGCGCTCGTCATGGGGATGTTCGGCATCATCGTGATGGTCATAGAGAACGAACTGTCCAGCGCGGGTGTCTACACCAAGGTGAGTCGAGGATATTTGTTTTTCTCGTCAACGTTGAACCTGCTGATAATTTGTTTGTGTACATATTTATGTTTGTGTATAGAGTAGGTGTACATTTGTGCTTTCGTTGCTCTGTATATTGTTGGTTTCGCAGCGGAAGGTGCTTTGTCACGGCTACGTGAAAGTTATTGATAAAGGTTTGGTTTGAAGCGTGTTGACGCTTATTAATAAGTATTGGCGGAACCGGCTGAAAAGATTATGTATTATAGTTAATGTTGGAGAAAGCGATGACGATAACGATGGTAGTTGCGTTTTTACTGCAACTTGTGTCGTATGTAATGTAGTATTAAATGGGGAAGAAAGACTATGCGCGGGTGGGACAAGAATAAGGTACACATAGCGACGTAGGAAAAATGTTTTAATGAAATGGATTTTGTTGGTATTAAATTCGAGATTACACGGAGGAAAATTTTTAGAGCGGTGGAAATTTTTAAGGTAATGAGGAGGCGGATGAAATGGTAATGCGAGTATGGCGGACTTGTATCTTTCATTGTTGCGCAGTAATTAACAAAAGTAACTGAAGCAATCAGGTTACCATTCTAATGTAAGACGATATTATAATTTGTACGTCACACTACAAAATAATTCAATGTACGTATAATAGGGTGAATCAAAGTTTTATCACGAAGAAGTTTAATACCGCGGTTACTTATTTTAATTTAATGAAAATTATGAAATCTCCCTGTATACTTTGCATCCCTACACTGCCTTATAGTTCGATGACATTTTACTAAAGAAAGCCTAACTAAAGCGTTTCTCCCGTAACGCCCAAAGGCGATTCCAGAAAGAACCTTCCAAGCAATATTCCGCGCCGAATTTCGTTTGCTCGAATAAGCAGTCGTGCAACAAATTTAGCGAACACCTCGAAAACTTTCTAAGTGTTAAATTTCCCCGAATACTTAACATAATAGCACGGCTGAGCGCAACGCGCGCCAACGCCCCGGCAGGATGCTTCCATGCCCCATAATTTGAGATTTCATGGAGCTCAACAGGACTGGCAACTTTTGAATCGATTCAACCGACCAACTTCCCCATCAGTTTATCTCGTTACTCCAGCGTTGAAAGCTGACGCGTCTCTTATGCAAATCTTCGTCTAACTTTTTAAAGTCTACCACCTCGCGCGCAGATTTAACGACCTCGCCCGGCCGAGATATCATCCAAAATTGTATTAACAATAATTTCACGAAGTTTCCCCCTATCTGTAGCTTCGATTTCTGGTCGATCATAAAATTATAAACTCGCGATTCCACGGCGAACCCTGGACATCATGTGCATGCACCGTCTCATCATTCTTTCATGCGAATCGATTCGCAATTCACGAACGTCACATACGTACATGTGCCCGTATACCTGCTGCATGACGTTATCGGCGCGTCATCGTGGAATTGTGCGCGTGAACTATGCACGTCCTACGTATATTCCGTGCATCGGAGGATCGCGGACCAACGGGTTCCGTTTCGTAATCGAGGAAAAATTTAGCCCGATTCGACGTAGCGCGAGTTGTATGGTAATGAAGCTGGCCGATGTACTTTCTATGATAATTCCAGACCGTGGGGAGAATATTAGGGTGCATACGGGGCGGAATATTAGGGGCGGCATTGTGTTTAGCCGGGTTGGTTTAAAGCGCGCTGGGAAAATGACACAGGGGGACTTGGCAAACGACGCTTTTCATTTTGAAAATCTTCGACGAAAATGTCGCGACAATGGGTAGAAAGGAGCAGTTTAACGGACATGCACGCGATAGCCAGGTTATCGATCTTTCGACTAATTATAGGTGAAACGCGAACAACACTTATTAACAGAAGCGGCTAGTGCATAGCCTGCAGTCGTGGAATGTTATCGTACTATTAATCGGACTTGTCGAAAGGGTAACAATTTGTAACTCGTCGTTTCGCGTCTTTTTCATAACGCAGACCTTATACATATGTATGTGTTCGCTAGACGATGAATTTTAAAGTCGTTTGTGAACGGTGCCCATTTTCACGGGCCATTTTAAAGGTGCCTTCTTGGAACATTTCCAGCCCCGTGGACTCCCGAAATATAGTGGCCACGTGTTTTCCAAGCGAAACGATACACCTGTTTAATAAACGTTGCGCCATGTACAGAGCTAATGAAGGCTTTAAAGATGTGACTCCATTAAGAACGTATATAGTATACTATATATATGGAGATCGTTTCAACGTGAAATTCATTTCATTTGTCGCGGGGGAACGTTTCAATCTTCGAGTTTGCCATTGTAATCCGATAATAATGACGATAATAATGAAATTAATCGAGCTTCTGCTAATGAAAGAAAAAAGGAATTGGATTTTTCCATATTTTTAATGACAACGGCACGAGATTGGGATGAAAACGGTGAGGCCTTTTTATTCCGCGAATTCCCTTTAAAAGGTTCGATTTGAAGCCTGCCATTTCATCCGTTAATTCAAAGGTGCTCGCGTCTCGTTCAATTAACCCGCACTTCGGCCGTCAACGGGTGAATCAATCGGCTGAATGTCTCCCTTGAAAGCGACGCTTTGGCGTGTCGCGAAAGGGAATAAAGCCGCTGTTTCCCGCAATTAAGTAGCAAGTCGAAACGATAATTAAGTGTCACCCTCTGCCACAACCAGCAGAAGAAGAAAATACTGTGCTTTTCCTATTTACTTTAATTGGCGAAATGAAAAAATGAACATTGAATCTAGTTTCTGCCTCGAGTACGAATTAATGTCTGATTAAATTGCTTCGCTGCGGCCTCGGTTTAACGAATGGATTAATTGAACATTTTTTAACCGAAACCTCTGTTTCATTAAAGAATTTCCCTAAAATTTCAACGCAGCGAATGTTTTGTATAAAAATTAACGTCTCATCGATTCACGTACGATTGTTACAAATAGAAAATACATCCCATTGCTCGAATCAAATTTCTCCAAACGAGGATTGTAATATGAAATTTCCCAGCGGCCTTTAATCGTGAAATTTACAAATTGCACACCTGCTGCACAATAAATCATCTGTCCACGGCGAAACGGATAAAACAGAGTGGCGAAAGGAAATGTAAAATCGGTCCATGTACGGAACGAATTATTGGGCTGTTTATTTTCACGGTCTTTATTCTTTCGATCGGCCAAATCGTTTTCCACGGTGAAAAGGAAGGTTAACGATGTTGCATACTTCGCCCTCTCTAATCATCCCTGAACGACGACCAGTTGGGTAAATCTAGCGTAAGCAAAGGGGCATAGTTGACGACTGAATTATGCTGTTGACCGTGGCGGTCTATCGTCTGACCGTGTGCCAAGAATCAACGAATAGATTAACAATATTGCTATTGGGGGTTGCTGGAGTCCGGAGGGAGGGTGAATATTTCGGTGTGTCTGGTGGACGGAGAAAGAAGGCCATAGGATGCATTCGATTGCTCCCTTTCTTTCTGTCGAACGTTTTTCTGGAATTCTGGGCCAAATCATACATTTCAGGGGCTGCTCAATCGACGTGAATTCTTTGCACAGGGTGGCCCATAAACAGCAAGAAGGAGTTTCAGTGGACGATTGAACCAGGTGAATATAGAGGGAAATTCAGTTTACGGCAAAATTTTATTTGACGAAAAAATTACAACAGAGAAGGGAGGATTGATTTTCGTTGAAACGAAGTTCTTCGAATTTCTCTCCGGTCGCCGGCAAAATTTGCCTGTCCCGGCGAGTTGTCTCGTTTATTTGCAAGTTAAATTGCTTTACAACCGATCGACGGATTAAACTTTAATATTCGGTAAAATAAAGTGCCAGAGAGGTGGATGCATTTAAAATACGAAGATTGGAGGAATTATTAATAATTCGCATCAATTTCAACGGCGAAATTGAATTCGATTAAGCGATCCCTCTGAAACGAAGCCGATTGAAATACGAATACTTATCTGGGGAGAATGTGATAATCCCGAGGAATTTTTCGCGCACCGTATAAACGTGACGCCGTCTGTTTCAAAGAAACCGCAGAACTATTCATCCATGTCCGATTGTCAAATTTATCTGGCAACGTGCTAAATTCCTCGACGAATTCGAAAATTTCCATCGACGTGTGTACGCGCGCGCATAGAATTGCAAATATCTCGGTGTAGATCGCGAGGTATTCATGCGGAGGAGTTTTCGAAAATCGAACAATCGAGGCGAGTATCGAGGGGCTCATTTTTTATGCATAGCTCCCCTGAGGACAGGGGTGTTCTTCTATTTATTACGTATTCCTTGTTCCCGAGCGAACGAATATGGCGATGTTTGAAATTTCCGAATTTATTTACATTTTACTTCGTCTGTAATCAACACTTCCCCCGTTCGTAATTCCCACTTGGCGGAAAGAATTGAATGAAAAATAATTTCTGCCAACCGCACAAGGTGCAGCGTAATAGAGTTGCCGGAGTATTCTTATTGCGAATAAAAGGTCAATTTCGTCTAGTTAATAACAGAGAAGCCCTCAGTCAGCTGCCTTTGTGAGCCCCGAGACTTTTATGAAATCCAGAGGATCACGCATTTCATATTACATATTTCTAAGAAGGAAATGGAGTATGAGTGGAATGTACCGTCGTCAACTTCTTCTGTTACTGCGTGCAGATTTAATGATCAGTAGCCTCGAATTACCGAAGGAACAAGACGCGTAGGGGACTTATTAAATAATTAAAACCAACACATACGCGAAACCTGCAAGTCTATAATGCCGCAACGATTGTAAATGCAAGATATCAAGGAAACGTAACGGTTATCGAATGATCTTTGAAACGGCTATCCGTTCAACCACTTTAACAACCATTACTTACTTACACGTTCGGATCCATTTTCGCCGGGGAGAAGGAGGAGTGTCGTAAATGCATTCGAATTTCAGCGAGTGCACTTCAGTTGGTAGAACGATATTCACCGACGGGCAAAAAGAAATCGCGATACATCATCTTTCTTGCCGGGGAAGATTCCACACGGACGTCGCTCTAGCGTTCCGGAAGTTCGAGTACACTCTGTTGTTCGCCGATGCTTCACAACGGCCGCGGCTTTCTTTTTCCTCGAGTGAGCATCGGAATTGAAACCGTGTCTTCTGCAGTTTTCTCGCGCTCGAGCATCGTCGCCAGGGCTGAATCGTGAGGGGGCGTTGAATTCAGGAAACGGATAAGCACGTATTCGAAAACTAGACGGCTAGACCCGTTTCGTTCAAGATAGCCTCAACTTGATTAATTACCGTACGCGTCGTAAATGTTGGAAATTATGTAGAAAATTTGATTGCATCGCGTACAAACGTGCACGCGCGATACTCGATATAATAATTGTAGGAAGAATTATTGTTCCTGGTAGCGTGTTTGACAAGCTACGATATCGATATTCAAATGCAGCGATTATATCGACCCCCTTTTTTATGCGAAACGTCCGTGCGGTATTAACAGGTACCAGATTAATGGAACGAGCCATTAAACGATTCAATTGCACCCTGCGCCAGGGACGTGTTAAAGAAACGTTTAATTCAACTAGAAATCGAGCCGATTTCCAAGCACGATACTATTGTTACGTTGCGCGGCAACAAATTGCAGATGCGTAATTTTTTGATACAACGCAAATATCGGCAAGGCAGATTTTCATTATGACAAGAATAGAGCGTCGAGTTTAGCGTAAGCCCTTTTTATCCCGCACTTTCGTCAATATTCTACAAACTTGAAGGCCGTTCGGCTCGTAATTCGTTTAACATCGTTCTAATTATGACAGGCGGCTAATGGTATTATGCAGCAGAACCTGTCAGCTGATTCGCTTCCGAGGAAGCCTCGCCAGGTAGAATACAGAATAGATTAGACTGTTACAACCTCGCGCCTTTAAACTCGCGCAATAATATAATATAACTCTCGACTAAAATGAAAGCGTACGACGATTCTTCGCTCCCAACATAGTGATCCTTTAATTTGATCGAGCAGTGTATGCAAGAAACCGCTCCTCGTTCGTGCAGTAAAATGAAAAACAATCTGCCCCGTGCGCCAAACGAAAATATCCACGCTGCCCTGAAAACCAGCGACAGGCTCGTCGTTGCCGCGAGTCTCCGTCTCCGTCGCCGATCTGACAAACGACGACGCGATGCGAAGGGGGAAAAAACAATCAAACGAGCGCAAATAGCGGTCCGGTGAGAGTCGGTTAATTAGAGCCGGTGCGATCCAACAGAAATGGCTCACCTGTGCGAGTTTCTCGCGAGTGGCTCGCGCACGATAAGCGTGCGCTCGCCAATTAACAAAGTCAAACAGCTTGAACGTTCCCCCGAAACGAAGATTAATGATTCACGCCGTCCAGACACCCTCGAAATCGCGCGTTATTCGCGCTGCGGCTGCCTCGCGCGAAAACGGAAAGGCCTTGCAAACGCAAAAATTCCAATCTAATGGACATGGTCGCCGTTCTATTCCAGCGCGTATTCGAGCCACGAGAACGCCTGTACAACCAATCGAGATTCGCGAATGTGTACGTCGTTACGGTTCGTTTGTTTGTTCTAAGCGTGCGTCAGCTCACAATTAGACGATGTTCCGTTTCTTGGCAACCGGCTACGACAAAATGAAGCCGAGTCGATATTCGCCGCGGATAAATCCAGCGTGCCTGTTTATTATACGCCGGTCGAACTACGCAGGCCGCGTTATGAAGCGAGTGTTATGAATTCGCTTGGCGCATAGACTGTGCGTTTCCGTGCGTTGTAAAGGGGCGCGACGGTTGCCGGCAGGAAATTTATGTCGGCATGAAACGTAGCTGGGGCAATCTATGCCCGGTGAAAAGTGCAGATGGTGATTCGGTAACACGCGCAACTGTTCAGGGATATATATGTACGGGTACTCGGGGAGCGCGTTGAGATAACTTTGAGTTAATGGAGCCCCGGGACGTTTACTTCAATTTCGTTTACTTATGAAAGCGTGCCGATGGAAGCCCGATCCGTGAATGTAAGCAGGATTCACGCCCCCCTATATGTGATTCCGATTTCTCTGGGAAAAATAAGACGAGCGTTAACAATATTATTGGAGCGGCGCAGCTCGCCCCTTGGGCAGCGTGGAAAAATTAATTCGAAACGTCACGTGGCCCAACGAATTAGACGAGCCCCGCGAGATTAAAATAGCGGAGCGAACTGCATTACATTAATGTATTCATGGAAGTTTCTAATAAATCGTCCCGCGATGGGACGAAGCGAAATGAAAAAAAGAGAAAAACAATATTGCCCGGACGTTTTATAACATTACACAAAAGCTCATCGACTTTGTTAATTCCTCCGCTGTATTCTAACAATTTCAATGCGATATCCTCGGTTCGTTTATCGCGGACCGTACCAAAGGGAAATTTTGTCTGAAATTTTGTAACAGTCGAACGTTTCGCGAGAACGACAACTACACGCAACGCTCGAAGTTAATTACTGGATTGATTATCTCTTTCCCTCCCCCTCCGAGACTGATCTTCGCTCCCTGCAATCGACTCTGCGTCGACGGGGTCGACGCAAGAAATTCTCTTTCGGTGTGGACAGTTCCCGTAACATATATTATTATACCAGATTCCGGAAGATAACCGCGGTAGATTGGTAACAGCCACATGCAGCGCGTATCATTGGACGGCTGCCAATGACGAAAGGGGTGGAGGTAGATTTAAGTAACTAGTTCATGTTCGTTGGCGTGCATCCCCCTAGAAATCTCCCTCTGGCGCCAGGATCACGCGCTCTGGCTCGCTGCACCGCTTTTCTATTAATTTCTATCGGTTTCCGTCGATTTTTCAACCGTGGGTCGCTGCAACCTTTACGAGAGGAACAATTCACTCTGCGCCGTTTGTACTTGCGATCAAATACGTTTCGCTGATTCTTCACTCTGCCGAAGTGATCGCGATCTTCTCGTGTACGTGCGACACTCGAATACAATAACCGGGAGAAAATTAAACGACGCTACTGAAGCTTCCATCGATACCGCTCGAAGTGTCGTTTTGAAATGGAAACGCGGTACAAAAAGGATTGTTTCGTCCTTCCTTTCATTTTATACGCGTAATGTAATAAATCCTGAACGGTCCGGCGTGAAAGAAGGATTGAATAATGGAAAAGTTCTTTAATGGAACAGACAACGCGGACGAAATTTAATACAAGAATTAAGAATTCATACGTCCGCTGTCCCGTCGGCCTCAAGTTAAATCGTGGCACAGGGAAATGATTAATTCCAGCCGGGTTGATGACGATGATCGTTATAATATCGTCGTTAGATACAAATTAGAAGCAAAGCGATTCGGTGTAAAATTTGCATTTATATGTTCTCATTTCCATGGGAAAAATATATATAGCCGATTAAATCAGTTAGGTCGTGGCAGTATTCAGCAGACAGTGTCCGTGACAGTTTCAAAGGGCCTCCCCCTCTGTCGCCGCGTGTCTCCGTAAAATTCAATCAAGACCGCAAAGCGTAGTCCGCGAAGTAACAGAATGCATTAGCTTTGATCCAGAATTCAGGACGCGGCCGTCGAATCTGCCTCGACGTTAGACCGCGAGCAAGTAACTGCAAGATGCTGTAGGTAAAATTTCGCCGGGCAAATTATTCATTCGAGGCGTTATAATCGTTTCGGTCATGAAACGACGAATATCCTTAAGTGCAGCGATCGAAGCAGCGAATCGGTCACGTGTGTTCGTCCATGCACTCTTTCAAACGAACGTCGTAAAAATCACCTGTCTTGCGCGTTTGCTTGTTGAATAAGCAGCGAAATGGTGGATCGCGTGCGAACTCGATAAAGAGTACGAATCCGTCAAACCGAAAGTATTCAGGTCAGCTGTTTTTACGGTTGATTCTTCCCATTAGGCCCCAATACGTGCTACCCTGGGAATATCCTATCTTTTTACCGCCTCCTAATTCTCGACCGTAAACTCGCCGAACTGACTGGGAAATCTCGTTACGAAAGGAATCGCGAAGGGAAAAGCGGCGTTCAGTAATAGTTGGGCGATTCTGATATTATAAAATATTGGGCTATTCGTTTGGAACGTGTTCCTCGATAATGTGGCGTGTCAGTCCTCTAGCGTTAACGGGATATTGTTACAGCCCGCTATAATTTTCGGCAAATTGTTGACGTTCGAGCTCAGGAATTTCCACGACTTTCGCACGAATTAAAGTAGCTGCTTCAATTGTACGCAGTTTACCTTCGACGAGGGACAAAGATGAATGAGGAACGATGGAAGAAAGGGGCTTGAAATCTCGTGGATTCGATACACGGACAGGCGTATTTTCGCTCCATAAAGTAACGAAAAGACGGGAACAAGACGATAGTGCATCGGTTGCATTCTTTAATCCCTGCCAGAAGTCTGGGTAAAAGCACTCTGACCTATTTTTATCACGCCACAGGCACGGACACATCGGTATCGGGCGATCCTAATCCTCGTATAACGTGCGAAGTCTATACAGGAGGCTATCATCCGGGAGTGTGGAAAAAAGTCGTGGCATACCGTGAAAGCTTGTACCGCCGGTGCTGTAACCGTGGTGTCCGACGTGAAAACGAAATGAGGCAGCTTTTCTTCTTCCCGCGATGTGCAAAAAAATAAGGGAGAATTTCTTTGCCACGATCCTCAAGTAAGATAAATTTCATTCCCCCGAGAAAGCGAAGGCAAAGATATTCCAAACAGTCTCAAACAGCTGTACAAAATTATTCGTGGATATTATACAGAACATTTAACTGAGATTTTTAGCTCGTACTGTACATACGTATACAAAAATAAACGGTAGGAACTAATTCCACCCTCAAGATAACACGCTTCAACCGCAATCGTGATTCGTTCAACTCTTCTTTTTTTCGTGAACCAGCAGAAACGAGGGTGCCGAAGGGTTCGAAAACTCAATCTCCCTTAACGTGCCTCTTCACGCTCTGTTCTTCGTTAAATGCTCGAATATGTGGTTAACGGATGGTTCGGGGGCAGGCCTCGAAGCAAAATCCGATTCGATTCAAACGAGCCGAGGAACAAATAATACGAAGGTTCTCCGTCATGATAAATGCCACATCGGCAGAGGAAATATTTGCCTAGCGATTCACCGTTTCCCCTTCATATCTCCCCGCTCATCATCGGTCGCCGACTTCTTAAGTATTTTCCTTTCTTCCCTCTTCTGTTTTCTAACACATCACGCGAAATCTCTGTATCGAATTGATTCAACGCGCGTCGGCCCCCTGCTCGTTGGTGGGCAATAAAAAATTAATTGCTCAAAAGCTCCGAGCTTAATTTGAAGCTGGTGAATTCGTATATACGGTTCGTACTGTTAGTTGATAGCCCGGTGGAATTGGTGGAATCTAAATTGAAGGCAGTTTCATTTCCAACCATGGCAATATTCGTAAAAATTTATTGCCGGTTGTTCGCCTGAAAACCTACCTAAAAGAAGGGGGCTGGAAAGTCAAATCAACTGCTCGACCATTGTTTGCCTCCTCCTTATCTGGGCGATCGTTGTTCTGTTGCCTTTTTCTTTGTTCTCGCGTGAAAGAACTGAATTGCAGAGGGATAATAATTGGAGGGTATTTTTTTTCGCGCGATACGATTGGCCCCAATGGGGCACAGGGATCGCTGATGTTTACTAATGAGAGTAATGTCTGGATGTTTCTGAACGTCACGATGTAAAAACGATTACGTAGCACTGGGGGGCGTATAAAAAAGAATTCCGATGTAACAAGTTTCCTCGGTTCATTCGGTAGGATAACAAGAAACTTTGGCGAGCTCGATATTATTGCCAGAACATTAAGTCCCCTCTAATCTTGCTGTTCAATAATACTTTTCGTTCGCTCTTCTTGTACACGGTTTCGAGTGAAACTATCGGGCATAGTTCGAAATCAAGGAATTCCTACTGAAATCGTACCTGTACGACACGTTCGACGTCTCAATTATCGAGACAGTGGTAATTTTATTATTCAAATGATTGTGCTTGATATACGGTACAATTTTTGATTATTATTTTTCAAAAATAAAATGTGTATACGCTTTAATCACGACCGATTGAAAAGTCGACCGTGCATCCGAAAATTTGTCAACATCTAAGGCGCTCCTTAACATATCAAATATGTAACACCGTTCACCACTTTCGAATTCGAGAAAAGGGAATATTTCATTTGCGAGAAGTGAAGGGCAGTTCATTTAATCGAAATACCAGCTTGTCCCCGTGCGTAATTGTTTTACTACCCATCGGTTCATGAAAGATTACCTTTCCGGCTCAATTGCAATCACTGCGATTACCTCGCGTTCTCCTTTGCAATTCAAAACGCGGCACGGCAGTAGGATTTGCTGGATGGTCGAGAATTTACGATTTCGGACGTCGAGTGTACTCTGTTCAACGCTGCAAAAGAAAGAAGGGCGGAGACGGCGGATCGAGAGCTGAACGAACTCTCCTGGGCGGACATATATTCTCATCTGGAGAATTCAGAAAGCATCCGGGTCCGTTCCGATTCCAATGTAATTTCGAGTCCCGCCACTCGTAATTTAAAGCTCGATTTCCATCGACTGGTCCACCAGCCACGATCTGCCAATAGGAACCGGTTTCACGGTGGACGAGTTTTAAGAAGAAAAATATAGAAGGGATTTTCGTTTTATTCTATGACGACCGTTTGTACGAAAGTAATATCGAATGACATTTCTGAATATATATAAATAATTCAAGCAGGGGCACAGGGGTGTTCGTTCTTTATTAGCAATTAAATGGAAGCCGACAGATTTTCTAAGAGGACTAGTTATTATTTTTATTATCAAGAGTTCTTCAACTGTAATACATATTGTAGATAACTGGTGGAATACAATTAATGAAAAATTGTTCAGGTATTTAATATTAGCATTTTACCTTGTGAAATCTGTGTATTTACTTGCACATACTGCATCTTAATGATTAATGCGAAATGCAACTCGACAAGTCCTCGAACTTCGTCGACTCAAAGCAATGTAACTTTAATACACTTTAATCGGAATGATATCTCCACCGCGTGCACTAATATATACGCACCCCATTTGACCACGTTACGTTTGTCAAGTATTGGGGGACAATATTGCACCGTTGTCCCAATCGACTCCTCGAAATTCTGCGAAAACCTCATCGAACATCGCACCGACTTTTGTCAGCTACTGAAATTGCAGCCACATTCTTTAACATATTCGCGTATCATGTTTTTCTGCAGCTTTCGCGTCGACAATAATCTTTCACGTATCGTTTCATTCCTGCTGGGTTTTTTTTTTACCTCACAAGTAGTGGAAGGATTTTCGTTGGATGTCGGAGAGAAACGTTTTCTTATCGTGCCCAAAGGTTAAAGGTAATTTTTTTTCTGCGTGCCACTCGTTGAGGTAGTATTAAATCTTATCGATCATGAAACTGGTCGGGGTAATAAATTTTATCGACCAATTCCGGCTTGTTCGGCCAGAGAGTTTCTACTACGATTTCCTCTCGATTCGAGTTGCTATTGGACCGCCTTCTTGGTCGATCCGTTCATGCGGAACACTTCAGTTTTCTGGAAGGAACGATCTATCTGTTCTCTTCCTAACTTTCGTCAGCACAATTAGCTTTGAGGGTAAGATTAAGCGATCCTTTAAGTTATTGTTGCAAATCGAAGTAAGATAGTTTATAATTTTCGATTGCTTAAATTCTGCAAAATCTACACTTTACTTTATTTTGTTGATTTAAGAAATCTCAGCATTCCAACTATATTCTGAAGAGTAAAAATGTACATATCCGGAAGAAACGTAGAATTTAAGTGTCACTTGAATTCAGTATTAGTACACGAAATAGAAACAGGAATCCTCCAAATGGTGTATAACCATATTTCCTTCGCAATTCTCTTCACAGGCCACTCAGACTACTTCCTCAAACGCTACAACCATTTTGCCATTCTTGTCTACTTTCTTTATCCCATGTAACGAACTTTTCACTTGGAAATTCTTCGTACATCTCATCGTATAAGCCCCCGGCACGTGTTAGCCCTCTTCGCGCCACGATGTCAAAGAAAAATAAGCGAGCGACGAGTCCTCACATTCATCCTCCCCCTGCAGAAGCTCCATTTTTCTGCGTGCATCTTCTTTGATCCGACTGTTTCCATTCGCCTTTAGATAAATTCAGAATTGTTCCTTTCCGTTGTAACGTCGTTTACATCGAATTGACGCATATCTCCGTATATATTAATTAATTATCAAATGACCACTACCACAGGACAAACAAATTTAAATCGATGCCAAAATATCTACCCCCCTTCTCTATACTAATTGTATCATTTTTTCATCAAATCCAACAAATTAATTTAACACGATATATCCGACGAAGTTCTACTCAGAATGATATGTTGACAAATATTTAAAAGTAATAATTAAAATGAGGTTCAATCGTTAATTCTCTAACGTCATACGTTACAAATTGAACGCAAACTGCCCCGCTTCCAATGACCGAAGAATACTACGCTAGAGAAATTCTATCCTACGGTGAAAAATGAAGTACCATCTACCCCCTTCGATTCGAATGGCTGCCCCTCAGGGAAATTATTTAAATATGACAAGGCTTGGCACGTCGAAAGTTTTTCTCCCCTGTACTATCAATATTGTCCGCGAGACAAGTCTCTTGTTATAATAAGCACATGCACGAACTGTTTCGTTTGTCTTGCGAGGTGTATCTGTGCGTATTCGGTAATTAATTTCACGGTTCGCTCGGATGTAGCAGTCTGAACTACGTTTCTATAGAGTACCCCTTGCACATTACCATGGACTTCCCTTGGACAGTTCCTCAGTGGAACGAATTGAGATTCCTCGGCCACTTCCACAACTTCACGAGCGCCACTTCCTTTGCAGCAACGGGTATTTTGTGATATCGAGAAAGACGTAAAATGAAATGAAGTGAAAGAATGAAAGATGACACTGTAACCGGGTTAAATTTTTCCCTGCGGGATGATGGATATGGGAAACTGAACTATTGTTTGAGGGCACCCCTATTGTTAGGAAAATCGATTTGCAAAATATGTAGAGCACCCTCTTGACAGGTCGTAAATCTCGATTTTTCGATATCCATCCACTGATCGTTTCCATTTACATACAACGAATAAATATATCAAAAGATGAAGGGGATAGGTTCCATTGAACGGAATAATCTGGTTATCGAATAATATTACGAAATAAATTGAAAGATCATAGGTGAATTGTTAAAAATTCGACTCGCAGCATTGCTACGTAATTCTTCAATTATTAACTCATTGGATACATTTCAATCAAAACGAACTGTATTAATTACATCCCCTTCAATTGTGTATCCTCTGTACACAAATATTCCACGGACAGAATTAGTGTTCCTCTAAATCACAATTGATCGCATCGTACGATGCTACAACGTAGGAAGATATTTGCGAACCTTTCCACCAAACAATTGGTAAATATTTCGTGCCATATAGCGAAAGGGTTGAATCGTCGAAGGAGGATCGAAGCAACGCAATGCAAACACCGATCGTACAGACGTGTTCCACTAATTTCTAAGGGCGTAACCAAAACTCCACTGGTTTCCTCTGGACACGGTCGAACCCGACATGCGCAGCAACAGATCATGCCGTCGCCATAGAAACGTTGTGAGTCTTTAGACATTCAGCGTGCCGTCGTATGCCTTTATTTATAAACGACGACACGTCCACGACACGTGTGCCCGGTTATCGGACTTCGCCAATCTCTTTGCTGTGGATTGCAAATTGCCACGGTGTACGCTACCCATCGGAACTTCGCGACCAAGGTCGACAATCCGTTCGTGATCTGGAAATTCTGTGGCACACGTGGAAGGTACGGATGGAAGTTCGATATTCTATTTCCAGGGCGGATGGGAACACTTTTGTACGAGTTCAACGGATGTTGAACGTTTCCTATCGACGATTGAGCTAACGATTGGATTGCATTAGCGAATTCAATTTTTGTTGATAACAAGTTCCGTGTAACATCTGTGATATATAATAACAGTAATGAAATATTTATAGTAATTATCACGCGTTGAACTTTCAGAATCGAAATCGGCAATCAATGAAGTGACGATACACCGAATATAAGGCTCGATGCAAATAAACGGATTCACTAAAACCCGAATTAAATTCCGGAGTCCATCATTTCGGGCAAAATATATAACATCACCACGAATTAAACGCAGTTAGTACTTCCATGGAGTACTGTACACTACTATAGAGATTCTAATTCACGCGTCTCGTTATTGTCGTTATAAAACATGACCGCATCCGTTGTCCGGGTTCCCCGAATCTCACGGCGTGTTATCACGAATAGAATTCAATTTCCACGCGACGGTATCGCCCGGAACAATGATCATTTCCGGAATCGATACCAAACGACGCCTGTCGCGGGCAACTTTTCTCACAGGGCAGCGCGACGAGTTAAAGACATCGGGGAACTTTAATCGGGAATATAGCGAACGCGCCCGACGGACTCGCTGTAAACAGACCGTGTAACGCAGCCCAGCGGCAAGCTGCACCGGAATTAGGAAAGTTTCCGGTCTAGGGCTACGCCAGATTCGAACCGGACGGAAAATTTGCCGCGTTCAAACGAGCCTGTCGACGAGCAGTCGGTGTGCTCGCCAAGCTGAATCCGCGCGTTCACGCGGCAAATTAGTGGGCCGATTATTCGATTTCCTCGTTGTACTTCTCCGTAACGAATAAACTGCGATGCGAACGATACACCGGTTGCGTCGGTTCAAATAATTACGCAAGTTCCTTCGAACGGTACTGGAAGTTTATTATAAAAAGGAACGCGGGACATACAGTGCCGGGAGAAAGTATTGGCAACGTTCGATTATTCTTGAAGCGTCGCAGTACCGATTACAGATAAACGATTGACAGAATTGTCCAATCAATGATGAATTAATAGATACCGTTTGGTCCCAGAAATTTTCTTTCCTCCTTGGAATGAGCACTTTATTGTATGTTTGTATTATAGACTATTTGAGGTACTGCATTGACGTGACGTTGGAAGTAAAATGTTCTAATGGACAGTGTAAACATTGCTGTTGGAATGTATAGGAAGTAGTAAGTTTAGATTTAGAATTCAACGAAGTGAATCATTTTGATGCTGAATTAGTGTGTCCTCCTTTATGGTTTCCAAATTAAGTTTACCTTAGAAACATCGTTTCCAGAGTGAATTACAATGACGCGACGCGACTGCTCGGCAGTTCATTAAGAACATGCCACAGGCCACGTTAACGAGTAGGTAATTACCTGGAAACGGTGCAACTTCGGCCCGACGACTAGAACCCCGGCGAAGTGCAATGAAAACTCGGGGCTTCCCTAATTTTTTTATTAAATCACGACTTGGGGGTAATGTATCATGGGGGTTGAAGCGGTGTTCAAATTAAACCGTCGATATATCCGGCACGTAAATATCGAAAGGTGAAGTTCGAATTTTCCCGAGGCCGGATTAATCAAATATTTGCGTATCATTTCGCCTGAGCTCGAATGAAACTCTTGCAAAATATTTCATCGGATATTATGTGCACGACGAGAGAGTTTATACAAAATATTCTTTATATGAAACAATTTTTCATTTAAATTCACATTCTGTGTCCTTCTGCGATTTTCAGTAATTCAACTGTAGGCGAGGTTTCTATTTAGATCGACGTAAAGAACGTTGTACAAATTTTTTGGCGAGGGTTATAATTCCTTTCCGTGGTCGTGGAAAAATCATTTCCACGGTAAAACAAGTATACGCGGTTGAATTAACGAAATCAGGCAGAGATTCAACGAAGTCTGGAATTTGCGAATTGAAAAATTGCGGAAAATTATACGTTCGCCCCCTTTGTTGAGGCCGCTTTCTTTTTATCGTTCCTTCGATGGAACGGCTGCAACTATCGACTGCGCGATAGAAAAAAAAAACCGAGAGAGATTTCGAACGGCAAATACCTATTTCTCGTTGGTACGACGTGGAATTCCACTGATGAAATGCTGTGAAAAACTTAACACAGTCGCGTACATGTTACGATAATGTTCTTACTGTAATACAAAATACATCTGATAATAAAATAATTATTCTGAAATAAATAACAAAAATATATATAATTGCATGCACTGCACAACTTATCCCATGCTCTCTCAAGTAAAATAAGAAATCCAATAGCAATTCGACGGCACGTCGAAGTAAAATTATCCTCTAATACGTCTGTTTCGACCGTACGTCACTTTTTTGGAACAGTAACGACGGCGCGCGTCTAACAATTGTAAGTTGCTAGACTGCGCTTCCCGACGGCAAATTAATGGCGGCGAGAACTTTTAAGCGATTAGAGAGCCTTTGAAGAACTGTAACCACAGTAGCTCCTAATCAATGCGATATACTTTATTGAGAACTACAGCTCGGTTATTGGTAGATAGACAACGGTGTTATGGCTAGGTACAACTGTTTCTTACGCTGGTTAGTGGTAAACTAAACTAAAGGCTCATCATGCTCTACAAGGTGGACTCCGAGTGGGTGGAGTTCTATATGTTTTTTAAAACACAGGTACTTTATTGGTGCAATCCGGCATAGCTCCCACCAAGGGTGCCAAATAAGACCTTCCCCTAATAATTAGGGAAAGGGAAAACTCGCCGTGGGAAACCCTACGACGCGGGCGGCCAACGTCGCCGCTGGACCGCTAATTCTGTCATCGGGCCTCACAGGCCCTTATCGCCTGAGTACCAAGAGGCCCTTGACTTTGACTTGTACGCCAGGAAAACTGGCGTCTCGACTGTGACAAGTCTCGCCATACTCCAGAATCCTGGCGCCTTGAAATAAATACAAATTCCGTCTACGGACGGAACAACGTCTATTATTTCTCCAAGTGAATCACAAAATCGTTGAACCAAAGATCACGATCTAAATTGCCTCCAATACAATTGCGAACAAACAATAAAGTATAGCATATCGAATAAAATTTGTTCAACTTCTCGTCCAAGCCCAATAAATAACTCGCGACCGAAAATTCATTATCGAACGTTGATCACAGTGCAGTTCACATAGGGAAATTAATAACTCTTCGTTTCGTTTGCCGGGCAATCGTCTCGGAGCTAATAATTCCAGTCCCTTCGATTGTCGACTGTAAAATAAACCTAATGACGAGTCGTGTCAATAGCAAACAATAGCCGTGGCCAGTACAATAACTAATATCGGCCCGCGGTTCAGTGTTTCCTGCACAATCCAAGCGAAATGGTCGCAAACAGGGGAAAAAACCCAGACCAGACTAGACGGATAAACAGCAAGTGAGGCAATCAGCCCGCAGCGCGTGTTTTCCCTATGTACCAGTGCAAGCAGCGTGAAGTGTGGGCGAGTGTGTGCAGCATAAGTGCTCTGCTGCGGGCGGTCATCGCATTAAAATTACTCTAATTTGTGTGGCTATTCCTGTTACACGTGTTCGTATTCATGATATGTAGTTGATTCAATTGCACATTTATGATATTCGTTTTTCTTCGAAAAGGGCGTGCTTCAATTCAGCAACATCACTTTTTGGTACACGCGAACTGTAACGAGTGTAATTATTGACTAAGCGCGCGTCTGACCAGCGCGGGCCTATTCTACTTGGATGTATCCCTAACTGGAGCCGATTGACGTTGAAGAATTAAATTAATAATTCTGAATATTTACCTCGATGGATCTGTGTGCTTTTTCTTTCTCGATTTACCATACCAACGGTGACCCAAAGAAATTGAAACAAATTTTCGTAACGCCTCGGACGCGATTTATAGACCGTGTTACGTTTGATGAGCGCGGTGGATAGAGCAAGGTACACCAGCCGTCGAACAGTGAAACCTTGTTACACCCATTTCACTTTCCATACAATTTATTCGCAACGGCGAACAAGGCCAAAACGATTTCCCCCGAACGTGTGATCTCGATGATCCAATCGAGGGTTATCGCCTCTTAAAGACGACTGACCTTTCGTCGAGAACGATCTCGATCGACGGCGTGAACGATCACGATAATGGTCCCCGACCGTGTTTCTGCCTCGAGAATTTATTGGAACGACCAAGTTTCCTCGTTTTCTAACAATATTAGGTTATACCCCTGCTGTGTGAGAAGAGAAAAACAAAAATATTGAATTCTCTACGCGTCCTGCACATTTTTACGATCGTTATTATCGTGAATAAATGTTTTTTAAAGATCGAACCTTCTATATTGTTATACTTGAAATTTAAATAATTTGATATGAAAATTAAAACCCTGTTGCGAAAGTGTTAAGTGTTTTTTTTTTTTTGAGAGAGAGAGAGATCTGTTAAATATAATAATATGCAGGGAAGGCTGAGAAAATTAAATTTCTACGAATATTCCACTTTATTGAATTATTCCTCCTAATGAAGCTTCATTCAAGCTGCGTCACTTTTCGACAATTTCAATATCAATACGTCATCAAGGAACGTCTCCTCTGTCACTGAACGTAGACAATACAAATGTGCAGCAGAGGCGCATGCTTCGTGTGCTTCTATGGCTAATTTATATTCCTCTTACGTGTAACTGACTAATTAACTGACTGCCTACCGTTGTGCAAACCACAGATTCGCTGCCGCCAAACCCGAATCCGCCCACTGAACGCCAGGTCTTCGCAAGCCGATTAAATTGGAATATTATTTAAGCGAATTTCAGAAGGCATATAATTTATCATCTTCGTGACTTGTTCCCGTCTGAAGTTTTCTATTTGCGAGTGTGTTTGATACTTTACCTTGTGATTCTATTATAGATGGTACGGTGCTGAATTAAAATATTAATTGAAAATACTTCTGTACATACGAAATATCGTATTAAAAATACAGAATCAACGAACAAATACGATTATTGGATAAATCTTCCCCTAAGATAATTTATCTCCCTTGACGATGTTCCTATTTTCTATCATTCCAATCAGAATAAAGCTATAGCTCGCCGAAAGCCAGTGTCTATTTGTAGATCGGTATATATAAAATGTGTATATATATATACAGAACAACGCATCAACATTTCTTCTGCCAACTGCTTTCATTGCTCCACTTTAATTACAGAGAAAATACTCGACTGAAAGCGGTTCGAGTGTTCCTCATTTAAGTCTTAACAATCCTCGACGTTTCTTCGTTTTAGGACCACCGAAGCGGCGTCCTTAGAATTTTCATCGGCAACCACGAATTACAAGAGTTCACTTTACATTATCATCGGCCACGCTTACGGGAAATACAATTGTATGATTCTATGCATAACAATGGACAGATCAAATATAGCAAATAAATCGCACCGGCAAAATGTAAATTTCATTCGCTTTTCATATCATATTTTTCACGCGAAATCTGATACGATAGCGGAGTAGATCCGTAGGATTAAAGCGGACACGGTGAATCGGAACGCACGAAACTTGTCAGCGTATTGAATATCAAAATGGTTGAAGCATAATATGCTATTGAAAAAATCGAATGGATGATTCCATTCGAAGCTTTAATATTGAATAACAAAGGTATGCTTTTAAAAACGTGAAATATATCTTATTTCTCGCCGTATGACGAATTTGTTAGTGAAAAAATTTGTTATCATTCCGTAGCCATGAATACCAGATATTTTTGTGCCAGATGTCTGCAGGTTGCTCGCTAAACGTTCTTGCAAAAGACAAACAAAAGAAATTAATTCATGAAACTGCACCAAACGTTAACGCCTCTTTTTTCGCGACACTCGCCAGGCGTACTATGTATCTATGTACGTGGATTCGTCGACGTTTCCAAACGAAACCGATGACTGACGCGAAATTTTATTTTTTTCAGAGCGACACTCCGAGTGTTAGCCGCTCTTTTACGAGCCTCGAAAATGCAGCCAGTTTAACAGCGCCTTTAAAAGCGCAGGCCACATTCGACTTTTATGGGCTAGCAATAAGTAACTTTACGCAGACGGCTGAATATTTCATTATTTCGTGTCTACGAGCGGGTATTTTTTTTTTCCTTTTTACTTTAGTAGGGTGAATAAAGGGTTTGCAATTGGTTCCGGGAAAGAAGCATCTGGTGTTCGTAGGAATTTATTCATTGATTGAACGCGTTCGAATGAACATACTTCTGATTGTGAGCGTAAATTTCGAAATAGCACATAGACGCAATGCTGTAAATATAACGAATTATACTTTATCTTAGCTTAACTCGTTTCAAATTGAACAGACTCGAGTATAATTAAAACATTTTATAACTATACTGTCTCGTCTGACGTTCTAAAACAGTCGTAACGTTCAATCAACTGCTAAAGTGCCTTTATACTGCGCCATGAAAGGAGTTATTTTTCTAATTTTATTCCTTAGGACCGTTCTATCTTAACGTGTAGTTTTAGTTCGTCAGAGGTATGTGCAAGTGGAGAAAAGAGCATTCATTGTACGCAGATACAGCGACGTACGGTAAGCTGAATAGTTATATTTTGCTTCCCTTTGACATAGCTCTGCCGGAATTTCCGCGAATCACAAACGAAACGCGAAAGTAATTTTAAATATCCGCGTGGAACGTATCGATCTCTCTAAAAATTGCATTAAAAATATTTCTTTGAATAACTCACAACCAGTTGTGAATCTGAAATTTTTTTCCAGCAAATTATTCAAAATTTTAACGAACAATGTGATTCTTTATTCGTCGATTAATAACACGTGACACTGTCTCGCATATATTGTAAATAGGTTGACACGTTTTATGTTGCAGGCCTCGTTTTACTCGACAGCACTGAAAACCCTGATTTCTGTGTCTACTGTGATACTGCTTGGCCTCATATTTGCTTACCATGCCTTAGAAGTTCAGGTATGTATAAAAAAATCCAATAGGCTCGGCGCAATGTCCGTGTACCGTGCATGTAAACAATCTTTCCCGTGGATGTTCCCATTGCGAAACATGTTGGGAAAAGCTCCACGATATAAAGCCGTCGGGTTTGCACACCTGTGGGGGTTTCATTTTAGAAAACGGCACTGTACGAGCGTCTTCCATAGAGAAAGGAATGTCTCGGCTCTGCATATTTTCGCCCTGTACGTTTATTAAATCCCTTTGAGGTAGTAACAGAGAAATATGACATTTTTTCATTATCGTCCACGGAGTTCTAAACGTGGGTAAACATCGCAGAATGCTTGATAATTTTGTAAATGAGAGACTTAACTTTTTACGTGCAACGTAACCGTTGAAATATTATTACTATTATTATTATTATTATATGACAGAGTTACTTAGCTGAATTTCTAAACGTCACACGTTATTTTCATGTTATTACGGTCGTGGGACATTTGAATAAAGTATTCATTCATGAAAAACTAGTGTTCGCTATTTCAATTAGAATGATTTTGCAAGCATTTTGCAACCGAATTGCCTCTAGAGTTTCTAATTGACCTCGGTTAGGCGATGTTGAAACGCAATTGGATACTAATAGCAAGTACAAAGTTTCTAGTGTAACGAGATAACCGAGAATCCTCACGTTCTTCCTTCCTTTTTCCACTGCTTTTCTTTTCTCGCTATCCATTTCTATTTTCCTTCCTCGCCATTTATTTTCCTTCCGCATCCTTGCCCTTTTTTTCATCCTACCTCCCTTCCGCTCCTTTACCCTCTCTATCATTTTTCTTCTCTATTACCTTTATCGTATTTCTCGTTTAACACCTGGAACGATCACAGAAGCTCGACGAATGCGTGCCGAAGATAGAGAACTCGTAGACGCGTGATAACGAAACACGTCTACGAAGTTGATTAATTAAATAATTGACAGAAAACTATTATTTTCTGGGCCGCCGCTACTTTCACGCGTCGCTTGATTAGATCTGATTAATAGCCGTGAAATTCCACCGGCACGAAAGTGATATCGAGCAGGGGAGACGAGATGAATAATGAATTGTTAGCGCGATAATTTGTCGCGGCCGTGAGTAAGTGAAGATTTAATGACTGCTCTCGAATGGAAAGTGAATTGAGTCTTCCGTCGGCGTGCCAATATTGAAGTAACATTACAGTGAACTGATTGATTGTGATGAAGAATAGCTTCTTTGAAATGAAATAAGTTTCTACACTTTCGTAGAAACGAGTTAGAAATTTATGACGATTATTATTGCCATTGTGAAATCCCCATTACAAAACATTGAAAAAATAAGTTATTCCAAATTCTCCTCGTTGATTCCACCTGAATCACTCTCATTTTATTGCGCATAAAATAAAGCATTCTAATCACCGTGCAACTATTGCAAACACGTCTCAGGTCAGCGTTGCCGAGACGCGAATCAATGGTGTTCAATAATTCCACCATAATCAAACCAATGTCGCGCGTGTATTACAAATACGTACAATAATGCACGCAAATTCAAAATTCTCCTGTCTAGTAAATCCACTTGGCCCCCATGAATTTTCATGAAAAGCTATTTCATTTGCATCCCCTGTACCTCGTCCACGGAACGAATAAACAGTTATTACGATGTTGAAATCGTTACGAGATTCTAGACAGTCGACAAATTTTTCTGCTGTTAGCTTGAAACGCAAATATTTGGAAGCAAATTCCTGTTTTCCGTGCTGGGGTGTCGCGCCTGCACAATCAGGGCGACCGTGGCCAGGTATATTCGCGGCAAACGACATCCCTTTTGTGCCAGCGTATTAAGGGAAATCACTCTATACCCTGTTATCGACTCGAATGCTGCCAACTCGATCGGGAATCAACGAAACTGCCGATCGTTTCGACTGGTTCAATCGGGGGCCACGGTAGAACTGCAGTTTCGTTTTATGTCTTAATAAGGTGAACTAGGAACGTAGAGCTTTCACTGTTAGTGGTATTGCACAGTAACACCGGCTATGCTGTAGGAATAGCTTGATTATTCAGAATGAATTAGCTGATTAAATTTTTTTAGTAAATAGGACGGGCTTTCTAATTGATTATTTAGCGGGTCTTTATTGGTCCAGCCGCATCGATTAAAATTTTAATTGTTTAAAAGTCGACGAATTTTTTCCATTATTAACGCGGTAGAGTTATCGCGTTATAATCACGGAATCAGAAGTATTTTCAAATTGCGATTGCAGATTTCACTTCCATACAAATATATTGTATTTATGCACGTAAACCTTTGCTAGAAATATTTCTTTCTCAATTCCTAAGTGAATAAAAAATTCCTCCATCCGGATCGTTTATCTGCACCGACCGACTTTTCTGGTATCAAGCGAAATATATTTACGAGTCTTCATCTTTCACAAATATTATCGCCCTCACTGTCTGGAAGATCGCAAAGAATGAACGTAGAGAAATCCCGGCATAGAATTCCGCGATCTCCAATACCGCGATTTCCATCCAAACAAACTTTGTTTAATCTATCTACCTGACTACATATCATAGTTTCAACTTAATGGGCAATTGCCGGACGATCTAACCAACTCTGCCATCCGGGACACGCGATGCCGACAAGGGTTGAAATCCGATGAAAATGAAAGCTTCTGTAGCGGATGGATTTCGCGTGGACGATAATTTTCCGTAATGGTCGGTGGCCAGGCCGGCAGCTAGTTCATATCGTGATTACGAACAACACGTACATGGTAAAACGGGCGCGTTTCGCATCCCTGAATTCGTATCGCGTTATACGGAATGGCGGAGCTACCACGATGGCCACTTCGCCGGCGAGAAAATTGCGAATTGTTCGCGATGACGAACCCGCCAGTCGGTGGTCTAATTGCGTTATCATGCGACGTTTCACGCACCCACTGGCATAATGTCGCGGGGCGAGACGATACCCGTGAAACTGCGTCCACTTTGTGGCCTGATAAGCCAGATCGTGACGTGTGAATCGCTGTCAGTGATGCTACTTAACTCGTGACGCAGAATTTCCAAGGGGAAACGTATTTCTCTTACCTCACTCGGGTTCACGATTCGTTGCTATGATCTATGGGATATAACGGGAGATAATTCGCGGAATTTAATGCAGCGAGAATCGTCGGGAAACGAAGAAGAATATGGTCAGCAATGTGCATGCGAAAGGGTTATCCGAAACAAAGTGAACTAATTTTCCTTTAAAACTATGTATAATTCTATATAATAATTAACGAATTTACTAGTGCGACAAATAATTCTTTCCGAGGTTACATTCAATTACTGGGACTTGAACAAATTATCATAAACAATCTCCACAGTATTAACAGATCTATAAGCCGGCAGATCAGTTCCTCTCAGAGAGTTAACCGTCTCAGCACGCAAACGTTGCCCATAATGAAATACACCTCTCCGGGGCCATTTAGACCTAAAGTGGATTAATTACCGAGTCGTTTGTATCCGTGGCACTGGATTCCAAGCGTTTCCAGTATCTAACTCGTTCAGTTGAAATCAGTTTGTACCCCTTATCGTAAGTCTGATGGACACCGCCCCATCCCCAATAATTCAGCATAGAACGGTTGCCAGTGGAATTCGTCCGCAGTAGTATAAACCGTCATAAGTCAGACGCGTGAATCCGTGCCACCGTTGGCGGTCGCGATAACCGGGCCTGGTTTCTTCGAATTCCCATCGGGCTAATCTCTGTACCGTATATCAAGCAGAATGAATTGCATTATCGTGCGAGCTCGTTTAACAGAGTACGGCTCGAGTATCCCGGTCGACAATCGCTGGTCAAACGATACTACTCGCACCCATTTTAGCCGAGATCCGTGATTCCATTCGTGGACTGTGAAACCCGTGGTGCACCGTGGAATGTGAAACAGAGATACAGGGGATCATTGATAGTGGGAGTGGAGATGGATGTGCGTTTTTGTTTGCGGTGAATAGTGTACAGTGGTGGGTAAATTAGGGGAAAAGATGGACACTGATTTCGAATTGATGTTAAATAACTTCGAGTGGCAGTATGGATACAGGGGTGTTTTTTTCTTATTTCCACGGGATTTCCACGGGACGAAAGACTTTGTAAAGTAAAAATGTGGATATTTCAATGGTAATATTGTTATCTGTAAAATTTATTACGATAATACAAGGAGATTTTCGGGTGGCCTATAAAATGAAATATGAATATGAATACTAATACTCGATAATTTAACGGAAGATAAATATAATAAGCGATAACGAGAATTGCAGAGTTAATATTTATTGCCCTGGTATTTCATGTACACACTTTTTCGACGTTAAATGCAACGCGCACATAATGCCTTCTAAAGGACAAACGAAGAAATATTCGAGGATATAATAGATTGGAGAATTGCAATACAACCCACGGGTTTATGTGTCGAGCATATTTGTACGCGAGGCGATGCACGATCGGTCAATGGCAAGGCAAAGTTTGAAATTAAGAACAGCCGTTTAGCTCGTGCAAACACAGTTTCGTGGTTTCGACTATCGAGGGGTTGAGAACCGCTCGAACTACTTTGAGCCGAACATCTTTCCTTAACGTCAATATTTAACTTGGATCTTAAATGTTCGAGCTGAAACTGGCCGAGCGGCGTAGCACACACCGCAACCTCTTCCCTATCGTCGATTACGGACTTATTAAGAGAAATTTGAAACAGAACGAGAGAGACACAGAGGGAAATATAAATAAAGAGACAGAGTTTCGTCTCAGCTGAGGTTATTAAAATAATCGATTAACTGTTTTTGCTGGTCGCTGGAATCTTGGATCAACGATGTCTCAGAATTCACGATGAGTTCGTGAAAACAAATTAATGAGACTCTTATTGAATTGCCATTCGAAATGGGATTGTAGTTTCCTTCTTGTTCCCTTTGAAATCGTTTCACGTGACTGTTTAATTAGAAGCTCGTCTATGAAATTAATTCAAATAAATTTTGTTTCATCAAATTTACTTTCGTATTTAATTATTTCATCGATATGGTAAAAATAGGATTTAAAAATCTGATAATATCTTCCTCGTTTTGTAACGTGTATGTGAACGCTGGTTGTTGCGGTTATTTTGATACGTGGAATTAAAGCTGTCGTGCTGAACAATTAGTATGACAAATTGGTAGATGGATAGCCGGTTTTTCCGATGAAGCAGGAACACCCGACCGGCTCACGATTGTCTCCTCTTTATTGGAAACACCGCTCTGCTCGGAAATAATAAGCGCGAGAATTGCGTTACACGATAATTGGTTCAGCCCCGCTACGGACTAATAGTAATCAACGAGCCGACGTTACTTTCTGCCAGGAACGTTAAAACGAACTGTATTTAACTGGCTGACGAAACGCCCAGTGGCCCTTTAATGCATTTAACTTTCCGGGGAACAAATACCTTTTCTTTCTTCGTCGTTAATTTTATTATCGCGGTGGAACGTTGAAAACAACTTTAACTATTAATGATTTTAAAATGAGGGCGAGGGAAATTCGTTTCAAATTGATGGTTCGTTGTCCGCGACGTAAATTAATTTTCACAGATTTTACGACGGTCGAGAAATTTTAGTATTGCGCAACCACAGCTGGAACGAAAGTTTTCATTATTAAAAACTGTTTGACATTGAGAGAAAGGGGAAATGTTCGATTCGTCACAGTGTACAGTTGCACCGTTCGTATAATTTTGTTCGCAATAATTATCATTAATTAAGCTCGAACCTTTCAGTTGCATTTTGTTTATGATAAATAGCATCGAGCCACGGTCATTTCAGATACGTAATTCACCGGTAGAATCGCACTGATTGCGACCTAGACGGACAAAGAATCAATAAAGTTTATTATGTATTCCACCATTGGAAATACAACAGATGTAATAATGCGCATGACAGAGTTCTGTACAAAGCGACCATCTTCACGTCTGTCTATTCGTTGCGATGAAATCGACGGTGGGTGTACACGAACAGTAAATTAACACGCAGCCGAAAAATTAACATTGAATTGGCCGAGGGAATAATTTCAGTTTTTCTCATTTACTTGGTCGCTCGTGCGGAAAATTTTGTTATTCGCAAACAGAGAAGGAAAAGTTCGTCTTTGCTGAAACGAATTTCAGACCAATCTCATATGCATGATGGTAACATGCTCGGTATAAATCGGAAGAGGGATGGAACGTACGCCGCATGTGGATTTAAAAACATGTAGCGATCGATAAATCTGGCGGAAACAATACGATTTCTTTCGCCTCCAAGAAGGTACAGGAAGAAATGGGGCACAATACGCGCGAACTATGTTACATTTAATCCAGAGCAGTGGATGTGCATGCAGGAAAAAGTTTTGCTGGACGTCGACCCTTGCACCCTGAATTTTGCAGCAGCAGAAAATCCTCCGTTTTCGTTCACCGAAGCTCAGGCTCATTCCTGGTCAAGAATAGCTCTCACGAGATCGAATTGAATTCGTTATTTGAAGATTTGGAATATAATATTGAGGAGTGGTTTTTACGTTAATGTTTACAGTTCAGAGTTTATTCCCAGAACTGTATATACAAGAAAATTGTTTTTAGTAGAATTAATATCTTCGTTTAATAATTTGACTAGCTGAAAATTAATGGGCCACTGCAAAAGAGACTATATCATGAAACCCTTCATTTCTTCTCATGAAATTGCATTTTAAGACCGAAAATTCTCAAAGTACTTAATTAAGAATATAGTCGTTCGCTTGGAGAAAATAGTACCTTCTATTCAAGAGTGTGTCTGGTCACGGGCGTCTGATTCTACTTAGGAGTATGGCTTACCAGCGGCGCACGAAATTACAGAGAATAAAAAAATTCTATAATAAATTAAATCGAATAAAAAGTTCTCTGACGTATACGCGACATGTAAGTTGATTGACACTGATGATTGACAATCGAGATTTCAAAATGCATACATACTTCATATCTATGACAGGACAGCTCGAACTTGTCAAATTTCAATTTTCGTATAAAACCATTAGAACATCATGAATTTAATTTTTTAGCCGTTGTAGATTCTTCCACAGAGTATTCCAATTCTGCAAACATTTCTTGTAACGATTTCCAAATTTACGCGATTTTAATGATTGGCATTCAGAAATTAACGCCAATTCAATTTCATAAAGCACATTTCAAAATACCACCGAATTGTAGATAAGCCGTGAATGAAGAGGCACTTATTACGGTCTCTAAGAGCGCTTTCATTCAATTTGCTCGAGGATTACAAGAAACTTCTGACGATAAGAATGGCCGACACGAACTAACACTCCTGGAATATTCATGTTCTGTGACGTTCTGGCACCGAGGGCCTGCAAAATGGGTTAGTTTCATCGACATTCCAAAAGTCACTCGTGTGAACACCAAACGACTCATTGTTTCGTGTACGAAACAAATCGTTATCGCGATGCGCATAATCCTCTCGATTACACCGTTTACAATTAACTATCGATATTCAACGGGGACAGTTTTCCCAAACCTATCAGAATCAATGAAATACGACCGTTAATTTTCCAATAATTACACGTTCTATTTATTTGTTCGCAACAAAAATCACGGATATTCGACAACGTATTAAAAGTATAATAATTAGAACAAAAATTAAACCACAATATACGTACCGCTAGCTTTAGAAAGCTAATCAAATAAAATGGGAGTTCTTTTTATCGAACTTCATCAATTGAATCGTCTTGCGTAAAAGAATTTACGCGACGTTACACAAGTTAGTGGCTCCTAAACCGCTGTACAAATACATTGTGAACATAATACTTGGGCGTAGCTACATTTTATAGCATTCAAATACACCGTCGTATTCTTGAATATTCGTCGACAGTTTATCAGCAAATTTTTCGATAAATTCCGCCGGGTAATTCGAAGCAGCTGATACTACTGAAGGGAAATGTAAACGTTGATCGACATCGATCGTAAAGCGATACGTCTGAAAACTACTGTATCTGCGAAGTTGATTGCCACAATTTGATCGCGATATATTCATAAATTTATATTAGGTTTAATCGATGAAAATTTATCGCCGCACCTCCCGTCCATCTGGCATGCTATTTGTTTTTTACAGCAACGCGTCGAGAGGAGCCTTTCACTCTGTAACAACCACACCGAAATGGTCCGTGTTCCATGTTTCGCCACTCTAACAAGGTACTTGGTAAATTGCAAGAGCGGCTTTTCTGTTTTAATCATTTCCCACTTGTGGCTTCTTTTTTAAAGATCGTTTACGAAAGAACAGACATTTTTTACGTTAGTACAAGTTTTTTTTATGAAATATAATACTAATTAGTGTTCGTAAATTTCGCCTAAAACGAAATTAATCATCGATCTCCGAATGATCAGTAAATATATGAAAGAAAAATATCTGAACCAACCCTTCCAATCATTCTGATGAAACTGAAATACTCACAATGGACACCCTTGAACGTCACATAGATAATCACGTTACGATTAGTTCTGGAACATGAAACAGAGACCACTCGTCTAAATATTAATTTGACGAAAACACATTTTGTTTGCCACAATATCGCACCCGCACTCGACATACACCCACTGTGCAATTCAAATCACTCTCTTCAGCGAACAAATTTTGAAAAGTCTTCTAATCGAATAGCGCACACACGACACTGTGACTGTACGATTCTGCATTGGCAAACTCGAAACGGCGAGAGTACTAAACGCCACTGCTGTTAAATACGCACAGTACACTTTCAGTAATTATTTATTTCGCCAAACATCGTTGTATTTACTTGAAGTGACGCGAGGACCGATATTCTTCGACTGTCAAGTGCCCTGAATATTTGATATCTGCATTCCCGTATTCTATTAGGGATAATCGTGTTTTCACGACAGATTGCCGTCAATATTTTTCTGTGTAGCACTTCGCGCGCCTATTAATATTTGTTCAATGGCAGCCATTTCCCGGCGTGACGAGGTAACTTGTTCCCCCGTTTCCATTGAATAATCGTGTCTGACGGGTTATCCCGTTTGCGCACGAGGGGTGGCCGGGAAATCTACGCGCGATTCGAACGGCGCCCCTGTTGACGACATCGTAACAATTGTCGATACCAATAAATCGAATCCAGATTTGAGGAATCGCTGCGTCGGAACCGAAGCGCGACGCGATAAGTTCGAGAATCATCCTGTCGTTACGTACCAAGAACGGTCAGAGGGAATAAAAACAGTACAGTTCTTTTTATTTTCGACGGTATCTACCTGGATGAATTCTTTGGACAGTTCTGACAAAGATTTATAGATCGTTCGCGGGGGAAGCACGTTATGTAGACCCGATGGTTTATGGGTGATAACGTTTGGGAAGTATTGACGTACTAAAATGATTCATGTCCCGATGTCAGTTTACGAATTTGGTGGTTTACAAAGATTCTTTATACTTTTAAACGTTCCTTGGGTAAGCTCACCTAATTTTATCCCTTCCTGGGACAATCGTTGGAAAGTTGGAATGAAAACTTGGAAAATTGAAAATAGAATCCAATTATGTTTAATTACAAGTATTTCTGAAAGAATTTCTTCTCGAGTAACAAATGCACAGGTAAACTAGCTCGTGAAAGTATCTGAAAAATAGACGAGAGCCCGGAAATACTTGATAACTCGAGTCATTTCCACAGAGCACGTTCCCAACCAAGTGTTTGGTTTGTCGAGTTTACATAAGCGACGGTCATAAACCGATTCCGGTGTAACTACGTAACCCGTGCGCGAAACTCGTCTATAACGGTAACTAATCTAACGGCAGCGAACGTTATAAACTGTAAAGGATCTCCGGTATTACGAATTTTAATGAGAACACCGCACGCGATTCTTCGAGATCACGATAATCTCGTGGGAAGCTTTAACCGGGATACACTATCGTAATCTGAATTTAATTCGGCGGTGCTGTGGCGACATACTTTCTAGAAATGATTTCGCGAACAAATTTTCTACCCCGAATAATTTTATATTTTTCAAAGCAATCATTTAGGACCGATACTTTTTCAAATTAATAGCATCTACGATTTGAAATTGCAGTGATTTTGTTTCACATTTTTCTTCATATGTACCTGGATTAATCGATTATTCGAACTGAAACTCATTCCATATGAACATTTATGACTTACATGTAGACATTTTGTGATTCATAAAATTCAATGGAAAATATTCGGATGTTTGGCTTTGTTTGCTGCGTACGAACGAAATACATAATGAAAATATACGATGCATTTAATGATTGATATTTGGTACAATGGAACTGGATGTTACGTTCCAAATAATAATTAAATATCGTTTTAAATGTTGGTGAACGTACCGTCGAAGCATTATTGTAGCAATCGCAAGTATAAAAATAATTTCCGCAAGTAGAGGTTGGCTTTTTGGTTGCACAGCAATATTTGCTTTTCATTATGCACACTTTTTTCGAGCCACAAGATTCAAGAATTCACAGCAACGAATGCGAGAGGGGCAAGAAACAGGCTAAACGACGCGACCTTTTTACGATGATAAATTGTGCGAAATATTTTCACCGTATCTCTAATTGTACTTTATACGATGTCATTGTGAAATCCTGTTATATTCATCCCCCGTAGATGCGCAGCAATAATTCATAATGTTGACATATGCAAATTAATATTTATAACGAGTTACTCACGGTGCTTTGTCGACAATATTTCAAAATTAATACCCGACAAATTATTCATTAAAGCTCAGTTACCACGGATATTAATGTTCATGACCATGAATTGTAACACGCCTATTGGGACATCCTCGTGATTACGAATGATTTCATACCATCGGCAAAGGGAACTTTTTTGTTTTTCATTTCACACGTCAAAACGAAATAACCTGCATGGATTTAACATGCAGACACGCTTTTCGATATTCCACAAACCAGCAGAGGTGTCAATCACGTGTCCAGGGATAAAAACGTTCCAATTTTCAAGCGAAACTAAGCTAAAAGAACAAATCGGTGAAAAACGTATTAGATATCACGCGCATACGCTTATCACGTCCGTGAATTTAATACAATCTCGTCCATCAATATTATAATAATAAATGAATATCATTAATCCCATATTAATCAGTATCAATCTCTTTACGAACTAGTGATCAACTAGCTCAACATTTAATCCCTCAATTAATCCCTAATTTGCAAAGTACACAGCATCAAACAACCGCGAGCAAATCTAATTTCTACACGGAATGTATTTATAATATATTTATAATAGAAATTAATTGTAAAGTGCGATCCATGATAATTCAGAGAACATTGTACAGGAAGCTCAATGAATGCATGTAACACAGACGAAACAGTAAATTTGGTAACTGAATGAAGCAAATTTATCAAACAGCGAATGATAACAATCACTGCTTAGAAACGAAAGTAATGAAATACCTAAAATACCTAAAAAACACACGCTCTCGAATTAAAAAAAGGAAAACACGTAACAGACCGATAGATTCGTACACCAGTGTCGAAAAACAATTGGAAAAACTTCGTATACCAGTGTCGGAAAAAATTGCAACTGTTCCAGCAGCAGAAACCACAACGTTGAAACGTATCGTTGCCGCCAAGATATTATTACCGAGCGTACACCGTTTAATTAAATGTAATACTCAGTGGGCGTACAGATCTACGACAGTAATCCACGACGAAAGACGTTGGAATGTGGGCAGGACGCATGCATGAAAGCCGCTTTGCTCGTGGTCGCTGTATAAATGGGCTAAGTTGTCCAGAAACCTGTTCATTCATAGGGGAATTCGTCCAGAAACAGAATTCATACCATAATCTTCGTTGCTCTTAATTCCATGGATTACCTTTGAGACACCAGTCCATCCTAAATTTTAGGATCCCACTGAGTTCGCGACTTCGTGGCAACCTCGAAGAAACTCGCCAGAAATATGATATCGACTTCTTTTCGTTTCGCAGCTTCTCGTTAATTGTGTAGAAGCTTGCTCGAAACGTTGAACGTTTCGTGTTAGCGATTTTAACGATGGCATTTCATTCGATCTCCCTCAATAACTGCACATTTCAATTTTCCCAAAGCGAACGATCTTCGATACGCGAAAATTTTACAAAATCATTCTTACGCTCCTTCGATCCACGCTCTCGTCGGTCAAAGGGAAACCGCGTAAAATTCATGCAGCCTGAAACGCCGTCGTGAATTTCATCAGCCCGGTTCTCGCCCAGACAAAGGTGTCAAAGGAAGTAAGGAAAACCGCAATGTTTCCGGAGCTTCCAGTTAGCTCATGTGACACCGTGGAGATCGTAGCCGTTCTCCAAGAGCACAAGAACAAATCGTTACGGTCGGCGACGAAGGTGCTCGAATTTCCACGGATCTGACAACTGCAAGGCGAAACGACCACCCTGTTCTAATTCACACGGAAAAAAAAAAATAGAAAAAAAAACGGTGCTTCTAAAAGAAAAAAAAAAGAAAGAAAAAGCGATGCGTCCAGCCGTCGATCCCATTCGAAAGGTGGACGTGTCCGCGATATTTTCACTGAGAATTTGAGACGATGCCACGCGTCGTCTGTCACCGGGTGAGTATCTCTCAATTCCGTGTGTCGCGACGCGCCTGCATCGAGAACGTTTCCTCGCGTGACAGGCAGCGCAATAACTTCGCCGAAAGAGAGCCTTTCTGGCACTGGTAGTCCCCTTTAATCGACAGGGCGAGAATTTTCGGGACGTTCAATATTCGCCTGAAAATATCGCTCCTTGACCGTGTCCAACGTGAGATAGTATCAGAATATTCTGGCGCGTTATATTCGATCACTAAAACTGTTACACCATAGTCCCAATAAATGCTGGAAACGTCGTGCGCCGATTTCACGAAAATAATTCCATTGCTTCGCGATCGAGCTTCAACACTTTCGTAAAATCGACGACACGCAAAGTATGAGCAACGGCGAAACATCCGCAAATAATGACCGGAGCGACGGCGCGGTCAAACATACGACTGTTAAACGATCGTTCACAGCTAATTAACAAAGAAAACGAACGCAAGTTTCCTTCGGCTGCCAAACTGACTGGCAAACACCAATCAGCGACACCCGCTTCGCCAGACATCGCCGAGAAACTGTCAACAGAAACAGGTCACGTAACTCGTGGGTACACATTCCCATCGAATTACCAGTTGTCAATGAACGTTCCCACGTCACGAAGAGAGACAAACGGAGACAGAGAGTTTGGACGGTCTAATTTCAAGCAGGGAAGGGCTCACACCGGTCCCTCGTAAACGAATGCGAATGAGGTCCGCGTTTCGAGCGCCTGGATTCGAGCCTAATGGCCCGTTGTCCTATCAGCACCTGTTGATTGTCGTTTATCAACGATTTGCATGCGCAGATTTGCCGGGATCACCTGATTGCTCTGCGGAACGAAAGGGTTGTACTCTGGGAGGGGGAGAGAGGGCGAGTGAGAGGAAGGGGTTGGACGCACGTTGATCGACGTAGCAATCCCTCTAGAACCGTGAATGCACCCCGTTGTCCCGCGGTGTAGCCCGACACGAATATATTGATTTTCGATTCGTGAACGGGGAACTCTGGCCGAGTTTCCCCCGTGATTAGCAAATTGAAATTGTGCTCCCATCGATCGGCGAAAAAGTTCGGCGAATTTTCGCCGGTTTGTCAATAACGTTCGTCAATGGAATGGGAATATCCTGAGCGAAGCGGGACGGCGTTCGTGAGATATCGTCGAACGAATTCGAGGGACGAATCGGTGACGTTCATTTGATAGCGACGGTGTGATTATAATTAGCGGTTATCGCGAAAGTAATAGCATTGAATGTGAAATTGCAGGAAAGGCCGAAGCGGTGGCAAAATAAGTACTAAGTTGAATTTATTCTCGTTTTTACGGAGCAGGTGTAAATGAAGACGATTATTAGTGGCACCTCGCGGTTTCACTACAGCGTGATTAATATTCGCCGTCCCATCCGTACGAGATTGTTCGACGATTATCTCCAGGTAAGGAAAGATCTGGATCACTTTGAGGGCGTAGGATTAGGTTCCGTCCATGCGCGTGACAGTGATTTCTAGGGCATTTTAACTAGGCTCACGTTTTCTTCCTCTCGTGACGCGAAATTTGAAACGCCACGAAGTTGTTACGTGGTTCGAATTCCGCTTCAAGTGCTGCGAGTGCTCGGTATTGATTATCGAGGACGTTGGAATAGTAAGGATGTCTTCTCGAATATTTCAAGCACGTAATTAGAATAATCGGTAGGCTCGACGCGATACAGGCCCGGACACGGAGACGCGAAATTTTCTCTCAGGCAAACGAAGATGTGCAACAAATTCCTGCCAACAGCTAGTCGCCAATGCAAATAGCAGGAACGTGAGTCGCCTTTCGCCTTTCCAGGAACAGCTTGTCTATCCACCCATAAATCGTGATCTTGGAACGGCTCTTGTTTTTCAGTATTCGTATTTTACGTCCGTTCGCGGGGATCAGTACAATAAACTGCAACTGTCGGTGCTGCGGAACGTATAGCGGTAAAAGGTTGAAGCGTTCTCCGCGATGATACTAGCCGAGTATCGCGGCACAAATTGACCGTAAAATGCAGAACGCACTCACTGTGCCAATGGTAGAATTGAGTCGCAAAAAGCCCTGAAATACGAACTCGCCCGCCGCCATCCCTGCAACTACGCCACGATCTCTCCGAAACTGTCGTAATTTATTTTATCGATACGAACCGGAAGGGTTACTGGAATGGAGAACGGAATTCCGAGATCCTCCGTTATCCCTCGAACGAATTATCTCTCGTAAAACACAAGAGGCGATGCACCGCAAACATTGCCAACAATATTTCGCGGATTTCATGGCGGTTGCCTGCCCGCAATCCCAGTTCATACGCTTCGATTCGAACACGAAACTGTTCTTTAACGCGGTCGCCTTTCTGATAAGGTCTCATCTCGACAAATTGAACATTTATTACTTAATCTCTTTTCTCTACTGATTTTATAATTCGATACCTTGCGAATGTGAACACTTTTCAAAGGGCCCGAAAAATTGCGCACTAACGAACTATATGCTCTTGTATATACTCTCTCCACGTGATTTTGGTAGATAAGTCGCAATCCTTCCCAATGTGCCGAACCGTGAAAAAAGAAATATCCGTTGCACGTGCAACGATATTTTCCTGGCAGCAAATCCCCCTGTCGAATCGAGTTGGAAAGTAGCTACGTCGTTAAATTATTTACTATATCGAGCGGTAAGCCGGTAACATTATGTCCTAGGAGGATCGCGAAACCAGGTATATAACGTCCAATTGACGACGGGGGGTACAAAATGCAGGAGAAATGACAGTAGCACACCAACGTATAAATAATGAAACGAAATCTGCGCACAGCACGTACGTTTGTCAGCAAGACGTTTGAGTGACGTTCGCAGCAACGCGTGCAAGACTGCAATGAATAATTTTAATCGCATCTTGGTTGCGCGTTAAAATTGACGGTGCATTCAATTAAATGACACTTATTTACCGCTAAGCACCCTTTTGTCAATAGCCAAAGCGTTCACGATTGTTCTACAACCGGGGGATATCATAAACGTTCCACTTATGCGCGTATCGCTGACCTATACTACTTCATTAATCGATAGTATACACTACCGCCGCTTCTTTCCGATTAATAATATCGTTAATTTAATTGCGATAATCGCGGTGTCTATTAGCAGCGCCTAATAATGATCATTGTATTGATATTAATGAAACATAATTTCCCCCAACAGTTGTTCATGATCGATAACTGCGCGGACGATTGGCGGATCGCGATGACCTGGCAGAGGATGGCGCAGATTTCGATCGAGTTGTTAATCTGCGCGGTCCACCCGATCCCGGGGGAGTACTACTTCCTGTGGACCACCAAGCTGGCGAACAAGGGCGGTGACTTCGGCTCGAAATGGGTGCCATACGATGTCACCTTGTCGCTGCCAATGTTCTTCAGGCTCTACCTCATCTGTCGCGTGATGCTGCTGCACTCGAAGCTGTTCACCGACGCCTCGTCCCGCAGCATAGGGGCCTTGAATCGTATTAACTTCAACACCAGGTTCGTCCTAAAAACCCTGATGACCATCTGCCCGGGTACGGTGCTGCTGGTCTTCATGGTGTCTTTATGGATCATCGCTTCCTGGACGTTGCGTCAGTGCGAGAGGTAAGCCGACAAGAATTTTTCGTCAAGTCGTTGAACAATAATTGTGTAATTAAAAATGTATTGAGAAATTCAGCCATAAGAGCGTGGCCGGTTTAAGGAATGGTAAATGGCCTGCAAACGAACGATCTTGCGGACCGCCGTAAGATTCCGGCGGTTTCTCGCGCGACTAAGCACGGATCTTCGAGTTTTCTCCTTCTTTCTTTCCATCGATGCTCTCGATAAAACCTTCGTTCAACCTTTCCTCACTTCCTGTCCAATGGAACAGCTCCCTTCCGGTCCTCTGCCCTTAAATGAGACGTCCAGCGATTCGCCGTTCTCCCGTCCTTTTCCTTTATTTCGCCGGACGTTTTCTATATGTCGGATATAAAGAGAGGGTCGACAGAATTTTCGTCCGTGTACGTATTGTCGCCTTCGACTCCTCTTTCTTCTATTTCGAACGGTCTCTGCCCCGGGAGGATGTTCCCAATTCCATGGGGCAGGATCCCGATGAAATCTTCAGAGAATTTATAACGTCGTTTCATCGAAGAGGCGATCCGGAAAGATTGCGCGAAGCTGATTTAGGGGGGGGTCCCCTCCAACAGCTGAAAATTTAATCTACCTCCTCAATGAGGAACTTCTTAAACGATTCGTCCGTTCGTTCAACTATCTCGCCAATTAATTTTAATGAAACACTAGTATGAAGATAGTAGAACCGTTTCGAAAGCGTTATCTTTTGGCTCTCATTATGCACGTTCCCGTTGCTTGTCCTTTTCTAATTTTCCGATTAACCGCCCCCCCGGGGGACCCGGTTTCCTTTCGGAATTAGAATTTTAGACCAAGGAGATCGGACGCACTCTGTGTCGAGAGGACAGGAGGTCCCATGAGATGCGACGATTCGCGTGTTAGCGAAACTCGAACGGAAGCTCCTTGCATCTTCTTATTTCCGTGCGTGGCAAACGGCGATTGAGTTTGCCCGTATTTTATCAAGATCGCCGTCGACGTGGCCGTAAAATGCCCTGGGCACTGTAAATTTCCCGAAGTAACGACCCATGCGCGCTGGCGAAGTAAAGAGACAAATTTATAGCGAGATTTTTATGAAGCAACAGAAATTACAATTTCCATACTTTTCTTTTCGGTGTTGCCGGGAGGGGCAAAGAGAAAGGTTGTTCGCGGGAGACACGACGTTTCGATCGTGAAATGTGAATTATTTCGCAGGGATAGTTCACCGATTCGTAGTTCCCCGACTTTACGACGTTAGGTGTCTTATCTGGGAAGTTTAACCTCCTTCGTTGATTTTAACGACACGAAACGTTACGACCAATAACGCGCCATTACCGAGTCATCTTCCTTGAGATCTTAAGATCGGGGATGTTTATTCTCAAGAAGATCGGGCTCATTTATGTTCTTTCATTATTGTTCTTTCAGACAGTTTAACAAATAGTTCTGCTATCGAATCTAACAAACATTGAAACCGTCTAAGTGATATGTACCGAACCGTGGAACGTCTTCAAATATTTGTTATGACAATATTTATAACATCCTGTATCCACGAAATAAGAGCACTTAGGGATGGAAGAAGTTTCACGGGAAGCAATTGCTTAGAAAGCGCTCCGTTTCTAGGTTTCAATTTATCCGCCATTCAAGAGGACGAAACGTTTCCTCGGTATTTTCGAAAATTTCGCTCGGCGATTCGCCATCTACGTCTGGTCGTTTCAATTATTTCGAGCGTGGCCACACTTTCGGCGGGCACGCCACGCCACGTGCGAATTGTTTGGCGAACGCTTAACTGTTACCCGTATTATAACAAGAACGAGCGGATTAATAGATTTTCCTTTTCGTTCAAATCATGAAGCATTGCGCTATTTCTATGCATAATACTGCTTCGTATCGCAGTTCACCATTTAATCGCAACAATGCGAACTCACATGAATATGGTACAATGAAGAGATCGATGAAAGTGGCAAAAGAATGCAGTCAAAGGCCAGTCGCGTGTCCGGTTGTTAAAGTGCGGATTTCGAATTGACAAATTCGATGTGAATCGGGGCGAAGTCGAAGAGATCGAACATCCGACAAACCGTGAAAGAGATCTCGTCCTGAAAGAAATCTGTTGCAATGCCAGCCGTCCAATTAATTAGTAGATGTCCGGTTTAACGAGCGGGATTTGTCGATGCGCGTGTCATTTTACTGTTACGTTCGGTTAACGATATTCGATAATGAATTTCATGAATTCGACGGAAAAGAAAATGCCCGGTTTACTTGTCCACGCATACGCATATAGCAGGCCAAAGATCGGCACTGAAATCAATTGGCATTATTATAACGACATCCGTGTTGTTGATATGCAAACATTTTCCAGAGAATTCGCGATGTCCCTCGATTCATTGTCTCTTGATGCACAGTATTTATATAGTTCGAGATACTTCAATAAATGGGAGATCGTCTAATTAACTACCGGCTGCGTAGGATTTTTCAAGGTAATCACTATTCTGTAGTGTTTCGCATTAAGAATATAAAACAATGTGGTACGATATAATTCAGCGGGCAATTGCGAAAAATACGAACACGAAGGTGTAAGTAGATTAGGGCCGTTCGCGATCAGACGCCGTATCAGACATACCTCGGCTTTCAACGGCCCTGAAATTTTCTCCAACGTTGTAAGGTGAAAGCTATATTTGTAAATTCAATGTTTACAAGGTAAAAGTATTAATTGTAACAAGTTTAACAAATATATTTCAAATTATATCTTCAAATAATTCTTTACCGAGAAATGAAAAGGAAATCTCCCCCTCTCTCTCTATATATATATATTCCACGATGGTAATTTTTTAAAGGAATCACGTGGAGATTGCGAATGAAATTGCTCGGTAGCGTGATAAAATATTTAATCGGGGAGAAATATGATTATTTGCCGGAGCTTGAACGCCCCCTAATATTTCACCCTGTTTTCTGTTCTGCGGCGGCAGGTTTCACGACGAGGAGCACGCGAATCTCCTTAATGCTATGTGGCTCATTGCTATCACGTTTCTGAGCGTCGGTTTCGGTGACATCGTGCCCAACACGTACTGCGGTCGAGGTATAGCCGTTTCCACTGGAATAATGGTAAGGCCAAGATTCAAAGTTTAATATGGAAATTCCCGCGAGATTTGCATGCACCCATCGTGTTTCGCGACGTTCACTGTGTCGCAAGAAAATTTGTTTCCGAACACACCCAAATATCCTTCAGTGTTTTGTATATTCGCATAAATCTCCGCGAGGGAACAGTTATATTAGAATTATAACTTGAATTTATGGTGGAATAAAAAACAGTTTGATACTATTTAACAATAGAAAAATGTTTCTGAACATTGTAATGGTAAACGTACTTCTATTAAGTTAATATGACAAAGAAACTACCGTAGCCTCGAGTAAACCTTCTGGGAGTGAATTTTGCAAAAATATACAGGACGTTTCGAGGATACAGGGAGAAAGTAAGGGGCTATCGATCGCAGCATCGCGCCAAGTGGAATTACGATGCATTTCAAGCGACACTTCGCGACGATAAACGCGACAGCGGGTCTAATCTCTCCATTGGGAATGCGCACGATTCCTTATTGTTACTGCTGTCTGTGCCCGATGCTAATTCACCGTTCTGCGAGCGTCGTAACCGCGAATCGTTAACCAAATTGGTCGCCGTGGCCAATTTTCCGTGCAATTTCGCTCGATGAACATGTCCCCTTGTTCAACTGTCGAACAGCGTTCGCGTTTATATCCATTGTACACCGTCTGCTTGCGCATGATTGTTTGTTTGAAAGCTGTCTGGTTGGAAAAGCATGCCCTAATTTATTTCATACAGAAGAGGAATTGTTCGCTGTTGTGTATCAGTCGTTTCATTTTCTGCACAGTTAAATATTTATCGTAGTCGTTTAATTTTTTTTATACGAAAAATATACTCCTCAGCGATCTGGAAAAATAGCTACGCGGCGAATCAGAACAACAACAAAAATCGACAAACGAATCACAATAATCGAGAAGAGATCATTTTTATTCTAGCTATTTTAATAGAATCACCCCTCGCGATATTGCCTGTTCGTCGACAAAATTTCTGCCGGCGAATCGATTCTGTCTCGTCCCCTTAAAAGTCAAAGAAAAAAAGGCAGATTACTTTACTGCTGGAGGCGGAAAAAGGCAGGCACCGCGAAGTGAATATAATTTCATCCGGTGACGCGGAAGGAAGAAATTTCGGGGATAAAATTTTCAGAAAGCTGGTACGCGAATAGACAGTAATTTCCTCAGAACCAAAGAAGATATTATAAACCCGTAAAGTGAACTTATTAAGAGTGGCTTCCCTTAGCAAATAAGTATTATAATTTTCTGCCTGACCGTTACAAAACTCTCCGTAAATTAAAATACTTGTAGACCCGTTAATTAATATTAGCTCACTCCTCGCGGCCAATTTCTAAATAATTCATTGTTCTTTTAATAGCGTGGGGAACTCGTTGCCGAAAATAAAATCGTTTCTAATAAATACGGTGCACGTGCACTGGTCATATTTCATATTTATACACGCACCCCAGTCAATGAGGGGACTAAACCACGGAGATTCTATGAATTTAGTCCGTAATTAGCGAGGCTGTTAGTTTCGTAATTAAATGTAGAGAGGATAATTTCGAGTTCTCAGGTCTGTTTTACTGTGTTTTCAGGGTGCCGGATGCACGGCCTTGCTGGTGGCGGTTGTTTCCAGAAAGCTCGAGCTCACCAGGGCGGAGAAGCATGTTCATAACTTTATGATGGATACGCAATTAACGAAAAGGGTAAGACACATCTGCTCGTACATCTATCTCGCGAGGATTACTCCTTCAGACATAAGTGCGCGTGTTACGCTGTCTCCTGTGATACAGATAAAATAACGTGCTCCGTCGACAATATTGCATATATAATTTTCCCTGTATCGTTTTACACTTATTTTATACTAGTGGCAAAATAGTACGAGCGAAGACACTACTTCAACGTGATCGTACGTCGTACTTAAATACCTCGTATCATATTTTGTATCTTTATTTTTACCATTTTATTTTTCGCGTCATATCTAACTTCTCAAGAACTGCGAACTGTACACAGCATTAACAATTATTAGATTTCGCTTCTCCGAAAATAATCTGAACAAGAATAAGCGACGAATGAATTATTCTAGGAAACGTTAAAGCAGGTCCCTCGTTATTCTACGATCTGAAAAATGTTGTACTCGAACCGGCTCAAGATTCACGACAGTTACGAGTACAGTACCTCGACGTTGACAGACGTGAAACTCTCGCAACGAGAGAGGCGCCGCTCGTGTTTCCCGACCGGACACGAAATGACCAGGTCGTCTAATGTGTCACTGTCATTTTTCTCCGTTCCTGACGGTCCGTAACGTCGCGTTCGATCGTTCGATCACGAGCCCCGCTGTTGCAACGAGGGAATCGTACCTTAAGGGACAAAGACTGCCACGGATTGTCCACTAATCAGCGCCTAAACACGTGAACAACGAGTGAAAGAAACGCAAAGGAAACGAGAGACAGTTTTGTCATCCTCAATGTCCTCAAACAGCTTAACTTCATCCCGGATCATATTGATCGACGAACGCGGATCGACTGTATCGCAATTTCAAGGCAAGCTCGGGACCTTGATGAACCAATTAATTTACAAGACTATTTCAAGCAACACGTGCATAAAGTATTCAGTCTCGTTATAGTCGACAAACGGTATAAGAACGACAGCCGCGTTCGTGCCTTATTTCTCGATCGATGACTTTGGCCGCAGTCGATGAATTAATTAATAGGTTGAAATATGCAGGCCTGGGAAATATCAGGGGGCAGCGGTGATTTCAGAGCGAGTCCGCCAAACGATGTATTAATCGACGGAGAATGAATTCGCGATTTATCCATACGAGCCGGTACTTGTTCGCTCTTCAAACTTTTATGTCCGCAAAGGCAAACATCAGTGAACGAGAGGAAAATAGGAGAACATCAAGTATCCAAAGGGAATAACGAAATAACGTTCTGTTTCAGTTGAAAAACGCCGCGGCGAACGTGTTACGCGAGACGTGGCTAATTTACAAGCACACCCGCCTGGTGAAACGTGTCAATCCGGGACGCGTTCGAACGCATCAGAGGAAATTTCTGTTGGCTATATACGCGTAAGTTCGTGTAGGCGTGATTTCGTTGATTGACACGCGAGCACGTAATACGGCAACTGTGAAACGCGGTGCAATTAATATATGTACATCGTCTGTAACGTATCGAACTTTTCAGGCTGAGGAAAGTCAAAATGGATCAGCGAAAATTAATGGACAATGCCAATACCATCACGGACATGGCCAAGGTACTTGCACGCAAGTAACGTAGAATCCAATTAAACTTCCCCGAACGGCATTATCGATGGATCCTGTGATATCGACCAATCGTATATACTCTACCTCCGACGAAGCACCTCCTTTTTTCGAGAAAAATAATCTACTCTATTTAACCGCAGTGATCGAATGTAGTTGAAACGGCATATTATTATAATTTACGTCTCTATTAATACAAGTTTTCCATAATTCAATATATACAAGGCGCTTCCACTTTTAATATTTTCTTTAACCCTCTAACTAAGGGCTGCTTGGCCTCCAGTGTCCCATATATTCTAAAAACTTTGTATTATTTATTTGTATTATTTCTGTCAATAAGATACTCGGGTGTAACAGTGGCTTTTAATAGACATGGGAGAAACTGCACACATTTAAAACGTCCACTAAAATTTCCAGAAAAATCCCACCCAAATTACACTCGTACCAAAATTCTTACACGGCGCACTGTCCGATCCTCTCGACATTTCCAAACACAACTCAACAACCGACGTTCCAATCCAGTCGAGACTAATTCCATCCAACGATTCGCCAACAGACGCAGAACACAGTGTACGAGATCGTGTCAGATATGAGCACGCGTCAGGACGCCCTCGAGGAGCGTCTGGTGGGCCTGGAGGACCGGCTGATCGGCCTAGAAGACAAACTGTCCGGTCTGCAGACCCAGCTGGAACTTCTGCCGGAAGAGTTGACCAGGTGCCTGGCCCAACACGCCGAACGCATGGAGCAAAGACGAAACTTCCTTCATCCGGACACCGCGGTCGCAATGGCCTCTCCTGGCGGTGTTGTCGTTGGTGGTGGTGGTGGTGGTGGTAGTGGTAGTGGTGGTGGTGGTGGTGGCGGCGGTGGTGGTGTCCCCGTCGGAAACAGCATGTCGATGGGAATCTCCGTATCCGCCCATCATCCCCTGGCCAATCTATCAAACTCGCTGCCACACTCGAGGAGCGTGCCGAGTGCGCCGAGCACCGCGTCCCTTCACCCTTGGCCGGCCAGTTCGATCCTGCCGCCTGTCTCGAGTCGAACGCCTCACCTGGTACCGGAAACAGGTAGGCCTGCTACCGGGAACCACAGCCTGGCACATTCCACGGTGGCGACGACCACGACCTCGCAGTCCGCCACCAGGCTCATCTCGCAGCCCGGAATGGGAGGACTGGGCAACAGTCAGGGATCGGACACGTCGCCACACAGCTGAGTCTCGTCTTTGCAGCCGCAGCACTCGTATTAATGGGACACGAGACGCGACAACGGTTGCTTCGATGTTCTGTGTACGACGCTCGCGTGCCATCGAGTCCCTTCGACGCGCGACCGGTACTAATAGTGGTTTCACTCTGTCTCTGTGCAATCCTCGTGTAACAACCGTCGTCCTCTCTATCGGGGATAGGAAGTTTCTTCAGGTCCATCTACGGGTGTACTGTGATTTCGTTGACTAGTGAGCCTCCTGACTAGTGTAGAGTCGTGTGTAACGGTACGGCGATGACGTTTCGCGTCGGCCCGGCCGCGGGGAAATTGTGATTCTTTTTTCCGGTGATTCGTTTGTCGTTTTACCTTCCGTTCTGTTCGAATTGCTGAATGTAGATTGCTTGTTTCGTTGGCAAATGATGCTGAGTATGTACCGCGGTTTTCGGGGTTGCTCTATTTATTAGTTATTGTGTCGTTCATTTTATCGGACGATCGACGACGGTCTTACGCGCGGCCGAGAAGTGCGACGGTGGAAGAACGTTCCGAGGTGAGATCCGAACGAGTGCTCCAATCCTGCGCGGACTGCCTGAAACTTCGGACATCGCGCTGGATGAATTTGCGTCGCTCGTTGTCCGGGCCTGGCCGGTGACAATATCGTCGACGAGTTTCTCGCAGCCGCGAAGTAAAATATTTCAACCTCGCGGCCGGTGCCAACAGAACTGACCGCCCACTTTTATAGCCGCAGATAAAACGAAAGTCTTGCAGCAGCATCAACAACGGGTCCAATCCTCTTCCCGATTGACTGTGTCTTCTTATTTAAAATAAAGGAAATATGAAAAAAACGACGAAATGTATGTAAAAAAAAAAGAAAAGAGAACTCTGTACACGTGAACGTGCATAAACACACACACTCACGCGGATAAAAAGAGCAAAGATCGAACGAAAGTTTCACGGTGGAGATTCACAGAGGCGTGCGTAAACGAAACAAAGAGGGACTAACGGACGCGAGCGTCCTCTTCCAATCGCTGCGAGCTGCTCCCCTGCCCAACTTGCGTGCCTGAAAACTTTTTTCTTAATATTTAAATATATATTCGACATACACACACACACACACATACATACGAACTCCATCTTATCTCTGTACACCTTGTGAACAAAGAAAGAAGACGGAGAAGGGACGCGGACAGGCACAAGGTGTGTGTAACGTTTCAAGTGCAAAGAGGAACGCGCGTGGAGAACGCTTCCCCCACGACGAGATACAAGGTGGCTTTAAAGCTGGACGAGCGCACAGAGAACAAACTTTACTTTCGAGCAAACGTTCTGGCAAATGTTCTACGCGGAACATTTGTGTCGTTGCGTGAAGGAAATACAAGGTGTCGTATGTTCGTTTCGTTTCGAGGGATACGCGGAAGGGTGAACAGATACCGGTGGAACGTTTTACTAATAATTTCTGATTAACGCCAGTCATTCACGGAGAAATATGCGAATCGCGAGTTCCCATTTCTGTTGCAGCCACCGTACATCTTTTCCTCCTCGCGTGTCGATTGACTGTTGTTCTTGCGCGGAGAACGTTCTACGTTGTTTTTCGTGGCTTCGATTGTCGCGACGAATCGATATTTCTTTTCGAATTTACAACGAGCCAATTCGTTGTCGATGAATCGATAACGATAAACTCCGACTTCATTTTCCGCGGCTTTTTGAGTAATTATATTAATTAATTAGCAGCTATCGGGGGGCAAGCGTGTTCGAATGAAAGGTACGAGGTGTTCGTTACCGACCCACCGTCTAGTCGAGTCACAGTGGACGAGCTTTCAAGGGCCATCGAGAAAGACCACGAAGCGAGTGTCCGGATCTGATGGAGGGAGAACGCAAAGTGATCTTATCCGCTTTAACGTCCGTAGGTTATATAGGATATTATATTGCTAGTGTATACAATGTGTATGTACATGACGCACGGGTACAATGGCAACGTTTCCACCAAAGGGTGAAATTTTTTATAAACGGTCTACGCACGACGGTGTGCACGCGTGTGTGCACGACCATGCCGTGGCCCGTATTAAATATTGATTTTATCGAAAATTGATGGGAACGAAAATGCTGCAGCTCAAGGGGGTTGCGTCGTGTAACTTCGAGCCGCGGCTCGAAAGGGGCGATTACATGAATTTGCAAAGGGCGACTGTCTCGTTCGGGAGACAGGTGGGCGAGTTTACTTGCGCAACGATGAACACGATGGATAATGTAACGTGAATTTCACGATGCGGCAGAAATGTAACCCGAGAGCGACCGTGACCCAGCACTCTATAAATTGAAAGTGAAAAATCACGGTTCGGTAACCGGGGACAGAAGTATTGTAATATATTTAATTTCCTTGGATAGTTTAATTCAATGATGGAAATATGACGAAGGGCGGATATGTTTGGGTGTATAAATATCCTTGGACATTCGGAAACGTGTTCGGTTTCCGTGAAAGCAGGAATATTTTAGTCGTCGCGGTCAATACAAATGTTTTAAATTATTGATGGCAGTCGGGTCAATGCTGGAACACGTTTTCATACATAATCCAATTTCTTTCGATGTCGCTCCGGATATGTTGTCCACGTTTCCTATTATGAAAATAGATTCGGTTTCCGATAGAGAAAGAAGAAAAAACACATGGAAGAAAATATCGACGCATCCTTGACAGCAGCCAATTCGATGATGCCCCACCCTTGAACTGTATTATTCTCGTGCTAATATTTCAGGGAATGAATATTTATAAGACCGTGTAATTAGCTGGGCCAAGCTCCGCTCACGCTCGACGCTGTTGCCTCGAGATATGTAGGCTTAATTGAACGAAACGCGACTAGACAAATGGGATGTAATGAATTCGCCAACGACGACAGAATCGGGACTGGGTGAAATGGCACTGGAAACAGGAGATTGTAAAATACAAAATAAAATGGCAAATTCGTGTCCATTTTCTTTTTATTTTCACTACGCAATCTTCTAATCGTCGCCGAATTTCTAAACTACATCTAATACGCGGCAATATTCATTATAAAACAATCATTCGACAACGTATTCGGGTAAAATACAAAGAGATATCTTTCAAATCAATCGCGTCCCAGATGAAAATGGACTCATCTTACCAACCCACTTTCATTAACAATATACACGAAATTTGAGTCGTCGAAAAAGTTCTCTCGCAAAATAGCAACATTCGACACACGATTCAGCAGCTGAGAAATATCATTTCGCTGAGCACTAATAGATACAAAAACATCCTTGACAGCAGCGAAACATGGAATTCGCTACTTCCTGTTCGCGCCACCATTTCACCCAGACGAAAAAAAGTGAACCGCTCGCGAGCTTGGATCGAATGCAGCCACGAAAACTGTGCGGGGTTTGCCGGAAGTTCGCGCGACCGCGAGTCGATTTTACCACGATAAATCCTTTGGGGCTAAACTGAGCTTCCGGTCGCGTGACGTTCGATCAAGCCCCAACAGGATTGCGAACGCGATGACACCGATATCAGTCGATACGGAAACGTACCGGATGTGTCACGTTGGCGCAGGCGAATCGAGTTAATTACGTTAATTGATACTAAATAACGACCCGCCGATTAGTTTCTTCGACACACGATCAGCCGTACACGTTATATACATACATCTCTATATACATATACACATATGTGTATATATACATATATTATACACACACACACAGAGAGAGAGAGAAAAAAAACAGAAATACATAACGCATACACACAAGGAGAAACACTTCTTGCATTAAGTTACACGAGAAACGACACGCACTATTGATAATGTATTACGATATTCCGTGACGCATCGTTTCGTAATACATTATTAATACGGGGCGGATTTGCGACGTGTTATTACGTGAAACAATTCGATTCTATCCGACACACGATCAATCCTGAAGATGTTCAGAACCTCCGAGAAGCGAGCGTACACCGACGACGTTGTGCACAGGGAAGATGATGCGCGACAAAAAATATTGCGAAGCGAGAAACGAGGCGAAAAGTGTGAGAAAATGAACGAAGGGAAAACGGAACGATCGACACGCAGAGGGAAACGAGTAACTGCGGATCCTGAGGATCGGGGTTTTTTCGGGACGTATCGGAACGGGGGTCGCGTAGAAGACGGAAACGAGATAGAAAAAACGAAGAAGAGATCGATTCGACGAAATGGTAAAAGAGTCACATGGTTACCGAGACGTCTGTTTGAACGGTACAAGAGAAACAAAGGGGCGCACACTCGTGTACGTGTGCACGACGCACACGAGCTGGCAAAGGACAAGGCTGATTTGTTAATCGAAAACGACGAGACTGATACTCTGCTCTCCGAAACGATCGGACGTTCGTTTCCGTGAAAATATGTTGGGACCTGGTTCGTCTTGTCCGTCATTGTTTCATTTTGAAAGCGTTGTTTCGCGGCCACTCACGAAACGCGAAACGGGACCAAAGAAAAAAAAGAAAAAAAGAAAGAAAAAACCACACAAAAAGACACAATTGTCACAAAACGTTCTCATTCCCCTTCTGTCTTCTATTCTCTTCTCCGGCTGCCTCCATCGGGACTCTCTCGTTCTCTGTCTCCGATATTCTTTATTTCCTTCCCTTTGATCCTCTGTTACCTTATAAAAACACCCATTTCCACTTGAATTTCAATATTCCCTATTTTTCTTCCCTCTCTCTCTACAATTCTATGCGTCTCAGTTTCTCCAGCTAACTCTACCTCCCTCCGCCCCTCCGTTTCCGTCACCTTTTCCATATATCTCCTCTGTCGCGGCTCAACGTACTGGACACGACAACTTCACACGATATTTTTATATAGATTTCTTAAAAGTGCATTATAGTGCCAGGAAGACCACGCCAAGTTAAGGAAAACAAAAATTTAAGTAAAATACAAAAACCACGCACGTACGCGCAGTCTCGATATCGAAGCATTAGGTGATAGGCGACCGATTCTATAAGTATTATAACGTATTAATACGGGCTCTCGTAGCTGGATGATCGACGATATCGTCGACGAAACGGCGCATTGATCATGTGGGACACGTCTGGTACGGTATTACGATGAAAATCGAGGTGGGATTTTCGTGGACGATAATAATGGAGATGAGCATCGACGCGTGCTCGTTGTTACATCGCGATTCCGTCGTGACGGAAACGATCGTAATCTATTCGAAGGAAGAACGAGATTTGAACCCAGTCAGGAATCACGAAGAATAGGCCGCGCTTCGTCGTTCACGTTGATAATCGAGCGAATGAAATTAGACTGATCGGTACCGTTGCTGCTTCGGAACGTAAACCAGCCTCCTACGTAGACATCGAGATGCTAGGATCTTAGAGAGTACGCCGTTCTCGACAAATTCGGTTGATCGAGTTGAACAGGAGAGTCGACGGCGATTCTACGTGGACAGAGAGCATCGATAGAAGAATGTACGGCAGGATAATTGGAAGCGTAAGGTTTTTCAATTGTGACCCAGTATTGTTTAAGTGTCGCACACGTTCGATAGCATTGATCATTCTGGAGTAATTGTTCGGAGAGAGGAAGGTATGGGGGAAATATAATGTTTGTTGCTTGTTCGTCGTCGTAGTGTTAACATCGGTTTAGAAAATAAGTTGCGTTCTTAATCGACAATGAGGTGCATGTAATATCGATGCAAAGTCCTTCTTATTATTTTACTTTCGAACGAAGAACATTATACCTGGTTAAAAAGTTGAACGACCTAACAGCCGAAACAGTAATACCATCGACACGGCGGAAGAATTCTGGATAATCGAACGAAACGATACGAAATGACGAGAAACAAAATTGGGGAAAGGAAGATTCATTGCCGGAACAGGTAGACATATCCTTACAGCGAGAGTTCGTTTTCATCGAAATGGCAAGGTGTTGTAACGGCGATGTGCAATATTGCCAGAATGAAATTGTTTCATTTATGACTCTCCGTCATATGTTCATACACAGAAATAAGCATACCACACGCGCATATAGGACGAAAAACTTTATCTGTCCGAAATATTTTTATTATCACGAACAGGTATGGGAAGGGATTTCCACTGAATTGTACACAATTAATTGAAATAACAAAATTATAAAATGAACAACAAATCTAGCTTTTGCTTCCTCGAATAGAATACCGAATATTATTATCGTCGAATTGTTAAAAATTAGATGAAACATCGTGGATAACAATTTATACAACAATATATAGGTACATACGATTTAGAATAATATAAATATTTTCGAGAGATGAAGTTCCTTCTCCCCAGTTGCAAATATGCCGAGATTGATTTGTATGTTTATACCTGTACATATGTGTATACTATATTATGTAATATACACGATATTATAGTATATAGTGTATATATATATATATATATATTGAAACGTGTATTACGGCCTTTGTTTCGAGCAGAATTTATATAAGTATGTCTCCATGGGGGCAAGGAAGGCGCTTTTGTGTTCAGGGGCTCGTATTCGATCAGATTTATACGCACCTTTGATCGCCGTATTTTTGCGTTCACCGCGTGTTTCGTGTATGTTTAAATGTTGTACTTTGTATGTGTACATATGTATTTTGTACGTTCGATGGGCCCGAAAATACTGGGAACAAAGGGTGGTCGATCGCCCTGCAAATCGAGGATGGGAGTGTTCTTCCCCGTTGTGTAACGCGTGGCGCACGAAGTTGATGGTAATTTGGTCGACAATTAAATTCGTCAACGTAAATGGTTAGAATGATACAAACTTTTAATATTAATTTTCCAAGGAAAGTATTTGAAAGAACTTACTCCCTTTAAAATATTGCAGACCACTCTGTGGTCCGCAATTAAACTCTTCAGAAGTATCAATACGTTCGTATTTCATATTGAAATGTATTTTCTTTTTATAGAAAAAAACAGAATAGTAATAAAGTACCTAAGATATCTGTAGCATAATTTTTTTTCGCATTATTCTAGCCATTCGTCGTGACAGCACGTTTCGAGTCTGTTGCACAGCGCACGGCTGCGTTAAATTCAACGCTGCGCACACTATTACGCAGTGATATAACGGGGCAAGTCCTGTGTTCCCCAAGAACCACGAATAGGATCACTTCCGTTTCCTCGCGATATAAGAATCGTGGACGGAAATCGTGGAATCGCGACCATTATTTTGCGAAATCGTTCGTATCACCAATAGTCGGCGCTGTCGATCACGTGAATGCGCCGTAACTCGAAGCAGCTCAAAATACTGTTCGAAACGATTGAAACGGCAAAAATATAAGCGAGAGCACGAGGAAGCAAAACGCGCACACAAATGAAAAACCACACAAAAATACCAAGAACCCGTACGATACACTCGAGTCGCGCTGTAAACGAAGAAAAAAGAAGACGAGTAAATCGAACGAACGATCAGGTGTAACTGGAACGTTAGATTAAATCGGACGATCTTTGTACATAAAAGTAGTGAACAGAGAAACGTTGTTTCCAAATTGTCCCTCGTATACTTTCTTCCTTCCTGTTACGATTGATCATCGAATCTCTCGCTAGCCAGGTTGATAGATCGATTATCCACACGCGATTCTCGTAAGGAGGAGGAAGAATAATAGGGGATGGAAATTCTCAGCGAGGGGTAGTAAGGGATTGTAAGATGTAAAAAGTACATCGACGATTAGAGGGGATGAAACGGCGCAAAATCGCAAAATTGTTCGATCGGCCGTCCTCGATCGTATTTAATCGGCGTTAATACAGACAGGTAAAAGGAGAACGAAGAGGAAGAAGAAACGAGGATGGATAAGCGAAAAAGACAGAGGAAAATAAAGGCGAGAGTAGTATCGGAGAAACGAGTCACTCCGAGCGATTTATACGAGCATTACTACGTTATTACCACGTATTAATCATTTATTATTGTTGTTATTGCCGCGGATGATTATTATGATTATTACGGATTATTATGATTATTATGATGAATAACGGTAGCGTTTAAACGGTTTTAACTCTCAGACACTTTATTAAGATCTTTACCAATATTACCTAGCGGGCTGTCGCCGTCTAACTGTTACGTAAAATGACCAAAAAATTACTAAGTAACGTACTACCTATTTATCTATATAGGGTGATCTAGCGACCACGAGTTAATAAGGGGAAACAGTCTTTTTTAATGAGCTATCTCTCTATCTATCTCTATCTCCCTGTTTCTCTATTTCACTTACTATTTGCCATTGAAAGAAGACACACAAGTAGCAGCGGGATATTCTATCGTTCAGTATCAGCGGAGACCGAAGTCGTCCGTTGCTGTTACAATTTCAAAACAAAAATTTTTATCACGGTTCTTTACAACTCATCGGAACCCGTTCACCGTTTCACGCAATCGTCTTTTCGTTAAACTTTTGCAGCGTTGATCTCAACCGAATGCGCCTCTGTCTGACGCGTGCCCGACTTATACTACTGAAATTGTAGTTCTTTACGCCCTCGGCCATAATGAATGAACAAAACGAACCAACGCAGTTTCACTGTCAGTCTAAACGAACTTTTTTGATTGCTACTGAGTTCTGTCAATTGAAAATTGTCAATGGATGGTATGCTGGAAGGGGTTTATACTGTCGCTCAATTGCTTACAACGAATCGATTTTATGAACTAGCTTCATAACAACACTTGTTCGCAGATCTCGTTCATCCATAACCATTCTAATATCACGTTCTGCGTTTCCGAACAATCACATGCGTGCACTTGTTTTTCAAAATAAAGTAATCAGGTAGTAAAAATAAAAAATTGCGATTCATTGTCATCGTGCATTGTGTAGAAATAAATGAGATTACGATGATAAAAAGCAAAACATGTTCATCGGGAGGAAATGAATGTGAATGGAGTAAAATTTTAAGTACTTTTCCATACCTCTTCTCCCTTTAAATAAATACTATTCGGAAAGATTAATTTCGCGAAATCTGTAGAGCGTACATAATTTGCAACACCGTTCCCCACGTACCTTGCTACTGCCGTTCACAGAAATGTTCAAGATAGTTTCGTTTCACGGCAGCCGATTGCCAAGTGCCAATGTTTTAATTAGCAGCCTGAAGCGGACGGTATTTTTGTTTGCGATTCGAGTCGATTACGTGCGCCCACCGCGAGTGCCGTTGACGTTGCGATTACACAGGTTGATTATGCAAGTTCACGGAGTTTTGTTCGCGGAGGATCTGTACGGAACACGGGTGTCGCTGAAACAGAGCGTTGAAAGGATATCAGTTCTGCGACACTTGTAAATTGAATCGCATCGAAAACTACGCGAAGCTACTTTGTGAAATTCAACAACAATTCTTGGAACAATGTGGACTTACTTGCGCACAAATTTCTCGACATGTGCCAAATATAACTTATGTCACGCGTGGACGCGTAAATTATCACGGCGGTCTGCTTATTATTTAACTGAATTATTGAAAAACGTCAGAAATATTTTCATTTGACGCGGGTCCATGGATTCAAGCAGAATACAAGTGTTTTCCTTGCGCTCTGATTATCGTATATAATAGTTTTTGTAATATTGCCAAATGCATGTATATTTTTTTTTATTTGCAAAACGATATAAAAAGACGCTACGAATGAAAGGAACAATCACAACACGGACATGCATTTTCATAGTTTATATATTTCATGGCCACGGATAAAAATCCTTCATTGAACCCTTTGCTAAGTCGTTTCTTTTTAGACATATATTGGAGACCGTGTAAAAAAATATCCAGGATCGATTTACTGTAAAATCGCAGTATTCTCGGCGACGAATTTTGCAAAGAAGGACACTACTAGGCAAGCTGCGTCTTCTGTGTATTCTTTCAGTGTGACAGCCCATCGGATGAGGTCTATATTACGAAAGAGCAACCCACAGGGTGTCTTGTTAGAACTTGTAGATTTAGTGAACGATGGCTAGCGATGACGAAGCATATGATGCTTGCTCAACTTGCGAAAAAAAATTGTAAATCCTTGGGTCGTTGATTTCCCAAATAATCGGTGCGTCCGCCGAATTTACAGAAGGTGAGGGAAGTTTGTACTTCTTGCTAATTTTCTATCGAAAACTGTTCAAAATACCGTTGTAACTTGAAAATAGCGATTGTAAAGACTACGGGAGAAATAAAACGTGGCTAGATAGAAACTTTTTGGTGAAGAATAAAATAGCAACGATATTCGAAAGGGCCAGCGAGTTTGTAGCCAAATAAATACATACATATATTAAAATATCGTTTATAGCGTGGAGACGAGAGTCGATTAAGATTTAAATAATCAAATCGCACCGCCTGTACTATGAAGAAAGAATCTAGGCTTTCGTTTCATGTTTGCGTTCCATTTCTTTCTTTCTACGTTCAATTTCCCATTGTGTTTCATGGGACTATTTTTACCTAGTACAATGACTGAGTAAACTTTAGAGGCTTTACCATTGGAAAATGGACGATTCACTTTTAGAATGTACACCGTGGTGAATGAAACGTGATCGATTGAACGAAACAAATGCTACTCGCTGTATTCCATCGTGATGCAGTGATTGAGAGAAATTGCATCGGTGATTCGAGGAGCAAATCGAAATCCTGCGGAATCATTTTTTCGAAAACAAATCTTCTGCGTGGAATTTTGCAATGTTTTTGTAGACAAATTAATATAGCTGTATTCAAATAAAAAAAAAACTATTATTTTAAAACTTTGTTACCAGTTTGTAAAATTAATGGGTATTCACATTAACAATGTTCGATCGTTCATGTTTGGCATAATTTGAAAAAGCTCAGAATGTTAAGTGACTAGAATGTTCCAATCCGTTGATTTTTGGTTTCATTCATAATGTTATCTAAAATGTTCAGAGAAATAAAATAAAGTAACAATTTCGTTCCTCTAATCACGGATTCAACGAGTGCCAGGCGGTAGCGTTCGTCCATATGGTAATGTTCGGCGTTGTTCAAACCAAAGTAAGGAATCACAGAAAAATTTGTAATTTCATCAAAACTGAAGTAAATGGAACTCTGCTAATGGACAAACGCGATCGGCGCAAAGCGATGAAATTTAAAAAGGATAAACAATTCCCACGCAACGAATCTTGAAAGTAGTCAATATCTAATCAATTCCGAGTATACCGTAGCGGTAGACGATTTAACAGAAAAAAAATTAAAAAGAAAAAAACGAAAAAATATTTAAAAAAAGAGAGAAACCAGTGTAAACAAGTAATGCCAATAACGTTGAATAATGAAACAAGAGGAACAAACCGGAGATGCACTTGTTGAAGTGAATAATGTTCAAGCGAATGATGAAGAATCTTCCATTAGATTGAATATCATTGCAAAGCATCGATTGTAAAACCTAACAAAAAACCGAGAAACAAGCCGATATTGTTATTTCGAAACATACAAGTGGCGATTGAACGATGCGAGGTGTATATACTATATATATATATACACGTATTATTATGTAATTAAACATAGCGATGAGAAGACAAACAAATGTAGCACATATTTTTAAAGAGAAAACAAAAAGGAAGAAAAAATCGTGTTTGAGAAGCGAAACGTCGGGCGGACATATACGCGCGCGGTGCTAATTACGGCACTAATAAGTTAAACGGAGAGAAAAAGAATAAACCGATGAATTTCGATCATCCTTTGTTAATCATAGGCGAATTAATTAATATCAAGCGAGAACGCCAGTCGATAAATCTCTAATCGTAGCGTCTATCTCCGAGGAGCGCTGCTAAAAAGAAAATGATCTTCGATCCTTTACAAAGGGATAGAAGTATACTGACTAACGATGTTTATGAACCAATGCATTTTCATGCCGAAAAACAAATAAAATTTGCAAGTCGGACTCGTACGCCTTTTACTTCAATCCATCCTATATACCCACTATCTCCACGCAATTAGAGCGGAATAATTATAATGTTCCAATATGTACATACATTTGAGTTAATAAAGAATTTAGCAAAAAATGCACGATTCATAGTACTACCCGCGCGTAGTTCGTAGAATGACAGAACAAAACCTTGTCTCGTATCAATGTCACGTATTTATTTGCAATATCGAGATAAAAATTCTTCTTCGATCATTGTTTCAATGATATCATTCATAACATATGTACAATAAATGTCGAAAATTAAGGGTATTCGTAGAGGACTCGAATGTTGCCGATACTTTGGCTGTACACGTAAAAGTGATGCGTTCACATATATCCTTGTTCCTTTATACGGAATCATCTAGGATCAGGAAGAAGCTATCACGTGAACAAAAATATATATCTTTCTTTATCGAGGATATTCTACATACGCGAGTATACACAAATATGATTACACGGATTTCATACAGACTTTGTACAAAGAGTTAACATTACACTTCTATTAGTAGACAGGATTGAAGACACAAAGCGGAAGAACTGTCTTCGATGTTTGTCAGTCGGAAGATATGTTCTCCAAATGAGAAGTTTGCGACGCTTCTTTGTTCGCAACACTTTGCTCCTGCGTGTGTGTTGACTTGTCGGTGTTTGATTTATTGCTGGCAGCGTCCACGCCCTTCGACCATGAACAGCTTCGTCTACCGGGAGACTTTGGCATGGACCAGGTGCTGCTACGAGATCTTCTTTTAGGCGACGTGCTTCGTGATTTAGCTCTGGTCACCTTCACTTTCGACGCTGATCTCTCTCGCCTACGTCTGTAGCGATGTTTGCTGTTATTTCTCGACTTGGATCGACTTCTCGAGTGTGACTTTCTCTTGGACCTCGATTGGCGAGACCGAGACCTGTTCCCCACCGGGGATTTGGACCTGGATTTTGATCTTCCTCGTCGTTTTCTTGATCGTGATCTACTCGTGCTCTTGCTTCGTCTCTTGCTACGTGATCTAGAGTCAGTTCTCACTTTCGATCTGGACCGTGACTTCGACCTCGACTTTCCCCGCGATCTGCACCGTGGTTTTGAACCAGATCTGGACTTTGATCTTGATCGTGACCTCGACCTTGATCTATATCTTGACCTCGACCTTGATCTAGATCTCGACCTAGATCCGCTGAACGAACCCTTGCGACTACGTGACCGTGAGCTTCTGTAGTCGAAAGAATGGTAATCCTGGCCTACTAGATGCGCGAAGTACTTGTAGTACTGCTCGTTATATAAATGAGGATTGAATGTGTGCAGTGCACGAGGATTCCCAGTATTCCGCCACGCAAATCCTCGACCCCTTCCTCGTGAAAAACGACCGCCTCTGGGCATCCCCCTTGGTAAACTAGGGTAAATCATTGGCAGAGCTGCTTCGTAATACCAGGGCTGCGGAAATCGTGGATAAAGAGTTGGATACGGCAGAGATTCCAAGGGTGAGGGTGCTGAAAGATGAAACACAATTATTGATTTTATTCAACACGTTTTACGATTTATGTTAATTATTTTTTTCATTGATAGTTACCTGTAGATGATGATGGATATGTTATATTTTGTTTGAGAACACTCTTTAATTTTTTCGTTTGCTCTTCCGCGCCCGACTCCTCACTTAAACTTGCCGAATTTTCGGAGTCCTTTTTACGTTTTTTCTGTACAAGATACGATTCTCAATTATAATTATACGAGTATAGAAAGATTTAAAAAATTGGTGTATTACCTTTTTCTTCTTCTCTTTTTTCGATTTCTTCTTCTTCAACTTCTTCCCTTTTTTATCTTTCTTGCCGTCTTTTGAATCTTCTTCTGAACTTATATCAACTGTTCCGTCAACTTTATTGTTCTTTTTTTCGTCCTTCCTTGTATCCGTGTTTGTCGCTTCATCTATTTTAATATCATTGTTCTCCACTTTGATCTTGAATCAGAAAATGAATTTCAACCGATTTCTTCGCTAGAAGAAAGATGACAAAACATTTCGTCGACTTCTACCTTTATTCTGTCGAATAGCTCGTCCAAGAGACGAATGCTTTCAAGCTGCCTCTGTGCTTTTATTAATTTCTGCCCTTCTCTAGCTATTTTCATAGAAACTTTATCCTCTTCCTTTTTGCGAAATATAGTTAAAACTTTACGCTTGCGTTTCTCTTCCCGTTTCTTTCGTCTACCTTCTTTAGCTATACCTTCGGCCTCTTCTTTCTTTCTAAAGGGGAAAATATACGAAATGTTGTACATATTTTGTATGTAATGTCTACAGTCGCGATCCTAATGACTAATTACTTCAATTCTTCACGACGTTTCTCTTCAGCTTCTTCCTTTCTGCGAAGCCGTTCTGCCGCCAACGTATCCTGTGCTACAAGACGTTTCCTTTCGAATTCTCTGTGCGCAACAGAGCTATCGCTCATGTGTTTCGTTTTATCAAAATTGATCTACATTAAAAATAATCGTCAGAAAAATGATACTCTTTATTCGAACACTAGAATTGTACATAATTCATACAGAAAAGTTTGCATCGCGAACGCACCTTAACGGCTGCAGTGAATGCATTCTCTCCTTCTTTTTTAAGAAGTTTCATCCCGCGCATTGCATCCATAGCTCTAACAAAATCCATGTATTCAACGTATTGGATGTACGCATCGAAAAATATTCCATCTTCGTAGCTAAACTTATTTATGTTTGTGTTAAGACGCATTCTACATCTATAAGAATCAGCGGCAGGTACGTCTATTCTCCTAAGTATTCCCCATTTTTTGAAGATCTTACTGATCAGCGACTCGCTGGGCATAGTCGAGCCATCTTCGATGAACCACTTAACGGGCAGGCCCGTTATGTGTATAGTGTCAGGCCTTTCTCCAGGCTTCAATTCGTTCATATGCTTGGCATCTCTGAAGTAAGAATCCCAACTATGCCTCGTTGGAAAATCATCCTTTGTCTCTGCCGCACGGACTTTCAATACATTGGGGAATCCAGACAGATTCAACCGTTGGGAGTCCAATCTTGCAAGAACACGCTGCAGTCTGCATCTGTCTTGCAAGTCTCCTTCCAATCTGATAAATTCCAGCGTGCTCTTGGCTACCTTCAGAGATGCAAACTCGTCCGGTAATATAAGGGCACGTATCTTCTCCATTACTTCCCATGTTGATATTGTTTTGCCTGTTCATATCGCAGTTAATTTTCTGTAAAAACCTACTATGCTAAAAGATATTGCGTGTAATTCTAGATTTGCACAGAATTCAAAGTAATAATGCTGTTCCCTGTCACAAAAATTAATATCGTTAATCAATTCAATTTGATAAACGCATTTTATGTGCCTAGATGAATCTCGTGTGTTTACTATAAAAAGAAAAAAATGGAAATGCATACTATATGACACAAGCGATAACAGTCAGTTCGAATCAAAAGTCACTCGATATACAATTGAAAGAAATGAGTCGGACGATAAATCGAAGGTTTGCCAAAGGGCTTTAAATATAAATGTGTATTAGCAATTCTTTGTAAATAAATAAAAACGCAGATAGCACAAGTTAAGGTATCATGTGTCGCTATTTTTACCTGGAACTTTCAGTTGTGGAAGATTAACAGAAACGTTTATCTTTGCAACTGGTTTTAAGTAAAGCGCGCGTGGTGAATACAGTGGCACGATATCGCTAAGATCCCTACAGCTTCGAAATTGGTTAACAACCTCACTACTGGAATGTTCACCTACCTTCTTACCATCGCTCATTATTAAACAAATGTACAATCTATATAAATGGAAGGACGCGAGATCGGGAAATGCGGTAAGTGAAAAGTACGAAATATCGTTAAAATATCTATCTTACGACAGAGTGAAACCCAATAAGATGAAAAGCATTCAGTAGAGAGGTTGTATATCCATTCGAAACGATTGAGAAATCTTCCTTTGGAGCCGAGAGAAATTCCTCTTCTTCACTTCACCGTTAAATATTCTTTTCGTTCACCGCGACTCGGACTCACTCTCGCCGTATTTACATTACCCGTTCACCGTGTTCAATTTCATTTACAAATCAGAGGAATCATTTCAATCTTTCGCGTTTCTGTCAAGTTTCACCAATCGGACACTGTAAATATACAAGAAGTCCAACGAAGGCACAAGACAACAGATCCTACGATGGCACCATCCACGGCGGAGTCCAAAAATCGTTGCGTGTGTCGCGTGCATGTGCCAAGAAAAAAAAAAAACGTCGTCTAGGGAATTTTGTTTTTTACCTGCACGAGGAAACACGAGTCCATTGGACGTTAGATGAATGAAAATGCATACCGAGCGCCATTTGTTTGGACGCTGAATTTTCGGTCAGTTGCATTCGGAAAGTGCGGCGAGGTGTTTGGTGAAGTTGGAGGGAAAGGTGACGCGCGTATTGTTCGCAAGGTGCACGCGGGACACGATTATGTGAGAAAAAGAAATTGCAACACGGAATACCGCGGGATCACGATGCGCAACAAATTCTGCACGCCGAATTATTATTGTATCCTGTACAGCCGTACGCCGTGCTCGTAAAAATCCGCGCTATTTACGATCATCAAAAATCGACAGGGTTCGATTTCTGTTTCACGGGGAAAAAGGAAAACGAAAAGGAGCACAATGTCTCTGAGCGCGAGCGCGGAAAATTTATCGTCGGAAGGGCAAGTAAGTGATCTACAGGAATTATTATAATTTTCCATGAGTGACTCATAAGGCATTGTATCTTCGCGGTACTGCTGCACAATTAATTGGCTTTCGTTCAATTATTTTGTATTTTATTTATACCCGTGTCATTTTCTAAAGCGCCGTAAATAATGCACGATTCCAACGATGCAGAGAGAAAAGCGCGTCGAACATTACGTGCACGTAATTCTATTGTAGGTGGTCGATATATTTAAGTGCAATTACGTTCGTTAATTGATTTTAATATGCAAACTTTAAGCGATTTACAATATTATTAAGGGTGAATGCAAAATGCTGGCCGATGCACTCTCACTCTTTGTTCAATTTATTGCAGTTACATATCCAGCCACTCCCATGATCATTGCAATACCTCATTCACATTTTTTTATTTTAATCGAACCATATTGTAATCGTGTATAGAGATATTTTGCAACTGTTTATTGCTACAGACTGTTAAATAATGCCACGATAGATCAAGCGAATAAAAGTGTAATCCGCATGAATGATAGATAGGTATACAATGGATGAACTTTTGTATTTGACAGAATAGTGAAAGGTGCATGTGCCTTGAATTGGCGCTCGAGGGTGAGCGTCTATGTAAGGCAGGGGATTGCAAATCTGGAGTGGCGTTCTTCCAAGCAGCAATTCAAACTGGCACAGATGACTTACGAATCTTAAGTGCAATTTACAGCCAGTTAGGAAATGCGTATTTTTATCTCGGCGACTATGTGAAAGCAATGCAATACCACAAGCTGGATTTGACTCTTGCCCGTAATATGGGAGATAAATTGGGGGAAGCTAAATCCAGTGGAAACTTGGGAAATACATTGAAAGTAATGGGTAAATTTGACGAGGCTATGATTTGTTGTAAGAGGCATTTGGAAATTTCCAGAGAGATTGGCGATAAGGTGTGTATATATTCAAATTTAACTATTATTTTAGGCTTTTGATAACTGTTCTTTTTATCGGTTACTTTAAATTAATTTCTTCTTTGCAGCTCAGCGAAGGTAGAGCTCTGTACAATTTGGGGAATGTTTATCATGCTAAAGGCAAGCAAGCTGGTAGAGTAGGCCATCAAGATCCTGGAGAATTCTCTGACGATGTTAAACAATATTTGCAACAAGCTGTTCGTTATTATGAGTAAGAGAAAACGAAAGAATCAAATATTCCGAACTTTCATTATAATGTGTTACAATTATAATGTTAATGAAACAAATTCTTGCTGCAGAGAAAACTTAGAATTGATGAAGGAATTGGAAGACTCTGCTGCTCAAGGCAGAGCATGTGGAAACTTAGGAAATACGTTTTACCTGCTGGGTGATTTTCAGCAAGCAATTTATTACCATAATGAGAGATTAAAGATTGCCAAGGAATTTGGAGACAAGGCTGCGGAGAGACGGGCGAACAGTAATTTAGGAAATTCACATATATTTCTTGGCGAATTTGAGAAAGCTGCGCAACATTACAAGTGCGTATATTCGTTACATTTCCACTGTCGATAAAGCATTAATAATTTGATCTATTAACATAATTTGATATATTATTCATCTCGTTGTACTTTAGGAGAACTCTAGTCCTTGCACAAGAATTAGAAGACAGAGAGGTGGAAGCACAGGCGTGCTATTCTCTAGGAAATACGTACACTTTACTCAGAGACTATACAACCGCAATTGAATACCATTTGTGGCATCTAGAAATAGCCCAACAGCTTAAAGATCGTGTAGGCGAAGGCCGTGCTTGTTGGTCTCTGGGAAATGCATATGCTGCAATGGGTAATCACGAGAAAGCATTGCATTATGCCAATTTACACTTGAACATCTCGAAAGAGCTTGATGATTCAATGGGACAAGCTACTGCACAAATGAATGTTGACGATTTACAAAAGATCCTGGGATTGGAGAAGGGACAGCAAGAAAATAACAAGGAAAACATTGCACAGAAACATTTGACCAACACTGGCTCAAATATAAATATATCTTCGCCATATAGATATAGACTTAGACGGCAAAGTATGGACAACTTAGATCTCATTAAGGTAACTTGAAAAAAGAATACAATTCTACAACGGATAGTACCGATGTTGAACCACTGGTTAACAAACGAACGTAATCATTTTATTCAGCTTACGCCTGACGCAAAATTAAAGGAACAAGCGGAATCTCAAACTGACAAAAGTAACAACGCGACGCCGCAATTCGCTCAAAAAGAGGAAGACAATTTCTTTGATGTTCTGTCTCGTTTTCAATCCGGTAGAATGGACGATCAACGCTGCGCGTTAAACATAAATCGCAAACAGAAATTGATAACGATCACGCCTGAAGTGTGCGAATTGGAAGATAAGTACGTATATATTTTTATGCAAAATTTACGTTTTCGAATCATACCTTATGTTAATATAAACTGCCTACATTTTCAGAGACGGAGAAGATTTATTGGAATTGATTGCCGGTATGCAAAGTAAAAGAATGGATGAGCAACGAGTAACACTACCTTACTTACCTGGCCTAAACAGCAATCAAGATTCCGACGATTCGTTTATTGAGATGTTAGTAAGGTGCCAGGTACGTATCTCATATTACTATATTACTTTATTGTACATTGATTGATTGGATCAAATATCTAAATGTGAATGAATCGGAATTAGGGCTCACGTTTGGAAGATCAGCGAAGCCCTCTACCAGCGGCGTCAGCGGTGCACGATGCTGAAGAAGAGCATAACCAAAGATCTAATGGGACTACTCAAGCAGGTTCGACTGTTCCTGAAGAGGATCTTTTTGCTTTAATACAAAGACTACAAGCAGGTCGAATGGAGGATCAAAGAGCCTCCGGTCCTGGGAAAACCTGTTAAAGCATTAATATTTGCAATGAGTTCTATGGTAATGAACTTACTTAAAATTCTACTGCTCGTTCCACGCGACTCTTCGTTGGCTTCTTTTATGATTTACGAAACGTTTCAAGGCTTAATTTCTGTATTCCCCTTACAGCCTATGAAATCATTGTGCGAGTATGATTCAAGTTCTAGGAAACTGCAAGGTACTCTTATATACCGTCCATTAATATTGGTTTCCCTCTCTACACTAACATAACATGACAATGTAGCATTCTTTTTTTTCTTCTTTATGTCTATAGTACGCTAACTATAGTAAATGTAATAAATCTTCTCATTTTTTTTTCTTTTTCTTTTCAATTGCTTGAGTATCCGTAACATGGTGCCAAATTCTGTACGTACAAATCTAAGTTATTCGTACAGGCGATCGAGGGGTAACGCGCGACATTAAATAGAAAATCTTTTCTTATGAAAATTCTCGTAAAGTACATCGTTATTGTTTTGCGGTTCGAATTAAAGAGTTATTGAATAATTCGTAATGCAAACAAAAATTGATAATATTATATACACTGCCAGGAATCGTAGGAATATTTCTCAGAAAAGTTGGTTTGTCATCGCGACTATGGAATAGTAGGAATTTGATTGATCTGGCATTATTTCGTGCACATCCGGCAATTTATTTAGCCAAACTTATATTTGCGAATCGCGGTGTAGTTGTTGATGAAATTGGTGCCAAAAGAATTGACACGGCATTTAAATATCAAGTATTTAAAAAAGAATAGAAATTGTTGGGCCGTGCTGTTTATATATATACTTCCTGTATTTACCATTTTCTCTATTGTACGCTGTTAAACGTACATAAATCAATCGAAGTCTGTGACACGTACAATTGTAATAATTTATAATGAACGTTACCATTTCCATTGATTACGATATTGTAATCAGTCTTCACCGTTCATGTACTTTGCACATTCCAAGTAGACGGAATGTTAACGATTTATTCTTGGATAGAGACTGGATCGATGATGATCACGATATCATCTTTAATTCCAAATAGTACCTACCTAAATTCTATAGTAATATGGATGTTCCAAAGCACTGAAACTTACGAACGAACTTAATTATACATAAGGGAATTCCGATTTACGTGGATTCTCGAAACTTACAATTTGATACAGCTCGTCTGTATCGCCTGATCTCCTCGTGTTCCAAAAACTTTAAGAAGACAAATACATGCATACCCTGCATTTGTTTAAAAAAAAAAAAGAAAAAAAGAAGGAACATATACAACATTCCATTGAATAATCCCATTGTATTTATATCCCTTAAAAGGTACCTTACCGATAAGTAATTTAATTAATGTAAATTCTCCGAGTTATTTATCTCTGAATACGCGTTCAGACGTTTATCGAGAAGGGAACGCTTCAGTTAACAATTTTGTAGGAACAAAATCGAAGAGAGGAGCAATGCCTTAATAAGTTTTTGCAATTCTATCGACCTATACGATTTCTGTATATGCATCTCGAGGCTAAAGCGTTTCACGCCTAATTACTAATTAATATTTGCCGAGACCTAAAAGTAACTGCGAAACTTGACTATAAAACTAAACCGAGCCCGATCGAGCGAGTAAAAAAAAAAAAAAAACAAATGCATACCGTTCTTAGGAAGAAACAATTAGTGTCGTGTATAATGAAGAAGAAAAAAGAAAAGGAACAAGAACTAATTGTAATTCCTGTATGTACGAATTGTAGTATTATCTTACTTGTGGCTGAGGAAACTATATATATTGCTAAGTGAATCCAAACAGAAATGAAAACGAGTTGAATAAAAACCACGTTCCAATTGTGTAAACGTACAAGCTCATCGTTCATCATTCTTCGTCATGGATAGAGAAAGAGATCGAAGTAACTATTGATTCGTTATTGAGTTCAATATATAAATAACGAGAGATTGATAACACTATTTTTTGTAGACGTTACATTTGTACTACATTCTATATCTTTAATATATGTTTAGTTTCGTAAGGTTCGCGGCGTCGTTACAGCGAGCTAAGTACTAACGAGATAATAGTGTTTCTTTGAACTGTAATATTTTTTACGGAGCCTGTTTTCGGTGCGGGATCGCATCGTCCCATCTTCATACAGTTATGTATAATACAGAGATTCAATAAAAATATATATATACTTTTTCCACAAAGCCGGGATTATTTCATTATTTCCGTCAACCCTGTGAAGCGTTTTATTTATAATATAATGCGCGAACGATCGTCTTTTCATTAATGGAGAAACGTGTGGAAAAATGTCCAAAAAACCTACAGAATCAGTATTCGAGACGGCTGCGGACGATTCGTTGTGGCTGGAATGGTCAGACGCGGTGTTGAATAAAGAAAACTGGACAGCTCCAAAAAGTAACGAGGGTAAATTATTCTTCTCTTTCCAAATTTCATTCACAACGTTCTTCCTAGATGGGCCAGACGGCCTGTTTCGCGACACGCGACTCGTTCAATTGCCATCATCTTTGGAACCTCACGAATGGATCAGAGCGAAGGATTTGCCCAATCTAACTGTGCGTTGGCTTTATAAATCAATTTACTTACGTTCGTTATCCCCAGAAAATATTATCAGACCACGATTGCAGGAGTAATTTTCAATTCAGGAACCGTTGACATTATTCGTCCCAACGTCGGAGTATCCAGACTTTATCGCCAACAACGAACACTTATTGCACAGCGAAGTAATCCAAATCCTCCCAGAATATTCGTTATTAATTCTCCCACGGACGATCACTCTCCGCCCCCGATCTAGAAATACACGATCCTACGTATCTGTTCCGATGCTGCACGATCAATAACAAGTAGCACGTTGAAAGGGAAAACGAAGTTTAAAAAAAGAAAGGAGCGTGGTCGTCCCCGAAGAATCGCAATACGGTCCACGATTGTTCGAGATCGCGGTAACAATCGGTTCAAGCGTGCAAGGCCGACCAAGAAGTGGCCCACTCGTAATTGAACGTGGTTCAATTAAGGAACGACTTTCAGTTCTCGCGATGGTTTATTTCCGCGGTAATAAATCTTCAGTACTGCGGCCAGGATGGATTGGAAGTAAGTGGCGAGAACGGGAATTTCGTTTGGAATGGCCGGGACCAATCTTGGCAGGGCTGGTTGAACGTGTACTCGATGAACAAAGCGGGCAAAGGGGTGCAACATCGGCCAATTACAAATCCGAACGGTACGCTACCGGTGTCCTTACTAATCCCCTTTTCTTAGTTTGGATACGAATTATCGACATTGTCCGCGAAGTGTTGCCATTCAATTAGGCGATTAATTGTTTCGTTCGGGGGTGTTGCTTGTCCGTTACCACTGGGAGTAAATCACGATGGCATCTCTCGGCCTCTCTTATTACTATTTTACTATTATTAGTAAAAATTTACGTGTTTGCGACGATCGCCAAATTTTTAAATTGACCATCATTTTTCGTTCGCAAAATAACTGTGCGTGGGTAATGAATATATAGATTGTTCTATTACGTTGAAGGGAAATACATCGTCAGACTGTACTTTTTGGGAAGATGGCGTCGAATTGTTGTAGATGACATGATACCACTGAATGCGAAAAAGTTACCCCTCTTACCTCGAACGTCGTACGACTTCGAATTGTGGCCGATGCTTCTGTCGAAAGCGCTCTTAAAGATAGCCTCCCTGACCTGGTCCGAGGGTCACGAGATCATAGATTTCCACCCTGTCGCTTGTTTAACCGGTAATGGACGGCAATAAAAGAAATCCATGGTCGCAAGGCAAAAATTAAACTAAAATATGTTATCCCTTCTCGTCCCTTTGCGTCTTTCGTGAAATGCAGGATGGGTTTGTTTGGAATTAAACGTGGGATACATGTCCCCCGGAGACAAATGGGACTTCTTAAGAAAATACGCGGACCATTTCGAATGGCAGGACGAAACGGAACGAGAAAACCAGGGTTAGCCGCATACCTTCACTATTTATGCATCCTTGGGTTCTGTTTGTAGTTTCAACCCTTCGCAAACAGGAGCTTCCAGGTCTGGGAAAAGCAAGGAAGCCAAACCGTCTAAGGAAACTGTGCGAACGAAAAAGTCGAAGGACACGGATCGTACTGATGTGTCGAAAAAAACGAAGAATGCTGCTTCAGGGCTGAAAGCATTAGCCAAGCCCCAACCGGTGACTTTGTTTCTTGGTTTGGAAGATATGAAAGAAGTTGCGGCCGATGAAGTGCCCGACTTAGCTCCCTGTTCGAGCCATTTTATTCATGTCGCTCAGTCCCGCGATGTTCCATTGGATCCCAAAAACGTACGTTTAATATGCTTAGGAATTCAATGTACAAAATGATATGGGCAACGAAAGTGTTCAAATGAATCGCAGATGAAGCCCCCGTTGGCAAGGTGGAAGCTATATCGCTGGTTGAAATGGGCGATCAGCGAGGGTAAAATCGATCCTGTCGAATATTTCTTGCCGATTCGATCGCTGAAAGTTGTCAGCCCTTTGAAACAGTACAAGGAGAGTGTGATTAACAGATACGGTGCCGCAAGTTCGACGGAAAGCGTTCAGAACGGTGACAACGTAGGCAAAACGAAAATAGATCAATCGGACGCGAAGAGCAGGGCTCGCGAAAAATTGCAGATTGCCCAAAAATCAGCTACAGTCGAGAAAATACAAGATATTAGTTTCTGGGCGGACTTCAACAAAATTGAGCCCTTTATAAAAAACGTTCAATTTTTCTATAAACTGGATTATTTCCAGTACACCGCCAGGCTATCGGATCGCTTCGGCGCTAAGCAACAAAACGGGCAAATATCGGACACGAAAAAGGGGAGCAAGAAGGGCAGCAGAAAAAGTTCCCCGGTCAGAGCCACGTTTGAGGATCCAGAATTTATCGATACACACGACTGGCCGCAGAAAATGTCTAAAACGAGAAACGAACCACTGTACATCTTTACCGATTCGTTGGAGGAAAAATTCTTTCTCATTAATTTCTCCACGTTTCAATTATCCGTGGACATCGCCAAGGTAAACGGGAACGAGAATGGAACATCGAACTCCACGACCATATTGAGAGGAAAGAAAGACTGTCTCAGTATAGAAAAACACAATTGGTTTCGAAGAGCAGAAAAGTCAAACTGCTTGATCTCTATTGTAACCGCTGGAACGAAATCGAATGTGTTGGAAATAGATCGCGGAAGGCACCTGTTACGACTGTACTGTCATTCAGAATCCGATTCTGCCACGTCCATCTCTTCAGACACGATCTTCCACGTTGGCGACAGAAGGAGAATGTATCAGTTGATGTCAACGGAGTCTGAATCCGTCGATCGCGTCGCGAGACTCATTAGCAATTCCGTCAGTAACGCGTATCAATCGTTCGGCACCGAAAAATATTCAGAAGCGTTGAATAATTATTACAGGAGCTACCTGCCACGCGATGGAACCTCGACGAAAGAGGACAAACAGTTGCACAATCAGATACACGATTACTTCATAGAGGAAGAGGTTCAATTGATAAGAAAAATCATGCCCGAAAGGGATGTCCCGGCTGTGTTACGATCTTTGAGAATATTCTTTCTGGATCCTAGTATCGGTTTGGAGTGTTTCAACGCAGTCTCGATAGTCTTGCAAGATTCGCGTGAATCAAATGTAACGAGGGGCACACAAGAATACGACAGTAAGTACGACACTAGCGGACGGTCGAGCGTAAGTAAGCTTCCCAATGAACGTCACGCTGCAACAATAATTCAATCGTTCTTCAGAATGATAATTATCAGAAAGTACAAGCAAATCCATAATCCTAAACACGAACAACATCAAACGGTTTTGGATAATTTACTTAAAGTTGTGGAGCTGTTCAATTACAATAAGCAAGAATTATTGGGAAATCAATTATTCAGAAACGTTCTGACGCATCATGATAAATTGTACGATATCTATCCATGTTCTAAAGACTTCGAATACACCTTGCAAATGCATGAATTGTCAGGCACGATTCAGAACGCGGAACAGAATCAATGGTTGCCCATCGCGAGGCTCGTGGTGAATCCGCAAATGACAGAAACTGTTCTCGCCAGTATCGATTTATTCGTTAACTTACCTAGGTACAGCGTGCGTGTCTTCAACAACGAGACCGGCCAAGAGATATTGCGAGTGGTGAATAATGTGGTGCCGACTAGGTACGCGCAAACAAAATTGGGCTACACTATTTTCTGTTACGGCTGGAGCGAAGATCGCACGTTCAGAGATTTACCGTACCTGTTGAACATAGTTAGCGTAAAAGGGCGGCCCATGTTTCAGTTTCTTAAGGACGAAACCACGCACCCGACCATTGCAATGCCTCCTGTCTTGATGATAGAGGAATTATCGAACAATTACATTCCTAATTCGGAAAACTTTATTTCCAAGTGGATCGTCCGAATAGTGAAGTCATGCGTCGTGTCGTTTCGATTGAGAGCTTCGTACGATAACGTCAGGATGAGATTCAGCGTGGCCGACAAGAAGAATCGTGTACTGGCCCAAGTGAAGGGAACTTCTGTCGTCATATTGCCCGTGGCGTATTTGGATTTCACGCGAGAGTCCGAGAAGTCCGGGCTTCGCGAGAGAAACAGCGTGGACGGTGAAAATAACAACGATAACAATACGGAGGAAACATTTGGCGAGGAGAGAATCGACGTGGACGAGGACACGAGCAATGAGGATTTGTCAGAGCACACGACTTATTATGCGGAGGCTTCGATACTTGACGATAGCTGGCCATTGACGAGGGCAGAATGGAGCATCGTTTCGGAGTTTAAAGTGAAGCCAACGGGCTCTCTGATTAAAACGAAACTGCCTCATTCTTGGAGTGCAGGAAAGCTGTCGAAGACCGAATCATTGAAATCGAGGTCTGAATCGATGAGGTCGAAGAGGGGTTCGAAGCCGTCTGTGAGCAGTGGCCCTACTCTGGAATCGCCTTACTGGATTCTTCAAGTGGTTACTGACTCTGAGAGCGGTTTGGAGGTGAGGCGACGCAATTGTTCTACCTGTACAGACTTCGAAAATATTTTGTTGTTATTTATTTATTCGTGAAATAAATTGGTAATAAATTATCGCTGCTATTTAAAAGCTTTCACTGATTTAATTATCAATGATAATTACGCTTTCGATTGACATCACAGATATTCCAAGACAGGAGAAGGGAAAACGAGATAGCGAGGATGAAGGAAATGTGGGCAGCAGAGAACCCTGATAGTTTGCAACGCGGCAGAGAGCTCCGTGAAGCGTTTATAAAGAAGCACGAAATTCAGCCAAAATCGTCGACGTGTTCCCTCGAACGTGACCCCTCTGGCCTATCCGAAAGATTATCGTTAACGAAGTCCAGTCAGAAATCGTCCACCATGGACATCTTTCAATCACAAACGTCAACGATTTCTCTAGAAGGAAGAACGTTGAAGGCGCCTCCATCTCTTCGAAGACTTCCCCCTTTGGATTTGTCCATCTACGAAGAGAAAGAGGACATATGCGCCCGACCGTTTGTAAGAACGGAATCGAACGAAAAGACAGAAAGAGATATGCGTGTGCTGCGCATCTTCGAAGCTGAACAAGGGTACGCAGACTTTTTGAAGGAGATGGAGAATTTGATAGAGAAGCAGAAGGAACGATATCGAACTCTGTACGGCGATTACGAGGACGCTTTTTGGGAGAGGCGAGTGGATCTGGAAAACGCGTACGAAGCTCGACAAGCATATATTAACAGTATGAAACTTATACCCGCTTCGACTGTTAAGTCTGCCAGGAATAAAAAGAGCAAGGCATCTAAGAAGACTTAGGCGTCTGATCGTTAAGTTGATGAGTTGGTTTATGGTCAACGATGCTAGCTGAAACGTGAAACTAATTGTTCGACGAGGCTGGATAACTTGATGGAAGTCGTTAAACTGAATGCAACGATATTCTTGTGTTTGGGATACGTAGCGATAGTTTGCAAAATGTTAATGGTTAGAATGAAACCAGTCTTACATTTTTAAGCAACTGTCGCTCGTACGGTAGTAAACGTTGTGCAGTCGCAGACTGTCTGTTCACGATTTTAATGCCATTTATTTAATATTTATTTAAATTCCCTGCTTAAAACGATGTTTTAAAAATATAAGGCAAGGTTCAATTTTAGTCATCGGTGCCTTGTCAATTATTAATCGACCATCCTCAAACATATTGTCATCTAGTCTACTGTAGTTTACCCCTCGTTAATTTAATTAAATACACTTTATTGCTGACAATAATGAATCCTGTAATCATAGGAAGTGCCTCAACTCCAATTAAAAGTATCTACTTTAGACCTAAAAACGCTGCGCTAAGTAAGTGTACCTATAACGCAATGTATACACCAGCGAAAAATATCTAATAAACGTTCAATCGATCGGATAAGCATTCAACCACGTTTTCGAACCTCGTATACAATCCTTATCCGGCCATGCCACAATTTCCAATCTTTAAAAGCCCCTGATATATTTCCCAACGTCCCACTACACGTTATGATTTACCGCGTTCACGATTGCACTTAGCAAAAAGTGTCTCTAATTACCGCTTGAACCTTGTCCTTACTAATCGCTCGAACCACCGGCGTCATGCATATTCCTGTGCAGCGGCATTCCTCGCTCGGATTCCACCCGGTTACACCAGCTAGTACTCCACGAAACGAGCGAACCTCGTATCGCGAATTAAATGATAACGATCGATGATTCAGCGGGGTGGTCTTAAGCAAGCGGCGACGATTTTTCATCGCGACTATCTAGATCGGCGGTCGGTCAGGGACACGCTCGCGATACATTTTCGAACGGGATGGAATGAAATTTCGTGGCGAAGCCGATGTTTGCATACCGGCGACAGGTAGCCTGTGGTGCATCGCGAAGAGAGGACCGTCGACGGGGCACCTTTTAATGACGCGTTCCCCGCACGCATAAGGAGAAGAAAAGTACTCCGATCCGTTCCGTTCATTTTTCACACGGGACCAGTCCTCGTCGTCTAGCAAGATTATTACAAAACTGCGCGGGGAAGAGGTCTAGGTTAAGCGCAAGAACATGTACAGCATCGGGGAACGACGTACAAAGTGGTTCGACTTTATCCCTCGCGGGTTTAATGTATTCGTTCATTTAACAGTTTCGATTCAGGGGCGAATCGGCGGATACGTGAATCGAATTTACGTCGCCGGCGTGTGTAATGTGCAAGCGAACGATGGATCTGTGTCGTGGATAAATCAATGGTTGCCAATAGAAATCAATAAAAATTCGCAGAAATTAATAGGAGTCGGGAAAGAAGAATCGAGCCAAATAAACGAAAAGTCCGGTTACTTGTTATACGTTAACGCGGGCACAATAAAATTACTCGTTGCACTCTAGCTTCGACTGTAAAATATGCCAAAATATGTAAACTGAAAATCGTCGGGCAGTGTCTGACACCCTCCAAGAGTTCGTTATCTGCAACGGGTTATCCAGCAAGAACTTTTCCTTATTAGAATCAGAATCCACCGCGATCTAATGATTCCATTAACTAAACCCACACGAACAGAACAACCATTCGTGTTACGAGATCTCACTGAAGCATTTACAAAACGCGATGTACAACGATGCACCGTGCACGTTGATTGCAGGTGCATCCGCGCCTGCAGGCTATTCACTACTTTCCCGTGCTGCATATTCGCGAGCAGTAGCTCGCCGCCTGTTTCGCGATCCCGTAATCAGTGTCGATCGTGTTTGTTGGCCGATCTTGCGTGTCGTCGAACGAATCACGATCGGTGTGGTAAATTTTACGAAGCATTGATTCACCTCATGTCGATACACGTGTACACATAGATGTATATGTATCCTGCGCGTGATCCATCTGTATCGCGAACAAGTAGCGGATAAGATTAAGACTTATCGGGGGAAGTTATTTCTATTAACGCGGCTCTGCCTGGACAGATTTAATTAGGGGTATTCATGAATGAAACGGATTGAAGCCACGAAGGATCGATTTTCTAAAAGGGAGCCCTCAGACTCTGTGGGAAGATAAGAGGCCCAAACTGAATCAAATATCTCGTTGAAAAGAACAAATGCATTATATCGAATGAAATCCTTGCATTTATTCTATAGTATTCTTAGAATTTTTTCTCACGGATTGACGGCGGAGTCGTATTTCTCCCGACGTTTCGCGATTTCGATTGCACTAAATGTTGTACAATTTTCAAATCGATTCTCGTGACAGAAGCTCATGCATGCATATGTCTTTTCCAAGACACGAGATAAAGGCTGAATTTACCATTGGATTATTCCGCATCATCGTGACTGTTAGTTCAGAAAGCCAACTTCTTGTCATTCGAAGTTATCGCCGGAACTTCCCCGCGCACAGTGATTGACTTCGGCGTTGCAAGGAAACTGCCAGTCCACCTTTGTTTCTGCATGCCTCGTTTGCCACCAGGCATCCGAGACGCAAATAAAAGCTCGAAAGTAATCTAGTTCTGTGAAACACGAATTCTATGGACCTATTACTATGCCCATTGCGCCGATTCTAATAAATATTTCTGTTAAAAGCGCCAAACAACGTGCCGATAATTCAAGGATGTACCCCGTTGAATTATTCCTCGAGCAGCCTGGCTGTTTAATGAACTCTGTTGCTATTTTCCATCGGCCAGCTAACAGAATGTTTGCCAACTATAAAACACACTGGGCGCATCAACGTTGGTTTAAAGCTTCCGCGGGTAAATGAAGCGGCCGCACAATCAGCAAAGCTTACCTGCGTATCCACGGTTCGTTTCTCGTTTTACGATCGCTAAACGGGCAGCTGGCTACTGGAACGAAAAGGAACCCCGGAAAAAACGAGGAAGAGAAGGAAGAAAAGAACAAACGTGGTCGTCGTTAATCATCGTCAATCTCGAGGCGCGGCGTTGTATTAGAGACGGTCGACGATTTTCATCGTCGTCGTTCAAAATCGTGTCCGCGAATCGGAAAATCGTGCTTTACGAGGCACGTTTATCAGGAATTTCTCGCCGGTGGAAGCCGCAAAGGCTCGCCACATGATTTATGCGTCCCCGTTAGCTCTCTGTGCCATCTTTCGCCTATTCTTTCGCGACTTAAAACCCTGTCGCACGCTCGCGATAAATTGTGAATTCGACGCGGGTATTCACGGAGAAATTTCCTGCGTGAAAAGGTTGTTCGTTTGAGAATTAAGATCGTTGCGCTGTTTCGATAGCGATTCTATGCTTCTATGACGAGATAAGTTCGATGCTGTTTGTTCGTGATATAATTATAAATCGATTGATCCATGTTTGAGTGTATTCGCTTGTCGTTTATTTTGCTAAGAAATGTTAAGGTTATTCGAACCTATAGATCTGTTATTACGAATGTTCTCTTCTTTTCTTCTTAATTTTTTGATGCCGAGGCAACGATGTTGAGGCAAGTAGCGTCCTTGCTGACCATTCATTGTAACAAGGAAAATAGGGAAATAATGTTTTTTCCCGATGTTAACCCCTGATCTCCGTGTCAAGGAAACTTGGTAGTTCTGCATCTTATTGTTATTGCTGCCACCCGCATGCGACTTCGAATTGGATTACGTAACGCTAATAAAAAGATCAAAGAAATTATACGCCTGCACAAACGACGATGCCTAAGAAATTGTGTTTCTCTGCGCAATGTGGATTATATTAAAACAAAGATATATTCCATTCATAAATATGTACGAATAAATACCATACGAATATGGTAGATTGTACGTAGTATAAATTTATAATAATTGCGATAATCGAACGTGCGTGTAAATGGATTTGCCCTACTATATATGTATATTCGTAACGGAAAAATGTGAGAGAGCGATTTCGGGAACGGTTCATCATATAACAATGGATGTTATTAATCGAATCGACCGGAAGTGTTGGCTTCTTAACACGATTATTGGTCCAGAACGCAGAGGCCAATGTCGTTTGTGTTTCTCAATCGAAGTTTAATCCTCGTTCGATAACAACCATCTGTAATTAATTGCGAGAGTCCGTTTAATTAGAGCGTTTCGAGTTCCAATGTTTGTGATTGTTCATTAACACTCATTGCATACCTAAAATATCTCATCGACGTTACATAAAATGATACATTTCTCAAGGGAAGAAAAATGTTAGATTGACAAAAAACCCCCCTGAGAAGCACATCCAAATGATTGGAGTGTTGAACCCCCGGCAAACAATTATAAAAAGAAAACAAGCGCATAATTTAAAACCTCTTCTACATCTTCTTTTAGATCTCACGGGCATTATGAAAACATCTCTCGGCTCTCCACCCCTTCCCATTAATTACATCTCCCCTTCAAAGGAAAAGGCAGCAACGAAAAAAGATAAAATACGTGTATACCCGGTGACAAGCGGATCCCTGAAAAGAAAAAAAGCCACGAAAGAAAACGAAACACCCAATTTACCACCTCCACCGTGTCGCCCCGTCACGTTCCGAAGTTTCCCCTCCAAACTCTCGCCTCCTCATTCTCGAGACGAGATCGAATTTACACGCATGGTAAAACCCTCCGACATTACCCCATCACGTCCAAAAATAAAAATCGTCCCAACCCCTCGCGTATACATCCACCTAGTCGATCGAACTGTACGTGTTCCGTTCGCTAAATGTGTCCCCGGTTCACGCGTGCCTCTGCACGCGTCGCCGTGCACGCACACACTCGATCCGTTCTGTTGACAGGGACGAAGAAAACGGCGCGACGCCGAGCGTCGCGACGGGGTGGGACCATCGGCGTTCTCCTCTTCGAGTTCCCTCGGCCGTCAGCTGGACGTGGCCGCGATGCAGAGCGTGGAGGGAAAAGACTTGTGGAGGGAAGGAGAGACGCGAAGACGAGGGAAGAGAGCCTCTTCTCTCCAGATGAGCCCTCTCTCGGAGCAGGCACGTCCACAATCGGCTGCTCCAGTCTCGCGTCGAGTCCCGTCGTCGCAACTTTTCGGGGCCCTATTCCTTCTTCGCTGCTCCGTCGTGTTCCCCTGAACCGCGGGAACGGCGTGCAACGTCGACGTGCAGTGCAATCGAACTGTTACCTATCGCCTATCGGACGATTTCAGTGTCGTTCGGGTCACTCGTGAACGCCGTGACACCTTTCGTTTTTCATTATTTCAATTCTCCACGGACAAGTTGGGGGAATCGGATTGTTGAAGACAGTTTTGCCGGGGGTGAAGTTTCGTCGAGGGAAGGTCCAACCGAAGGGGGTGAAAATTTCATGGGTCGACTGTTGGATTATTGATGGTGGTAGTTGGACGAAACTTGGATTGAACTCGGGGAGAGAATTTTCGGTCGGAGTATCGATGGTTCTTGATGGTGGAATGTTGATGGTTCCGTCGACAGGTATGACGATCGGTAGAGAATTAATTAGGAAGTTTGTAACGGAGGCGTGATGAAAGCGCGCGCGTTATCGTTGGAGGGTTTTCTTTCTTTTTTTTATCTATGAGTAGGATGTTTCGCGGCGGTGCGCGTTTCGTATCGTTCATTTTAACGCCGGTGGATAGAGAGGAGTGCAATTGAGGCTGCTTCGATGTTGGCCAATCCGAAAGGCATATGTGCTTCGTGCTAATTTCAATATTGAAAGTTTCAATATCATAGCTCGATTTACGGGCGAAGAATTGCCTAGGCGCCGTCAAGTATTAGACGAGCAATTTAAAAAATGGACAATCGTCCTGGTTCACGCAAAGCGCCACGACCAATTAACGTGCGGGTCGCGGAAAGAATTGCGGATCGTTCGTTTTCAACTACGATTGCCAGCGAGGGCTAATTACCAGAGAGTTCTACAAAGAACGAGTGGGAGATACTGACTTATTATCCCGTTCGCCGAGTGCAAATAAATGATTAATAGCTGGCGCTATAGAGGCGCGTTTATCAATCCGTTGCGTCCGCTCTTTGCCGTAATAGAACGTGCGAACCAGACTGATCTCTTTTTGCACGAGTTTTGCACGAGCATACCAGCTTTTATGGAACTTTAATGATAGCCTCTGCTCGGTCCGCTTTTACGTTATGATAACGAGTGAAAGCTGGAGTATGTATGTACATATCTCCGCGCGGCAAATTTCCGTGGAACGTGGCGTCGACTCGAATTGCCTTTTTCCCTTTCCTTTTTTTTTCTACGGGGGAAAGGGCCTCGCGTGGTTGAAACGCGATCACTATCATTCTATGCTTGCTGGCAGTTTGAAATTGCGACAAAAAACAACGTAGCTTTTGGTTTCGCGCAGCACAAGGAACTCCTAGACTAGAAGTCCCAGTTACGTGTCCTAGAAAGTACAACGTAGATTGCGAATCGTTTGAAATACGAATAACGTTTAAATTAAACCGGACACAGTGTTGGTAAGGTGTCTATTATGTTTCCCATTCAATACTATTTAGATGGATTCAGTCGTCGCTATCCGATTTCACATTGAATTATTTTTCGTTTCATTTCTTTCTATGCCAGCTTGCGAAATGAATTTCGTAGTTCCAGTTCGGCGTCCGTTTCGACGGAGGAGCAAGCTATTGCGAATATTTATATCAGAAGATAGTTGCATCTATCTCATCGTACTAATTTGGTGCTTCCGGAAAGGCGTCATAGCCAGCGCGGAATCGCGGCGAATTATCGCCAGTTGTCACTCCGCTTGCCGTTTACGTGGCGTGATTCTCGCCGTTCTCGCGGAACGAACGATCACCGAAACGAAACATTTATTTCCGTGGAAACGTCAACGATAAAGCGAGCCAGCTCTCCAACGATAGCTCCTTCGAATTCGTCAGCTAACAGAACGCTGAGCGGACTGAATTTCGCGTTCTTCGCCACGTCTCCGGGGATTCGTTTAAACCGGAATTATTAATCACAGAAAATATTGATTTCCAACACAACGATACAGAGCGAAACTAAAGCAAAATTCGCGCAGGAAAAAGGGCAGCTTTCCAACACGTAGGATCGCGTCAGAAAGATCTCCAACTCTGAAACACGGACGCCCACGTTACAGATTTCCGCGCCCGTCAGATCGCCAAGCGTCCAGTCGATCGAGAACCATGATCGTGGAACCGATCGTGGTGTCGATCGTTTGCCGGCGTTGATATCGTACGAGCCGTCGAAAAGTTCGCGTGTGATCGAGTCGCCGTTGATCATGAGACGAGCGAACGAATAATAACGACGGATCGGCCGTGAACACTTGTGTGTCGCTTCGACGAGACGCGAATCGATGATGCTGCCCGCGAATATGTTCAACGAGCTGTTGCTCCTCGCCACCTGGCTGCTGTTGATCGTTCCTCCAGGTGTGTCGGGCACGGGACAACGTTACACCACCAGCCCGGCGCAGGATCTGGATAACACCTTGCAATCGGTGCCGCCTCTTGGGTGAGTATCGAGCTATCGAACATCCCTGCGAGCGTGAAACGCGAACCGGCCGATCGATGTGCGCCCCACGATCCGATGGTATCGCGATCGACGCGGGACAGTAATTTTCGCGGTGTGTTGATCACTAGGGATGCGCCGCTTGTTCTTTGGAGCTCGACGGTGATCGAGGTACTTTATTTATTTTTTTTAGTGGTTTGCTTCCATTTGCTCGAGAGTGTAGGCGAGAGAATAAATTTCTTAGGGTAGTTACAATTTCCACTCGAGCTCTTCCATTTCCGTGAATCATTCTATTTATATGGGAAAGCTCGTTTCCCGATTTCGCATCTTTCTTTCTTTTTTAATTATTCAATCGTTTCTAGTCGCGTGGAGTCTTGTATGAAAATAATGAAGGATGAGTATCGTACTTTGGTGAATGGAACTCGAACACGACGTTTTGTAAAAATAACAAAGTAGTTGGCAGACGAATCGATCGAGCAGATTCCAGATTGGTGGTCGTTTGACAGATCCTCGACGTTCCAGACACGGGAATGTCTGCGATAAAATTGTTTTCAACTCGTATCTGCTTTTACTTACTGGGAGACGGGAATGCGATGAAATCGTTTGAACGAGAAACTCTTTGCTGTCGTGTCTTTTTTTGTCATTCCACTGACTTAAATTCGCGTTCCTCGTGCACCATATATGTTTTCTATTCGATGGGAAAATATTTAATAGAGATATCCAATAAATTGTGATGCTGAAAAGTAAGATGCCGATTTATGTCAGCTGTCACTTGGCAGCTTCGTGCGGCCGAATTTATATTTTTCGAAATAATTACATAATGGTAATATCCGATGATAATGGAACCGATTTTTCGATTACACTGGATCGAAACTTCACCTCGAGATCAAGGAAAGTGCAAAGATCACAGTCGCTTCGAAAGAGACCGATCGAAAGAAACCTAGCTAAGTGTACGGAACGATAAAAGACGATCGTGGCTTGCTATCAGCCGCGCGCACGCGATTTTTGATGCAATCCCGAAATGTGTTCGCGTTAATATTCATGCAACTGTAGAACTAATTATTCGTGACGCTGTTGACCCCGAAATAAATTATTGTCGATGAGGGAACTTGGAAAAGAAAGATATCACTTGGTAATAAAAGAACGAACCAAGAAATACCTACCACCTGTAACTTTGCACGAAGAAAACTATGATAGTCTTGAATTCATTTTGTCCTCGCATATAAAAAAAAGTATTCCGTGCCCCTCAAACTTAATTCAAACCGAAACCAAAGATTTCACGGCCCTTGTAAAATATTTATGCCAACGGTATCCTGATCGAAAATTACCAAGTATCATCCAGTGTATTTACAGGACGAACGAAAAATTCCTTTCACTTTTCCAGAATTAACTGGAAGCTACATTCAGCCCCAAGTGGTAATTCTTATTACTCGTTGCGGTCATATAACGCGATAAAACCATGGATAATTTAAATCGAAAAGGTATCCTTCCGGATCAAGGTTTCAAGAACGTGGCTAATTACGATCGTGGATTAAGCTCGGTATTCTAGAAGGTCGTGCAAGCACGAAATGACTGAATAGCGCCGTGACGAAACACGTTCGTACTGCATTCCCAGGCGAATCCGTGAAAAGCGTTTCCGCCTTGAAACTCCACGGTCAATTGGGCCTAATGGATGGATAATAATGATCCATCATCCGTTTGGACTCGCTCAGAATTGACGCGAAACGGGGGAAATACATGTGCGCGGACGAACGGAAACCTTGCCTCCATTATACGAGCAACGGAAAAAGGAAAAATGTGAATTGAACCGCGAATGTGTAACGTAACACGCAGATAACCCAATTACAAGAGTTATCGCCGGCGTTTCGTCGCGACTCTGCCCCGGAGCAGATCTGACAAAATCTGCGATTTCGCAAAGCGCGATAAGTTTTTTGTGCACGCTGGAAGTTCCGTTCGGCTAAAATAAAAACAGGCCGGTAATTGAAGTTAGATAAATTTTCTTAAAATAAATTGACCCGGTTCTATTCACCGTACACGAACCAATGTAATATAGGGGCGCCGAACGTTTGAACAAACTCCGCTCTATCGACCGCGAACGAGGCTGCACCCCAATATGCAGAAACGCGTTTCGCCTCGGTTTCGCTATATTATATCGGCGGATGGAAAAAACGACGGAGTCGATCGATGAACGGAATGCCGATGCAAATGGTAGCTAGTGACGCGTTATTATACAAGAGCCACCACCTGACGATATTAGTCGAGCCTGATGGAAAAGTATCGGACATTAGCGAGGGTATCGTATGGCCACGAAGCAGAGGAACTAGTTTGTTACGGTAAAAGATTCTTGGCAGCTCGTTGCACGCGATAGTGGGACCGCGCGGGATCACCTGCCGGCGATGGGGCCGGTGAATCTCGATACGAGAAATAAGTAAAATCGAAATAAAGAAGATCCCGTGATTTCACTTAATACGGGACATTAGACGAGGCGATAACGCGAACGCGACCCGGCGGTTTCACATAGTTTGCCATTGTCATCGGGAGCAAGCTGCCCCCGTTGTCATTAATACATTAATATATTAACGTACAATAATGACCGAATAAAATTTGTTCTATAATAGTAATAATATTACTGGTCTATGGACACGTCGACGGTGTCGGTATCGGATCCTGTTAGGTAGAAGGATTTAATTTTCAGGTATTTGCTTTTGGCAAGAAAATTGCACCGAAGTTCATGACAACTTCACCTCTGCGCAGTGATTTAGATTTGCATTTCACGGTCCTTTTACTTGGTGTGTAGTCATACTTCCCCTCCTCGGGTGATAGAAGGTATTGTTATTATGACCATTGCGTTGCTTTCGATTTATCATTTTTAATTATATCCAATCACTCTCGCTGCACCCTTGCTCCGTCTATCGACGAGGAAAATACTAGACGCACCGTTAATGATTCACTGCGAAACATACCTCTGCATTGAATTACTCGGTTGATACGATGAGCAAATTCGCGTTCGATAAAGATGATCGCGTGACAATCGACACGGCAGGGAGGACCGTCAAAAATCGAAGCAGTCGACCGTTCGAAGCGACCGACGTCCCCTTCGTACAAGTTTTTCATTAATAAAGATGCATTAACCAGTATCTTGTCACGGCCAATTAGAAACACGTTCCACGTGCTCCGCCTAACCGCTGACGCTCAACTGCGCTATTAATATCGTCACATCAATTATCATTCCTCGTATGAAACGCATCCCGAGCACTCAATTAAACTACAAAAGAAATGGAAATTCGCTGGCACGGTCGCTAAAGGGAATTATTGAATTCGAATTCTGCCTGGCTCGAAAAATAGTACATGGACTAATTCGTGCACCAATTGAACCGGTTGCAATATTGATTAATCAAGTTTTGCAACATTAGACGATAAATTGGTAATCTGTTAAATGGGACGATTGTGGAATACATGCCTCCCGCGATTCCAAAGTTATAGGATCGTCGAAAAATAATGGTGCGATCGGAAAGGAGGCTCTATACTAGTCGAAGGCGTGTAATCGGCTAGCTAGATAACTGGTGCCCTACAATCGATGAACTTTGTCATTTATCGGTTGTACTTCTTCAAGCCCGACGATAACAATGCTGCGGGGCGAATTAATAATGCCGGCCGCGTTATGCGTGACAATTCGACAAACTGTTTAAAGATTGCCCCGTCACCCGGCACGTTTAATCTCCGTTCAATGAATTCAAACACGAAGTTTCAGCGTTAATGGGCTGTATTCGTGTGGGAGCGTGAAATTCTTAATGGATGCCGCAATACGAAGATAAAGGTGGTGGGTCGTGTTATGTGTAAGTTTAAGTTTGCTCCGACGGAAACTCAACGTGGAAGTGATGCGTAAAAAAAAAGGGGGGGGGGGATAAGAAAAAGTCGTGGCATGTTATGGAAGATAATCGTGGTCTGCCTCTTAGGAAGTAGAAAATATTCGTAGATTTTTAGAAGTCGTACAAAAGTCTCGCACCGTTTCGTGTGCGTTTTTTTTCTTCTCGCGGGCCCCTTATCGGCGCCGATGATACATGCGGGTTTTTTTGTTGCCACGGTAATTAATTCGAATCAAAGAATGTTGGACGAGTGAAAAACAGATAAATGTATTATTCGCTTTGCGGACGATTCCGATGTTACATTTAACCGCAAGAAAATGTTGAGTGTTATGGAATATGGTATTTTTCAGAGGATTATTCATGATATAATTGAATAGAAATATTTAGCAAGAAACATTGCTCTGTCTTCACGTTCGTCTATCCCTCGATGGATTCAACAGCCTTCATCCCTGTCAGATTCATTACTTCATTACCCCAACTCCATTCCCAGTACAAAGGTGTGGTACACACCTTCATCTATCAATTGTCGTGCAAAATAATTTTGCAAAATATAAAATCACCAACGGCTGTTTGATTCGCAGAAATCAAGTTCGAAAATATTTGAGGGTACAGTACAAACATATTTCTTCGAAACGTTTAAAAAATTCTCGGAGGTTGCTCATGTCAGTCAGTTGCAGATATCGTGCTATTTGTTCCTAGCTTTAATTATCCGTTTTCAGGTTGCACAAAATTGATTTATTTTCCCTCACTCAGAATTTGCCATTCCCCGTAAATTCATTCATATTACGTCGCGCGACTTGTTAATGAAATTTCTTTCGAAATTCGTTCGGCTGATTCATCCTCACTCGCTCTCGCGTCAACTTCATTCAGTGTTGTCTTTCGACTGGCATCACTTTTATCGGGCCACAGTTTTATCCTGTCGAACTGCGATTTCGTCGAATCCAAGCTACGCCCGACCCAATTCCGCGAATCGATCCTAATTGGCGAACAATTCTCGTCGCAGACGATTTCAACTAAAACGTGTCAGTATGCAATAAAGATGTCACTTTTCCTCCCTCCACGCAGTTCCTCTTTCACTTCCTGCAGTTTGTATTGCGCAAGAGCCCACTTTAAGTTTCAACTAATCCAACCGAGTAACCGTGAATAATTATTTAAGCGTTGATCCCATTATTCGCAAAATAGATCCTACCCTCCATTATATTCCTTATCAGAATCTGGATAATCAATCATCCCTTTTGGATCCCTTCGAATTCAATAATATCGTAAATGCTTGAATTTATGACGATCCGTTTGTAAGGAATGAGCGAGCTATTAAATATTAAGCTAATATTATTATTAAGTAAAGCGCAATATCGCTTTAATTATTTGATTAGTTAAATAATTGCCATCAATTGTATTTATTAACTTTAGCTGCCATTGCGAGGCGAAAATTGAACTGGAGAATTTTTATTCGATTCGATATATGCCTCCTCGCCCTTATTGTTAATTGCACAAGACTGTACCATGTTCCCAAGTTCATTTCGACAAGCTCTATTTCCAAGATTTCACGCCAAATTGATCCGACCGGAAGGAATCTAATTTTTGGTATCGCGACGAAAAATTTCCTTGACGAATTTCTAGGCAATCCCCACTTAAGAATTTCATGTATAGATATATATAGACCCTCCCTACATCTAATTGCATAACTTCGTATCACATACTGAGCGTAGTCAAGCTCTATTTCAACGATTTCACGCTGAATTGCCACAGATCTTGGCCAAAGACACGTCAATTGTCGCAATTGGATCCACAACCAGTGACCACCGATTCCACGTCAAAGGAACACCACGGTCACCCTTCTAATTATCACTGGCGGTGGATAATTAGTGGAACAATAAATTTCTATCACAAACCCGCTGATATTATCCCATTCGTTTCGTAACACTGGCTGGCCTCAATAGGCTCCGTTAATCACTCGATGGTGTTTTAAGAGATCGTAAATAATGCTCGATGTTTACTGTACGTAATTCCTCGTTCACGCGTCTTTTCCTCGTCCATTTGCTTCACCCCCGCCCTTTTTTTTCTTTTTCTTTCTTTTTCTCCCTCTTCAATTGCGCGAACGTGCTCGTTGACAGCGGTGTTTGATCAGCCTTAAGCGCAACGCAGTCGCCTTTTGTTCCCTTTAATTTTAATGGACCGTAATCCACCATCGCGATAGCCATTCCAGCGGCCGTTTCAGATCCATTAAGTACACTTTCCAATTGAACCTTTAAACCCACACCCGCCTCTGTGGCTGTTTAGACACGCATCAGGGTTTGTGCAGTTAGTTTATTGGATTATTGCACGAGCACGCGAGTAACCGCGAACCGTATTGCGAATTAAAGCGATGTCATGGTCGATGAGGATCTTGCATTGCAATGCGTGCAGCTGTTCTCGTTCTTCTTCTAATCGCCATTGTAAATAAGAGACTCGGTGTGTAAATTGTGCGACATTATTTTTCATATCTTTATTATTCAGATTTTGCAGGATGTTTTTTAAGCAAAGTTTGTGAGACACTGTTCCGTTCATTTATTTAAATATTCATTTATTTGTAAGACTTTCGCGAAAATGGATATAAACAAATTTTTGTTTTCGTGTATAACAGCTGCCTATAAAATTTATTATCTTTATTGTAATATATTTTCCCTTTAGTTATATTAATTTAATTGGTTTCGTTGTTGATTTCGTTAAATATTCAGACTACAGGCGGGGGCAGCTAATTTCGAGGAAAATTGAAAAGATAAATTATTCAGCTAGCGCAATCTTGATTTCTCCTTCAGAAATGCGCCGAAATGAGAGGAAGGAAATAAAGTAAAGAGCGCTTGCCGCAACGTCGACAATGATTGATTTTTATCGCGCCAGTTAATTGGAAGATTACAGCCCACCAAGAGTATCCCTATCAGCGGCGATTACACGACGGGGTGTGAAAATTACAATCGACAGGCTCTTCCAGACAATCTGTATGCAAATCGGCGACGCTTTCGAAAATTGCTTCATTACCAAATTGGAAACGACTTCATTATGCTGCAGCTCGAAAGTGCTGATCGCCGTGTACCGACACTCGGTGATCATAATTTTTATCAATCACCGCTAATAATACCCTTTCTTAACGACCCACCTGCCGAGATTAACCTCGTTCGGCACCTCGTAAATATTAATAATAATAATATTCATTACAAGGGTAACACTCTCTCGGTGAACTGCATACAAACGCGAACAAGTAATTACCAAATAAATACAAATCAACATTATCAACCGATCGAATATCGTCAACAAAATTTCCCAACAAATCCCGTCTATACTCAGTTCCAATTGCATTCTCCGTTCACCTTTACAAATCACTGCTCTCATCCTTCTCTACTACGACATTATTACCCCCCAAATTTTCATCCCCTTCGCATCCAAATGACCACGCGCCCTTTTAACCCTTTCCCTGTGCCCCGCTAAAATAATTTCACCCGATTTTCTTCCATTTTCGTCACTTCCGTGCCTGACACGTCTACCGAGATACCGCGCGGCGGGGCAAAAACTGAAACGTTTCCCCTGGAAATCCACGATTCCGGCGATAAGGTCGCGAAACCGGGTCGCGCGGCACTATCAGAAGGCGGAAACGCGATTTTCGCGGGGGCGGTGGGTAACGCGATGCCGTGGCACGCGTGGAACACGCAAACCTCACGGGAAAGAAAGAATGGGAAGCGAGCGCGGTGTGCCACCTCGGAACAAGGCGGCCATTCACGTTGAGTCGGTCGTAATTAACGTCAGCTGCTACAGGCAGCCTCTGAGTACTCGCACTTACGCGCCTCGGCGCCGTGGCTCGCTTCGCGTCAGCGTATTTACACGCCTGTAAACACGACCACCTTCGTTCTTTTTTTGTTCATCCCTCCTGGAGTTAGCCGCGTCTCGCGGTTTTATTCGATCGCGGCGACAGCTTCGATCCATGGCTCGTCTCGTGCAGAAACGGTTGCGAAGCAGAGACAGGGAGAGAGAGAAGGGGTTGTGAAGTGGTTCGAAGTCCGTTTGTTGGATTGCGTGGGGTCGATCGTTCGAGGGCATTCAGGGTTAAAGATTGTTAGGGGAACTCCAATGCACTTATACAAAAAAGGAGTCTTTTTATCGAAGAGCGGATAATTTGTTCATTGTCTACGTATGGATTTTAAAACGTCCGGAAATTGTTTAGACGCTTCCATAATTTTGTTGCAGAAGTATTCCGTTCGACTCGCGTTAGATTACCCGCGACACGTTCGATAATACTGAGTTCAAGGTTCCAATCATTGTTCGCTAATATAATATGTTACCTGGTATATTAAACGATTCGAAGTGATTCGAAATACTCGGGCATTTTCGCATCTCCGTTTGTATTACAAGTCTCGCAGCCTTTGAACAGCCAGGTCATGCAGCCGATTAATTACCCCCGATCACTCGCATATTCCTGCAAATTGCTCGTCCTCTAATCGTTCAAGCTTCCGTCTCGTCGGTGAACGACGTTCACCGTTGAAGCTCCGCCAGCGGGCCCACTAATCGCGATTACGTTCGTATAATTTTTTTTCTTTCAGACCGAACGTGTGCAGGTCAAGATACAAGAATTACTGTTGCCCCGGCTGGTCGAAGAAACCAGAGACCGGCCTCTGCGTAATTCGTGAGTATCGCAAAACCGGCGAGATACTCGAGACTCGATTGTAATCGAAACCGCGAGCTTCACGATTCCATAAATGAACGTGATCTCATAAGCTCGAGTACAGACAATTTTAGCGTTCATTATCGGCGGGTAGCTGCAAAAAGGAGCACCGAGACGATGATTCAAGCGGGAGCTACGCGATGAATAATTGCGTCGTTGCGCAAGCAACGAATGGGTTGCAAGCCGATCTACTTCTCGAACGAAATTGCTTTAATGGCCTGTTACACGCTTCCTGTTGATCGTATTGTCTCTACGGTGCTCGTAATTCGGTTGCGCGGCGATACGGTTGCGATATCGGGCCCGATCGCAATTGAAATTCAGAGAGCGTACGTGCAAGCGAATCGCGCGTGCTTTGGGATAAAGAGTACCCGCGAGTATCGCTGAAGTCTAGATACTCGATTTCTGTCAATTTTCGGAGCTGCAATTGTAAAGACTCGACGCAAGTTCGCGAAATTCAGTTTTGTCGCGTTTGGAAAGATTTCATTATTCTTTTTAGCAATATGCACGAGACGATGCGGCTCCCTAGGTAGATGCATTAGGCCGAATATATGCCTGTGCGAGGGTGGCACCGTAGCCTCGTCTTGCAGTAGCAGTCAAACCAGAGGTGAACAAGTAGTCTGTACTGTTTGAAAAATCCGAAGCAATTGCGTTCCATACAATTCTGCGTCTAAAACGTGTATTCTAACGCCCGTCTCAATAGCTTCTACGCATGAAACTGGAAGCACGTCGGACAGGGGTGAGTCCGGAAGGTGCAGGGTGCATTGCATAAACGGTAACTGCGTGGACGGCAGATGCCAGTGTCGCAACGGATATCAGGGAGAATTTTGCAACGAACGTGAGTCCGAGAAAATAATTATTTCACTCGATGTATCGGAGATGTTCAACGGTGAACAGAATTCACGATTCGCGCGGTATATTTCAAACAGCAATTTGTCGGGAGCCATGCTTGAATCAAGGACGATGCATCGGTCCAGATCGTTGTGCCTGCATTTACGGATACACTGGCAGACGTTGCGAAACGGACTACAGGTATGAAATGATTGGTCGAAATTATTAATCAAACGAATAAATTATGTTATTCCTGTGGAACGGTTTTTTCGACGGCTATTTTCGCAGAACCGGTCCGTGTTACACGAAAGTGAAAAATGGACAGTGTTTGGCGAATCTTCAGGGTGTGGTTTGCACGCGACAGCTGTGCTGCGCCACCGTGGGCAAGGGTTGGGGCCATCCCTGCGAAAGATGCCCCTCGAGGCTCGACTGCGAGCTGGGACACCTGAAGACCAATCAGGGCCAATGCGTCGGTGAGCAACAATAGCAATAATAATTATTACTCGTTAGAAATAATAATCGAAAATAATCGAAGGTAGATCGAATAGAACTAGTATTATTCTGAAGGTATCCCAGCTCTTTTCTCCCTCAGTTTCGATTGGTTTCGTTTGTTGATCAGACATTAACGAGTGCGAGGCGATACCAGGACTATGCGATGGTGGAAAGTGCCTGAACACACCCGGCTCGTTCACCTGCGAGTGTCCCGACGGACAGGCGCGCGATCCAGAAACGAATGCCTGCAAAGACAGGGACGAGTGCCAGGAGGAAGGAATCTGTGCGGACGGTCGTTGCGTGAACACGAACGGCGGTTATTATTGCGTGTGCAATCCAGGATTTATTCAGAGCCAAGACCGAAGATTCTGCATAGGTATATCCTCATAGGTATCCCGCGGATACAATTGACATTCGAAATTGAATGAAAATATTCAAGCGTCGTCGTTAATGAAATCGTAGATGGAAGGCAGGGGCTGTGCTACACGTCCGTGAATCGAAATGGCCAATGTAAAAATCGATTGGCAATGAGACTGAGCAAGAAAGATTGCTGTTGCGGCAAAAATATGGGCAGAGGCTGGGGCGACGAGTGTTTCATTTGTCCCAGTCACGGAAGTGGTACGTAGGCCATCCATAATGATCAATTTTAAGTAAGAGATATTAAATGAAGATATTTCCATACAAAAATGTCTTGAATAAAAAAATAACCAAAGATGCCAAAGTGGAACGAATGGAAATAAAGTTAACTGGGCGGTACGGGATAATGCTCGATGGTTATTACTCAATTGCAGACGATTACAACAAGCTCTGCTTGCAACAACTACAGCCGATCACCGAGATAAACGAGTGCGCGTTGCGGCCGGACATTTGCGGAAACGGGAAGTGCATCGACACGAAGGACGGATACGAGTGCGACTGTTATCCTGGATTCACAAAGAAGGCTGGCAGATGCGAGGACGTCGACGAGTGTCAATTGGGATACTGTCAGGGTGGCACTTGTCAAAATTACGAGGGAAGCTTCACGTGTCACTGTCCGCCTGGGTTCATCGTTTCCGGTGAAGGCAGATACTGCACGGGTAAATATTTGACGGATAAATCTTGTTACACTTTCGGCGAATAAATTTTTAATTAAGCACTTTAAGTACTTCTCAACGCCAGTCGCAATTCAATTAAATTGCAATGGTGCAATATCTGATTGAAGATATCGTTTGCAAATTTTTGTTTCTATTCCATAGATCATGATGAATGCCAGGATACAGGCATGTGCAACAACGGACACTGCATCAACATGAACGGATCCTTCAAATGCAAGTGCAACGATGGTTACACTCTCTCTCAAACACAAAACACTTGCATTGGTACGCTCAAATATGAATTCTGTATTCTACAAAAGGGAAAGAAAATATCTGCAAGAAGAAAATATCTGAGTTCGTACACGAGCTGACAATTAATTTACAGATATCAATGAATGCGCCGATAACCCAAGGATCTGTCTAAATGGTCGGTGCGAGAACACGCCAGGATCTTATCACTGTATTTGCCAATCTGGATTCACGGCATCGCGCGACAACACATTCTGCGTGGACATGGACGAATGTTCTACAAGTGGAATGTGTGAAAATGGGAAATGCGTGAACATGGAGGGTTCCTTCAAATGTGTCTGCGATTCTGGCTTCCGGATCGGGCCGGATCAAAGTCACTGCATTGGTGTGTGTTTTGCATTGCCCTAAATAGATCCTTCAAAATTTTCATGCAAACGAAACGGAATCAACAATCAAATAATTACATCGAGAGAGTGATATGTCTTTTATCAATTAGATATCGACGAGTGTCAGAGTGGCCCGTGTCAAAACGGCAGGTGCATCAACACGCCTGGCAGCTTCCGCTGCGAGTGTCACCCCGGATTCAATCTTGGTCCAGATGGAAGATCGTGTCTAGGTTTGCCTCAATTCTCCAACTATTATACTTTCGATGCAGTAACCATTTAAACGAAAGCTACGAAACAAATTGTTCCAATTGTCAGACACAAGACGGGACCTGTGCTATTCGCAGTACAGAGACGGACAGTGCTCGAATCCTACGTCGACGGCCGTAACAAAATCAAGTTGCTGTTGCTGCACTGTGATCCTTGGACAACCAATGGGATGGGGAACTACCTGTCAGCCTTGTCCGCTTACCGATACCAGCGAATTCGAAGCTCTATGCCCGCATGGCGCTGGAATGACTTACAACGGAGACGGTAATTTCACACAATTGACGACGAAACAAAATACTAAATCACTCGTGCAATTTCCCCGGCCGCCGCTTCTCTAAACTTTACACAACTCTGTTACTATACATTGATTTATCCATGCCCTTATTAACACTATCATAAATTTATTTTGCCGAAAGAAATCTGTCACCGCAGAACTTCACAACGATCTCGAATCTTACGTATGAATCGTTCCATCCTCGCTTAATCAGTTAATCGTTCGAATTGAAACAGACATAAACGAGTGCGCGCAGAACCCCAATATCTGTGTGAACGGGGGATGCGAGAACCTTATGGGAACTTATCGCTGCATCTGCGACAGCGGTTACGAAGTGGACGCCACGGGGAAGATTTGCAGCGACATAAACGAGTGCGAATTGGAAGACTCATTGTGCAGCGGTGGTCAATGTCGGAACACTCCTGGAAGCTTCCAGGCAAGTAGATAAATAGCTCGTGCGTTGAACCGAGATTCGATTAGATCTGTGGCACTCGCCGAGTGATTTGCCCCGGCCAATTGAGTTATTTACAACACGTGATATTCCGGCAGTGTATTTGTCCGAGCGGCACGCGATTCAACACGCAGAATCATATGTGCGAGGACATCGACGAGTGCGAGGAACTCGGGCCAGATGTTTGTCTGAACGGAATCTGCGTCAACACGCCGGACTCGTACGAATGCGAGTGCTCCCCTGGATATATTCTGGACCACACTGGCCACATATGCATGGGTACATATAATTCAGGGAGATATAACGGCTAGAAAAAAAAAAAGAAATGAGCAATGTCGTAGGATCTTCTTAGTGGATAAAGAATTAAATTAATTAGAATTGAAAACTGTTAAATACAAGGAGGGGTATTCCGTTGGGTTCTATGAAACTTTTTGGACGATTAAAAAAAGAAGAGGAAAAAATTCCAATGGAATTTTGTGTTATATGAAGCAAGGTCCTTTTCCTCCGAATTTATTCAAATTTTTACAGGATATCCAAAGAATCAGATAGATTTGATTTAATTTTTTCTTTGGTTAAGGCACAGGTGAAAATATAATTGAAACTTTCCTTAGACAACAGGAGAGGTTCTTGTTGGACGAAGATGATCGACGGTCGTTGCGAGTACAATTTACCCAGGCTGGCACTTAAATCGGAGTGCTGTTGCTCGGTCGGCGTTGCCTGGGGAAGCCCCTGCGAGCTCTGCGATCATTCTGTCTGCGAATGTTCAAAGGGTTTCGCGAAGTTTGGCGGAAAGGACTGCGTCGATGTGAACGAATGCGAATTGAACAGTGGCATTTGCAAGGGCGGTGGCACTTGCGTGAACACCGACGGCTCTTATCGTTGCGAGTGCCCACCCGGTTTAACATTAGACGCAGCACGTGAGTAGCTTCGAATTCGTGTAACAAATGTCCTTCGCAAATTTTTCCTTCCGCCAGCCGTCGTAATTTTTCAAACGATTCCGTTCAGACGCGACGTGCATCGACATGAGACAGGAGACCTGCTACTTGGACTATCGACACGGGCAATGCTCGAATTCGATAGAAGGACAATTTTCCAAGAGTCTGTGCTGTTGTTCCGTGGGTCGTGCATGGGGCAGCGAAAGATGCGAGTCCTGCCCGAAGCCGGGCACACACGCACATCTTGAATTGTGCCCAAGGGGAGGCGGTTTCACGGACAGGCAGGACATCAACGAGTGCATAGAGTTCCCCGGGATGTGTCTGAACGGACGTTGCAAGAACACGATCGGAAGTTTCGGTTGCAAGTGCAATCAGGGCTTCGCACTGGACGAGCATGGGATCAAGTGCAATGGTATGCTATTGAGAGCGGCCGTTCGAGCGATAGAAACGTTTCTGACACGATGTTGCGGTTGCATTCGATCCGGCTACAATTTTCGATGCAACAGATTCTGTACGAGTGTCGTTATTTGCCCACAGACATCGACGAATGCGAGATCATGCACGGCGTGTGCGGAAACGGCACCTGCAGGAACACGCCCGGCAACTTTCAGTGCGATTGCAATCCCGGCTATCGCAGCAGTGACATAATGAAAATATGCATGGGTACGTGATTATCGAAATTGTCGAGTGCAATCTATGAAGATTGACAACCAGCGGCTCTTCCCGCAGAAATCAAAACTGTTTCACGCGATTTACCCAATTTCAGACGTAAACGAGTGCGAGGAAACACCGGGACTCTGTCGAGGTGGAACCTGCGTTAACATCGAGGGGGGCTTCAAATGTCAATGCCCGCCCGGACACGAGCTAGGTCCTGACAAGCAGTCCTGCAAGGATATCGACGAGTGCTCCAGGACCAGCGGGATCTGCTCGAACGGTGTCTGCGAGAATATGATGGGCACGTATCAATGCATATGCGACGATGGCTATCAGCAAACAGGATTGAAGTCCCATTGCGAAGATATAAACGAGTGCGCGACCAACAACGGAGGCTGCGAGGATATCTGCTTGAACACGGCCGGCAGTTTCTCTTGCTCCTGCAGGTGAGATTTTATCCTTGCACTACGTTCTTGTCGTTTAATCAGCACGACTGTCTCGCCTCGCCTACAAGGATCGGCCGATTAATAAATAGTTTCTATCTGCTTGTACATTCGAATTACATTTAGCAGCACCGGGTTCGCGTTGAATCTCGACGGTCGATCTTGCGTGGACGTGGACGAGTGCAAAGAGAATCCACGAATTTGCAATGGGGGAAAGTGCTCGAATATAGCGGGTGGCTATATTTGTACCTGTACGGACGGATTGGTGCCTGGGAAAGACGGTGTATCTTGTATAGGTAAACGAATGGTGGAGCACTCGAGTTCGCAGAGTTCCCTAAACATTGCATTCCCGTAGATGTCGACGAGTGCACCGTGCAACCACACGTTTGCGGCTACGGCGAGTGTTACAACACGATCGGATCCTATAACTGCCGCTGCGAGGAGGGTTACTCTGTGAAACCGGAACAGGGGCCAGGATGCACAGACGACGACGAGTGTCTTCTCAATGCGTACTCTTGTAGCGAGTTTGCCGAATGCCAGAATACTCAGGGCTCCTACGAGTGCACATGTCACGAGGGTTTCGTGGGGAACGGGGTTGAGTGTAGAGACGTCAACGAGTGTTTGACGAACAACGGAGGCTGCGATTCTAACGCGCAGTGCATCAACACCGAAGGATCGTTTAAGGTACTGTCTACGATGCACGAAATTATTGGAAATTTATTCCATACTCCTAATTCGATTTTTTAAAACATGCGTTTCATGAATCACGCAATGTATATCTGTAAAAGAATGGTTTGCATATTGTTGGGCGATTGATTCATATCTTCAAGAACGTTTTTATATATTCTTTTCTAAGTTTGTATAAATATTTTTCAGTAATCTCTGTTTCAATAGCATTCGAGTATGCTGTATCGAAACATTGACTAATTTCTTAAACGTTCCAGTGTGTCTGTGACGCGGGGTTCAGAGGCGACGGCTACACCTGCAAGGACATCGACGAATGCGCCAACGATAATACACTCTGCGAGAACGGGCACTGTCTCAATTACCCGGGCTCGTTTCGCTGCGAATGCGAAATGGGTTTCATGCACCCAGACGAGAACAACGAGCAGACTTGCGTGGACATAAACGAGTGCAAAATGTTCAATAATCTGTGCGTGTTCGGCCGTTGCGAAAATATATTCGGCATGTTCCGCTGCGAGTGCAACGAGGGATACAAGTTGGACAGTTCCGGCGGAAATTGTACGGACATCGATGAATGCGAAAATCCACAATCTTGCCAATACGGTACCTGCATAAATACGCAGGGGAAATACATATGCAAATGTCCGCCGTATTATGAACTGGTTGATGCCGGTAACGCCTGTGTCGGTGAGCAATCTTTTCAAACAAAGGTGTTCAATATTTCACCGTTTCCGATGATATTGTACTTTTTACATCTATTTATATGCACACGTTCTTTTCTCCTTTTTCTTATATGCGTTCACATTTATCGCTGATATGTTATAGATAGGCGAGAATCATTCTGTTTCACCGGTTTCGAACACGGTACCGGAAAGCCGCAGTGCGTCTTCGACATGTCGTCCTCGGTAACAAAAGCGTCGTGCTGCTGTAGCATTGGTAACGCTTGGGGCAATCAATGCGAGGAGTGCCCCGAAATTGGTAGCAAAGAGTTCGAGGAACTGTGCCCCGGTGGTCCGGGTTACAGGCCAAATCAGATCACCTCAATTTTGGAGGACATCAACGAGTGCGAGGAGCACGAGAATATTTGTCAAAACGGTCACTGCACTAACACATTCGGCAGCTTTATGTGTTCCTGCAACGAGGGCTTCATTTTGGACGATACCAAGACCAGTTGCATCGGTATGATTATCTTAATCGTACCAAACGATGCAAAATTATAATATTTAATGTATCAAACTTCGTTCCAGACATAAACGAGTGCGCCCTGCACCCACAAATATGTGGCGTGGGTTATTGCATCAACGATCAAGGAAAATATCATTGCGAGTGTCCAGAGGGGTACATGGCAATGCCAGGTGGAAGTGAGTGATTGTTACGAGCGCCTTCATAATTATGATTACAATTAATTTAATGCATTCATCTGTTATTTTATTTTCGTCTTATTTTAACAGAGGAATGCGTCGACATGAGAAAGGAATCGTGCTATCTCAGCTATGAACAGGGTCAATGTTTCAACCCCATGATGCACTCGCAGACGAAAATGTTGTGCTGTTGCTCCATGGGCGCTGCTTGGGGTAGTCCCTGCGAGCAATGCCCCGCTGAAAGAACTCGTAAGTGCACAGAGCATTCCTTTGAATCAATTGAAGATACGAATTATTTATCCCGATCGGATATGCATTTCAGGTGAACACGAGGTACTGTGCGGCATGGTGCCCGGTCAAATTATGAATCCCATAACAAATCACACCGAAGAAATCGACGAATGTGCACTCATGCCAACCATGTGCACCCACGGTCGCTGCATGAACACTCCCGGCAGTTTCGAGTGCCAGTGCGACCGAGGATACGTTTACGATCAGGATTCGCATCAGTGTATCGACGAGAACGAGTGTGCGCAGGTAGAAATACTATAATAAAGTGTAAAATTGTAAAACGAAAAACGCCCAGCATGAAACTAGTGCAACGTCAAGCGTTAACCCGCAAAAAATTAAAACGAAATTATACAACGGCGCCGATCGCTCTAATTAAATGAACCCTAATTATTGCCCTCAGATTCCGAATCCTTGCAGTGGCAACGCGCAGTGCATAAACAAGCAGGGTTACTTCGAATGCGTGTGTCCAGCGGGATACAAGCTGGGGCTCAGCCAGAGGGACTGCGTGGACATCGACGAGTGCTACGAGAAACCTGGAATTTGCAACAACGGTGCCTGCAACAATTTGCAAGGCAGCTTCCAGTGCGTCTGCCATTCCGGGTTCGCGCTGACGAGAGACAGGGACAACTGCGTGGACATCGACGAATGTCAACGTAATCCGAACATCTGCAACAACGGGACCTGCGTGAATACCCTTGGATCGTACAAGTGCATCTGCTATCAAGGTTTCAAGCTCAGCCCGAACAATGATTGCGCTGGTATATTTGTTTATCTATTTCCGCTCAATAATCACGTTGATGTTTACGCGACACTGTAATCCATAAATCCTATGACAGATATCGACGAGTGTCGAATTATGCCGTTCCTATGCCGCAATGGAAGATGTCGAAACACTATTGGCGCTTTCAATTGCGAGTGCGCCGACGGGTATGTACTGGCACAAGATGGTCAGCACTGTAGGGATATAGACGAGTGCCACGAGGTGAGTTTCTCCATTGAAAAATATATCACTTCCCTCGCACATCTGTAATACGTCCAATGTTAAATAATCTGTAATACATGGAATATTTAAATCATCTAAATCGCGGTACTAGATTCCTGGCCTGTGCCCATCGCCAGGAAAGTGTCAGAACCTGATGGGATCCCACATATGCACGTGTCCCCTTGGCTACGAGTTGGACCACACGAGGAAGAGATGCGTCGGTGTGTGACACGTTATATAGAAGTGAACCGACATTTTGTCGTAGCTTGTTCCCCGTGTTTCGTGACTACAGTTCGAAACGAATTTTTCTAGACGTGGACGAGTGCGTCGAGACTCAGGGAATTTGCGAGAACGGCCGTTGCATCAATACAGACGGTGGTGTGATTTGCGAGTGTCCGGTTGGATACAGATTGAGCGACAAACCGAATTCCATGCGATGCGTCGATATTCGGGAAGAATTTTGCTACGACCGATACGCAAAGCATTTGGGTGGACGATGCTCCGTTCCGAGAACAGGCGCCATGACGAAGAAGCACTGTTGCTGCACGATGGGGAAGGCATGGGGGAAGTATTGCGAGCAGTGTCCCCCAGAGGATAGCGGTGTGTAGGAAAACAATAACATGCTTCATAAAAAATACTATGTTTACATGATTGTTTCTAAATAAGAGGAAGGAAATTGGAGAACCTGCGCAATAGTGAAATGTTGCGACAAAAATAAAAGTCTTTTTGTTTTCTATCAGAGGAATTTAGAAGACTGTGTCCCGAGGGACCAGGCAGGGACGACACGGGCATAGACTTGAACGAGTGCCTCTTCATGCCCGACGCTTGCGCCGGCGGCGAATGCATAAACACCGATGGCTCATTCCGGTGCGAGTGCCCATCCGGATACGTGCTAGACGCGAGTGGCAAACGCTGCGTAGACAATAACGAATGCCTGGTTCAACAAAATATATGCGGGAACGGAACGTGCAGCAATATTGACGGGGGCTTCGAATGCATTTGTAACGAGGGCTTCGCGCCAGGGGTGAACCAGGTGTGCGAGGATGTGAACGAGTGCCTGGAATTGGGCAACCAGTGCGCGTTCAGGTGTCACAACGCGCCTGGCTCGTTCAGGTGTATTTGCCCTTACGGCTACACTTTGGCTCCGGACGGGCGACATTGCATAGGTAATGATTAAGCATTATTTATTATTGTATTCCGACGATCTTTCTATTGCTTCGTTTCTTATTAATTGAATGCCATGCAATTTTTGGTTAATATCTTCTGAGCTCGAACCGGACATAGAAGAACATTGTTGACATTTCGTGAAGCAATGAAATATTCCGCTGCTCCTAATTGTATGCTTGCAGACGTGGACGAGTGCGCTACACCTGCGAACAAGTGCAAATACCAATGCAAAAACCTCATAGGCTCCTTCATGTGCATCTGTCCCTCTGGATACCAGCAAATCGGTATGACCGACGAGTGCAAGGATATCGACGAGTGCGCGATTAATTCCGGCCTCTGTCGGAACGGACGTTGTCGCAATCTGGAGGGCAGTTATCAGTGTCACTGTTACGACGGCTTCGAACAGAGCACCGACGGAAAATCTTGCATAGGTATTCGAACGAGCAGGAAACAATTGAAAAGCTGCGGAGAATAAAATTGTGGGACGATTAAATTATTGCGAGCATATTTCTTTCAGATCGAAGGGTGGGTTACTGTTTCTTGCAAACGATCGGCGGCAGATGTACCGCCAGGACTTCCGATTTGAAGACAGTGACGAAAGCAGATTGTTGTTGCACAATGGGCGCCGCTTGGGGACCGCACTGCGAGATCTGTCCTTCGAAGGACTCTGATAATTACAACGAGCTCTGCCTGGACAAAGGTTTCTCTGTGGACGGCCAAGGTACTTAGATATTACTTATTTTCTAATTTTTTTGTTTATTTGACAATCGTATAAGTAACAATGGAAATATTTCACAGATATCGACGAGTGCAGAACGATTCCCGATTTATGCAAAAACGGACTGTGCATCAACACACTCGGTTCTTACAGATGCGTTTGCAATAAGGGTTACAGGGCCGATAAATCTGGTTCTCAATGCGTTGGTAAGCATACAGCGATATTGTGAATATTCTATGCTTCCTGATTAATGCACTCGGCTGATTACCGTGAATTGCAGATGTAAACGAATGCGAGTTGACGCCGAAGCCTTGCAAGTACAATTGCCAGAATACCGAGGGAAGTTTCAGCTGTTCCTGTCCGGTCGGTTTTATTTTGAATCCGGACGGGGTGAGCTGCAGAGATTTGGACGAGTGCGCAACCGGAAATCATCTCTGCCAGCAAAACTGCATCAATACTCAAGGCAGTTACACTTGCGGCTGTCAAGAGGGTTACACGCAAGATGGGGATGCTTGTCACGGTGCGCACGCCTTAGACAAAAGATTCTTTATTAGTTTTCGGTGATGTTAATTTCGTTTGATATCTTTGTAGACATCAACGAGTGCGACCAGACCGGAACTTGCCCCAAGCCTGGCACTTGTATCAATACTCTTGGTAGCTACCGGTGTATCTGCCCGAGAGGATTCAAGCTCGATCAGTCCGGTAGATATTGCGTCGATCAGAACGAATGCGCCGATGACAACACATGTGAACACGGTTGTCAGGTAAATTTGCAGAATTCTTTTGAATCGTACATCGTTAACATTTTTATATCGCTGGGACGATTGAAATATTGTAGAACTTCATGGGAAGCTATCGTTGCGGTTGTCCCGACGGATTCGTTCAGCATCTCTATTACAATCAGTGTATAGACGAAAACGAATGCAACACGTCCCCGTGTGGAGACAACACTTGCATCAACACTATTGGCAGTTACAAATGCGGTTGTCCGGATGGTTATCAGTTCGATAATAATTTACAGATCTGCGTTCAGGTAACGACTTCGATGCGTGCTGATGCAATATGAATTGTTCAATATATTTGTGAGGGAAAAATGTTCATGGATTTCAGGTGAGCGCCGGTTGCGTAGGAAGCCCTTGCGCATTTGGATGCACCCCTAATGGAGCCAGTGGTTTCAGTTGCGGATGTCCCACTGGATACCAACGAATCGGACAGGTGCGAGATTTAAACCCCTGCCTTGCTGCACTGTGCACTATGTTATCTTCGGCAGTGATTTATATTTATAAGGATATGAAATAAATGTGAAACATGGACCAACGGAATATTTTAATTTTCTTAATGCAGGGTCACTGTTTGTCAACGATAAATCCACTATCACAAGGGCACTACGGCGAGGACATTAGCAACGCTCCAACTTTTGTGATCAATCCCGATCCTTATCACATTCCGCCTGCGGATGATAAGACCATATCAACGGAAGGTTGCTTCTCTTGCAAGGTATCTTAGAACAGCTACTTTTACTCGAGCAATCAAATAATAATAATAATAACAATAATAATAATAATAGCATCGACATGTCAGGGATACTTCTGACATAAGTATGACAGAATATTGGATAAATTAATCCTTGGATAAATGAATGGTTTCAGAAATTGTATTATAGCGCATTATCTTATTGAACAGATCAATGGCAAAGGAAGGCACAGAAGGGGTGTTGGAGCAAACTCGATCGACCAGCAATTAAATCTACGAAGAAACAGAATGTTGAGAAAACGTGGCACACGATCGGCGAAGAGGCACCATCATGGCGAACAACGTATTCTTAAGATCAGTCTGCGACAAACCAGGCATCGAACGAGAATCATTAAACTTCAGCCAGCTATTAAGGTTTTTATTAATTTATATTGCAATATATTAATATATACTGTTCTAAAGCCTGAACTAAATTTTATAATTGTTGCGTACTGTGTACAGGACCAAGACATGGAGTACACGATAGTTAAAGGAAACAACGACAACCACTTCGAGATCGTGAACGAACAGGGAATTTCTGCACTCCACTTCCGCAGTCGATTGAAGGAACCTGGCCAATTCCGATTGGTAATTCACGGACACTCGAGAAACGGTATCAACGAGGAAAACGAAGTCTGGGAAAGGTCTCTGACATTCAGAGTACACTTGATAGTGACGGAATGATTCTTAGGGAATGGCTGTTCGACGTTCCGATTCTTTTAGTTAATTGTCACATTGCCACGTAGAACACCGAAGCGATCCAAAACGGAAGCGAGCGATTGCCGGGCTGAGTATTATACAGGCACGATTCCTAACGATATTAAACATCGAACGCTCGAAATTTGTGTTCATTTTTATCTTTACTTGCGTCGTTTCACTGCCAAGTGCCCTTTTACATACGTTGCCACGTAAAAGAATTCCTTAACACTGCCTCTGCTTTGTTCGTTATTGATTCTTCAACGTATATACTTGTTTAAGTATTTGAGATTTAGTAATCTTAATAATTATTTCCACGTGTCGCAAAAGGGGTCCGATTAGAAAAAGACACAGAGGAGCCCAAAATGCCTATAGAATCTCTGCCACAATTTTGTAACTGCCCGCAATAACATATTACACATAGATGTAACATTATAGGGATGTACAAAAAAATAAATGAAGCTTTCTATTAAGCCTAAGTAAATAAAGAAATAGCTTTATATATTTATAAACGTTTATAGTCAACTAGCAGATAACAGAACGAATCGATTAGATCGGGTGTAAAGATTATGGATCAGTTTAATCGAGACGTTGAGAGACAACTGTATGTCAGATATAATATTTTGTACCACAATTGTAAACACTCTCGACAACGATCCATAATTTCTTTTATCTCCATGCACAAAGTGCCTTCAGGTCGATGAAAAGAGAATTACATAAGGAACGTAACATTAATCGACACGATAATATGTACAATTTTAATTAGAGGCGATAAATATGTGAACAGAAATTATGATGGATGATTCTCAACAAATTGGCGTGGATACGAGGATTATTCTAGCCGAGGTGGTTCACAAATATATGTACTATAAATCTACATTTGTTCGTCATTACACTTATCCTCTTACATGAACGATCTTTTTTGTCCGCTTTCAACGAATAATTCTCTTATTAATAAGTTCTCTTCGAAGAACGTTTCGACAGTAAACCGAATTTATATGTTATGTCGTGTCTGTAAACTTCGCCTGGATAAAGAATGCACGGAGGAAAATTGCTTATGTTAACTGCGTCGGGATAGTTTTGCGGCGACAAAATAAATCCGCCGTGCCTTTGGTATCGTACGCCATCCTTGCCCCAGACATCATCTTGCTTCACTTCCTCTTCCTGCAATCGATTGTATATGAAATTGGGAAAACTTATGATAGTTTGGTATGACGTGAACTGAGTGAATATCGTTTAACTATATCGATGCAGTTACAGTAATCTTCGAAATCGGGTAGATAATTCCGCTCGGGATCGGGTAAATCATTTCCAGTGGAAAATTGCAGTCCAGGTTGATTCGAATATACTTCTAAAGTCCTCCCGGAACCAGGATGTAAAATTCTTTGAAAATGATATAAGTGGTACTAATACAATTCATCTAAGACGAAATTATACAAATTGCATAGTGTTTTTGTCATAGTAGATGCGTATGGAGTTTAACATCGCTATTTATAAAGCGTCTGTAACGTTTGTCAGTAAGCAACTTTCTTTTTTGCCGATTCATTAATTGTTAATAACAATTGAACCACAAACGCCGTATTATTGAAACACTTCGAGGAGATAGTTATGCTTCGTAGCTTTAGTTTAAGACCAGTCCGGTTAAGAAATACGCAGTAGAAGCCGAGAAAAACGCAATTGTTTAAATTAACGATGTAATCCAGAAATTTAGTTTTGAAGGAGCGGCAAATCACGAAAAAGGCCGCGAACGCGAGATGGCGCCACTTGTACGGTTATCGACATTTCGTTACCGACAAAATTTAAAAAAATTCTTGTCTCGGCTCCTGCTGGTTGTTTTTTAAACAATTTGGTGCCAAATGAAAGGTAAACGAATAAGCTACGCGATAAAAATTACCCCGATGCTGTAACTATATCCAGGTGACCGTAATATCAATTTTAATTGTTTAATTATTTATAAAAAGGTCATCCAGAATGTATAGGATTCACGTTGGGCCACGAACGTCCGTAAGCTGATTTGTGTCTTTTCCTATGCCTCGCCTGTGGCTATACTTTAGGCACTTACCTAGCGTGGAAGCGATAGGACCAGCTGGTTGGGCTGGTGATGCAAAGGTTTTGGTTGTAACCACCCCCCGGTACGATGTAAAGCCGTCTCTTGGTTAACTGAGTCGGTAAACGTAGGTCAAACACTGTATGATCAACCGGATGTATAGCACCTGTTGGCAAATGGTCCCTAATATCCGCGATTGTCCAACTACCTGCGTTGATCGAAATTACGTGCTTCTTCAATTCATTTGGGCCAGTGGCCTGGACGACAAAAAGAAAAGCAGAATAATTCGATCGGCCGGTTCCACGTTACAATTATTATCAATTAACTATTAACCACTATGTCTGTGTATAAACAAATTGATAATTAATGAGACAATATATTTATACTGCTAATTATAGAAGTATATAATTTTACATGGCCGGCGAGATTCATCAAGCAGTTAGTAGTAATATTAGCAGGTGTTGGTTGAGTGGCAGTTGCACGAATGTTAATGTGAAGCTGATTATCATCTGTCCAAGAATATGTAATCTGTGTTAGCATATCTCCCGGATATCCTTCACTATTCGCTGGGCTCAAGTGGGACATTACCTATATCATAGAAATTATACGATTCGATGGATGTTCGATGAATTATTTAGAAAATATTTCATACTCCTCACGTACCACGTGATTATTCAATGCACAAGAATCCCAATTAACGTTATCGAATGCGGCGATGCCACCGTGTAAATGGCTACTACCATCCTTGTCGTTGACGGACAAAGCAAACATTTTATTCTCGATTCTCATTTTGGCACACGATACTCGATTCACTATTCGTCCAATGATGCTTCCTATATACCTGCTCTTCAAATACCCTGATTATATTGTCACGAATGTTACGAACCTTCAGAGGTAATTCAGAAGTTATCCATTCACTTCTGGCACTTAAACAATGCGCTAAGACTGCTCTTTTACCGTTCATATCGTCGAATCCTAAAACAACGTCACCCAATATGCCCAATTGATTTGGAACTTTGACTGCTTGAATGCCAGCGCCCCAAGATAGCAATTGTACCGACGCTTTGTGTCTATTAGTCATTGTATACCTGATGAAACGTATAATAGAATAATCTACGAAGGCTGAAAACATCTTCTAGTGCCTAGAATTTACCTTCTAACAATATCGAACGGTTTATTATGCTTATTACGATCCGGTCGGGGAACGAGCCCGAAACCGTCCTCCTCGACAAAAGTTTCCGACACGGACATGATGCAACGTAAAGAGTAATTTTGCCCCCCCTTTCCGAACGATTTGACTTAACCACGATGAATTTACTCCCCTTGCATTCGAAACTTTCACAATTTTCTCGGCTAAAATTCCATCGATTCGATCAGACTTCACGGAGAATTTTGAACGACGACCGTACAACGAGGTTACGAACTACAGTACCTGCTTCAGAAAGCAACAACTTCGCGTCGAAGTTAAGAAAGAAAGAAAAGCATCGTTCTCAAAATAAAGCGATCACGATTTCCCCTCGTGAAAACTGTGCAAAATGTCATCTTCGAATATTCAAACGAATGGCCCGTAAATATTAAACACGGTCGCGTCCCTTGGTCAACTCTCAATGCTTTGGAAAAGAAACGTCTTCTCGACAGATCGGGGAATAAACATGTTCTTGCACAGAGAATCGTCAATTCCACGCAAGAATCCGCGATCTTGAGATATAGAGAGAGAGACACGCGGAGCAACGCGTTCAACGAGTAAATCTCGTTCCTCGAAATCGGGGTATTATCGTGGTTGCAAGCGAGCGACACAAATCCGACAAGCATGTCTCTCGTTTTAACGCTTCGCCGCCGCTCTGACGAGTCATCCGTCCCCTTGTCGTTATCAACGCAAACAAGTATACACAGAGGCGGTGGAGCCGAGACAGAAGCGGGCACAGAACGAAAACGAGGGGAACAGAAATGTGGATGAAGGAAGGAAAAATGGCGAGCCGCGAAGGCATCCGCATCCCGGAGGACAGGAATTCTTTCTCGGAGCAGCCGGCTGATCAGTCTGAATTCCCGCGAAACGTTTCGGGGCTGTGAAACACTCGGTGGAAATAATTACATTAATGGCGCCTGGCCCGGGAGAAAGCTGTTGGATACATCGGTGAATACACCACCCCTATGACGCCCGGTTCTTCCTGGAGGAACGGAAAGCAGCCCCTTCGCCCTCTCTGCCGCGGTGGTTACAATGGCGAAACATGGAAGTGACGGAATAATGCTCCACCCACGAGCTAAGGTATACCAACAGTGTGCACCACCCTACCTCTTGCTCTTCTTGCACCACCTCTCACCCCTCTGGCCATGCACCCCCTACACTTTCTTTACCGACAATGCATAATGCCATTCTGCCGCGGTAACGGCAACAATCAGCGCGCACGTCCTGCTGGAAAGTAATTATCTTAATGTCGACGAGCCCAACGCCGACGAATGGAGAACGCACGCGCGACGGCTGCCTTGTGTGAGAGATCTCTTGGCTTGGTTACTCTGCTCGCTTTTGCCCTCATACCGTATCCGTCCCTGTTCCTTTTGCTTCCCTTCCTTCCTTCCTTCCTTCCTTCCTTCCTTCCTTCCTTCCTTCGTTCGCGTAGCTTACTTGCCTGCGTCGTTGTTTCGCTCTTGGATGCGGATTGTACAACGAACAATATCGATGCCGCGAACCGTTCCCCGCGATATCGTGACAAATCGTGTCGCAACACGCGGCGGGATTGTCTCGCTGCTGATGAATACAACTCGGAAACGGGCGGGACGTGTTGGCGCAATGCGTACCGAGTTCGTTGGTCCCGGAATGATAGAGTTCGACGGTGCCGTGAAGGCGTCTGGCGTATCGATTTTTTTGTTTCTTCGCGCCTCCGCGCAAATGACGACAATCGTAACGCCCGCTGACGGCAATTAAAATAGATATCAGTTGACCGCGGGGCTAAAGTTTAATCGCATAGGAAATCAATTCTGAATTGCGAGAGAAACAGGCGGCGAGAAATTGATAAATCTGTCGACTCGAGACGCTTAAGCGCGGCCCAATAAATCGGTCGCGTTCAAATCGAGCCGGTGCTGCGAGCCCGTAATTCCGTCGGCGGGGCTGGAGGCGAGAGATCTTTTGTGATCGACACGGCCGCGAGGGGGTAGCGAGTGGAGCCAGAAAAAAAAAGGGAGAAGGGAACGGAAGGATGAAGGAGGACAGAGGGAGGTGGCGGATGGGGGTGAAGAGTGCATTTTACCATGACCAGCCTGATCGTATTATTTCCCTTCTCTTTTCCAATCTCAATTAGTCATTACGTCTCACGACGCGGCATAGCTTCGATGCACCCCCCTCGAAACTCCCTCGACGTCCGCGGCTGGTTTCTCTGCATTAATTGCGTCTACGTCGGTCTACGCCATCCCCGTGCTTCTCTCGATTCGTTGCGCCCCCTCCCCCTATTCACCCGTGTACAGTGCGGGGGTGTTTCGTCAAGGATTAGTGTCGACGCCACGAACCGCATAATTCGCCACCTCTACGAGCGGGAGAAGCAGATCTGCGGCCGACTAACGTGAAAATCACCCCGAACCCCCCATCACCAATCCCCCAAGACGTTGTTTACGTAGTAAAATTCGCCGTCGCTTTGTAACGACACCCAGGCCGAGCGTTATGCCCGATAATTGATCGTTATGTGCCGTTTGTGCGAGAGGCTTCCTCGAAGTAGCTGCAAGGTGTCGCGTTAATTCCTGTCGGGGCTGCCGCGACCGAATGGCTGGATTCGCGAGCACGGCAGGCTTGTACAGGGTGAACTAAATCGTTTGAGAATGATATCGATCGAAACGCAAGACCGATGCATTGTACACGGTCGAAGAATAGTTACGGAAGCAAACCGGTTTTTGTTTCTTAATTCATGTCAAACAATATTTTATTCGGACCTATTGGCATTTGTTGCGCTTCGAATACGCGTCAATGACGAATCTATTCCAGTTCGTCCCTCTCTGCGCGCTCGGCATTGAAACGCATCATCACGATCCAGTGCGATAAGAATCCTCCGTGCAAGCCTGACGAACTGCACGCGCACCTCGCCCAGTTCGGGGCACAGGCGAAACAAATTATTCTCGGAAAACAGCATCGTCGTCTTACATCGAGTACCACCCTGTAGATCGCACGTGTGTTCACGCACGCGGTGGGCTTCAGCCGGTCTGCAGCTACTCGAACGTGTTCTCGGGGGGGTGCCCCAATCCCAGCGCGCGATAACGGTGCGCCCACTTCACCCTCGCCATCCAGGCCGCCCAACGACCCCCTCATCCACCCACAAAACCGGAGAGGCTGTCGCTAATTACGCAACGCGTTCGAGCGTGCACGTTGGGGTGGCGACGTGGCACCGTCATGGGCCCCCTGTATCCATCGTCCTCCCCCGTTTCCACCTTCCTTCCTTCCTACCTCTACGTTCCACCCCTCTCTGTCTTATTCCCTCTTGCCCGTTGCTTTCTGGTACTTTTACGATTGCCTATAATCACCCAAAGTACGCTGCGATTACGTTCCGTTCTGCCCCACCTGTTTCCAGGACCAACCCCCGGACCGCCACCCATCCCTCTTTCGCAGACCCCCCCTGGCCCCTCGTCCCTGTGACGAGGTTGCTTCCACCAGCTCGACCGCGTCGAGCAGCCGACTTAATTTGCAGGATCAACGTGGAAACGTCGCGCGGATAATCCTGCGCATCCGAATTACACGCTCCGTGTAATGTCTGGGCACGGCGAGCACCTGCGGATTCAACGGAGACGGAGAACGATTACTAATTAGCCGGGATTTTGCCACGTGGATGAGAGCCACCCCTATTTAGTTCGGCACGAGAATCGGACGCACGGATCGTTGTAGCTGTATATAAGTGACTTTTGGATGCGAGATATGATTACGACGTTTGAGGGTCGATTGTGGTGGAGGCGTTTATTTGGAGACATATTTCTGGTGATCTGTGAATGGACCAGTGAACAAGTCGAACTTGGCATTGGTGAATTTTTCCCCGAGTATTCAGTTCGCGAAATTTCTTACGGAGGACTGCGTTCAGTTTCCATTCGGAGACGTTCGAACACGCCTGGACGAAGTTTGTCAAACTTCGACGAAGGAGTCCTCCGATCGTTACGTGGCGACTAATTTCGTCGATTGTCCGCGACACGAAGAATTCATTTGCCACGTCTCCGTCCAATTGTACGAATTTAATTACCATTCCGCGAACCTCGCGTGCCTCGGCGACCGCGCGGCGCGTTACGATACCGTAAGACAGAGGTGGAATTCTTCCCGCTGATCCCGCTATTAACTATGGATACTCCGGTGACGCAAAACTCGCGGCCAATAGAGGGCAAAAGTGAAAAACGAAGGAGAGGTATATCTGAACCACGGAACAAATGCACATAGCGAACGGCGTATTCGCGAGCTTGCACTCTCGAATTCGTAATCTCCGTCGGGACAAAGCACCTCATTGTTGGAACCCCCGCGATTCTCGCGGCACCGCCATTCAAGATCTACCCTGCCAATAGCTCGATAGGTCACAAAAACATCGACACACAGTCCACGGATGCATCTCAGGCTCATTCGAAATTTACAGGTCCCGGGGAAGCTAAAAGGTCTGGCCTTTCCAACCAGGCCCGTCTGTGCGGGGATGGGCGAGGGCCGGGTAAAAGATTTCGCTCGGTAATGGCAATCATTAAACGGGGACAAGGGATCTTCGTACGTGCACAGCCGAAGATATGCGGCTTCCTCGAAATGGTTTCGTAGGTGGATGGCGCGAGAACGGTGAAAAGAGAGAAATGGAGGGGCGGTCGGGCGCTGTTGGGGTATATCGAGGAGGCAGGGTTTATACTTAAATTACCTAGGAAGCATCGCTGGCATTCATACGCGGTATAAGCATTGTCATCCCGAGGGATTGTCTCATAGACACCTCACTGGCACATGCTTTATGTCGTAGAGGGTAACGGTGAACCGGTGCAGAGGGTGGCAGTCGAACCTTTATTAGGTAGATAACCGAGATGCGAGCTGCGTTATATAGATGCCCATCCGCGTTGAGCTGCCTCGTTTTACTCACTTCAATGCTTAATGGAATTGAGTTCTTGTAAGCGTCCTCTCCGCCACCCCCTTTTCCTCTAGCCGCCCCGCTCGCCCACCGCCCAACCCCTCGAGAACGACGGAGGGAGCCGAAGGGACAACGCAGAGGCGGAGGACATGAGATAATTGGTATTTTGTCTCGCCAAATCCTTTGTATCCCGAGTTTTAATTGACTTCGAGATTTTTCAATACCAATTTGCACCCAACTGCATACAGTAGGCAGGGTGTATTGGTGGGCCGGGCTGACCTGTGTGCGCCCGTTGGGACCGTGCGCGTATTATCCAGGATCCGGGCCGACGGAATGGCGACCATCCGTCGACGGATTTTTTTACCACCACCCCCTCCACGCCTCGGAAGAGTCCGGTTTCTCGTTTTCCTCTTTTTCGCGCTTTAATCGTTTCCTCCCTCTGTTTACCGTTCTCTTATTGGCGCTACGTCGTCATCCCGGTCCCCGGCTGCTTCGGCGAGCGCCATCGACGATTTTTTAAATAGCAACGAATTTTGATAGCAGTTTCATTCGGCGGATTATTGGCTATTATGCGGCGAGACAATGGGAACGCGGCGATACCGCTCTGTCGTTGTTCAAACGAATTCCGAAAGCCCATTTAAGACGATATCGAAGTAATATAATATTTCTGGGGAACGTTATCGATTCTCGTCCAATGCTTATAAACAAGTGCGTGAGAGCGCAAGGAAAAGATTGCACTACTTAATCGCGTCGCGATGACGTCCACGTTTCGAAATGTGCCGGATCGCGTCGGAACCACCGGCACTTCGTTTCGAAATGGGGAGGAAGCTTAATCGATTATTCGAAAATCGAAGTAAGGAGACACCGTGGCGAGGCGTGCGCGCCTCCGCGACACAAAAGCACAAACGACTAATGCAGTTCACCGACTGAGGGAGAGAAAGAGAGAGAAAGGGAGAGGAGAGAAAAATCTTTTATTCGTTCGCATTGCTGAATGTCCTTTGGGAGCGGAGGGCGCGGTGAGTCGAGATTGGGAAAGGGGCACCGCTCGTTCCTTTCGCCGCTGTTGCTTTCCATTCTAATCCAAGTGCCTGTCGTCGAGAGATTTTTTTGCATTGTTCCTCAGATTTCCCACAGGAAAGGAACCGGCAGATTTCGGCCCTTCATTGTTTTTGCGGGGCGAGAAAAGAGGGACGTCAACTCGCGAATTCTGATTAATCACTCGACGAAACGAACCCGAATTAGGCGATCATCAAGGAAACGGTGTTAATCGTTCGTCTCTGTAATCGTGTCGGATCATTGCGCTCGTCACGCGATTGATTCGCTAGGAAGGGGTTAAAAGGTGCACGTAGACGATACAGGGGATACTGTTCGATCAAACAATTAACGTATTGCACGCAACTGCCCCCACCCCCTGGAGATTTACTGTTTTTAATCTGCCATTTAAGGACAGAGAAACGAGAACCATTTCGTATTAACATTCCTCTAGAAAAAATTAATAAAGAAACAACCCCTATCTCTAATATCCACGACAGTCAGAAAATTGCGACGAATGCTTTGCCACCCGAAATCTCAGACTCCCTTTCGGCTTCGACACGGCCGAAAATCCTACGCAATCTCGACGAAGACCGTCCTCCGGTGTAAGGAATAAGGATAATTGACGCGGTTCAATGGAAACGATCTAATCCACCCCTCGAAGATCATCGAGCACGTTGACCAAGTATACTCCGCGTTATCGTCGCCGTGGCTGCGGAAGGGATGAAACCCGGGGAAGGGCGGAAGCGTAACCAATTATCGCACGATATCGCGCCGCTGGTGGCGTGCGAAGCACTACACGAACAGAGGTAGTCAATAACGGCAGCCTATGCGCTATTTGTACTTCATCGTATCGAGGTAATCGATAATAATAATTGCAGCCCGCGGTCTCCGAGGCAGCGGCAGCAGCAGCAGCGGCAGTGGCAGCCCTCCTCAGTTCAGCTACGATACAGAGGGGTTGCTGCTGTTCCTGCTTGGTGTGCCGGGGTCACTTAGTGGGGAGAAAGGGTAGAAAAGGTACGCGTGCACCGAAGCAACTTCGACGAATAGCGTGAAGAGGGTCGGTTTGTGGGCGCGGCGAGCGACGCTTCGCGTCGGTTCCGCCCTCGGGATCCAGGCAGACAGAGACGACCGTCGAGGGGAAAAAGAACGAGGGAGCGAGATGGTGGAATAGACAGACAGAGAGGGAAGGGAATAGAAGGGAATAGAGAGAGAGAGAGAGAGCGAGAGAGAGGAAGAATGGATCCCTCCTGCAGGTCGTGGACCGGTCCTACAGGCAGTCCACGTTCAGTCGACACCGGTACTCCATTCGAGCACGTTCGACTGTTTACCGTGCTCACTTGTACCCAACTGTTTCCGACACTCGTGCACTTCCTATTATTTCTCTCCGACTTGGACTTTGCAGTGCTTCCTTATATTCTCAGTGGAAGGAACCGAACGGCTTGAGTTGTTTAGTGCCCGATCGCGAAGGACTGGAACGATCCTAGTACCTGGCGAACGTTCTACGTCCAGTGTGTGAAAATTTTACCCGAAAGAGGACAGCCTCGAAAGGGGTTGACATCGGTGGTAGCGAGACACGTCGTTCTCAATTCACCCCTACTACACGCAAAACAATCGAGTCACAATGATGAGCTCGCACCAGCAACACCCCGGCTACGGGTTCCTGTCCGGCATGGACCTGCATTCCGTACACCACGTGGGCCAAGACATGAACATCGTCAACCAGCAAACACACGTGTCCCAGGAGCAGCACATCAAGAGGCCCATGAACGCGTTCATGGTGTGGTCTCGGATCCAGCGGAAGAAGATCGCCCTGGACAATCCCAAGATGCACAATTCGGAAATATCCAAGAGGCTGGGCGCCGAGTGGAAGCTCCTCTCCGACACGGAGAAGCGACCGTTCATCGACGAGGCTAAACGTCTCCGCGCTATGCACATGAAGGAGCATCCTGACTACAAGTACCGTCCGCGAAGGAAACCGAAGGTTCCGGTGTCCGTGGTGTCGGGCAAGGGTGGCCCTATGAGTCCAGGTGGATTCCCAAGCTTCCCTCTGCCGCCGTATTTCGCTGCACCTGCCGCCCCAGTGTCTCATCACCATCACCACCCGCACCAGTTCGATTACCCGCCCCTGCCGCCGTATTTCGGATCCGCGTTCGACGCCGTCCACCTGAGCAAATTAGTGGCAGGTAGCAGCGGCACGGTACAATCGCCGACGAGCGCGGCTGCGGCCGCGGCCGCCGCAGCGGCCGACGCGGCCAACAACAACGCGGCATCCGCAGCGGCGGTGGTCAGCAGCTTCTATTCCGGCTTCTACACATCGCCGACCACAGCAGGTAAGCCGTATCCCACGACGGCGTCGCATCTGGGCCCCCTGTTTCCACCTGGACACCATGCCGTCGGTGCGACCGCGCCACACGCACCCCTCATGTTCCCGTCGTCGACCACCGGGCCAGGCAGCATCGTCACGACGACCAGCAGTCCTGGGAGCAGTCCGGGGTCCACCCCGATTCCTTCGACGCACCAGCAAGTCTCCACACCGACCACGCTGGACCTCGAACAGCTACGCCGACCAGTCTCCGTGATATTCTAGGCCCCATAGATGTTTCTCTATAGAGTTTTAGAGAATGTTTAACCGGGTCGATACGTGGAACGTAATATATACATATATATATATATATAATGATCTCTGCGGTGATTCAAGCGGGAAGAACTTTTGCTCGCGCATCGAGAACCGCGTCCCGACGACGCAGCCGCGCAGGTTTAGTTTTTAAAACATTCGCAGCGTCGTACCGTCACATTATGCGCACGTTATGTATGTTCTCTTGCGCGGGAGGGCGGGCAACGTTGATGCATTTGTATCCGCGAAGTTCGAGGGTCGACGGGAAACGGGAGATAGGGAGAGAGAGAGAAAGCAAGGCCGTAAGAATTCTGTCCTCTTTTTCATTTTTGTTGTTATTGTTGTTAATTAAGTTATTAACAATAGAGAGAATGAGAGAGAGAGGGAAGGGAAAATGGCGACAGAGGTGAGATTCTCGAGGATGGCCCGATCGATTGGCGAATCGAGTCGGGTTGGGAAAAAAAACCAAGGCTCGGCAGCAACGACGCGAATAATTGAATTAGCATATTAATGCGCCTGGAACAAAGGAGCTGTTTAGGCCGGGGTTCGTTTTGCTTTATCGAATGGGACCGCATTGTGCGCCGCGGTGTTCCCGTGAATAGAATGTCCCTTCCCTCCGGGAGGTGGACCGTATTGTTTTCAAATAATGTTTTCTAATTGCGGATGTGCCTTTTACCTGTCGCTCGATCATCGAAAACGAGGGATCCCCGGGCACGCCGTCCGAATCGAGGAATATAAGCACGTTTCTGAACACCCGCGGCGCCGCTTCAGATCACTTCCGCGCCACCTTTCCTCCGCCAAGTCAAGCCTTACGATCCATTGTTCTACACCTTTGATTTCGAACCGGGCCCCGGTTCACCTACGTTGGCGGACATCGTCCGTTGCTGTTACCGTTGCCTCTCGACCGTCATTACCGTTCATTTCAATACATCGTTTCTACGAATTGTAAATAGTTCGTACGATACACGAGCCGCGTAATTTAAGGAAACGCGGACGCGCCAGTGCCGGCCGTTCGCTCGTGGTTTAGCAAATAGTTTTTCGTGGGACGTTCTGTATATACACGTCAGATCTTGTTTTTGGGACGAGCGAGCGCAGAAGTTCGCCGCGCCTCGGGAAACTTTCCGCGACAGAAGTTTACGAGAGTCGTTCGAAATTTCTTGCAAGATCTACGAAATATCAGCCGCGTTCTTAGTGAAAGATTGTACGTATCTCGTCCAGGACGCAGACCTATACGAGCAGAGCAAGCTCGTTTGCGTTTATCCTCTGTGTTTAGTCGGCGTATCGTTTGGGTGCCGCGATTCGAGGTTCAACTGTAATTCCGGGGAATCGTAGCGAGCTTGTGTACCCTCTTATGGTTTACGCCTGTCTTTGGCGAGTAGAGTTTCTGGCGACGAACGTGCGAAGATCTTCGAGGGACTTACATTACGTGTACACCGTGCGATATTAACGGGCAACGGAACGGAATGACTTCTTATGTTGTATGAGCCGTTGAGAGGAAATCCCTCGAGAATTTTACTCGTTCGTTGCTGGTAACGCGACTTTATTAAGCTCCTCTCGAAGGCATTTTCGTCGCCGTGGTCCGTATGTAAATGGGCCATTCGTTAACTGTGATTTCGTTACGTCGTAACAAAACGCGTTCGCGCGAACCAATTCACGTGTACGTGTCGTTTTTCCGTAGGGTCTAAAAATCGCCTCGTGTAAGTACCTCTTGTTGTAACTAACGTCTAGAGCACACACACACACAAACACACACAGAAATACGCGTGCGTGTCGCGTGAAATTGCTGCACCACAAATAGGATTATTTATGGGGACGATCGTGTTCGACGAATTATTGTATCGTTATTGTTACTCGTTCCCCGATTTCTCCTTTAGATTAATTTATTTTCTTCTCTGTGAACTGACTTGCATAAACGGTATGCGCGTACGCGTGGTCTTGCACAAGCGAATGGGAAGATGTGGTCGACGCGATCGACGAAGGTGTGTATGTATGTGTGTAGACGTTTGTATGTAGACGTGTTATGTCGGGTCTGTATTCCGTTTTGTTATGAATGAATTGTTATTATTTGTTCGCGGCACGATCGTGCGAAACGCATCCATCCGACGTGAATGATGTTCGTTGAACGATCGATCGAAATTCACGCAACCAGGTTTCGTTCTAAAAAAAAAAAATACGCATGCTCGATTGCGATCTTCCGAACAGAGAGAATTTATCATCGACAGCGAGAAACGAAGAAATTCGACGAAATAAGAAAAAAAAAAGGAACAATGTCTCTTATCGTATATGTGCATATATTTATTATTATCATCGACAAATCAAAGTAATAAATGACTCTATGAATTTCATTAATCAGTTTGCCTCGTAACTCGCACCCCGAACCCGATTTTCAATCGCACAGCATACCGCCGCGGCGTCCCGATTAATTCTACAATATCCAGACCAAGAGGTTCGAAAGATTTATCGAACCGGAGGAAATTAGCGGCATCGTTCCAAGTCGTTAGAAAACCGATCGCCCCGAGAGCCCGTTTCAGCCCCATCGCTGTCGCCATTATAATCGCCGAGATATTCGATCGAGTCAACCCGGTACGTAGAAGGGATCGATCGAGCGTCGACCATCCGACGAATTGAAAGCGATCGGCAATCACGATCGAGAATCCATCGAACGACGTGCGATGTTTCGCACGGGGAAACGACAGCTGCGGGGTGGCGGCGAAGAAAGGCCGATCCCGATCGAAATTCGTAACCTCGAATTTCCTCGCGACACCGGAGAGGCCCGTTGAATGGCACCAGCCATCCCGCAGAAAAGAGAATGAAAATATAAAGCGGAAGGACGTCAGGTTCTCGTCAAACGGCACCTTTCGTCGTACACCCTTCCCCGTGCACGTACACGTCCATGTAAATATATATACATACATACAACAATTTTGTTCTCTACGCCCGTTCGGTCGGTGCATTGAAAAATCTCACCCCGAATCGGTCGACGGTGACCACCCTTTGCTATTATGGAGCACAACACGGGTGAAAAGGAGAAGTGAGAAGAGGAGGGACGATCGTTTCTCCGTCTTCGAGCGTCACCCCAATGGGCATTGCGTTTCGCTATAACTACCCTCTGTTTAGAGGCCAATTGTGTTGGCGCTGGGACCTTTTTACTCTTTTCACCCTAAGAAACCCCGCTGGCTCTGTTGGCCTGCTACCTCGGTAGGGTGCGTATTTTCGCCTCTCTATAATCTTACCTCCTCTCTCGTTCGCTCCTTCGAGGCAGGATCCGTGCGTGTATAATATACATTATGCGTACTCTTATGCGTTCTCGCGTACCGATAACGGGGCGCGAACTCACCCCCCCCCCCGCGGCACTTCCGGTCGGACTTCTTGACCGCCCTTTAGTCACGGCTCGGCTTTCAAGCGACTTTCCGTTTCGACGTTTGTCCCTGTCTTACACGCACCATGGGAAATTCTAAACGGGACCTTCGGCGGTCGTGTTAGGGTGAATTAAGTGTCTTTAGTTTTCGTGGGGGCAAATTCGAGTACCTGGGGTCCCTGTCGATTTCTATTCACTCAAAAATTCATTAACCGTTTCACGGCGTTACTGGCCCCGCACGCCTCCTCGTAATTAGTCCAACAGGCATACTATTTATTGGTCCGATAAATTCGAAACAGATCGCACGAACGGTTACCTGTCCGCGAAAGAAACAACGCAGGAAATAATTGTTAGTTCGTCTGTTCATTGTATCGCGTTTCACTCATTTCTCGCGATATTAGGAAGCGTCGACATTAAACGGCCTGCACGGAGCGAACGCGTAGAATAGGATCGATTTATTACGGACGCGGCGTAACTTCGATCCCCGTGGACCCGATATTCGTTCGCGAATACGCATTGGTTCGGGCCGCTCGCTGCCGAAAAACGTCAAAAGAAGAAACTGACATTGCCCGGAGGGCCCGACTCGCCGCGAAACAATCGCGAGGGTAGGGCGCAAAGAGGCTGAAAAGAAAAGCATTATCGGGGCGAAGTGGGCCGGTCAGGCCTCTTTAACGAGATCATTGTCGGCTTTGACTGGTGGGCAAAAGTGTTTCAACGTGTACCAGCCACTCGATCCATGGCCATTGTGCTCGTCGAACGGGTTGAAACAATGTCCACTCCGAATGAGAACAAGGGACCGCTCCTCGGATGATATAATACGCTTAACTGTTTTCGCAATGCTTCCGTCGTGGTGCTTGACGTCGCTATCGTAAATGAAAAAGTGGCATCCTCGAGCAGCGTCAGGATCGAACAACGTCGAAGGGACGAGGAAAGCGTTCTTATGGACGCGAGAGGGCTTGGACGAGAGAGAATTCGTTTCCTCTTGACTCGGTCGCATTATTGAAGCGTCAGTCTTTGTGCAACCTTGTCGTTTCATCTGGAAAGCGCTCGATAGTGTTCGCGGACATTTGGCCCGAGTGCAGGACGTAGAATCACGCTCGAATCATCGTTGGAATCAGTTGGAAGTGCGCGCATATAGCTGACGGCATATGGCGTGGGTTACGCGCGAGGGCTAGCAAGGAAGTCAGGATCGTGCGACGGTAATTAGGATTCTGGTTTCACAACGAAACGATTATTTAATTAAATCTTGGCGAAACGATCGCGTTTACAAAGGCGTTTCGACGTCGTTTGCTAGGAGAACCGGAAGCCTCTCGGATGCAAGCGGGATTGATTGAAAAATAGAGAACAGGCGATGCCACGTGCTTGGTTCCATCTACCACCCCTTTTCAGCCGCTAATGGATGCATTCAGCCTTTCAGTGATCGCGACGGAACCGAGGAATATTGTGTAACTACGAGTATTTGCTGCGCGGAGTATTTGCAGTGTCCGTTGGCGGGTTCATTTTTGTACAAGACATTGCTCCATTTTCGATTCTTGGACGTTGGAATACTTGTCGGCAAATCTCCCCGTTGAGATACTACCTCGATGCGAAAAGATACTGTCCACCCCAAAAGGGTTGAAAAAACGCGTCGCGTCGAACGCACGATCCCCCTCCCTCCGAAACTTTCCAAGCCTTTTCCAGCCAGGAACGAAACTCCGCCGCGGAACGGAACTTCCGAACTAAATAATTAAGAAATCCACTTAGGTGCCCCTCTGTGACGATCCTCACAAAGGGTTCGACATTTATCAAGGAACAAGCCGCTTTGCCATCGGCCCGATTGTTTCGCGGCGCGTTCGAACGAAGTCGTCGAAAACGCGCGGAAAGTTGACGCTCGACGCTTTTCGGCCCTCTTCACGGGACCGCCGCGAAAAACAAGCCTTTCCCATTTCGAACAAAGCCGACCGCCTTATTCTCGCGCGAATTTCGCCCGTTGAACTTCTTCCGAGCGCCTGTTCCCCAGCGTCGACAATTATTTTCGTGGCCCGCGACGCTTGAGAACGACAATCGAATTTGTTCCGGTGGCAAGAAGTTTTCCTTGGCGGAGAGTCGAGAGGGCAGCGTCGAATAATATCGGGGCGAAGGATTTTTTTTTGTTATTTTCCATTTCGCTGAAAGACCGCCAGCAGCGTGGCCGAGAATCGGCGTGAAACACAATCCGATGAATCGCTCGAATAAACGCGGGCAAATTGCATTCAGCCTGTGTAAAATGCAACGCCGGCCCGTTGCCATTCTCGTCGGCGAACTTTTCAACGAATCTCCGCCATAAATCCGGGGAACAGTAACGAACTCAACTCTACAAGATCGCCGAACAATCCCCGGTAAAAACCACGCCGAGACGTTTCCAACCCCGGTTTTCGCCGCGCATACAAAATGTACACCTTTATGCGCATATACCGAACAAACGATTAAAGGCTTCTCGAGAGAAACGCTATTCCAACGTTTCGATGAATTTTCGCGCTCGCTCGTACCGAGGGTCGCAAGGTTCCGCGGCAACAGACACAATTCCTCTGCAACAACCTCGAACAGCGAACCTTCACAAAGCAATAGTACACGTACGCGCATAGGGAACACGATTGTGCCAAATAAAATTCGTGAATCCGTGCGCAGCCACGTTCGACCTCGCCGTTAACTCATCGTTTCATCCCTTGGAGGAACGCGGGCTCCTCCAAGCACAATTAAAAAAGAACTCCTTCGACTTCCTGTACGCGAGAGCAAGGCACAATGAGACCGCGGTCATAATAAACGTTCCCCGGGGTTCGCCGTAACGGCGGCAGCGCATCCGTGAACATTTCGCGAGCGTTTACGCGGCACGAAACGATGCTTTTTCCTTCCTCACTAATTTCTTTCCGGCACAGGGGGATACCGGCACAGGGCATTCGTCCCCCGCCCGGCAATCCGTTTTTCCCGCGGACGAGGGCCCTCGTGCGACCATTTACGGGCATATCTGCCGCGTATCAAGGAGATCCTTTTCATCCGTGCATGTTGCAACGATGTTTGCACGAAAGCCGGGCGATGCAATGGCCGCATCAAGTGCGCCCGATGAATGTCCCCGTTCATCCCGGTTCCATGCCCGACAATCAGACGCAGGATGATAATTTTCAGCGGTGATATACGCGAACGAGACCGACACACGAGCCCGTGAAGAGGAAGACGAAGACGCTGCGGAGAGATGAATGGAACGGGTTGCGATGGCGTGGAAAAAAAAAGGACTGAGGCAAAAGAAGAAAAGGGTGGAAGGGGTGGAAGAAGGGATGGCACTCTTTCGCCCCCTCTCTGTGGACAGTCGCGGGTCTCTTTCGGGAAACGCATCATCCCTTGACCCTCGACCGGGTAGCAGAGAAAGGAGCTCGTGAATGTAAACCTTTTAATGGCCTCTGCGCCGGGACCCTTTTGAGAGTCTCGGTTTTGATATGAATAACCGCGACAGAAACCGGCGGTACGCGTATACACGCGTGTGTGTCGCGGGTACAGTGGTTGAAATCGACGACCGGGGGGTGATCGTCGGGGCGCGCATTTAACCGATCTCTCATTTCTCGCGAGGCGCCACTGATATCGGCGCTGTTGAAGACGCGTTCATTATGTAGCTCGTTGGGTTCGATTAATAATCGGGTCGAGACGATCGGTCGAATCGTCGCTCGATGACGGGACAATTTTCGGAGAAGAAATTGCGAGCGAGAGTCGGGCTTCGTCGTTTTAACCGGGGAACGATCGCCGATGGAATTACAAACGGACGAATTTGACGGAACGACCGTTTAGATCGTGAATGCGGCACCATCGACGAACGCCACTGTGCCGGATCGCCCTTTGGCCGCATAAAGCTTTGGAAAAACATTCGAGGGTTCGCGCATAAATGTTTCTTTCAGCATTATCGGTGCTCGGCGAAGGAAAGGGGCGAGTACGGAGAGCTTGGTTTCTCGGCACTTGAAAAATATCGTCGCGAGTCAAGATTCTGCCAGGCTTTGGCATAATGTGGACCGAGGTTTTCGAGTGGGCCGTGGGTTCTTGCCCCCTTTCTCGCTCTTCTTTCACCCCGCCGTCACCCTACACCCCTTCAGCCCTTCGTATCCCTTTCCGACTCCTTCCTTCTTTTTCTCTTTTTCGAACCCTATTATGCCTCGTTCTTACGATTCGCGATGTCGAGTGCGCGCAGGCATTGACCTTTACCCCCCACGAATGAGAACGCGAGGGGGTCCTTTTTTTCCTGTTCGAGTGGGTCATACATCGTTGTCGATACCGCGCTTTTGTCAAGTATATACATCGAACTTTTTTCAACGCTAAAGAGAAGTCGACGAATTGCGAGATGTTGGGGGAGGGGGCTAAATGATGCTTTTTGAACCGGTTACGCGGCGTGGTTCGCTATTTTGTGTCGCGATCGGCGGGTGCTTCGTAGACCCGATCGATTTCGGGCCCCCGGTCATCGGGACTCCGATAATGTGTGGGACGCGCAAAGTGTTTCGCAATTATTATTGCCTCGATCGCCGAATCGCATCGCCGAACACCTCTGCAAAGTTAAAGAAATTGAATAAGCATTCGAAGAATAAAGTCACCTCTTCGCAACGGCAATTTATTCACTTTGCTCATCGTTGAATAGAAGGATAACGCACAATTCTAAACACTTGTCGCAATTTTGTTATACCATGGTTTCAAGAAAGCAAATACGAAAGTGTTACCACACTGGTGGGCGAGTGCGGGCGCCAATAACGATTAGAAGTGGTCGTGGCGTTGGTAGACGCTCTGTATCCTTCTCTCTCCCTCGAACAATAACGACGGGACACCGGCGGATAAAAGGGGGACCCCCGTGCTCGCAGTACCGATTTATCCATTGCGGTTAAAATCAACGCTCCGCCTCCGAGATTGCGGGATGGCATGGACACATACGGGTAAGTACCATTGCACGCATATAATTGCACGTGTATTCTTTCACACCCGGACCCTATTGTTACGCCGCGTCCAACCACCGCTGGCTACGCAAACCTGCGTTTATTTAGCAGCTGCCGGCCAGAACGCGATACAATGAAAAATATCCCAGCGGTGAGAAAGCGCTCTGCAACTCTTTTGTGGTTTCCGCAAACTACCACTCTCGCGTAACCGTGGCTGCGCTGTTTAAGAGCGCCCGATTGGTTCCCCCGCGAGGTTTTTACGTATTTCTTAACATTCATTCCGGATATTCGATGGCGGTATAGGAGAAATTCGCGATGAACGAGGAAGCATAAGGATCATGTAATTTCAAGGTCGACAATTTAATTGCCGTCGAATTTAATTAAACGCGATTAAGTGTGTATACGGGTCAAGTGTAATCTCGAAGAATCAAGAGCGGGTATTGTTAACGTATCGTCGTTGGCACAATGCGCCGATCGTCGAATTAAGAGTACCTTCTGTTAGGGTAATTATCGTTCAGCCACATAACTGCACCGGCCTCGAGTATCGCGAGTGTCGATTGACGTCATTATCGTGCAGGCCACTCTCGCCACCGACTCAGTTTCGAGATTACGCAACGTCGATCGTTAGTTTTAAAGGGGGCGGAAAATTCGATCGCCGTTCGCGGACAATCGAAACAGGCCGTTCCCGAAGTTTCGAGCCCGCCGACCGCCGCTTGTCCGCGATTTACTAATGTCGCCGCGATAGATTGATAAAGTTGTCGGGGAAAAATGTGTCCCGGACGAAACGATGGCGCGGATAGAATGGAAAAACGTCCGGTGAATTTGGCCGACCGGTTGTCCATAAGCGTACACAATTTACAATAGCGTTGCCCTGGCCGGGACCACCGATGATTTATCGAAAATCGTCATTCCAAAAATTCGCGACCCACCGCGGGCTGGGGATGCGCGACAATGGGTCGCTTGTCAACGCTGGACAAATTAATCGAATCAGTGCGCGGATTTACTGCCGTCCGCGCACCCCGTCGCCCTTCCCCTGTATGCGTGTTCCCCTGTGCCACTTCCAGCGCCACTGTAAAAAAAAAAACAAAAACACACGGAAGACAAAAAATGTATATGACATGTATGTCTCCTCGCTCGTTCGAATGCGAATAAATGGCGCTGTATGATGACGATGGTGCAGTGGTTGCGGTGAATGGCTTCGGCTATACAGAGAGAGAGAGAGAGAGAGAGATAGAAATGAATGAGAGACATGGACGAGACACAACGGCCGAAGCAGCGAGGGGTTGAAGGAGAGGGAGACAGGCGGAGAACGTAAAAGCGTATGTTTTGTCTCCGATTGTGCAACGATGATTGATGATGCGGTTAATGGTATTTTATTAGAGACACTTTGGAGGGTCAATAGACAACGGTCTGGATGAATAATAACTCTGTTACGGCGTTACTTATTAGGATTGCCCGACGACGTTGTTTCTGCCGGCGCAATCATTAGGGGCGCACGTGCTACGTCTCTGTCTGTGTCTTTATTTGTCTCCCGAATCATACGGACATTGTTGCGCGTCCTATCCGTACGAATAATTAACGCGCTAATGGGCCCTACGAATCGGGGGGAGGGGGGCGCGTCGTTCAGTTTGCTAACGACGGTCACGAGAAAGTCACGGGCGGGATGGGCGCGATTCGAATTGCTGCGAATTGGTGGAATTTTTCGTTATGGCGGAGGGCTTGGGTAACAGTGTAAGAAGAGGTCGGCTGTGTTTGCACGAATCGTTCAATGGAAAATGAATTGATTGCCGAACGGTCGTGTATAATTATCCACGGGGGAAGGGCAAAAGTCAACTAGCGCTCATAAACTTACGGTTAAGATTATGGCCTGCAGCGATGCGACCTTTAATATAATGTCCATTTACGGCTGTTTGGCTTATTACAAGCGCGTCCAGTTTATTGGCCGTTTCTTCTGAAACGACCGGATTCGCTCGGCCGTTTATTCCACTCTCTGATTAATTCACCGACAATGAGAAAGAAAGGTACACGGCTGGATCGCAATAAAATCGGCCTTTTTCCATAATTCCATCAACGTCTGCTTTTGTTCGTATCCTTAAAAAAGTTTACCTCCGTTAAGCGTTGCTTGTGACGCAGGCCTCAATCGTCGAACCTTGAATTATAAAACAATTTAAAAGTCGAAAGTCGAATCGTAAAGAGGAATATTGAGGACAGTAAAAATGTTGAAAGCAGGCCCATCGAACCCCGCTCCTGAAACAATTGTATTCGTAATTACCGTTGCGAAGTGGGCTCGTCGAGTAATCTCGTTAACCAACGCAGGATCGATGACAGAACAGACAAAGACGATACCAGACGATCGAATATTCGTTGCTAATTTTCGGGCGAATCGAGGGGGCACGAATCGTCGGGGTCCGACGCACCGCGACGATACAATTCGTCTAGCACCTCTTCCACGTGCAATCCGGTCGGTCGATGGACCAGGTAGAGAAAGCTAAAGAAGGGGCAGTAAAATCGCCGGGCTGACTTTCCCCGTTGTTTGCTTTCCTGTATAACTGTTTTCTGCGAATAATCTCATTACTCGAAGGGTCGTTATACGACGCGGCAATCCATTGTCGTATACCTTCGAGTTCGTGAGGTCATGAGATTGCAAACAACGTCGAACTGTCCGGCCCCTTTTTTTTCTTGCGGACCACGAGCCCCAGGGAACGACAACGGGCGACAAGAACCGACGAACATTGTCGAAGGTTGGAGGTAATGGCCCACCGGTTAATAAAGTGACCTTAGTCTTCGGCTTTATGAGGCTCGAGGTGGTATACTCGTCAAAGGGTGACGCTCGGAAAACGCTGCACGCGGCAAGAAATCGTTCGGCCGGTTTATGGTGGTGTGTGCCGCGTTCGAAAAGTCGGTTTCGTTCGAGATGGTTTTTCCTTGGCCGTTCTGCAGCGTGGAAAAAATTATCATCTCCAGGGAGGAAACGGAATGGGCAAATTATAGGGGCCGCTTCGGGTTTTCCATGGAACGATTTTCTCGCTAAATATCTGACGAAGTATCGACAATCGGGTAAGCTGATGCTTCCGGTCCGAAGCATCCCGCCCCATAATTACGCGTGATATATTCGTCAAAGCGGTATCATTAAAACGCGAATTTCTTTGAACAACCGATCACCCCCCCCCCCCCTTCCACCCTTGGCGACCGTCGCGAAACTCAAAACAGAGATTTTATTTCTAGTAATTACCCCACGATCTCTGACATATCGCGGATTTTAATCAACGCATTATTCAGCATCCCGGTGGCAACCGATCAAACGTGTCTGCTTCTTTCACAATGAGAGCTCTTTGACTGGCGTCGAATGATTAACGCCCTTGCTTCGTGATCGAACCCGGCTAAATGGCATGCGCTAAATCGCGCCGGGCGGAGGGGCAAAATGGGGAGAGGAAGGAAAAAATTGAGGAACGCGCGCGCACGTACGGATGCGTGACTTGTGAAATAAAAAAAAGCGAAAGACAGAAAAGAAAGGTAGGGGGGGTGGGGGGGAATCGGATGCTTCAAAGTATCAGATAGGGTAACGGATAGTCAACTATCGGAGGCCTCCGAACCTGAAAGGGGCCACTCGAATCGCGTCGGTGGAACGATATCGGCGATATTTAAACCGTTGCCTCTAATTAGAAAGAGGTCAGTAATTAATGCTAATTGGACGCCGTAATTATCTGCGGATTGTGCACACCGGGTTCGTCTGCCGCAACGGTGGCCTCCGCGTTTTATTTCGCGCCGCGGATACGACATTCCGCGGCAAAGTCGACGTTTGATCCGTGGCTCAAAGCGTGCGGAGGCGAGAAAGAACGAAAGGGGAGAAAAACCGGGGGAGAAAAAAAAAAATGTGCGAGCGAGAAGCTGCCGAGGGGGGGGGGGTAGCAGGGGGAAAGAGTAAAAGGGTTTACGCGAAATAATGAACGATCTCGTTCGGCTAATATCGCGGTCGCGCGTCGACTTGGAAAATCGGCGCTTTCTACCGTCACCCGCGCTCGCTTTGACGCGCGAATTAATTTAATTAGCCGATTCTGCACACGATTTTCCAACTCTCGTTTACGTGTTAATGTTTGTACTAGCAACCGTTAGTGCTGGTTTTCGACTCGTGCGCTCGTTTTTTCCTCTTTTTTTTTTTTTGCACAGAAGTCACGTTCCCTGGAAATTACAGTAAATCGTCGCGGAGTGGTTCTCGATTTTCGTAGGACCGTTACGCTGGAATAGACCTGGTCTTCGAGAGGAGGGACATGGCGGATATTCAAGCTGACAAGTTCTGCCGCTTGTACGGCGCGAGGGACGGCTCGAAAATTAATTGTCTGCTTAAATAACTGTGTATCATTGGGTACGGGTCTTTCGTCGTAGGTGTACTTCTCATTGTACAGAGATTTGACGATCGTTTGTAGTAATTAGCCTGCTTTTACCAGCCAGGTGTATCGCGCATTCGTTTATTATGCGTTTCCAAAATTAATTGGACCCTCGGCGAATTCAGTAACTCCATCCATATTTTTATCCTCCGTCGGGGATTACGAACGTTCCCCATTCGCATTACTTTTCCTCGTCGAGGCGTCGACCCGTAATTGCGAGTCTATCATATAACCGAGACGCGTCGTCCAATTTGAAAGATAAAGGTGAGATCGTCGCGGGTCATCAAAATTCTTGCCAGCCGTTCCATTGACACGGGGACAAGTGTAAATGCAGGCTTCTGGCTGTATTTGATTATCGAGCAACGTTTCACCAGTTGGGCCGGCATTGTTTGCGCACGCACACGTATAGACTCCGTGGAAAAGCTGTTGGCACCGGGCGGTGTTTATTTTTCTATTAAAACCGACACCGAAAACTTCCCTGACAGACGACAAACGTTATCCTCTGCTACCGTTTTCCCCGAACACCTTCCACTTTCTACCAGGAAAGAGGTAACATAATGTTAACGACATCGAAGTGCTTGTTAATGAACCTTAACGAATCAAATTTGTCCCCGTCATTTACATTCGCTTAATCTTTTGTCGCTACGGTGACGGTTCGTCCGTTCCAGCAGGTAGGAATATTTTCTTAAATAATTGATGCGCGAGAACGTTTGATACCATTGTGCGGCTTCCACGATTGGAGATTGACGTCACCCACGAAAGGTAGCATTAAATTTTGTTCCCGAACAATCGGTGGGATTAATTCGTTCGGCTATATTAAGAAACGCGTAGCTGACCATTGTGCGGGTTAAACAGAGTGGTTCCAGGGTACCCCCTGGTCGCCGTACGTATCGTCGGCAGATTACGGAAACAAACGTTTCAGGGTATTATCCGCGTATAATGGACCGTACGACATATGTATGCACGGCGTACAGCTGCTTATGACTTTGGACCGTCGTGCTACGGGGTTTATAAATCGAAATACTCGTGGGTACACGGCTCAATCTCATAAACTTCTCTACCTTCCGCCTGGAGCACGGTTGATCCTATTGATACAATGAGTATCGTCTCTCTATGCGAGAAATATAAATACGATTACACGATCGAACCGAATATGCGTCGCCAACGGAAATAATTGAAACGCTAAATACAAACCGAAGTAATTTGATCGTCCGGCGATTCGCGGACAACACATTCGAAACGGAGCCGTCGTAAAACTCGAGTGGACACGAAATTGATACAGAGATTTAAATACAATACAGTGAACCGAACAGATAAACAGGAGTTGCTTGTAATCCAGCAATCTGGGCGAACCACTTTAATACCGACATAATATTCATATCGGCCCCGTTTCATTTCCTAATCGCGTTAAACCGAAGCGGTCACGCGCGCCAAATGTGGCAGGCTCGTACGCGGGGCCGATTTGCAACGTATAAAACAGCTTATCCGCGGTAATGATCGATATTTTACCCCAGAAATTCTGGCTGCCCGGCGCTTATCACCGCCGCGAGATATTACGTCGTTCCGCGCACGTATGACGAAACGAGCCTCCCGGCGAAACCTAATGGAACCTGTGTAATTCCAAGCAAGCCATTCGCCAAGGCGATAAAGCCAAGTCGATGAGGACGCAACCGGGAATGGATAAGCAATCTTCTTAGCTGTCGTTTTGAACAGCCATGACTGTCAGTCTGGCCCACGCTCGGTTGCCTCGTAAAGTATTAGCGGACAATGCGTGACTGATTTCCATGGTCGTACTCTTTGTCAGAGACACAAGCCTCATTAACTCTTTAACAAACCGGCCTGGTAAACTCTTCGCGCGAATCGAGCCGCTTTATGTCGCTCGCTAATAGACGATCACTCATCTTTCGTGAGGTGGCCTTATCGCGGGGCGTAATTACGGGAAACATTGTTACGGGATTTCCTGTCGATCGGCTTTCTGTCCCCGTGGAAAAGTAGGCAATTATGATTAATCGAGGGGCTCTCGTTAGTCTGACGTCTTGGTATGTACCGTTAAACGGAAACTGACAGTTTCGGTGACGTGAAACTTGTCCGTCCACGACTCGAACGTCGTTATTACCGTTATTACCGTTCGTTCACTCGGCTATTTATCTATGCACAACCGAAAATTGGAATCTTAACGTCGGAAGTTACGCCCGAACGGAACTTACAATTGTAAGCGTGACCAAAGAAATGTTTAATTAGCTACTGCGACTACGATCGCTAATCTCTGTGCGTCAGAAGTTCCGAATTACAGGCCACACGTGATTTTTATTTATTATTAACGCCGCGCATCTCCGCTTGTCTAGCTACAAGAATTTGAACTTAATCAACAATTTCTTGTCAAACACCGCTGACCAAAAACTCGAAGGTCTTGCTTTTGTTCATAAGCAAACATCGTACAAGACGGGAGCTCTTCACGTCCACCTATTGCTAAGTGGAAGAATCATCGCGGTAGAAGGAAAACCCGCCAAGAGGCCGGCCACGACGTTCTAATAGTCATTATCATTTACAAACATCACGGTGTGGCTGGTTCAACAGCGCGGGATACGCCACTTGTTTGCATAGATTGCAAGCGTAGAGGCTCCTCCAGTGGCTAGTGCTTTGTAAACCTATCCTGGCTAACTAGGCCTGTGTGTATCTAGCATGTGTCCCTTCGGTAATGCGAGACGCACTCGCGTGTTGCGTGTATTCACACGGGCCCTCCAATTTTCGTTGATTTCGGTGACAAACATTGATCGTTTTTGGTGAGACGTGTCTCCAAGAACGGACCACAGTGTCCATTTATTGGCTGTCGTACGAGAAACACCGGGCAAATATTGTAGGCAACATTTTCGTTACCCTTCACCGAATATTATATACATGTGCACAGGGGACAAAGACGAACATCTTGACAAACTTTGTGCACCGTGTATCTCATTTTCCACGCTTCCATTCGACGAGCGGCGTTTCGGAGATCGTCGGACGAAAATGTCACCGCGAGGGTTCGAAATTCCATGAATTTTTCTATCCACGGTCAGATTTGGTAGTCGAACGTGACGAGGCCCAACGCTCATTGTCCCCTCGCCGTCGGTATGTGACGAATTTTACACGTTGGTGTGAATCACATTAGAACGAATGACTTTCGCGACCCCCCCCCCCTCTCTCATGGTCATTAAGGGACATTTTTCGGGTGGCCAGGCATTGGCGCGATGTTTACAGGGACAAATAAATCCAGCGTGGCTTACGCACTCGAGCCTGAGAGAGTTACACGACGCTCTTAACGACGTACATCAGTTTTAATCTAGGCGTAAGCTCGTCGATTATCCCCGCTTGAATTGACCGCTGGTTCATTGCCGTCGCTAAAGCGAAATTACACACCTGTCTCAGAGCGGTCTTAAGCCTATTGTCACCTTTATTTATATTTTGTGAAATCTTTTTACGCGCAGTTTCGCTGAAATGATATTCTCTTTCTTAGTGGCAAATAGAGTAAATAAAAATAAAAAAAAAAACGATATACGATTTCATACGAAATGTCTGATAAATAGGCGCCGGAAAAGATTGAAGAAATTGTAGCTGTAGCTTCCTAGTCCAATTGCAAAACGTCGCCGCTCGGATGACACCGCAAAGTACCCCGCAAGTCTTCCCCAAATTATAGCAAACGAAAATCGCGGTTCCCAAATCTATGTATTCCTTTCAAATTCTCCCGGGGACCGCCGCCCGATCGAATCTCAATGGGCGAGTATTTCAGTCGAAATTGAAAGAGGCTGGTCGCGTTTCCAGGACTCGTCCGAGCGATCTGGCGAGAAAAAGGAAACGGGACACGGTTTAGAACGTAAACCATGAACGTCTTCTTCGCGATAGGCGGATCAACAGACCCTTAATATGAAATTTCGCGCGGACGTGCGGCAACTAATCCTCCCTCCTGCCTCCGGTCCGCATCCAAGTCCAGCATCCTTTTCTTTCTCCTTGCCTTTTTCTTCTTCTTTTTGTGCCCCCCTCTCTCCCTCTCTATCTCTGCCTCTTTCTCTCTCTCTCTCTCTCTCTCTCTCTTTCTTGGCGGCGCGGAGAGGCCTGAAATATTCGCGAATGCATAAAGACGTGAAATATGGCCGCATGAATCAGCTGGTCTTCCTGCGGAGTGAACGGGTCCGCAGGAGGGTTTGACAATATCCTCGCGGCGGCATTCTGCGCGGATTAGCGCCTCGAGGTTTTATGGGCCATTTTGTTTATGCACAGACAGGGCAAGGTTGGCCCTCCATATTGCGGAATCGTGGACGCGTGTGTGCACGTGTGCGCCGTCTTTGTGCAGCCACGGACGACACCGTGCCGGATTCTTTTGGAACTGGATAGGTTCGATACTATGTTTGCCACGCGGTGATTTGCCTGAACCGTGGGGCCGAGGAATGTTTCCATGGGACGCGGTAACCGAGAACCTAGCGGAAATTATACAGACAGGGTGTATTTTTCTCTTGTTCGACGCTGCAACGAGGATTTAAGTTCCATTAGCCCTATGCTCGCGAACGACGCGCGGGTATAATTTGCCATTAGGAGTCGTTTGTTGGAAGAGCACGCGCATAATTTCTGTAACGTGACCGTCTTGATTTTATTAATCGCAGCGACGCGAATATATTACACAGTTACACCGTTACCGCGTACAGATACAGTGTCGAAAATTAATTTCGTTTCGGTTCTTGGAAATTGTGCGAACGGGGCCTGTTATTATTTTCTCCCCCAGCAGGACGCGAGAACTGATCGGGAAACTCTTCCGACGAAACGTTTCTTATTAATTCAGAGGCCAACGAGCTTGGGTCGCGTGCACAATTTTGAAACGGGCGTCAACGTTCACTATTGACGTCGAGGGAAAATCGTGCAACAGTATCGGTGCCTTCCCTTCGCGGGCAAATTATTCAGGTATCGCACAATGAGCTCCGTTTTGTACACGTTCGTTATAATTAGAAACCGATCGTTCACCGGCTCGTTGAGCAGGGCTTTGTGCTTCAACGGGGAAAAAGAAAAAAAAAACTATCGTTCACCAGGCCCCTGTTGTATTTCCAGTCGATTGAATCGCGCTGTCTTATCCCGTCGTTAGGAATCAGCGGGGAATCGCAGGGGGTGCGTTCGCTATCGTGCGTTTACAAAGAGGGGGGGCATGTGTCGCACGGTGCATCCGTCTATTGTGCCCAATTCGGGACGATTAGGTGCCACTAAACAGCCCCGGCTGATCCACTCAGCTCGAGACGACTCGTTTCGAGATCGGAACACCTCTGGCCTAATCCCACGAGCACGGATAAATGAAAGAGACAGAACGGGGAGGCACGAAATGAATAGATCGGCCGATAGATTAAACCTTTGTTTGTCGGGGCTAAAAGGAGCCGGGCAGCCCAAGAATTTTATTGTCGTGACGTGGAATGATTTTTCGTTCGCGCAGACGCGCACCAGATGCGTGGCGCGCTCCGCTGTGGAAATTTCAGAAGTGTACAGTCATTATACATTGTCTTCGAGCTTTCTTGTTAATATTGGACGCGCTAAAGGGTACACGGATCCGGCGGTTCCATTAACCAGTTTTAGAACCATGAAGTTTCACGATGAATGGCCGGCGAATAGAAGTCGAGGAGTTGAAACAGCGTGAAGAGAAGGAGAGAAAAAAAAAAAAGGGAGAGTTACACGAAGAATACTCGCGCGGACAATTAATGAAACCGAGAATAATATTTCGAGGAAAGGAACGGGAATATCGGTAATCAGGAAGGGAGGAATGCGTGCACACTCGTAGATGCGTAGCCTGGCGCGATGGCGCAGGACTTTGGTGTTGGTAGGTGTACACAATCTGCTAACAATGGACGCCGAATGCGGGACAATGAAGTATACAAGCGACGTCACAATGCAGGGATCAGCGAAACAACGAGCGGTCTCACTACGGATTACAGGCAGATGCGCTTCAGTCCGCGCCAAATCCGCGCTCTGCCTACTGCACGCGATCATCCTCGTGTTTTCTCTTCCCTTCGCCTATATCTCTCCTTCTCGCGGACCGCAGTTGCCACCGTCGATTTCCGGTATCTTTCAACGGCTCCAATTAACCCATGAAAGTAATTTCTCACAAAATATTGCCCCCTCTTTCATCAATAAACCCGCTAATCCCAAAGGTCTCTGTTACCACAAAATATTTCACAAGCGACTTATTTTCCTTTGACCGAAGTATTTCCTTAAAATACCAAATCCCCGATTTATCGCCACGGGCAGCCGCGAACTTGCCACCCTCTTAAATCAACGCTACCCAAACACCTATAGCTCAAGATTTGTAAGCGTCAGGTGACACCCCCGCTAACAAGACACATTTCGTTACATTCAATCCTCCCCGTCCCCTAAAAACCAACGCGTCCGTCCTCCCCCCACACCCCCTCCCTCCCAGAATGGACGTAACAAATAATTCCATATCCGTGTCCTTTTTTTTTCTTTCTTTTTTCACCGCACCGCGATCGCGTTACCAATCGTCGTTGCGGACAACGACGGGACAATGGGCATCCTTCAAATCGGATATAATGTCGAGTAAGACGGGGCGAACGGCAAACAGCAACCAGACGAAACCGTGCCGAATACTGCAAATACAGCGGGTGGGCGTTATTCCCACTGTATCGAGAGGCGACAATGGGGGACAAACTGCATGCTTGTTCGGTCGGTAATACCTCGTTGGGTCGCCGAACAGACCCACTCCCATTGTCGATGCATCACGAGCGTATATACCCATAGACCTGCGCGCCCGTACATTTCGAGTAGATACGCGCGAACAATGGCATTAATCCGTGATTGTTGCTGGTGTGGATATTACCAAGCGGAGACCGAGGGCTGGCTCGTTCGCGCTGGTAATGGTGGTAGGTAGCACCGGCCGACGCGACTCTGGCATTGCTTGCCGATGCTGATTCCGCAGGGAGCACTGGCCACCCGCGATTTCGATGATGTCTCTTATTTTTGGGTACGCGACAACATGCCACGGGCGCTTTGTTACTAATGGCGCGGGTGAAAGTCAACGAATAATGGAACTTTACAATTGTCCGATCAATGGATTGAGATTATTCATTGTGTCGTAATTAATTATGATGCTCCTGGCGTTCGAAGTTTTGTTCCTATCTAATTGCACCAGCGGCGGCATAGAACGATACCGATTTATGTTTGGGAATGGGAAAAAGTTGGACGGAAAATTGATTAAAGAATGGGGGTGGGGGAGTACCAATGTATTATATCGTAGAAGGAAATAATTTTATACATATGTATTAACGATACAAATATTAACAGTTTCTGAAGGATCCAATTCTTCCGCCATTCTGGAGGGGCCGATCAAGCATTGGTTCCATTGGACGAAGGAAGGACATTTTTACCAAAGTTGCTCGGGAACAGCGACACGATAGACCCATGGCATTCTACGCCCTAAGGCTGTTGTCGCGTTCAGAGGTGAAATTAAGCGGCACTTGGTTAGAGCGAAAGGCAACGCGAACAGGTCGTATTTGTAGTAGGCATAATGACGAGCGTCGGGGATGTCGATTTCAGGCGCGGAACGAATGACTGTTCCGCGCAATTTCCCTCGTCGCTGGCAGAGGCAGCAGTTCGTCCAAGAGCGAGAGAAACGGGGGGGAAAAAAGCGAGTCATCGATAGGATTGGCGGACGGAGAACGATATCGTTGAGCTGCTCTCGCATAGGAACAGTGAAAAGAGGAGAGATATCATCGTTTCCATAAAAATCCCCAGACGTAGCGGTGACACGTAGGAAATTAAGAGATAGGATTTTAAATTGGAAAAATACAGCGGCCAGGAGAATGAGGCGTGGTACGGGGAGGTGGTTGTAGATAGTAGCGAAAAAAGGGAGAGAATGTGCCTGGGTGCGGAGGGGTGGTCGTTGTGGGTGGTTGAACACAAGAGGGTGGACCCAGAGATGGTGGTCGGAGAGGAGGAACAGGCACTGTGGTAATTAACGGTTTAAATTGGATCTCAGTTGGGCGGCTTATTGGCGATTGTCGGGGCCGAAGACGACGTAGAACAAAATTGAGAACAAAATTGCGTCGGGAGTCGAGAGGGCCGATTGTACGCGAGAACGATAGAGACGGATAAGTGGTGGTACGTTATGTCGAAAATAGAGAGGAGCAGGAGAGAAGGAGGAACGGGGACGAGGAGGGGCTGGTGGAAAAAGAGAGGGCGACGTTGCTGTGTCCAGGGAGAGGCTCATTGTTGAACTGTCTTGAGGGCTGTCCTTGCGGACGGTGCCAACAAAGAATTTCATTTAGAGAGAAAAGGACGGGCAATGCGACCACGTCAAGCGCCGACAATCGAGAATATCGATTCTATCGATAAACCTCCTGAGGATTTCAGAAAACGATTTTTGCACTACCGCTATTTGAGGCGAGGCGATTATGATCGTTCGGCTTCGTTTCATATCGGCGACGCCGTGAACGCTGCCTTATCGTTAGTGATCCCTGCATGTCGCAATCGCAATGCAATGAAGGAATCGGGTATGTCATTCGTTAATAATAATCGTGGGACGTTTTTAATTAAGTTTCGTAACTCTCTTCAGAAGAGATGTAGACACAGTTGGTCACAAAAGTATCCTGCGACGTTGAATATTCAGTGAATTCTAAGCAGCAACAAAATAACTGACTCGAAAATAATCTATGCTCAACAGATATTTTAAACTTCATTCGAACACAATTATGAAAAGTTTGTTTCGTAATATTTATTACGAGATAACGAACACGGATAAACAATAAATAACAGCAACTGTACATATCTGTGCGTTAACCCCAGCTCTTGTACTTCGTTTAAAAATCATTGAAACATTTACATATCATCGTAATACAGATTGATCCAACATCTGTAACGTTAGAATGCAAAGCATTCCCTTTTCGATGCTACAAGATGACCAACCTCGTTCGCGTTAAACGGTCGAAAAGCACGTGAATGGCCGCGCTCCTTCGAAGCACGAGACAACGGTTTTCTAATTACCAGTTTATCGGGAGCAGTTTCCGATAGGCTCTCCATTGCTTTCATTCCACCCTAACCGAACTCTCTCTCTCTCCCCCGCCATTCTATTCTGCTCTTTCTTCCTTTTTCTCCCCGAGTCACAGTAGACTCGGTACCGAGTCCGTTTCGTTCGAGCTTTCGCCAACTCTGGTTTGCGACGATGACGATGGCGAATACCACCCAGAAGGGGTCGCGGCACGCCGAGGGGCAAGAGGACGCGGCGGGGTTGGTTATACAGGATGGATGGGTCACAATTAAACTCAATCCTATACAAGTTGTTTTTCTTTTGATTCGCCTCGCTCTCCCTCACATGACAATTCCAATTTAACCCGGACAAGCTGGCCTCTCCTCTCTCCTGTCTCGATCTCTCCGCTGTTCTCCCGCGGTTCTTTCTCTCCTACCAACGAAACAACAACGGCAACAGCAACAACAGGCGACGGGCGGGCGAACAACGGCGAAGGGAGTACCGAGAGGGCGACGAGGAAGAGGTGAAACGGACTTTTCGACATTTCAATCAGACATGGACCGTCGTTCGTACTCCACCGGACCTGATACCACCCCTGGTCCACGGAGCGGTCGCCCGTGAGAGTAGTTTGGGATGGGTTTCGGCCCGGCTCTCTCGGTTTCAGCCAATTCGTCGGCTCTCTCGAATTCAATGCATGTTTTAATGAAACACTGCTGGCCCGCTGCCCATTGTCAGCTGCATTGTTGCCTAGATGACTGGTCGATCGAAGGCCTCCGCGCTTTTGTAATGCCACCACCCTGTTCCGACTCTTCCGCCCTCTTCCTCTCTGCCTGACCACCGCCGGCGTGTTCGCTTCGAATCTACGGCATCGTCATCCACGTGCGTCAGACGAAGGGCGTCCGAGGCCTATATCAGCATGTTGGAGAACGTCCAAAACAACGTCCAAGAACCAGCGTTGACTTCTTTCAACGGTGTACACCGGGAGTCGGTGCTCCCCTCTGTTACGTACCTCTCCGCAGAGGCTGCCTCGTTTGCCCGACAAAAGGACCGCTCTGCCTGTCCATTCGTCCTGCTCCTCGTTATTCCTGTCGATAGTTTCAGTTTCGGATTTATCGCGAGACTAAGCCCGCCTCTCGTGGCCTCCGGGCTGGTGTACGCGTCGATTGTTTTTTGGGGCGGAGGGGGAGGGGGTTTGTTACGGAACGGGGACCAACGTAGAAAGAAGGATTTTTTTCAAGGGAATCTTATATAATTATACGCGACTGACGAAACTTGGAAAGATACGTGCCGCCTCTGCGCGTAACGTAACATCATATGCATAGTCTAATTATATTATAGCGATACAAAAATGTGGAATCTTTCTGGAGAAGCAAACAGTATCCAACGGTGAACTGTCGAAAAGACGCGGACATTTTACGAATATATGGTTCAACGAACCCCAGAATTCGAGAGCGCGGTCCATACAATCAGCCAAGTATTTTCAGAAAATCATCAGAAATTTCGATCCTTCTATACTCTGTCCTACATGCTCTCTCTCTCTCTCTCGCTCTATCCGCAATACATGTACGTATTCACAGAACGAACATAGGAATCCCGGAATATCGCGGTACATTTAATTACGCCGGTTTGTCTGGATGTATCCAGTCGTCGTGTCGTATTGTCCGGCGGTTTTTTCCCCCCGCCGCAACCCGATAGAATAGCCGACGCTGAATGCCTTCGTTCGCGGATTGACGACGATAAGATACGTGGCTTTTCATCCGTGCACGGTTAGCAGCATTGACGTAGCAGCGCCGCGACTTTTTTCCGTTTATAAACGCGGCAGCCGTCGCCGCGGCACACCCGCAGACAGAGGGGTGGTTAGGCGGTGGTCATTGTGCGCCATTATCGGGCCAGCCCTCTCTCCTTCGGTGTGTACAGGACAGGAAAACCGGCACGAAGAGGGATGGTCGCGCTGAAAATGGGGATGGACTGGCTGGCAAGCGCTTGTTTCATCGTCGCTCTGACGTCGACTCTGCCTCGTGTTCTTTTCTACCGGGGGAATTTGTATTCATTGTTCGACGGACACCCGCGCTACCTACGTGGCATAATAAAAATTCCGCGGGTTCGATCCGAAGGAGAAATATTCTTGCGGCTCACGTGTCTGCCGGCTCGCGAAATTGTAATTTTTGTTCGGCTTATTTTGCCATGGGGGTTTTTCGTTTGTTTGTTGCTTTATTACATTTGCCCGTCGAAGTCCCGTATGGGGGTCCTGGTCACGAAACGTCCGAGTTCGGGCACTCCATGGTCCGACAATGGATCCTTTCTTCCCTTCTCTCTCTTTTTTTTCCTTTTTTTGCTCTTTGACTCAGGTACGACGAAGGGCAGGAAAAAGATGGGCGTCCTTTTCTCGTGTCGTAAAAGTTAGCTGCCCTAATCCACTTGCGAGGAATAATAAAACGGATTGCCGTCAATTCCCGGAACAATGGGCGCGAGTGCAAATATTTCGACGAAAAGTTGCGACGTTCTGCCCGTCCATCGGCCCACAATGCACCCCGCTATACGGTCCGATTGTTCGGTCGCTTTTAGTGCGCCTAATACTCTTCACGAGGCGAATTATACGTACGTCGTCCGAGACACTGCTGCAATGGACTACACAGGCCATGCAATATTCGGCCAAGCCTTGTAAAGGGTTGTACCTGACAATTCCTAGCTGTGTTTCACCGGTCTGCGCGTTCCTCCTGTCATTCATCGTGAAATTATTGGGGTAAACTAAATAGTCCTAACTTAAGGTTGAAGCGCCCAAGAATTATGACCGTTCCTGTTCACTTTGAACGAAGACTGGTCGCACGCACCTCAAGATTGCCATTCAGCGAAAGTGGTGATCGGCGCAGTTTCGTTCTACAAGTTTTCGCACCAGTAAGCGTTTCCACATTCGCATAATCTGCATTATGCCAGTCCATGGTCACCCTGCGTATCTAAAGGCAAAGGGGACAAACACGATCGTACGCCCTATGGAGTTCGATCATTTCCGCCAAGAATGGTTTTTCCACGAGAGAAGGCAGGAATTATCCTCGCGTTCGATGCACGTTCCACGACGGTTCGTGGAACAAGGGACGAAAGGTAGGGAAGAGAAAGAAAAGGTCACCGATGGATAGATGCTGTCTCGAGGCTCCAGCGAAGTGTCCACTTACAATGGCAAAACGAGTCCTAGGTCCCGTGAAGGGATAAAGGGACATTATCCCCGGCAATAAAGAAGGTCCAGAAAAGGAGAGTGCGCGAGTTGTGCGAAGCCATGTTTTTCATCCATTGTCACCAAATATAATGCCGTTGCAGTCTCGGTGGCGGAGTCTCTGCCAGGTGCTCACTGATGCCCGCTTCCACTTTTTCTTTCCCACTCTCTCCCTTTCTTCTTCATCTTCTTCTTTCGTTAAAGTAGACAGTAACCACCGTGCTGGTGTCCACTCGCTGCGGGCGTCGAAAACTCCTCTGTGTCGGTATTCGTAATGCATTGTCACGAAGCGACAAACAAACGACCGAGAAAAGACCTAAACTAACAGATCAATGGGTGGATATTCTTTGAACCAGTTAGAGATCGGCCAGCTTTAAAAGGGAAACCGAAACTTTCTGGCCGAAACTTTTAGGGTAGCTGCTTGGTGTCTCGCACCCGGTTAATTGATCCTTCTGCCACATTTTCTGGATTTAGCGTAGGATCATCGGACAAATTGCTATTTACCAACGAAGTAATACAAACATTCGAGGATACCAGTATGCGCACCTGCGTCCTGCGAATAGCAGGTTACTAATAAATTCAGCCCCGAGACGAGAATAATCCCGATTGTGATCCAAGGAGTTGTGCTCGAAACTGAACGTCAGCGGAATATATATACACAGACACGAAAACGAGAAGCCCCGCGACGCTCGGCAAGAGCATCTTTCCTCATTCTTCAATCCCCCTTGGCATTTTTCTCCCTCTAAATGACAGCCGCACGGTTTGGCCTCTAATTAAGTAAATGCCTAGAAGCATGCACGCGTTGCGGTGAGAAGACAATGTTTTGCAGTTTCGCGCCACCCTGCTCTGGATGCGGTTGCGCTTACACCCTGAACGCGGTAATACAGAAACATACACACACACGCACGCGCACACCAACACACATATAGACGCGCCAGCCACAATCTACTCCATCTCCGTTTCACACGCAGCTTCGTCATTTATCTCGTTCTTTATCCGACACTCTACCGGATTCCTCTCCTTTGCCCTTTCCAACGTGATTCTCACTCCCGTGAGCCCAGCTTTCCCTGTTCCATCAGCGCGGGTAGCTCGCTTTAATTAAATGCTTTCAACAGGGCGATTTTAGAGCCCAGCGAGCCGCACGAGGCGAGCGCGTGAAAGCAGCGCAAGAATCGCAAGGTGTCAACCTAGAAAGAGAGTTTGAAGCCCAGTGTGCACGGCACACAGCCGAAAGAGAAAGAGAAGAAACGAACCGCGACGACGACGCAGACGAGACACCGAGAGAAAGGGAGACAGAACGGGAGAGGGAGGACGAGGCGAGGAAGAGAAGAGAATCGGTGGAAAAGATCAGAGGGAACGTGAATTCCTGACGCGTCTGCCTTTTTCACCTCCTTTAACGCGCTGAACCCCTTCCTTTTTATCTTCGCACCTCCGACTCGCTAGTCTCCTCTTTTCCGTCACTTCAAGCGGCTGCCTCTGTTTAAGACGTCAAAAAGCAGGCGAGAACCGTGTAACTCTAATTGTACGCGACCTGCCACTTTGTTGCCCGCGCTCGCGACGACCCTCGCGTTTTCTTTTAGCGTCGCTGCCGGATGACGGTCCCTCTTTCTCGCAACGCCCGCGAGAAACGATCTAAGCTCGTTAATCAGACCTTGTCTTAACGCGGCAACGCCCACCGCGGGTTTAGGGTTGTTTGCTGTATTAGTTTTGTAGGGCTAGGGATTCGGGTGTATCATGACCGATGGAGGTTAGTCGATGAATTACGCGACTGTGATAATGCTTGCAATTTTTCCGTCCAAATTATTTTCCATGTTTCCATTTATATTTGCAAGCGTCGATCACTTTGTATAATAGAAACCGAATAACCGATAGTACGAGCAGCATTATTTTGATAAAAACTGTTATCACAAGGCTAATCGCAATATCTCCTTCGGGAATTACAAGTTCAATATTAATTCGCCGTCCATTATTTTCGTTTAATTCCGGCGCGCCGTATTTCGCCGCGCCGAATACCAGCGTCGTTTCGTCGCCTCCTTTAAAACACTAAAGAAAAAACACCCTTTCGCCCACTAATAATCCTGGAGGACGTTGCGACCGGTAACGACTAATTTTCGCCGATCCCGCGGAACACGGATACATCTCCGCGTGACCGCGAACAGTAAAACCAGAGTGGCTTCCGCGCAATCCAATCATCGACCCCTGTTTTAATTCGCCGGTTGAAAGGGGGGGGGGGTCGGTAATTTCTCTAATTTGATTGCGGTGGCTCGACCCTCCGACACGGGACGCGTTATCAAGGGCGCCGTGATTTCTCGCGATTCGAAACACACGGCTTGGATGTTAAAATTCTTGCCCGGTGTACGCGCGCCGTCGCGTAATCGCGACACCCGACAACAAAAAGGGAAAGAACTGTGCGCTGGTCGTGCGCGCAGAAAAGAGTGAAAACCGGAGCGCCAGACTTCAAAGGGTTCAACGCCAATTACGATGGGGGTGGAAAAGAGAGCGAGGGAGAGAGTGAGAGAGACAAAAAGAAAGAAGGAGAGTGGAAAGGGGGTGGACGGAATTTCGCGGCGAACCCTTCTTCGACGGGCCATAAAACTGTTTCGCACAACCGAAAGGAAGCCCTCACGCGAGCGAGCATTAGCGTTTACTCGCGCGAACGCCTGCGCCTGCGCGATGCGACTTATTAACTTGTTAAGCGGTCCTCTCTTCCTCCTGGATCGTTTGTTCCCCGAGTAATACACCGCGCGATGGGGTGGGTAATTGAAGAAACGCGAACTCGCTTGTTCTGACGTCAGCCGGGGAGTGCATTTATGAAGGATTCGGTGTTCAAATGTCGCTTGACGCTCGAGGGCGTTGTTCCTTGCAATAGTAGTCTCGAAATGGCCAGTTTGTTCGAGGTAGTTGGAGATCTTTTGCACCTGGAATGACTATCGAATAATTTGGTTGCTCTGTAATTAATTCGGCGATTGGGGAACGGCAGATGATGTATTGTTAATTATTTCACTGAACTGATGTCTGTATAAATAATAGACTGGACGCTCGTTAGTTGTACACGTTCGTTCGTGTGAAAAGTGTGTCTCGATAAATGCTCTATCTACGAATCGAACTGATGATTGTACATTAATGAACGAGTAAGACGACTTATGTAACGAATAAATTGAAACGCTAATTTCGTTCACTCTACGAATTCTTCCTATATTCTATCGAACTTCGAACTCGAGAGTCTGCTTCCAATGACCCAAAGAAGGCCGATCAGCGCCATGGACTTTGCAAAACCCACCATATATATATATTAATATATCTTCTTCCCCGGCTGTCTCTCCGAGGAATTTACCCTTTTGCAGAAATCTCTGATGACGTGATCCGTGCAACCCTTCCGGGCACGGCTGCACTGATTTCAAGGAGAACGAGAGAGGCAAGGAAAGGGTGTTCTCGCAAGCCACTCACGTTTGGTTTCGCGGCTGTACGAGTCCGCAACCAGCGTGCGTCGCTATAATTCGTCGTTATCGCCAAGGAACAAAGTGACGGGTTATTCCGCAGGGCGGAAGTGGCGACCTTTTCTCTCAATGGCCCGCCGCTGCTCCTCGCCCTTTTACCCCTTTCTTTCTGTCCTCCACCTTCCTTCTTCTCCGGGGATTACGCGCAGTTGGACCAACCGGAGCGTGGGCGACGCTAATTGGCATTGAAAAAAGGTGGTGACGATAGCTAAGTACCCGACCGGGACGACCCTCTGTAAATACCTGGCCGTTTAACGTGCACGTTCGCCTACCCCTTCGCGCCCACCCCGTTGGAGCTTACTTTCTTCTCCTTCGCGAGAAGAGCGGACTCCTGAAGGTCTGGTTCGACGATCCACGCGAGTCAGCGAAGGCCTCAAAGCTGCAGCGGGGGCGAGAAAAACTCGCGTACAAAACTAGCGAGTAATTAATTAAAGCGGCCCCGCGGAAGAAGGGCTGGTCTTTCCCGTGTGAAGCGGGGGGAGGGGGTTGTGCCGACAGTCGCGCGACGACCGTCACTCGGTGCGTCCGGTTCAAAGGCGAACCGTCAAAAGGCAGATGAAGAAGTTTTGCAGTGTCCACGGATATTTCTAAGGTTAGCAATTAGTTTGAATAAAGGGCGCTTTTTGTTCGCAGTAGAACTTTCGTTGGCGAGTTTCTCGTTTTATCGTTGATGAAATATTATGCGAAAATTGTAAGAGTGGCCGTGGCTACGGAATATTGTGCAATAGACTCGCTTAAAAATATATATTCAATTCCGCGCGGGGTTTATAATAAATGCAATTACTTCCACGCTCGTATTTCGAAATTGCATGAAAAGCATAACAAATCGTTTCGTTTCCAGTTCCCCGTACGCTTAACACGTAAATTAAAATATAATTCCATCGTGATATACAAATAATTACAGCGGAAACGCGAGGGTTGCGAGCGCCGTCAAAGGAATATAAACATCGTGAATACGAGGGTTGTTTTGTTGCCTGGTGCAATTGCCTACTGATCTTACGCTGGAGGAACGCTGGGTCGTTCCTCTGTCCCCTCCAAACAACGGACCGTAGCGAGAACACACGGAATTTTTACAACGCCTCAACTAATACCCTCTTTGAGCTCGAGTGGTATAAAACGCCGTAATTAGCGCGAATCAACGGTGACCGGGCTTGCAGGCCTTGCTTTTGCCTCGCCACCACCGGTACTGTACCCTTCTCTCATTCCCTCTCTCGTTGACTTTCCAAGCTTTCTTTTCAAATACGATTTGCACGCGCTGGCAACTCGTTCATGCTGAAGCGGAAAATGTTCCTTTGTTCTTTAAAATATCCAAATCTTAATTTCCTTTTCCGCGTGTACCTTTTAACGGTGTACGGATGCGCGAGTCGACGAAAATTTGGCTATGTACTTACACCAAGGATCACGACTGCAAAATTATCCATTTTTGAGTTGCTGTAACTTTGTGAAAAAAAATTCGAACGACAGTCTGCGTAGTCTCGTCTGGAAGGGTGTAGCCTTCACTTCTTGCGTAACTCAATTTCAGTGTCGGCAAAAATTTGTAACCTCAGGCGGGGGGAAGCGTTTGATTATGAACAATTTTCGGTGCAGAAGAGCACCTTCAGTTTTCCACTTCGTTTTCTAAAGCAAAAGGATCTCTGAACAAAAATTTGTTCACCAAGTTACAGTAGTTCAAAGATCGACAATTTTTCGGACAGGATTGTACTAATAATTATTTACAAAGAGATTAAGAGATTCAAGTAAAAAATGTGCAGAAACAGTTATATTTTTGTAGACTTTTATGTAGACGCAGCCCCTTAACAGAAACAGCCACTCGACTCTCCTGAATCGAACTTTTACCTTTACGAGACTTGTACTGCGCGTCGAGCATTATACCTGCATGCCCATGTAAAAAGGAACGCTGCCCTCCCAAATAAGATACCCAGCATAAATATAAAAATAGTTGACGGGGCCAGACGTCGAAACGCCAAAAAATCCCGTCGTAAAGCGAAACCAAATGGGACCTGTGTGTGTCCAAAAGTCACGAAGTCAACGGACGGAAATCCACTTAAGATATTAAAAGGTGTAGTACGCGCGCATGTCGTTTATTGCACGACGGCAAGAAGAGGCTAGGTACGCCGGATAGGTGTTTACTGCTTTTGAAAGGACTATTTACAGCCGAAAAAGCTTTCGAACCGGTCATTTCGTTTTACAGCACGGGCCATTAAAACGAAGGGCCTCAGTCGATCGGGCAATATTTTCATATTGCGGTCCCGTTCGCCACGATTCCCGAAACATGGGTAAACGTCGCTTTCTTTTTCCCAAACTAAACGGCCATCAACACCATAAATCTGTGAGTGCTTTTACTTTCGCCCCCCCTCCGTTCTCTGCTTCTCGGGGCGGGGGCGTTGTACTAACTAATGGGTCTTCTTTTTGTTCCGTCTTGTTCCACACGGCGAGGGACCGTGTTTTGTTTTGTACGGGTCGTGTTAATGAGGAAGATACGATGGAGGGGCGTGAGACGTTGCTTCCTGATTGAAATTGAATTGTAAAAGAAAAGTTTTACGAGCGTCGGGCATTCGAACGATTGTGTACGCGCTTCGACGAGCGCACGTGAATGAAATAGTTGTACCTAATTGTTGTTTGTATTACGGTGTAATGCGTGAAATTCACGGTTACTGGTTGTTTCTTGTTTAACGCTCATGCCTATTGTATCGACTTATCTTGTTGACGTCTACGATTTTATTAGCTGTCGCAAACAGGTCGCCAGCTTTTACGATGTGCATTAAACGTTCCAATTGTTTCGCGATACCAGCACCCGTAAATAACTGACACGTAATATCAATTAAATGCAATAAAAGTTTCATCCTCCGGCGCAATTAAAACAACCGCCCCATCTTCAACGTAAAATAATCCGTAATATTTGCCGTTCAATTCCTGCACGTTCTACAGCACAACGGAGGATCCCCGAACCTTTTCGACGACACCATAACCAGCGTATCATACGTTCACATAAATACACCTTCAATCTCCCCGATTCTTCGCAGACACGTGTGTCCCGCACAGGTGGTAATCCACGCCTCGAATCGTGTAATCTTTGTCCCCCGATAGCGAGCAGTAGCAGACCTAGCAGACCGATTTAACGGATAAAAGCGATAGGCTGTTCCATCATCCGGGCGACGGGGCGTTTCTCTTTCACCGTCGAAGACGTTGCACGAGACACTCCGTGACGCGGTTCCCGTCAGTATCCATTGGGCGCACATCCGGGTATTTGTAGCAGAGGCTGGGTGTGCAACATGTAGGCACTTAGATCGTTCCTTTGTTCGTCATTGTACGGCCCAAACATACGTTTCTTCGAATGTCCATTGTCGCGGCCAATGCCTGTTGGTTACGGACACTTTTCCACGCGGCGGCTATTGTCGCGGTGACTCGCACGGCGGCGGGTGTGCTTTTTAACGACGGATTTTTGGCCCTCGCCACCCCCTTTACCTTTCGTAGCACGCCGGTCGCCCGAGTTTTGTCTCGGGTGTCGCTGAAACTGATGATATTCCTGCCCTTTTGTTGAACCGCGTCACCCCGGCAGGTACTAGCATCGCTTTTGTGGCGTAAGCGTGGATACTGCTCCTTTTACTGCTCCTTTCGTCAATTGTACGTGAAAGCGCTTTTGTGTATACGAGATTCTAATGCGCAAGACGGCGAGGCAATTGTTTGGGGAAGTTTTTACGTTATCTCGTTATTCCGTGAACAACCGTATTGCTGTATTCGCGATATGTTATTAACGTATTACGATGCCGGGGTATTCGATTCGAAGGCCAATTATAACATCGCCAGTCATCGTATGTTTTTCGACGAGCCGTTGTGTAAATAATTAATAGATTTCATAGCATTTGACAATGGTATTCAACTCGTTCGACAAGACTTAATTTTGCGTCACCCGAAGACGGTACGATTACGATGCCACGCTATCGTCATTACATGCACTCGATATCGCTCGCGAAACGAAAATTCCGCCCGGCGACGCCTGCTCGTCCGTCGAAACAGTCGCGAGCGCCATTAATCACCCTCTTCCGGAATTCGAAACGGCGCAATTTCAAGATTGATGGAACGTCTAACTCTCCGGCGGCACGGTATCGAAAGAGTCACGGGCTGGTATTGTGCGTGTAACGGTCGCGTAAAAAAGTCAAAAGAAATTTTCCCTATTTGATATTACCAGCTCTTTCTCACCCGCTGTCTCTTTTCCACCCTCTGGCTGAACGCGCAGAGGGAGAGCCGCGAACGAATTGTTTACAACGACGTCAGGTCCTACTCAGGCCGTATTGCTTTCCGTGGGATTGAAGTGCTCGTAAAACAAACCCCCCTTGAAATTAGAGCAGTCCTTGCGGCTCCATAGAGGCGCACACGTATGCATGTACGACGAGTACACGCTCTGCGTGCCCCTCCTCGCGCACGATACAATGTCCTCCCTCCCCGCCCCGTCGACGTGAAACTAACACTGTGCATTACCATCACAATGGCTAGATTAAAAAAAAGAAGGGGAGTGGGATACGCACCCCTGGTCCCTTCCAGGGGCGAAACGACGCGACGTGTCTGACACGTACGGGCGAACGATGGAAACAGAACGTTTCAGAAGCGGTCGAAACTTCCAGCGGGGAGCGGGCAACCCTTTCCTCTTTCAGGTGAACCGATTGCGCGCGTAATCCGCCCTTGTTGCTCGTGTATGCATAGCTACGGAACCGGGAGAAAGGTGAACTGTCTTCTTGTGTATCGATAGACCTTCGCGGGGATTATCGATTACTCTTTGATTATCTGTCGTTTCTTTTTAAAACGGCCCGGAGATTATTGATTAGTCGGGGTTTGCAGGGTGTTTGGTGTTTGGTGTTTTTAGGGGTGGATCAAGGAATTCATTGGACCCTGAGGCAGGGTTGCAAAAGTGTTACGCGTAAACAGCGGTGCACGATCAAAGATTTTCGCGGACCATTGGAAATTACGGAATGGTAGACGAGCACACTCGACGATTGTTCACACGGCGGCAATTGCGCCGTTTCGCCCACCTGAACGGTAAATAAGATCCGAGAATCACAGGTTTATTTATTGTGCCGAACCGTGGTGTCCCATTCAATCCTTGAATATTCCGTGACATTGTAGTCGACGAATCCCAAGGCTCTGCGCGAGGGAAAGACAGTTCACGAACCATTTGTTCGGTAATGTTGTGACTAGCCCGGCCCGTTTTATTTAGGGGAAACGACGAGAGAGAAACGATTGAATGCCAGGCAGGTTGACCCCACAGTCAACAGTTAACGATTTTCAATGGCGATTGGATGTCAGCATCACTCTCCGCCAATCAGAGAGTGATGCTGACATCCGGACAAACGGACAATGGGAAAGCGCTAAATGCTCACGGTGCGCGTTCAATCCGGTGAATACGAGCGGCGTCTATTGGGGGTTCCACCCCGCTATTACAGTCAATGACGGAACATACGAAACACTATTCATCCGCAGCGTTTGTTCCTTCCACGCATCGTGTAAGTATAGTGTAGCCCGGTCCGATGGATCTACCCGAGCCACGATTTTGCCGCGGGGATGTTGGTGACGCCTGTTTGCAAACCTACGATACCTCGGCGACGATGAAATTCAGTTTGCGCGTTGCTGTCCGGAACATTGTAATTTGATCGGAAATATATTTCCCCCGGTACACGGGGAGAACTATCGGAACGAACGCAGAAAATATCAGCCTCTCATTTGCACTGTTTCCCATGTTGGCGAAAAATGATAAGCTACTTCAATAATTACACGAAGCACCGACAAGTTGATACTAATCGAATTTATATTGGTCACAATAGTTGAAGTAGTTCTGCGCCTTCGTACGTTCAATTGTAATGACCAATCAATCTCGAACAATTTCCTACGTCTCGAAACAAATGTGCCCTAATCGTCTCCGATTGTTTCGAGGGCTGTGCCAGATCGTCGAAGACAAATCACCGGGAAATCTCGTAATAGCGACCCGGAAAGGATTCCTGGGAGACCGCGTCCGTCGCCGAGGATGTCGCGTTCCTGCTCCGGGGAATCAGCGCTGCGTGAAATTCAATTATGTCATTCATTGCTCCTGCGGGTCTTTCTTCCCCTTGCGTGATCCCAAAAGAAAATACCCTCGATGATCCCCATCCATCGGTTCGCAGGATGATCCGCAGATGCGTAACAGACGAATGCTCGCGTCGATATCCCCGCGGTCGTTGTCGATCGTTTGTCGAGACGCGTACAGCTTTTCACGGGGTCACCGCGATCACTGTCTCCTCGAATTAGCCGGATTTACTTCTCCCTTCCGCTCCTGTTCGTCCATTCAACGGTGTTTCGAGTGTCCCCGTATGGTCTCTCCTCGTTACCTCCTGCCGGTGACTCGATCTTTGATTCGAACGCGCCTCCTCGTCGAGAGTAGACGATCCGTGCACGCGTCGCTGCGTCGCGACCACGTCAAAGAAAACGGTGCACCGTCCGCCTGTTCTTCAGGCCTCGACCGATTCCGCCGGATGGAGCAGTTCAGCCTCCTTCCGAGGGCGACGTTTAATTGACCGATTTTACGGATTATTTCGTTTACGAGACTGCGGCGTGGTGAACGGGTAATGGGGTGACAGGCGGTTCGCTTTGTACTTGAATGGCGGAGGAACGTGTCCTCGAGTGTGGTAGGTCGTCTTGAAACGGTTCGTTGGTTGGGAAGAATAATGGATTCGTGATTCGATGATTAGCAATTAATTCTCTGTTGCAAGAGGAAATATTGTCTCGTTGTTTCTCGCTGAGAGAACCTAATGTATCCCGAAGACAATGTAGGAAAAAATATATTGTTACTATAAGAAATATTATGTTATACTGGAATTACTTTGAGACAGATTTCTTTCATCGGTTTTTCGAACGATTGACTGCAACGGTTAACAGCGAACGAGTGGCGCGCAGTCAAGCTGAAAAATCGGCGAAACAGTCAATGGATTGGCAATTAGTGGGCCGACAGTTTGTTTTCCCACGCGATCAATGACTATGAGGAAGTGTTACTCCTAACGGTCCACCATCGATCGCAACAGTATCTGTGAATGGATAACCATTGTCCTATGAATGGACGATAGTTCCGCTTGGGAAGTAGGTGGGTCTGGCCTTGGTTCTGTTGTTCGGTGGTGCGACAGATTCGCACGCTATAATTTGTCAACCGTGTGCCCCTTGCGCAACTGAATGGTGCTTTCCAAAAGTGCAGACGAAAATCTGAATCGGTTGCACCGTTGCCTCAAACGTTTCTTTCGACCCGATACCTCAAGGGTTAATTAATAAACCTTGCACGTATTACTCTTCGTCTTGATTGAATTGCAGTAATTTTTTATTACTGTTAGTGTTATTATTATTGTTATTATTATTGTTACACTTCTTCTACTTATTTTTATTTTCGTTTCACGGTAACCGTAATAATACGATGTTTATTCCGGGTCGATCCAGAAATAAATACGCATCAAAATGTTTTTTTAATTCAATACCGAACACGCCGATGGTTGAATACTGAGAGTGTAGCGGCATGAAAAAAAGGAAAAGGGAATAACGGGGTACGGAAGAACGTTTTTCACGCAGGGTTCCCGACGGAATGCTCACCGTGCGTTCTTTTCCACGTTCCCTCGATCTCGGGGCGTGACGCGATAGACGTCGGTGTCCCGAAATTATGGGGCCATTATCGATACCCCTGGTCCCTCCCCGTCAACTTTGTCCTCCTACCGTTCCTTCATCCCTTTCTCAACGGCAAGGTCGCACGCAGTGGTGCCGCGGCGAAGGGTAATTATTCCCTCGGCCGCGACAAACGAAGGAAACACATGTTCTGCCGGTGCGAAAACCCACCACCACGTGGACCAACGATATAATAAATCCGGACCCTCGTTGTAACGCAATTTCGTCTCATTGTGCCCGCGTGGCCCGGTTATGAAACTCAATTCTCATTGTGGATCCCGGTTTCCATCGAGACCCCTTTCGTTTTTCGCCATTCGAGTTTCGAAAGGTAACCCATTGGCGTCTCGTGGAACGTAGAAAAAGGAACGCCACAGGGAAAACGAGAGGAGAACAACGAAAAAGAAGAAAAAAAAAAAAAGCTGCGAGAGAACTATAACAGATAGAAGGGAATAGAGGGATGAAAACCAGTTTCTCGGTGGTATCTCTGGGAGGAGCCTTCCTGCCTTCTATATCGCGACCACCATTCCTCTCTCGGTCTTCCTTCTCGATCTTTCTCACCTTCTCAGAGGGAACGCGTCGTCGATGTTTCTCGGCGGCTATATAAACGTGGAGCACCGCAACGTCGAAACCCCCTTCCGACACGACAGGGCCAGAAAACCATGAATATTCCCGGGGCTGTAGAACACGGGCGACACTACGGAGTGGCCACGAAAGGGAGGCGCTATGAATGTCATTCGCAAACGTTAATCGACGAAATACAAAACCCATTAGACGCCACCGTCGACCGTGGCCGGGCCGACGGTTTAAGTGAACCTCACGCCCATGTCATTTTCGCTATTGTCACGGTGGCACAATTAGAGGCGACTTGACACTACGCTTTCCACTGATTGGTACCCATTGTCGGAGACAGCGGATCGCGGCCTGGACAACTTGGATGATCGTCGTGGTTGCGATTCTGCGGATACAATGGTTGATCCTGTATTCTCTTCATTTTTTTCTCTTTTTGCTTTTTGCCTACGTTTGGCAACCATTTTTCATTCTCCTTTTATCTTGGGACCGGGGTCGAAGCGATGGCGGTGTTACAGCGGAATTACCACAGCACAGTGTGTTTGAACGCTTGAATATTCGATCGAAGCGTCAATAATATTTCCTGTCGGGCGCGGTATTTTATTAAACGAAATGACGATATATACAAAATTAATATTTCTGTTAAATCCACTACCCGCGACACTTGCGACGCTACGTAATTACGCGGCACCGCGGTTTACATCGAAAATGGTTCGGGGGCGGGGGGAAGAGATGGCGTGTCACATTGTCTGCCGACACCTCGAATGCGCTTCAACAAAACGGTCTCGCGCACCGTGAAACTTTTATTCCGGCGAAATTGATGATGGCCGTGGTGCTTCGCACCGGGTGGCTCGCCCCTGTTCCACTGCTGCTGTTGCTGCTGCTGTTGCTGCTGCCCGCCGATGAAAAGATCCTATCTAACACGAGGTGGGCGTATGATGCTTCCCGGCAGAACGGGCTCTATCTCCTGGAGAGACGGGAGAGAGAAACTGAGAGAAAGAGAGAGAGGTACCAGCAGGGAGGGCTTTTACCGAATACGAATATGTATGTGCCACCTGTGTGAATTAAGGGTTCCGAAAGTCCCCTCTTTTCGAGCTAGATCGAGGAACGAATCGTGTCTCCGACCGTGGCAATAGATACGACACACAACCCGTTCGATATACATAGAATTATCTTGTCGCTGCGTTACGGGCTACGCCTGAGCTTCGTAATTCGCAGAGATTGAAATGGGAAATGAAAACGTTTTGCGTGTACCTATATTTAGGGTTGTTGGCGGACCGAGAGTGCGCAGAACGTGTAGTCTATGTTCGAATGATTCTTGAACGGTTTAGAATGTGCGGAGGGAATGAAATAATTGTGACAATTTTACCTGCACGTAATTAGCATGCTTTGGATAGAAGGATGTTTCAGATGACGAAGTTCAGAACTTTGGAAACCGTGTTTCCCGAGCAGCATAGATACCTGTTTAAAATTGAAGATGTATTCAATGTTGCCAGAATTTCGCATATTACACCCCCCTTCTGTCCGATTTCGAAACCGTCGGAATACTTAATCCTCGCGAAGAAACGACGACGTCCGGTTTCCTCGTTCAGTCCGGCTTCCACCGGCTAGAACGAAGGTGTGCCCCTGGCTGTGAAACGCTCACCACCGATCATTTTAGCATTTTAAAAGCATTCCTGGGGCTGTTGATTTTTTCGCGAGCCGTCCACCGATCGGTCGATGGAAATCTGGTGGCGCGGCCCCGACGCGCGCTCCTTTATCCTACGATCTCGAGAGATGTCTAAAGTGCAGCATCGCGCCTACTATTTCGACGATGAAACAGATTTAATAAGAAAGGGGAACGTGGGGCGATCGATTTCGCGCCCACACGCGACGATCTGTCGCTCGATGGACGCGTCACAGTTTCATCCTTCTGTCGTTTTCACTCTCCGTATTCTCAACCCCCTTTGTATTCTTCGCCCTTCGAGCAACGGCACGGTAAACGTTCGAGCGTAATGTTAAAATAAGTTTGGCCAAAAATCATGCCCGATCTCCATACAAAGAGTGGCATGCGGCTTTGCGGCCAGGACTTTGTATTCTTTCGTCGGATCGACCGATCGTGTGTCGTCCCTGAAAGCTTCAGTTCTATCGACCAGCGTCTGTGATATTTCTATTGTCTGGAGAAACTGGAATTTGTATTCCCGAGATACTGTCTCCAGGATATCCTTGGAAGTTGTAAACGAGCATGTACAAGTGATGCAACAAAGTTTGAAAAGTTCCTCAAATATTTCTGCAAATTGCGTTCAATTAAATGACCCGCGAAGCAATCCTCAGGCTCGTCGCGCATTAAAACAATGAAACCATCCGTAATTCAAGAAACTTCACCCAGAACGAAGCAACGATTATTCCCCTGCCGTTCCTTCGATATCACAAAAAAGAAAAATGAAATAACCATCATCCCCGACACAATCCCTCGAACCGGCCGCGGTCAAACAAAAACGGAAAAAGAAGGAACACCCGAAACCGTTCCCTCGTGCTATTTAATTTCGAAATTTCGCCGGGGACGCCGCAATAATTAATCCCCTTCCCTTTCCCCGTTGCCGTGCTCCGCGCAGCTTTTCCCTTTATTATTGCGCGCTGAAAGTACGCCGAGTGTAGAGCGCGGCTCGAGCGGCATTCGTGTGCACGTGTGCGCACCTGAAATACATCTAACTAGACGCGTTGCACCGTGTCGCATACAAGAAGTGGGGTGTGCACCTACTTGTTCCGCGGCGACGGTGCATGAGGTACACGCTCTCTCGCGGTATAATATATAATGAACATATCAGATGGCCGCCAGCGATGTCTGGGATTACATATTTGGATCCTATGTTAATGCCGGAGTCGCGCTGCTATACATCACGGCTGCTGTTATTGTGATTCAAAGATTGAATGGTTAAGGTACGAAGCCACGATTCTACGAGGGAACGCTCCATGGACAACACGGCGGCGGATAGAGGGAGGGTTCGGGATAGGAGGGAGGGAGGGAGGGATAGAAAGGTAGAGAAAGAGGGAACGGATCGATGCGGTTGCACTTGGAGATAATATTGCAAAATGCAGCCGCGGGATGCGACATCGCGTCGGCTGAACTGATAGAATCGCGAGTCAACGTGCGCATACGCGCATACGTATCGTATGTACGCGTTTCTGCTTGGGTATTTTCTACAAATTTTGTTTGCTTCTGCTGCAACGCGTCGCGTGAAACCACGCGCATACGTCGATTCGGATCAATCGGTTACCGATACCATTTTTTGTGTTTTCTTTTTTTTGCTTTATGCCCGAACGGAATCGAAGGGAAATTTATCGTCACTGTCCGGGCAACGGTGAGCCACTCGGTAGCTCGAGATAACGATACGATGGACGAGTTATCGTGATTCTTGATTCGGGTTTGACTAATGGGGCAGCCGATACTGGGGCCTCGTTTCAGATTCGAACAACGACGCGAGACAACTTTGATCTTCTTATTTTTCCCACATTTTACACGCGTGATGCCCTGGCGAAGGTGTGTGTATGTGTGTGTGTGTGTACACATATTCGGCAGCGATTCTACGTGTAATCGTGCGACAGAGTTGCACATATTCATTTATTACGGTTTAAGTCAAGACAGTTTGGTTCGCAAACGAATTGAACTTCTTGTCGCAAGAGCTGGCCTCGATCAATGCGCGCAATTGTCTTCAAGTATTATACGTATTGAGACATTTCGCGATCGTGTGTGTTGCGAGCATATATCAATCGTACGGTGGAACAGAGGAGCACGACGATAGAGAGGATCCCCGTTCTAATGTTCATTAATTGTACGCGCAGACAACGTAATTATTTTGTCAATCATCCGTGAGGGAAAAATGATTGCCGGAACGCAGCGGTCAATTGTCTTCTCGTTATTCTCGCTTGCACAACGACCACGCCGACCCCAGGGCGGTCTTCCTTCGTGGTTTTTTTATTTTCGCGCGGCTTATTAGTGGGATCACGGGGTCGTAGCCATCAAACACCATCAGCCTTCTATTGTTTGGCCTCACCTGCGAAGCTTGACCGCTTTCATTCTCTTCTCGGTCGATACCTTCTCTGAATACAGGCGTTTACGTGTACAGATGTTTTAGAAAGTTCGTACGCAACGCATTGAGAAGGGTTCGAACTGTGGTAGATTCTTCTGCTGATCGAGGAGCTTTAATTTGTGGCATTTCAAGCGGCAGGTATAGATTTATATTTGGATCAACGTTATTGGGTAAAGTCGCCATCGTTCTATAGCGAATGAATTATTTCGATTGCAATTATTGAGTGAACCGTTATAAATCAACTGCCTCTTAGAATGTATACCTTTCGTTTGATAGTAAACTGTTTTCCCTCCTGGACAAACAATAATGTAAAAATAAATGGATAATATTTAACCATTTCCAATATCGCCCACCGAATACAAATGGCAAACGAAACGAAATCAGCCCTCTATAAAAAAGAAAATCAATCACCACGCCTACAACATTTAGGGATTTTCTAATAAAGGAAACATCGCCGCTCTGTCGAAATGGTACGATTCACTGGCCAGAACGTAACGTCCAACCTCGAAATAAATGCCTGTACAATAAAATAGCCACGAATATACCCCGAGTGGTCAACATGTTCATTCGGCGATTGTAAAATTAATGATCCCCTCGTGTCGGTCGGTGGACGAAAAGTCTCAGGTGTTTCGCCGGTGTAGGGATGCGGAAGCGGCAATGCGTATCGCGGCAGCCGACTTTTCGTGGCCACGTCGAAAAGGAGAATTCAATTACTCGTCGAATTGGTTGGTCGTAACAGAGATGACGTGCCATTCGGCACAAAGGCTCACCTGCCAGGGTGCATAATACTGGAACAATTCCGTGGGCGTCAGGTCGAGTAATGCTCGCTGCCGTTGTTGTTGCTGCTCTTTTTTTTTCTTCCTCTTCTTGTTTCTTCCCGGAGCTCGGCCGTCGGGCGCTTTTCTTTTTCTCGGTCCGCGCGTTCTGCTGGCCCACCCGTGGCGAGTCGATCATCGTGCCAGCTCGTTCGACCGACGATTTCGTTGCATTTCTAAGCGACTCGTTACCCCGGCCCCGGGACAACCGCTATTTCCGTCTCGGTGGATCGTTTCGAAGTCGCGCGAACGCGAACGAGACCGAGGTGGCGAGTTTCGATTGATGACTTCAGCAACGCGTCGAATGGGAAACGAGAGAATCTTGCTGGCACGGTGGACGCAATGAGAGATTGTAGTAGGTGGGTCAAGACTTGCGAACAGGTTGCATTTACGGTGGCTGGGTAAAAATTTGTTCGGCATTTGTCAAGAGCCCCGCAAAAATAATTTTATCAAGTTTTATTTAAGGGGTATACGGAAATTGCTGTTTGATGCCCAGTGTGCGATTGAACTTTGATGATACTAGCTCTATTATTATACAGACTGCAAAGTTCTTCGATTCTGGATTCGTCGATTCTTCAGTGTTATACAATTATTAATTCGAACGACTTTTAACTCCTTACAATTGCAACTCTACCATTCTTCCCCCTCGCATCATCAGTTCCTCGTTATTACTGATCTCTCCTCCGTGTGCAATCGAATTAATACCAAGTGTAGGTTCGGCCAAGGGGAAGGGGGCTGAAAAGATGTACCCACACTTACTGCGAGCGGCTAGTTTGCATCCGCGATACAGAACGATTGAAAAACACTTTAACGAACATATCTTTCCGCGAGTCTGCTTGCAACACGGGACAGACAATAGGGACGAAATGTCGGACAAAAGGCGACGGCGGACAATGCGGACCAGTCGACGGTGAATCGATGTAATTTCGAACGTATCGGCAGGAAGTGACTGCGCGCAAATCATTCCGAAAACAAAAATATAGTCCGCGTTCCACACGCAGTCGGTGTCAGAAGAAAAACAGCCAGGCTTCTGGCTTCTTCTTTAATTCACGCATTGTGGCCCACGTTTGCTCACCACAAAGACGTTCCCACGAGCGGCCAATGAGTTAGCAGATATAACAAAAACATTGGCCCACCGATGCCCCGGCGTTCCTTCTTTTCTTTATAATCTTCGACTTCACCGAAACTCTGGCCCCCGAATTCACCTCGGTAGCGCTATTGCTTTTCTAGCGTGAAACGAAAGCAACGTCGTTGATCGAACGGAGGCACGTGGGCAAATTTTATAGACCGTACTGCGCAGTGATTTCTACCAGGGAACGGAGATCGATTCATCGTGGTGTAAGACGGATTGATCAGATTGTAATGGTAATCGCCGATTCAAGACGACATTTGTTTTCCTCGTTTCCATTCGGTTTATCGTTTGATGTATTGAGAGTTCGTTCCGTTGACGTTATTACCGGCGAAGAAACGCGTGAACGAAAGAGGAAACAATTATTCAGTTTTAATAGAACGGCACCGACAACAGGTACGTCCGGTAATCGATTTCAATCGAGAACGGTGCAGCGGGGCGGTTTTGTCTCCGGTGTCCCGTGAGCACTGAGACGACCTCGACCCACCTCATCCGCCGAGTTTTATTAGGTGTGGGATTCCGCGAGCACGAGCCACAATGAGCCGTTCCCAGCACGCTATTCTCGGTTTATATGCTTTCGAAATCAACTCGAATTTCGAACAAACTAAAATAAGTTACTCGTGAACCGATACGCTCGCCGAAGGAAGCGTAGGAAATAAAATTTACCTTAATCTAGCTACGCTCTTTCCTTTCGCCCTCTTTTCGTTTCAATCTGTCGCGTATTTAGTATCGATATTTTTCAATCAAACATCCCATCGCTCTGGCGAATATTTCGACACAATGGGTCCAACTCGAATATTTTTGGTTCCGCTCCGTTAATTAACGAGGCACAGGAATGATTTGTGTAACAGAAGAAATATTTGGGTCAGATCGGTTCGTCGGTGCAGGTGTGTCCTTACGTATGACCCGCCGTTCGCTCTGTTACCTTCCAAAAAGGACGACTCTATACGCATAATCTAAATAATAATGTTGGAAAAAAAAACTGCGGCCACTTTTTAAAAGTGAACGGCCACTGTCGAATGGAATGAAAGATAGCCGCGCGCCTGCTATTCTGGGAAAGCCAAGGAATTCGGTCTGTTCCGAGAATCTTCGTGGGACCTCATACCGTAGCCCATGGGGCGCTACCATTGTTCGATGGTGCCAAACAGTCTGGTAGGACGGCACTTTCGCCGCGTGTGGACCATCTCGCCTCCATGGCCATTCCGTTTCCAGCCGCACGGTGAATGATTTCTCTGTTTCCGGAATTTCGTATTGCCCGTATTATTTCGTTATTTATGAAGATTAACGCTGAACGTTTCTGATCATTTTTACGTGGACCACTGTTGTTCGAATTCCAGCAACGGGGTAATTTATTTTTTTTAACACGTTCCTATAAGGAACGGCTGTTTATTTTCGTTGATATTACGGGGAGGGGCGTGATTTACGAGCTGGAGCACGATTTGGATTAAGAATTGGAAAGTTTCGGGGATTATAAAATTGAAGAATTGTATCCATGTGAAAATAGTTTAGATATTCGATGAAGAATTACAGCACTCATTAATAAGGATATTATTAATATTCCGCCTTCAATGTTCGCCGGGAATTTAATTTCTATTTGAATGTAATTATGAATTCAAATTAAGTTCCCTAATCCTTCGCAGCGCCTCGCCCAATTATGACGAACTCCGAATCATCGGAAACGATAAGAATTCGATTATTTCCGAGAGAATGCAATTGCTGACCAGAATTAGTTGCGGTGCAACCCCTATTTTCTCTAAATCAACACCTGGACGTCCGATACTTGGACCATCGAGACGAAGCTCTTGTACGTGCTTCCTCCTGCCTTTTCCACCAGAATCACTTCCTTTCACGGTGGATGCGCGTGTGCATCTGTATCCTGATTCACGTGACGGACGACTCGAGTCCATTCGTCGTTTTCGACAATAGCATAGTGCCGGTTAATGCCCGCTACATAGAACGCCGTTGTACTCTTCGAAGAACGCTAATACAACTCGGCCTCTCCGTCTGTCCTCATTGTTTGGTATCTTTCTCCAACTCGGGGTGCTCGTAAATTTTGGCCGAAAATCCCGAAAGAACTGACGGGGGATGCTTCCAAGAAGTGCAATTTCGTATAAACACCCCGTTATTTACGAGCATCCTTTTTGTACCCTTCTTCCCACACGTCGAAGACACGCCGGACGAAAATACCGACTGGCTAATTTGCGTGCCATCTTTTCGTGCTTGTGGTCTTGTTAGATAATTGGTCTGCGGTTCTGGAAATTTGACGAGTTTACCAAGCTTCGTATTTCGTGCCCGTGATATTTGTGTGCCTTGCCCGGACTGATTATTACCCAACGCGTTTATCATTGCTGAATAGATGAGAAAACGTTTGCCACCACACTTTTTGTCAATTTCATTCAGCGCGGCACATCTTTACGTGTATATACATGCATTGTATGACAATATATTATGCACCTGTAGATAATGGATTTAAGTTATCGTCGATAGTATCAATACAATAAAATGAAAAGTCAGTACTCTTCAGAATATGCCCACTTAATGTTGCCGTCCTAAAAGTTCTATTGAGTCGAATACTATATTACTACTTATTCTATCAGTAGTTAAGATCAATAAAAGATGCAACCAATAAGAATGTATGTAATAGTTCATTGATTAATCGCCCCTACAAAATTTCGCACTATAAATTTTAATTCACTCTCGGCCTCTCTAAAACGCTTCCTCACACCACGCACGCCATTCCGCCGTTGTTTCTGGAACGTGACCAACAGCCCCATAACGTGAACGTCGAAGCAGAATAGGTGGATCGGTTGTGCCCGTTTTGGATTAATGCCGGGCGCAGAAAAATGTTATTAAGATCTCGATCTGAGACGCGAATAGTGTAGAACAAACTCGACTCCTCGGACAATGGACGTGCTCCTCGGAGAACCAGGGCCGTACAAATGGACAAAGCTGTTCTCGATTTCTATTAACCGAGCCGGAGCTCCTGCCACCACTCGACTTCTCGATCTTACGTTCCTCGTCCAATGGAAATAATGAAATAACGTGCAATACCCTCGATTTCACGAGGCCGGCTTCTCGCGAGTCATTAACGTGTTCGGCGCCCTCCTATTTAAATGATATCACAATACCTTTATTCGCCGCGACAATGGCCCGCGGCGTACGCACGTGAAATTTAACCGGCGAGAGGAATAATGAGAAAGATCTTCAACGATACTGATCTTTTCGCGGCCCCTCCCCTTTATTTACCGCACAATTATACGTAAAAACACGAACGTCTCTGCCCCCGGGATTATTCTCTCGTTATTGGAACCCGGATAACAACCAGAGATGACGATAAAGCGCAGTTGTAGTTACGTGAATGCTGATTCTACCGATGCGAAATAAAAGCTTGCGATAATGCCTCGACGTGGACGACATAATATACCTCGATTGCATTGTACCTCCAGGCATCTCGAAACGTTTTGCACGGTTACCAATCGTCCCCCTCCCGGGACGAATCTTTCGCATATTTACATCGGAAGGATCCGGCCGCTGTTCGATCACGTCGATTGAATTTGAACCAATTCACCCTCGCGTCCAAGATCAGCGACGATCCCTCCCACCACCCCTGTCACGTTGCAATTACACCCTCCCGAACGCGGAACTGCTAGCTCCACTCGCGTCGACGGTGGTTTTAATCAACTTCCTTCCTGGCGAACGAGACGCCCCCTCGGCGGCGGTGGCCGTGATGCAAAGAATAAAAGCTTCCACGGTGGAATTAGCGAGTCTTATCGGGAATCGAAGCGATCGAGCCGAGGATAATTCGCACGGGTGGACAAAAGCTTGCGATATTCGAGCGTGGCATAGGTGAGCGTAATTATATCCTTTGAAATCGGGCACAATACTCCTCCGGGGGCAGTCATTGAAAGTCGAGTACCTGTGCCTCTTGTGAAGTTCCACCGGTGCGGCCGCCTCTGTGCAAGGCAGCTTCAGGCCAGCCAACCAGCCAGGGGAACGGAGACAGAGGCGAAACCGGGGGGCGAGAATGGGGGGCAAGAGAGACGGGTTTAATGCGTAATTAAATTCTGCGCGACACGGCCACGTAGAATCGGCGGTTGTCTTCGTTTTGTTTCTTTCGCGATCACGGCCGTCGGCCTGCCACGCGTCACGCGTCGAGATCGCGTTCGGTTTTTTTGGATTCCCTTTTTGGCCGATGCTCGCCGACTCTTACGAAAAATGTTGGATAACGCCGGGGACTGGAACGTAGATCGATTCGGCGAGAGTCAAAGGTTCGCTGCAGTGAACGGCCATTCGCGCGTGTCTTCGGCCCGATCGTACGCGATTTAATTAATTTGTGCGTGCTACTTGGAAAATTTTTAATTAACGACGGGCAAGAAACGCGTGCCGCGTAGAACGTCGGATCGTTGTGGATAGCTATTTTTCTCGGGGGGAAAAAAGATTCTTTTTTGCCTGCGAAGATCGGTAGATAGAGAGTCAGTAGATATTGAAAATTGCATTAGGTTTTTAGTTGCGTTTAATAATTGATATCCGTACTTGAACTTTGACTAGATCTAGTTAAGAATCGTCTGTCATTTGTAACACCGTTTGCTTGTTTCAAGAGAACAGTTTACAAGTATGACAAATTATACGAGACGAACGTTACCACAAGATAATAAATTGTACCGAAGCTGTAAAATTTAAGTCAACTTTGCAGCTCGTAAAATACAAAATAAAAACGGCATGTTACTTTATCCTACCGCTGAAAATACGCGCATAACAGTAACAAATGAAAAAAACAAACAAAACAAAGGGAGAAGAAATGTAAACGAAGGGAAACGATCGATCGTAAGAACACAGACACGACGGTACAATGGTTCAAAAAATTGCCGAACAAGAATGCACGTCGTTGCTTATTCCAAATACGACCGCCACAGTTTACATCCGTCATGTTTGTGAACATCCTGTTTACAGGAGCCTCTCTCCATACGACCGAGCCTCTTTTGTTGCGAATAAATTATTATTTGCCCTGAATATTCAGCGCAGAATGGAAACGAGACAACCACGCGTACCTACAGAACGGACAATGACGGCGAATACCTTAACAGTAATGTTTGCGAGCATTCTTTACGCTCAATTGAGCCGGCATAAGTTTCGAGAGAGCGTTCCCTGGAACAGGATGAGCCCGATGGAACAAGGGATGGAATCTCCGATGCGAGGCAACATCTGTCGGCCCTAACAAATCATCCCCGCGCCTTTTAGAGAACGCAAACTGGGCACGAGCATGGGGCGACCGCCGATTATTTTCAACTACAAACTCGTCCGATCGGTCAAGCGAGCCTGAGTGTCTCTCCTCTCCTCACGGCTGTGTCTCCTCTCGCGTGTGACCGGTGGGCACGCCGGCCATTAAATTCGCAAAGTGAGCGCCGCAATAAACGGGGATTCTTTTAATGGGAGTATAAGTGTCGAATCGAGGGCGCGAACAAGTTTTACAGGGACCATCCTGACACCGAGCGAGCCCGATTATAGAGAAATCGTGGTAGCAATGAATTCTGAAGAGGGCCACCTTGTTATTTGGATCTTTGATCCTTTAGTTTTTTTTAGCCACGACTGACGAATCGCCGTTTTAAACGTCAATTTGATTAATAATTCTGTTTAACATCGATGGATCGATTGTAGTCTATGTTTACGATGCTGGAAATGGCACGATACATCAGGTGGATCGCCGAAGATCGGATTCCATTGAGCCTTCCCAGAAACGGAAGCATCCTGAGTAAACAGTACCTTCGGGTGTCCACGAGACAGCTTGGCTACACCAAACTTCAAAGTTTCAATTCTTTCACGATCCAGCAGAGCATGGTCGTATGGCGTAGTGTGGGAAAGAATTGTTTAACGAGCTTGTTCTCGGAAAGCGAGGAAAGTTTCACGGAACCGAATTCTTTATTCACGTATACGATACGTATAGAAGGAGGGGCACCGGGTCGAGCTCGTTCATAAAGGAAAATTGTAAATCAGAAATTTGTATCCGTTCACCCCTGGCCATAATACGTCCTATCCCGGCAAGATAACATCGATATAAAATATAAAAAGATAATATCTGGCGAGATACCATCAGCCACGGGAGGATCATTCGAATTCCCAAAGTTCTATCCCGCTCAACGCCAGAACCTGTCGTCCCCTCGGTGGCAATAGATTCGAGCAGAAGGTCAGCATAATCCTTGTACAAATCTGAAGGCTTGTCAAGGGGTTGTTTCTGGGCGAGCAAGCAGAAGATAACCCCATCCTGGTGGCCGGTAGCATTAATAAAAAAAAAAAAAAAAAGAAACAAGAAAAAGAAAACGAGAAGAAGAAAGAAAGAAGAACCAGATTCGCGGGAAGAAGGGAAGCAGGGAAATATTAGTGAAAGGGGTAGGGGGAGAGGAGAAAGGAGGAGAGAATTGAAGAGGACCATCGTCCAGGCGATGCTGATAAACAACGTCCATGCTATAAAGAGAACCTGATCCGGACAGCGGTCGTTCATTGTCCTGGCGCGGGCTGCACGATGTATTTGGACAGTCAGTTGTTAACGGCAATGAAATCCGCCATTGTGGCACCATTCGCCGGGGACAATTGCCCATTATGGCACCGACTACCTTCCGCGCTTCGTGTACCATAATTACATTACGCGAGTTGCGCCACTGGCCCCTGTGTGTTAACCCATTGTTGCTGCGGATATGCGTCCATGGGTGTGCCGTCAGTTTCGATCTGGTGTCTTCGTTGGGTTAATCGATAGGCAGCTATTGCATTTAGCGTTTTGTCAGAAGGCGCCGGAAACTCGGGGGGAACCGGTAGAAGGGTTGGGAAGACGCACTTTCGTTGATTCGCGTACTTTACGCTCTTAGATGAAATCATTTCTATCGCGGGTCCTACGAAAAAGTTTGTGCATACTTCCTTCTTTGTTCCGTTTAGGTAGAAGGGATTGCGATGTAGCATAGTCGGATACTGTTTTTTTTTTATTCTTTTTTTTTTTATGAAAATGTTTTATTTTCTTGAAGTCAAAGGTCGATTTATTATGGCTCCTAATAAAGTTCCATGAGTTTTTTACCACCTGACTTTTTGTCATCACAGTCGAAAGTCAAACGTTCCGTTATGCTCCACGCTCTCCTCTATTGATTTTATGGAGAACCGTTTAGGAAAGAATTGGAATTTTTATATTGGCAATAGGCAAGGAAATATTGCCCTCGACCGTTGCAAGACCTGCCTTCGTTGAAAATTTTATTATTTCTCGACGGATACCTGCAAATACCTGCAGTTACTTATACTGCTTCAATTCTAATTTTATCACACCCCTCGTAAAATGTAAAATTGTACATATTATATACATAAAAGGTCGGATTTATTATTGCGCACACTTTCCATGTTACGAACACTTTATTAAATTTCCCTGCTTTAAAACCATAAAATTTGCTGACAGGAACAGCATTCAACGCATACCGCTGCGTGGTGTCAATTTTCAAGTTTCTGAAGTCTGTCATTAAAAATAAATCTGACTGAACCTGCCATTAGGAACAAGTCGAAGAATAGTACAACGAGTAGGATCCAGTATTCTCCACGAAAGGCTTAAAACTTCTTGTTACTCGCGATTCCCTAAAGGCAAGAATGAACGAAAACCGACACTTTCACTTTGTGCCCGGGCAGAATGGGCAAAGGAAGCTTCATGGAAATGGATGGCCAGGGTGAAAAAGTTGAATAGCCTACGCCTATGTAGTTGCTGGTGCCAGTCTGTCTGGTCGAGACAGCCTCCCACTCTTCTCGAAAACGCTTTGCGTCCAAAGCGTAGGAAACGTAACGAAGGCCATCTTAAAAATTCCTGGCACCCCGTGGAGAACGACTCCACCCCCAACACGTCCCAGAGAGCCCTTTTATTCCCGCCATTTCCCACCGTTCCAACACCACGACCAGAACTATCAATGAACGCCAAGCTTGTATTTCCTTGCCCCGTGCATACCGAAAGGATTGCTTCGATTAGCGTCCGGGAGATTCTAAGGGGCTTCCTACGACGATATTATCTTTTTGTTAAAATGATTGGTAGATTTTCCTTGATATTTCACTCTTGACTCAGTTACTTTGCACCATTGTGCTATTGTACAGTAAGAATGAAAAAATTCGAATATAAAAACTCAATCTGACGCCGTTTATATATCATCTGAACAGACTAAATTAATGCAACGTATGTAATAATAAGAGGGCAATTTTTAATAAGCTGGTGCGGTAATTATTTTTGTTGTTCGTTCGCTCAATTTTCTCTCCGACATCATTTTTGTTGTAACAAAATATGAAGCATGGATTTCTCGTATCTTTTGACTAATTCCCAAGTCCGCGTGTATCTTTCGGCAGGCTGCCTCGAAAAATAAGACATTTCATTGAAGAACTGCAGGACACTGGACAGAAGGCGAAATACACGAACGGGGAAATCATGAAGGAAAGTCCTAAAGTTTCCCACAAACGGTGCGTCGTTTGTGTGAAACGCCGCTCGTAACCGTACTTCCTTTGCCATTCGTAGGTTTTTCCTTTGTATCGCTTCGTGGACAATGGACCAACATTTTCACTATTCACAGCGCTGAATCGACCATTGTTCAACGTGGACAGGTCAACGTGCATCCGTAACGTCTTTCCTGTTGCAACTCGAAAACAACTAGACCCGGTCTCACGTCTCAATGAAAACGAGCTGCACGAATTTCACATCTAAGCGCGATCTTCGAGTAATGAGAAACATATTGAAAATAGAAGCGGCTCGTAAAGTGTCATTAAAATGATAAGCGTAATTAATATCATAGAACGCATCCAGGCAATATCAAGTTTATTTTCCTTCGACACTCGTCCCCATTTCGGCCATTAACAATTGCGACAGTGTGGCCACAAAAGATATCTTCATCTATTTTTCTATCGCGCCACTATAACCCCCGGACAAACATTTGAACCAGACGCATATGTGTCCCCATAAAGTCAAGGGGGTAAGTGCACGCAGCGTACGTTCTTATTCACGGTGGCTCGGCGATTCGTGGTCGGCCAGTTTTCGAAGGGTCCACAAATTGTTGGTTAGGGCTGAAAGCCAATCGAGGGAGGAGAGAACGGGGTCTTTTGGCGAACCACGATAAGTGACATTAGTCTGTGATCGCTCGACCAACGAGAAACAGGCGGGAGCTCGTCTCACCCCCCCTTCTATACGTCATGCACAGATAGTAATGTTGACATTTTTGAAATATCGATCGTTTCTTGATTGAAAAATATTCCAGTAACAATAAACAACATCGCGTTTGGCCGTTCCCTAAAATCCACTTGGCAACCAAAATTAAAGAATCGCAAAATTTTGTCCGAGATATTGTCGATTTTCAAACTGCTGTAACTTTGTGAAAAAGAAATCGTACGGCAGTCTATCTGGCCTCGTTTTTAAGCGCGAAGCCTCTACTTTAACGCTCCCGAATTGTATTTTACGAAGTCCGTTTTGTATCAGAAATCTAAATGGAAAACTGAACGTGCTTTCTCCTCCGAACATTGTTCGACATGAAAGGCCTCTACGGAGCTTACAAAATTTTTGCCGCCACTCAGATAAAAGCGGCGCTAAAATAGAAGCATCGCCCTTTAAAATGGGACCAGGCAGACCCCCGTGCGATTATTTTTCGCCAAGGTACAGCACTTCAGAAATCGACAATTCTCGGTGAACGTTTAGTAATCCTTTAATGCTGTTGGCAAGTGTGCACTGTCTACCGTTTGTTCGGCCTGCTATTACACCTGGATAATCGCGTGCGAATAATTGCCCCCAAACACCACTAAATACGAGCGTTTCATTGAAACCAAAAATATAGGGCTCGCAGCGGTTCGCATTGAAGCCTCTCGATGGTTAAAGGGGCAAGTGTATAATTGGACTCATTATTCCAGTTTTTGTCCACACTGTCGCCCGTTACAACTGTCTGCAAATACAACAACCATTGCAGGGACAAAGGCAAATAATTCTTTCCTTGATCCCGAAGACATCCACGCCCCTAATTCAATTAACGAGCACCAGCTACTTCAAGCGCACAATCAACCTCTCACGAACCGACCACCGGTGTCACCGCCCATCTGTCATAAGCTTATGACCTGCGAAGCGATTATCGTTATCCAAACAGCGAACGATTGAGCACGTTTTTCCCTTTTGTCGAGGCGCGAAAGTCAATTGTGCCCATAAAAGCCGTCCGGCGTTCCTCGCGCCGTCCAAGAACGACCGTCGTGGAACACCGAGGAGCCAGCCGGAGGACACACGAGGCCTGCCCCGAAGGGTCAAGGATTTTACACGGCAATTGCCGATAAACAATTCGTCCTCGTGGGAGGTACGACGACGGCCCGAGCCCGTCGCAACGCCTTTCTCGAAAGCTAGCTTCGACAAACACCCCTTCTGCCCGCGTTCCGTCCCTCTCTCGTTCTCTGGTTTTCCTCCGCGCACGGTTTGCGTATGCTGCCAGCGGGGAGTCCCCCAAGGACGTCAGCTCCTGCTCCACGGCCAAGAAGGAACCGCAACGACCATGCAGGAGACCCACCAGGCAACAACGAAACTATGAGTCCTCCTGTAGAATGCTTCTGACACCCTTTCTCTTGCCCTCAGTGGACGCGCGCGTGTGCGCGCGTACGTACGCGCGCAATACATAATTTTCAGAAATGATAAGTTACTCACGAGCAATCGGCGAAACGAGTTCGTGCGGCCAGACGCTGTGCGCCAGTACTTGAGCGTGAAACTAGGCAGGCTAGTGAGTAGATACTAGTTAGGCGGTATGTTTTCGAGTGACACCGCGCCGGGGTAGAGGTTTATTAATCTTTGTTGAGCAGAGAACGAGATGTTCATTGTGCGGAAAAGATGAAGGATTGTGGGACCGCTGGTCAACAGTCTGGACCTTGTCCATACAGTCCCGTTGTTGCTTCCCTGCTTCTCTATCAATCATTCCAGATTTCGAAGCAATAGAACATGCCCGCAGGTTCGGTAATACAAAGTGAATACGAAAAACGAATCGAGATACGAAGCGAGTGAACGAAAGTTCAAGAGTGAGAGAATGAAGCTCGCGAGCCTTTACCTCGGTTTTGTCATTTTTCGTTGCCGAGTATTGTATTAGATGCTTCTATCGGTCGAAACGGAGGACAGTTTCGAGGATAAAGAATAATTTAAAATGAAACGGATCGTTCTCACTCGTTGTCGAGTCGCGGCGCGTTGAAACAGGAGCTATCGATTTTCCCTCGATATGGACATCCGCCGTCCAGTAAAAACAATGAAACGAAAAGAGTGGTTAATTGGTGTCCCCGATCGACTCGTTGCCGTCTAACGTATGAAAGAATTGCTTAAAGAGTTATTACATCTGCGGATGGAGGAACGTCCACGTGGAAAGAGGACGCTAAACGTGGCTCCTCAAGGAAATCACGGATAAAAGGCCGCTTTGATGTGAAGCGGTGCTTCAGCTAGCTTCCTTTCAGGAATTCTACCGGCGAACCGTTCCACCAATTACTTCATAATGTCGCCCACCGGAAGAGGAAGAATTCCGGGGGAAAAAAAGGCACGCGCACTTTGCGAGCTGGAAATACCATTGGCCCTATTTTTCTGGATGCGTCTCGCATACGAAGAACGTGTCTAAGCCCTCTCCCTGCACAGTTGAGTTTAGAATACCGATCTTGTCCATTTGCTTATTCTGGATTGTTTTAATAGCGAAACAGTCGAATACGTTTTCAAGTCGGCGAATGATAAATCAGACACCATAACTGCTTCTTGCATAGGGATAGCCATTCCCGACGGCGGGAGTTTCGTTTCGGTTAGTTCAGATCAAAATTGGACATTCGCGTATCTATTGGTTTCACAGATATTGAGAAAAAGACGTCCGTGCTATACATTGACAGCTGCGTATACAGTTTCACTATGTACTTCAGCTTGAGCCCACCCATAATAATTATCGTTGGTGTAATAATTTCGTGGCTCGCGAGATCGTAATTGAACATAATATGATATGATATGATATAATATGAAACATGATACACACGCACAAAGAACAAAATAGTACCAGTACGTCACCTACCTTTTCATACGGTCCGTATGATAATACATTTACATGTATGATATATTGCCTGACATATATGGGTGATAAAAGACAATGTATAGATATAAAAGTTTTAAATATCAATGAGACCCATAGCGAACCGAATCTGAGCATCACTTTTGAATGCACTCGACTAGCATTCGAACATTTAAGAGAGCCATTCTCTTCGTTTACTAACGCATTACGCCTCATTCTAGTCATAGCTATTTTTGGTGTATTAATTTTGTTGTTTATTTATCAAACGAGCAACTTGGCACCGGGCGTATACACGCTTTATAAGATACTTTGGCATTCTGAATAAAAAGCAGATAACAGCTGTGTAATGGCATTCGATCGTTGTACATGCAATTTCAATCGCATTTTTTCTACACGACACGTCGGTTAATCGAAACCTGCTCTTCGCACCGCGACAACCTGTACGATGACTGAATGCATCAAGACGGATGAGCAATACGATAGAAAATGTACGTAGCCGGCGTGTCAACTAATGGAATATGTAACGTATAATAAGAAACATTAATAACGAACTGAACTGATTGCTGCGAATATCGAGATTTGCTTGGAAAGCATTTCAAACAGTAGAGCGATTGGTTCTATTACAAAATAAGAAAAGAAATTCGACAGGTTGTGGTCATACAGACCATTATGGTCATACATTTGTATTAATTAAAAATGGAGTTCGACTCTATTGCATGAGTAAACACAAGCATTAGGGGGAAAAGGTCCCTGCCAATTTCCTTTTATTCTTAATCGAAAGGTTTGATGAGCTCTTGCCGAGGGCGTCGCTAAATTTACCGATATAAATTTTTGGTGTCTATGATTGTTACCAAATTACATATGTTGTAATCAAACAATCTGTAGTTCTAAATTTTCGTCGTTCTAATGAACAGTACATTAATTTCCATATTATAAAGTAGTTGCCAATAGGGGATGCAAACAAAGATTATCATGAGCATAGGGCTTGTTTGCAAGCGGACTGTACATATGTATTGTGGTCAAGTATGCTTTATAACTTGCCAATTTTTGTTCATTCACACCAAAATACAAGAACTTGCATGTAATATCATTACCGCCTGCACTCGTCAATTTTTCTTGCGCAAACCTTTCTTCGCGTGCGAGCTTGATGTATCGAAAAAAACTCTGCGCAATTACAATAGGGTTGACAATTGCATGAGGTATATAATAATTGGAAATCCTCGTATAAACAAAAAAATTGGCAAGTTATGGCTGGTACGAAGCGAACCTGGGCACAAAATGTATCGCTCGCTTTAAAAAGCAACCTCTTTACTCGTTAAACAACAGCTGCTATTCGCAAATTTCTTTATCGTACAAGAATTAATGCTATCTCTAATTTGTAATGCAAACTAATTTAATGTAAAAGTTCTGTTATCAACATAATTTAATTCAAATTTATAGTCATAGGCAACCAATATAAATATGTTCCCTAATAGCCTAATGAACTAACAATAAATGGCGTACAATTAGAAGCACTAGGAACAAAATTTGCTGGTGACTGAAAATATCGAGATTTTCTTTTAAAGGGACAACATTTCAAAGAGTAGAGCAACCGGTTCTAGCACAAAATAATAATTAAACGTTGTAAGAATATAAAAACGATGAACTGAGCGACTCCAAAATAGACTTTGATTCTATCGCATGATGAAATAAAACCACTAGGTAGAAGAGATTCCTACTAATTTCGTAATGAGTTTTTGCAGAGTAGTAAATACTGTCGTACTAAATTTACTGACATATGTTTTAGGTGTCTATGATTATTGGAGTAATTTGCATGATATTTTTTAATAAAACAAGTTGCGGATCTAAACTTCTGTCGTACTAATGAACGCTTCATTAATTGCCATATTATAAAATAGTTGCCAATAGGGGACTGCAGGAAAAGATTGAAACATGCAGGAAAAGAGTGAAACGTGCAGAAAAAGATTGAAACATGCAGAAGCATGAGCATAGTGCTTGTTTTCCAGCGCGCTATATATATTTATTCTGTTCAAGTACGCGTTTGAGAATGTCAATTTCTTTTTGATTCGCACGAAAATACCCGAACTTGCCATTATTACCATTACCATGTGCAATCGTCAGTTTCCTTTGCGCAAACCTTTCTTCGCATGCGAGCGTAATGCTTCAAAAGCTTTGCGCAATTACAATAGGACTGACTGTTGCAAATCGTATATAATAATTAGCAGTCCATGTACAAATAAAAAAATTGTCGCGTCTGTATGAAGCGAACCGGGGCACAAAATGTATAGCTCGTTTTAAAAAGCAAACACTTTACTCGTTAAGCAGCAGTTCCTATTCGCAAATTTGTTTATCGTACAGCAATTAATGCAAGGCTCTAATTCTTAGTGCAAACTAATTTAATGTAAACCGTCTACTACGTAAACAATTTCATTTAGACAACTAACTATAGGCACCCAATATAATGAACTTCAGTGGGGTAGTATCTGCCATCCGACGAAAACTCATTACCCAGCTGATGTAAATAGTAGGAACCTCTCCTTGCAAATTCAGTGCAAGAGTTACGAAACGATCCTAACGGGCCAGGAAAATGATCGGCTTACTGAAAAATACATTGTAGAATATAATGATGGATGGAAATTGTAGTATGTAATTGAAAAATCTTTTCAACAACTATAGAGGTGTACAACATCCAGTTGAATAAATACAATATCTGTTTACATAGATTCCAATGGGTATTTTGAGACAAAATTACAATCTTTGCATGACAACAACCGTTTCAATTTGGCAAAATCCGTTTCCTAATAAACGGTATTAATATTAAGCGTCGCGAAATTCAACCGAAATTTACTAATTTTCAGCTATATTCTTTGGATGCTACTAATCTGGCTTGCGTCGTTGTTGAAACTGGGAATCTAAGTTATTAAAAAATTTTGTCCCATTTTTGCAAAGCTTTACATCAGTTGCAGGCCATCCTGTCTATTTAAAATAGCGATCAAATGATTTTTTACAAAAGAAACTCGTCTGTAGGAAATGATAATAATCTGACTCAGGAAAAGTGAAATCACGTATGATTAATTTTTTCCGCCAAACTGCATTATTATTCGACACGACGCGACGTAGGAAATCAATTATTGTTTGAGCAATCTATTTGCAAGCCCTGGTAATGACACACGAAGAGAAAGGCTCTTTTCCTCTTATCTGCCCGCATGCTTTTTTTTTATTTAACTCTGGGTAATTAACCCTTTGAGAATTTTGAAACTTTGACAATTTTAATAATGTTAAAAGACAGTGGGCTCCGTGATTAGTGTACCTGTTGGCGGATGCAATCGACAGTGCACATATATTCCATTGATGCTCAGTTCGGTACGCGTGCACATCACAATGCTCCTGGCATATTACGTTATATTACGTTACACAGATCGAATAAAATTTTTTTAATAATAATCTTTAACGAGACCGTGCGTTTTAATCCCGATTGCGAGAGATAAATTGCGGAATATATACATATATAATTCGAAAGTTGTACTAACTAAATATTCATGTTAATTATGTTTATTAATAAAAATGAATAAAAAATGCGCTAGTAGATTGTTTCGAACGTTAATAGTCAATACAACTGATTTGGCATGTCGATTAATTATTCCGCGTATCGAACTTGTTCTTTCGGACGAAATTCCTTTGTGTGTGCGATAATATCGTGAAAATATTCCGACGCTGGATGCGTGTACCAAATAAAAAAAGCATATTCAGAGAGGTTACGACTCACCGCTTGCTGTAAGAACGTCTTTCCATAAACACCAAGAACACGCCTGATCAAGTTGAGGTCCGATTGTACACCATGTAATCCATGTAATCCATGCAATCCATGTAGCTTTTCCGTTGAACATTTTCCATGGCACTTTGAACTGTAAGCAGAAACACAGTTACTCGCGATGCGACTGAAATAGTGAGCGTCGTATATGAAACGACACTCACTAGCCAACAGCACACATGGATTATTTCAAAAAGCTAATTTTTATCGGCACCTTATGGGCGATTATCGCCCATAACGACAAAGGTCTATTACGTACATCATGGCGTCCGGCCTGTACTTTATAAAAAACGGAAAGCCCGTTCTACTTTCAATCGTCTGCCGTTTCGCATCTACCATTTACGCTTGCGAACACACGAAAATCGTCGCGGCAATATTGCATTGAAACCTCAAGTATTTATATACGATCAGATCGCGATAAATAGTCATTGAAATCATTACCTTGGTTGCCTCGTTAGAAGTGCATCGATCAACGGCACTTGTCGCGACACTTCTGCTTCTTCATCGGCGCCCCTTCTCCCTAATTTTATAAAAGTATTCGCTGATTGGTCCTCCTAACCAACAATGTCACCAATCAAACATGTTCTTCTATTAACACTATATTTAATCTTCTAATAATAAATTTCCATTGTTTTTCGAATTTTTAAGTCGTCTACTTTACCATGTATTAACTTTGTTATACATATATTATTTATTTTATAACGGAACTATTTTATTCCTAGATCCTTTTTTGCGCATACTAGACTAATGACTAGACTAATGACTAGACTAATGACGTGCTACGCTGTTCCTGTATTCTGATTTTTGGTACATTGTTGCGTTGGCCACTCTGCTCTCCAATTGCTTCGTCAAACGTCACGTGACAGAAGGAAAAGATGGATCGTAAATCATACTTCGACACACGACTGCGTTTCATTTCTTCATAATGCACATTCGCGATTAAAGGATGTTTAAGAAGTGTGACAGGGTTATAAATCGGGTAGACAGAATCGTGCAACAAGGACTCTGTGTCGTGCATACTCGTAATCGGTGTTTACAAACAGAACTTCGCTCGGGAATCGACACCGGTTGCGACGCCACCAAAGCGAATAAGGTTGTGTTAGTAAAATCTGGCTACGGGGCATTCAATATAGCACCGAAAGTCTTTCCATTTGTATCTCAGAAACTATTAAATACGCGAAGCTAAAATTTTGTCAGTCGTATCGCGAGTGTTTGTGCTAATATTTCAAAGTGCCATGGATCAGCAAAGGATATCTACTAATGGACACGTAATGGATGCTGTTCGACGCAAAAGCTATGTATATGGATTACAATCGGACCCGCATCTTCATCAGGCGTCTTCTTGCTGTTCATTGCAAGGTGTCTTCATCAGCGAACGGTGAGTCCTAACATATATGAATCAACTTTTTCCATTTCATACATGCATTTACCGTCGTACTATTTTTACGATACTATCGCACACAAAACGGGAATTTCGTCAGAAAGTAGACGTTCGATACGCCAAATAATTAACTGACATACGAAATCAGTAGTATTACATATTATTGTTCGAAACAATTTGCAAGCGCGTTTTTTATCGCGATATTCAGGTGAGACGGGTACACTAATCGCGGAGCCCGCTGTCTTTTAAGATTATTAAAATCAAATGCTCGTCGAATGCATACGAAAGCGGTGCTCAGACTCGGGACGGTATCATTCTCAGCGATATTTTGAACTTTTGTATATATGCATGCATTGGCTTGGACTTTTATCACGTACATATTTCACGCAATATGTCATATATGTATATGTATTATCATACGGACCGTATGAAATAGTATGTGACGTACGGATACTATATTTTTTGTGTGCGAGTGTATCATATGGTTCATTAAATACTTAACAGTCCTATATAGCATATTACGATCTCAGTCCTTACTCACGAAAACCGTCGCGACAATATTGAATTGAAACCTCAAGTATTTATATACGATCAGATCGCGATAAATAGTCATTAAAATCATTACCTTTGTTTCCTCGGTAGAACAGCTTCGATCACCGGCACTTGTCGCGACACTTCTACTTCTTCATCGGCGCCCCTTCTCCTTAATTATATAAAGTAGTCGCTGATTGGTACTCCTACCGGTAGCAGAAGGAAACGATGGATCGCGAATCACACTTCGACGATTGCGTTTCATTGAGCTTTCCCCATAATGCACATGAATGATACAAAAATGTTTACGAAGGTTGACAGCATTATAAATCGGGTAGGTAGATCGTACTCGTAATCGGTATTTACAAACAAAATTTCACAACGACAATCGACACTGTCGCCTACCGAAGCGGAGACGGTTGTGTTAGTAGTACATGTATGTATCTAGCCACGCAGCTTTCAATGTATAGCGCCGAAAGTCTTTTCGTCAATGCCTCAGAAACTAATAAATACGCGAAGCTAAAATTTTGGATCTGACATAACCAAAGCGAAATTTCGGGCATCGATATTGGTCACTCGTAACCGAAAAAATTTTTCGTCGTCCGTAATACTTATTCGCAACCAAAAAAATTTTTACCTTCAGTAATGATCATTCGTAGCCAAACAAATTTTGCCGTTATTTGATCATTAATAATGGTTATAACCAACAAAATTTTAGTCATTTATAAGCATTGTTCATAACCAGAAAAGTTAAAAATCAAAAGTTGTTAGTCACAGCATTTTTTCAAAAATTTCTTGCAGATTGGATGCTAAGTCCCTTCCATTAGAATCGAAATCAACTTACTGTCAATTACTTTTAGCGACAATTTTTTAAAATATCTGTTACTTTTTATCTCTCAGTTATTATTAATAATTCGTTTACAATGGACAATTTCTCCCGCCTGTTCCATAACATTGAAGACTAAGCAAATTCATAATTATTAATAGCAATGGGCGTCTTCGAGGTAGATTGAATTTTCGTTCAAATAGTTCCAAGATTGAACGATCGATTCTACGTTTTCGTTTACTCTTTTGCATCGAAGATTCGATAACCAGGAAAATTTCAAAGTGCCCGCCTGGTCATCGAATCCTATTACCCTGCCAAGATTCAGCTACCCTGATCCGACGTAAGCGCGAATCAGTCGCATTTTATCCGGAGCTCCTTTATTTCTATTAAGTCGTCCATTGTGATCGTCGCTTTTATCGAATAAACGCTATTGAATCGTAATCTTGGTAGCGAACGATCCTGGACGGAACTAGAAGGAGGATCGTTCCTAAGCCTCGTTTGGAACCTGTCGGGCAAACAATGCGATCTACGCACAAATCGATCGCCACGGATGAAAGATACATCGATTCTCGGCCGATCTGTCCTTCTCCATTCTCTCAATAGCCCTGCTAGCGTAGCTCAAAGGTCGAAAATAAAAGACTGTCGCGGAACACCTTGAAAAGGAACGCCGCCACATAAATGTATTATATATTTATGCCACGTCCCTGTGGATACCTGGCATTGTGCCTTTGCCCTTGCCTCTGTTCCTCCGTCTCATCTGTCTCTCTTACATCTTTCTTGAACGGTCCCCGCCATTCCTGACACCCTGTCGCCCCTTTTGTTTCGTGGATGATTTCACTCGTGTGGGACACCTTCGTGAGATAAGCCAGACAATGGCTGGTTTTTCGTCTAAGGAAGACAGTATCGCGATCTCATCTCGTCTGATCGAAGAGGCCAGAAAGAAATCCCCAGGTCCGGCCTGCTCTAGTCTCTTATTTTTGGGATTATTCTAGCCCACAGCGGCGATACCGTTGACGCGACGATCCAACGTTTCACGCCTATTTTCATGTCGATCGGGAATTTAATATATCCTGACTCTTCATGGCCACGGATTTATATTGAATTGGGGGGGGGGGGGGGAATATAGAATTTATAAATACATTTAATTCTCGTTAACTGCGGTCGGTTGGCTTCTTCGGAAAGAAAAATTGTTCAATAAAACTATAGCATTACAATAAATTACACTGTGCGCACTGGGCTAATACGTACAGTATTATATATTATTGTGGAATATATATTATTCTTTTCAAATTATTATGCAACCACATTGAATAGTACCCCAAGGAACCGTGCAAAAAATCTTCCTCGTTGCCCAACCTCTAACAACTGTTTCTCGAATTGGATAACGAATCTCGATACATCCTACGGCGCACACCCGTTCATCTCCTAAACGGAAGCATCTTCGCGATCCACAAAAAAGAAACGCCCGGCCGGAATTCGTTAATAGCAAAATCCTCGCGACCGTTAATCCGCTCGAGCGTCCTACGCTCGCTCTACAACGTTTACACGCTCGAGCCGTCGCGCGAGTGCAAGAGGGCGAACGATCCGGTGGTAAAAGGCTTTCGTGGCGCGCGTGAAGAGGATACATCCTCGATGTAACAATCTGTATATGAATACGGCGACTTTTTTTTTGCGGCCGATACATGATACTTTCTTGGATCGAAGGGGAGAGTTCGGAAAAAAGACAGAGATCGAGGCCAGTGGACCATGGATCCCACGAGGAGCCCGCTGGAACGAAACCGAAGGAGACCCGCTCGCAACGCGTATACCTTCCTTTCAAACTGATTGGAATGGAAGAGAACGCGACCGAGGGGTTGCCTGGCTCGTTACCAGACTCGAGGAAGGGGTTGGATACCCTTCCTACGATCAGGGCCAGATAACGTGTAACGCGGCCCCCGATACATTGTGCCCGTTTTAAATCTGCCGGCTACCTACCGGCGCTACCATCGCGGCCCTTGGTCCTCTGTTTAAGGGATAAAGTAATCCGTGAATGCTTCATAAATTTCTTAAGATATTAACGCATACAGCGTACAGTATTTTTATAAGGAAGTTCGCAGCACGCCAGATGAACGAACTTTTGTTACCGGGCTCGATACTCGGAGGATATCGAAGGGTCACGGTGGTTGTATCTTGCCGGAGTTGTCCACGGTTCGGGGTTGCAACGTAATATCATCTCTCTCAATGAGACATTGTTGCTTTTTATTGAAAAGGACGACGCAGATCTGCCTATGCGGCGGCGAAGAATATTTCAAGTGCCCGGCGAGATCGTAGAAGAGGGTCAGAGCCAAGCAAGTGACCTCGAAGATCCATTTCAATCCCCGCCGAGGGCAGCGAGAGAGGAAACAAAAAGAAGAGGCAGCGGAAAGGAGACCGAGGAACGAAAGATCAGGCTAGATAGCAGATTTTAATTACAAATCCCGCTACAAAGAGACCACATTTTTTGCCGGACTCTCCGTAGAAAAGCGAGACTCCGTTGCAAGAAAGGTTCGCAAGAGTATCGCGGCTATCGAAGCGTGGTTCCTCGTAGACCAAGCGAGAAGCCAGATGGCGGTCTCTTCAGAGATCACTTTAGTCTCCGTTCACGCGTGTCCTCGCCGCATTTCGAGTCCTCTGTTCCTTTCTTTTTTTCTTCCTCTTCATCCCTCGATCCGGAGAAAGAAACTGGTCCGGCGGTGGATGAGAAAAGGTAACTTTCCGCTCTCACCCTTCCACGTTATGTTTCCAAAACATCTAATATCTCGCGCTCGAGCGACCCGCCTGAATACGAAAGATACCTTCCACTCCTCTTTCGTCTGCCCGTGGTGCGTATAATCGGCGCATCCCCCGTGCAACGATTCTGTTTTCTTCTCCTTTTCATCCGCCTTCCTTTCTACCGTCTCGCCGGGGATTACGTTCGTGTTCCGGCGGATGTGCGTGCACAAGACGCGCACCATCGGTGAGGTCGATTGGCAGGCGTGAAGAATTCCTCACAATGCTACCCGAAAAATACTGTCGATCGGCTCGCGTCCATAATGGGCGACAAACGAGATCCTGCTGAATCAGCCATTAAGCCGCGGCGAATGCGCGGGGCCGATTTTTACTGCGCCGTTTATGGCCACGGTCGGAAATTTTTTGAAACCTATATATGCACATGTACATGTATATATGTACGCCACACTGACCAAATGAAGATGAAAATAGAGTTCCCTTCGACCCTCCGCTTTAAGAATTGGACTCCTTTATCCCCGCCTCGTTATTCGCCGAGCTCACTGCCCGGATAAAGATCTTCGGCTTAAGGGTGTGCTCGAGGGATGCGAATTGATATTGGGAATCGCTTTGGCGCTGGGTGATTGGAAATGGCTGGTTTTATTATTGTTGTGATTAAAACGGGATACAGCGGTCCGATTGTGAGAAGGAAAGGATAAGATTGGTTTATTGCTTGTTTGTAACGGGGGGAGAGATTGCTCAAGCAATCCGATGCGCTGGTTAATCTAGCGAAACTTTTACGGTATTCATTATATCATCAGTGTACTCAATATTTGCTGTATTCTTTGTTTTCGCGCTGAACCATGCACGACGAGAAGAGTTGATAGATTTACGATACAGCACACGCGAATAAAATAATTTCATCGCCGTGCGTCTTGTCTGGTTCGCATTCTCGAACCCTATATCGGCAATAAATAGTTATCTTCCAATCGATTAGCCAACGGCGAATAAGAAGGCCGCGTCGGTCGACAGTTCGAACGTCGATCGCTCGAACCAGCCTCCCCCCTCGGAATTGTCTGAAAACCGAGGGGAACGGGGCACGACGTCTCGAAAAGTTTCGTCGCGTCGCAGATCCACTTAGCTCCTCTCCTAATCCCACGTTCCACTTGTTCGCCCACCGTGCTCTCGGGTACGATTCGATGGCTACCGTTCCGCTTTCGTTACACCCTCGTCCCTCTTCCTTCCGCGTGCATCCTTCGCGCGAAACACGACCGAGAGGCGAAACGCGCGAGGTGGAAGCGGCGGGGCGTAAAACACACTCGCGTTCCAACGTCCTCCGGTCAACAGGGCTGCGCATTCCGATGTCCGAAGTAATATGCAGTTGGACGGGTTCCCGGGCCGCCTTTTCTATTTTTACACCGGCAACGCAGACAGCCGACGAGGTAGGTGTCTGCTCGTTCTCCGTCTCCGTTCGATAGGTGTTCTCCGACCACGAGAACGCCCCGACACGGCCTGGCCAGGTTTCGAGGCAGACAGCCTGGTGCCTCTGTTCCCCTGCTGGGCCACGGGCACGGAGGGCTGATCGCGGCCCTTCTAACCCCTTGCTCCCAGCAGGCTCTTGTAGTGAATCGTGCATATGTGCGCGCGCGCGGAGTCGAGTTGATATCGAGATTGTTTAACCACGTGGAAAACTCAATTTGGGAAATCCTCGATGAATCTCTGAGATAAGATAGAAGCGGGGCGGGGGGGGGGGGTATTTGTTACCTTATTCTTTTGATTAATCCAATGGTAGGGGGGTTCGGTTGGGTTACGGTGTGTAAAGCGTGCGGACTTTTGATCCGTAGGATAAGTGGTAGAATTATCGAATAATAGGTGAGGAGTTTTTATGCCAAGTTATTGCGGGAATTTTATTTTGGAGCAGGAATGGGAATTGTTACGGGGTGGCTTGGTTATTTCGTATCCAACTGGCAGTAAATTTGTATTGCCAATTAAGGTTGTATTGATGTAATTGAGAATCGCGAATTTTTTTACGATGACAATAAATATGCTGGAGTACTGAAATTGTATAATAGCCTGTTCACCGTCCATGCAATTAGATATTCCTAATTGGCTAGTTTAATCATTGCCGAGACACCCTGTATTACGAAGCAACACGTCCGTATTTGCGACCATGCAAAGTCCGAAGCGCACAATTCCGACAGTTTGACAGAGGAATCGAGTAGTCGGGCTACCGGTCACTCTGTTGTCGCTGGTTCCACTTCACGCGATTGTAATAACAATGTCCCACCTTCGACGTCCAAGGAGGGGGAAAGAAAACCATAAAACGAGACTCGATGTCCTGCACCGGACTACGTAAACACTTGTTCCCTGCGCGAAGTATCACGGGCCAAGGTATTCAGTGAAGAATGTAACGAGCAGGATCATCGAGATGATCGAACGATCGAATCTCACGAGCGTTCGAAGAAGCCAATGAGTCGGTAGAAAAATATTTTCTGTCCCCGCGTTTCTGTGAGCGCCTCGTGCAACGAGGAAACGCCGCGTGCAGAAATACAAGTGACGTGGAGAAAAAAAGGTGAACATGCACTTTCGAAACACCGAGAGTGACGTAAATGTTGTGAAACAGGGTGTCCTTAACAAGGCGCGATTCAACAATTCATTCATTCCAGACGAATAATGCATTGAATTTAGCATTGAAAAATATACGTAGTACGATATATTATTATTATTAATATTACGCAGACGGCAATGAATCATTTGTGTATACCTGTTAATATCTAATCGTGGTGAAATTTAAATGAATGAAACGATCGAACCTGCCGGCAATCGGAGGCAGAGCGATACAATATTTCTAAAAATGAATTCATTCGGTATTGTAGTAATAACCCTCCAGCCGAGGGTATATAAAAGAGAACACCGGAGCTCGAAACCCGCGCGGCACAATGCCTTTCAAACAGATGTGTCCACGGTTTAATTATCGAGTCCGGCGGTGGTATCTTGAAGTATTCCCCCAGGAGCAAAGGTCAGGGAATCGTTTGGCCTCTCCTCTCCACGTAAAGGATCATAGACAATGATAACCGTACCCGATGGCCGGCTATAACGTGCATCCGTATAATAATACGTTAACCGTTAAGCTGACTGTCCTCTCAATTCCGGGGTCTGTGTGGTCCGCCATTGAGTCTTAACTCTTTGATGCATCGTGCACGCATATTCATTCGGTCTCGCTTCACACAATGCCCATAGTGTCCATACACGGCATTGTGTGACCCGTGCGCCGAGCGTTAAACTCCCTGATGCACACATCTGTGCGTGTGTATGTAGAAGAAAGCACCCATACGCGTTTGCAGAGGCAAAGAGAAATAGAGACAGAGGGATTCGTAAGGGTCTCCGAGGCTATAGAAAGCTTGGAATAATTCATTCTGATTGACTCGGGCTTGTCCTGCGGCACTGGAAGTTTGTTCAGTTTTCTAGAAAGTATATCTTCTGCGGACTGGTGCGTCAAAGTAAGCCCGAAGCTTAGTTGATGGTATGCCATTTTAATGTGCATACGACTATTTCATGCTCGTTTCCCTTACGAAGTGTGTGCACATGTCTAATCGTGATCGTCGAACGGGCAACCAAAAGGTTCCCGAGTATAATAATTTATTCAATCACTTCCTACTCTCGGAGGAAACGAAACGTGGAGATCTGACGCGCGCATAAAGCGTCGTATAGATTTGGTTAGTTCGGCATGAATCGTTTCTACAGGCCTTTAAAAATGGTGATCGTTTATAGAATTATCAATGAATCAATCGAATTGATTCGCTTACACGAATTACATAGGATATCCAGAGATACTTGTAACATATATTTCTGTTCAATTGAATAAGAACCACGTTGATTTATGTAAGAATGTGATGTAGCGAAAGGATTATCCGCTTTCCCAACGCGACACTAATTTATTTCTACTTTACTGCACCCCATGTTACACGACATATTATGTTTCGTTTATTTCACCGCCGTCGGCGTGGAACAGAGATGTCAAGTGAACGGCAATCAATGAAAATATCGTCCGTGAATCAACGCGTACCGAATATCCCCGCGTTTCCCTTTTCTCTTTCGATCATTGGCAGAGAATCGTGAACGACCCCCTCGGCCAAAGGAATCGTAACAATTTCCGGGCTCGCAATTTCGCGGCGGCTGAAAGGCGTTCTGTGGCACGTAATAGGCGTCCCTATCGGTAATGAGATCCCAGGCAAACCAGGTTGTCGACACGTATTATTCCATTCCGTGGCCCACGGAACGTGAATTAACGAGGCGTCGTTCTCGCGACGCTGCCAGCATTTTCTTCGTCGACGATGAAAAATGGCAGGGCGTCTTCGACCGTGGGCGTCGCGGTGCACCGGCGAAGGACCACCGGACACGATTTTCCGGATATTAACGATGCGAGGTTCCGGTTCCATCTAGGGAACCGTCGCTTCTACAAAGCGCCCCACCCCTCCTCGTGGGGCAAGCTGTTCCCAATTTTCTGCAACTTAGCCGGATAATGCTTGGTTTCGTTTAGTCACTTCCCCCCGTTGTTCCCGTATCGTGTGCCTGGAAATTGTTCTTTGTGCAACGATTCCCTTTTTTGCTGTATTTAGGAAAGGTTCATTAAAAGGAAGAATAGAGTGTTCGTGGCGCGGTGCTGGCAACAGTTGTGAAATGTTTATCGATAGACTGTCTTTCTAATTCCTTTTGTCTCGTTGAACGTGCGCGAGACGGCACTTGGTTGTTCGCTGAGTTATTGAATTTTTCGTTGCACTTTGGGAGAACCGAAAGATACAGGCAGTAGGGATTAAAAAATTTCATCGCGCGTTATTTTTATTTCTCTTTGCAAGTAAACATATCTCATCGTATCTTATATCCTCAGTTTTATAGTAAAATTTGTCTTCCTTTTAAAATTCTTCCATCTCATTATCACCTCTGAAAATATGTCTTCATAACCTGTCTTTATTGTCTGTTTCCCATTCTGGTGAGAATTGATTTGTTAGGCGGGCTGTAAAATCTGTCTTTATCTTGAAAGGCATCTAGCAGATAGGATCGCATTAGACCCTTATCTTCTTCGTTAGCTGAAAGCATTTTACGACATGTTTTCAGCATTTTACGACCGATTCAATATTCGAAATTAGTCGCTTCCGTCGATTCAGGGAAACTATAAAAACCTCCAACTATTAAGGCATGTTTAACCACGTTAGTCAAATTATCGATCCCGGCACAGAACCGTTTTACTCCCCGTTCCTTGCATTCTTTCTCGAACAACCTCATAAAATTCTTTGCTTAAAGGATGCAACCTCTTCCATCAGCCTAGGAATTCCCTCACACAAATTGCGGCGATACAAAGCCAAAACGTTCTCAGAAATAATAAAAATCGCCGACAATTATGTGACGCGACGTATACAATTTTTTATGCAATTTTAAAAAGATTGTCTAAAAATCGCAGGTGTAAGGTACGTTCCTCGGTTTCGAACGAACGATTCCCTCTCGCAACGCGAAAATACCGAAGCGCGAGAAACGCGTCAGCAGCGAGAAACCGTGGCCGAAAATAATCCTTCGACAACGAAGCATTTGTATTTGAAATAATTTCGACGCGACCCGTCAGAATTTTCACCGTTCACCGCCGCGATCTACCGACGATCTACCCCAACAAAATGTAACACGACCCTTACCGGTCGCGTTACAATACCACCTCCACGTTGCACATTCGGTTGGCCAATACCATGCCAGCGCCTGTATCCATGTCGAAAATCGTTCGGGAGCACTTGGCCCTGAATAGCAGTTACACGGAAACAATATCCGTCGGCGAACGATTACGAAGGGGTTGCGCGAACCTCCCTTCCGAGCGAGTGAGTTTTCTGTATACCCTAGCACGAGGTGGATCTTAATCCGGGCGAAAGGCGAACGCGAAAAGGAAACGAACTTCTCCAAATAGGATGGCAGAAGGGAGGAGAAACGGAGAAACCGGACACGGGGATGTGTTTCGGACAACAAGCACACGGTTTGGCGCGTTCCCAAAGCCAGCAGCGCGTCCCTTCGCGATTTCGCCCCGATTCTAATGCAAATCGGGGTCAGTTATGGCGATACCCCCGAGTCCCCATTGAAATAACATTAATCTAGTGTGGCAGCGAACGCGCCGCACGGTTGCCACGTTCGATTATGCCCGGCCTGCTCCTATTCCTTCTCTCCGTTGCCTCCGGACGAGAGTCTCCGTCAATGGATCGAACCCCCCTCTATATATATATTTTTTTTTCTCCCGTTTCCTCTCTTTCGACGTCATTGTCACTTGCGTGCGCGCCCCTTGCATACATTATCTCTGCCCTCTCGCGGAAAAACGAGCGGACGTTGGACACGGCTCGAAGATAGAGGAGGGTTGCTCAGTTCTGCTTCTCCTTGGATCGTTGCGGAGTAGAGCGAGTTCTTGATGAGACGTTTGAGTAGCTGTCTGATGAGGATGAACCCTTTGTGATTCTGCGCGGTCCAGTGTATATGTATAGGGGATCGTTGGCAGGTTCGAGTTATTATGAAGTTATGTTGGATACGCGGTCGAAGATGGTCTTGTATATAAAATAGCGGGGAGGGTTACCCTTCTGACGCGGCAATGTGTACTGGTACATCTGGGCAAGTAACAAGCGGCGTACTCCGCTATTCCGTGTACGCACGGTCGATGAGGATCGATAGATGTTAACAAAACACTGTTTAATCTCCTTTAATGCGCGACTCGGCAATGCGTCTGACTTCTTCAACGCGTCTTGCGGTCGTCGCACTGGTCCAAGAATATCTTCGAAAGAAGCGCAAAGAAATGTCAAAGGAATTACACACCGGAGGAACTTTCTTCCGTCAAAAGTTCGGAAGGTTCTCAAGACCAATCGGTGATATTCATCGAGCGGCGCAAATGTTAACGCGGGCACAGCACGGAACCCCGTTCATAATATACTTTCACTTCCCTCCGCCATAATTTTTCTCATTTGAAACACTCGAAGATGCCCCCTACGAACGCGGGACGCCTTCCCCTTATCAGACGCACGCGGTGCTCACGTCGAAACACTAACGCGGCAAAAACGGCTAAGTGGAATTTATTGCGGTCTCGACAGGTCGCGGCACTGCCAGTGTTATGCACGGCCACGCAGGACACGTGTACACGGCAGGTATGCGTTTACGCACCTTCCATACGGACGCACGTGGGCGTCGGACGCGGCATCGTGTTCCCGTGTGATTTACACGGTTTCCGTCGTAACTCTTGGCGGACCATAAAACCGAATTAATCGTTCGGAAACGGCCCGCGGCGGCGGCGGGGCCTCCCGCGAATAAAATCGACCCGGGCACCGGCCGCCGATCTCTTCCCCTCGGTGTCGTTTGTTCGCGGTTCGCCCTCCTCCGTGCGTTCGATCTCCTTTTTCCACGGCGTCTACGGGGCACCGTCCACGGCGCGGCAGCCACGCGGGAATATTTATGCGGGCCCCGTTCACCTTTCCCTCCGCGGCCTCTCTCATTTTCTGCCTTTTCTCGCGGTGAATAGCGCGAACGGTTCATTTCTCCGGCTTCGCTCGCATTTTTTTCTTTCTTCCCGTCTCCTTCGCCTTGGTTGGCTCGAAATACCCGGGGCCGCATACAGAGAAAAGAATACATTATCGCGCGTGTCGCGCTCTAACGTCCGACGAGGATTCATTCTGCCAGGCCTTTTTGGCCGGGTTAACGAAGCGAGGACGAGGTTTCTCGCGATTCCAAGAGAGTTCCAACCGATTTTTCGGTTTTTTTCTCGCTCTCCTTCGCGAGGAAAGGACGAAGGGGTTGGTGAAATGTATCGGGCAGAAAGGGGTTCGAAGAATTTTCACACGGATCGGGAAAGAAAGGGGTAACAATTTTTACGTGCGAGCACCTGCTGATTTTCAGCCGAGTGACCGTTGTCAGGAGGGGGGTTCTTGGGATTTCTGCGTGGAGAAAAGGGGTCCCGTGCGAGGATAGCGAGAATCGTGAGGGGTGGTTACGCGTCGAACCCTTTTCCCTTCGCGGGAGAACGCGCAAACGGTCCATTTTTGCCTGTGATTCGTTTTGGAGGGAAATCGAAGGAAATAGCAGTGTTGCCCGACAGATGCAACGGAGATTATTGTCGGAACGCGGCTAACGGATATCGAATTTTTTTTAGAAAGGACGCCGAAGATGGAAGCACGTAGCTGATGTGCATTTGATCTGCGTCACTGGTGTATATAGGGTTGAATTTGCTAACGGCTATGGATTTCGAAGTTGTAGAAACTCCTGATTGTAAGGAGTGCTTGGAAGTTGAATGACTGTGTTTCTTCTTTCAAAGGTAAAGAATGTTTCTCATTGACGGCCACACAGGTTTTCGTGTTCCTTGTTACATGGTTGTATTACGATCCGCGATAATAGTGTCGCTTGTGCGAAAGGGATAGGAATAAGTTTGCCAGATTCGTCGCAAGTAAGGATCGTGACCTGTCCACGTGTTTCAACTCGAATCTTTTCCGATCACCTCCAATATCTCTGCGCCTCTCTCTCTCTCTCTCTCTCTCTCGCGGCCAACTTAGAGTGGCGATAAATCCGCGGACGGGTTGGAAATTGAAAGTGAAATAGTTTAATGGCTCGCGATTCATAGTGCCCTGACAAGGCGACGCTCCTCTATCGGGTGTACCGAATGAAAATCGAGCGCGTCGACGTGCCGGCTCGTAAAGCATCCGCGGGGCCCCATTGAAAACAGTCGAGCCGTGATATTTCAGGGCCCGCGACGGTCTCTCGCGCGTGCAGGTCCCCCGTGCGATTCGTATTATGCAAAACGGTCGCGGAACGTATCGTGCGTTGCGAATCGTTCGTCTCTGCACTCGTGCTCGGCTGTTTATCCGTTTGCTCGCATGGAACGCATATATTCTCGGTCTAATTGCCGTGGCGCTGGGACCGCGGGCTCACCTTTCTCCACGGCCGCCTGGTTCACGGGGAAAACGTATCGCAGGTAGGAATTGCTTGGCGGATTTTGTGGTACACGTGTGCGAAAGGTGCGTGCACACGTGTGCGCGCAGGTAGGGAAAAAAAGTGGGTTACGTGTAACTTTTAACAGAAATGAGATCGCACGGGGGAAAGGTGTTCGAACGGGCGTTAGAGCACGCGGTGAATCGGTGAGGATACTAGAAACGATCTGGTTTGTGTAAACAGTTAGGCTCCCGGCGTGTATGTACCTGTTAGATATTCACAAACACCTGGTTTCTTGGAGAATTCACTTTGCGTACGATGAATCGGAGAAGTGTACGAGGCACGCGGTTACCGCTGCGTTGCATTAATTCGACATTCGGACAGTCAGAAAGGTATCGATTGTGCGACGTAGAAAGTTCAGGGGCGGAAATATTTATCGACACGAGGTTAAAACGATACTGTCCGCGAAATCATGCAAGCGGACCGGTGAGAAATAAAAGAAGTTATCTCGTCCGAGAGCTCGCGAGGGAATAATGGAAGGGTAGCCTTGGATTGCACGGCGCACTACTCGGCCCTTTGATAAGGAGCACAATCGAGGATTCCATTAGAAGGTATTGGGTACATGGGAAAAAGGATAGAGACAGGGAACAGAGGTTGGCGTGGAGAGGGGAAGGATAGAGAGAGAGAGAGAGAGAAAGAGAGCGGGTATCGGTGAATTCGGACACGGGCTATCCATTACGAATCCGCCGGCAGAATTCGGTCCTATCAATCTTTGCAAACGCCAGGCTCGCCCTTGCTATTCCTCTCTCTTTCCATCACCTTCGACCACCCCCCTCTGACCATCCTCTCCGCTCACTCCGTTTCTCTCTTTTCGCAGCACCGGCTATCTATGTATAGACATTGGGTATTCGTCGTGTGTTCGATGTCCGAAGGCACGAATCAGCCCGTTAATGCATACCATCGACGGCCAAGTGGCAGGGCAAAATTAATAGTCATCCGCGTACACCTTCTTTCTCACGTTTTTTCAATTGCGCCCCATGATTTCCAGGTGGCAGGCATTGGAAAAGTAACGTCCGCGGTTGAAATGGACCGATGAGTTATATTCTGGGGGCGGCTGACGGTTTTCTTTGGAAATCGGACGCTCTGGGGGTGGGGGAATAGTCACTTTGCATCGGTGCTGATTCGAGGGGGTGATAAGGGCTGACGGTGGTGCCGATGACGCCGTGCTGTCAGGTTAGACGGGGGCGCGTTCGAAAAAGGTAGTTTATGGAGTTGTTCGATTCGAGCGTGAATGTTGAATTTTTCATCGACGCGGATAGGACCAGATTGTTAAGCGGTGCCTTGTGATATTTTTCAATCAAGTTTTCGATGCTGGACGTTTCGCAAATTATCTTCGTCGCGGTGTCCGTTATTATTTTGTGTTATTATTTTTCAATCAGGCAAATAGTATATTCTGTTGATACATTTTTATTCCGGTGCAGTAATAGTAATGTGGGTAGTGTAGTGTGCTTGCAGTAATTATTAAGCAAATTTTGTTCTGGGCGCAGGGGTGAAAAGTAATAGTCATTTTGATGCATTCGTCATCGTTTCTGTATTTTCCACAAACTGGATAGCGCAGCCATCGCCAAACGAATTCAATGGGAAAATACCACGTGAGCGGAGATTCCGTGAAAATTGAGGAAAATTGAGATGAGAACGCAAAATACCAAAATAGTTCGTACACTTAGCGTTCGATTTGTCAGACGGATTGGCAAAATCGTTGGCGGATCGAATTGCTTTAATTCCAAAATAATTTATTACACCTCGGGCACAGAATTTAACAAGTCATCCGAACTCTCGTCACAGTAAATTCTACTAGCCCATGATTTTTCAATCCTGAGAAATCACGCATCACCCTCTCCATTCATTCCCCAAATATTCCGATTAAACATCTACCGCGGTGACCTTTTAAATACGAACCACCGCCGACAAAGAAATCCTCGTTTAATACTGCTCAATCCGTCGAAAACGCACATTTCATTCGCGCTACTCCGAAACCGATACATCCCGCCGCTCAATTCGCAACATCGCGTCAAATTATTCGAAACATTCGCGTCCCTCCGAAACCGGCATGTAAGAGATCGCATCGACCCTCGAGTTAGGGGCTGATACAGACCCCGCCGGGGACACAGGGAGAATCGCGTGGGCGCGGAAGCCAGCAGGCAGCAGAGAGGGTAGACGGATAGAAACGGGTTGAAACTTTCGCGAGGAATAGAAAAGATATTCAGTGAGCCGCGGTCTAATTATAAGTTGGCGGTAATAAAGCTGGCATTATGAGCGCGCGTTCGTGCAGCAGGTATTCGACGCCGCCGTGAGCCGCTGGAGGGTGCGAAAGGGATCGAAACAGGGCGAAACAGACGCGAGCTTTCGGCTGATGCCGGCGCATAGAAACCCGGAGACTTGGAATTTCTGCGTATGCAGTCGCGCGAACGAATGTGGATAGACGAATGTAGCACGCTCGGATTGATGGTTAGGAGGAGTCGACGAATATATACGGGTTATTGTTCCTGTCGTATATGAGCGGTTAGTCGCGTTTCTGGCTGTCACAGGGACAGCCGTGAACGCAAAGGGCGGCCATGGTGTTAGAGAGGGCAGAGCGCAAAAGAAATGCAGAACGCGCACAAATGTCAAATGTTATTCGTAATATTCATCAGGCAGGCGGCTGCATAGGATAATACGTCGCGCATATATACGTCGCCGTGGCGTTAATAAGATAATGCCGGTAATACCCGTATATATCGTAATTATGACGAAGTCTCCAAGCAGCTATAGGCCGTTCAGGGTTACGAATACCAAAACCCACCCCGTTCTTTTCTATACTCCTCTTCGTCGTTCCACCCTTCTTTCCTTTCGTCTCTCTCTCTCTCTCTCTCGCTCTCTCTCTCATTACTTCGACCGTGCTTCGTTTGTTCGCCTCTTTTTCGCCCAGTTCACGCCGCGGTGCCCTCGCAGCAAACCGACGATGATACGCTTTGGCCGCCCGCGCGTCGTCTCTGACGCTACAGCAAACAAAAACATAACGCCTCTGTCTTCCTCCCGCTACATTCCCTCTGTGCATTCGCGAAACCGCGACTAACGAGAGCAGTCGCGGAGAAAGGGACACGACGCCGCTGACAGACCAATAGAAACGTTAGATTCGTTTCAATATTTCCTTTGTCCTTTCATTTCGCACCCCTTTCTGTGCGGCAGCCTGTCTCGTTCATTTTTTTTTGTCCGCCGCACCTCTTGGCTCCCGCTGGATTCTTCTTTTCTGCAATTTTTCTCTCCTCCTTCTTTTTATTACTCTGCCCCCCTTTGTTCGCCGCGCGGTGGCAGCAACGAGTTGTATGCTAATTTCTCTCGCGTCGAATGGACGACTCGAAGATCCGTGCGACCCCATTGACGATTTGCGATTATTTATAATAAACGGGCCCTTTCAGACCGCCTGTCTGTTGACGATTTTGCCACGGGTTTCATCGTAATTACGGACAATCTCTCACGCGACGCCTGGGCTTGCCGGTTTTCTCGGCGCCGGGTTCGCCGCGACCCGATGAAAACCGATTCTCAGTTTCATCCGTTCGCTTTGGTTGGGAAATACGGGGCGCGGCGCGGTTTCGCGGCCGATCCGCGTGAAAGGCAGAAGCTTTGCGAGGGAGTGTTACCGGCGGGAACGTTGCGAAGATTCGTGGAGATCTTTTTGACACGAGACTGGCGGAGTTCCGGGGAACAATGTGGCATTTACCGATCCAGACCTAAATTCCGAGAGTACAGTTCTCTTTCGCATATCATTGTCGAGGGCCAGACGGAAATTTATTTTCGTGAGCTGCCGCTAACATGTAGCACAGAAGGACAGTACTTTTGTAGTTTCTAATTTATAATAATACGCACATTTTATGCAACTCCGGATGATTAATTTCATTACTACCATGGCTGCGATTCTCTTCGTAAAAATCGAGTAACACGACCAGATGAATATTGGCGAAACCGTGGTGCTCGCAAGATACACCTGCGATCGTTCAACAACATTCATTGCCGATAAAATATTCGACACCTACGGCCCCATCGAATTTCAAGATTTTTCCCTATTGTCTTTTAAATATCGATTGTCACGTTGGCTCCCCGATGTGGGTCATCCATCATCCGGGGCGAAAGAAAGTTGAAACAATATGCCCCGCTTGAAGAGGAAAACGTCAGGCCGGTCTGGCGGCGGGGAACAATTTCCAATCACGAGGCAAATCGTCTCTCACCGTTCATAAATTACCCGTTCGTTACCGATAACCCGATCCACGGGCAATCGTGACTCCTTCAACGGTGATTACCAGTTGGCCGACCGCGATGACGCGGATCCAAAGGGGCCACACAGAGTCCTCGAAGGTGTCGGCTCGACACGTTTCGGAACTGTTGCCACGCTAACGAACGCCCATAAATAATAACGTTCCACGGCCGCGTAGGTACGTGGAAAGGTGCCGTGTGATTTATTACAGCGTGCACTCCGACGACGACGTAGCTGATTGGTACTCACAGGTGTTCCGTCGAGCACACGGCCGCTTCTTGCGTGCTGTGCTGCCCGCTCGAACGATGCTACGCATCGTCACGTCACCGTGTAACACTCTGTCATTCGGAATCATCGATTGCCCTCCCCGCGACATTTTCTTGCTCGATCAACCGTGCGAGCGGTGTGCTTCCTCCGTGATACGTGCGCGAACGTGTCCCCGGGAAAAAACTGTGAAATACGCCGAGCTCATTGGAGCATGGCAAACGAGAGGAACTGTATTCGGGATGTTTGCGCGGAACCGTTCAGGGGTTGCACATGCGTTTCTGTTTTTCGTTCGACTACAATTTTTTGGGGGGGATGAAATATTGGATGTCTGAAGGACGAGGATATTTGGGTGAGAGTGTAGAAACACGGAATTAAGAATAATCGAGAAAGTCACGTTCGAAAGAAACATCCTCGTATTTAACAAAATCGAGGATATCTCGTCCATAAACATCGCGCTTCAACCGATCATCGGCCTCCTCGATTCCGTCGATCCATCATCTCGAATCACCCCGCCCACCGTCGAACACCTTAAAAGGAGCTATCACTGTTCGCTCGGCCCCTCCACGTTTCCGCCGAAAAACGTTCGAAACCCATGCGAAAGTGAACCGTGATCCCACGAGCCACTCTCGACGGAGCATCCCATCGAAAGTCCCGTTGATGGAGTTTCCCTTGCACCGACAGAGTGGAACTGTTCGTAGGGTCTGTTCAGGGTCAGTTTGATGGCTCGTCCACCTGTCAGATACGTCCGGATAGTGCCAGATCGGATCTCGTGCTGCGGAGAAACGATAGCTGCTAATGTACGTCGCGGTGAACAAGAGGTGCCACCCAACGCGGCTCGATAGGAAGCGTGCTGCTTTGATCCGGCCACGGGAGTGCGCGAGGTGAACGCTTCACGACGAACACGTCTATCTGGTTAAAGCAACTCGACACAGAGATTTCTGTCCGGCTGTCCGTCCATCGGGGGAACGCGAACGACTTCTCCGTATAATCACCATGATTAGCCGGACACGATCCGGGCATCGATGGTTCACCGTGTTCGCATTGTGCCGCGGGGCACGATAACCAGCTGGTCGATCGAGACCCCGGGTATAAATCGACCACGGTGGAAGGGATCGGCTTCCTTGGTTTTGATTAATGAAACGTTGACGTCGAGCGTGAAGCGGTGTCGCAGGTTGCACACCGCTGGAATTTTCACGGTGCAAGAGCGAAATCGGGGAGGATTTTTCTTCCGCGTGGTTGAACAGGATTACGTTCGTGCGAGGGATGCTTGATTATTGACGGAATGATTTATTCGTGTCTCTTATTCATTTCGATGCGGTTGAGTGGGCGACCTGTGTACCCGACTCGTTAATATTCCGCGAAGCGTTGCGGGAAACGTATTACAGATATTCTAGCGATATCCAAAGAGCGATCCTCCGTGCGGAATTGTATCGCGGATTCTCAGGTATTCGGCGGAGTATCGGCATGGAAAGCTGTCTCCGTTTGCGTTTCGACATCTCGCGCGTGCACGATCTCGTTCGTTTGTCGAGTAGCCTGGCAAATATCGTTACCCCGCCGTGCCCGTACGCTCGTGTAACATTTCGCCGTCAACGATCGTGAAGCAACCCCCGGCTCGATGTCTTTTTCTTCTGGGCCCGTGTATACGCGATTGAAATAACATCGAATACGGGGCCCGGCATCGACCCATCGATACCCACCCGTTCATAAAGGGAGAAACGGAGGCACGGAGAAGGCAGACACGGATTCGCCAATAGGAATTCCATACAATGCTAATTAAGGAAAGGGTTTATTCCCAGCCAAAGGGCACGAATGGGAATTTGTAACACACGTGGATCACAATGAGAACAGTTTATGGGGCACAATGTCGTCCCGCGGAAGGGTTGCTCCTTCTTCAGCATCCCCTTCAGGTTACTTTCATTTTGATCGTCGTACGACCACGAGTTGCCAGCGCTTCGACAGGAACGTTTCTCCTCGACAATGCGATTTCTCCGTTGGCTCATTGTCGTCTCGGGATCACGTCTCAGAAGTCGCGAACGGAGACCCCCTCGGCCGTGCTTTGCACCTGAGTCGATCCGCTGATTATTAGAAAATATTATTTCTGCATAATCGAACGGAGATCGCTGGCGGAGGGACAGATGTCGATATCTGGTTGAAAACTGTTTCTCGGCGAACGAGAAGAAGGGAAATCGGTTACGGGAGGGTACGGTGTCGTGTTACGAAGGAGTTTTCCCGTGAGAACGGACCACGAAATCCCGATTGAAAGCTGGCTACAGTTGTTGACTTGATTCACAGTCGATATGGAGATCGAACGGTACGATCGTTAGTTAATATCCGTCAGAAGTGTACATGGATCGCATTAATGTTACGAGAACTTTAATAAAAGCCCTTGCTGCTTTCTCCGGGGCACAGCATGATTGACAACTGCTGTTAAAATTAAACAACATTGGTACGATTGATGCAACGTTCATCTAAAGGTTATTCATAACCCTGTCACGGTGACTTAAGTGTCATTCAATGCCCTGACAAAATTATTTCACGTAAATGTTACTGAGAGCTTATGGGCATTTGTCGCAATGGGTTTCCCTTTTATTGGCTACCTTGGCTTTTCAGCTTCTCAATTGTTTCTCTGTGTTCTACAAAATATGAAAACTTATGGGGGGCAGGAACGTTACCACAAACGCACCTCGTCGCTCGCATAAATTTCACCAAGAATCCATGCGACCATGATCCCAAACGAACTCGAATTTCCCCGAAGAATAACAGCAAGATAGCGCTTCTGTTCGCAGTCAGTTGAATCGTGAGCGTCGAATCGCGAACATTTCCAGCATTGTGCACAATTCGAGGCCGATTTTCAGCGCGAGAAAGAGAAGAACGTCTGTCAGGGGCATCGTGTCGCGAAGGAAACGGGGAAAAAGCGCGAAGAAATAAGGGTGCCGAAAGTCTCGACGGTGAAAGTCCCTGGCAACCCTCGTGCCGCCCTACGTCCCTCTCCAGAACGTTCGTATACGAGTACGTGGAGCAGGGAGCCCGTGTATACAAGTGTCAGGAACACGTGTCACCACGGTGCTCCGTACTCGAGCGCTACTTTAAAGATGTCACCGCTCAGAAATTGGTCCGGATGCATGCGCCTTATAATCGTACATGGTTTGCCACGGTATCCGCCCGGTAATCGTCGCTTTCACGCCCGTTGCAAAATTACGTCGCGTTCCTCGCGATTGCAACACGGAGATTAGCGAACGGAAACTGATTCCCGAGAGTACAGCGATCGACGAAACTGTAACGACTATAATTCGATCGGTGTCTGTAGACATCGTTGTGCCGCAATTTTTATTAGATTAAAATGTCTCGAGCAAGCGTCGTAGAAAGGAAATATAATCCAGCTTCCCCGGACAACGCTGTCGTTCACCTGACTCCCCCCATTAACGGTACATCCACTATCCACAACGTCGATCTGTCGATCGATCTGTAGAACGAACCACAATCTCCGAAATCGTCCCGCAAACAAGTACTTATTTCCGCCACCACTTGCCAAACATACCCCGCACCATAACCCCGAGATTATCGCGCGAAATCGAATCTCCGCCGCCCGCTCTGCTATCGTCCACCATTGTTCACCGACAGAAGATGCCGTCGAATCGAATCACTTCTCGGAGAGGCGGCAATCCCGATCGAAATCGGTAATCGGTGTCGCGCTCGAGGGCACCGTCTTCCCCGGGGGTAAATTAAACGTCGAATTTAGGCGATTTACGTCGCGACGACCCTCGACGCCGAAAGAGTGATGCGGCGGGAGGACGAGGAACCGCTATCGTAATCAACGAAAGAAGAAGACGAAGAAGAAGAAGCGATTCCCAATCCCCTGCTCCCTGCTTCTATCCAAGGCCGGTTCGATCAATCCAGAATGCAAATTCGCGTTGGCAACGAAGCCACGAGCACGTCGAACAATCGCGGAAGATGGCGCGAGGGAAAATAAACCGGCACGTCGAGGGTGGCTCCGACGTCGCCGAATATCTTAATCAATGCCACGGAATTTTCCCACCCCGTGATCGTCGGACGATCCTATACCCCCCCCCCCCCTCCCCCCGCTCCCCTGACGGATAAAAGTGATCCGGACGATGGAAGAAGGGACGGCGGGGAGAAGTGGCCGACAAACAGATCGGGGCTCGGAAAAACGGATAATTATCCGGCGCGGTTGGCCGTCTATTTACATATCAGCAGCGTCACAATGACGGGCGCGGATGGCGGATCCAAATTAAAATGTTGTTTGCGCCGATACTTAAATCGTGCGCACACTTTGTCTTTCCATCGTCGCGGTGCTTTCGTTCCGTGTCGTGAATCGGCGGAAGGATATCCACGGGAAAGAATTAGAGAGGGATGATCGGCGGGGTTGGGTTGGGCGGTTTGAAGATCTCGATGGCGGTCGGAGCGATGGGGTGGATAAAGTGTAGTGGCGAGTGATTTGCGAGAATGCGGCGCGGGGACCGCGGTGTCATCGTTTCTTATTTAATACGAGTGCGTTCCGTTACGTGAAAATAGAATTTCGCGAGGGGCCGAAATTCGTCATGAGATTTATAATGATACTCTGTCGAACGGGCGACCGCGGGCGCGAGGGCCGCATAAAACGGACGACGGCGAATCCGTCGGGCAAAAGTGCGCGCGATGCGAACGCTAATTGAAACGTTTGTTTGCCTCGTTTGACGAGCGGCGCTTTTCAGAGAAATTTAATGGCCAGTGACAAAAACAACGTCGCGCCCGACGCTCGATACACAACACAATGGCCGCGTCGTCTATGTGCAATTGCGTTTTGAAAATTGGAGTTCGGTAACACGCCACAGGTTCCGCGAGTTAAGGCAGATTGCACGAGGCCGAACAATGAGGGAACTATAGGACACTGTGCCGGGGATGAAGTTAAATAATAAAAAGTATGACGAGCTGTTTTGTGTCACAGTGCAGGGGAACAACTATATTGTCCCATCGTAGAGTGAAGCAATAATGTGTCTGATAATTGTAGAGGGAAATCGGATTTCGATATCCAACCGTGGGCGTTGGTTAAAAATATTTTCGGCAAAGGGTTGAACGGAATGGTATAGGAGAAATATAGCGGGCAAGTATTATTTATAAATCGCTGGCATTCACATATCTGTCCCGATTTGCATCGATCGATCGCGCGTTCATTCGGCCTGTTGGTCAAAACTAAAATTGTTACGAGCAAGTGGCAAATGTTGTTTCAAACGCGAAAGAATTTTCTCCCGAATGTTTACGTACCTTCCGCCCCCATCCCTTCTATAATACTAATATTACTTTTTAATAAACCCTTTACACAGATCGAATTACAATAACATCCACGTTTCTTAAATTCAACACAGACGTGTCCAAACACGGCCCTATTCAAATTCAAAGCGGACCCCGTTCTTTTCGAAAATACGACACGAATCATATTCAGGCCTGTTGGCGCGAGGATTTCGGGAAAATTCGTGTGAAAAATTTGCATGTCGCCTAGCTGCGCCGGTGTTATGTTAGAAGGAAGATCGAAACGGTGCTCGGTCATCCCTCGAAGGGACGGAAAGCTGGTCTCTCCCATGGGGACGTGTCCTTTAATAAGCTGTCCGCCATTCATCCACGATCTCCCTTTTTCAATTTTCATTGACGCTTGTGTGGAGCGTGTCACGGACCATTAGCACCGTAAACCCATTGATAGGTTTTCCTTCTTCGGGAAAGAAAAGGGTCAGCAACAATAATCGCCCTACACCTGCGATGTTCGCATACTTCTTTCGCACCTGATATGAAATATTCGCGGCGAAAGTTAACAATATCTTGCAGCGTGTAGCATAATGCGGAGGAAACAACGATGATTATTGACAGGTGTATCAAGAAGATTCTACTGAAAACTATTTTACATATTTCAAACTGAAAATTATCCGCGATATTTTATCGCCGAACGCAATTATTCACCGAATGTTCCCTACGTCTCGCAATAAATTATTATTAACCGAGCAAGCGAACGATCTGCATAATTCGTGTCAAGCAAGATATATTCAGAAACGAATTGTCCGACGTAACTGATACCACGATTACCAATCGTTGAGTGTCATTCCAGTGTTAAATAAATGTTTCCAATCTCCTATTTCCCAAGCCCCACCAAACTCCACTCCACCTGTCCATAAACCTTCTCCGTCCTGCAATCTTCTCACCAAGCCCGGCTTTCTCAATCCACCATTCCAGACGTAGCCCGCCACTCGACTTCCCGTTGACTTTCGAAACCGCCCATAAACGACCAACGTCCATCAGCCTGTCGAAGGTCTCGTCGCCTCCCTTTTCGCCTCGATAACTAAGTGCACGCGTGACAAAAAGTTGTTTCTCCCGGCCCGGCCATTGAACGTATTGTGCCATTACGCGTAGCCGTGGCCGCCGAGACGAATTCCTGAAAACGAAAGCTCATTGTGCCCGAAGGAGCGTCGTGGTTGTCGCGCGTCTTGTTGCGAACAGCCGGACAATGCCGGAAGAAAGACCTGTGACGATGTTAAACGACCACCAGACGAGGGACGGAAAAGGAAAATTGCGATTTTCCCTCGGTCGAAGGGTGGACGAAGAACGAAATGGTCAGGGATGCGAAAAACGAAGGGGCATCGGTGACGAAATCGGTGCTGGTTTTCGCCATTCATTCAAGCACGAACCGAAAACGTTGAATGGGAAGCGTTAGAATGGGAACGGAACACTGGTGATAATTTCGCGTTTCGGGCTGTTGCTTGGTCCTCTCCCAGCGCGGTCCTTAATATCCTTTTTGTCGAAAGGCCACAGACAGAGGGAGAGAGAGAGAGAGAGAGAGAGATTGCCTTCTTAGCGAAATACTCTCTGCCTACGGGGGCAGAGATTTCTTTCGGGTTCTACGAGGGTTTGTCTCTTAGCCGGGAATTTATGAATACTTGAGTGGTTCGTGTAAGGGGCGCGCGGATTACGGCTCGTCCGGAATTGAATGGACGAGACGGCGTAAGATAGTTGTTTTTTATTGTAACTGCATTTTTTATTGTAACTGCGTTTCGGACCTGAAAGGTTGTTGCATTGCAGATTTAATTGTCGATCAACTATATTCCAGGATAAAAACCGCGTGCGACAAGAAACTTGTAAGCACCAACTGGAGTCAAGGCATCGCAATCTATACCGAACTAACGCAACCTCCCGAACCTTCCGCTCCATTCAAGGAAAGCAAACGAGAGAAACGTACACCTTTGACGCATGCAGATTCACCTTCGAGCCAGGATCACCGATGCAAAGTCTTTCGAACATCGAATCTCGTGTGCCCGCGTATTATATCATATTCTTGAATACCAGTTACTCCACCGAAGTTTACGTTAGGAGAGAGAGAGAGAGAGAGAGAGAGAGGCAATGCCATTCTTCGGCACTCGGTTGCAAGGAAAATTGCTTTTCATTGAGATTCAAAGTCGTACGCCGGTTGCTCGACTTATTATTGCCGCGCCTCGCCGTTGGGAAAAGGAGAAAGAGAAATTACCATCCGAATTCGGGGTTAGCACGGGGTGCACGGCGGCAATGCGTTTCGATGGGCGGTGATTCCGTCGTGCGATTTATTAGCCGGCGAGCGAATGCGAAATCAATCCGCAAGAGCCTCGTGCATCGCGTGCAGAACGATGCGTTTCGTTTTGTGCCTCGCGTACGAGGCGTGGCCGTCGCAAACGCAGCGACGGAACGGCCGATCTCGAGTCGTTGGCGAAGCAATAAACGATTATTTATCGGTGGGCGTGTTTCGCGGGTCTGCCGAGAGATCGATTGAGTCGTTCGCTGTCGGTGTCGTTTTAACGAACCCTATCCGCGCCGCCATTCTTCAGGAATGATCGCCGGTTATGAATTTTATATTAGCAACTTGCCGGTGAATGGAGGACAGATGTCGCGACAGGAATATTTGATTATCCCGGTGTGCGCGAGCGCGATCGAGAAGGTTCGATTTATCGAGGGGCCGGGGTTGAAATTAATACGTGGCGCAAATGAACTCTCGGGGGGCGCGAAACATCACCCGGTACATGTGCACGTCCTGGTACGGCTGCAAATGGTATCGAATCGAGATTGGATGAGAATGATATTCCACTTGGGCTTAATTTGCAACGTTTTTAATAACATCGAGAGAAATTTCGCAGCAAAGGGTGTCGCGACAATGAGAAATTATTCTCCGCTGGACAACACGTTCTATAAATGAAGGGATCGCGTGTGAGCGCAAATTGTTACCGCTAGAAAGATACCTAGGTGCAGACATGTACGTGTTTAGCGTTAACTAGAATTGGTTTAACGAACAGGCATGAAAACGGTTGTTTTGTAAAATTTCTTTACCGAAAAGTTACTTCGTTCAAGCGCACTGCCGGTTAAGGAGTGCCGCACATTTAATGCACGCGCGCGTAATATTCCATCGAATGGCACCAGAAGGATCTGGAGAAGAATCCGTCTTTCACATCGATTAACCGTGTGTCCATAACCAGAGGCGGCTAATCGTCAGCCTGGCAAGCGACAGCTGAGCAATGGACCGTGTTGGTGAACAGAATCGAACAATGCCGCGGACTGTGAGTGTAAAATCAGCGCGAAATTGGCGCGGTTCGAGCGATTTGACATCGTCTATTCCGACGATTGGCGCAGCGTGTGCCATTTCGATGTCGCTTACACGGGGGCCCGGTCCACTGTCATGCAAAACCGCGGCACAAATCTCGAATCCCCGATTCGATTGCCATTCATCGGGAATAGGGCTTGGTGACTGCGGCCTGGCGGGACGCGAAATCGAATCGAGTCGAATCGATGTTTCCGAGCCGTACATCCACCGATGCAAATGCATCGATCCAACCTTTTCTATCTTTACCCCCGTTCCCCTTTTCCTTCTGTCTATTACATCGATGCCCCTTTTTCACCTCTTGGTGCCGCGATGAAACTTTGCCCCGGGGTTATCCTTGCTTGCGTACGCCACTTGCCCCGGCGGAGGGGCAAAAGTCGTGTGATAAAAAAGAAAAGAGAAACGAAGAAGGGAGGTCGATGTTCGAGCAGGTAACGCGCACGCTTACGACCGACGCCAGGACGCAGGAGGATCCTGCTGACGGTATGAATAATTTCTAATCGGCCGTTAACGGTCTCCCCCGACGGTAATTCGACACGTATTTTCTGCGCGCAGGCCGGAACGGTTGCACGGATGTTCGATTCCTTCCGGTGACACTTGCACCTTTCCCTGCCCCCCTCCCCCTTCTTTGAGGATGCTGCTTTTTTCCCGAGTTCATTCTTTGCAACCGTAGAGTTTGATTATTGAACTGGGTTAGCCGGTCCGTGGACGTTGCAAGAGATCGGAGTGGCGATAGGTCCATTACGAATGAACACCTTGCGCGAACAAGTCGGTCAACGTCTCGGTGCATTCCCACGCGAAACGTCGAACGTCGGCGGATCGTTCGTAGGGAATAGCCACGATTCGAGGAAGAAAGTTTCTCGGATTGGAAAAGGGAAACGGGCACGAGGGAGACAGAGGGCAAAGAAGATGCTGCGAGTGAAGGGAGGGGGTGACAATGCCGGTAGCAGCAGGTAACAATACTTAAGCTCGCTTCCTACAATAAATGCTGCAAAGGGGCCGCCCTCTGTATCCTCGTTCATCCGCGCCATTGTGCCGCGGCCTGTGGATCTCTCTTCTCGCCGGCAATGGGATTTATTAACAGCACGACGAATTTATTGTTGCCCCGTTAGACGAAACTAAATCTCTGTTCAGCGCTCTATTCGTGCCCGGCCAAGGCGATCCTCGTGGCTTCCTCTTTCATTTCGTTTTTATCACCCCTCGTTGTTTCCCTTTTTCGAACGGAGAACGCGCCTCGCTCTTTCGTCAACCACCCCACCGTTGGTAGCTGGTGAACTGGATTTTAATCGCGTTCGAACGCGAGCTTGATGTTCTTTCCGGTCGGTTGTGGAGAAGTCGTCGATTGAATCATTAAATAGTCCGGTTTAAACATTCCAGTTGTCGGTGGAAGTGTGGCCAACTATAAACGTGTAATAAATGTACGCGTCAAATTGAAATACCACCGTGCCACTTTCGCCGTACATCGTGCACCAATGACTGCTACGTCATACCTCAGAGCCGAACTTATTTATTTGTTCAACGCGAGGTCGGTTCCACGCAGGAACCGTAAAGTACCCCCGCGACGCACACGTTTTGTCGACGAAAATAAATCAGGCGTTAAACCAACAACAAGTTGCGCAATCCCCTGAAAAGAAAAAAAAAAAAACAAGCCTCCACCGAATCACATCTTCGGAAACCTCGAATCCTCTCCAACGGATTCGGGCGTCCCCACGAATCAACGGCGAGAAATCAAAAATTAATCGTTGAAACGTGTCCAGGCGTCGTTTCCCCGTATTGTGCGAGGGCGTCGACCAACACCTGCCCTCCCGACGTGACACGAAACGCCTTTGCATTGTGTCGAACTTCTTCGATCTACCTGCGCGCCAAGTTTCACCTCCCATTCCTATCCGTCCCCCCCCCTGAACGATTCCGAGCCACACGTTTTCCGCGCGTGTTTGCGCTCGAGCGACAGAAATACCGTGGAAGGCGTCAGGTTTCATTGAGGGTGGCTGGCCGAACGGGACGGGGACCGTGGGTAGAAACAGGCCTAATGGCCCGAAAATTCGAACCCACGCGCATTCCGTGTGCCGTCGGTCGTCCGGCCAGACCGCTGGGCGCCTTTGGGATTCTCCCTTCTCTCGTCGTTCGTTTTTGGCGGGAACCGCGTGGCCATTCAGCCGGACGGACCCGATTCTTAACGCACCGACGAGACAGGAATTCCTGGAGGAACCATCGGGGACACTGGATTTATACGCGCACAGACGTACGTGTGATTTCTGGTGATCTCCGGATGGAATTCCCGGTGGCCGATTTTGTGGGCCGCTCGGCGTGTCGAGGCATTCGCCGTTGCAATGCTGAAATATCTGAATTTCCGGGCCGCGAGGTACGCACAGGTATACGCAAGTCGTCACCGAGTTGCCGCGACCGATTTCTTCGCGGACAGCAATTTTCAGACTGAGCGCAGTGTTTATTACTTGGTTCTGCGTACAGTTTTTATTGTTATCGCAAAAGTTACTTCGCGAAAGACTTTCTCACGGCTCTGGCTGGACGTTGAACGCTTGCAAAGAAAAGCTGGCCTAAAGATGTCCGCGGGCGTTCGACATTTACCGTCAACCGAGCCCAACTCGTTGCCTAAATCGGCTAACTCCGCGCGACAAAAATAGGGAGACTGCATTCGACCAGAATTAATTCGATTGTCGCGAGGAAAATTCAAAAGCTGGCGTTAACCGCTTCGGCTAATCTGCGGCTGAATCGGTGCTGGCCGCACAAAAAAAGAGGCAGGAAAAAAATTCCACAAAATTTTGCTCTCCGATCGGCGTCTTCTCGATTCCGCCTCCCAAATGAAATTAGCAATCCCACGGGCGAATTGTCCCGGTAAATAAGATTACAATTGGGGGAAGAAAAAAGGAAAAAAAAAAGAGGAGGAAGAGATCGACGAGAGCCCACAAAGGGCCGCCGCAAAAGGGAAGACTTTACCGGGTCGTTGCACGCTTTTCCGCGAGGATCGAGGCAGATAAGAGATCTACGAGAGAATAACCTCCCCTTTGTGGCGAGTCGAGCGACCGTGCTCCGGCCTGCTTATGCCCCCGTTCGACGATTTAAAGTTACACGTATGTGACGCGCGAAACGTGTGTACGCGCCGGATAATCCGATCGCAGACCCATTGTTACGGATCCGTTCGACGCCCACCGTTCTCCGCGTAAACTTTACGAGTCCGCCTCTTTCTCCGTCCCTGTCCCTTTTCGCCCTTCGGTGCCTCTTTTAATCGGTGGCCATCCACTCGGGGGTTAACGTTCAACGTTTTTCGATCGTAATCCCCTTAGTTCCGCGGATCTGAGCGCGGTCGATTCGCGATACGCCGCGGCGACGTTTCGAGCGTTGCACCGGGGGGGGGGGGTGAAATTAAGCGTGGACGATGTTTCGTGCTGATAGAGCAGCGAGGACTGCTGGGAGAGATAAGGTACGGTCAGCGGAAATATCGGGAATGGAAACGATTTAGGCGCGGTGCGATTTTCAATCCTGGAATAACCTTCTGTGTATATAGTTTTAAGTTACACGTGCATCTCTCGGAAGTCCGGTAAAATTGCACAATTGTTCGTCTGGAACCATTACAATAACGTCGCAATGGAAATTCCAACGAATAAAAGCTTTCGCAGCGCCGCTTCGCCGCTCGTTCCCTCGACCTCGCCACTGGTCGTGTCCCTCTCCGGACACTTCGCCGGGAAGAATGGAGAACTCTCCAATTCCAATCGCCTCCCTCTAACCCCGAATTACTAGAAGAACCGATATATCCCATTTCCAAAGAATAAAGGAGCAACACACCGTGCTACGCCCGGTCAGCTTGGCCTTTTCCTAAGCGATCTTCCTAATCTGGACGATGGCCCGATAACGTCAGTCAATTGGCGATCGACTGACTCGGCCTGACTCTCCCCCCGCGAGTTTTTCGCCCGTGCACTATCCGGGCCCCCTCTTTTGTGGGGGAAAAAAAAATGTAGCCAAACAATCGGATAGCAGGCCGGCCGGTCCATTGTGCCCGGGCTAAATGACAGTGGAAGATCCTTCAGCCGGAGCGCCGCGATGCGGATCTCTCCGTGGCTTCGACTTCCTTTCTCCGGGCGTAATGAGATGTCCCGAGATGCGTTCGTGCTACTCGCACACGGAGCGCACCAACACGCGCGCGCGCGCATTCAACGCGCACGTCCCGCGTATATAAATACGCGTATACGTACGCGGGCCAACGGGGAGGATATAGACGAGTATAGGCAGATAGAAATACAGAAAGCACTCTCTGAATCGGATTTTCCCCGATGCAGGAGGAAAAAAAATAGGAGATGTACGTGGACGGTAAACGCGGTGAAAGCGCCGCCGGGACGTTTTGTTGTCGTGCACCGGTGGCTTCGGCGGTGTTTCGCGTTTCCACGTTTTTCCGCGTTCGGCGTCGCGTCGGCCCCGATAGACCCGGGGAAACGCGGCGGAGGAGCGCCCGGTCCGTGCCGCCATTTGCTCCCCCGCCATTCGCATTACGTGCGTTTCGTTCGCGAGGAGGGAAAGAGGGACAGGGGGAGGTACGTTTAGATTCGGGATATTTTCGGAATCGACATTGTGCGTGGGAAAAAAAAATTGGCATTTTCAATCCGGAGCACGGCCGACCCTTGCTCGTCGCTGCATTTATTTGGGGCTCGGTACGATGGCTCGTTGCTGCGACGCTGCGCGCACGGATAATTGCCGGAGAATGTTCCGCGTAGGGATCGCTTTGATGGATTTATCGTTCGTTGACGGTTTCGTGGAACGACGTTTCGTTCCGCTGGAACTAAAAGCGAGGGATGATTGTATTTAAGTACGCGGTAAGAGAAAGCGAAGTTCGGAAAACTGGAGTCGATGCTACGCGTAGGTGTATGTACGCACGTTCTTGATACGAACAAATGTTTAAGATAATGAAAGCTCAGCTACGACCATTGATCGCTAATTCGCCACATTTCGCATTTACCGCGGCGTGTATCGCGCCATACCAAGTTATAAATCAAGAAGAGGCGAGACGAGAAACCAAAGTGACTCGAGCCAGATTGCAAGACGGTATTCTCCGCCGATCGGTTCGGCGTTAACCGGCAGGAAATGAACGTACCCGGCGAAGAGGATCGTACCATCCTCTTCAAGTCCATCGACTGGACAAAGGTCGCGCGAACGCGGGCAAAGATCCGCGCGAAACCGTCACAGAAAGGCGACCAGCCGTGGTCGCGACGATTGGATAATGTCGTAAGAGGATCTCAGCGGATACGAGCTTAATTTCGCCTGAGGAACCGGATCGTCGGGGACCTCTCTCGCACAAAAAGACGGACACACGGCCGACCGACGTTCCATGTATGTATGACGTAGCCGAGTGACCGACGAAGAGAAGCCATCCCACGAGACCCGAATTCGACTTATCCGGGATTTCTTTCTTGCCACGCGCGCGTCCTTCGTGCTAGAATACACCTGCCCGGCGAGGGGACGCCAGTTCTACCCTCTTCGGGGTCAAACGATGCGTGGAGCATCGTTCTCGAGGCGGTATCTACGCGGGTTATTTCGTGCACTGCTCGGTGTATCGCGGGAAGCGTACGCCAGGATCGTTATATTGTTTTTCCGGGGCCCTTTTAGTGCGTCGCCGTTTGGTATTCAGAAATCAGCTGGTCGACGACGCAGCCCGAGTACGCGTTGCCTGCACTGGGATATTTGGATTTTGCGGAAGAGACGTTTTCCCGATGTTTCGCGGTATTTATTCCGCACGAACGGGTTCGGCTGGAGCTTACGGGTACGGATGACAATTCGATTCGATGACGAATTTTTAGACAGTTGACGAACGTTTGAATAATTAACAAACACGGAGATGCTGATTTGTTCGATTTATTTCTGGAAAATCTTGACGCGGCTGTATCGAGGCGGCGAGCATGAGAGGATTAACAGAGATTTATAAGCGATCACGAAATTAGGGTGGAAATTAGAAATCGATCGCCAATGATAAGTCCGTTTGGGGCGGCTAATTGCACCGCCGCTTAAGTCTCGGCGCCTTATAACTCCGTATTAAGCATTTGCGAATAATTTCTTGACAGACTTACAAGACTTTCCGGATCTTGATCCCCTTAATCAGATCCCCGATCGCATTGCCGCGGCATTCTTAAAATTAAAAATGCTCCAGGCGCACGGATTAGCACGGGTTCCATTCAAATACAAAAGGTACTTGCACAAACTCGGTTATTACACAAGAACGTCGTATCCATCGAATTATCTACCCTCGACTCGTATCAACTCTTTCGCCCTTCTCGCATCCTAAACATCCATTCAGCTCAGCGCTCCAAAATTAGCACCTCCGAGTCTCCACTTTCTTCGCCCCTCTCTATACTTGGCGTGCTCCTTGCAAAACCAGACGACCGACCGTTCGCCCATTTTCGGTACACAGAAAGCTTCTCCGGTATAAAATTCGCCGGGCCACCTCGCCCCCAACCCCGGTTCGGAACGCGTACACAAATGTAGAATTCTTCTCGAGTAGGCGGCGCACGTCACCGCCGTAAGGTGTCACAGGCCACCGTTGGCAAAGGGGGCGGGGGTTGCGGGGGTGTTCGAACGAGAGGAACGCGACAGGAAACCCACCGCGGCGCGAATAAGCAAAGGAAGGATGCGGGAATCGAAGAGAAGAGAGACGAGAATTTATCCGCGAACGTCGCCTCCTCGCAACCCGCGATTTATTTGCCTGGGCTAAAAGCTTGAGAGCCGCGGTGTATTCCGCGCTGGGAATACCAACCTGCGGTGTATTCTGTATTCGTGTCGTCGTATTCTCATCCATCAATTCCACGTATCACGAAAGAGTAGGGCGACGACGATGAAGAGGAAGAAGGGCGGAGAGAGGCTGGCTGACGTTTCAGAGAGAGAGAGAGAGAGATAGAGGGAGAGAGAGGTAGTCGAAGATTTTTTCCCTCATTGTCGACGTGGTTGTCGTCGTCGTTGCCATTCGTCTGGTTTATTCGTCGAGCCATTGTGTTTCTCGCGGATGCAAGCACGGCCCTTTTCTTCGCGCACGGTGCCGCGAAAATAGGTGAACTTGCCTCTACGTCTTCTCACCCCTTGTCCAACCCCTCTTCTTGCTCGCCACCCGCCTACGTTCCCGGCATCCGTTCTGGCCGTCGAAACGCGACGTCGAGGAAAATGGAGCCGATGAGGGAAAACGGGAGGTCAAACACCCGTTGCTTAGCCGCGCACGTTGATGCGGGGCGCTTCCGAGCACTGTGGATCCGTGGCTTTTCTCCGTTCGCTGATTAAATTGTCCGATCCCTCGCTGTGGCGGTATTCGTCTAATAAACCAGGGCCGATTGAGCGAGCAAATTCGATTGCTGTTACGCGGGGGAGAAACGTTGTGTTTATCTTAGGATAGAATGCACAGGTCTATGCAAAGTAGTGTATAATGATCCGCGACAGTGGCCGTGCCCACAATAAGCATTCTCTGCGATGCGTAATCCGTCGAATATAAATCCGGATTTTTATTGAAAGCGGATCGGATCGCCCTTCCGCCGTTCATTGTATCGTGACAAAGTGGCCGAACAATAAACCTGGCCAAGAATATATACATCGAATCCCCGCAGTCTCGTTAAACAACGATCTCATCCATCGGGAGCAGTAGAGCGCTCCCGCAACCCCTTGAATTTTTCGCCCGATTCCCCGAAGCCCGTCAGCCTAAGCCTTTACTTACCGATTCAACTCAGCGTTCACCGTTTTACCCGATAGACGCGCTCCTTGGCCGACGGGTAGAATTATATCCGTATCATCGTGCCGCACCCTTTCAACTTCCCGGTGCACAGAATGCAACGGGGAAGCCGGCGTTCGTTCGACGTGAAACCGTCCGCCATTATGGGCTATTAATCGAACGGCGGCAAGAGAATCGCGACAGCTTCGCTTCCGGTCGATCGGGCCGCTCAACGGTGGCCGGTTGTCGCGGAGAATGGCGAAGAAAAACACACGGACGTCCATCGCGACCCCTAGCAACGGGGCAGATCCTTTTGTAGGTGCAAATTCGCATGTAAGTAGGTGGCAGAACGATCCCTGCGGATCCGGGGTCCCTCCCGGACGCTTTTAAAGGGCTTAGCCGGAGCATTAGCCGGCCATTAGCCCTTCTGTTCGCCTTTGTTCCAGCTTGATGCGTACACGCCGCTGCTTCCGGGATTTGTCGCTCGACTGTTATTAATTATTTGCGGCCCACGAGCACGGGACACCTGTAGGTCACGGGAAGGCCGATCATTGTGTCGGCGTTGCGAAGGAACTCTTGTGAATCGGCTGCCAGAGGACGGGCAGGTGATGTTGCGGGAACAATACGATGGGCCTGCTGGTCCGTCGGTGCTTGCTATGTAGGATCCGGCCGAGAGGTAATTGGTAAAGATCGCAATGGGAAATTTATGGAAGGGAGAATCGAGGTTCCTGGTGATTCGTATGAAATTCGGGTACCCGTGTACCTGTGCAAGCGGAACGAAATGAATTCGACGACCGTTCGTTATTCCTTGTTTTAGAACTGGAAATGGGCGTAGGGTCACGAGTGAGAAGTTCGAGGTTTAAATTGCTCCTCATAAAAATGAAACTGTTATTCGGTCGTATTTATTGTGGTTATACATTTTTTTGAATTATCGGTCAATCGCCCCGAAGCAAAAGCAGTCGGGGCGAATAAATGTTTCGGCTGCTCGTCAAGAGCTATTTATACAATATTTAATATTCTGTCCGCTGATACCAGCATCCCCCGCGCAAAGAAAGAAACAAACCAACCTTCGAAGCTGCTACAATATTTTCGGACTGCGAGTTTCCACGAACTCCGTCCAGCACCAGTGAACTCTCCCACCACTCGAGCTCCGTTGCCGTACCATTTTTATTAAATTGTTACAGCCAAGTTGTTCACCTGGGGACCGGCAGAAGGAGGTATACAACAAGTAAGCCAACGTTCAGCAATGCAGCAAAAGGGACAGCCCGCTGCGCGTTGACAATTCAACGTGGCCTCTTGGACGGGGCTAAGTTTTACCGGTGGCTGTCTATTGTCACCATTGTGCTTGTCTCCCGCGACACCTGCTCCTCCGCAAAACAGAAAGACAATGGCGTGAAAAGCAAGGCCGCCCGCCCATGACAGACAGCCGAACGTTTCTAGTTACAGATCAGCCGGCAGTAATCGAAGGTCGAGACCTGGCCGGTGTACCGCGGGTGGTTCGCACCCCCCGTTCGTTTCGCCCGTTTAAATCGGCTACACCTGACAGGTCATCCGGGGGGGGGGCTAATAAAATTTCTTTCATTTTCGTTAAACAGTGCCCGCTCCCGCCCTGTGTACGGGCCGTTTAAAGAGACCAAGGCTACCTGCTGCAAGGACTGGTGGCCGTCCTTTGTCCTTAGACAGGCTCGCGTTTACGATCCGACTCATCACCACAAAACTGCAGGATCCGTTCGAGACAATGGGGCTGAATGACACGGTTGTTCCCACCTTCCGGGGGGAGACAATCGTTCGGCCAGGTGTGGCATCTCGTAAGGGAAACTCGCTCGACGATCACCGACCTGGACGACTGGTGGCTCGAAGGCGTTCGAAGCACTCTTGACTGGTGGTTTATTGTTCCTTAAAATAAGGCGGACACTTGGGGACGCATTGTTGCATTAGTTTTGCTCATGTTTCGATGCATTGTTGACGGAAAAGGGAGGAGAAAAGCTTTCGTTTGGCGATAGAAGGTGTTGAGTTATGGGCCTGTCTCAGAATGATCCTACAGGTGTAGGTTTGAATGACGGTAGAAGGGTTTCGATATTGACCCGGTCACCGCGGGTAAATTGTACGCTGCATTCACCTTCTGCGGAATATTAATTAGTTCCAGTTCTTGGAGACGCGAATGCTATAGTACAGTTTCTGTGCAAATATAAAATTTGACAAAACGTTCGTAATAGTAAACGAAATAATTTTCACACCGAACCGTCGTGTAGAATCAATCGTTCCATCGTCACATTTCGAGACTCATTATAATATCGGTCACCAGAATTTCGTATTAAACGCGGAACAAGGTCCAGTCGTTAATCCACCAAACAATTTGAACTTTTCTTTATTTCAACTGCGTTCCAATTCCATCCTCCCTGCCAGGGATATTATTAATGGCAACGCACGATCTCGAACCGAGCATTGGTACATTGAAGAAAATCCTCTTCGACTCAGTAATCACCTCGGTGATCACTCGGCGACATGCTGAATCTCATTGAAGTACGGACAAGTTGGAGAGGCTGCGGTCTGGTACGATTTGCCCCGAAAGTTATTATCGCCTCTCGTCGTATCGGCTTGTACGGCGTGAGATTTACACTTAGGGGCGTTATTCAACGTTGGAGGATCCCGAAGGGAGAGGCCCCCGATTCACAGCCGAGGGACCCCTCCGTTCTCGTCGAGGGTGGCGGCCCCTCCCGAAACAAAACATATTGTCCGAATTTAATTGTGGATGGGGTGCATTAGATATTCATACGTTACATGTTCCACGACGCGTACAACAATATCGCCGCGGCCCTGGTCCGTGCATAGGGAGTCAGCACGTGCTACGCCACAGAGGGGAAAATAAATCTTCCTCGCGATAAACACCGCATCAATGACGAGTACCTCGAGCCTAATGATTTTTCCTTGATTGTTTGGTGAGGCGTTGGGATCTCTTTTTTGTTTTTTAGTTGTTTCTGAGATTCGTGAGGAACAAGCAGGGACGTTGACTGACGGAAATTTTTACGTATGGTTGCTTCGGGGGTGTTGGATCGAATTCAGACAAGTTTTCTCGCTTTCTATAAACGACTGCGTATAAGCTTGATACCTACTCTAGATTGGTGAACGATAAAATATTCTGTACGGAAAATTTCCTTAACATGTCGACTGCCACGGAATTCTTCACGATTCCAGTCTAAAGAGCCAATTTGATTTAATCATGTTATATCATTAAGCACTTTAATAATAGTACATAGCAATAATCAAAAAGCTTAAATAGTGCTTTTTTGTTTAAAAGCATGTTACGATTTATCTCGTAGTTGGCAGTCAACGTGTTAAATACCAACACCTTAAATTATTTTTTAACTATTTCGTTTATTAAGCATACTACAAGTAAGTTAACATACGGTTAACAGGACGAGAGTCCGATCTCTCCATTTTATTTCGCGTTAATTACAAAATATCTCTCCCTCCTTCGCACAGCTCGAATCGTCACGCAATTATCGTCCGCCCATCGTAATTGGCATAAACGCGAGCGAACGAATCAACGGCCGCCGCTAATAATAATTTCTAACAGCGGCGGGCGACAATTATGTTTTTACGCGTGAAAACGGTCGCGCTGTTGCGCCCTTCTCGTCGGCGAAACCCGCGTATCGCCTCAATCCGCGTTTAACGCGTCGCAATCCGCGACGAACCCGTCCCAAATCGAGTACGTAATTGATGTTTACAGCATCGCGTAGATCATCGAGTTCGGCAATGTCGACCGCACGGAAAATGACCAGAGTCGATGAAATTATCAGATTAGCGTACGATGGGTGCCCGTACGCTTTCAACCCCCTTCTGGTGTCCCTCGCCCCTCGCCCCCACTTGGGAATAAACAAGAGGCGATCGATGGACGCGAGAGAGGGTGCAATCGAGTGTCTATAGAGAAAACGGACGGTCTATAAATTCTTTTGTAATCGACGCCATTTCGCGCCGTCAGTTAGGAACCTTTTCACCGTTACGTGGAAACGATGAAATCGCTCGATTGTGTTCGCCTGTCACGCGGCCGATCTGGCCACTCGTTGTCCGACTGTGAAAGTCCATCGAACATATCGAAACGAACGGCTTCTCTGCCTGTACACCGTTTTATTTTCGATAAACTGCGGCAAAGCCGCGGTAGCATGGATGGAAACAAATTTGGAAGAAGAAATCAAGACATATTTGTCCCCCGTCTTACTTGCCGAACGCGAGATGGGGTTCGATCCAGAGTTTGAGGCTTGTTCGAGAGATCAAGAGAAATGGGCTGTATTACTTTCGAAAAATTTCGAAATCCTTCGATGCTCAATAAACGACCAATACTCCAGCTAAGCAGATAATGGAACCAAAGACCTCCCTTCCGCGTACCCAAGTTAAACATCTCTCGAATTTTCTATCTCCCGGAAAACGCTTCCCCAAAACTACCCCAAAGCGTCCGAACCACCCGCAAAGCTCACTCTCGCCCAAAATCCCCAGCCAATTTCCGAACGCACGTGCTCGCGCCCCGTGCCCTGCGGTTTTCGCGAATCACTCGTGTCCCACCTATCGACGTTGTCTCCACGCTCGCCAGGGGGTGCGGTACGCTAAAACCCCCTGCTATCCAGTCGCCCGAAAAAGAGCAAAATACTGCGAGCTACCATTTTGTACGAGTGCGGGCCGCCTGGCAGATCCAGCACAATGTCCTCCTCTCGAGCGGAGGCAGGAGAAACACAACCGCCTGCGGAAAGAGGTACCAGGCTGTTTCCAACGAGGTGTACCGCGCGGACCAGGTGGGGCGATCGGAGGAAACGGTGGTAGGGGAACACGGCGCGCGTTATCGAAGAGAGAAGCCACCTTCTTATTAACATTCTGAGCGGAGTTCTTTCGAATTCGACTCGGCGATACCAACGGCGATGCCACCATCCCGAGGCATCCCACCTTCTTCCAACGTCGCGACCTCCCCACCACGCATGGGCTGGATCAGTTGGTACCTGTAATCGGTGCTCGTAGAGGCGGCGGCGGTAGCAACTCTACCTGGCTCACGTTTCAGCTCGCCCACCTACTTACCTCTCCGTTCGCCGCGTTTCTTCCATGGACCTTCGCGTCCTGTCTCTGTTGCTCGCGGGAGCTTGATCCATCCCGGACTCCGACACAAGGTGCAATTGTGTGTCGCGTGAACGAGAACGGATCGGGTTTTATTGTAAGCGGGGATAGGAAATTATTGACGTGAAATTTGATAAGCGGCAGGATAGCCGCGTGGAGGGGGACGAATATAGGGTTTGGAGAAGGTTTTTAAATGACAGGGAGGAACGTTGTCTTACTCCGGGTCGGGCATTGGTATTAGTAGATTCTATTTAATAGTTTAAGGTCGACGAATGATAGGATCACCAGAATCGTAATTCTCGAGACCCAGGAGGGGGTGAGAAAAGTTTGACAGGTTTTTAAAATGGGAATCCCATTCTGGTATTTATCGTGGAATTGATGTAATCGTCCGTTTGAAAGACTCGGGTGAATAGCATCCTCTTTCAACGGACACCGAAACGACACAGAGTTCCTCAAGTAAAATAATACTGATAATGAGAAACGTTCGGGCCGATTGTCAGCGGACCAGATAGTTCTCGCGGAAAGAAACATCAGGGTGCACCAGCGCCCCGAAGAAATTTCGTGTCGCGTGTTCGCGGAAAGAAAGGTGAAGCAAGGGGGGAACCATCGGGGTGGCGAACCGAACGAGAGAGGGAAAATTCGAGCAACGGAAGAGGAGCGTGAAATAAACGATGGAGGGGAGGACCGATGAACGCAGGTCGGTTCGTTATCGACGGTATCCAGTCCTCGGCCAATCGTCGGCCTCAGCGATACCAAGTTCACCTTGTCGCCCCGCCTCCGTCGTCGCCCCATTGGTCGGCGAGTTCTTTTTCAATTTGAATTTCGACGGAGGGGGTAGAGTAGCGCCAGGAGTCTGTAGATCGGCGGTAGGCGACGGGTTTAGCGTCCACACTCCCAAAACTATCGTCGGTGGAGCTGGATTAAACGTCGTGCTCACAGTGCACGTCGTGTTCATCCTCGTGTTTCGTCCTGAAAATCGCGACAGTTCCCCACTGATATTATACGGCCATTCGTGTCGACGGTCACACGATTGTTGGTTATCGACACTGGTCCCGTTCGATCGTCGGGGATGTCCGCTTCGGGTCGTGTACCGTGTCGCGACACCGATGTCTGATCGGTAAACAACGAGATAGTGGTAGCGTGGAGCACAGTGATCGAGACTCGAGTGAATGATCTGATATGGCAGTGTAGTGACTCGCTGATTGTTCTTTGTTGGTTTTGATTCGATTGAGGCGTTCCGTTCGTCACCGCCGGGGAACAGGTGAGACGAGAGTCTCAATCACGGCAGCAAAATTGAGCTGGACTTGCACCAACGAGCCGCCGGCCACTTTATGAGGTAAGCCTTTCTGCGAATATGTATTAACGGTACCCTTCGCCGCGAGACGAAGTTTGCTGGGACGATTGTGAAACAGCTTTTGGATTCTCGTTCTTTCTCTTTTTTTTTTAAGTAAAGTTGGCGCGGAGTTGTGTGCGATTTTGTTGTGCTAGCCGTAGAGAATGTAGTACACAGTTGCTCCGAACGGAAGAGAAAATTTGCCAAAAATCTTGGTCGTTTGTCGAACTTCCGACGCGAGAACGAAAAATTTTAAGCGGCGATTGTTATTCGTTCTGTAGCAGTGTTTCCGAAATTTGTGGTTCGATCAGTTTGCTCAAGAACCGTGCATTGTGATCTTCAATATCATTGCGTTCACGAGATTCACGTTTTATCGTCCTTGTTCAGTCACGTTAACCGTGAAACGAAAATTAACCCGGCGTTGGCCAATAGCGACGGCGAAGCAGTTGTGCCCCGAGGTACCGTCAAGATCTGCCAAATCGGATTCATCGTTCCGACAGACTGTTTTCGAACATTCTCCGATCCATATGTGCAAAGATCAATCATTTGCGCAACAATTGTCTCCTTAAACTGTGTCAACCAACGGTCGACGATGTTCTTATCTGTCGTTCATTGAAACGCGAAACCAATTTCACTCGCAGGTTTCCACTCATCCCCCGCCCCCTCATCGCCCCCCCCCCAACCATCGGAAACCCGTTCTCAATTAAAACGAAAGAGTTCGAACTATCGTTGCCACTATAGCAATAAATTGCCGCGTGCCCACAATCGGAGTGCGTCGCCTAACATTCAATTAGCACTTCCTAATCCCCCGTCGCAGCTTGTCAACAACCATTACTTCCAGCATCTTCTCTCTCTTCGGTGAACCACCCCCGAGCACCCTTGGGGCCTCTCTAGAGCAGCGTGGCTGCTCCGTTCCACCCGCCCCCGTCCTCGCTTACCCCTCCGCGACGAACGAACGAACGAACGAACGTCTCTCTAACCAACGTATCTATTAATCCGGCCTGAATGACACTCGAGGGTGGCCCGGTGCCCGAGGGTGATTCTAACCCTGCAAAATCGTAACTACCGCCCCCGGGTTAACTCCCTCAACCACTACAGGTTCTTTTTTCTTTTTTCTCTTTTTTTCTTTCTTAATGAATGCTCAAGGAGATTCGCGTAATTGTGTTAGTTCGAGAGTAGAGACGCCGCGGTGGAGATTCCGTGGGGACGCAGAGGAGGGAACGGAAGGAACGGAAGGAGAGAAGAGGGTGAACACCCTAAACGAGGGGTGACATTTAGGGTAAAAAGACGGCGAGGAGACGCAGCAACGCGGCGAGATTGGTTAATGGCTTTGATACGAGGAAAGGATAAGATTAATTTGCTTATGAATCAAAGAGCAAACGAATAAGCAATTACCGGGACCGTGAGGAGTGGCTGCACGAGTGCCAGCTCTCGGTTCTTCGGCGTGTCGCTCGGCGCACAATTAAAATGCCACGGGCACGGACGGAACGGTGTGCACGCGGCGCGTGTCAAACGTATTCGGCTCGCGAAACGGGCATCACATCGTACCGATGACCGGTGGAAATTCGCTCTCGACGGGACGCACCGGCGACGTATTTTCGCGCGCGTCGCCCAGCTAATTACAGGTGTCAGCCATTCAGTTCGATCCGGCCCGATCGAAGATATCGCTATGGAACGATATTTCCAATTGAACGCCTCGGTTAACATCGAGAGAATTTGTATCGGTTCGATTGACGATCCGTCGCAAACGTTTGGAAAAGTTTATTCCCACCGCTCGTTCATATCGTTCGATGGTACGCGACGCAACTTCGTCGATACTCTTCGTATGTTCGCCCCGGCACGTAGACGGGGCACGCGGTTTTCTGACGGATTGCGAAACGGCGATGTTTATGTGTTTTGCCAAGTAACTTGTTGCGCCGTGGTTGAATGAAACGATGATTGATGTAACGAGTCTGTCAATTTGGAAGGTTATTCAGCACTTTCTTAATGACTTTAATCTCGTTCTGACAGCGGGAGATGTTAGGATCCGCGGCACTTTAACGCTCGTGAAATGAAAATTACCGGGCGACCGTTTGGAAGACTGTTTGCCGCCCTTGCCGTTCTACTGATTCCGACGGTGTCCCGTACAATTCGGAATTCGGGTTCAATCAAGCGAGAAATTAAATCGGGATGGTAAATTGCTTCTCACGAAAACTGATACACTCATCGTCTTAAATTATTCGCATTAGTTCACGCCGTTCTTACGGTCCCGCACTTCGATCCCCTTGCATCTCTCCATGGAGTATCTCGTAAATTTCCCAAATCAAAAATAACATTCTAGATGTTCGAAAAATGAATGAACGTGAACGCAACTGTAACCCATTTGCTAATGCACACGTGAGTAATGTAGCGTGAAAAAAAAATTCACGTCAAAAGTACCAATCCACAAATCGAACCTGTACTAATTCGTCCACAAATCACGCATTCGAATCGGAGCGTCGTCAGGAGCCGCGTTTCCACCAAAGTCGCGCTCCAAAATAACCGAGTGAACGTCATGAATATCGTAAATCACGCGCAATATTCGAAGACCGTCTCCGTCGGTGTGCGTCGAGCCCCGAAACAATAGAAACCCTCTCCATACCTTCCTGCACATCCGAATATCTATACACGTAGTGAGGTTCCTGGTGGTCCGCCCGGTCAGTTGGACTGACGGTTATCGCGATCATTTTCACGTGGGCGTGCCACCCTATTAACGTAGCCGTTGGGCTTACTAATTGGTGGCTGCGTTTAATTACAGAGCCGGCGGCAACATGTGCGACGGCTCGTTCACGGAGACCCTGCGCGGCATGCAGGGTATGTCGGGTACGTCGCCACCCGGTGGCGGGGGTGTTGGCCCCATGGGGGTTGGCCTCGGCAGCCCTCTCGGCCCGACCGCGAAGAAGGCGCAGGTGGAGCACATCAAGAGGCCGATGAACGCGTTCATGGTATGGTCCCGGTTACAGCGGCGGAAGATCGCGCAGGAGAACCCGAAGATGCACAACTCGGAGATCTCCAAGAGGCTAGGTGAGTGCTCGTTAAGAATTCTCCTATCGGCGGGGGGGGGGGGGGCTGGTTTTTCTTTTGGTAGACTTAGATCGTTGGCAATGGCAGATAATGGGATGGGTTTTGTTCGGTTTGGTGAAAGAAATATTGCGACCGGCGATAATATCTTACGTAGGCAGATGTATTTCTGTGACAGGGGACACTCTTGTTGTATCTTGGGAACGTATATAACCTGACGTATGATGTTACGTTTCGTGTACGTTCTTGGGGACATCAATTATAATGGAAGACGAATGGAGAACGCAATCGATGAAAATCTGTACGCGGGTTATTGTTACTAGTGCGGTATATTCCCGTGCGAAATAAAGGCAAAGGGAACGCGTGTCGCTAAAGTGTAACGATTCCCGTGTTCCAAATACGTACGTAGTGTTCGCGCCGGGCGATCGCAATCAGCGCAACCGAATTCGTCGGCGCGCAAACGTACGTCTAAGAATCGTGATGGAAGTTCTCGCAAAGGGAAAACAAATCGTACGAGGAAGCAGCTGTCTGCGAATGCAATCACATTCCGTGCCATCGAACCGCGCCGCGATTTTGCCGCAACACGGAACGCGCGTCCGCCGTTTTATCCGAGACGCTCGACAAACGGTGTCGCTGTCTCTATCGTGCATCCATTCGAAATTCGCTCGGTCTTGGTCGGTTCGCGCGTTCGGCCCTACGTGTACGGACACACGCTCCGATTATTCGTTGCTCGCGGTACAGCGAGGACGGGGACAGCGACGGCGAAGGAAAGGAGCGAGGGGTTGCGTTTCCCGCGAGGGAGAAGAAAAGGAGATGAAAGAGGAACGGGGACGAAGGTATTCCGGTTGGTATTTCCGTTAAATACCCGGGAATCGACAAAGCCCGTTCCCGCAGCCACCCCTCGAAGCTTCTTTATCCGTCATTTTCTTCCTCGCCTCGGTTCTTCTACCCCCCCATTCTCTATGCTTCTCCCGACGGCGACGAATAAGGGAAGTGCCTGCTCCTCGGCAAAAATGATGCGCGCACGCTCGTACCACCTCCCTCCACCTCGAGATTCCACCCCCGCCTCGCTGCACTCTCTCTCTTTCCCTCTCGTCCTCTCTCCGCGTTCGCCAGCCCTCTTTCCCCTATTCCTCTCTCAATACCGCTATCCCCCCCTCCTTTTCTCTTCTCCAGCTTGCACCCTTTGTCGAAGCGACACTTTTTCGTCGCTCTTTTACCGCCATATCCCTGGCATCGCGCGCAATTTCTGCTTGATATACAACCCTCCAGCCCCTCGCGTTCACCTACCCCTCCCCCACAAGGCTTTCTCGTGGCTGGCTTGTCGGAGCATTTGCAAATTTCATCCTGCAAACCACCCAACCACCCCCTTCCTACTCCTGTTCCTCTCTGTATCCGCGACCCTCCTTCCACGTCGCTCTCGTTTCATCGCGTTGGCCCTCCTTTTCCTCCCTCGACCATGCCCCCACCCCCAACCCCCTGACCCCTTCTCCGCTGCCACATTGGCGAGCGAAACGCGACAAAAGATTCGAGGAACCGATGTACTTCGGCGTGAGAGCACCCTCGACTCGTTCGCTGGAATCTCGCGCGGAATGTCGATCCGCTTTTCTCTCCTCGCGGTTTCCGGGGGAAATGTTAACTCGCGAGCCGGGTTCCTGCCGCCATTGGCCGCCACACGTCGAACGACGACGCCGAGGTTGAATTATCGGGCGACCGGGATCTTTTTTTTTCTACTTGTGCCGACAGAAAGAATTGCATGCAACAGGGAATAATAATATTAGTTCCCCTCAATGCGACCGATGGCTCGTAACTAATGCAATGCTACATTCGCTCCTCCACATGAATCGCAGCCCCGTGAGTTTTTCCACCCGAAGTCGAATGAACGAAATTGAGCAGCGCGCGTCGATTTGCAAAGGATACATCGAGAAACGGACACGCGAGGTGGTCAATTATTTGCTCGGTAGCATAAGCGCGTTCGAACACGAGAGTATTCGCAGTTGACCGACCGTTTAGTTGGCCGTGGTTTGCAGTGGAGTGCAAACTTTTTAGTTGTCCAACTAACTAGTTGTATGCCTGCGCAGTTTCACGCTGCCTGTCCGAACCACTCTCTCGCTCTCTCTCTCTCCCTCTGTGCTCGATTCAGCTGAACAGTTAACCAACTAAAAGTTGACGGTATTTGCCAAGCCTGAGCGTACGTTTGTGCTTGCGGGCCGCCACGAAATAGCTTCCAAATGGAAATTTCGCCTCGAGAAAATGCTGTGCAGCTTTCTTGTTCGCCTGCAAGATTCTACTAGACAGTTTTGCCGCTGCCCTAGGTTATAGCACACACTCTTGCCAACTATTAAACGAGTATTTTATCCTCCAGGAGCATCTGTTACTAAAGTAATCGGCAAACTATCGATAGAACCAACGGGCGAAGGTACAGTTCAAGTCTCCGCGTGAAAAGTTATTCTGTGTATGTTTGTAGAATCGTGTAATCGACTGACCGATCTGCGTTTCATTAATGCATACGTTTTCAAATCTTTCCCCTCGAATTCTGCTCGCATTTCGATTCAACAATCGAAACGAGTTGCTTCGCGTAAGTGAACTCGACGTTCATAATTCGCGGTACAGGTGCGAGTGTTTCGCCGTGAAGTTGCGCTCTGCACGATGCGTAGACGTCCAGTGAAACGTCATCGACAGGCAGCGTCGGTTTTACGACGTCGATTAGCAGACGAGCGTCCACGTTTATCTTCCAGCCGTACGCCCGGACACGTTTCACGATCCTTCAGCATTCGAAAACTGTGGCGGAAGTGCGATTGAGCCCCGGTATCGGGTAAACGTTTCATTGGGAGAAGCTAATCTGGTTATTGGACGTTCCTCTAGCCGGCGTTCCTGCTCGAAAACTTTTCGCCCGTCTCTCTGTCTGTCTGGACGGTGTACTTTCCCCGTTCGATTGGCGCTACTGCTTCGATGGGATAGCATTGTCGCGTAGAAGGGGTTGCTTCTTCGGTCGTATTTCCAGCGAGACAAGTTGGGGTGGACGTTAATTGAATGGGAATCGATTAGACGACGGGACTTCGGTACGGGAAGTTACTTGGAGGTTCGCAACTCTGTTTAGAGTAATTGGGAACAGGTTCCAGTTTTTATAACGCACGGCGAAGTGTCGGCATATTTTTCTTCAAGCGTTGTGACGCGGGCGAGATTCATCCTAATAATATTTTAAGTGGAAAGGAAAATTTCCTTCCACAATTTCCGAGTACACGCCAATCTTCAATTTTAAACGCGCCGACCGAAAGCTCCGTCTCTCTCCCTGCGTAAAATATTTCTCGCGCTTCGTCCTCGCGGGAAATCAAAGATGTCTCCCTCGTAATCAAAAGAAGCTGCCAAATGGCGTCGACTCGCGGCCAATATACAAAATCCCCAAACGGAATGCAACGAACGCTTCTTCACGCGGGATAAACTGTTCACCTGATCCACACGTACGCGCACGCGGGCACACGATTGTCCTATTCAGCGCACTCAATTACTCAGAGACGATCGCTTCGAAGACGAACCCCTTCCCCCGGCATCGATCGTCGTAATTCCCCCTCGTGTCCTCTCGCTACCCACCCTCCTACGACTCGTCTAAAATACCCAGTCGCATTGTTGCCCCGTAAAAACGCCACGGGAACGCGCCACGCACTCTGACAATACGGGAAACGCATTTTCGCGTAGGCACTGGTGCACGTAGAAACGAAGACAGAGTTGGAGCTACGACGGGGGTAGGTGGGCGGGGGGAGGGGTGTGGGGTGTGAAGGGACGTCGGCGGAGTCAACAAAGGGGAGAAGGTGGTGGATGTAGGTACGTGCAAGCACGAAAACGAGAATGCTGAAATACACGGTTACTGATGATAGAGAGAGAGAGAGAGAGAGAGAGGGGGGGGAGAGAGAACTGGCGAAGAGGAAGGGGGGAAGAGGAGACTTGAGAAGGTAGGAGCAAAGCTTTCATCGTAATGAAGTATTTCTGCCGGTTCCCGGTAGCCTCTTTCCCTTTCTTACCCTCTGGTTCTCTCCTCGTCCTTCCAGTTCTTTCGCGTGCGTTAAAGAAACGACTTGTCGGTTTCGCGTACTCATCGACATTGAAACGAGTCGCGCAGGAGGCAGGGACAGCACAGGGAGAGAGGAATATTCATCCTCCCGCGTCGGCTAAGGACAACCCTATTTAACCCTTGCGGGGTCCGTGGAACGAGCGTTCTCTGCGTTTCCCTCCGGCGCGGCGAGTCGATCTCTCGCCCCCCACCCCCACCCCCGCCGCCCCCTTTCACGAAAGAATCCTCTGACGGGCACAAATTGCTTCGGCGTTTTGCGGCTTATCTGGTTAAACGGGGAGAAACTGTTCCTTGCGACGAAGGTCTTCGTTCGCTTGTTCCGTCCGTTCTATATTATTTTTCTTTTTCTTTTTTCGTCGCGTTTTCCACGCGAGCCGAATGTTGCTCAGTTGGTAATTACGGGAAGCGTATTTTCGGAGGGAACGTCGTACGCGCGCGGTGTGTCTTGCGCGGGGGATGAAAGGAACTGGTGGAGAAATTGCGAGGCTCTTCACGTCCCTGGGGTGGATCTTTGGGAAGCGAATTAGCCCCATTTGCGCGACGATGATCTCTTTGCGCTTCGTACACTTATTCCATAATATTCTGTTGTATAAATGTGTCTCAACGTACGGGGGAAAGTGGAGAAGATACATTAGGCGTGGCATTAAGTTTATTCAATCAAGCTTCACCGCGTCACGAGGTCTGGAAGCTGCAATCTCGATTCTTTCCCCGAAACGGAACGACCCAGACAGCCCGAAATTCACAATCGCGATCTTAAAGGAATACGATCCTCGCGGTACGAGAAATCTGTGAGGTCCGCGAAAATTGTGTTCCCCGAGGACCGGGCAACGTAATCCCAAGGAAAGTGGACATAATCGTGTCTATGACACGAGGAGCCAGAGAACTAGAGCGAGCAGGGGAGGAAGAAACAGAGAGAGAGAGAGAGGTTGTGCAAGATTCGCGAAGAAAACAATTCGCGGAGGACCCCGACACTGCGAACCCATAGAATCGCGGGAACAATGCCGCCCTTGCGACAAAGCGGGAAGCACAAAACGCTTGCACACAGGTACACGCGCCGCTACTCTCCCGTTCTTTCCTCCCTCTATCTGGTCCTCCGTCTCCGCGTGATTAAAAATGATCGTCCCCAAGCATGCTTAAAGCTCTCAAGGCTGAAAGCTCCGCCTCCTCCTCTTTACCGTGATAACGCGAAGCGTCTTGCGAGTACGCGACTGCTCGCGATCAGCTTGGCGAGGAACGTGGACTGCGACGAATCTTTCTGCTCGGTGTCGAGAAAATTTGCTCGGTCAGTGCAGTACCAAATAATAATGATTGCGGTGCGCAGTCAGATAATGATATCTCCGCGGATCATACAAAGCAAATTGCAATGATCAATTACGCGAAACCCTCTGTTCGAGGAGTTTCCCATTTAGATAAGAAACCCAGCCGACACAATCGTAATCTACATATTGCCGTCGTGAAATACGGAACGGTTGGCTCGCACAATGCATACCACGCGTCACACATTCGCGGCGGCTTGTTTGCCGAACGGAAGACGGGCAATTTGTTGGCATTATGTTTTTTGTACGGCGCAAAAGAAACACGCTGCTACACGGATAATAACGCTGTCTATTAATCTGTAATATGCATGGCCCATTAACGCGTACCGCAGTCTTCCAGGTCGAATAATAGATCGTTAAGGCCGATAAACAGGCCATTGTTTCACCGCCGCGTCCACGTGGACCCATCATCGAGATAGCATTGCTCGGGGCGTTAATTTATACGGTGCAACACTTTTCACGTGGATGTTCCTTTTTTTTTCTCTTATCGTATTCGAACGTTTTGGAGAAGATGGAGACCCCGAGACGAGTGGACGATGATTTTTCCATTGTTTCGTCGCTTGATACAGATTCACGGTAATAGGAGTGGTTAATGGATACGTCTTGGTTAAAATTGTTTGCGCGGAGGGATCGATGGAACGTGCGCATCCCCGTGCACAAAGGGTGGTTATTGTGCTCGACGATATAATTCCTCGCGGCGTTCGAAGTATAGGAAATTGCACGAGTAACAATCGAATGAATCGATGTTGCTAGAAAAAGAGTTCCTCGATGGAATGGCGGTGTTTATAGGCGCTGGAAGTGAAAGTTGAGATAAAGCGGCGAGAGATCGAGAAATTAATGTTTCGTATGTTGACCTGTCGCGTTGATCCGAGCGATGTGTCTAATTAAACGGGAACGACCGTGAAATTCGAAAGTTTGTAACGAAGATTTGACGCGAGTAATCTTAATCGAAATCGGGGACTGAATAGGAATCGTATCAAATATATCGCGACGTTTACGTGGGAACAGTGAAATTTTGTAGGCGTGTCAACTTACTGGAACAAAAGCATTTGAATGCGTATAATGTTGCTTCATTTCATTATCCCCGGTCTTTACAAATTATTGCACTCGCTTTGGGCAATAAAACGATTTGGGCAGAACGGTTCTATTAATTGCAAGACGCATTCACCGTTACATAATTACTTCGTTTTCTCGTCCAGTTTCTCCTTTCTGACCGAGTAAGTTCGGTTCTCGTGGGCGCGTCCTCGCGTAGACAGGAAACGCCGGAAACGTTTTCCAATTTCCACGTTTCATCGTTGGGAACAGGCTTCTCAGCAGAGTGGGTCTGCGGATCGATCGACAATGCAGCAACTGCTCCGGCATCGCGCTTCACCACCCCCTGCATTTTTTTTTTCTTCAACTCGCCAGAGAAACTACTCGTGGAAAATATTCATTTGAGGAAACACTGTTTCCTGTGCGAAGATTCGCGATATTTAAACCAAGAAAGAAACCTGTTTCACTGAAAAGAACTTTCTAAATAGAATTTTTTCCCCCTTGAAAAGTTTCTTTCGGCAGAAGTGTTCTCTGAAAAATATCCCCTGAATGGAAACCCCTTTCAAAAGCTTCACTGAGGAAATTAGTCTTTCGCGGTGGATTTTCTTAGAAATTATTTTTCTAATTAAGATTTCTTTACAATTGTATCTCGTAGAGAAGTCTGCGCGCAGGCGAATGTTCTTCTGCTTCGTTACAACCGCGGGGCCGAGGTGAGACCGAAGCTGCTATTCCAAAACACGGAATTAAACGCAGCTTCGCGACGGGAAACGCGATTCTTCTGAGCACTTCCAAACGGCCCCGCTAGGCTACGAAAAATATACGCCGGAATCGTTTCGAAAACAATCGTTCAAACAACATAATAACCACTACCCATGCCAGAATAAAATTACAGAAGCCCTGTAACGGACAATAGGAACGAAACTGACGTACCACCGAGTGCTTAATTAACTGAAAAGCCACGAACTTCATTCCTTCTTTCGTTCAACAATAATCACGCGACTGATCCAACAGTCTCCTCGCTCATCAACGCAACATTAACGGAAGAAAAAACAAACAAACAAACGAATAAAGAAAACCCGTGGAAACAGAAGGCTTAAGAAAAACAAAATGCAGAAAGTTCTCAAAGTTGGCGAAACAGTACGCCCACAGTAGCAACGGTAGTAGCCCAGTTTCCCCCGTGACAATGAAGACGAGCAAAAGGTGGAGGGAGAAAAAAAAACAACTTTGGGACAAAACAAAAATTGAGGACGAAGAGGAAGAGAGCGGAGGCAGTGTCTTGGTAGCTCTTGCCGGACTAATAGCAGCCGCCTCCAGAAATACTAATTCCAGGGCAATAGCGCGTCGTTGGTGTGGTAAAAGCCGCGCTACCAATGGCTCCTCATCGCCATGGCTATCGTCTCCATACCCCTCTCGTCGTCCGAGTTTCTCCTCCCTTGGCATCCACGTCTCTCTTGCCGCGACCCCGTCCATTAATTAACAGGCTTTGTACTTTTAAACGATGTTAAATAAACGGCATTGTTCGCCGACGAAAGGACTGAAAGGCAGGCGGCATTGTGCTTTAAGCTCGGTCCTCGTCCTCGACGACAACGACGACGACGACGACGACGACGCTGACGACGCTGACGACGACGAGGCCGTAGTCGTCGTGGCCCTCTCCGAAAGCACGGAAAAGAGAAGGAAGGAATAGTGGCCGAGAATACCCACCTACTAATACCGACGCCGCCAGGGAAGCCTTTGTTCTAAACAAATACTCCGACCCACCCCTCCTGGTAAAGCCCGTTCACCACACCATACCGTCTCTTGTTCGTCCGTGCTACCTTTACACCGGAAAAACGTGTATCGATTGGAATAAGCTATAATGTAAATAACGTCGAAACGAAGAAACCACCCCTTTCGCCCCGTGCGCACACAGTCGCACACTGCTCTGCACGTCCGCCATAGTTGATCGACCATCATCCCTCGACTCGACCGTAAGGTATATCGAGGCACCGTGAAATTAGTTCTTCTGGTTCTCGTTCGTCCGGTTCTTCTGGCACTAGAAGTGCGCGGCAGAGGTTAGAAAGCGAGTGTTACGTTTGAAATATTGTGAGCAGCGTTACGGTGGTTCGATTTTAAATCAATCGCGTTGCGGCTGCTGATGCACGTTTCTAAACGTTCGATTGACATTTCCTTGGTGATTACGGCCGCCAAATGATGCCCGAGCAAATATAATCGAATCGCGCAGCAAGAATCGGCCGGTGGCGAAGTTGTTGCTAAACCAGCAATTGAGCCTGGTTGCGTTCGAAACAAGCATTTCCCGCTAGGATCGATGTCGCAACCCCATTCGGCACCGACCAATATCCCAATAAACACGGAACAGAGGAGAACAGTCCTCCATTGTGGCATTATCACGAAACACTATATTACCTTTCGCGTTCCCCGAACTTATTCAGAACGGGCCGCGGAACAAGGATTAAGAATGGCTCGACACCAGTTCGCTCAGCTAGAATGCGTTATCAGCGCAGCGCATTGTACAGGAAGACAAAAATCTCGGATCCCCCCGTCCCGTTTCCATTTCTCCTTTTTCGCAACGTTCCTCGGCGTTCATTGTGAACCACCACGTGCCCGTATTGTTTAGCCGGGGCTCTATCTCTCTTTCTTCGTGCGCTATACAGCAAGCAACTCTTTCCATTGTCGTTGCCTGCTGTCAGCAACAATAACGAGTCGAGTAAAAGATCCATCGGGCAACGTTGAATCCCATCCTCTCTCGCTTCCGTATCTGCTCCGGTGCGCCTCGAATTTCCGACAGTGTATATCTCTGCTCTGTATCGTGAACTTTCATCCCCCTTGAGCGATCCGTTGTGTGCCCGGCCGGAACGTGCTCGTTCCTGATATTGCTGACGATATACACCATCTCTCCTTGGCCCCGTTTCTTCTTCTTCTTCTTCTTCTTCATCATCATCTTCGTCTTCTTTCTCTTATTTCACCTGCCCCCGCTTCCTTTTCGTGATTTCGTTGTTTACTGCGCTGCCCCGTATGCATAGATGGCGTATAATATTCGCGAGGCCAGAGTAATAATGGAGTGTTGAGAAATGCTGTTTGGAGGGGGAAATACACTGAACGCAATATGTAACACGTTTGACTAGAGATGCCCTCTTTCCTTCTTCCTTTTTTTTTTTTTATCTATAGACGATACCTAATGTATGTCATACAGTGAAGGGGTGGTTTAGAATAAACTAGTGCTATTAACTGGATACAAAATGGCTATCTTGGAAATGACTGATACGATATGCTGGAATATAATTTACCTGACTATTAGACAAGGTTGAACTCCGGTACGTAAACAGTAAAATATGATATATAGACACAACTGTGTCTACGATGTATATAAACACAAATATAAGGGATTATCAAACAATCAATCGTCGAGCACCCTTAACGGAAAGTCGATTAAATTACCCCCCACTCGAAGGATTACAAATCCACCCCTTTACTATACCTGCCAACTGTAATCGTGACGCGTAAACGCTGCTGGAAACTCCGTCGAACCGTTTCAACAGCGAATCAAACTGAATCGAGCCGGTAACGGCGAAGATCGACGCGGAAAGACGCCAGGCGTCTCAAACATCGGTGGCCATTGTTGCCGCGAGGCCAGAAGCCTTTGTTTCACGGCTGCAACCGCAGAGTGCGGACTTCGCGCGTCGTTTTCTCGTTTGAAGCCGGCCAACGTTTCCTGGATGCCAGGGCTTCGGGCTTTGTCTGCGCAGCCAGCACCCCGACAACAAGTGGTAATTAATTCTCGACGAAACAATCGGCCCGCTACCGCTGAAGGAAGAACCAAAGCGCCGAACAGAGGGTGGCAGGAAGGCAAGGCTGGTCTGAAGCGTTTCGCCGCCAACACGTCGCGTCGGTCGTTTCGGCCAAATGACTACTTGCCTTCTGGCCCGGCTCTCTCCGCGGGCTCATAAAACAGCACGGACGAGAAAGTCAGAGGCTTGGAACACGCCAGCTTTATTGTCCCGTTTGTTTCGCGGGGTTCCCTCTTCATTTTTAATAGAAGCTAACTGCACGCATTCGTCGGATGCGGTTCGATGAAGAGTTTGCAGCTTTGGAAGGGAGCTGGATTAAAATACAGAGTCAATGCATATATTTCTTACATAAGTTTGAAGAATTAGGGCAGTGAATAGGAGGCAGCCGGAAAATATTTTTCATCGCCGATCCTTATTATTATAACGGAGAATATTTACGGTCCACCCATCGAACACGAGTCTACCAAACGATTTCACGAAAAGTGAAAAAGTCTCTAAGTCTCGTTGCTTCATGCTCCAATTAATCCGCTTTCGCGGAACGCTATTACGCGTCAAGTTCCACTGCTCCAAGCTTTATTCAAAGCTGCTTCGAGCGCCGTGGTTGCGTGACTCGGACGCTCGAAGAAAACTCGCGATAAGAAGAGGTGACACGGTCCCGCGACCATTATTTATTCGCGGGTAGGCTTGCGAACGTGTTCCTGTTCTCCTTTCGTCCGCCGTGTTCACCGGTGACTGCGACGAAACGTGACACAAGCAACTTTTTTTCTTCGAGGCCCGCTCGTTTTCGACAATAAAGGGGGTCGACGAAACGGGGGATAGGGGGGAATTAATAAACGGATGAAAATCTTTGGCAAGGAAAATGAGTGTACGATTTTCCGCACGAACAATCGCGAACGGGGCGGATTTAAATGAGACACGATTACGCCTCGTCGATAATTCAGCCGTAACCGCCGGTTATGCCGCCAGTGGCACACAACACGGCCGTTTCATCGGGCAAACACTGCGTCCGAATACCTTTTATACCGATTGATCGGACGCGTTATCCAAGTGCCTATCGCTCGTTTACAAACTGCTTTATTCGAATGCAAACACGTCAGAGCGAGCGAGAAGTCGCGATGCCTCCTTTCCCCCCTCGAATTGCTCGTGATAACTTTGATGGAATATTTCGATGCGCGGAACGTCTGTTGCAATGATTTTTTTTATTGGGGGTGAAATTTAATTTTCACGCAAGAATTAATTTTTTCAATATTTACAACACTGCACAGGTTTCCGTTTGAACCGTTCGTTCTATCGCGAGCTTCATAATTGTCTCGCCGGCAATCGCGTCGAATTGTTGCTTGATTTTTCGGTAAAAAAAATCGTCGTTGGATAACGACCACGAATGAAAGGAAACGAACTTCGTTTCGTAGAATAGTTTTCACCGTCACGCTCGAGAGTTACTTTCGACGAATGTATGCAGCAGAATGTAAAGTATCGTCCCTCTCCCGTTGTTCAAAGAATTAGCTTCCTTTCATCACGTCGCTTTGAATACTGTCAGCGAGTATAAAGAGTGTCTAAAATTCCGACCGGTACGAGTACTTTTTAAGCACGTTACTTACAAATCTAGCAAGTCATTTGCACTGGAAAATTCTTCGGGCCAACGATAATTCTGTCACATCGAAATGACGCATTGTTTCAGGTGCCGAGTGGAAACTCTTAACGGAGGACGAGAAACGGCCATTCATCGACCAAGCGAAAAGATTAAGGGCGCAGCACATGAAGGAGCATCCCGATTACAAGTACAGGCCTAGAAGAAAGCCGAAAACCTTGCGGAAGGAAGGTTACCCGTACAGTATTCCGTATCCAAGCGTGCCGATGGATGCACTTCGAGCCGGTAAGACATTGTCTTCGTGAACTCTAACATAGATTCAAATTTAATTCCTAAAAAACAAACATTAATTGCCACCGCTATTTAAGAACCGTCAAACCGTTAAACATCCAGTTGCACACCTCTGAACCCTTGAATTTTCTCACATCTACGATCGTCGTTAAAAATCACGAAAAAATAGAGCCCTCAATAATCAAGCAATCGCCGTTGAATTTGTCACGCAGTTAAGATTAAACGCAGAAAAATCGTACGATGATTCCTCGTGCAATTACGATAGCTCGAAACAAGACAGAATCGATCCCCGCGGAATCTCACGATTCGTAGGTGTGTTGCGGCACGGTACAATAGAGGAAGAACAGTTCGTCTGGTAGGTCTTTGATATTCTTATCTTTTCGGCTAGCGTTTCAGCCGTATTGTTGGCGGCGATGCCCCCGGGATCCGTGGTCGGAAGTCTTATAATGGCGATTTCTTCGTGGTACGCCCGACCCTCGTTTCCTCCTCGCCATTTTCTCCAGCGTCTCGCTAATGGTTCACGCGTTGCCCGCTTCTACCGTCAAAGACGTGCTCCTTTCGTCGTCCGTCGTCGGTTATTATCAGCGAGTATCACATACACTTGCGCAAACAGTCGAATGCAAAGAACGTTCGCGGCCCCGCCGACAATGATACGGTGTCTGGTCAGAGTTCTCTTAGCGGGGCGACTGACTTTATGCAAGAAAATTCATTATCCTCTTCGCGTCGATGAAAATCAGTGATTCAAGATTGGTGAAATTGGTGCACGTGTTCGGCGAGATAATGGATAGGTTCTATAGTAAAGATGAACAGATTATAGGGGTTGAATGATTAGCGATTTTGCATACAAAATTCTTTGTCAATTTTGTCGCGGTGAAATATTGCCACGTTTCATAAAGCTTTTATTCTAGACAATGTTTTTTACATAGAAAAATTGTAGGTGCCTACTGTGTACCAATATTTTTTTAATTTTTTTTTTATCAAAACGTCAGAGGCATTGAAAGTACCAACCGTTGCAAAAATATTGTTACGATTCTTCCACGGTCGATCAGCGAAACTATTGTACAATCTTCTCGTAGCACGATTGAACTCGTTCGCCGAAAGATCGAAGGCAATCGCGATGGTCGCGTTCCATTAAAAAATGATCAGCATCTGGCGATTTCGATCGTCTGGCCTTATCTCCGCTACGAGACAGAAGCATCCACGTGAAATCGTTGGGGAACAGATGTTCGATGAATCGCGTTCGCGTGCACACGAAACTCACCCCATTCGAGTTTACACAGATTTGTTTGACGTTCCGGCCTCTCTATTGTCCCCATTGTTTCCCGCCTCATAGCGGATTACGTAATTTTGAATTTCTCCGCGTCGTATCAAAGAAAAACGGGGTTGCAGGACAGAACAATCGAGCGCGAAATTATGATCGTGAATGGCGATGGCGGCGGCGGTGTCGAGGGCGAACGAGCCGGTCGATGGACGAAATTTCCATTTAGCTGTCGCCTGGGACAACGGATGATTCGCGCTAGCAATCGATTTTATTGGCGGGGTATTTTAAGTTCCACGAAACTATTGTCAAGGTCCGAGCAGAGAATGGGGTTCTTGTGTCAATCGACGGCGGAACTGTTATTTCATTCGACATTTTAAAACGAAGAACGCGGTGTAGATGTTCCTCTCTATTTTTCATTTCGTGCTCCGCAGGCGAAGAATCTTTCACCGTTTCGGATAACGCAATGCCGACACTCAGATTATGCGAAATTATCGGATTGAAATGCGCCTCGTTCACATTCAGGGATGTATAAAAGCTGAACGGTTTAGCAGTTCATTGCATTAATTGATGCGGCTCGTACAAAAGAGAACAATATAATTGTCGTACTACTTTTATTTTTTCACGTCGTACACTGTTCCTTCATTTTCCGTTCAGAAGCGAAGAATCGTAAGTGTCTAAGCGCAGTTCATTTCAAGCGCCAGCCATTACCAGACGCTGAACCTGAAACGTTAACCTCGCAGAAATAAAGAGACATGAAAAAAATAGGAGGAAGTTAAGTAGTCACGCGAGGGCCCCCGCGTTTATTTTCGAAAACACGGGTCAAAAGTTGGCGCTGGTATCTCGTGGATCTTTCGTTCGGAGCGAACAGAATAAATCGTCGAATAATTCTCTTTGGCGCGGAAGGGCCGTGGGCCCGCGTGGACGATTCATTGGCTTTATGCACGCGAGAGCATAAACATGTCGCTGGTACATTATTTATCGAATTGTCTTAGTACCCTGTGCGTACGATTACGCCTGGAGTCGTTCGCCGGAAGCACGTGACTTCGTGAGCCAGATTATAAATCTGTCCGTGGCGGAAAAGTTCGCGGCGGCGATCGGCCTAGCGATTTGAAGAATTTATTAGTCGCTTTCTTGTCCTATTACGATCCGTTCGTTTTTTCTCCTTCTCCTAGATTCGATATGGTTTTGTCTTGTACAGCTTTATTCGATTTGAAAGTGTTCGATTTGATATACCAAAGGGGTTCTGTAGCAAGAGAAAATTCGAAGTGGACGGGATCGAAGAGATTATTATTTATGAAACGTAGTTTTATATTATTTTTAATCTGTATGTTTTGTTATTCATTTAATACCAGCCTGTGATAATAATGTAATGTTTCAATTATCTGTTCGGTGATCCTTCCAAGAGTTACGAATATTCTAATTACTTTCAGGAGTAAAACTGTTCGGAAAAGTAACAGGAATTCGTGGCCAACGTGATTCTCCCTTAACTCACGTCCTTAAGTCGCCGTTTGCTATTTGCTCGAACGGAAAGCACGATCAGAAATTCCGGTCTAAGCCGATAATTTATCTCAGCCACCCACGCACTTGTCTTATACGCGTGCCACCGTGCATGGTCGTGTTCACCAACAGTAGACGATGGTTAGAAAGATGGAGCGAAATAGATTTCGAGTCACGTGAAGGATACAGAGGAAATTGCGAGAAGGGGTGCACCATCGGTAAACTTTTGTCGGTGCCCTTTACGACATTAAACGTCACGTTCAATTTTGCTACTCGACAAAATTTGGAACATAGCAATTTTCGCGCCGTCGATGATAAGAATTTCAATCGTTCGGAGAAGCAAAAGTTCACCGCCGATAATGTCTTTACATCACTGAAATTCAGATTTAATGACGCTTCTGTTGCAAGGAATATAAAATATCGAATAACTTGAGAAGCTCTACCATTTATTTTAATTCTAAAAATACACCATGAAATGTTTGCAAGTCGGACCGCCAGTCTCTCTCGTCCTTCTCCGTTGTCCCAGAAAATTAGTAGGTCCAAAATCCTTGCCGCTATACGGAGAAAGGGGTGGAGAGTTCGAGGAAGAAGTAAGAATTTAAAGAAGGGAGTATCGAAGGTGGGAAGGAGGGACACGGAATACGACCGATAAATCGAGGATTACCGATCACATTTCGACGTGTCGCGTGGGCGGCAGGATAAATTCCGGCCTTAATCGACCCGCTGCCATTGGTGGAATTAATAATTGCGTTCGGTTATAGTAAAAGATCACGAGTGGAACGTGAATGAAACGAGGGATATCTCGGTCCCCGGTGAACCCAGTTTATGTGAACGCAGAACAAGTTACGAGTTGCCTGAGGCTGGCGATTTCAGTATGGGGTTTTATATCGTAGAATTACAATAAAAGGATGATCGTGCTAATCTGATCGGACGATCGAAGCTAGCGGTTTATTTATTATGTTTATACAGTGGTATTTGTCTATCCGATGAAGGGAGTCCTCGCATCGGAAATCAGAAAAATACACCGAACCCCGACTTCGATAGAAACAATTACTCCACGTATGATACAGGTGTTAAATAACTTCTACAGCAGTATCAACGAATTCATTTCTAATATCACGATATTGTAGCACATTATAGCCGTACTCCGAAACACAATTCTCTCAAAACGAACGCAACATCGTTCAATATTAGCGAACAATCTTCGTATACATTCCCATGGTATCGAACCTTGAATAGCAGGTAACGAATAAAACATATCGTTCCGTAAATCGCTTCGTCAGACAATAGCGAACCCATGAACACGCCGCGGTATCTCCCTGACAATAAGAAAGCGATGGCTGGTCCCATTCCACGGGGGTATGTCTGTTGAATCTCCAATTATCGGAGACATTGTGCCAGCTTTGTATCAAGAAACGATCAAATTCAAGAGCTTTCCAAAGATCGAGGAACTTTATTATTTTTTCAACCGCCGTCTATTCATTCACGAATTCCGTCCGGAACGACGATGCCCACGGCACATATACGCTCGCAGAATCGCGATTAATAATCAGACGCGTGAATTCTTCGTTCCCGGTCATAAATCACCCCGCCAATCATCCCTCGGCTTCTTTCGCGGCAGCCGGCCGGTCGTCGTCGCGAAGAATTCACGACGCCCCGACAATGAGGCTTCGTTGGCATAGGTATTCTTTCGTCGCGTTTCCGTCGTTCGGCGACGATGATCGATAAGCGGACGTTTTAACGCACGGGGCCCGATATTAATCTCGACGAAAACGTTCGAGCTGTTCGGTTAATCATTCGCATTGTCGATCGGCGAATGGCGGTGATCGACGTTGATCGGTTCCGGCGATTCACGTATCGCGACTACGTTATATGCGTTTCGGGGATACATTTTCGTCCCTTAATTGTTAGACGTTCGCGGCGAGGGAAAGGGAGAGCGACGACGGGGAGATTAAAGTCGGGGATTAAAAATGCTGCGGGAAAAATGGATAGGATAAATCGGCGGTTGATAGTGACGATCTTTGGGGGATATTTGGCAAATTTTGGTGTTGGATACAATTGGGTCAGAGTAATAATAATTCCAATTGGATGCGAAATGTGTAAGAAATGAAGCATTGAAAGGGTATACGATGCAATTGCATAATAGACATCGTAATTGCGTACATCTGTTTAAACTCCTTCGGTCCGCGTCTGACGGGAGGACCGAAATTTTCCTATTGCTAGATCATCAGAATTTTACAATCTTCGTGCACCCTCTGTTACAGGAATGGCCGGCGGTATGGGACAAGCCGGAATGGGATCTTACTATGGTCCTGCGGCGGCTTATGGTTCTCTTTCCGCAGCCAGCATGGCCGCAGCCGCAGCCGCGGCCGCACAGCAGTCTGCGGCGGCGATGTCCGCGGGTCTCGCAGCACCTGCTCAGGTGAGTCGATGCTACTCGTAAACAAACGCGCGTTTCCTGCTACGAAACCCGTTCCATCGTGTATCCAAAGCTCTCGTCGCGTCAATTCCCTTATCTCGCTCGTTCGAACTTAATCTAAAATGTGGACCGTCCACGATTATCTCGGGTTGATACTGAAACGAGCACGATCGCGTTTTCGATCGTTAATTTCGTACATCAGTTACGACGCACGGGTCGCGCGCAAGCTGCGCTTCCGTGAAACAGGCAGTTTTCTTTCATTTCTTTTATTTTCCTTTCTTTCGAACGACTGCCAATGATGTGCAGACCGACAGGAATGTCGTTTTGAAGGATTGCGACAGCGCAGTCGTTTGCAATTGGAATTTAGCATACGCGCGTGTACGTACCGTTCTAAACGAGGACGTGAACTGAATCCAGTCTAGACTCGAAATGGAAATACCTTGTGAATGGTCGGAGAGGTGTTGACCGGATTCGATGCACGTTGCGAACACTTTTGCGAACGAAGGCGCGTCTGTTGCACAATTGCACGCACGCGGCATATGGCGGGCCGTTACGTCGTTGCAAATAGGAAAGATAGATGTTATCTGCACGGCGAGTTGTATCTGCAACCGTTGGAACGTTTCCCATTTTCTCGATTGCCGATTGAAATCGGTTTGCACGGGGATTTGGAATTTCTTTAAGCGCCGCCGGCAATTATTTAATACGCTCCCGTCGAAGGTAACAGCAATTGGTTACCTGTCGCGCGGGGAATTGAAATTCTTCCCGAGGAAGAGTGTCGCGGTAAAACGAGGTAACAAATGGTTGACGCTGCGCTGCATTGTTCGGTCAGAAAGAGAACAGGAATCGATTCTTCGAGAAGGGGAGGATCGGCGATTACGATTTGTCAGGGACGAAAAATGCGTAAGACACGGTCGCAGGGGCCGAGCGTTATCGAGATGCCGGCGGAAAAGAGCCACCCACGCTGTTATTCCTCTCCCGTCCCTATTCAATGGAATTTGACATCGGCAGACTCGATCGGTGAATCCCGAGATTCATCGTTCCATTCACGCGTCCCCTATCTCGGCAAACAAGCGAAAATCTGTTAATCGTTCCCGAAACTTGCAGTTGCGCATCCCATAGTTTGACTCGGGCAAACTCGATACGGTGCATTAAAGCGAACGGACCGTTCGCCTTCGGCGATCCTTGAAAAAATCGACCCCGACAGAGCAAACTGCAATTCCAACTTCGAACAATCGAGATCCCTCGAATCAACGAATTGAAAGAGCATTATACGTCAGCGATACACGTCGACCGCGAAAGGGAAAGAAGAATCCTCGAATCGTCAGCTCCCTCGCTGGAAGTCCACGACCTCGATTCCCCAAGATTGAAATAAAAACGGGGAACCTCGCCAGAAACCCACGCCGCAACGGCATTAAATTTCGCGCTGCTACCACCATCGAACCACCGACGAATCGCCGCCGGAACGTGCGATTCGGCGTCGATCCGTAAGGCCGTGTAAGTGAAACGACCGGATCGCGGGCCACCGAACCGCCGCGCACCGCAACGAAGGAAACGTCGCGAAACGGACGGGATAGATCGGTGACGAGAGGAACGGCAGGAGCAAACGCGATCACCGTGGTGAAAGAGAGAAATGACGCTGGAGGAGGAGAAAGAAGAGGCGGAGGACGAGCGTAGGTACGTTTCATTCTGTGTCGCAACAAAGGGGCCCCCGGGTGGCTTCGCAAACAGAAACCGGAGACCGTGGCTCTGTGTATGAATTTCCGCAGCTGGGTACGGGAGACAAACAGATAGCTAGTTATTTCTGCATTCAACCGCTGAATGGCCGACGCGTCTGGAACGACGCAACAGCGCGATACAGGCCGACTATTATTGGCGAACCGGCGGGCGCGAGCGAAGAATTCCAACGCGTGGTGCGCGCGGTGCGTTATCGTCCCCGTGGACGAAACGACACCGTCATCGCCGTCGGCCGTGGTCGTCATTGCCGTTTGCCATTTAGGACGAGCGCGTATATACCCGCGCCGCGAAGACCAATGCGGCGGTCGTGGCCCCACCGTTCCTTCGAGGAGTGGGAAGAATGGCGGACACTGTTGGTGAAGAGTCGAGGGAGGCAGGGTGACAGGGATTTCAGGATAATGCGGGGGTTGAGGGGAATTAGAGGTTAAGTGGTTGGCTCGTTAAATTGTGCAGAAGACGCTTATAGTCGGGGGGGTTGGCGTGAGATTCGGATTTATAACGCGGGAGGTTCGTTCTTTGGATGTTGCATTGGTGGTTGGAGTGAGGGATGAAAGATAAATAGGTTGAGGAGATATTTGTAGCAGGGCGAAGACGTAAATACGTTTGTATCGTGTTACAGTTTTCCTAGTTGCACGATTGTCGGAGCAATTGGTATTTCGTTTGCTGTAGCGGGGAGATTTTGTTTTCTTCTCCACCGGCAGGATAAATACGACCGATCGCAAGCTATCGTTTCTTCGTCGCGCGCCGATGGGGCGAGTGAACGCGATAACGATTGAGGGGAGAAAAATGCGGGAAGAGATATTTACGCGCGCGCCGTCATCTTTTATCGCAATGATCCTCGTCCGAGCAAGGCTTAATTATCGCGCGGCGGCACGGTGTCGCCCGTCCGAGCGTACAATAACGTCGTACCGTTTCCATTCACGAATGCGTCTATTCTGCGCGCTGCCGTGTGTCACCAGGGATGGAAAACGGCGAAGGGAAGAGTTGCAGAGAGACGGAGAACCAAAGTTGGGCATCGCCCGAAGAGGAACGTAGACACGATGGAGTGGAATGTCTTTTGCTCGGGGGGCACTTTATTTTCCAAATGGCTCCTCTCCATTCCCGAATCAGAAATGTTGGATAGAGCGGGGAAAGTCAAGCGTAGAGCATTGTTATAGCTGGCCCGTCGATATTTCACCCACATCCTCGTTCTTATAGATTCGACTTACTGCAACGTCGAACCGGAGTAGAGTCGATTGAAAGCCGGATTTTGCTCGTCGAATTTATGTGCATTCTGCGTGGAACCCCCGTGCCCGGCGAAGTTAGAAGAAACTTGAGGAGCAATCTCGCCCGAGAGCTGGCTGGAAAGTTTGCGAAGGAAATTCCAGGTCAGCGAGACGGCGAGATGATTGTTCGCCGAGTGAAATTGTCCGCGTTGTTTTCCTCCGTTGAAGATGTTGGGCCGATGATTAGAGAGATTCGGTACACTCGACTATATCGGTGTAAATCGTTGCATTACGAAATAACACTAGAGTGACGGTGACTATAAGATATAAGAGATACGTTTCGACGGAACATAGAATCTATTAAAAGGAGAAATTTCCAGCCGAACGTACCAATCGCTAAACCGACCCCCCTAACAGCATCGAAGCGTGAAATTCCTATCCGCAAATAAATATCCGAGGGCAATCCATGACATCGTCTAACCGAAATTCGCGAAACACGTTCAACTTCCTGGACACGTCTGTGCGACAACGAAGGTCCGATTCGCGAGGATCTTCTCGCGGTGAATTTTGAGGCGAACGAGAAGACGGACCGAGCGGTAATCAATTGGACGTAGCCGGGAGAGGGGCGACGAGGGAGGCAGCTAAGACTGGATGTAAATCACCTGGACAAAGCCGCTTAACGATCCGACAAAGGGTCCGGCGCGATCCTCGTTCACGAATTATAGAATCGGGAATAATCGCGCGCTCCTCCCGTGACTTTTCTTTCCCTTTTTAAGGATCCGTGGCGGTTTCACGCGGCGGACGTCGACGTGCACCGCTCTTCGGCCGCCGCCCGGCAACGGTTATGAAATTTATAGCCATTGGCAGCTTTGTCCCCGGGATAGAACAAATCTCTCTGCGGCCGTCGCGGTTCCGACAATTTCGCGTTTCGAAAATTGGACCGAGTCGAATACCTTCGTCCCATTTCTTTATTTGCGTCGAACGAGCACGAGAATGGTAGTTTCTTTAAATATTGCGTAACCATTGAATAATTATTTGTCGAGATTGTCGATAGTTATTACTCTCTAGAGTTAGACATTGAGCAGTCGCCCCCCCGTTCCCCAATTACAGACCCACGAAACAGTAAGATCTCTCAACTCAACAGCTCCCTATGTTCTTCTGCCCTGTTCCAGGTGGTGAGCTCGATGGACGCCATGAAGTACTCCATGGAGGCGGACAAATACCGGGCCGCTTACATGCCGCCCAGCACGCTGGCAATGAGCATGTACTCGGACCCAAAGTACCTGGACTCGAGTCCAAAGTCGTATCTGGACCGGAGTTATCTAGACTCGGCGAAGGCTTACTTCGAACAATCGAAATTGTACATGGACCAGAAGCCCGCGATCGCTGACTATAATCGGCCCAGTTACGAGCACAACAAGCTGTACGACGAGTCCAGTCCAGGTAGCGTCGTGGGTGGCGGCGGTCCAACGAGGTCACCTGCTGCAGAATCGCCGGACATGAGCAAGCAACACGAAAGAACCGAGCAAGGATCATCCAGTGCGAGCTCCACGTCCACCTCGTCGGCAGCGAGTCCTGGCGCGAGTCTACCTGCTTATTATCCGGGCCCGGTGCAGACCAGTGGCCTATTGGGACCGCAGATGAGCCAGTACAGTGGCTACCAGACAGCCCCAGCACCTGGAAACGAGTCGTTCAGGCGACCGCTCACTGTCATCTTCTGACCCGATAGAACGTAGCTATGATCCATATTTGATGAACAGTTGCCCTGAGTTCGGCTCGGATATGTTCTAAAAATGTCTGGGTGCAGCGTGGCCGGTTATGGCCCCGGCTTTGAGATCGTTGCACGAAGGTAAAGAGATTGGAATTTGCAAATCGAGGCTTCGGGGACTCTTCCTTCTTGCCGGACAATTTTGTGAGATTGGCGTAGTAGACGTAGTGTATACAATTGTTACTTCTTTTCTCGATATTGAACTGCTGAAATGGTACGTTTCCCGAGCATAAGAAACCTTTCAAAGCGTGATAGTGATTTGTAATGAAATAAGCGAACGGCGAATAGAAAATCAATTATATTCGGAAGTTATAGTCAGGACATGCTCGAGGAAATAATTAAACGGGGCCTCGTTGTTTAAATTATGAACCGGACCTCCGAAGCCATTCCACGTTCCAGCAGCTCTCCGCGAAGCAGATTCTCGTTCGAAGAGAGAAGCACCCAGCGGAACATGAACTCGTATCTTCAGCTTCGAATACAACAGAAGCGAAGGTAGGGCTACCAACGGTGATGATCGTTGAAAGTAACAACGAAGTCGATACTCTCCGTGTTCTAGCCATCCCCATGCGTCGTTCGCGACGCGCGGCAATTATTTATCGCAGGCATAGGACTTCCATCAGTCGCGATGGGAATTATAAAGAAAGTGTACATAGTCCCCGTGTAAATAGTGTAGCAAGGATTATTATGGCGCACGACGCTCGAAAACGGTTTTCCCTCGTCCCGTTTCCCGACGTTTCCCTTCGGTTCCGAAGAATACTGGAAAGTCCGTCGAGCCCCGATCCTCCGGACTCCACGAGGAAGCGCCCATACACGATAAACGTTCTCACAGTCCCAGGGACATTTCCCTTCACCCGGCAATTCTGCTTGGAACATCGAACACCACGAAGTAAGCTGACACGCTTCTCTGTTACGATTAGTAGTGTTAGACGACACTAATTCCACGATGTTTCGTTCCGAACGCATTTCCATAAAAAAAATATTGAGCTGGATGAGCAGAGAGCCTCGTGCAACGCAACCGGAAAAAAAAGACGAAAAACTAAAAACGAAAGGGGAACGTGTTTTTCGTGCGGTCGTTCGATTCGTAATCGCTGTACATAGATCTCCGATTCGTTGAAAGAGTATGTCGCGTCCTTTTCGCTCACTTTCTAATTTTTTTTTTTTTTGTTGGTCAGTTTCGTTCGTTTTTAATCCATGATGAATATGGAAGATCCATTCTCTGTCTTTCCTTCGCTTTGTTTTTCTTTTCTTTTTATAATTATTGAAGGATAAAAGCGAGAGACGCGATGAACGCATGTTTTGCGTTTTACCGTGAACGTTGACGTAACGAATCTTTCTTTTCGATTTTTAGCTATTTATTACGAGCGAAGGTTTTCTTGATAATCTTACCGAGTAAATACGAGTGGGCTCGAAAGTCCATCGTGGTTTAAAGTTCGATAACCGGTGACGCAGATCGCTGAGGATCTGTATAGCGTCCATTCGAACGCTACTTCTCCTTACTTGTTACCCTTTCCTGTTTGTTCAATTCCGAGGCGAAGGTACTTGTAAAGTATTTTTCCCTGGTTAGATATCGTTGTTTCGTTTTTCATTTCATTTTTTTTTTTTTTTTACGTGACGTTTGGTTGAACGATTTCACGAGAGAAAGAGTGAGTGTGAAAGAGAGGGAGAGCTTTTACAGGCGTTTCGCGAGAGAAACTGATGGCATCCGGCGGGAGAAGACAAGGTGAAGAAAAATAAATATAGAATGGAAAGATGCTTTCGCGAAACGTCCGTGCCCCGCTGTAACGACGTGTAATCTTTGTATTTGTATCGTTACGATAAATCTCTTAAACTGTACCGATTATTCGAGTATTACGACTTTAATGCGACAGAAGTAATCTATAAATATTGTACTGTAAGTGAAGAAGCAAAATAAACGTTAAGTATTATCCTTCGAAAGCGGCTTCCAACGCCATGTAATCGTCTTCTCACCCTCGAATCCCGTTTCCAACTTTGCTCCTTCCGTGGACGCCACGGTCTCTATGATTAATTCCTGCATTCGATGTCCTTTTTGATTTAGATCACTCCGCAACGAGGGCATTCTATTGTTTTCTACGTAATTTCCAAGCCTCCGTTTCCCTTTAATAATTTCCCCATCCACGGTGCAAAGATATTTTTCCTTATTGAATAGTTCGTACTATTTTCTCGTACTCCGAAACAATTTCTCATTAGCCTTCCAAAAATATCAGAACCTCTCTTCTTCCTTATATGACAGATTTTCGTCGCAATTAATTACCCATGGAACAGAGCGTTGAATTAATCTGAACCAGACAAAGCTCGAGAGCTGTCTTTGTTCCCGGAACAAAACTGCCGAACACAACCATCAAATCTCATTATCTCCCAACAAAGTTCTCGTACAATTGCGACTATAGCTCGACGAGGGCCAGGATATCTTCGCGATTTTTCAGAATGGAATATCAATTCAATGAATCTAATACAGCCGAAAGACAAGCCTGGCCGCCGATTCGAGGTACTCGAACAATGTCATTCATCTGGCGAAATCCAAGAATGGATCTCCGAAAAGTGGCAGGGGCCTCGAAAAGTCTGAAAACAATGAACGCGTCTCACCGTTCGGCCGCGCAGCTCGCCGTCCATCGAAATCCGACACGCTGGCTGTCGTGGCACGACGGAAAACGTGGAAAGTAGCTTTCCGCCGATGGTTCATTGTCAAAGTTCGACAGACGACAGCTGCGATCGCCGTTCGTAGATCCTATCCATTCATTCCGTTCGCACCTCTGCGACACCCCTGGATCCGTGAAAACGCCTAGCTCACCGTGAACGAACCCACCTTGCACCGGCACCAGGAGCGATTCACTGGTCGATAAAAAGGACGTCGAGCTTCTGGGAAAAGTTTTCGACGAAAGGGGACTGTCACGCTGGTCAAGCGAGCCGCGTCCGCCCGAAGAGGCGAAGCAAAAATTTACGGAATCTTCGTTGCACAACTGTGTTGATACTGTTAATTGGTAGAGGTGTAGGATACTGATTGCACACTAGCAGCTCGATGATTTCTCGAAGTTCGTTAATGTATACAGTTCAGTAAAATTCTAATTCCCAATTATTAAACGACAGATACCGTTTTCTCGGTCGAAAATCGAGCAGGCAAGAATGTAACGCAGGTATCAAAACGAATTGGCAGGCCTGTTCAATTACGTCGCCAGAGAATATCGACGCAAGAAAGAGAGGCGTGCCCGGTAGCCAATGTTTTCTCTGCGATCGGGTTCCGCATTTAACCAGACGGCGCGTCCTGAGAACGGTGATTACCAACTTATGCACGCCTCTTCGCCACGACAAACTGACAATTTTCACCATCATTATCCTCTCGGGAGCCACCGCCATTGTTTCTCATCCCTGGAGGGCCATTGTGCTCCGTGTACACGCGCGCGAGCGCGGGCGCTAGCGCAAAGGACAAGCGGCAACCCTTGGAGGAGGAACGTCGAGCAGTCAAAGGTGGCTACCTTCTCATTAAATCCATTATAGCGAGTGAGCAGCGATGAACTCAAGGCGGAGGCGCATCTGACGGGCCTCTACCCGGTTAGACAGATCGTTTAGGTGGAATCTAAATCATCCGGAGGGGCCCTCTCTCTTCGAGCGGACGTTCAACCGCGCGGACACGCACGCTACACCGTTCCCGGCAACCTCTCACGACTTCATTAGTACCTGCTGACTTTGGAATGCCCCGCTTAGAGGACCAGTTTAATCGCCTTCGAACGGATCAGAAAGCTGTTACGCTCGCTTTCATACGATTTTTTGTGGCTTTCCTGATTCCTGGTATAACCGTGGGACGGGCGGTGTGATCAGCTGATAGGGATTTGATCGTGACCCGGCCGATCCTTTTGTTCGCCGAGGCTCTTCGAATGGACCCGCGCAGGGTCTAATCGGATGGAGGGAGCATTTCGGGATCACCTCGGACCAACGCAGTCCTCGGTAATAATTCCACATTCGGTGTTACTCAAACTGTCGAGACAGCGATTGGCAGATTTGCCCTATTTATTTCAGTCGTGATTTTCTCAAGCAACATTTTATATTCAATAAAGTATGCGTTTAGGTCGATACGTTTAAAGGAATAGTGTTGATTAGATGCGGGGTGGCTATAGCGTGTATCGTTTGATAATTGACAGCGTTATTCTGTCGTCAACTGATTGTACACAATACCGCTACCGAGTCCCGGAGTCGAATAATTTAATTACTAATTATATATCCCGTCAGTTGGCGGATCGAAGCTGAGCGACAGGAGGTCGCGTCTCTTGCGCCATTTCAAAAGACGGCTACAGACGGTTTTCTCATTAAATTCATTATAGAGCGTCGAGCAATCTACGGGCTGAACGAGTGGCTTTCGCCGGTTGCCTTAAATCACTTAACCGGAATGTAAATCGGTCGTGGAGCTGCTCGTCCACCACCTCACGGCTTCATTAGCGTGGCCCCGTCGTTGGAATTTCGAGCCTCGAAGCTTGCACTCGTGTTCTCATCGCTGTAGCCAAGTCGTCGCGCATCTACTTCCGGTCGACGATTTTTCTCCGCGCGCACAGCACCTGAAAACCGGCATAGGCACTCGTCGAACGTTCTGCTCCTTTAAACGATTAATTACTTTCGAGATCGCGTCGCACTGAAAAGTGGGGACGTTTCGTTCGACGCTGGTTGAAGTGTTATCAGGCTGTGCGGAAATTCGCGATCGCGATCGCGTTACTTTGGGTTAGGTAGGTCCCTCGAGAGGAATGTGGAGTATGGGTAAAATGAAGGTAATCTTAGGAGCACCGGGATACCGTATTATTTTTTATATATTCCTTGATTATCTTTTTATTGGTCTCGAGTAAACAGGGGATGATATTATTGTACCAATGGAATTATTCTATTCAATGAAGTAGTTCATTATTGAATTTCCGAAAGTACCAGACTATCGATAGTCAAATATTTGAAACACTTCAGTATCCCTCTGTTCGCGATATTCTTTCTCGAAATTCCGCCGAATTGATTCGTTCGATTCGATTCAATCTCTTCGCCGCGCCTTTATACAGCACAAAATTAACTCGCTTGCTACGGAAACGGCTCAAAAAACCGTATCTACGTCGCCACGAGATTTCTACTAAAGAACCGACCCAAGTATTTTCAGCCATAGCTCCAGAAGCTGGTAGCGCGACTAACAAAGCGGCGGCCAACCCTTTTGCTCGCGTAATTCCTTGATTGGCGCTTCGCGGTGGCTCGAGTGCGTACGCGTTTTACACGAGCACGATCCCGATTCCGTGACGCTATAATTAATCGTTGTTAATTGTCCGCGAGGGCTGACTCGTCACCCGATTTCACCTTCATAGCACTCGAGAATCGACTCGATCGCTTCTCCTCCTTCTCCCTCGACGCTGCTCCTTATTTTTTCTCTGGTCCCTCCCTTGTTTCAGCTGCTCAATTTCTTTCAGCGTCGAACGCTCCACGCAACGGGAGGAATTACATCGACGGTATTACGGGCGGAATACAGAGTGGTAAATATGATGGAGTAGGTCGTGTTCCGGCGTGCGGACTTGGCTTCTCTCTTTCTCAATTCAATTGACGGGGTCGAGGGGGGGTCGCGAGTTAACGTAAGTAGGTGAAATCCAGCCGATTAAGGGTGCATGATTTTTATGAAGTGGAATCTTGGTCGAGACCCCAGGATTTACTGGCAATTAAGTGAAATTCGCTCGTATTCCCGAGGTACGATTTGTAGATAGTGCAGTCGGGAAAAAAGTGGTTACGATAGTTTGTGCGTTAATATAAATGTATATTTCTACTCGTGCCACAAAACATCTTCACGACTTTACTTTCTTTTTTATCACCACTCATTCGTCTATCCTGTTTTTCCCATTCTTAATTTGTTCCTTATTCCCTGGACAATCTCTCCTCGTTCTAGCTGCGAGGCTTAATTTTTGTTTAACATCCTCACGGCGGTGCCACATTTTTCGACGCGATTAACCGACATGAATTGTCAATTTGAATCCATCGCATGTTCCCCCTGCGCGAATACAAGAGGCGCAGTGTATCGCCAAGTTGATACTCTTTAAACTAATAGATGCCAAACACCGAGGCACGATGTCCCAGCAATTCCCTCGGCGTGCTCAACGAATTATCGCCTAATCTCAGCCAAAGCGAGCCGACTGGCCGGTTGTTTGCGATGCAATTATTTCGAGCGGCTGGCCCGCAGAACTAGCAATCCTTCCCCCGATTGTTTATGCGAGTCAATCGTTGCTGCTGCCGGCAACACGGCCGCGGCTCGTTGCTTGCGCAAACATTTGCCATAAACGCGCTTCGCCGCCCATTACCAACGGTAATGCGATCTACGGAATTCGTAGATGCAGCTGTTTGCTCGTCCGCCGTAATTATTCTGTGATGAAATTGCTCTCGTAGGTGATATGCAAGATCTCTCGAGAAATACTGCACGATATAATCATCTTCTTTCGCGATGTGACAGTTAACTTGCCTAGCGATTCGAAAAATTCGTTTCTCAGCCCTTCGGGGTGTAATTGCTTCTGGGATGCTTGTGAATTAGTATAGTAGTATTTGCATGAAATGTCGATCGATGGTAAATTGAACAATTTAAGTGTATTTTCAATACTCCGCATCTCTCCGCGTCTCTTTGCATCTCTCGAAACACCACAAGCGAGTACCAAATTGGCGATTTACGGCGATTGGAGTTAAGTAAGAAGCATGAAATATCCGCGAGGGCGGAGGGGGGGTCAATGGCCGCGAATTTCAATGTCCACCTGAACCGCGAAAACGTGGCACTCCTCGCAGTGGTGACGAAGAAAAAAAATTTACCGCAACCTAATTTCACCGGTCTATACAACGCGTCGCCAATATATACAATACACTGCAACAATACAATTGTCCGACGCCACAAAAGTTTCCCTTTATCGGGGCGCAAAGACACTGCTCCTTTTTCAAACACGAACGACATTCCATTAAAATCCTTTGCCCCGGCACCACCGTGCAGAGCGTCGAGAAATTTTAATTTCACGCAAGATTTTGTCGTCGATGGTCACTTTAACGCACATTCAATGTGCTCGGTTCGCGAAACAAGAATTTTAAACGGCGGGGAGGAGCAAGGGAAAAAAGAATAAATAAAAAAGAACCGGGAACTCGATGCTCCCTTCCGCGATGCTTTCTCATCGAGGCTAACAGGTAGTGAATTTCTTCTTTTCGAAACGGTGGCGAGCAAGATACGCCCGCCGGATAAAATGGTGGAGCTTTGTTGAAGGGAATTCCAGGCCATCGAGAAGCCTGCACGTTGGTTTCGGTGTATGTAAATTAGCCGGTGGTCTATTCACACCCGTACACCTGGTCGCGGCCTCCCGCTGCACCGATGCTCATACCGTGGACGTCTTCCATCTCGGATCGGAGCCACCTTTTATTCTATTGCTTTCCTTTATTTCGTTTTTACGATTTTCCGACTTGTGAACAGTCCCAGGGTTCTGGAGAAATTATCCTCGGATGAAATCTTTATTCACAGCTGGACAGGAAACAGATAAATTTGTAGCCGTGGATCAGTATTATTTGATTATTAGTATTCGTTCGGTGGAATACGGGAGCTAGACAATAATTATTCGTTTAAAGATTCGACGGGGAAACGTTTACAGGTGTTGCATTCCTTTTTTAATAAAATTTTTGCAAATTGAGGAAGAATAAGATGTACAAGATTAATTACTGCGATATTGCTAAACATTGTTGTGTATAGCTTTTAAAAAAGATTCCTTTAATTCAATAGAGACTATGAAATGTTTATAGTGATCGTTGCTTTAGAATAATGGATACTTTGTATTTACTTTCAATTCTATGGCAAATACCTGCCATATTTTTGAGAACCAATCGAGGCATTAAGTTTCAATTATGCCACCTGGCTTTTTTTGCTTTAAGAATTATAGAAAAGTTCGATTAAGTGAAAGTTCACAAGAAATACCGATCCCCCCGCTATAAGATGTACAGTATTCTTCTTCAACAAGCGGAATTAATCCTATCGATCGTATCAAACGGAGTCTATCACCAGCTAGGCGGGTTTCTGTTCCTCGCACACACGTGGCATTAATACAGATCCAAGATTGTGCGTATATGTACATATTATATACATATCGTTGGAGATGCTGCTGCATTGTGCAGCTGCATTCCACGAGAGCGAGGGCCTATTCGGGTTAGCCTCTATTCTATCGTTTCCCGTCGTACTTTCAACCTCCGCGTGTCCTCCATATCTTAATTCGTTGCCCATTTAGATGGAAATTAATGTTTCGAAGAAGATTTGGTCGTTGAATTTACGAGCCGATTAGATACCTCTTTATTGTCGTGGTCGCTTAGTTTCGTGTTATTTTAACGCGCGATTTAATACGCGCAAAATAGGATTAATAAAACATTCGAATTTGAATATCATCTTAATAATTCACAATTGTCAAAGAGAAAATTAAAAACGAAAAACGAAGGAAAAACGTGGACATTCTTGGACAGCCTTTTCGCAAGCAACGCGCTGTTCATTTTGGCCAGTCGATAATTTATTAATCTTAAGTAACCAGACGAAAAAGGTTATAATGATTCGTCAGATATTTATTTGCTATTTTTCTCACATGATCTTTGACATTTTTTTCCCACCTATTTAATTGCGAACAATATCTAAATATATGTTAGCAAATTTATATTTGCATTTAACAAAAACTTGATCTATCCCCGATTGCATTTATCTAACATTTGCATAGTCTCGTTCGGTTCTGTCAAACCGGTTAGATTGTCCAATAGATTGTTAATTGTCGTTCTGTCGTGTAAACGATCGTTCGACGAGTCGATCACCGATAGCAATGGGGAACCGGCATCGCGACGCAGTGACTCATCCTCGAAGGTTCAGTCGTCGGGGGATGAAGGATTGAAAAGAGGGATCGACTGCTTGCACGTGACCGTCCAACGAACCGACTCGATTAATTCGACGTAACTGTACAACGATATTCGAGAATCTATTTCGTCATCTTGCCAGTTAAAAAGCGAACTTGAAATACTTGTCAGTTCCTTTGACTCTTTCACGGTCTAGTGAAAGTGAAACTCTGCCACGATGTTTCATACAGAAATTTTGATTCTATGTTACACGAAAAATATGTTCTGCACAAATAGCTAAAATTACTGTCGCTATTATTTATCGAGTATCGCAAATGGAAATGACTGGAACGATCAAATTCATCCCTTTTAATGTTTCTGGCAAATTTCTCTTTACACTGTGAAACTGCTGAACTGGTTTGAATCAATAAATGATTTTTGCTTATATATTTTTCTTTTCTAAAGGCCACTCCACAGTTCCCGTTGTTGTTTTCGAACACCGAGGGTGTAAGTACGACCCGTCTCGTTATATCCGGCGGCACGTATCAAACAGATCAACCAGCCTGAACCCCAATCTGTGGTATCCAGATAAGAGTGTGAATCGTTAGTTTATTGAATTCGCGAACGAGCCCTCTTGCTATTTGAAAGCTGCTCACGCGGCCAACAACAATGACACCCTCCTTTTTTCGATCGGTCCTGCACGTCCGCTTCAAAGTGGATCGTGAGAAAAGAATGTCTCTTTTTTTAGACGAGACGCACTAGGTGCTCGGTACTATGATAAATCGCGCGAGTGTTCGGATAGAATCGGATTCAACAAATGTTTCATTCCGAATTCGGTGACAAAATGCAAAATCGTCGATAATTATTCACCAACGCTCAGAAATACTTCTTCGTATGGTAGAAATATTCCGTCCACGGAATTCGCCGAATCAAATAATACTTTGTAGAAAGTAGAAATATCATTGTTCTGATATCCCACAGTTTCTCACAATACCTCCGTCGATTTTCAACGTGAATAGCGAACAAAGTAATTAGTCGCTTCGACGGGAATATCTTTCAGGCCGCGCCGCGCACCTCTGTTCTTCCATCGTTCCAAGCATCTCTTCTCGGTAGCTCTTTTCCATTAGCGTTCGAGGAAGGAAAAAATGATGCAGAGGGAGCGGAGAAAACGCGGGTAGAAACTTTCTCCGTCTCGGTGTCCCTTTCTTTCAACGATGTAATCGCGTAAACGCGTATCGTTTTGTAGTCGTCGGCCACCTGGGAGCGATCGAACATCGAACAATCGTAGCGCAGAGTCACGATCGCCTCGTAGCGGCGGTGGAAAGGCGCGGAGAAAATGAACGGCCGAAGAAAAGGAACGCAAGGTGAGGGAAGTAGAAAGAAAAAAAAAAAATGAGAGGAATGGTAGAAGGACAGGGGGATGGCTGTCATTATAGGCGCGGGAGAGTACAAAACGAGACCGCGCTAAAGAAACGGAACTCGCAGGATGACGATCGAATCCAGCGTTTAACGATACTCGATTGTCGGGGATTCCGGTCTCGAAATTGGCCGGCCGGACCACCTGTACAGACAGGGAATCGCGAGTTACCTGCACCGACAGAAGCTGATTAATAATTGCTGGAATGATTAACCCTTTTGCCATGGAGCCTTCGAAGTTCAAAGGCCTTTCGGTCTCGCTGCAACCGGAGCAGATTGGTACTGATTTTGTTCTAGGTATTTATCGATACCTATGACTTACATATTTTTTCAATAAACAAATACCAGTAATGCACAGGTAGATACACGCTACCGGTGTATCGTTTCGAGGCCGATCGTCGACACGACAAGAAATGTTCACGCCACCTGTATAAATGTATAAAGTGTTCGATTCGATCGGCAAACCGGCAGTGATCCAGCGTTAATTTGGGAGCCGTGATTTCCAATCGGTCGACTATCGGCGGCATCGTGCCGATTACGACGGCCAGGTATCCAGAAACAGAAGCTCGTTTTCGTAGTGTAGCAAAAGGCCGCGGGCAACGTGACCAGCCTGACTGGTAGAACGATTCATCTGCGTTTCGCCGATCGCCGCCGTCGAATTATCGGGTCCGATGAATTTGATTACGGCTTCTGAAGGTGCCGTGAAGATGGGTGACGGGGCAACAAGCATTGTAGATCGTTTAATAACTCCCAGTGGGTGTCTAGCGAAGGCCACCGGTGTTATTCGAAGCCGATACTTTCATTCCGCCGCGGAATCAGAAATCCAATGAATCGGATACAGAGAACCGGCTGGCCGATCGATCGTTCATTATTTTTGTAGAACCAGATCCAGTGGAACCGATGTAACATTCCGTCTGGAGTGTAATTGATATTTGCCGTCTCCCTTTGAACGTACTGTGGAGTTCTGGAGAGGAACGGTGATGCAAACGATTCAGAAATAAACATCTTTCAGTTCGATTGGGAAGTTAATGTTCGAAATACTGTCGGATACGTTGAACGCGTGGAAATGAATTGAAAGCGCTTATGTTCGAACAAATGCTGTGTTTTTCTCTAAGTCAAAGTTATCGATTCCTTTCATCGACAAGCGGAGAACGAAAATCTTCACAGCGGCTACAATTATTTCGGTCACCGCGAAATCTTTGGACGCATACAAATAGGAACAGTCTTTAAGGCAATGTTATATCTATGCACAAAGTGTACCAGGATTCTGCACCTAAACAGTTACGAATTGAATAAAAGTCAGCCGACTCGTCGTTCATCGCGCTCCAAACCAAAAATCGCGATCGTTAATCTCGCGGCCAGGATTTGCAAAAATAGACGAAGGGGACCTGAACGTCGCCGCTTAACCATTTCTATTTCCACGAACCACGTCCCCGACCATCGGGCACAAACGACGCTAATTACAATTAATTCGAAACGGAGACACTCAGAAAGAGTGGCTGAAAAAAGGACGGGCGAAAAAAAAAAAAAAGAAAAACATAAAGGGTTGCTCGAGCACCGACGGGGAACGAAGGATCCAGGACGAAGTCGCATATTGTATCAGGTCGATGGGGGTACGGCTTGGCGTCGTTTGTCATCCGGCTCGCTCTTGCGGGCCATTCGTGTTTTCTAAGCCCGAGAAAAAGATAGGAGGAGAAGGAGAGAGCCCCGTCCTGTATTGTCGCGGCGCACAAAGCTCACAAAGGAGGACGTGTGAATCAGCAGTAATGGGGATAATGCAAAACTACGATAAAGGGGGTTGAGGGGACGGAGATATCCAGACGATTCGCGGAGAACCGTCCGAGAAGATTGTCCTGCCACTCGCAGCGATCGATGGACGCCCGCTTTTGGGTCGAGCCACGGCAAACCGGTGTAACCCTTTTCACGGCAAACTGGATTTCTCTTGGTAGTTTTTGCCGCAAACGAAAGCCCCCATAATTGTTGGAACAATGGGGGATGAATTGCGTAATCGTGGAATGGAACGATGGTGTTCGCGATCGGAATGGGTACTAAAAACTGAGCATCATAAAGCTGCCATCAGAAACCGAAGTGATAGTTGATTATTTCGTTTCGGGAAGACGTAGCGGCGTTCGGAAACGTCTGAATACATTGCGAAGGCAACAATCGGAGCCAGCGTGACGATAATACGTTCAACTATGGACACGTAAACGTACTCGTTCGAAGACCATGTAGTAGCAGAATCCTTAAAATTGAAAAACGCAAGAATTATTTAATTACGCTTCCAACAATTTCCACGGCATTGCTTCTACCGACTGATTAAATCTAAGAAAAAAATTGCACCTTTAAAATCGAGAAACAGAGCTCCCGTAAAACTTCGGATACAAAAAAAGAAGCTCGACTTCGTCCCTTTATCCCGGACAGTTAATTTTAATCGCCCCTTCGGCCGTCGTCGGACGTTCGTCGAGTTTTACGCGTCGACGTGAACGATATCGCGGGCGGCGCGGATTCCTGCACAGCCTGACGAGTGTTAATGACGTTTATTGGAAATCCGGCGCGCAGTCGACGCGCTGGAGGTGCTCCTAGGCGGGCTAAGTAGCTGTATAGAGCCCGTTGAACCGAGGCAATCGATATCTGTATGGCACTGGCGAATGCAAAAGGGGCTTTCCTGATTAATGAACGCAGCCGGCAAACCTATTCGCGCACGCTACATCCATCTTCGATTCGTTCTTAGCGTCCCGCTTAAACAATCTTTCGATCGGTTCACCCTATCCTCCTGCTCCTCCACTTCCCGCATTTTGCCCTCTGTCTTTCCTCGGTGTTCACCGGTTTTTTTTTCTCCTCCCCTCCTCCCTGCTCGTTCCCTTCTAATGGGCACGTGAACAATGTCAATACCTCGTTCAGACGTTTGCGGAATTTCTGAAACGCGCGCGCTCCGTTGTTCCGCTTCACGGCGAGCCACTGAGCGGATTCGCGTATTTGTTGACCGTTTGATCGGAAGGTGATTTCGTCGCGGCGGAAAATTCGTGTGTTCTTCGGAAACGGGAAAATTTTTGTGTGCGGCGTCGTTTTTGGCAGCGTCGAAGCCGCAAGTAAGAATTGGAGGTTCGTCGACGGATGAATTATTATTATTGTTATTATCGGCGCGAGCGAGGGCCTGTGCAGTGAGATTTAAAAGGAACGGAACAATTGAAAGAAACGATTCAGTAGAATCAGACGTGCCCGGTCAGCCCTGAAGTTTGAAGGACCGCGGATAAATATGGCCACCTTGATACGATTAAATACTACTCATTATGTATTCTGTGTTGTAGAACGCGAATCCTGGGACCGAAAAATCTGAGGTAAACTGCTGCTGTTACACCTCCACACGTGCCTTCTTTGCGCGCAAAATAAGAAACAAACCCCGACGCGATAGAGGGAATTGTTTACCTCGAGAATCGGGATCCCTTGCGTCTGGGAAGGGTTCTCCGTTCCAGAAGAGTAAAAAAGGAAAGAAAGAGGGAAATAGTGTTCTGCCCTGGCGTGTCCCCTCCGGTCTCCTTTTCCTGTTGTTCCTAGCGCTACGCATTCAGGGCAATGAATGAGAAAAAGGAAACGCGATCGATCGTGGCCATGGGGTTCCCGATATGTCATTGATCGGAACTGAATCATCGAACATTTCTCCAACGTGACAACAATGAGTTTCGACCGACAAAGGGACACCCTGCACGAGCAGGTAGCGCCACGTTCTGGTTCCCAGTGCATGGACATCGGCAGCGAAATTGCTACTATCGATATTCTTGTGAGAATGTTGACTTTCGAGGCTTTCGAGATGTCCCATTGATGGAGAACGATGAGCCGGAGCGATTCTTGCTCGAGGGTTGTTTTTATTCCGTGGACGAACAAGTATGTCGCAGAAGTGGTAATTTTCACATTCTTGTATCGCATCTATTTGAAGACAATTTATTGTCAAGAAAGTGTGATCAATTTTACGCGTACCTTTGGAAACGTCTCTACTTATTGTAAGATTTCAGCGTTAATGGATTCTAATGGTCTGTCTTGCTGCCATTGACTATTTAAGCGAGAACAAGAGTATTATACACTCGTTTAAATTACAAGGTATCCGTGCGAAGAACATTCAACGATCGAGCGTGAAATAGCAACGTCAGGATAAATTCCGCGACATATACCTTCCCGAGACCATTCGCTTCTACCAAAAATTACCCGACGGAAAATGTTGCCCCTCCTATTATTTTTCAAATTCCACGCTCTTCATCCGCGCAGTCTGTCGATGAGTACAGGCGACGACGATCGATCGATAATTGCGTCAAAGGCGCGGAACGAGATGTAATTGCGTCGCGATGTGTTCGCCATTGACAATTACCTAATTTGCGCCTTGAAACTTGCCGATCACCGCATCCCCTTTCCCCCCAACCCCCCGTCCATCGCCCCTTTTAGCAAAGCGAATGACCGCGAGCGTGTTGACACCTTTGCCGAGTGAAACGCCGTGGATTATTTCCCTCTCTGGCACGCCGCCGCCCCTTTAGCCGACGCTCTTTCTCCGTTTCTCACTTATAAACAATTTTCGAGCAGCGAAACGACGAACATTCAAAGGAAACACGCCGAGTGGAGCGTGCACGAGTTCCCTTAGCTTCGTGCTAATGCACGTGTGACGCGCGATAACGAGCGCGAGCGCGTTATTAGCTGGAAATTCTAGTGAAACCCTGTCGAACACGAGGTTAACAGGCGGAGAAACGAACGAAGCGAGAGAGAGAGAGAGAGAGAGAAACGGAGAAAGACAGAGGGTGGAGAGGGTGAAGGAGGAGGAGAAAGGGAGAACAGGTGAGAATAACGGTAGCAGCAATCCTGCAGCTCCCAGACATAGGCCGATCGCTCTGACTGGGTATTGATTTTAATATAAAATGATTATGTGAGCGACCATATTGGTGCGCTGTATATTACAAGAAAGAGGAAACGCGAAGTACCATGATGTTATAGTTCTTCATTGGTAATCATTGCTATTTGAAATGTGAGAAAAGATGGGGAAAGGATGCACTATTTTATTGATTTCTCTGTTTTCGATAGTTAGATATAGTATCGGCTAGCGGTTGTCCAATTTGATCAATTGCTAGCTTAATCTGCCTATCGGACAGGCACAATTGACACTCGTAAATGCGTCATCGAATTAGCTCCTTCACCGGCTTCGTTTTTTGCCCAGCTACTCAAACCGAACCCTCCTATTTAATAATAAAAGGAAATAATAATTAATTGCTTTATCCAGCTATTTGAATTTCTAATGATCGCCCCTCCCCCCGTCCCCCGCCGCCCGTCGTAAAATATCGCAGAAGGGAAGTGACTTGTTCTAAGAGGCACGGATCGAAATAGAATTTTCCCTTCGGACGAAACGACGATGACGGGCAATATAAACGTCGAAAAGTTCTATTCCAGATGGAAAGCATCACGCTATCCTCTCTAATCCGCGTTTTTATCGAGGCGACGTAGCGAAGCCCGCGTGTACGCGTTCGCGGCGAACGCACAATGTGTTCTTTAATTCTACGCTTTCGTGGCCGACGCTGGAATCCCATAAATCGGCCGAAAATTCCCAACGGGGGCACCGGTGGCCGCCACCAGGACGTAAATTACCGGCTTATTTCCGCAGACACACCACCACCGCTGCCGTCGCCTCCACACACGGGCACACGTACACACGAAATGGACACCGTGCAGCATGGACCACGGATAAATAAAAATATTTATACCGAGGCCGCGTGCACTCGGACACTAAATTAAAGCTATCTCACACTCCCCTATTTTTCCTGATTTCCCCACCCCTTTCGATGGTCGTTCTCCATTCGCCCCCCCGGTCGTCCTGTTACTCGATCTTCAATTCTGTCCGGACGCCTCGCGACAATCGAACTTTTCATTTCCCGTTGGATGGTGGACGTTGTTGCACGGCGAACTTTTACAGGCCACGGCTCTACGTCTCTGTTTTTCGTCTGTCGTTTTCGAACCGCCCCGCGTGTCCTTCCTTTTTCTCAACTGCGCTCCCTTATTCGATCTTCACTTTCGCTCTGCCCACTTCGCTCGATGTCCAACTCCCTTTGCGTCAGCTCCCTTCCTCGCGCGTACACACGCGCATAATTTTCTTCGCGGTTCCCGGTGTGCATCTCATTCCCTCCCGTTCTTCTCCTCTTCCGTCTTCGCAGTGAGTCGCGAAGCACGCGTGTGCGACGACGCCGGTGCACTCGCTCCCCAGCTTGCACCTGTGCCCGAGTGCTCGAACTTTTTCACCGGTGGCTGATTAATTATCCTCCGCAACTTCGTTGCATTGCCAGACTTCGACGGGATAAACGTGCACCGTCCCCTCTTCGCGATATCGGACATTATAGAAACGCCAACGAACATCCGTTACTGTTTCGTATAAACGACTTCAGTCACTAACCGCTCACTGCAAGCAAAATTGTGCGTAAGAACTGTACGAGAAAGTAGCCAAAGGCTGATTCCAACAATGAAACCGAATAATTAATGTTATTCGCAATATTCTTGCTATTTAAAAAAAAACACGCAGCAGTAGGTGCACGAGAGTGATCTAGCTTCAATATAAGGAGGTAAAAGGAGGAACCTCTGGACAGTGGGAGGCACCTGCGGACCGCAGTGGTCCCGTCAAAAAATTATACAAAAGCGACGATAAGGGTGCGCACGTCACGCCGAATTAATTCTCGGCGATGGCGCGAGCGGCGTGTATATTACGCGTGGCCGGGGACCATTCGATAGATTTCGTGGATTCCTGGAAGTCCGGGTGCCGGGTCGGCCGCGGGATACGCGATAAATTAGCGTTATTTCAATAAATTAGGTGCGCGGCCGGCCGGTGCAGCCGTGTAGCCCGCCGGTCCCTTGGGGCCTGAAGCCCGTCCGACGGCTTCGCTTCTGCTCTCGACGAGGTTCGGTGAATACTTCGGACTACCGATTATGGAAGACGCTCCTCGGATTGGAATTGTTTCTGACAGTAACGGTGGAAATTGTTGCCGGAGCATTCGCGGGGCAAACCATTGCCGTGGTAATTGAACAAGCTTCTTCCGTGCACCGCGCGTAGGACGCGAAATAGTATCTTGTGCAGCCTTCGCGAAACGTCTATTAATTAAATATAAGTGCGATATAATTAAACGCCATCGCCGGGCGTCGAGAAAAGTGGCTCCGGGCTCTGTCATCGCCGACGCAATATAATAAGTTAACTCCGCCGTCCTTCCGCGGCTCCTCGCCGTTTTAATTCGACTCCGAAACGTTCCCAGGATTATCCGCGAAGTGCGCGGCGGCATTGTTCCCGCGAAATGTATACACGCGTCAAGTTTTCTCGTTCGTCGGGCTGCGTCGAGTGTACGACAGGCGGGGTGAAAAAAAGCGCCGACGAAAATTCGGAATTTCGCCCTCTCCAAGTCGTCTCGCGGCGTACAGGACGGCGAGGGGCGGCGGGGGAGGGATGGGGGGGTGGATGAAGTTGCAGTGGTGCGTGCGTATAATGCATCTTTCTTTTTTTTTTCCCCGGGACGACGAGAATTCCTGTCGCCCTTCTCGCCGATTCTCCCTTTCTTCGTCCCTTTTCCAAGTCGCGCAAAATTCCCTGTTCTCCCCGTTTTTCAGCCTGTTGTTCCCTTTCCCCGCTTTGCCCCTTCCTTCCTTCCTTCCTTCCTTCCTTCCTTCCTTCCTTCCTTCCTTCTTGTCGCGTTTTCCTTCGCGTTGCTCGATTTTTCGCGCGCCTCCGCCGGGAACCGTGCACCGTTTCGCGACAAAACGGAAGCAAGCTGGTTGCAAATTCGGGCAACAACCTCGCGAGCACACCCTTAAAATTATTTTCTATTCGCTCCCCAATTGTTTCATTTTATTTATTAACGTTTTTGTTCCATTGTCCGCGCGTTCGTTGCGACGGTTCCGTCGGTTCAGTTGTCACCGTGGTAATATCGACGGTAGCCGGGGCGTAGGAGGAAGACGCGGACAATGGCGGAGTCCCAATGGCGAGAACGGCTTGAATAAGCGTATAATATTCAATGTGTAATAATGAGGCATTGTGGCGGGGCAAAAGAAAACGCGAGTATAGAATGCAATTAGGGAAACAATTCCGTTTATTTTCCGCCGGCGCTGTATTATGATATTATTTAAGGAAGGTTCCACCGTTCGGAAGGAAACAGACGTTACGGTGTACAGTTCGCGTTTGTAACCCTCGCGGGCAGGGGACGGTGGGTACCGGGGACAAGGGTGGAGGACGAAAGTATTTTCGTGGAATATAATAATTAAAACGAGGCAGCATAATGGCCGCGTTCAGGTCGCACGAATGTTGCCGCCCTTCGACGCGCATTGTATCTGGCTGTATTGTGCCACCAGAATTCGTGATTTATTATGGAAATACGTTCGCGCCGGATTGTTAAGGGTGTAGTTTACGATTAACAACGGAACGCTCGTTGAAACCGCTTGATAAATACGGGAAAAAAGCGAATCGATCGGCATCAATCTTCTGCGCCGCCTTTATATCCCATCGCCCCCGTGCAGCCGAATTAATTAGTGTTGGTGCAATTTTCAATCTTTATAGAATTACATGTTTACCGTAAATCCTATTCCAATTTTCGCAACGCCTGAACAATATCATTCCTTCGACACTCCCACGAATCTGACTCCAATATTAATTCGGCAAATTGTACCAGTGTACCATCTTTATATCCCTGTTGTATCTCTATCTTGAAAACGCACAGATCTGTCTGTCCGTCTGTCTGTCGGAACAACCTTCGTGCATCCTCAGCGAAATATCGACGAATTCCAAATCCAATGCATTTAAACATATTTTTCCAATCAAATTAAAATCGCCATGAGACACGCTCTACCATGATCCAATTGACGTCGCGTTCCCTATGCATCATTATCTAATGGAACGAATGCACCATTCCGTGCATGGACGACGGAACAAAATTCTCACAGGAATTTTCGAACGCCCAAAGAAACTAGGAGCTGCGTGTACCTTGGAGCACCGTGCACGGTCGTCGACGTTTCCCTCGGAAAAACGGCAAAGGAATACTCGTCGTCTACGTCGCGGCCGGGCTGTCCTTTTCCCCGTGAATCGATTCGCATTCCAGCGAGCAACGGAGGAAGCAACAGCCAGGGGGAAAAATATCGGTCGCGGTCGCATCGTTGAGCAAGGAAGGAACGTCTCTATATAGAGGTGAACGTCGCGTCGCCGCGCAGTCAGCCACTTGGCATCCGTTCGCGTCGCTCGAAATGCTTTTTTATTAACTCGCACCTGAATGACTTTTCGTTCTCTCTTCCGTTCTCCTTGTCCCTTTCTCTAACGACGATTCAGCCGCCAGATGAATACATTCTCCGGCTCAATAAGGCGAGCTTGCCGCGCGCACCGTTATTCGAAAACGACGGAGAGGAGAGCCGTCGCCGCTCTCTTGTCGGTAATTATTTGCCGAGTGGTAATAAATTGAAAGCGAAGCAGCGGGTAAGGCGGCCGACTGGAGGCAAGATGAAGAGAAGGAGGGGTGGTTCAGCAGCCCCCAGTGACTCGTTGGCGAAGACACGACGAAGAGGGAGGCTGGATGGCGCGCAACTTTTCGACTTAATAAGTCGGTCCGGTGTGCTCTTTCTGCTTGTGGCGAGGTGTCGAGCTTGCCCCCGCCGTGGATGGCTCCTCTTGTTCCCTCGTTTTCCATCCGCTATAGGGAAAATCCACCCCTCGGCTGCGGATCGCGAACGGGGATGTTTGGAATCGTCTTCAAGGCGGTGTTAAATGAACGATGGGCTGAAAGCGGGGAATTATTTTTGGCACAGTTACCGGCGATCTTGTTTTACAACAATCTCTCGGGAGTCTGGGCATTTTTCTTATAACGGGGCGTGTTGTTTGACACGAAGAAAGCTGCCCAAGCGGGGCAAGGTTGAGAATTAAGGAAACTATTTATGTGGAAAAGAGATGATCGATGAACCGTGGAGTACGTATTTGGAAAATATGGATAAAGGTTTCTATACTGTCAGTCCCCCTTAATACTTGTTTGTACGACACGATGTTAAGGAGCCATGAATTAGGCAACGCTAAACTGTATTCTACGCGTAATTTATATTAAAAGGCGAGGACAAAAGAAGGTATAAATTCACTCAGTCATCGTCATCAATTCGAGGCTTTCACTGTTGAGTGTCCTCACTCCCGCTTCTCACTCTCGCCTACTCGTGCATAGATCGTTAGTCCGATCTCACAACAAGTAATCCGTCAAGTCCCCTTTCTATATCGTAGAAAAAAGAAGACACATTAAAATTTTCACCAAACTCATTTAAGCTTCGTTAACCGATGCAACATTATAAACGTCCAAACGCGCTGTCTAATCCTTTTAAACCGTTCGTAAATCGAATCGAGTTTCTCGACGAAAAACGAAGGGATTGCGGCACTACTACAGAAACAATGGTAACCCTATCCGGAATACAAAAGGCACGGTAACCACGCGACGGAAACCACGGGAACGCTCGGATTTTCCAAACTTTCCGCCACGGTTCCTCGAAACGGATCCGTCGTCCCTTCAGCTTACGATCGGTCAGTCGGAAAATTCGTTGAATAGAATTATTCTCTATCGAGCACGCGACAAACTTCATCCCTTGCACACGATGCTCGGCTGAGTGCGTCAAAGTAAAGGAGAGAAGCCCACCGCGTTATGCGAATCGAATTCGGCATCGCAAGCATCCAAGGGAGACGTGGTTTTGGCATGCAGATTCGATCCGAACCTGTCTATCGTCCACCACCCTTGCATTCACAGCCATCGCCATTCTTCTCATGGCCAACCCTTAAAAGCAAGGTGTTTTCGCCGTTTTGGCTCGGTAAAATGCATTTTATAGTTGTGAGCGACGGTCGATTCGAATCGACTAGAGTGGAAATCTCTTCGCGAAGAAGGACTTATAGTATGTTATTATCTGCGTAAATTATATACTAATTTATATACCTCCTCGACTATTCTACTACGTTCTAATAATAAGCGAGTTAGATTCATTTCTATTTGATAAAGCATCCCTACTTTCGTTTTTTAATCGTATGTTTCCAACGGCACTCAGCTTGGATCTTATTAAATCAGCTACAATAATCCAACGAAGTATCAATGCGCGCATCCATTATTCCCGATCGACATTAATTTGAACGTTCGAGAGAGAGAACAACGGATTACCGCAGCGAACAATTCAATTCCACCCCGCCCGCACCATTTGCCGGAAACGCCGCGAACCAACATCGAGTCACAATCATGGATAAAAGAATCGCCCGCTACCCCCACCAATTAATTCTCAACCCGGGCGCCTTTTCCCTTGAACCGTCGGACAAATGCCGCCAAGACACAAGAGACTGAAGAACAACGTAACGAAAAAATTGCACGAATCCGCCCCGCCGCGCACGCTAGCCAGAGCGATGTAATTTTTCAATTGTATACGCAATCCAGCCCGCGTTCATAGGACACGTTGCCTCCTTATTTCAATAGCTTTGTCCTGGCAGCGCGTTGGCCCCATTGTTTCCACCCCTTTCGCCGCCGCAGCGCGAAACCCGAACCCGATTGTATTTAAATAAAATAAAATGTGTATCGTGCATCGAACGAACAATTCGTCGGCGACAAAACGGGCATTGTCTCCACCCCGGGCATTATGACGCGTTTGTCGCGGCACATTCACGTCGCTCGCGCGGCGACGAGACGCACCCCTCCGTCTTACACGGTCGCACCCTCGCCACCCCCTCTCGCGGCGCAAGATCCATTTACCGGCGACAGAATCGGGGAACAATGCGTCGCGGCGCTATCACGGGCCTCGGTGTTAACTCAAACGAGCCCATTTTCTAGGAACAAAATGTCCCGTGGAGAATGGAGGCGCATATTCGGCGACGAAGAATCGTCCAACAATCGGGACCGAGGAAAGGAAACGGCATTCCGGTTCTCTCGTAACCGTTTTCTCATGTAGGCAGGTACCACGTTGCCGCAATTTTCCGCGCACGCTTCGACTTGCCTTCCGTCCCCGGCTTTCATCCCTGTGCGTTCTTCCTGGCTTCCTTCCTTCCGTTCGTCCTTCCATACCTTTTTTCCCGCGCGGCGGAACAGCGTGCTTGACGGATGGCTTTATAAACGGCGGATTTACATATTTTCTGGATTTAAACAGAGGCGCCGCCGTCGTCGCCGGTGTCGAAAACTGGCACGTGCGCAGCCACTTTCTCGTTTAATCCCGTACTGTCTCCCCCTGGAAGGCAGCAGAAGCGCCATGCGGACGTGTAATTACCCATTATCCTGGCCCCAACCATCGTTCCTGCCACTCACCCCACCCGAACGGAAACCTTCTTCAATCCCTGCCACGCGGCGCCGCCTTCTCGCGAGATTCGTTCAACCCTTGCGTCCCGATGCGTCGGGTCGTTTCTCGCGACCACGTCTCGAGAATTTTCGGCGAACTCCTCCAATTATCCTGCGCCGCCCCGCCGCGGACTGTTCCACCTTTGTTCTTCGTTGCTTGATTCACTGCCGCTGGTACTTGCAGTTCTGCCGCGCGGTAGTCTGCCATTTTGCTACTGAGTTTCTCGGTTGCTAATGTCATGGTTCATTTTATCGTCAGATTCGTGACGATTTTGGTAGGCAGAGTGAATTACAGGTATAAATAATACCTGTAAGAAAAAGTAAGTGGAAAGAATGCAAGTCAATGCTTTAATTTAATCCTCGTTTCCTATTATTTTATTTAAGTCCCTCAAAGATTCCGATTCGCGATCCAAGGGAGCGCGGAACTTCCAACTCCAATGATCTGAATACCCAGCAATCTCCATCGTGCTCTACTTTTCCGCTACATTTTCCAACCACCCCTCCCCCCCCCCTCCGCCCCTACTCCCAGACCACCAGAACCACTCGATTACACTGTTTACGAGACATTGCAATCCCGAGTACGATTTTTCTCAGTGAATGCGCTCCATTCGCGACGCGCTATCTCAGCCAGCGAAACGCGGAGCGGAAAGTTGGACCGCTCGTTCGCATAACGACCGACCGAGGCTCTTCCGGATTCGGGCTTACCGGCTTCCGTATCATTTCCGTGAGTTAACAGCAAACGAGTGGTACGATTCGCTTGGTCCAAGTTGGCTTTCGGCCCTGCACACTTTTCATACGGACAAACGGGCTAAAACTATTTCCACGACTTACGCGTGTCCTCGCCGGGAAGTTTGTTGAAAATTGCGTCCATTGTGGCGTCAAGTTTCCTCGTACTTTTTTCACTGGCCGGGAATGAAAGGTTGGATGCTGGATGACTCGGTCTCTTGGCGGTTGCACCGGCCGAGATCGGTGAAAAAGTTCCTTCGCGGAGTTGTACGATGCTCTCTGCTGTACAGCGAAACGTGTTCTCTATTTTCTCTCGGTCGGGAAAAGTTTAGATCGTTGGAAGAATAACACGCTCGGTATTATGTAAAAGTCCGGCGATCGGAAGAGAAATTTTGTAATCGTTGTAAAATCTTTTTGGGTGGTAGGCAAGAAAATTAATAATAATTGTCAGGTTATGCAAAACGGACTGGAAATATTTTAAAAGTCAGTAATGAGTACATACTTTATTTGTATATTACCATGCAATTTGTTTCGCGGCAGTTACGAAATAGTGAACGAAGGTGTAGCAATTAATGTATAATGGTATCATTTCTACTGCAGCACAATTGCCGGATATATAATTACTATCGATAACGAGTAGAAAAGCGGAGCGTTAACTATAGGTAATGTTCGTGTTAACTTTTGCCGTATTCAGTGGATGGACCCTATCAGTGACACGCGTGGAAATTAAAAAGTCGTTGCTTTTTATTTCGTTGTAATTAAAATTCTTGATAGCTGGCGCCGCGTAACTATTGATATCTCTGTCTCATTATTCGTTCAAGTTATTTCCAATTAAGCCCCATGAAATAGGGAAGAGTTTTCTATCTGTATCGACCAGAAATGAATTTGTAGTTCGTTCCATTTATACTTCCATCGAACACGATAACTCCCTCTTTACCCGTTCACCAAGAAATATATTAACTCGTTTAAGATTTATGAAAAACCCTTTGGATCGTAGACGGTTCATTAATACCACCATAAAATACTCTCTAAATTACACTCTACCCGAGTCCCCGTTCGTACGGCAGAATTTTAATATTTATTCCCGCGATTCTCGTCCAATCAATACAAAACCGACAAATAACAATAGAAATATCGGGGACTCTTTGTAACAACAACGAAACCCGTATCGCACAGCTTTAATCGAAATTTCGATATCTTCGTATTTTCGCCTCCGCCACTATTTCGTGTTCCATGCTCTGAAAATTCAAACGAAATAGCCCACCGAGCGTCCCTTTCTTCTTCATTCGCAATGAAATTCTGTGTTCCTCTCATTTCTGCATCTTTTCCGACGCAGTCCATTCTCGAGAAAGGGCAGCGTGCGTTCGCCTCGCGATTCCGCAGTCGCGAGGGCCGTTTCGTAGTAAGTCGACGCGCCCGACGATTTATGCCGGTCGTCGTAGATACAGCCCGCGCCTGGGATAGGCATAAAAGTCCTGTCGCGGGAGCCGGGATACCGCCGGGACTCCTTGCACGCCCGTACACGGTTCTCGTCGAGGATTAGGAGACGCGTGAATGGGAGAAAATGCGAATTGATACGGTCGTTAAGAAGACCCTCCTTTGAACGGTGGGTCCGCGTGAACGTACGCGTGCAAAGGAGCAGGCTGTTCGGTCGGGACCACTTCGATCCTTTATTCCTCCCTTTTTTCTCCCGAACGTCTGTCCCGCTCTACGTCGCCTTCACGCATTCAGAACTCGACCCCCTCGCGATTTATCTCGCGCCGCCCTTGGCCCGCATCTACTTTACGGATATTCGAGGCAGGTGATCCCGGTAAAATGGAATCCCATCGTTTCCCCTTGGCTATCGGTCCCGCGCGCTGATTGGTATTTATGTGTAATTGATTCAACCGCACCCCAAATACCAAAGCACCCGACTGATCATAACTTCGCGAATCCACGCCGCCCATTGTTTCGCACGTCAGCGCGCAACGTTCGATATATCGCCGGTAACAGATCGAACCTCGCGATCTCAAACGTCTTATCCGACCGCCGATTCGCCCGCGGCTGGAGGCAAAGCATCGCGAAAACGGGGAGCCAGCCCGTTGTATCTTCCGCGAAACGGGAAAGCAGAAAGAAAGCCAGGTGGGCGGGGGGTGGTGGATGGCTTGGATAAGAAAGGTGTAGCGAGGAAGAGGAGAAAAGAAAGAAAGGAGAGAAAAGAAGGCGGGCAGGGAGGGGTGGTAGATAGGAAAGGAAACAAACTCAGAGAGCTATTCAGACCCGGTTTATTCTCGTTCGTCTCGGCGGACTGCATAATGCTCCGTGTACCGCGTTTTCTTGCGAGGCGCGGCCATTATGAACGCACGAAACAAAGAAAGAGCATATCTATTATGCTGGCCGAGTTGCCGCCGCGACGCCGCCGCCAGGATTAATCCGTTCTGTGTCATTATATAATGCAACGTCGACTACGACGTCGACGAAGACGAAGACGAAGACGCGGACGCCGACGCCGCGGCGTTACGCGTCCTTCTCCATTCCTACTTCTCCCGTTTGTCACTCCGTTTTCCCTCTGTGCGTGCACTGGAATCCTGATACAACGCGTGTACGCTAACTGTGCCCCATTGTCGCGGAATACCGGCTCGCATTCGGATGCGACTCGATGTATTGCGGAACCGCGTTCCCTGGAAATGAAGGAGACCGGGAACGGGGAAGGTATCGACGTTCGGCGTCGCGACGCACGCCAGCGAACGATTAGTGGGTGAAGTGGCGCTGCTCTGTGGCGTGTCCTTTGTACTAACCGGCTCGCGGGGATTCGATTTGGAGTAATTGGTTTTAAGGACAGGAGGGGTACAGAATGGAGAGGAAAATTATTTATTGTTTCTTGGTCCGAAAAATTGGAAGTGTTAAGATGTATTAAGTTGAGCAGGGTGGGGACAAGGGGGATGGTTCGACAGATTTTTCGGCTGAGTGTTAGATGACTGAAAATTCGTTGTTGTAACGAATCCTGCGGTCAAATTTGCGTGGCGTTTGTTTAAGAGAGTTGTAGAAGACCGTTCATCGATTGCTGGTACGATGAAAAGAGTTATCCTTCGCGATGACGAAATCGAGGACCGTGAATGAAAGTGCAAGTAGGACATTCGCCTAATTATACAATTATAAATTTACGCATAAATGCTAGTTGAACTATTTGAATTGTCGTAATTTATTAGTAAATTATATTCACTGTCACGTTTCGTATTCGATATGCAAATAATTTATTCTCCATAATCTATTCTATCTTCTGTATTATTTATTATGCATAATTTATTCTTCATTCTCCTTGTTTCTGTTTACTTATTGCTTCGTGTATTGTACCTTCTGAATAACATAGACGGTATTTGATTATAAATGAGAGATACGCTTGGACCACCCCCAACCCTCGAATATTCGACGCGCACGTGCGTAATTGGGAGCTGGAGTCTCTCTGCCGACGTCACGCCGGTAAACGATGTTTTTCCGGAGGATCGGTCGCAAGAACCGTCTTCCTTTTGTCCAGACTGAAACAACCGGATAGGTCATTAATTATATTGACGTATCGTGAAGTTTTTTCTCCCGTGCCCGATTTTCTGAAACCTAACGCTTATGTACCGCACAATCATGCGGACTCGGGAGTTTCCTGCCGTTTGGTCCTGCTGACAAATTACTCAGCGCTAGGTGACGTAATCCGTGACACGTCCAGCATTAAAATAAATACCGAATGGAAACCTTCAAACTATAACAAGGGAGGGACGAATTAATATATTTAGGATGATCACCGACGATGCACACCTGATATTAAATTTAAGATCGCACGTCAATCGCCGTTATCTACATAACGCGTTCCATATAATTCACCGTCAAGTATCCGCGAAACTCGCCCCCCCAACACCCTGAACGTCCGTCGAACAAAAAGATCTCCCGGCCTCCCAACAGCATAATAGTAACTGCAAGCCCAGAAATCTTTCGAGCAAGCAATGGAACCTGACGCCTAAAAAAATCCGAACACCAGTTACGCCTTCTAAAAACTGCACCCCTTTTCCCGGTGCACACACCCGCAAAACTTCGCGTGCGCTCGCTCTCATACACCGACCGGTTGCTTTACAGGCACATCGACGTGGGAGTGCAAGGTAGAGAAAGGGGAAGACACAGAGCGGAGAGGGTAGGAGATATCTCCGGAGGAAGAGGGAGAGAGAGGGAGGTTGTTTGCGGGGTGAGTTGATACAACATTAACAACAAGTCGTTAGAGAGATGAGGTACACACGGTGGGGTTGCTGGATCGGTTGTTGGGTGCTTAAGAGGGGGGCGGGGACGGTGGCGCTGTGTTCGCCGGCAGCGGAAGGGGAAAGGTACGTAGGTGGAGGCGCTCTGCTGGAGGTTGGAGTGAGAGTAGGTGGAGGAAGCATTGGGGGGGCTAGAAGGTGGAGTGAAGGTGGAGGTGGAAGAGAGTGTGGCACAATGGTCGTCATGGAAACGCCGTACGGCTTCCAACGCGGGCACCACGGGCAAAAGGGAGAAGCACAGTTTGTAGGTGGAGGAGAAGAAGGTGGAGCGACAGAGAAAGATTGAGGGAGCCGGAGAGGGTGCACGGCGCAAAGAGAGAGAACTCTGGCTCCGACTCAGGGACTCTATTTCCATAATCTGCCGCTTTGTCGATTCTGAATTATGCGACTACGCTCCTCCTCCTCCTCCTCCTACTTCTTCTTCTGCCGCTGTTCCTCCCCGTCCGCCCGTCGACTTCTCCTCTTCCTCCAACCTTCTCCGCCCCCGCCCGCCACACTCCACCCTCCTCCACCCGTGGCTATACACGTACGTGGGTACGTACGCGTGCATACGTGCACGTCTTCACGTGTACACGTGTAAATGTGTAGCATGCGAAACGTAGTCTCGTAGCAGCCCCTAAAACCGAGTATCCGATTATTTGCTTGAAATCGATTTCACGTGTTCGCCTGCCCGCTTTTGCATTCGTACAAACGCGGCCGTACAACGAACACACACTGCGCGCCGCTTTGTGCGATGTCACGGGTTCGGCCCGGTCCTTCTCTCGTCGTCTTCCTGCCCGGCATTGTCGCCGCTTTGTCGTTCACGTTGTCGTCGTCGTCACAGCCACCGTCTCGTTGCGGTGGACTGATCTCCGATTAGGAATCGCGAGGGGCCCCCCTTCTTCGCCAGGAGACTTTCAGCTGTGCGTTTGGAGTAACGAGACCGCGGTTGATTTCGATGCTGCTTTCTTCCGTTCTGTCCCCTGGGGGTGGCTGTCGTTCCTCCCGGTTTTTTTTTTTACGCCAGCGTTTCGTCCCCGAGGACGGAGAAGGGGTTGTTTGGCTTATATGTCGGGATCGTAGTCCCGGGATGATCACTTGGACGTATCCTTGGGATGGAGTAAATACATACTTCTCGTTTATAATAGACGGTTAAATACCTTCGTTCGTTAGAGATATGAAAATTTCGTTGCCTCTCGCTCAACCGCGTGGACGTAACCCTTTAACCTGAACGCACCGTAGGCAAAGAGTGGACGAACAAAGCCCACGGTACTCAACGCTTCAGGACTCTCTGGTTCGTGCGACTGTGCACGTTTTTCACGTGAGAGTCGACGATGGTTTGACAGTTTTTATCGGACCGGCTTGCACCAGCCGGTACACGAGCAACTCTCGAGTTCCGGTTCGACGGGCAACTTTGCCACGCGTATCCTCCTTCTTTCATACGTGCTCTCCCCCTGTCTCTGCTGACCCTCTCGCTAGAGCCCTCTCATAAACACTCGATCTCCATTAAACTAACTCTTTTCAAGGGACTGACCGGCCACCGATACTCGACTATCGTATCATCCGGCTGGGACTGTCCGTTTATTTTTCCTCTCCGCTTCGCTCTCGTCCCGCTCGAATCCGGCGATAAATTCGCCTTTTCAGAGAAAGTTCCGCGATCCTTATGGCGTGAACTCTCAGTTCACGCCTTGTTTGCCCTCGATGCTATCCACGAGAGCTTTGTATGATTTATTTCGCAGTTTTTTTTTTTCCTCTGCAGATTCTAGACACCATTTCACCCCCGTTCGTATTTTCGCGAAATTTCTTCGACTCCGTTGAAATAACAAGTAAATCGGCAAGTGTCTGAATCGTTCCGCAGATCACGATCGTTTTCTCTTCGCGCACCATAAAGTAGCAGCCTTCCGCCTCCGCAAAACGAAGTGTCGTGCGCGAGAAGAACTCGATGCAATAAGAATCGACAATACAATTTGCCACGAAGAATGGTAACTCTGCGATAACGTGATAATATCGGGTTTTAACTATCGTTGCCTGCGCTGGCACTGCGGGGCGCTATTAGTTCCGTGGGCTAATTAATTCGGGTGGGGAAAAATGTTCGACGCTAACGAAGGAGGGGCTGCGGCAAAGAAAGCGGTATTATCGAGCGGGGACAGGCTCGATGGAAAATAGTTGATTCAACGGGAGGGGACACTTTCGATCATCGGTTAAACTTCCAGCATCGGCCCATTGTTCCGTCTCCATTGTTCTAGTATCTCGAGGGCGGCGCTTCCCTTTGTCGCCACCCTTTGTACGTTTCCGTGGTTGGATCTCTCGCCTCTTTGCGCGGGCGCGAGACAACATCAGCCGAAGAGGGAAAGACGAGGAGAGGCCGAAGGAGATAAAGAGATAAACGGGACAACGCGTGCACGCTCGGGGATCGGATGAAAAGTTATGCCCCCGTAATTCTTTCGCGCCCTTTGTCCCAACAGAGCCGCGGCGTTAATATGAGAAACTGTTAATTAATTAAATCGGGGGAGCTTTCGAGGGTTGCCTACGGAAGGCGAGCCTTTCTTAGAAGGGGCTGGTCTTTTATTGTCCAGAGATGCGGTGTATTTGCGCGCAATGCTCGAAACTTTCCGCGAGATAAACTTCCCCGGGGAAGAAAAAAAAAATTACCAAAGCAACTGACCACCCCTTTTATGAATCCAAGCACGCATTGTTTCTGCGAGCGGATATTTATTAGATATTTTTGATCGACACCACAAATTGTGCAAACAAATCGACCGAAAATGCGTCGTAGAAGTTACCTGTATTCGGTCCCCTAATCAACAGTGCGCTCTAAATCAATAAATCGACATCGAGATACGCATCGTAAAAAAGAATCCTGCGCCGCCACTTGAACAGCCCCGCTCCATCACACCCGCGGGCAATTTAACTTTCGCACAATGTTCTCAAATTCGAGCCGCCCACCGGTGTGCGCCACCTCGTGCAGCAAACAGCGCCGCAAACAAAGGGGGCAAGACCTCCAACGTATCGCGAACAAACGAAAAAAAGGACGCCCAGCGTTCCCCGCTTTCCAAGCGAATCCCAGATCACCGGTGGCATCAATTTCCTTTGGTTCAGCGTTTACTCGCGGCAGGACGCGGTCGAATGCATCGACGATCTTCATCGCGCGTATCTGCACAGCGGTAGTACGTTGCATTATCAATGCAACGCAATATCCACGTATACACGCCCGCGCTGTATCGCGTTCGCAATCTCTTCCACAAACCCTTCTCACGGGCCCTCTGTGTGCGGCGCAGAGAAAACCCGTGTGCGCGCGGACGTCCTGTGCACACACGCTCGTGCACCCGCGAACACAAAGTCGATCGGGTCGGGGAATCGACGTGGGAGGACATTACCATATCGCTGGGTCGCCCATTGTCGAGAACCGCCGTAGGATTTGCATCGGATTCGCATTCGGTCAGGAAAGTAGATCGGCCGCACTTTGTTCTACGAAGACGAATGGCCGGCTCCTCCTGTTCCTCCTCCACGGTACCGTAAGGGCGGAACCGGGGTTAGCCTCGAGGCTCTGCCCGTGGCTGGATTCCCGTCGGCTACGCCGAAGAAGAATCGCAGGATGTACCGGCGGTATTTATGCCGAATCCTTGAATCGCGAGGTGGACTGAATTTCCACTGCGCACGACGATGTTGTACGCTTGTCACCGATCTTTCTTCGGGGGGGGCCAGTAATTCACTTTCACCCTTCGAGCAGGACGGAAAAATAAAAGATCGCCTCGTCTGTGCGTACGTGCCTCGAAATCGCGGCGCCCGGACAGCGCGGAGGGTTCGCGAAGTCTGTCGTAGCGTAATATATAAGAAGATAAAGGACGTTCCTTGCCGTATTGAAAATTGTATAAACATATCGAAAGACGTAGAAGTGAAATGCGTGCAAAGCTTCGAGTATATCTGACCGATAGGTTCGGTGGCGAAACATTGATACCAGTAGATGCGAGTTTCACATTGAAATTATTTCACGAAGAAGCGTAACGTCGATCGAAAACACCGGGACTTTATTTAAAAAGCGGCGGCCTTATCTTTCTGTTTTAACCACGAAGCATTTAATGCCATTTATTAATACAGCACTGTTTATTTAATCTACGACGCGAACGACCCTGAATTTACCATAAACCAAAATAACCCCACAGTCAATTTCGCCAGGGCTCTATTTACCAAAGAAACAACGCGGCGAACGCCTGCCCCCTCGAATCATCCCCATAATACATTACCAAAATACGTTTTCCCACCACGCAATATACCACGCGCACACGCATTTAAAGGAGCCATCCGGCAGCCCACAATTCCGCCACAATTCCTCCCGAGCAAACGCATCCCGTTACACCAAAGTCCCGGTACAATCGAACCAATGTCCCCGGATATTATACAGTTATCTGCACATTATACACCGGCCGGACCATTCGTGCCACCTACGAACGCAAACCTGCAACCCCGTCCAAGGCACCCCCGCCCTATGTATACACGTGTTCGCGTATCGCAAACGGATACATCTGAATGTAGCACGGCCACGGGATCAAGGGTTGCCGATAGAGGAGGCGGAGGCGTGCAGCGGCGGGCCTTCATCGTCGTACCGAGAAGCAAGAAGGCAGCGATGCTAGTGAAAGCGTCGATGTTCGGTTGAATGTGTGCCGGTCGGATAGAGGCAGGGAGGCACGAGGAAAGGCCGATACAATGCTGGCCTCTCCCGCGAGTCGACTTTCCTTGATACATCGCCATTGAGCCATTGTCCGCCTCCCAATGCCCGAACGAAAGACTCCGAGGACGAAAAATTCAATTCAGCTTTTAAATTATTTCTCTCCCACCCCCACAGCCCACCCTCCCGCCCCGTCGCTCCTACCACCCCCCCAGCCGACTCTGATCCTCGTCTCGCCTCAGCCTGTGTCGCGCCACCCCTACGCCGACCGATCTCTTCTTTTCCCTGCCGTCGCCACCACCGGCTGCCGCCTCTGTCCGGGTGGAGGAGGATAGAGAAAGAAGGGAATAAAAAAAAATAACGTCGGTTACGTCGCTCGTCGTCCATTCTGTTGGCGGCGACCGACGACGACGATTTCGCTCTCGCTCCCTGCCCCCGTAATCGTAACGAGATCCATTCGTCTCGCGGCGCGTAATGAGACGTTCCCCGGAGAGAAATGCCATCCCCTGGATGCTCGACGCGGCGGATCGTCAACGGGGTGGTTTTTAAGATTTTTCTGGACAGCGGCCCGGCCGTCTGATGATCCACGTCGAATACACGTGGATCGGGAGTCGAGGGGGACGGTTTCGCACGCTTTGTCTTCTGGGGGCTCGAGTTAGGGGTTGGCGTATTTTCCGTTGGAGAGGCGTTCAAGGTTCGAGCAGAGGTATTAGACAGGGGTGTGCAATCGTTTGTACTATCGGGGAATGCAGAATTGGAATACCGTAAGGAATGTATTTGATGCTTTTCGGATGGGGACGTTCGCGGCAGTTCTGTATTAAAATGTTTTGTGTTATTTGCATCAATTAGCGTGCTGGTACCTTTAATTTTATTCACGAGTTCGTTCGAGGGTGGAACGGTGTTTTGCAACGACCAATACAATCGTTGCGACGTACCGACGCGTTTTCACGGATTATGCGGTTGCATTTCAGCGTGTCGAATTCAATCTATTTACAGCAATCCGGCCGGGTGGTTTTTTTTCTGCGGCCGTATAACGAAATTCGTCCGTCTCATCGAACGTAATGAGCCTTTCCGCGGTAGAAACGGCTCGGGAATACCTATTCGTCGCGTGCACTCAAGGGGCGACGAAAAAAAATTCCGCGTTCGCATCTACAGACTCGTGGACGAAAGTTTATTGAAATCTTTAATTACGCGATTACCACGAGGAGCCTCGAAACTATTCAGAAATATGCCAACGCGCCCTTTCATGCTCGGATTAAACCGGGTATATCCAAGAATATTATTAAATAACGTATAACCAGAAATATACCCCCCTCATACTCCTTCGAAGCACGAAGAACGTCATTAAATAATCTGTTACAAAAATACACCCTCGCAGTCGCCTCCCGATCGCGATGCACAGCACGAGGAGACGCCCCCTCGTAAAAATTTTCAACTTCGGCCCGATTAAATTTTCCACAGCCCCCGCAATACAAAAATCAAAACACACATCACCGCCGTACGCTAACCCTCGCATAATCCGCCCGTAGCCCTCCAGCGCTTAAAAGGAACCCATTCACATCGACGGGGACCACCCCCGTGGCCTCTAAGATTTTCCACCGCCAGTTTCAGTCGCGCAGCAAGGTGACCATTGATGCAAGCGACATCATCCTCCTTATCCATCCTCTCCAGCCGTGAGTCTAGCCAAGGGAGGGGGGGCGGCACGGTGAGGGGGTTGAAGGTTCAGAGTCGGTGCAAGGGCGTCAATTGATGTTGTGCTCGCCAGTACGAGGTACCACCGACAGGGGCGTCGGGCGCCACATTGTTTCAGCACAATATCGCCCAACCTACCCTTCGCCCGTTTCCATCACCACCAGGATTCGCAGCGCGACTCTACCCCCCTCCCTCCCACCACCCTCCTTCACCCCCTTGCCTCGCGCCAGTCAGTGACTAGCGGGGGATCTCTAGAGGACACCCTCCTCGCAGCCTCGTTATTTTAATCATCCCCCATTTTATACCCGTAACACGCGGGCTATATAGCAACCCCCGAACGCGGCTATAGAACGAGAATCCGTGGTCGACGTCGCCGTGCGACTTCAGCCCGCTTTAGTTGCCCCGATTTCATCGACGATCGAGAACACACAGCCGTGGGGTGGGCGGCAAAGGTGGATCATTAATGGCCTGGCAGCAGTCGGTGGCTGCCTCTTATCGGTATTCGACAGAGGGCGGTTTACCTAACCGTTGACAATGACAATTAGACGGGGCGTCTGATACCGCGGGGTGATAATACTATCGTGCGATCGACACTTCCGGTGAATATTCGGGAGAATTTTCGGGGGTCGCGAGCACCGTACGCAGATCGTCGAAATCGTTTCTGCAAGAAATATTACTATCGTTCGGAGCGTAAGAGTTCGCCCGGCATTGGAGAAACGACGAGACTACCCCCGGACGGGTCAAAGAGTTGGAAGCGCTGCGAATAATTTGCATCGGACGTTCAGTATTCGAATTGATTGCGAGATAAAAAAAAACCGCCGGGGTTAATTCGGCAAATTATAAATATAGACTACAGTAATTAAACGCGAAAGAATTAATAAACTTGCGGGCTGAACGTTCGGAGGCAAGGGAGTAATAAGAGAAACCTCGAATCATAACCGAGTTCCGAGGGGTTCGAGCTCCCTCAGACTCGAGGCGAGGACGAGTGTTCTCGATCATGGATAGTTAACGAAACTCGATTTTTCCAGCCCTGAAGGACCTCCACTCTCCCTTATCCCAGCAACCCTTTTTTCTCTACTTCGGTTATTCTTGCGCTGCCTCGTCTCCTCTGGGCCCCAACCTCTCTCTGGCCGTCACTCTTTCGCTCTGCCGTTTCGTCTCTCCTCTCTCTCTCTCTGTCTCTCGTTCCTGCCCTCCCTTCTGTTCTTAGTGGATCCTGGCGGGCACCCCGCTCCATTATGACATTATGTTCTCGGCATTGTCTACCGCTGAATGCCTGAACGTTGGCTACATTGTCGTGGCACATTGAAGCCAACCATACAACACTACGAACGCTAACTCGTTATCGGGGTCTGATAGGGACGTGGGGTAGCCAGCTCTCTCTCGTAGCAACAGCCGATGTCTACCATTACTGATATTCCTCCCTCTCGACGCACCCTGTCCCGTAAACTTATCTTTTATATTGAAGCGATCGATTACAGGTATTGTCGTATCGGTAGCAATTGCTTCGCGGACAAATAACGTATGCGTGTGTTACATAATCTCGCATAATAATAATAATAATAACGAGTGCAATGCATAAATGCAGACTTTCGATTGTACATTCAAATGAATCGCTTTAGAATTGCCTTATTATAGACTTCTGCTTTGCTTAACATTTATTATCAATTTCTCCCCTCCCATCCGTGTCGCAGAGTGAAATCTTCAAGAGAGAACGTCCGTTGTGTCGTCGTTCCATCTGGTAATTGTTATTCGTCGTATCACGCGAGCCTAACGCCGGCCAGGCGAGGCAGCAAAAGTGCATCGCCCTGTCGAACGTGCCTCGGGACGGGAAGAAAAAGCGAAGGCGGAAATAACTGGTAGAAAATAGGCTGGTTCGATAAGCAGCGCCGCGGCACCAAGAGAGGAGAGAGGAAGGAAGGATGAAGACGGTGCTGCGCAGAAAAGACAAAGACGGCTTGTTACGCGAGGCAGGACCTTTGTGGATCGGCATTGTCTTCGCGCTTTATCGTGCGACAATGTCGCGACAATGGCGAGACAATGGCGGCATTACGACGGCTACCAGGCGGCACGGAGAATACCTTTTCTCTCTGTCCCGTTTCCTCTGTGCCGTTCGTTTTCCTCGCCGGGAGCGGGCAGGAAGGACGCCGGGCGAAAAAATGGGCGTAACAATGGATTTATAATTAGCGGCTTGTACCGCCGCGCTGGCTGCCATTGTTCGCCCCGTCTTTTCTGGCCGGGCTCCGCGGAGGCCTTCGACGTCGAAGTTCGTTGAAACGAGCCGAAACTCTTTCGTGCTGCGCCTTTCGACGCCGCTGCGTTAATTGACACGGGCAAGAAGCCTTTTTTCGCAGGCACTGTCGCCCCGGTCATTAGATCGCGGATAGACATCCCTCGGTTCCGGGCGACAAGCTCCCCCGGGTACTATTTAATATCAGTCCGTGGTTCGAGCTGAGGAAAGTCGGGGATAATTTCTCGATCATCGACGTCATCGTTCGCCACCGAAACGACAATCCCCCTATCATTTCGTTGACGTTGGATCGTCGCAACAGACGTGGCCAATTCTCGGTTCTGAGTTTGTCGACGATGGTCGACTACGTTTCCCTTTGGAAAGGGTATGACATTTTCCGAATGCACGCAGCTGAGCATCTATGGCGTTTATTCGGACAAATTCGTGACAGATCTTTCACCCGCTACGCCTTGCTTGAATATGCACGCGTTGAATCGAAAGTGCCAGCGAAATTTGCACAAGCGTGCCCATCTCATTTTTAATCAGCCAGGAAGAATCTGTCGAAAATTCGACGGCAGGCCATTACTAAAACATCATCGACCAGTATGATTTTCACAAATTAGCCAGTCCCCCCCCCTACCTATCAGTCTCTTTCCCTCTCCATTGTGTCGCCGGTCGAACAATGGCCAGATAATGCCATTACGTCCACGTTAACAGCCATAATATCGAGCGGCGACGATGCCAACGTTGCTGGTAGCCTCGAATGATAAATGTCAGCGTCGAGGTGGAGCGGCTTGTTCACGGGGTGAATAAAAGGGAAAGGGAGAAAAGCTTCGTCGGTTAGAGGGAGACGGCTCGTACGGAGACGACAAACAAGGGCTGGACGGGGGGGGGGGGGCAAAAAAATAAATGCGAGCCAGTGAAGCGAACTAAATGCCACTAAACGGGGGAAAACTGGGGTAAAGCATACGTTTCCGCTTTTCTCCCATAATACGTCATAAGCGTGCGCGAAAACCAGTTCCCATTGTGCGGCCCATTGTGCAGGGATAACGAATGGTTGTTCGTGATCCCGGTCGAGCTACTGACACCGACTCCCTATACGCATGTGAAGTGTGTGTTTTGATCCCGTGATTTTTATGCGTTTCAAGGGCTCCCGTTGCTCATGGCATTCTTATACTTGAAAATTAAATTTCACGGGGCTCGAAGGGGGGAGTTCGGTTGATTGATGATGACACTGTTTCGATTGTCGGTCGGGCGGGGGCACACGGTGCATCGTGCCGATTCGTTTCTCTAAATTATTGGCGAGGTCTTGCAGCGTTGCGCGCAGACAAATTAGAACGACAATGCGATGGCGAAATGATGAAAAGACATTAACACGCGTAGGAGAAATGATTAGCCAGAAGTTACGAAGCCAGAAGTTTAGCGGTATTGATGCATTAAATTGTCATTAAATGTTCAAACATGTGCATATTAATCGACGAAAAAAAAAATATAAGCAGAAGATATTTAGCTCGATGCGTAAGCGGCGCGCTTCAGTAACGCGTAAGTAGAATAGGCCCTGCGCGGGCAGACGTAACCGGCCGATCATGCCCAGTGTCCTGTATACGAAGAAATCTTTGTCGGCCGTTTATTGCAACTGCATTTGTTGCAGCAGCTGTTCGATTGGTCAAGCATTCCACGACTGCTGCGAATGTCAGCACTCTAATTACCACAGGCCAGAGAACTCGCGAAAGCAAGTGGGCTCGCCCTATTAACGTTCCCTTTGGTCAAATAATTTTGCACCGTCGATCCACGGAACGTCGACACGCGTCGTCCAGCAACAAAATCGGCAACGAAAAGGAAGGAAGGGAGGGCAGGGAACAGGTATAGCGCAAAAAGGAATCGAAGCTACGGAGTAACATTGTGCTGCGTACAATGGCTGTTTACTGTCTCCACTCCGCGGCCTACAATGGTCGCTCGTTCCGCCGTCAGTTTTTGTCGATTGTCGTCCGTCGTGTATATAGCATGTAGATAAAGATAGCTTAGGGGTGTGGGGCCCAGGCTGTCCGGGGTAGAGCTTCCGCATAATTTATCAGGTTTGTTTAATCGATCGACGGAAAGGAACAGCTTGTACGATGCATCCCTTATTTTTCATCGAGCCCCTTCGATCTTTGTCGCGATTCAATTCGTTTATATATTAATAACCTGTATCTCGTATTTTTACTTTGTTAAACAATGAAGATACTGTATGGAATAGAGTGAAACAGTTCCAGTACCAGATTTGACAAATAAGAACTCAGTGTAAGAAAATTTTGTGCACATGTAATCTGTATTATTATTATTGTCATTATGACTGTTGTTGTTATTATCATTGTTTTGGCTGAAGGCGAAGATTGTATTATTAAAAAGGACATCTTGTTTCCCCAAACGCGATCGTTTTCAAACGAAGTCTCCATAAATTGAATATCTCGTTTTCTCTACGAGCAAGGGTTCACGGGTAAATTAATAATGCTTATCAATAATGTATGTACGCGTTTGCCTCGTTGCACATTATCGAGGCGAGACGGGACACGGTTTATTACTGTATCAAATCTTTCGTTTGCATTTTCCGGTCTCTCACAGCGAACCCGATTTTCGAGCCCGGGAATATGTATTCCCCTCGTTCCTTTTCGCTGAGGCATCGTCAAGGTAACAGCACGGTTTCCTGCTCAGTGATCGCCGACAAAAGTGCACGTCGAGAGAACCCCTTTTCGACAACGATCCGGTAAACGACGAATCGGCTTTCTCGACAATGCGGTTGTCACGGGTTTCATGGGATTAACATTTGTTAATATCGCGCGATTTTTCAGCGAAGAAAAAAGGAGAGAAAGGAAAGAAAATGGGAAAGAGGGGAAAAATGCTATACTACCGTCTGTTCCATAGAAATCCCCTTTCCCCGTCGATACCTTCGACGCGTTGTAAATGGTGCTTGTAAGAAATATAAATGGCAACAAGATCTGCATTAACGGAAGCTGCTTTATGACTCGGACGTCGAGAATAATAACAGTGCCCCTTGCTTGACGTAATCAAATTAAAAATGAAGGGAGAACATTTCGAATGGATGGTAAATATTAGTTGAATTACATTCCCAATGTGGATATAGTAATTATTATTATTACGATTTATTAGCGTAACTTTTTTCCAGAACACTTGTCATATATTTCGAATCTATTACATTATGTTACTTGCGCAATGCGTTACAGAGCATTGCAAAATTTTATCGCGCACTGATAAAGGAAGGAAATGCCAGAAATCATGCATGAAACAATATCGTGCACGGCACACCGGTTTAGGGATTCAATTCGAGTGGCGTACAACCCCGTTAGAATTAGCCGGAACAATGCGTAATCCAGATTGAGAATCATGAATCGCATTCTGGATGGACTATTCGTTTTCAACAGGGGGAATCTGTATAAAGATGTTGTATCCGCATTCTTCACGGCTGCTCCGTGTAATTTATATCGCGATTGTAGCACGGACAACGAACAGATTGTATGGGTACAGTCACGTGCACGTGTCTAATGTCCCTATTCCGACCCATATGTTTAATATGCGTATTCCGATTAGCGTGCACGTGTAATATGGGCGCAGCGTGTCGCTTTGCGTGGGTGCGGATTGTAATCACCTGAATACCTGTTCTATCGGAGGATCTCGGTCCAGTGGGCGCATCTGGCTCACGATACGTACCTACGCCCAGCATCTTTTCTTTTTTTTTTTTAATTTCTCACTTTCTTCTCTCAATCAGCTGAATAGCGCGGAAATTTGGTTAAATCGCTAAACAAACGAACATATTGAATTTGTAAGATTAAGTTATTTAAATTCTAAATTTAATACGCCATGCATAAAATTGTATTTAAATATTAATTTTTGAAACAACCATGATATATATTTCTTGTTTTATACTTTTGGTTTTGCTACTTCAATCGGGGATCATTTTGAATAGAAGACAATTTTATTTACACGTTGCAATTGTCTCTGACAAAAAAAATGTGTGCTCTTTCTTTAATATACATTGGTAGCCCTTACATTTCGGAGAAGTTTAAATTAAAACTTTATCTTGGAACTTTATATACCGCAAGTATCTAAAATCTGTTCGGCTAAATTATCAATGAGTCTATGTAACACCATCGGATCCTATTTAACGGAACGTATCTTACACATGTCGCGTTAATAAACACATTTCATGCTCTAAACCCTCAGAATAGAAAGGGATGAAGTTAGGAATGTTTTACAAGATCCTCGTTCCCATTGCGAGACCCGGCCCTTTAATTCGATTGATAATAAATGTTTGCGTTTTAGATGCACCCGAATGTGCCGGATGTGTGGCATGTGGCAAGGCCGGTATTTGTTCAGGCACGAATGGCAAACACGAGGCCCCTGTCCCCCAGTTCTTGTCGCGCATATTCGTCCATATTGTATTTTTGTACGCTGTATAGTGACGCAAGAGAATCGTATGTTTTAAAGGGTAGCGGAACCAAAACGGTGACATATTTCCTCCGCCACGAAGTGTTGTCCTCGAGGGCCTATCATGAATGTCATTCGAATGGAGGGTGTGAAGTGTACGGTGATTAAATTTACTTTTCGAATAGGTTGCAGTGATTTAATGTGGCTGCACTGAGTGCCGAATAAATGCTAAAGGAAATTGAATATTCCTCAAATATTCCATACACGAAAAGTAACAGTATAAACTAGTGCAAAGAATAGCTATACAAATTTTGCACAAAATTGCGCAAAGTTCATGTGAAATTCTCACTCTTAATGGCTTGTATATTCGAGCACGGTAGTCACACCTGGATAGACAGGTGTAGAAGGATGTAGAGCACCCTCGAGCCTGGGGGGTTGGAACTCACATAAACTCGACGAAATGTACTCGCTCATTTCCATACATGCCAGCACCACACCCTCCTCCATATAATCCACGCTTTGGAACGCGTTCCTTGTAACTTGTGCAAGACGAGACGACACCTCTAGACACTCGTGGAATCCCCCAGGATCTGTCCAGGAACAAGCAGAATCACCGCGAAGTCAATAAAAGCCTTCAGAAGCATCGGATGAAGTCTCTGTTCGAACGTAACGGAACGTGGAACTGTGTCTTCCGTTTTGCGTTACCTGTTTACGCTCGAAGCACATCCGGTTGCTCGAGGGTTGTCGTCGCATTGGCCTTCGATGATCGTTGGTGTCGCCGTGGGTTTGGAACACCCATTCGAACCCAAAGGGGGGTTTATTCGAAAGCAGTGGACCGTTTCCAGTTTTACCTTCAGATTCGACACTGTCTCGCTGTTTGGTATTTGCGATCGCCAACAGCCTCGGGCTGACATTACCGTCGTTCGAATTGCAAATCGACTGGCATGCTTGGCGCGCCATGGGAACTTCAGTTCTTTCATAGAACCTTCGCCTCGTTGAGATTTATACAATTCGACGCTAATTGTTCACGAAATATTTCTTGCATTGGCAGGCGTGCAGCGTGGCGCAGTTCAAGAGTTATTAATATTACATTGACGTGCATGAAATAGAACATTCTCGTAATGACGAGCTAACGGGGAGGAAAATATGTTCGGAGTAAAGTACATTTTCGTTGATGGCGATCGAAAGCGTGCTCCGCAACGGAGCTCTTCGGTTAATCATCTTTGCCTCAAACCACCGCAGGAAAGAATAGCAATTCCGATTTGCACGTCTTTGCGACGTACCGCTAACGAGCTCGATGCCGGAAAACAGTGAACCGCAACCAACAAGGAACAAAAAGAAGTTTACATGGCCCATTACATCGTCATAATCAGACGGCAGACGGTGAAAATGAAACTCTTGCGTCGCATCAACGCACGAAACGACGGATTAAACTCGTCCGTTTTTCCTCACTTCGCCGCGGGATTCGTTCGAGCGTCGGGTGGCAACAAAGTGTAACGTGGGATTGGCTACACATCTGTGCCGATTCCGTTTCGCGAAACTGAAGCACAACGAAAGACAAGGAGCGAGAGGGCGAGGGCGAAGGGCACGGAAAAGCGGGACACACGCTTTCTGTTCAGTGAAATTAGAAGTGCACCCGGTCCTCATCTGAAAGCAAATAGCACTCGAGCCACGCTCCTTTTCAGGAACAATGGAAATGTTAAGCTAACAGCGACCGGCAATTGACACAAGTGCCGCCCGCGACTCGCTCTCTTTATCCGTGGAAAAACTTTTTCCAGTGCCTGTGTGTTTTTTTTTCTTCTTCCCCTCCCTCGCCCCTTCACTCTTCTTTTTTTTTCCTTTTTTTTGTCCTAGCCGCCCACTCTTCATTTTCCTACTGCTCTTCCCTCCACCGCTCCTCTTCCTCCATCGCTGACCCCCCATCCCTCCCTCCCGCCCCTTCAACTTTGACAACCCTCTTTCACCTGCAGTCAAGTCTTGCGTTTCCCTCTCTTCGTCCACAGTTGGTTCGTTCGTTCGTTCGTGCTTCTCTCCAGCTTGAATTCTTTTTGTCTTTTTGTCTCCCCCTTTTCTTCTCTCTCCATTCACCCTTTGTCTCTACGGCTTTCTCGTTCTGTTCCCGGCGTTCCCTGTATCCCTCTGCATCCCCCCCCCCACCTACACACCGTCCCGCTACGTTTCCCTTGTTCCCGCTTCTTTTTTTTTTCTGTCTGTGCACGCCCGTGCGTGGACGCGAGTTCGATGCACTTTGCGCGCGAACCACTCTCCCGCAAGCTGTTGTTATCACAGGTGTGTGCTCGGAACGGCATCCCTTCCGGCCGCGGATGGACGCGGGCGATGTCTTTGACCCGACCGCGATATCGGTACCAGAGGTGAATGATGAAACTGTTCTATTCTGGAAGAAAAGGGGCTGGCGGGTCGCGGAGAAACGAGGCCGCTCAGGTGTTTGTTAACGCTTCGTTCGATAATATTTGTCTCGGCGAATTGGGCAACGATGTGTGCCGATAGCAAAAGTGGGAGTTAAACGACTGGACGGAAACTTCGAGTTTCAAGTTCGTCGAGCGTCGTATGTCGGGTTGTAACTTTCGCAATGTTATTTCCAGTGCAGAGTTTGTTACCATTGTCGTTACCTTTATCGTTAACGCGTTCATGGAAAAGGTTTACTTCGTCGAAGGACGAGGCCTATCCCCCGTCAGTCCTAGCCGTTAAAAGTTATTTAATTTACAACCAGCGGAAAATAATAGCTGCTGCGCCCTATTCAGTCGTAATATTCGTTAGAAAAGTAATAACGTTGAATCAAATCGAACTTCTAGGAGAATCAAGAAAACTGCTCGCGACAAAGGGACGCTCTTATCTCTTAGCTTTCTTTCCGCTTTACGAATCACGTGCTCGCGACGTTCCGTTACCATTTGAAGATCAAAGGGCTGCAGTCGATTTAATCTCGTAACACCGTTCACGCCTCGACGTCACAGTTGTATCTTATGGCAGCGTGCACTTCCGGTTCGAACCTGGCGCGCCTTTGTCGCGAAAAACTCGCAAGAAGCTGAAACGTCGTTAAAAAACTCGGACCCAGTGTCTTTCTCCAACTGAGAAGATTCTTTCTTACCAACCTTTTCTACCCTTCCTCGATTCTTCGCCGCTCCCTTCCACTTCCCGCTTCGCAGTTCCCTTCCGTTGTCTTCACGGCGGACCCTTTATCTCGAAGGGCCTCTTCTTGATCGCTTTCTTGCGCCAGATTGCTTCACGTATTGACCGAATGTGCCGCCCGCGTGTTGTTACTTTCGACTGTTGTTCTGCGCTGCCATTGTGCCGCGGCAAATTGGGGATGCGATTGCTGGAAACTTAGTTAACCGGGGATAAGAAAGTTCAATCATTTCCAGTTTGGATCGTGAGCATCGAATATAGTAAATATCAAATAAAAATTACAATTAAAATAGCAAATAATTCCGTTAAACTAAGATCGTCTCGAACGAGAAATTGTTTAAAGCGGCTGTTGTGTCGCACGCTGACACCCGGCCAAGAAATAATTAGCATTCCTCCAACGACTCGTCGCGCACTTTCGTCTTTCCCTTTCAAGATCGTCAAACCGCCCTAAAACATTCCCCCACCCGAGCTAGATACCTTCGACCACAATGGCCAGCTCGTATGACAGGCGAGGGACGACACTTTAAATTTAATTTAAACGCGTTATTGTGCCGTCGCCGATACCGTCGACATCTCGGTCGTGTCGTCCCTCCGCGAAATGCACCAGTTTCGAGCCCCTTCTCGCCCTTTGTCGTTCTCATAATACATCGCGCAAAGCCCCCCCGTCCCTGTTCTTCTTTTTCACCTCTGCTTCTGGCTCGCGGAAGCGTCGACGAATCTCAGCTTCTGTTTGCCTTCGCGCCGAGGAGAGGAGTTTCGGTGTCGCGAGTCGACACGATTCTGTTACATAAATATTGGCTCGATTTCGGAGTACACACCTTTTACCGGCCCTCTTTTCTGCGCGAACGGGCCCGGGGATTTTCCAACAGCCACGATGGATCCGTTAAGGGCTGTTTAATGTCGCCAGGGTAATTCGAAATCGACGGCAGACGCCACGGACCGATCCGGGGATTGATTCTTATTTTAACGCGGGCGGCGGAGAGTCCCCAGAGGGTGGCGGTGGAGATTGGAAAAGAATTTGAGATGAATCGTGAATGGGACTGCATTGTATTTTAAGGCACGGCGATACTGGATGAGCGTTTGAATTATGTAGATATTTCTGAATCACTAAGCTATCGTTGCTTTACTAAATTCAATTTGCTTTCCTTTCTTTCTCGTATACTTTGCTGCTGCACACCTGCATGGTTTGCACGAAATGATCGTATTAGGGAATATAGAAACGTTCGAACGATTTATCAAATATTTTGTCCATTCTTGAATTTCTGCGTTTTCAGTTTTCCCCGTATCATCTCGGCCTAGCTTTTTGTCTTAAAAAAACAGCGAGGTATCTAAATAAAGAATTCGTTCGGTTGCGACCTCCTAAAATTAACGTATCGTACGTATATACATATATCGCGTCACACATTTCTTCATTTCCAACCCTGAATGCGACCATCGCCACGAATCTCCTTCTGTCACTTCCGCATCCATTCATTCTTCACCTTTCCAGTTCCGTAGGACGAAACTCTTTCCCTTCGCATTATCACGAGGTTCATGCACGAACCGGGCCCCACGGTGCTCCACAATGCGGCTCTATATTTATGACAGAGGCGAATGGAGATCTCAAGCGTAGCAAACGTCGATCCTACGGTAGGAGGGCATGATCGAAAGCGCATAAAGGGCCAAGAAAAAAGAAAATGGCAAAAGGAGAGAAAGGAGAAAACTCGTAAATCGCGAACAGACAATAGATCGAACGTGTCGTTGCACTGTCTCGTGAGCGACCGCCTGGCCCATTTTCACCCCGTTTCCTACAAGACTACGGACATCTTTACGACGTGAATTTATAACCATCAATTGTCTATACCGACATGCTGCCCCCCTTTCTCGAGAGTCTCGAAGGTCTGGCAGGATTGTTCAATCTGGATCGATCACAGCTAGCGGAAACGCCCCGTGCGTCACGGCCGATTTATAGATCAAGCGGAAAAGGGGTTCGGGAATCTAACGAGAATCGTATGCACGGTTTATTACCATATTATTGAATCGCATTAAAGCGTTTCGTACGCGTGTTCGTGATGGGTACTGAATGGGGATGCGCAACATCTGCTTTGGAGGATGCTGCTATTGCGTTCAACGTCGATCCCGATGTTGGTAGGATTATATACTTTTACGTTGTACATTGTGTATACACAGATGTTGTGGATAATGGCCGACAATAATGAAGATTCCGCTGATCAAGTGGCAAATTTCGAAGTTTTCAAACTGGTAAGCTCGGGTTTAAAGGGTTATCAATGTCTCTGTTTCGCGTAAAATGCCCCTTAACTGGAATTAGGGGAAGTCAACGACAATCGCGCAGTAAATCCTCATTAAGCCCGTAATAATTTCCAGAAACTCTGTTCTCCGCGTTCTCCTGATCGCTTGAAGCCAACGCGTTTCTTAGGAACAATCGCACCAATCACCGCGTTCTCCGCCACCACCCTTCCTTGTCGCAAGGCATTACCCGTTCGCTTTTGTCGCCCTCCTAACAATATTTCTCGGGTAATCGCAACCGCGATTCACTTATGGTTGCCTTTACCTCCTCATAATCAGCCATCAGACAAATCACAGTCCCAGAATCTCCCTCATTTCTCTTCCACTTTTTTCTTTTCCCCTTCGCTGCCGCCACGGAGTTATTTGTTCCTTTATTTTATTATAAATTTCCACCGAAACAGATCTCCGTTTCGCAGTTTCTACTGTCTATATTAGACCAACGAAGGAATCCACTAGCTTATACAAAACATTATTTTCCACTCACGGAGTTGTTCGAATTTTAATAATGCTTAAAGTACAATTCTTCAAGTTCTTCGAGCTTTTCTTGCACAATTGCGTGCGTGATACAATTTCCCCATAATGCAACTTATTACTCGAACCGTATCAATTACAAGACTCTTTCACGTTATTTTCGAAACCGGTTTCACCGCTGTCCTATTCACTTCGCTATCGCAAACACGGTCAAACGTGCCACGAAGGCGAACCGACGACGTTGTTCACGTAACGAGATTATCGCCCGAAGTGGCTGTTTCTCGCACTGGCCAGCATTCATCCGTAATATTGCCCATAATATACTTCCACCCTCTTAAGCGGCCACGGTTAAGGCTACAAAGCGGCTTACCCGCGGCTTTGCCTTTCAGCCTGGAATCTCGAGAGCGCCTACATTCCGGGGATAACGTGCACCGCTCCACTTTTGAAAGGGTCCACTCGCGTGCTCGGGTCAGTGTTTGGTGCGCGGTCGCTAATCGAGAGGCGGCCTTTCAAGGTATTCGTATCGCCGATATGCCTCGCGCGGGAGGGAAAAACCGAGGGCAGAGAGAGGTGTCCCCGGTGAGAAACGGCGTCGACGGTGTTGTAACTCGAAAATAATTTTTCGGCCTTTATTTCGCTTGTTTCGTTGCATCGAACGATGTTGCCGAAGGAGACGGAGGCAAGAGGTTGCGTGGTTTGAATCTAGGGGATACGCGCGTGCAGGCGTGAATTATATTATTATCTAAGATTATTGGTAATCGAAATATATTAGTCGGCAAAATCACCTTTCCTTTTCGTAGTATCATTTTATGCGAACTTTTGTATGCTGTCCGTTAGTTAAATTATACATTTAAAATGTTTCCACTGGCAACCATTGTCCACTTAGACTTTGATTCATATCCATTGATATAAATGTGATGTAAATTCTTGTAGCCGATGTCGAGAGAAAAACTTGCGCGTACTTAATAGAACAGGTGCGTATATTGACAATTTATTAGCCCTCGGATGCGTTTTAGTTGGTAATACAGCAGGGATGAGCCACCTTTGCAGCGTAAGTTATATACGATGGCTTAGGCTCTACGACATCAGATGATAATTCAGCGTGCATCAGGGTATCCTACGTTATTGCCTCGAGTAAATAAGCTGCTAATCTTGGATAATCTGTCTAGACAACTATAAGGAACTTCCGAGCCATTCTCAAAGCTACACGATCACCTCGTTTGACGCCCCCTGTAATTCCATTCTACATTTCTTAATGTTAACAATGCACGATAAAGCGCCATTGTCGCGGCAGGGAAAAATGTCCACTCGTGTTTCGCCGAGGTATTTTAATGGGCGCAAGAGGAAAACCAACAAAACCGTCCGAAAAAATCAACAGTGCAAAGGGTAACGAAAACTCTCGAACGCCTCTCAGGTGCAATTAAAGGGAGCACGAAATAAAATCCTCCTTTTCCACGGAACATGGCTCCCATTAGAAACACACGAACGATCAGGGCACAATGCGCCGAAAGACCAGGGGTTGTAACCCCGTAAGTGGCTGTTCACAACGTGCTTCGCGGTGGCCAAGGAGTTCACCCTCCTACGGGGCACGGGGGCTGGCTTCGAATTCGCGAAAAATCGTCCACCGTGTCTAAAAGCCACCCCCTTCACGATCCACGCGTATCTCGGCAGTCGGGTCTCGAAAAACGGGGTGGCGCGTGCTCCCATCGTCCCGTAATGTGTATATTATGTTAACAAATAAGTGGTCGCGGTAATAAAAGCTGGGAGGGGTTGCTTTCACCCTTCACCGTTGGTAATGTATGCGCGGGACGTCTTGAACAATATTCCAGCGACTCTCTGGCTGATATATAATGCCCCGTATAAATAATAACGTCTTTACTCGCCACCCTCTGCATCCCTCGTCCCAGATTTTCCACCCCGTACCGCCGATCTCTATCTTCGTCGGTCTAGCTGGCGTTCTCTTTGTCCGCGACACGAAACGAGAGGAAAGGGTGGTTAGGAGAATGAAGAAAGAGGAGGCAGACAGGGACAGGAGTTTGACAGTGGGGTTGGTGGGGGTTGGGGGAGGTGTACACGGGACTGAAATATGTACAAACTTGCGGGTTCTTGTTATGAGCGATGATAAATTACTCCGTTGGAAGAAAAGAGAGGCGGCGAAAGGGAGAGAGACGGGGGTTACGGGACCGCATGGCGAAGAAGGAGACAGAGCGATGAAGATGGGCTGAAGCAGGGAGAAAGATGGAAAAATGTGACCGACGAGGGTGGCCGGGGGACGGTTCTATTATAAGTACACGGATATAGCTGTTCCAGAGGAGAAGAATGGACTATGCCGCGTGTTTCGGTAATTTTTCATGGACAATGCGTGGCTTCGGGACGACCCATATGCGGTGATTTTATGCAGATCGAGAATACCGTGGATAAGAGTACAATAAACGTGGAGCGAATAGCTTTTGTGGAGAGTTGTCGATTGAATTGGTTATTGGGGAAACAAGTATAATGCTTCTATTTGGGATCTTATTGACATTCTTTGACGTATACTGAAGGACTGGAATATAAAGAGGACCTCGTTCGATATTTGTCATCAACCTTTTAAGCATTCGTTTAATGATAACCAATAGATAGCTCGACCTACATGTTAAAATATTTTCAATATCAATGAATTCGTCAGTAATAAAAAAAATAGAATTCACCGTTCGATCACACCGCTAATTAACTTGAAATAGCAGTCCGGTTTACGATAAATTAATCTAAACAATGATCAATACAGTCTTATGACTACTAACACCAAGTCCCTCGCATTTGCGTATTCACAATTGATGATATTGCAAATAGTTCCGCACGGTACAAACAAGGAATAGCCAAAGGAGAAATTAGTTATCGAAGCAAATCAACGACGATGCAATAATGTTGCAGCACGCGAGGCCGCGGTAATACGTAATTACCAGCGGTAATAAGCGTGCATTATGCTCGCCCACGTTAATCAGGTTTCGTCTATGGTCGAAGTCGAAGCCGCCTCGGATGATTAGATCGATTCAAGGATAAATCGATTCAGTGATTCTTTGATCAGCACCTGGCTGCCAGGAGTGCGCCGAATTCTTCATTAAGCCGGCTTTCCATCGCGTCATCTTCTCTTCATCCTCTCCTCGCGATCGGTTCTGCACGGTCATCCTGCGCGTCCGTCGCCGTTGCTTTTCTATTCGCTCGAGCCAGTCGCGTCTTAAATCATATTCTCGTGTCTCCCGCGACACGCTTGGTCGGATCCAATCAGAAATCCGTGAGAAAGAATGCTGGGCCGCCGGAGGGTGGCTTGGATGTTAAGGGCAATTGTTCGTAGAAGATTAGCGGGGAATAGTGGTTAGATCGATTGATTCAATTGTGCTACGGGTGTGTACATTGAAATAGCGCGCGCCTCTCGCGCTCGGGATAAATAGATTGATGCTCGAAGTCGGAAGAATTTGAATTAATGAAGAGCCGCGGAGAATGCAGTATTTGATTTCTCGATTATTAAAACGTAATCGCGAATAATGGAAGATGTATTTGTAACAGTGCACGATTAATCACTGTCGAAAATCGACGACGGTAGTTCTCAACGACGATTGAAGCGGGGATAAAAGTTACAAGAAAAGGAGATACAACGATTGGTTGGACGGATCAACCGAATATACGCAACGAGCGGAAATATTTTCCTGGGTGCATCGTTATTAATCATCCGGCCGGATAATGCGATCAATTATCCCGAAATAGCGATTGCTCGTTTACGAAAACTACCCCGTCGAATACGACAACTGTGTTCGTACAATGTTTATGCAATGGTTTCGTCGCGACAGAATCGAGGATCGGTGTTGGGATTCGCTCGCTCGTTTTTGTTCCCCCCCTCCGTTCGATTTCTTCCTGTCGCCGAAACTCTGCGCTAATTCGCCAGGGATTCCGGCGCATGATTATTCCGACGACACCGGTTTCGGTTCACGATTGGATGGCCCCTGACCTCGGAGGAATTCCCGACGGAAGAACGGCGTCGGGCGCGGAAAAATCGCAGGGAACGATTGAATGAGACCTCTCCTCCCCGGGCTGAGGATTCATTCTGGCCGGGCGCATATGTGAAACGGGGCTGCGGATCATAATGGCAAAGTAGCGGATTCGCGAGCGCAAATGCCAAGCGACGAATATGATGCGAAGACAAACAAAAAATGCTGCACATTTCTATTGATGCACGGTGTATGGATTGTGTACACGCGTATTTCTTCCATTCTCCCTTCGCGCGAGCTCGTCGCGCCAGGTATTCATGGTGAAACCGTGAACGGGGCAATAGCGTAATTGAAGGTTACCGTTAAGCCGCGAATATTTCGTTTCGAGTTAGAACTACCTTGACAGTTGCGAACTTATTGACAGCTGGAGCGAAATTGAAAATTCGAATTATTGGGAATTATTTTAGGCAAATCCAGAACAATGACTTGAATGTTACGATACCTTAAAGGGGTTCTAGTAATTGTAACGGCGATAGGGAGTATTGCGATTTTTCGTCCGGCGTGCGATAATTAATCTTTTTCGTTGAAGTTCTGTTTGAACGTTCCGATGATAAATAAGGGAAGAATTTTTTTTAAGGGTAATATATATTGTGCGATGTGTGAACAGGATGGATAAATATCCCCTAAAGCCAAGACAAGGGCCGATCAACCGTGAGTATCGATTTGTATCGATACCCAAACGACCCCCTCGCGTCTAGCCAGGTATTAACAATGGCCCGGGCTAATGACTACCGGAGACAAGGGGTGACATCGTCCGAAACTCCCCATCTGTTTCAGCCACTAAATCTTCCCATGGTCATACGTGCGCGTCCTAATCGATTATGGGCTTCTGTTTATGAGGTAAGTGCCGGGAGTAAGAGTGGAATCGTCCCCCCCGTGATACCGTGCTCAGTCGCTTCCTATTTCCGGCGGAAACGTGCTGGCATACAAGGGTTGAAATTGACACTGCCGACTTTCGCGTGATTCTTCATCGAAAATCCTTCACCATCCGGCGTATCTATATATTCGTTAAGATTATTGAAAAATTATGACCACTATGAAAATTAGGCGAATGGACCAATTACTGAATACCTTTCTTTGCGCGAATAAAAAGTGAACGAAGCAAAAGTCCTCTCCCAATATCCACGAAGCTTCGCCGAGCATTACGCCAATATCCAGCGATACGCCTCAAACCGTGACAGAACTCAGCCAACGATCAACAGAAAACAACCGCTGCTTCCGCATCCAGTACGACAGAAGGAACGCGGAGGGACAGGGCCTGTGTCTTGATCCATTGGACAACGACGGTCGTAATAAGAATAGATGGCTTCCCTCGATCTCTGAATGGCCGACTATTAGCAACGGGCCGTACCAGCGACAATAAGGCCCGACAAACTGATAAATTATACCACGGGCGTATCCGCCGGTGCGCCGACCACAGGTAAATAGAATTAATCACCCTATAGAGGCGACGCGACGCGGCCTACGAGCGCGAGCCCGCGCAAGCTACCAGCCAATATAACAACGTGACTACACAATTTCAACAGGGACAAGGACTCTTTCGTTTCCCCCTTGACGCTTCCTTTCGTCTTGATGCTCGAAAATGGCCACGGGGTGCGAGATATATAAAAGATACGAATCGGCTCGACGGTGACGCGAAATCACGCGCGGGGGCGCGGTCGCGATGTAATTTCGTCGCGAACGATTACGCGGCCGTCGCGTTGTTCTTTCCACGCTGGAATTCCCGAATAATGGACGCTCGAATCCCTTGCGAGGGGTTAATTGGCGGAATGACGAGGCGTTCGAGCGCTCGAAAAGCCAGGATTTACTTACCCGGGGCTGCGGCACACGGGCAGACAGCGATTGGATTTTACGGGAGGATTCCGGATCGACTCGTTGACGGTTGGAATGATTGTACGACGTGTTGTTAGCGAGGATTTCGCTGCGGCCGAGTGAATGCGTGCGCTTGCACGTTTAAGGTGTTGGTTGTGGATGTTTCAAGAATTGTTTGGGTTACACGGGTAACGTGTGCACCGTCAGTGGGCGCCAAACAAAAGCGTTGGGCGTGAAATACGTACTTGCTAGCACGCGTGTACGTTCACGTGGTTCGTAGCGTGTTGCTTTCGAAATGGGAATGTCTGAGAGAGGCAGGACATATAATTTTCTCGTTAAATAGGATGTTTTGTGAAAGGGAACATTAATTCTAAGCGACATATTTTACTTGCCGATATCATTTCGACAAACATTCACGAGTTACAATGCTATATTATGCAACCGTTATTCGGAATAATATAATTGAACGTTCGACACTTTACCGTACTTTGTTTCGTCCTCTCTCAAAGTTAACGTCGACGTTCGGCATTTCCCTGCAACCTTGCACCACTTCATTTGAAACATAAAACTTACGATAGACTGCCCTGCTCTCTATTCAGTCAAATGATACGAATAATTTTCCATTCAAATCTTAATCTTTTAAAACTCTATTATTAAACTACAGTGGTGTAACTTCTATTAGACACGAATTTCGTATAATAGAACCCTCGAAACCATGAACGTTTCGGAACACCTTTGTACGGGGCACATAAAAGACAGAACCGTGGAGAACAATTTATTAACTATTGTGGGAACAATGTCAATTTGTTGAGGCCCCAGTGTCTCCCTTTGTGCCCCTTCACAATTGCGTCTTTTCACCATTCATCGTGGACCACGAAATAAAAGGGAAGGAGAGGAGGTAATTCACGGTCATTCTGACTGCATTGGCCCGGTATCGATCACCTTCGATTCGATTTTATGCGATTAGCCACGGTGGATGGCCCGTTCGTAACGCAGGCACAATGACACGTCCCTTTTACCGGTGCTTCACCGAAGCTTTTGGATTCATGACACTTTTTTCCCTTCACTACGCTCTTCGATCAAAGTTCGAGGTGCATCACAGAGGGGATGATGATGATGGAAAAACGCACGTTGCAACTGAAGGGGAGGTTCGATCCTTTCATGCTTCTCTTTCTTTCCTTATTCTCTCTTTTTTTTTATACTTCTAAAGCCGGGTACAATTTGGAGGTAGCCGAAAATAAAGTGAGTCGGGGCTACATATTTACCTGTTCCTGCTTCTTGCGTGCTCGATTCGATACGCGGAGAATTATGTTCCCGAAATTCCCTCGAGTGCCAGACACTTTTCGACATTTCGAGCGGTTCAAAAAAAATCCAAACAGGTTGTCGCGGTCGATCCATCATTTCGAGCTCGAGGAACATCTAGCTCTTCTATAACAATCACGAAGAACCTGAATGATTCTTCGGCAAAGAATTACTCAATCGTTCAACGAAATATAAAAATTTCTTCCGCGTACGAAATTCCATCCAACAGGCATCTCGTTGCTCTCGAACGAATTAAAATTCCACCTCCGCTTCAATTCGCCCCAATCGCAGACCCGTTTCTGCACGCACCCCTTCCATTCATACGCGACATATATCGCGCAACAATCGTCCATTGCCGTCAGCCACATATTCATGCGGCGACGTGTTTAATAAACTCAGTCACTGCCATCCGAACGCGGCAAGAGCTTCGATCACCGTGGACGATCCGCGTGACGCAGATCCTTTTCAAGATTCCCTCGGGTTTCCGATCGGTTGGCTCTCTCGAAAGGGAGGGAACGTCCAACATGGCGGCAGAGAGAACCACGAAGAAAGAGGCGAGCCGTATACGCGAGACAGGGCACAGTTGCTAATCCGTAGCTTGTAACTCGAACATTATGGATATCGTTGTTTGTACAGCCGCCTGCTAGCTGCCGCGAGATGCGGCAAGGAAACGGGAGAGAAAGAGGGAACGGAGGGATGGAGGAAGAGGGACGAGAGCACAGCGATCGATGCATTTATGCATGACGCGAGCGCGGATCAAGCAATAATATTTTCATTCTCCTTTCGCCTTTCGCGGGCGCACACCCGTGCCAAGAGGCGAGAGCGCGACAAACGTGGCTGAAACGGCGACGTGTACAAATAGAAAGTAAACCTACCTGGCACGGTAGACGGGGTGCACGGTGTTTTCTAGCTGCAGGTTCGGGAATCGAATGGGTTTGATGGGGTACGGTGCTGGGGCGAGGAGGAGGAACGCGAGAAGTGTGTTCCTTTGGCGCGGGAAGCGCATACGTGAGCAGATTTAAAAGGATTGGATGCCCGAGGGAATTGTGTATACATGCGTGTAAGCCTGCCGCGGAGACGTGTGTAACAGTTTGGCAAAGATAAGTCAGAGCGGTGAATGATGGCTTGTGAATCCATTTCCTCGGTTAGTTTAAGGGAAACTAATTGGCCGACACGTTTATATCGAGTATGCTCGAATTATAGTTTCTCCTGACAAAGCCGTACCGGACCAACTAATCGAAACTTCAATTAGAAAACAGAGACGTCGTGCGTAGCAAATGACGCTCGAGCCGGTTCGTTCCTCCATTTCTTCGTTCCCCCTCGTAACTAGACGGGAAATCAAGGTATAATCGTAAATATCAAGAAAGGATACACAAAATCGCCGCAAAAACGAGCAACACAGATACAAAAAGCCGCGGTCCCCCTTTGTACGCCCCACGGCCGCCGTACCCTTCCCAGACAAACCTGAAGCGAAAGCTCCGCCAATCGATGAAGAATTACCCAAAGCATTCCCAGCGGGGACCACAAACATCCATGCACACCGTGGACACGGGGAACCTTTCCGAATATCCGAATAAAGAAACTCCCGGAGCAAACTCGAGTCGAGGCACCAAACCGGCCGGAAATCAGCGCCGCTGAAAGGCGGCAATAAACTTTGCCATTCTAATTCCACAATCGATACCGTCAACAGAAACGGAAGAACGACGGCTACGTATCGGTCCAGCGGCGGAACTCGGTCCCAAACGAACCGGCCGATAAGGCGCGGAGGCAGAAATAAAGAGGGAATCAACCGCGGGGCGGCGGTGCGAAGGGAGAAGGAAGGTCTCGCAGGGGCACAGGAGAAAGAGAGAAAGATCGTGGGACGGGTGGATATATTAACAGGGATGCGGGCGGAGAAATGAAGAAAGAAAATAGCAGGTCGAGCCCAGGAGCATCCTCGGCCGAAGACAAAGGGGGAGCAGAGAATTAAAAGTATCGTGGACAAAGCCGCGGGACAAGACGCGGGAGCTCATTTGGTGTCTCCCGGTGAATGGGCGTTCATTATGATGCCTCCCGGACTAACAATCGGGTTCATTTTGTCTCTCCTGCTCGTGGCAACAATGCTGCCCCGGCCGGAGGAGGTGAAGGTTACCGAGAAGAGGGACCGGGATAGAGTGGGACGCGGCGTTTCCCCGTTGCTGTACCACGGGATCTCTGTCCCTCTTCGCCGATCGCCATCTTGACTCCGCCGCGATGTTCTTTTGTCGAGTTCCCTGGAAGCAGCCCCGGGAGAGAAAAAGAGGAACGGCCTCGTCGACGGGAAGGGAGGAGATCGGCGGCGACTGGGAAGAGAGAGCCGGGCCGGGCATGGACGCCGGAGGAATCGGAAGACGGGTACGGAGAAATGGAAACGAGGAAGGAGACCACTGACGGATACGGAAGGAAACGACGGGAAAAATGGACGGGGACGGCCGGCGAAAGTGTAGGGGAGGGAAAGTTGCGCGGAGTAAAAATCCACCGGCGAGTCGGGAGACGGTATCGCGGGGCGAAAAATTCGAGCGGACGGGAAGTTGAGGGATTGCGAAGTTGGCGAACGGTCTGGTAGCGTGAGTTTCGATGTCGTTGTTCCAATAATAAGGTAGAATTACTCGATACGGGACGGGGGTGAGCGAGGCAAAGTTGTGTAACACAAAGGATGGCGCCTGAAAGGATATTTCTCGTTAATGTCGTAACCATCTAGTGGAGCACTTCGCTCTTCTATTCCAGTAATGTTCCGCGATAAAATACTCGATCGGACTTTGGAGTTGGAACGAGACGTAAGATTGCCCCATAGTTTCTGGATGAAAGTATTACTGGGCTGACGATCCGAATTATCGAGCAAATCAATTACGAATGTCTGCCTCGTGATTTCGTAAAAGATGCGCATTATCCTTTGAAAATAATTCTTTCGGTATTAACGAATGAATCTAGTACGTCCACTTTCGCCTATTTGAAGAACGAGAGAGCAAGATGAAAATATTGTCGAATATTGTTTATCGCTTTTACTGTCGAACGAACCAATTGATCACCAAGTAATCACCTTTCTTGTACTCGTTGATGGCGTGCCGTGAGAGACCAGTATGGCGATCACCGACCACGTGCAAGAAGAATCACTTGGCGCGCGTCGTCTCGCCACACTGGGCGGTCGGAATCGGTCACTTTTCTTTTTCGTTTCGCCAGCTCTGCCGTCCAATCGGCGATCTGTCCGAAACTGACCGCCGGAATCGCGTTCCTCAACGACCGAGGGACAAAAACCGACGTTCCAGGGCCGCTCGTTTGGAGCAGAATGGTGGACACAGGACGCGGACGATGGAAAAACGACAGGTACTGCCGCGTCACGTCGGTTTTAATCACGTTCCGCTAATTAAGAGAGAGAATCGGACCCGAATCCTGCGGTTCGTCGGACGAAATAGAACGAAAGCTGGATCATTCTCGTTAGTCTGTCAGATATGGACATTTTTTTGTTCTAAACGCCAACGGCTCTTTCACCGTGTTGCAATCTTTGCGTTAGAAATTTACGAAATTCAAGACGACCGAGTAATTTGAACTACACGCGGGAACGATTAAAAGTGATAGACCAACTTGACTGCAGGCGAAACAATTTACCCGCCCGTATCGAATATCTAAAGCCTCCATTCGGCTCCACGAAATCTTCATAAATTAAAAGATGTCCGTACGCCGGCGAACCTCGAGTCAACACTGTCTACATATCTTCACCACTGACACACTAGAACCACGCTCGCCGGACGTACAATGAACTCCGTCATTCGTAGGTACAAATTGTACATTCCTCGTGACACTGTTTCCACAAAGACGTCAAACATTCGAGTCAACGACACAATGCCGCTCTTAAATATTCCCAAAGCCTATTCCCAAAGCCCCCCCTCGTACAGAGGCAGTCGTGTCGACTATTGCCAGACACAATCTGGCCGGCATTAAAGATTTACGAGCATCTCTGACGGAAAGGGGCCAATGTAAGACAGAGAAAATCCGTCGTTCGACCTTTTCCCCCGCTTAGATGCAACTTTTTTCCCGCATCTGGTGGAGCCGCGTCGCCATTTTTCTCCCTTTTTCGCCCCGCGGATTGTTCAATGGGGCAACAATGCGCGCGGCTGGTCCGCCGGTGGTCAATTTGTTTGAATGGACAACGACACAGGCCAGCGTTCACAATGGCCTCGTCGGCTGTCAGGGGCATAAATCAATTTCGAGAAAACGCTCGAAGGTGGCACGTTGCATTGAGAGAGAACGACGGCGGGCAGCGATTTTCACAATTCACGGCCGCTCCAGTTCTCCTCTCTATTTCTCACCCTTCGTTTCGACACTGGCCCGGAATTAGAGAACGGTAGAAATAGAGGCTCACACCTCAACGCTATCGACCACGATGTGCTGGAGAATTCTTCTCGGCTGGGTCGTGTGAACAACATGTTTTAATCGGAATCGAAATTTCAATTTTACTCCGCGCTTACGTGGCGGGTTGGTTTTCGATAATCGGGGATTGAGAATGTTGCCATGCGGTTACGAATAATGGGGAAAATAAAATTCGCGAATGAAAGACATTATCTGTTTAGTATAAGGGGTCTGAGTGAAGTACGAAAGTAATTTACCGGACCGGAAATTAATGGGGTAACAAAATTGTTTAAATGAAACGGGGGTACTCCGCACGCCTATCCTTCTTCGTCGTGACATTTTGTAAAATATACGAGGATCGCAGATATGCAAATCTTTCGCCCTTGTTGGTTAATCAGACTGAAAGGAAATACACGCTTCGCGGAAAGGTTATACCGTTCCACAACAGAAAGAAAAAAAAGAGAACAGAGAGGAAAAGTGCACGAAACAGCGAGAAAATCGAAACGATTGCACAATCGACGATCCGTATCCCAGGCACGGTTCGAAATCGCTTTTAATTAGCGGCTGAATCACGCCGTGAAATCCCGTGGTCAACGTTGCTCTCGACCGTGCGGGCGAAAAAATATTTTCAGAGCAATCTGCTACGTTTTATATCGGTTGAATTATCCGCGTTTTTTGAATCGCCGCGTGGACAAACGCCCGTGAACAATTTTTCGCCGTACGGTTCGTGCGCGTGCACGCGTTCACGCTGTCAGTTCGCTTAAATCCGACGTTAACGCGAACCAACGCGGGTCATTGTCTGTTGGCCGTATAATGAAATTCAATTAGTATAACGAGCCAATTAAGCGCGTCGGCACACTGACATGGTGGTCTGACCCGTTCGAGGGGGAGGAAACGAAAAATGAAAAAAAAAAAAGTAGATACACGATATTCGACTTTCGATGGAACACTGCGACCGGTTCGCCCTTTAATTCGCGCGACATATGAAACGCAAGCCACTCGTTATGTCGTAAATTGACGCGATTGTGGTATTACAATTAATCCACGAACGTAGCCGCGAGTTTCGATTCGTTTTTGTTCGACCCGTTGCTGTTCGCGAGGGTTGCATCTTTGTTTCAATTTCGATACTTCCCACCATTGTTCCAATCTCTGTTTCGATTTAATGTGGAATCGATTGCGTAGTTGCACCCTTTATGGCAACTGTATAAACCTTTTTGTATTTGCACGGATTTTCTCGAATCGTTCCCATTGGAAGACTTTATTTTCCGTCACGCTCGTCTTTTCCTCTACTCGGCCAAATATTTGACTGTGCGATATATGTGAGTTAATTAGAGATAGGTTGCATTTCTTAAATAGGGGTAGTTTTTGGAAGATAGTATGAATTGCATTTACTTGCCGTAGATAAGTACAAGGAAGATTCGTAACAAGGTTTGTCGATAACTGTGGATGAGTGCTCGTAAGGAAGGTCCCTGCAGTAAAAGGGCAGATACCTGCCACTGGGGGATGCATTGAGGTGCATTGTAACGCTGTGGCATCGTGCAGGTGGTCGATAAAATAACGCTCATCGGTACTACAGATCCTGCCTAATCAATAAAGCAAATTCCTGCCAAAGAATTCTATAATATTCATTGACAATAAAAAAAAGGGGGTTGGTTGGGGTGAAAATAATTTTAAGCCATCTCAGAGTAACAAAAGAATAAAAACGTAAAAACTCGCCACCTTTAAATAGTTTGCTTTCTTTTGCGTTCAAAATCAAATATACAAGATGAACAAATCACTCGGCAAATTATAATAAATTAGACGAGAATGAAAATATTTTCTATGCAATGAAACTTTGGCATCGTTACAAAGCGAGAGTAACTGGTGGCAAAATTCAACACTTTAAGCAAAGTCCTCGTGAAACAACGGAGGCGCCTTAAAACATTGAACGCGACGCACAAAGTAACTAATTTGCAATAGGGAAAGCAATCGCTTGAAAGCTCCACGCGGTCGTAAATGAGTGTCGGCTAATTTCTAAACACCCCTGTGTTAGATAGGGAACATCTATCTCTAATGTTCCTTCATCGTATCTGTCGATTTGCTTCATTTCCGAGCACCGCAACACGGCTCCCACGCGTTCCACTGAGGCAGTTATGTGCGGATAGTTTCTCCTGTTCGATGTACAGACTTTATCTACCGTCATACCGGCAAACTCCGTCTCTTTCCTCGCGTCCCCTGCATCTTCCTCCCATTTTTCTCCGTTATTTCCCAAGCCTGATACAAATGGATCTGTGCAACTTAGCAAAGTGATGTGTGCAGAATTTTGAAGGTTTTATCGACGATTTTCCTTCAGTAGAATCGTTGCTTTCCTTTATTTTCGATTTGATCTTTAATGCAACAGTTGAAATTACATTTCTAGATATTCTAATTCTAATGATTGATCAATGAATGCGGAGACTCTACTTGTCTATTTTATCGAAAGGTATTTAGCATAGCTTAATGCCATTTTTGTATTAGTCAAGACTTTGGAAACTTATATAGCTCGATAATTATTAATATAAGATTCCGTTGCGTGCTTTTCTTTTTTCAGGATTCCCGGAGAATCTCAGACGCAATTATCAGGATCACAGATTGTAATAAGATAGATTTCTCTACGTTAGCTTAAGCATTATCGTAAGTTAAGGTCTCACGAGGATAACGGAAATGGAACTGTCGTAGACGTTCGCTTTCGCCCGATTTTCGAAAGTTAATTGCAACCCACCTTATTCCGCAGATTGTTGAACGATTCATGAGCACCATTTTCGTTTTCGAATTTGGCGTAAATCAGGGAGATAATCCTGTAATAATTGACTATAAAACCGTATACTATAAATTCCACAAACACTAGAACCTCCGCTTTAATGCATTCATAATTCCGTAGTGATTAAAATCTGCCTTATCAATTGCTGTAAATTATCGCCGAACATTATCGGTGAACCCTACAAATTCGACGTAAATCATGCAATAACCACGTTATGTTTTACACACTATTAGTATAAACGCCATAATGGGAGCATTATGTTGTAATGAATTTTTTTTTATTATAGTTGTACTTCAGTTATTAATTAAACTGCCAGCTTTATAAATACATATGCACATAATGCATTTCAGCTCAATTGAAATACCATAAAGATCGTAATGAAGCATTTTCCACCCCAGTTTAATTGTTCAAAACTGTACACTTAAAACCTACATATTAGGTGCTTCGTGATCCCATTTTACAAAAAGAAGGGCGTACAGAAATTTTGCCACTCTACTATTAGAATACCAATTGAATTATATTTAAACGCGAGAGATAATTATCTGTGAAAAGGGAAGAAGGTTCATCCAGTTGCCAATCAACGTTAACCCTTAAATGAACTTCCATAGGTACACCCTACGAGTTGTATTTCCAACGACGTGGCCACTTGTACGGTAGATAATAAGATAATCCTCGGAAGAGCCAATTTTCACGAAGCCCCATCGCATATAATGCAATAATATAAAATTGTCTCCTCGTATTCTGGAAAAAGGAAGTCCCACGGATAACGCGACCGGCTTACCGTCGAGGCAAAGGAACGCGTTATTCTCGCGGAAGAATGAAAGGCACGGGATTCCGATGAGAATCGAGCAAAGAAGATTTGCCGAATTGACGAAGTGGGACTCCGAGTTAAAACGATGGAGCGGACAGAATGGACGAAAATACAAAAATGTAGGAGACGTATAATGAAGGGGAAATTTAAAATACGAAGCAATTTTTTGGCGAAGCAATGGTTCGCGAGATGTTCAAGGGCAGCTGAACTATAAACGTCAATGTTTAACAACAATCACAAATATGAAGAGGATATAAATCAAAATTTCCAGTCAATTGATGAGAACAACACAATACCGTCTTGATCTCTTCAATAAAAATGATCATTGCCGCTAACAGTACTGAATCGCCCGCAAATTGATAAAATCATTTAACTAGATGAATCTCTAATCACCGTCCAGTTAAAGTCGGATGGATAAATAAAATTCGTAGTAAAATGACTCGGAAAGCATAGCGAAACGTTGATTGCGCTCATTTGCACCCCACCGCGGTATTTCATCCTCGTTTCATGGTTCGGGCGTAAAGAGGCACCACTTTTATGCAACTTTCATTTCTCGATTGTCAGACTGACGAAGGATAACGAATAGGCCTGACAGGAAGGAGGTGCGCACGCTTTTTCACCCTTTCACGCCACGAGGGAACTCGATCTCAATTGGCGGTTCAACTATGGTTGTTAGATCGATTGTTTACCCTTCCGCTTCTGCTAACTAATATTAAAGATCCTTCTCGTTTGGGCGCATTCAGGATCTGTTACCGCGGTGGTCGCGATTAACAATTCCCTTGGCTGACGAATCAAAAAACTCCACTTCCGAAGGTTACACGAAACTATTAACCCTAATGAGCGCTGCGTCTCGTTTAATCAGCTACTAATAATTATCGGAGCCGCTGGCTCGGTTCTATGGCCGCGATTGAAGTGAAAATTAATACTGCCACGATAGTTGGATACTTTGTGCCTGTCTAACTCGAATATAAATTTGCAAGAATAGAGGAAATAGAGGGGTTGGAATTCTAAGATCTATAGAAAATGATTTCTTCCCGGGGAGAATAATGGTTTAGATAGCGGGCGCAATCGAAACGTGTTCACGGAAATAACGGCACAGTTCGCAACGTTCGTCCCTTGCCACGGTTCTTTTTATAAGGAAGAAAGACAAGCTGCTCCACCGTTTATCTTTCTCACAGAAGGACTCGCGATAACGTTTTACTTATCGGCACTTCCGCAAATCGATTACACAAGACCAAGGCGGAGGGAAGGAATGACGATTACGAGACACAGAACGTGAACGGAAGAGTTTCAAGGAGTTCCTTCGTGACCCACTATTATTTACACTGGCCATAATATTTCTGGAATAACAATGGACAACGATGTTTATCAAACTGAATAATTGAAAACACCAACAATTACTTATTCCATGTTTGCATCTGAAATTCCAAATGACAAATTGCAATATAATAATATTATTAAACCGAGTTATATTTATATTATTAAACTGATTATATTAACGTTACAAGGACTTACATATTTCTATAATTATATATACTAAACATTCGCAATAAACAAGGGACAGTAAATGTAAGCCATAAACGGTGAAAAACGTTAAGTCGAATAAAATTAATAGGAAACTATAGAAAAAGGGGCCCTTGTATTTTACACGAAACGTGCAGGTTTTTTTTTCAATTTAATTGGCCTCCCATTGAATTCCCTCGATCGTGGAAAATGCATTCTGCTTTCAGGCGGCGAACAATGCATCACGGGTTTAATTCCGATTTTATTGTGCCGCGGCTAACCAAGGGACGATCCGCGTGAGTGTAATGTATATTTTCGCCCATTGTCGGTCCTCTTTTACGCGTACGCGAAGTCAGAAAGGAAAGGGCCGATCGAATCGATAATTGGAAAAAGGGCCGTTGTCGCGACAAACCAGACACAGACACCCACTTCTGCCTGGCACATAATGTGTATATAGGGTCACGCAGATAAAGGGCTTATTCACGCCCCCCTTGCAAAAAGATTTACATCGAACAATCGCCACCAACCGAATACATACGCTCATCCAGCGATGACAGAGCCAATTAATTTATCAATTTTAAGCAAGTATTACAGAATGATTGAAATCGGATTAATATAACGTTGCCAGTACACTGAAAAACAATATTTACCATCCTCAAAAGCGCCCTAAAGAAAAGCTTGCGATATAACATCGCCGATACAGTTTCCCCAATGCGCAGGGAAAATTTATATACGAACCGCGTACTAAATAGCGCAACAGCAATAAATGACAAATAAAACGATTCAACGATCGTCATTCGTCATTGATCGTTATCCAGCAAATGAATATATGTAGGAGTTTCGCAAGAAAAATGTTTATTAAACAATTAATTATTGAACGGGAAATAAATGTGTAATAATACCGTACACAAATCACAACGCCTAATTTCTACTATTTATTAGATCGTTCGTTCGCAGTCGCCGCATCGGTCGACAAATAACATTAACAACACTCCTGCCGCATTAACCAAAAATCTCACCACTTCCCGATACGTTTCCAAGACCTTTCGCGCAACAATTTCAGACAATTCACTCGTGGCAACAGTGTGGTCCACAACAGAAACAAGTCCACGCTTTTCCGTGCGGCCGATCCAAGCTGTCCAAGTTTCGTGAAAGGGTGAGACACGGGGTGAAACGGGGGGCGCAGGGTTCGCCACGATATTGCAGCTTGTATACCCGAGGCAACAGGGCTCATATCAAACCCACGACAATGTCCCCCATAATGCCGACAGTCGAGCATTGTCCGGTATTGGCGCACGGATATCTTTGCCGGTCGCGTGCAAAACATCGACAATCTCGAGAAACGTCTTCGTGGACCCGCGTCGATATTGATGGACATCGGACGGACGTTTAATCGTTCCCTCGGCCGCGATCTGTCGTTTATTTTCCACGTCGGGCCCTCCTCGCGCGTCTTGTCGCGTACCGTCAACATCACAATGGCATTCGCGTGGCCGCAGGCGATCCCGGACACACCTCGGCCCCGAGTGGATGGAATTCGATTCTTCGACGAAATCCTGCGGGACTCCTCTCTTCTCCGGGTAACGAGACGTTATTGTAATCGGCGACGGCTTCGGAGTTTGATGCTTGAGCTTGCGTGAAAGATGCTGATCGAAGGCCGGTCTTATTGGCTCGCGACTTTCTTATTGGAACTTCGACGGCGCAGGAGAAATAATTATTGCGAGCGATACGACGTTTGGTGAGCACGTTTTGTATTTGGTGGAAATAATTAGGGGGGATAAGGGAGGATTGAAAGGGTGGACAGACGAGACTAGACGGGCGTTTGTACTTTGCAGGCCTGGCGCGAGCGATTGATTTTAGACCGGCTACGGGGTACGTCACATAATAAAAGAACTTGGTGAATATTTTACGGTTTCGGAAGACCGTTCTTACGTATGGATTTGGATTCTTGCTACGCACAGTTTATCGACAAAAATGTGATGCAAATAAACGATAGACAAGTGGAAGAAGATATAAGGAGGAGACTGGAAGATAAGTCTAAGGCAAGATAATCTCTCTATCGTCCGGAATAGAAGAGGAATGATAAGAAACGTTCTCGACATTTTACCGAGCACACAGAGGCAGCTGTAACAGCTTAACGTGACCAAGTGAAGAAACGTTCCGAAAGAAAATTGCCCGTCTAAGATCACCAAATTCACGGCTTCCTAATCAAATTTCCCCCGATACGAGCAAGAAACCACTCCGTGTAAAAATATCGCGAAACCTTCCCCCCCCCCAAATTTCTACTGAACCCTTTCAGCAGTGCCATATCAGGTTTGCCGGTTGTCGCCTCGTGGTGGCATCTTCTCGACAAGCCTAATGTCGTACAAGCTCGCTCGTGGAACTCTCGCACACACGCATATATCGTCTGTCGAATCAGCGATCGGCACCGCTCGACGCGGGACCATTCCTCACAATTAGCCGCGATTCAGGGGCCGTTTTACCGTCCGGACAAGCCGGCCTTCCATTCGCTCGCCTAGCACGGAACTCGTCGGCCGCGGATAATTATTTTCCGATTATGATTGATAATCCAACGGCACGATACGTGTCCGTTCCACGAGTCCCGCCGGTTATCTATCACCGGTGAACGTTGTCAGCGGAATGTTAGTCATTGAGCGCCGATGGGCCCGCCTTGAATAGAATTTTGTGACTCGTGGAATCACGACGAGAGGCGCGATGCAGTCGGCGTCGATGATAGAACGATCCCGCAGCTTCTTTCGGTAAGACACGCGGCCTTGTCTGCGTTTCGTCAATGCGACGCAAGGTAGGACGCGCGGGTCCGATAGCCGCGTGTCGGTTTATTTGCAGGTCCATGGAAATCGGGGCGGTACGAGTAAACTAGTTTTCTTCTTTTTTTAAGACGGAATATAGATTGTTGAGGTAGGCGATGATACGATAATGGAGTGGACCTTTCCAGTGGAAGATTGTATGCGCGTAGATTAGAAGACAGGGGGATAGATATTTTATCAGGTTTCGTTGACAGCCTTTGTACCTATTGATAGGGGAGAGTTATTCTTCGAAATACCAAGGTATTAACACCCGCTCGGGCGATAGGTATTAGCTAGCTTCTATCAGGTTTAAATTGAAAACTCTCTGTTTCTGTATGGCAATTCTTTTTCAAACACCCGTTTAATTAAGTAGTTACTATCGTAACACTGAAAAATCATACAGATGTCGATTCCATCGATTCATTGCCCCAATCAGAACCACAATTATCACTCAAATAACCTCGCAAATATTTCCGCGAGACCGCACGCGACACAGTAGTTCTCCTTTAACGACGACCTCCCACGAATAATGCAACAATCCTGAGTACCGCTATCGCCAATCAAAAACGGGATTCAATATCCCATGAGAATATCAAAGGACACGGTCAAGGATCGTATCTAAACCGGCCAGCAAGATTACTATACGTGCATGTCGACACATTGGGATGGGGAGGGGTGAACAATCCCCGTATCCCTGTGTATGATACATTCGAGTCACATACGACGAGGCTCGTCCCCTCCATAGCTCGATGTATTCATCGTATGTAACCCGAACGGGACTCCATAAAATACTACCCTTCCACGCGATTTTGTTCGGCCGAATAAGTTATTGTAGCGCGTTCTATTTTGATACGGCGCGGCGGCGCCCGGTCGAACGGCTGCACGCTGAATACCGAATGCCGCGTATATATTCGGCCAAACAAAGTGGAATTCGATTTTACAGGGCCTGGAGGAACGTACGTACGCGCGATACGGACAATCGAGTCTCGTTTACGGGGAACGCCTTTTCGCGGATCTACCTTTTATCTTTTCAATTCTGGCGACACTGGCACGGCCGTGCGGGGCCCGTTTCTCTCAATGGCCGCGGAAACGATATCTTTCTGGCACGAAAGGGGTTGGAAATCTTTGTGCCGCGGATTGTTCTCCGATTCGCTTGCCAACAATGCGAAGAATTATTTGTGGGAAGTTACCGGACGCAGATTTCATATTGGCCGCGGAGTCGATGAATGTTTTATGTTGGCTGTGAATCAAACTAGATCTTCTATACGGAAAGGGAAGGACTGTTTGATGGTAGGATTGGCAGTTGCTATTAACCGCTGCGGCAGTAAGCAAAATTTTCGGCAAGCGGTGTTAAAGCTGGGTATCCGTGTGCCTAAAACGTTCCGTTCGACCGCATATATTGACCTGCACTACTTAAGCAATACATACGGTTCCGATTATGATTACGCGTTGAGCTGTACTGCTTAAGTAATACATGTTCACGCTAAGTGGGTCAATTTTCTCCGTCTCTGGCAAAGGATACCATTACAATTCTCAGATTGTTAATTAATAATTACAATCTCCAGTAACACTCGCACCTATATGTATATAATATTTCAATTCTGAGTTGAATGTTTTGTTCACACGTCGAACAACTATTGAAACGTCAACTCATCGGTTTCTCGAAACGATCAACCCTTGTTTCCACAAAATTTGAACTATAAAGTAGCAATGCAATAAAAAAAAAGTCTTCGTAACCCACAAGCCACAAGCTGCGCTCTTCAATCCTTTCCCTCTTTTCTGCATTTCCCCTAACACAACTTCGTCAGAGGATCGTTAAAGAATTTCGCGTCGTTTCCTTGAATATGAGGACGCATCCCTTCGTGTAGCCGGCTGGATGCAGCTGGCAACTGGTCGGCAGAACGGAGTGATAAAAGGACAACAAAACGCCACGAGGCGTGGCGATTAACTGAAACAACCGGCTCGACAATGGAGTAATCAGCGAGCTTTTCGACGCACCCATTCCCCCGCCCCCGCCTACCGTTCTCGCACCCCACTGTGCCTCTTATCATTCGGCGTCGCGGGCCAACGTTTTGTTGTCGCTTCAGCAATCGCAGCGATGATGCCTCGCGAGCTCTTTGTCCCGTCGCGTCTTTTCCACGCTTCTGTTCCAGCTGGCATCGTGTCGTCTGCCAAGAACAATTTGTTGAAAAGGGCGACGCGCATATCGCACCGATTCGCGTGAACACGTTCGGAACCGCATCGTAATTCGCCGGTGAAACAATTTTTATAACAATTTCTTTTGGAACTTTTTGACGGATGGAATAAGAAAAGAGTGATCGATGAATCAAAAGCACCAAGTGCCGAGACATCCTGCTCACATTGGCCACCACTTATCCATATCAGAACCACGATACCGTTGAAATCATTGTCAAACGAATCCCCAGAATCCAGTAATGTGTGCTCAGGCTCGTCGACAAAAATGGACAGTGTACACAAACACTTCAACAATTGATCGGCGAGGAGGAAGAAGAGGATGAAAGAGGAGAAAGTCCCGGTGGAAAGGTGGACGGAGGTATTCGCGATGCAATATATCCGAAAATTAAGCAGCCGACGGCGACGGGCCACCGGAAAGACGGATTGTTTCATTGATGAGGGAGCATTCAGGGCCGTAGTAGTCGGCGGGGCCGAAGTGGGCACCATGCGAAGGGAGAGCATAGGGGGAACGACGCTACGACGTTTACGAGTCCGCTTGCAACCCTCTTTCAGACCACGGTGCGCGATGAATGGTATAATCAGCGGTCGCGTGCCACCCCACGGCTCGAAAGAGCGACCGAGACGATAACGGAAGGTGAAACGGATGGAGAGAGAGCGAAGGCTGATAGAGAAATTCCCTCCCCAACTTACCGTGCCTTCGCTATCATCGGAATCGAGTGACAGAAACGTGAAAAAGTCACTTAACATCCTCTTTACCGACTACCTAATATGTCGCGCTTCCTTTTTATTCGTGTAGGAGCTGGTTTGTTTAGATTTAGAATGTTTGCAAGTCTCGTTAAACGGCCGGAGAATTTTCGAAAGGGGGAAACAATTTGGTTTCAATTTTGAGCAGACTTAGAAACCTGTGCTGCGGATGATTTATATATTGGAACATTAATGGAAGCATGTAGAATTAGTTTTGATTAAATTTATGCGTATATGTTAGGTAAGAGAATGATATTTAATTTATTCACTGAATACAATAATTCGGTGGATTTTTTAATATCCTTTTATATCGTAATAATAATACAACGGATTATTTAGATCTCACATTCCTAGGAGAATATCTACTACTAAATCTTCTTTAATACTGTGACGAAATATTCCGCAAAAGGGAGGAGTGATGTTTGCCAGCGATACGGACTAATTGAAAGTGTCAGTGTGTAGATAAGGGTTCCGTACAACGTCCAGTATGAAAAGAGACTCGGTTCCCCTTTTCCAGATCCTTTCTTCTCGTCGATGACCGATAAAAATCGCGTTCACGCCCTGCGAATAACGGAGAATGTGTAACGAGGGGTGATAAAGGAACTCCGGGCAGTGTGACAGGCAAGCGTGCCGATTCATTCATTCACCGTCGTGTAGTGAATTTATGATCGAGTTAATAACAGAACAAATAGCTGATTACCTTCGGTATCTCGACTACAGCTGAGCCCTCGTCCCATTCTCCCTCTATTTCTTTATCATTGATCCGATTCCATCTGTTCGCAGTTGAATGTCACGCGAATTTCCTTTCATTCCTCTAACCACTAAATCAAATATTATGTAAAATAAAGTAGCGCGAGAAACGCAACTCGCAATAGTACAAATGATGAATCTCGGTGCAACGCGAAACGGAGCAATGAAAATAGATAGAGCAATATATATTTGAAGCGCGACCATTTTCTTGCGCCTCCTTCATTATTTCATTTGCCCGTCCACTTTTGCTCCAAGCTGACACAGATTTCTCCTATCTTTCCCCACCCCCTCTCTTTTTTCTTTCACCTCGACAGATGAATATTTCGGAATCTTCCGGAAATTCGATGGCAGCGATCGTGCCGCCGTTTCTTTATGGAAGTTGGAATTCGCTGAGATGTTACCACTAACACACAGCCCTCTTGTCTCGTTTTATACCTCCTCTCTTTATCGTCTTATCACTGGAAAGACGTATTCAGCCCCGACCGTGGCCTGCGTTCCCCTTCTTCCAGCAAGGCATTGGCTGTACTGATAACATTTATTTCGAGAAGTGGCCCTGCTCGCACACCGCTTGTACATACAACAGCCGAACAAAGCGGGGAAAAATTCTCTGTTACACGCCACGATTCCTGGCGAGAACGCGATGTATTATTAATGAGATTCACGATGACGTTGGAACCAATTCCTCTTTAAAATCATTTAAATTGTATTTACCGTTCGTTTGATATTGCATAAACACTTTTTTTTCCCCGATGGTGTAGAACTCCCATTTTCTGTAATTGCAATCGAAATGTAAAAATGTGGAGTTAACCGATATCATTGCCTTCGTAAACGCACGTGTGAAGTCAAAGTATATTTGAACTAGCTGCAGGAAAAAATAGATCGCCAATTTTATTATATGAAGGCGCAACGTATCAATAAACCTTTTTCATACAGGTGAATTAATAAGAATTATCAATTGAGCAATATTTTATATGGCAATGTGCAAGCTATAATTTTTATGTTACACTTACCACGAATAATGTAGAATAGCATATACTGAATTCAAATGATCGATATATAAACATTCTTGCGTCAGCCTATATCCCACCAAACGTATTCTGAACTATGTCAGCCTAAACATAAACTGTACTACTTGAACCATTTCAAATGACACCCATTACACTGCATCTCATTCGACCAGACGCCCGATAACAAAAAATCTCTCCGAGTAATTTCCATAAATACGCCGCGCGCGAATCCAATTAACTCGCGCCTGACCAACGGCCGACCCATTCTACTTAACGCGCCGGAATCAAGCCCTAGCGCATTGTCTCCGCGTCTGAGGCGTCAATGTCGACCGGATGCAAGCTGGCCATCGACGTCGACCGAAAGAGGTCCAAATAGAAGGGAGAGAAGAAGAAGAAAAAAAAAAAGGTAGAACGATAATCTGCGTAACATACACTGGGAGTCGTGGCCCGGCTGGCAGGCACAAAAGAGAAACGAGGCAGAGAAACAAAGAGGGACGAGGAGGCAACACACCTCCACCTGTTGAACGCACCTATATCCTCCGTCCGCCATGTCGACGAAGGAGCCAATAGTGGGTGTCCATTAGCCATGGCACATGGTGGGAAAGAAGGGACATTCCTGGTTGGCCGATTCGTTGCTTCCCCCGCGTCCCACGGGACTCCAGCTACTCTCCACGCTCCCGATTCCTCCCTGGCTCATCCCAGACCCGACGTCAGAGAGATCCTGGTGGATCCTCGCCAGTCCTCGTCACGGTATCAATCACACTGCTCCACGGTTCACGGTTGTCGGTGCTGTTTCACATCCTGTTCTCCGAGGCGGGTCGAGTTTTTCTGAATAGCGATCGAGACGAATAGGGCTCGCTGTTCGATTTGGAGGACGTCACGTACTTGAGGAATGACTTTGAGGGATGATTCGAAGTGAGTGATCGAAGGAGATTTACGGATGGGAGGGAGGAACGCTTATTTCTTCCATCTTTGTTGTGCGAGAGTTTCGAGATAGTAGTAAAAGAATCGCGGTGCGTGAAGATTCCGAGAGGATAGAGGGTGGAGAAGATCGATGACGCCGGGAATGGTACGATTTTGTTGGAGGAATCGTTATTGAACTGTGGTTTCGAGACTGAAGAGTGGTGCGGAAATTTGGTACTTTGCCGGCCACGTGATTGTACGTCGCAAGGGGGTTTCGAGGACAGTGTTGTGTGACGATATACGTTTAAGTAGAAGACTGTTTTAACAAGTATGATGTATAAGCAAGGATGGGGAGAAAAGTATTTTAACCCTGGCACAATATGACTGTAGAAAAATGACGGTAGAAGGAGACAGTAATTAAGAAAGACACTGTTAAGAAGAATCGATTAGAGTATTAGCGGTAAAGGACAGAGGAATTAAGATGTCGTCGAAAGCGCTTCATAACGAGCACATCAAGCGCCCGATGAACGCGTTCATGGTGTGGTCACGGGGGCAGCGACGGAAAATGGCACAGGAAAATCCAAAGATGCACAATTCCGAGATTTCGAAGCGGCTCGGCGCTGAATGGAAGCTGCTTAGCGAGAGTGAGAAACGACCGTTCATCGACGAGGCCAAGCGATTAAGGTGAGTGTTAAGATTGTATTCCTGTAATCGAACATTGCGCCGACATTTACAATTATTGTGCCGTTCTTCGCCGATTGCGAAAAGATGAAAAGTTCGAAATCTAAATTACAAAAACGTACGACCGCTTATTCGCGAATTCAATTTAACAAAATTCCAACTTCCATTAATATAGCTTCAATTAAAGTACTTTACACGAAAGATATTTGAGGGAGATTTCGCAGGCAATTGAATTTTGTGGATGGTAATCCCCTTTTGATTCAAGAACGAAATCGAAAGTTTAATCCGTATCGTTTTCAATCAAGACGCAGGATTTTTCTTTGCGCGCTAATTGCTCTTTAGTCACGAGTGGTCGAACAAAATTATCGCGTCGAGACGTATCTGCAATAAACGCAGGGGGATGAAAAACGAGGAGGGGATCCCGTACTTCATAATACGGTACATTGTTGCTAAAGCTAAGGGCGTGCTGTGCTAAGCCAAGGGGTGGAATAGGGTGAACGAAGTGGTATTTACGGAGATGGAGGGGGAGAGGCTCTTTATTACCGACCCTGAATATTTAATCATTGTTATGAGTTTATTTAGCCCACCGTAGGATGAACAGGTCGAGGATCTATCACGATCGAATATTTTTATCACTATTTTTTCGTGCTCCTGGCCATTGAGGGGAATTAATGAGAAAATGATTGCCATTTTAAATTTTCGTAAGGTATTGCATTTACTGCGTGTTAGGTATAAGAATTTCGAATTACACTCAATTAGGGATCGTAGAAAAAATGAACCACTATGAGATATAATACATTATAATTTCTAGAAATCGAGAAAAATAAACCTGGACTTCGTATAATTAACACTGATCTTTAAAACGCACAAAAAATGATAATAGAATAAGGGGATAAATTAACCCTTTCGTTGCGGTGGGTTTCAGCCGCTGTTCAGGGCACTGAGGCACACTGTTAGACTTTGTATCGAGGGTTGCTACGCGCAATCCGTGTTGTTAATTGGTGCGAAATTTTCACAGGTGACTGGTATACAGTCAGCGCTCAACATTGAATGACTGCAGTCACCTTTAGTATACAGCGGGAGCTCAACGTGGGCCGACCGCTCTTTCCTTTAGTAACGAAAAGGGTAAAGACAAATGAGAAAACCAGATACAGTTACTGTGTTAAAGCACAATGGAAAATAGAATGCAGGAGAAAAGGGAGGAACACGACGAAATCGGGATTAATTGAAGAGTACGGTGCGTGAACTGTCCATGACAGAATCCCCGCTCTGTCACGGTTTGCCAAAGCAAAAATTGCCAGGAACAGCGAATTGATAGGAGACTGTCGGGCTTGAATATAAACTCGCGGAATCACCCGCCGCGACGATGGAGCTCGTAAAATAAATAATGGAATAATAAAGCCGTTTCTTCGTAAAGCGCGTCGCCGTCGATTCGCTTTCAATTGCCAAGTGTTCGCCTTTTTTTCTCGCTCTCGCTAGGTAGATTTTCGAGAGAGAAAGAAAGAAAAAAAAGCGGAAAAAGAGATCGAATAGAAGAATGAGGAATCAATCGGCTCGGTCGCGAGTTCTATCGACGGAATGTAACATCGAATCCGCTTTTCCGTCGATGACCGTGATCGAGCCTGACAAAAGGAAATATCAAGTTTCGCATTGACACACGGTCCGTGTCAGATGCGAAACGATTGCTTTTTTTCATCCGTTCGCGTATTGGTATCGTCGATCGTTGAATGAAAAATATTGTTCGGCGTGGAAACCATCGCACGGATTGTTGAAGTCCTTTTTAAAAGGAAGAACACGAACCATTATTACGATTTTAGGTAACTCTCTGGTGCTTCTGTTGTCACAGCATAATTACAATTTAATACTGTATCCATTAGGTTATTCCGCGAAGAGGTTCGAGCAATATCACCAACCCCTACCGACATTAACGAAGGCGCTTTCTGACTGCCAATTGCATAGCAAATTTTCATAACCCTTTCGCTTGTAATCAATGAGCAGCACTTTTCCTGAGCTCTGCAGCAAACACCAAGGTTCGCCTACAAAATTAAAAAATACAAAACAACACAATTAATTCAGCATCAAAGTTGCACTCAATTAAATTCAACCCGCCTAGTATTCTCCCTTTCAACAAAGAAATCCACACCGTCGAAACAAAACCTGAATACGATTCTGGATCCCCGAAACCACAGACTCAACGTCTCAATATTCATTCCGTCCGTGGAATGATCTCGCTGGAAGGGTCAGGGCAGGGGGCTGGGGGTGAGGAAAATTTCGGGCAGAGGGACGTGTAACGGCGAATCCGCTTTTCTGGCGGACGGCAGCGTCGCTGACGATTCTAGTAACGACGGTGTGCAGAAACGGGAGGGGTTTGGGCTTGGAAGGGAACTGTCGTAAAATAAAGAGGAGAGGGCCCGATAAAAGTCGTTCCCCCGGAGCCACACTCCTGGGTTGGAACGGGTTCCCCCGGTGCCGTGCCGTCACTGGCCCGACGTAATCTGTCCGTTCGTTCACGGCGACTCACAATGTGGCCCCCGAGATAACAAATAAAGCCCCATTGTCGCAATTGTGTGGATTTAAAAGGATTTGCGCGGCTCCTCTGCCGGCCCCTACCCTCTCCGCCTCCCTTTGGTTCACCCTCTCGGCTGTTCGTTGGCTGTGCCTCTGCCACTGCTGCTGCCTGTCCGACGATTCCCTCATCCTCAACCATCTTTTCCGTCGCTGCCTAACGGTTCTTCCTCGTGTGCCAAGGAAATCGAAGAGGAAAACAGAGAATGCAAATATGATACGCGCGATATATCGGTCGCAAACGATGGTTTTTTGATTAGGATCATTTTATTTAATGACGCAGGCTTGGAATGAACCGGAGGACAAGCTAAGCCAGATAAGAATAATTCGATTTTTATCCAATTGAAGTATCGTCGATTTATGTTTTTAATCTTAGCTCATTAAATAGTAATAACACTGATATAAGTATTGTCGCAGCAATTTATGATACCTCTCAATAAGACATATAATAATGACCATTATTACATCTCTATTTAATATCCATTCAACCACTTTCGTTTTCCTAATCTGTCTAACGTGTCCTATCTAAACCTGTCCTTAGTTCTACTGCTAAAACCGTTCGTCTGAGGGCCACTTTAAAATATCCCACAACGTAGGCGCGACATTTCAAAACAACAGCTGACGGTCACAATAATTATCGAACAATGGCGAAAACGGTCGCAGCCCCCTCCGTGTCGCAGTTGACAGCTATTTAGTTATATCGATCGCGGGAAGATCGGTAACGCGGACACCGGGAAGGTGCGTCGATCGTTGCCGCACAATGACATTTATGACGAATCGTTACACTAATCACATTCGCGGAGCCACCAGCGGACAATCGTGACTAATTGTTATTGTTTCTTGTTGCGGCGGCCGCGAGAGCGCAACTACCGCGCGGCTTATGTCCACCGATATGATATAACGCGTTGTTTATCGCACAGTTGGAGGTGGTGTGCGGTCGCTGCTGCTAGCTGGCAGCTATTGCCGGCGGTGGACGTGGTGGTGGTGGTGGTGGTGGTGGCGATGGTGATGGTGGAGGGTTCCCAGCGAATTGTAAAGATTACGCCCGATGTTTATGCATTTATGCTGAATTATTGTCGGCGGGGCTTTACCGATGTTTATGCTGATTTACGCTTTGTGCTATCTGCCCGGACACATTGTCCCGGAATTATTATTCCGCAGCGTCACTCTCGCCGCGAGGAACCGAAATTTCGGATTTCGTTCGCGAGCTGGAAAATTCTCGCCACCGTTCCCCTACCTGTCCGCGACTCCATTCGCCCCGCGATATCAAGCATAGGTTTTACCGATGTGTGCGCACGTCGTTCCGCGATATTCTGTTCGCTCGCCCCGCGGATGATCGATGTTACCTTGATACACGGGGGTCAAGGAGGAGCACAGACGAAGTCTCTCGATTTCTTGTTTGAGGGGGGACGTGGGTATTTAGTAACCGAGTTTTGCAATTTCCCAAGACAATTAGGTCTCGTGATACCGATACTGTCTGCCTCGAAGAATGTCGGATATTTGATAACATGAATTTACATCAAATTCGCACGGTTACGCGAAGTCGTTTCTCTTGTAAAAAGCCTCGGGGATAGGCAGCATCCGAATACAATTTTCTTACAGAATTTCGGGAGCTATTATTTGAAAAACATTGATCCCGAAGCTTCGCACGGTCCACGATCATCCTATTAATCGTCTACGGTAGCGAACTGAATATTAATCGAACGTAGCAGAAACCCTTCACACGTTCGAGCGAAAACCCTTGACGAGGGATGCTCGAAGTAATTCGAGTGGTGTGCATTGTGCGGGCGTTTCCGGGAGGATTCCCTTGCGCGAAACTCCGGGCACGTAAAAAAGAGTTCCCGTCCGTGAAACACCTATCTCGCTCGCTTTCTTTTATCTCCACGAGGCGAGGCATAAATAAGGACTGCGTTTGTGCGCCTCTTGGGTACATAATGGAGTATTATGTGACGGAGATACCACGGGGCTCTGACTCTTCCCTTCCACCCCTCACTTTTAGCAGCCCCTCGGCACACAACGTGGCGTCGGCTGCGCCTCCAGCCGGGGTGTGTGTACAAGATATTTACTACAAATACCCATGGTGTCCCGTATCATGTTCTAGCACCACGATAATACGTCCCTTTGTACGGATAACGGTGTCGAGAGCAAAGTTTACCGAATTCTCCACTGTCTCGTCCCGTCTTGTTGCGGTTCTTCGCGTGATAAGGCGACACCCCGGATCATCGAAGGTAGATAAAAGTCTAGATCATTGTCTGACGGTGTTCAGCGCTCGCATCTTCCTGACGGATGGGTAGCATTTTTATTTACCCGGCGCGTGTGTCTGTTCAAATTTACACGGGATACTGCTGCGGTACTTTATCCGTTTATTTTTTTACAATAGGTTAAGGCGACCGTGCGTAAAATGTTCTATTAATTGATATTTACTTCTGCTGGAAATGAGAAATTGTGCGTCGTTTTTATTGGATGCTCGTGATTCAATGTGCAAAGCACTTGTGAATTATTTAATGCTTGCTTCGTTTAAACAAATGCCTAAATTAGTAAGGTCCCTCCGTGCTACGGATTATACCTGCAACCCCTCTGAAAACTAACGCGACCCCCATACCAAAACTATTCAATTAAACAACCCCCGAACCGTTGGAAATCAGGGATCCCCTCTGACCTGGCGGCAGCAGGTTTAGGCGACTGTGGATTTACGTTCACGACAGACGTCTCGCGGCTTCGCCTTAAAAAGATATACGACACCTTTACTACTGTTCACTCCAATTGTATTCGGCTAAACATCGCGATTCCTCCTGCAACCATACAAATTTGGCGTACAAATACTAAAAGATATTTAAACAAAAACGTTCCCCGGAAGTGTTGCAATTATTTCTATTATAAATGAACATCAATTTCGTCGCAATTACTTTGACCGGTGTATTTCCTCGAATATATACCTACAATTAATATTCTAACGAGAAATAACATTTTCCTTCCAGAGCCCTCCACATGAAGGAGCACCCAGACTACAAGTACCGACCGCGCAGGAAGCCCAAATCTCTAGTAAAGAAGGAGAACAAATTCGGCTTCTCGATATCGCCCCTGATGTCGTCGGGTGAAACCCTGGGCAACATATCGAGAGGCCTTCTGCCACCCTTGGCGCCGCCTTCACACCACGCGCTCATGAGCCACGAGGATCTCAAGATTCCCCGTTTCTTTCCCCCGTTTCCCTATCATCTGTACCCAATTCAACATAAACTCGGCGAAGAATTCAACGGCGGCAAACTGGCCGCCGATCTCGCCTTCCAAGCCCTGTACGGCGGGAGCACGTTTTACTCCAGCCATCAGGCGATGTCTTGGCCGGGATTGTCATCGGCAGCCTGCCTCCAACCGAACTGCGGTTGCCCGAGTCCACCCAAGGACCCGAAGAGGCCCTACTTGCCAACCAAGCTGGAGGAAAGACCGTTTCCCAGTCCTGGAAAGCCGGAGGACGATGGCTTCCCATCGGACAGAGACTCCAGCAGGGACGGGACAAGATACAGAAAGCTTGACGACGAACCGTTCGCATCGTCGATGGACAAACATCACGAAGACAGATCGCAAGATCGGTTTTCGTCCTCGTCGTCGTCGTCGCCCAGCGATCAGCCGGAGAAAGTTATCAGCAGCGTGACCACGACCACGTCAACGTCGACGACGAAGGTGGAGAATGCGTTTTCCGTTCAAAACTTGACGTCGCCCAGCTCGAACTTGGGCGCCCATCGTGGACACGTCATATGAAGACCGCTTCCGGTTCTCCCGGACCTCAACTTCCGGGGGAACCTGGTACCACCTGGATGGCCGAGTACGGAGTGGTGGAGGGTGCCACCAATGCTTTCACCGATTCCTCAGGCCACTGTTACGAATTTAACTGCTCAGGTGAAGGAGGACGAGGTACAGTTTCAAGAGGAACAACAGAGAGGCACGGTGACGGCTAGATCGAGGAACATTCATATTGGCAATGTACAGTGATCATTGATATTTAAACAAAGGAATTGGGGTGCCGATGACGGTTTTAGAGAGAGCGGCGCGGTTGAATATTATGTTCGATGGGGATGAAGGAACGTGTGGACTCCAAACTGTACGCAGGGTGTTTCGCTCAAAGGTACTACAGATTCGTTTTTCATTATTTGCAGCGATACAGTTGGGAGTCATTCCTCATTTAAGCACTCAAAGCCAATTAATTCTATTTACAAAATAACACCCGGCGAAACATCCTGCGCACGCACTTAACTGGAGACCACACCTTCACCGCGTTCTAAGACATTTCGACTGTGCGTCGAGATACTCGAATTCGACTCCCGCGAGTCGAAAGATCGATCGCAACCTGTTGCTTTGCGTGACAAGCCGATCGCTTTACTCATTAGCGGCACGTTTTTTCTACCACTGTACATACTTCATCGCACAAAGATGTTTGTCCGGAAATTTGAAAAATCCGCCAACAGTTCCATTTGAACGTCCCGGCAAACCGTTCCACCGCGAGCCAGACATCGCGCAAACGATCCATCCCCCAGTCTTCCCATTTTGTTTTTTTCCTACCGAAGACGCGCCGGTCGAACATGTGGAACGTTTCGACGGCGAGGATTCGTTACGCGAGTCGACGGTGGATACCAAAGCCGAATCGATAACTCGCCACGGCCGAAATCCCACAAAGAGAGTGGCGAAAGGGCCCTTTCTGGCAAAGCGTGTACAGGGACGCCAGAGAAGAGTCCAATTTTGATGAGATAACCAACCCCCTCGTGGCACATATTACCGCACACGCGAGCCAAAGCGGCACGGGACGACAGAAAGGAGACCGTACGAGTGGAAGGCAGAAAAAAAAGGAAAAAGAAAAAAAAGTCTCTTCGGTCGGAGGCAAATCTCGTCTTTGGGGCGCGGCCATGCGAAATAAGCCAAACATTCTGAATGCTAACGTAGATGCGACACAGCGGACCTGTATACGCGTTATACTCCCTCGCGAGATCATTTTATTGCGTCGCGGTGCTCGGCGTCGCGCATCGATACTGCTGCCTCCCGATATATTCCGTGTCTCTCCTTCCTCCGTCCCCTTTTGTCTGTGCCGTTCTCGTTAGATCCATTTACTTTGTCGGCGGGCTAGCGCCACGTTTCCGTAGACGGGCGACGATCGTGAGGGAGTACCGGGCAAGTGGAATCGACGAGTCACTGCGACAAGTTGACGTCGCGTGCGTTCTTCCGACGATTGCGTCGATGAGCTGGAAACCTTGTGATATATGTTCATATTTGTCCTTCGTATAGGTTCTCGTATGCAGCTGTTTTATTTCGTTGTTTTATTTGGAGGTGTGAATGGTCGAAAAGGATTGTCAGGGGGAGGTTTAAAGATGTCCACGAACGATGAATATTTTATTTGGCAATGTTATTCAACTTGTATAGACATAGGCAATTACTGATCTATGGTGATGTTCGCGTAATTTTTCTCTCGCGCGGATGGAAAATTGCTGCTCGACAATTATACGAATATCGACCGTTCGAGAACTTTTGAAATTCAGTCTCATCGATCCTCGTTGTTCATTGTTGCTACGACTGCGGCCAGCTTCGATACTTGTGTGCACACCGGAAAGAGATGTATTCGAAAGTAGAACAGGTTGCCGTTGCTTATCGTATCTCTCTCATAATTGGCCGCCGAATAACGTGCCGGCGGAGCGAATGAAAATGTCTCCAACTTTTTTATATAGAAATTTACCGAACCGTAATTGTTACTGTGGAGCTTTAAACGACGGGCGAGTAATAATAAAGCGTTCAATTCGAGCAAATTATTTGCAGACGCGCCATTCTGTCAGCCAATTGTTGAATTCGTTACGAACCCCCTAACCCCCCACCCCCCATCCCCGTTCACGCAGTTTTATTGCAGCTGATTTTTCGCAGTCGACGCACACCCGTATTTGCGAAATTTTACACACTTGTTTTGTCGCGCGACGCACGGCATTTTTCAGCGGGAAAATTTCGATATCGACCACGACGATCGAGCATGGAACCGACGAGAATGGAAACTAATTTTCGCGGACATTTTCGCCCCCTCCATGTAGAAATTGTATGCAGCTAATATACAAGAAAAAAAAAAAAAGAATTCGTAACGGTTGTAGAGAACCGACGAGAAAAATGTAATTGTAACGCGCACCTAAACAGATAGACACATATCTCCCCTGTAATTACGTAAGTTCGTCGACCGCCGTTTCATTTCTCGACGTTAAACGAGAGACGAGATGAGGAATGTAGCGATCGTATAGTTTGACTCGAATTTTCCATTTATCTGGACACGCGGCAGCGTTGATCCACGAGGCGACATGCACGTAATCGTTGTTAATTATTTGGTGTAACATAACGCGACGTTTGTAAATAAATTGAATCTTAATCGAACAGTTCATACTTCTCGTATTATTTCATGATGACGTAAATGTTTTACCAGTGGCGATCGAAAATTTAACAATGAAATTAAGTCCCCGATAATACTGTTCACTGTATTCGTTATAGAGAAGTTGGTACTCTTTGTTTAATTAATTTTATTCTCCATTCGACATTATAGAAAAGTTACTCGACTAAAAGTAATTGTCACTCAAGTTTAATTAAAAGAAACTGACAAATAATCACAATGTTGCGTGAACTAAAAAGTTTTAAATTCGTGGTGTATCCAATTGATTCCGTCCCTACCTGTATTGAGCTTGAAAATCAACTGCACAAATCTTTGCCGTATTCTAATCAGAGCAAACACTACCCGTCTAAAACAAACCAAACGGTATCTGAAGAGAAACGAAACACTGCACAGCCAATAAACTTATCGCGCTGCATACATGAACTTCTGATACGTTTAAAAAAGAACGGAACCCCGTGCATGCCATCGAAAACTGGATGCTTGACACACAACCCCAGAAAACACCGGGGTCGATCAGGAAGCCATCGAATCGTATCGCCAACGAATTCGTAGAACTAATCGGAGGTTGTGTGAAGGAATCGTCAACGGGGAAAATCTGTGGAAAACGGAGAAGAAACTCCACGCCTCCTCTTCGACCCTCGACCCTCCTCCACGTTGCGTCGTGTTTTATTTCTGATAGCGACGCCTCCGTCGCCGCCGCGAGGACATTATCGCCACCACGAAGGACCCTTTCTTCCCCCATAAAGGCAATCACGCTTTCTTCGTGGCGAGATAACAGCAGAATGGAGAGCCAGAAACGTCTCCGTTCGCGCCAGCGAATTCCAGGACGATTCTATAATTCTCCGTTCGCTTTTGAACCGAGCAAAACGATTCCTCCCGCTGTGCCCGTAACCGCAAATAAAATATCTCGAAACTTACAAACGAAATTGAACGAGAGAAAGAATATTAACAATAAAATGTATCCGTCTAACAAATATTTTATCGCGCACGAACTCGACATGCCGATATCTCGCACGCGGTGTGCTGCTATCTTGGAAGAAGGTGAAATACCTTTAAATATATTCATTTGCGATTGAACGGTACCGTAATTAAATTTTATTCCTGAGAAAGATTTTCCAGTCTTTCTTTCGGTCAATAAATCCTAGCTTCGTCTTACGGGCAAACGCAATGATAACGCATGGACGATAGCCCTTCCGAATTTTAGGGTTCGAAATGTTGACGGGAGCACGAAGAACGACCGGAAGTCCCAAGAACCGACTGGCAGACTGGAAATGCACGGTGGGTGTTCCGATTCGAAAGTGATTACATTTGACTTGGATTCGTGCCTCCTTACGGCAAAGGCAGCCTCCGCTGGTACAGAGCCGCGGCAACGAGGACATTCTTCCCCGACAATACCTCCCACAATCGAGCGAGCAGCACTTCCGCGCATACTAATGGAGAGGCGCCTAGGCTCCTTTGACCAGCCAGTAGTCTACGCCCCAATCCACCCTTTTCCACCCCTTTACGCGCCCCCGTGGAAAACTTCTCGCGCGAGAGTAGACGTCTTCATAGTCTCTGGCGCGACGGCCTTGCAAAATAGTCGATTTCGTTCACAAAGGACGCATTCCGAGGTGAGCAGAACATAATAATCGAATGGCGTATACAGGAAGGTACGTAAGTTCCACGTGTTATAAGAATTCAATGCAAATACAACAGGCCTCCACTATATCCGAGCAAAATATTTCTCTCGCGACGCAACTATTGTCCCCGATTTCACTTTTCGTCCAGTTCCATTTTGTCCTGCGAGATAAGACAAATCGATCGAACAAACAAAAGTCAACTTCCTCCCTTTCTGCTCCCGTCAACCGTCCCCAAATGTCCCCGTACATACGCAAGCATGTCGTGGGGTTTCTTGAAAGATTCGACCGTCGCACGTAGCGCAAAGGAAACGTCGAGGACACGACGGAAGACGGCGCGCAACTCGATAGGCGTTTTAATTGCGTCGGTGCGCAATTATATAAGCGCTTTTGTAGACGACGCGTGAAGAGGGTGCCGGGCGCAATGCACGAATCGTTTGATTGCGGAAAATGACGGGCGGCGATGGCGCGAGTGGAAGTTTTGAGTGGGCGTCGGTCCTGCCAGACAATGAGGCATTCAGGGGTGGCATTGTCGGGCCGACAACTGCGTTACCGTAGACAAACCCGAAATCACCGGCGCTATCGCCGTCCCAGATCCGATTATGGGAATAATAAAATGCAACGAAACGTCGGGGAGAGTGGGGGGGGGGGGGTGTGAAAAAACAGGGATGCAACGGAGGAGCAACGGGGCGAGGGGGAGCGATGAGAAGTTTGTTAATAGCAACGCCACCGAGCGATCAAACGCCGCGTCTCTTTCTTCGTTTCACCCCTATCACTGTTTTCCCTTCTCGCGGAGCAGACATTTGGTTCACCGAATTCTGATAAAGGTTGGACATTAGGGAGACAATTTATACGGGGTTCGAAGCACCTGGCGTTTACGATATCGGTTTGGGTTACAGTAAGTGCAATAGATGCGTTGAGAGTGCACGATTTATTTTTCGTTAGGTAGGTTGAACCGCGAGGAGACGAACGGAACTTATATTTCAATATTGAGTGCGTGAGATTAGATAAAAAGAAGTCAGGGGGCTCGCGTTACGATGTAAAGTTGGCATTGAGGTAAAGATACTGCTAATGGTACAATGCAATAGAACCTTAACGGTAATACACGTTTCTAATACGTTTGTCGCAATTAGATTCGCGATTGTTGTTTCGCCGTGTCCGATCTTCGATGCAATGACAATAGTAATACTGAGTCGTTATTATGATTAATTATTATTATTATTATTATACGATTAATTTTTCAAGGGCTACATGCATATTGGCGACACATCAATGTGTTCGATGTATATGGAGCACGCTCCCCGTCGTGGCTTGGAATCCATTCGCAAAAGTGGGTCGCGTGAATATTCGTGAGGAAACTAGGTAACAGGGACGATAATCGGTGGTAAGCGAGACAAACGTGGCCGAGAATCGTCGTGGAAGCGATAGACGGCCAGAGTAGCGGCTATAATTATACATTAAGTGTCGCCAAGTCCGGTCCAAGTTGGTGAACTTAGTTAATTAGGAACGGTAGTCCGACCCCGGCTGGTATTGTCCGGTACTGTTGACTTCCGGCCTCTTCTCGCCACCTCGAAAGCCAGTGGACCAGTGGTGCGGGGTTGATTGTTTCATTGTTTCCGACCCCACTGTCAAATGCCACCACGCTGAATGGGGTTATTGTTATTTCAGGCCGTGGCGCAGACAATCCAAGGGTTTCCAGGATCCCCGCTGCTTGGAGGTTTAATGTCGAGGTATGTCGACTTCGGGGCTAGCTACAATCGGCTTCTTCTGCCGTTGAAAGTTTGCCAGAGAGAAGGGAAATAGAACCTAGAAGTAGCTCGACAGATAGCACGGCGATACGTCCACGACGAGATTAAATTATTTCTTGCTAACGCCGAATAGGAATTGGAAGTTATTAATTATCCTGTGAGGCACTGCAAGATCATGGGCAAAAGGATATAAATTACATTAACTATAAAATACTCAGTGGAAGAGACAGCAGAGAATCTTTGTTAGTTAAAAAATCTTTTGCACCAAAGATTCACCTGCTTTGATTGTTATGAAAATTTTCTCTGACGCCTTTCGCCGTTCGCCAATAAAAAGGGGCGGCGTTTTCTCAAAAGAATCTTACTTCTTCCAAAAATAAGCAGCCTAACTCATGCTAACCATATTTCTGTCAGGTTTTTCTTAGAATCCCCGGTCAATTTATCGATTTTACGGAGAAAATCACGGGACCCTCGTGGCCAGTGGTCGTGGTGACCGGAAGTCCGTCCGGGCACCGGCCGCTGCCCGCTTTCGGTTTTTCAATTTCGCATAATGTCTGAGCATGGTCTATCGACGTCTTGGAAAAGCGCGAGCGTGATAAGATAGCCACCGGCCAATACCAGGGAATTTACGCTCGGCATAAGTTTGCCTTATATATGAGCGTCCACGGGAAATGCGACGATCTTATCGGTCGCGGTCGGGTCATGGAGATCCGTCCGTGAAATGTTGCCCGGCTAGTATTTTACTAGTCCCGGGGGACGTGACGCGAGCGAAAAGTGATCGCGAAAGCGTTCAAAACGAAAGGAGATAAACCGACCGACGGGGTGTGTCGTCTTTTAAAATGTAATTTGTTGCCAGAAACGCTGGCCGCCGATTGAATGATTAACGTCCGAATCTGGGCGATTTATAAAAAAAAAATACCCTATGGATTTCGATAGGGGACCGTGGAGAACACGATCTCGAAAGTCTGTTCAGATTTATGTGCGTATAGCTGAAGTAGAATATTAATGCGACAGCGGTATCAACACGATTGTCGCGTCCAACCCCGAGAATACTTGTCGAAGTACGCTTTCGTCGTTCTGTTTGCGCGCGGCAATGCTTCATGTTGGTGAAAACAAATTTTCCACGGCCGGTGTTCAGCGCGTTAGGTAGATACGTCAGGGTGGAAGTCGGGCAGACGAGTGTGTTCCCCGCGAAGTTTCCCATGGCCTCGATAGACGTGAAAGAAGTGCGTAGGTCTGGCTATGGGAGGACGAGCAAAAAATGGTTGGCAGAAGGGGCCATTCTAGGGACACTTCATCACGATTTAACGCCATAAAAGTCGAATAAGGCCCGATGCCAGTGATGCCCCGACACCTTCTACCGCGGATTGGAAACAAAATGTCGTAAAATATCGAGCAGAGAGCTTCGCCAACGGTTCTCTTCTTTTCCCTTCCCCTTTCCCCCCTCTGTTCGTCTCCTCTCTATCCGGCTTTCCCTCTCGTTTCCGCACCCTGCACGGGTTGACCCGAGAGCGACGGATATAAAATCGTAGCTGGTAGAGGCTGGCAACTCGTGCGGCGGTAAATATAAATAAAAATGGAAAGCCGGCCATTATGGCTGGTGGAAAGTATGACGCATACCTATACCCACGGCTGTTTCAAATTGATATTTCGAAAGTGCCCCCGGTGCAGGCGTACACACATTCTTTCCCCGCGTCGCCTATTCCTCATATTCTCCTATTTTAATCTTCTGCGACACTGGACAAGCGGTACTTCGTGTTCCCCGATTTCAGATATCAGTGGAAACACCTGCGTCGCAAAATACGGATCCCTAATTAATTTTTATCGGTGCAATGCGTGTAATGCGGCGAAATTGATGTGCTCCGTTTTTCTTAGATTCGACGTTATTTGAAGGTTTGCACGAGTTCGGGCTTCGTATTGAAACTTATGGGAAATACGGAACGAAATTCGATGAAACTGTCGAATTCGTTTCGACTCAAACCAAAATAAGCAGTGCGTTGCAAATACTTCCAGAGGAAATAATAATCGATTTCAAAGGCAATATCATCTTGAACTTATCCGTATGTGGTCTGGCATCGGCCTGCAAACACCAATAATCCGAACAAATCGTTTAATAAATTGCCGGCCATTATCGTTTCCCATGACGATCCACTTGTGGTAATTCGTTCATAAATATGCAAATATTTAAATGCTACCAAACGTCTTCTAAGTGCATTATTGACCATTTCTTGAAACGTGCGGAATTATTGTGCATTCTATACGAATTCTCATGAACGAAATTGAATATTTACTGAACTTCAGCTATCTCGAACTATCCGTTCTACATTTGCCGAACCCGACAACATATTAATTCACTTTTATCAACTTTGTGCCTAAAAGTATTGTCCGATTCCACAAACTGACCCATTCAAAATGAACGCGATAAAGACCAAAGCGTTCGGTAAGTAATAACGCACCAATTTCGCGGCAAGGTGTACGCGGGAATATCTAAAGGTAGAGAGGCGTTTTCTAAGAATTGCCAGCACGAAGGAAATCAACGAATGTGGAACGGGGAAACGTGTCGCGAACGCAAATTATTTTTCACGGTGACAACCATCCCCGATAGAGGCTCAGGAAACCATGCACCAATGGATATGCAGCGGAGGCAAAATATAATGCAATGTTCGCTTCTCTCCTCTCTCCGCTCTTCTATTTCCCCGTAACCAACAAAGGAAGGATTTGTCGCGAAGCGAAGCTCCGCCGTCGACAAAACCTTACCCTCCTCTTTGCCCACCCCTCCTTCACCTGTCTTTTCATTCATGCGCTTTGTAAAGCTTTTAGCCCATTACGAGAACGTGTACACGTTCGACTCGTCGATTGATGTAATGCTATTCTTGCCCGCGAGCATATTTATGCTTATGCATATTCCCTCGGCATCGTTTAATAGTATACGCGCGGTTTTTAATACACCATGTATATTCTCAGAGGGTGTAATGTCTACATTTGAATGACCCGATTTTGTTTGCGTTCATCTGTTACGGACAATGTTAATGCTTGTTTCATTTTACTATTTCATAAAGGTTTCGATTCTTTTCGTGAATACGAAACGAAATGATCATTTTCGACAACTATAATTGGCCAAGACTTCCTGGAGCTCCGTTCTAAATCGAATTAACAATTGTACATTCATTTAAATCGGGAAAGTATTCGTCGAATCCAGTATGCTGGCAGTTCTTAAACACACCTGAGAAAATATCTTGAAATTACGATTTGCCCCCAGTTAGCGGATAGAGCGAGCGAAAAAAGCTTCTTCCTGCAACTAATACGAGCGACGGCGGGCATAATTTCTGTTTTTAAATCTTAGCCAACGCTCTGCCCCCCTCCCCCCTCCCCCCGGTAATTGAATTCCTAGCCAAGATTACTTTAGCTTTCGCCATTTACTTCAGCTGTAGCATCTTGCGGCGAAGCTCGAGCGACGAAGGCTCCTTCAGCGCCGCCTGAACCCCGCAGGTTATTTAAGATAGATTATTATTCTCCGGGCCGTGGTGGCAGGGTATCAGCGAAAATGAAAACGCTATCATTTACAGGCGAACTAATTGCCAGGAATCACTTTAGCCGTTCGTCCCTCCATCGTTCCTCCTTTCTCCGAGCTCTTCTCATTGGAACGTTTAATGGACGCTCGTTGTTACTGTTGTGCCCATTACGCCTTGTCCGACAAGAGAAACGAAGCGACGCGAAAATTCGGAAACACTTGAAACTTAATCGATCGTTCGCGTTCAAAAAGTGCGAACGTAACAAGAAAACACGCCAACCATTTGCCGTTCATTCCGCTGCCGAAAATAAATTGTACAACTCTGACAGTCAGATTGACTAACGCGCGATTGTCGTCGATCCGGCTCGTTCACGGTAATATTGGCGTTTCAATGATATTATGCAAAGAGGAAACAGAAACGAATTTAAACAGTTGAACGGTTTCCAAATGCGTCCGGCTAAACCGATCACGAAATAAAATCATCGTTCTAAGCATTTCGTTCCCAATCCCATTATACAACGATCAAACCAGCCTAATCCACCCTCAAGGTCCGATCACAAGCCGAGCCATACCACTGGACACAGGGACGTTGTCTCCGAGGTTCGATTCTCGATCCGTCGATCGTTTCGCGAAGGGGTTGGACGCTCCCCGCTCGGAATAGGATCGGAGCGAAGCGTGAAGAGGCCGTTATTGTGAGCGCTGGCGCGCGTCATTTGATCGCGCACAGTGGAAGCCAAGGCCTCTCTCTCTCTGTGTGCACCATTTCCCTTTAGCCAGGCTTGTCGGCCGATCCACCACCCCCCTATTTTCCACCACCAACCCTGCCGTGTACCCAGCAGCCTGTCGTTCTCGCCCCGCGCCGCCGTCGAAGTTGCGCAACCCAGCCCGCAGGAAGGGTAGGTGGGCCTGCGAGGGTGGAATTTAGCCCGCAGGCCGGCCAACCTAATGGAAACAAGAAATTGCGGCAAACAGCGTTACCCACGCCTCGACGCCCCGTATATATCGCGGCCCTGAGAGAGAGAGACAGGGTGGGCGAAAGCGGCGCCCACAACTGGCCCGACTGTCCTTGTAAAAGGAGCATCAGCTACCCTCCGGGGGGTTGTACAGTTGTTGCAAGGGTGACAGTCGATGGATGTATCTGCAAGGACTTTCCGATCTTATTTCTGTAAGGTTGTTTTCGGTGACGTTTATAGAGGGAGGTTCCCGTTCTATGGGGGATGGACGACTCGTTTTGGTAAAGGTGCGTGTACGTTTGGGTGACTCGTTTCGATGATTGCTGGGATTGGAATGTTGATGATTTAGGAGAATCGTTCGGTTTGATGGGATTGGAATGTTGATGATTTAGGAGAATCGTTCGGTTTGATGGGATTTCTGTGAGGGCTGAAAATTCATTGTTAATATTATTGTCATTGCGAATGGATAGAACTGTGTTTAGAATAAATGTGCAGGTAATTTTTGTGTAGGAGTATAATTCTGTGTCGATGTGCCGGCGGTAATTATAAGAGGAAGGATAGGAATTCGATTGTAATTTTAATGTTGCCGGGACAAGTGTTTTAATGCCATAGAATGCTCGTGACAATAAGAACGGAAACTGTAGACATTCGGGTAATGCAGCATCCGACATTGGATGCGATCGAGTGGCTAGAACTCGTTCGTGGTAAAAGCGCATTGGCCATCGTCTATTTATCTGGGTCTCTGATAATCGAGTTATCGCTGCTTTCTTTTCATTCGATTCAACCGACACCGTGGTATATCTCGCTGACACTTCCGAGGGATCGGCTACGTTTCGAGTGCAATTTATTAGAGAAACTCTCGAAAATACCAGCGACGATCCAGCGATTTTATCCCCCGAATGGAATCTCCTGTATTTGCGAAGAACGTTCGTTTTCTAACAATAAGTGGAATTTTTCGTTGCGCTAGTTTCACCCCGTAACATTTACGTAATCGTATATCAATTTCTGTACTACAGACATTTAATACTAAATAATAATTCCAATGATAATCCCTACCGGACAGAGAGAAACTGACCGATCAATTATAAAATCATTATTTCTCGTTATCAGAATTCCAACTGCAGCGTACAATCTCCGGTCGCGTGAAATTTCCAAAATCCACCGACCGAGAATTTTCGACACAATCTCGCGTCAAATCTGCCGTAGCTTGAACTGCAAATGAAAGAATAATCGAGGAAGCGAAGACGTCGCCGGGAAGATGGGACGAAGGAAAACGGTCACAGTGTCAGAAAAAGGCGAGAACGGCGCGGCAGGGGACGCTGAATGTCGAGTTTTCAATCTGCCATTCTATCATTGACAATTTCGCGCAAATGGGATCGCGGTGCAAGGGCGTTCAGCCGTGTTCTCGGGGCACATTGGCGTTAAATAAGAGTAACCCAGCCAGCGCGGCGCCGCGGCATAATTGCCTGTGAAATCACTAGATGGATTTTGCCTCCTTGTTCTGCATTTCCATCCTGTATTTTTGCAACACCGTCCGCCCAGCCCAGCCATCCAGCCTCCAGCCGGACTGGCCGCGTAATTTTGGGATCGAATCGGTGCCGCGAAATTGTTTCGCATCAAGACCGCGAATATGATTCGCCTGTGCACTCGAGCACTCCTCCTCCCCTCCGCGGCACGAAATTCCAATCTTCTCTGGATGAATTCCTTTAATTTCGAAATATTACAGGGCGGAATGGGGGTGGAAGTTTGCAGGAAACAGAAACGAAACCGGCGGAAAGTGGATAAATATTGTTGCTGCTTATAAATAGTTCAATTCATTGCGCCGATTTTTCATTACAACTAACTTTCGAAGGATCGTGAAGGAAATATACCGTTTTGTGATTATAATTGGTTCCATTGCTATTGATTTTCTTTTCCCAGTCGCAAACGTTTATTCAGTACAATTCTACTCGCGTCACTTTCTTTCGTAGTCGCTTCCGCCACAAAGGTGGACTGGTACTTTGACCGGAGAAATGCATTCCCGTGATTCGGTAATCGCCTTACCGCGACGCAGACCGCCGTTCTGCCTTATCTTGTAGGGACTGCGAGATAGAGAGAAAGTAGACGGTGAATAGCGAGAATGGTTCTATCGTTCCAAAAATGAATTCTTCCTTAACAACAACGCGTACGTACAAAACCGGATAGCGACAGTTTAATTATTCCATCCAATCGATGCACGAAAATAAATGGACTCTGTATCTCTCACATTATTCTGCCGTTTCTCGTTCATGCACATTTGCAATCACAGACGGGCCGGGCCGAAGATCGGTTGCACGATAATTAATAAAGGACAAGCTTCGCTAAAAAAGAAAAAGAAAGCCGTTTAATCGCATCCAACAAAGTCCACCTTTTAAACGGGCAAATTGTTAGAGGACTTATTTTACCAGACCGTGGAAGACAAAACCGAGGCCGATCAATCGAGGAACAAGAGTGACTGTAAGAAAAGCGGAAACGAGAATGCGAGGCAACGTAACAACCGCGGGTCTGCTTAGCATAAAAATGGCCAATTATCCGGCTAACAAGCCGGCCGGGCGACGAAAACCCCGTGGAAACGCGGGGCTGGCTGGTCCTAACTCCGTTAGCGCCTCCTCGTCTCTTGAAGCAGATTAGTTAGCGTAAATGCCGTCGGTCGTAGCATTTTTATTCCTGATTACCGTTTCTCGTCGCGATAATCTCGTTACCTTGACATTCGAAAACTTCACACCTCCTCTCTTCGCCCTCGCGCTGTCTCTTTCTGTCCTCTCTACGTCGTCGTCCTCCTCGTCTCGTTCCGCCACTTTTCTTCGACGAGGACGACGACGACGACGACTACGTCTTCGAGGAGAGCTACAGAAACGTAAAGGAATCGAGCTTCCGAAGGACACTCGACAATGCCGGCATGATTTCCACGGAAACTGAATGCCATCCTAATTCTTCGGCGAATAATCGTGAGTGCAAATTTGTTTGCTCCGGCGCTCACTGGCTTCCTGTGTTGCATAATGGTTTCTGACGACCGTCAGGCCTCTGTAAAACGTATTTTGCTTGTATTTACTTTAAACCGAGGCGCTTGGTCCTTTTCATTTTCTTTTCTAAGCAGGGGGGAAACTTGGCGTTCCCTTTTTTACTGCGCGAATCCTGGCACGAATGAGAAAAGGGTAGAAAGATACGGCCGCGAAGATGCTGTGTTACAGAATTAAAGTGCTTCATGACTTTCGAAGGTAATTGTAATCGTCGCCAGGAGATTTTGGCCATTGACAATTACATTAATTGAAGAAGAATCATAATCAACAAACGTCGCGTCGAAAGTATTCACCAGAATGTCACCTAACAGTTAAACAACATCGACGGTGCTCCGAACAATCAAAATTTCATCCGTAGAGACTCTCGGTATCCTCCACGTCCCTTGCAGAGGAGAAGATACACCGCGGCCCCATCAAAACCCCTCCCGAACCCGGTCGAAAAATAAGAACCGGGGACGAGAGCCGCACCAGCGTTATTTCAACGGGCGCATAATTTCTTTAAAGTCCGCTAATCCTAGCCCCGAAAACTATAAACCAGGAACACATGTCGACACAGCGGCGCGGGTGGTCGGGGTGGCCACGATGGGGACGGGTGGTTGCTGGTTAACCAGGCTGCAGCAGGAGTCAGCCGAAAGCTAGAGGCGGATGTCGCGCCGGGGCAAAGTTAAATTAAATCACCGGCGAAGGCAGCTAATATTGTAGTTTATCTGGCGGGACATTAGCGCGGTGAAATATGCGCCTCCTTCGCCCGAACTTAAAATCAAGATCCACCGAAGTTCAGAGCTCGTTCTGTTTCTCTGCCACTCTCTCCCTCCCTTTAACGATGTTCCGTTCTCTGTCTTTCGCGAGGCCGCGTCCTTCCTGTTAAGTCGCGCATGAAAATACTAATTATTATACCGATTATTAATACGAAAAGTTCCGTGCCGCGCTGTGCCTGTGCTGTTAAGCTTCAGCGTGGCGTTGCAACGACGCCACCGGAGGCTGAGTTTCTTGAGAGACGCAGGCATCCGGATTACGCTTATGCTCGGCTAAACGAGGAAAACTGGGGCCCCCTACCCCTTCGTAGATACTGGAATCTGTAGCCACATATATATATATACGTGATAAAATGAAAATGAGAAAGCGGATTCGATAGTGTTCTTCTTTTTGCTAAACGATTCCTTTTATCGTGAGGATTGGCGAAGAAGGGTTCCCGAAGCAATGGAATGAAACGTTGGGAAGAGGGGTATGCGACTTTGGTAGTGGCGGAAAGATGATAATAAACCATTAGTTCCATTAGAAATTTTGTAAGTCGTCCGATAATATTTATCGTCGGGCTAGCACCGTGTTAATTATCGTATTACTAGTAGGGTAGGAATAGATGTGATTGTACTACATTGACAGTGTACAAGGATGAAAAAATATGAACGTTTATTTTCTATGTTACAGAAAATTACGTTAATGGTAAACCTCGATACGGGAGATCTTTTCGCTTGAAGCGGAAAATAAGTACGTATTAAAGAGACGTTCAGGTTCACGCCAATGTGGTCTTCTGATTCTTCATCATTTCTTCCATGAAAGTGTCGTTCTTCGAAAATCTAGCATAACTGTAACAGAATAAATCGAATAGGAAAGGAGTTTTAGGAATTATTGACAAAAGTAAAAAGAATGAAATTAGGAAACATAATTATATAGTTTCAGACACGACGTACATTTTCCTGTACTCCGCCTTATCTGCGCCGGACAAAGATGGATGCGTGGATTTGATAGAATCGATTAAATGGGCCTGAGAAACCTTGATGTCCTCCGTCTCGATCTTTCCATCCTGGAACCAAGTTGAAAAGGCGAAGCCATTAATTGGTAGGTTGAGCGAGAAACAGCCTGCAAGTCTGTTTAACCTATAGGCATTATCGCTTATCAGCGAGGCGCGTTCCTCTCGAAACGCGTCGCGTTCAGGAAACTCGCTTGCTAATTAGACATACAGTTTGGATATTCCTGTTCTTCCGGCACGCAAGTGCCGGCGCAACTTCGTTTTCCCCGTAGGAAGTTAATTAATGGTTCACCCCTTCGCTATACGCGCCCGCGAAACACACCCTTTCCTCGTGTTTCGACGATTACAAAGAGCGCATTACTGTACGATACGCATTGGCACTTTACGTTCAGATGTATACCTTTTATAGTAATCAACAAGAATTCAACTTTAATCAATTTTGTCATTTGTCATTGCCCTGTCTTTGAGAAATGTCTTCGCCACATTCCTCGAGGACCCTCAAATGTTTCATTCTTACTTTATAAAATGTTATATTATCTCTTGCTTTACAACTTACGCAAAATCCCTACAATATTGACATTTAAAACTGTGTACATCTCAAAAGAATGCCGTCACGCGACATCACCACGTTTCGCCGTTCGATACCGACCTCTTAGACGAATGGCTGTGCCAGAGGGGGACGGGACTGTCTACCTTTCGATTTTACAGGACCGCTGCAGGCCCTAAACCGTGTATCATTATAACGCATAAGATAATAACCCCCTCGACGTTCAACGAGGCGTAGGCCAGGATGAAGTGGAGCGAGATGGGGTGATGGCTGGTGCTCTCGGCAGCGTGCGCTAATAAACCTGGTCTACGTTTCCTCAGTTATATCGCACCGTACCTACCCACCTAGGCAACCTCGACACTCTATATACATAGGACACGAGCCGCGAGGGAGAAGAGAGGAGTGTACCCCTAACGATATTATCATCATTACGCACTATCTTACTTCGGAAGCTCCCTACAAATGATTCTCGGCCGGAGTCGCGCTAAAATGCTTTTCATTATTGCAGCGGAGAGATACGACGGCCCGCGTAACAAAACGAGACGATCGTTAAGAGCAGAACAGCCGTTTTCTTTGGACCACTTTGCGTGCGATCCGTTTTCGACATTTACGAAACACCCCGTGTGTTTTGGTCGATAAATGGCAGGGGGGGTTGAGGATATTTCTTGAATACTTTAATACTTGAACTTTAATAGTTTGGAACAATCGAGGAAAAATATCTGGAATACTCACGGAAGAATTCGCAACTGCCTCCTCGAAGGCTGATAATCTCGCCTGCGTGACGATACCTTTCAAATCTGCGCCTGTGAGGCCCGAAGTAAGTGCTGCTAGTTCAGTTAAGTCCAATTCCGTCGCGACTATGTTCTGCGTTTTACACAGCGCGACAAAGATCTCCTCCCTGTCTGTCTGTCCCATTCAAGGCGCAATTTTTTTTATTAATTAATCATTTTTGCAGTTCGCGTCATTTATCGAAGAAACAGAATAGAGTTATGAAAGAGAAAATAAAGCATACTATGCTTGGAAGTGGACAATACAAAGCTTTATCGAGACGACCAGGCCTCAACAGAGCTGGATCCAATAAATCTGGCCTCGAAGATGCTGCAACGACTGCTACACCTTCTCTATCCTCGACTCCATCCATTTGTGTCAACAATTGGTTCACTACTCTATCGGTGACTCCAGTACTATCGTTGCCTCGCCTGAAATAAAAATTCCAAGAGATTGACAGTAACTTAAAAACAGTCCATAAATTAACGAGCGAACGAATTAATAGTGAATTCACCTGGGGGCTAAACTGTCGAATTCATCGAAAAACAAGACACAGGGTTTGGCGCGCCGTGCTCTACAAATTTCAATGCGATCTTCAATATTAACGATGTCAAATATTAATTGTCGACAGATTTTACCTTTCGAACACGTTCCTCACAGATTCCTCGCTAACGCCTATATATTTCGATAGCAATTCTGGACCCTAGAATAATAATATTTTAAACCTACATTCACAATTCAAGTGCAGGGACGAATGGATTCATTGGAAAATTATCGACAAGTGCTATAAAATATATAATGAATAGATGAGAAGAAATTAAGAGTATTCGTAATAAGTATTTCGAATCATACTTTAACGCTAATTAAGTTAACACCGCACTCGTTGGCGATCGCTTTGGCGAGCATCGTTTTTCCTGTTCCTGGCATTCCGTACAACAAAACACCATTTTGCAACTTGATCGGTGCGTTCTTAAACATGTCCGGATATTTTAGCGGCCATTGTAGAATTTCCACGAGAGATCTTTTCACCTCAGCAAGACCGCCGATATCTGACCAAACGTGACCCGCACCTTCGTACAATTGTACACCTTGCAAGGCCATCGGTGTGCTATTTTCCAAGGCAGTCGCCATATCTTCCTCGGTGATCGTAATGGTCGGCTTGCAGGTCCCTTTTGGTGAAAAATTAATTATACCAGTAGTTTGCTTAAAATTAGATACGCAAAAGTTTCATTTGCATGATGACATCAAAATGTCTAAATAATATATTGCAAGCATTATTTTATTCTTCAAGGTTATTCTTAGTATCTGTGTGCCTCTTCAAGAGTTTTACAGATTATTGCAACGGTGGGGAACTCAATAATTGAAGCATGCGTCAAACGAGTTACTTTGTGTTACCTTGACGTTTACAAGCAGTAAACGCAGCTTTCTCAGCCATATCAACGAGATCCTGGACCACCCATCCCTCGGTCTTGTTTCCATAGTAATCCCAATTCACGGCTCCAGACACGTACAACTCGTCCTCGAGCATTAATTGCAAAATATCGATTCTATCTGCCTGATTAGAGAGATTGCAGATTGTACCCACAAACAGAAATAGTAATGGTCATTTAACTTCATAATTATTCTACACCTACTACACGCCCGCGCTTCTTCTATCTTCTTTTTTAAATCGTTACTTCGATTACCTTTGTATTCACTGTTCGAAATATTCAACCACGATCTCGAATGTTTAAAAAAATTCTAGGAAAATTAGATCTCTAAGTCTGCACTATTATTATTTATCATATTGCGAACGAAAGTGTCGTTAATTAAATACCTTCTTAAGATTGGGAATGGTCAGAACGGTCCTAAAAAAATGACTACCCCTAGCCGGCCTTAATTTCTGACCTATTTTATTTACACCTCCACACGTAGCCATTATTGCTACCCGACAAGCTTTTTGGTATTGTGTAATTATGTTGATCAGCATATCCGTGATCCTAATAAAAAGGATTGTTGTATAGTTGTGTTTAAATTGACGCAATAAAAATGGAAAAGAACACGGGAAACGTACCTAGCTGCGTTAATAGCGTCTGGGGTATTTTCTTCGTCGTTGGAGGATGTGATAGATTCCAAATCGTCCAAAAACAATATTGCAGGTTGATAATAGATACATTTGGTCAGAATGGACACAATGTTTTTCTGCAGTGTCTCAGCCCTTTTCCCTAACATGAAATAATGCAAACAGTAGAGAATTCGTTGAGGACCTATTTATAAGAAAGAGAAATTGTAACAGCAGTCCCACCTTTTAACGATCTACACTCGATCACATGTGTGTGCACGAAATACGGTGCAGCCCGCAGATATGTCGCAAATATTTTGCAAATTGTGCTTTTACCCGAACCAGTATCGCCGGAAATTAAAATATTTTCAATGCCGTAATCGAAAGGTAATTGAGTGCGCAAACCTAGACTGAGATTTACACCCAACCGACCTTCGGTCAAAATAGTTTCTAAATACCTAAAAGCAAGAAAACAGCAACTTTGTGCAAAGAAATAAAGTATATCAAAAGCACAATTCAATAATATCTCTATACCTGAAGCTGAAACTACGTTTATGATTATTCATCCAGAGATTACGCAAAGCAAAAAGCATTAAACAGATCAATAGTCTATGGAGACAAGCAATCTTACCTCGTGTAAACTTTACCCAAATCATAATATTCGTCATCTAAATGCTCAGGCATCCTCAATTTATTCTTCTGTTTCACCGATTTCACATGAATCTGAATTCCCTTCAAACCTTTCTCGTCGATTGTGGCATACGTGCAATTCTCAGGCGAGATTCGCACTACACACAAATTCTCATCGTCCAGAACAAGAGCAGCGCAAGAATTAATTAACAATTCTTTGTGACTCGAATGTGTCTTAACGTAGTCTTCGAAAATCTTTGCAGACACTGAATCCTTCCACGAGAACAGCTCAATGGAGGACGGTATACATTTCTCAGAAGGATCGTCTACCTCCAACAGGCTCACTTTCGCCCCTATTTTTAAATTCAAACTCATTCGCAAACTGTACGATACATACACGCTCCGGTCGCGAAAATTAACATTAAAACATTTCTTATCCAATTTTGAACATTTCTCTAACATATCCTCCAGAATGAACACTCTGACGGTCAATTCAGTGGACAATTTTGGAACAGGTGAATCGTCCTCTGTGAGAAAATTTGTACTGGTTGCGTCCTTGTGCTGATTGTCCGCGGGAACTTTTCTTATCCGACAGTACGTGAAGTCGTTTAAAAATTTTGGCGCATGATTTCTGGAGACGAACGCGTGATAAGGACAATGCGCGATCTCGTCAAAATCGTTCCCGTCAATTATGTCTATGCTTTGCATCGGATGAACCCGATAAATTATTGGCTTCTTTCTGTTGCAGAAGCTCTGCAAAAGCTTGCGACTCGCGCCTTCCTCGTTTTCACGTGTATTCGGTGTGTTTCGATCGTTTGCGTTTGGTGAAAATTTGTGAAATATTGACAGCAAATTGTCTATAATACTGAGTGGCTTCTCACGATTTTCATTCAATTCGTCGGTTTTTCTGTTCGCTATTGTGTCCGCTATATGCACTTCTGAGAATTGTTCAAGTAATCCGTATTCGACAGACGGCTCCAAGGATTCTGTAAAAGGTTGAAAAGAAATCGGTTCGATTCGTAGGATGTTTGACTAATTTCTAATTAGTCTTGTGATACCTGCCTACTATTACAGTTACGCGAGAGAATTTTGATACGTAGGCGACAATTGGCTGTCCCTTTGCTACGACTCGAATTTGACTGAGCAACGTCGATTGTACTTTTTCCATTTGCAATTCCTGTGCAAAGCATAATTTTATTGTATGTAATAGAATGTGCAAAATGAATATTATTTTTACAACCTACCAAAATTTCTCTGTCGTTCGTCGTAAGAGGTGTGACATCAATTTTTTTTAATAGCGGCACATTTTTTATAGAGGACACAAATACTTCGTCGCCTTCCTCTATGTTTAAACTTCTCGCAAATGTTGTACTGAGGCTTAATATTTGATTATGATTCGGTCGTGTAATACAGGATGTGTAATACGTTTTATCTTTATGCATTAGTTCAATTACATTTTCCTATAATTATATCATAAACTTGTGATAGAAAATGTATTTAAAAATATTTACGATTAATACCTACATATGAGAAACTTAAAGACAAAGTTTATGTAGAGAACGACCATATCGACATAACTCAATCGATCATTCACAATGAATATTTTCTACTTTACCATAGATAGATTAGAAAAATAGAAATATTGAAATTGTTTCATACACTAAAGCAATAATATTTCTTATTATTACTATTAATAAAAGAATAGAGTAAATGTACAATTTATTATTAAATATTTCTAAAATTAAAAAGGGAACGACCTTATCAACCTAGTCAAAGAAGAAATGAATCTCGACATCTGGCGGTACAATAGGATATTATTCGGCATAAAAGAAGTTACCCCAGTGCCATGTGCCATGCTTCTATCTAGCATTAATTGTGTGATACATGTCCTACAATATACTTGTTACAGGTTGACTATACAAAACAAAGAACCAACCTTAGTTTCCAAATTACGTAGCCAGGTGTCTGACAAATAGACGAAGCAGTTGTTCGCTGTTATATACTTAACTACGAAACGTTCACTTTGCATTCTCGTTCAGGCATAAAACTACAAGCCAATGAGCCCGAATTCCAGGATGCGATACTCAACGATTCACACGTTTATGGGGAATGTATGAGATATATTCGGTACGTGACAAAGTTTCACAATAAACAAGTAAAAATCAAGTATAGTTAGGTTAACGGACGACCGGTGAATTGAAATTCTTTTAACGATACTCTTCGTGTAACACAGTTAATTCGAATACCCAGCTCCACACATAAGCATGTTGATATTTTGCTTTAGAACAATCGACTAGATACAGGTCAAAGGTTAATTGTTTATTAAAAATATCAGATTCGTAATATTCACGCGAGGCAGGTACAATATTTGGCAAATGGATTATCGACAGACTGAGTAACCGGAAATTACACGAATCGAACTTCTACTTTATGCTTATTCATTGCAGTACATGATTTTCTATGCAGCTGTACAGTAGAATACTTTATTTGACCGCCAATTGTACACGCTAAGCGAATGGACTGGTGTTATACTCTGATTTACTTTCAATAGTATATTATGTATAAGTAAAACGATCTCAATATTAAAATATCAATTTTTGTTGTCTCATTTTCATTGCTTATTTTTAAAGTCATTAATCGTATAAAATATGAAAAACCGATATGTTTAAAATAAACAGATTACGGTATGATTACAAACTTTACCGCTAGGCGGTGTTATTCGGTGAATAGAAATTTCTATGTTACGGATTGGTTGTCACGAATTGGAACGGGCCAATCAGAGAAGGCTCTAACAGTAACTGTGATATTTTGAACAGCGTCAACTTCAGTTGCTCTGATGAGACGAATGGGCATCGTAACGACGTGTGACTAGATCCAGGATTTTATAAATGAAATACATCACCGTGCCAGATTACATCAAATCATAATTCATACTATCAGGTAAATTAGTACTACTCATTCGCAACCGACAAACGTCTTTTTGTATGAATATTCAGGTTTTATACGGGGTAATATCAGTGCATGTTTAGAATTGTTTTCAGTTTCGTCAGTGCTAATGGCAGCCACGATGGATTTATTGTTTCTATCTTTTTTGATATTATATTTTCCTCGCGAGACTGTTTGCACAGGCGGAATTCGTAACTTTTGATGCTGGAGAAAGTCTCGTGTCCCCAATTTTCGTTTCAGTACGTGACCTTCGTGTACGTTCCCGCGTTTTTTTTCTCGTTGTGAATGCACTGTTTCATGAATCAAGTCAAACGATCAAAATTCGTGTCTCGGGAATGCGATGAAATCTCTCGATTTATAACAGAACGTGAACCCAATTTTTCGACCCACTGTTTGGGGATTATTAAAATTGTTATAAAATTACCGAAGTGAGCAAAAAAAATTAAGGTATGCGGTAAAAAATTGTGTCTAAAGTTTTGACCGCCCTGGTAGTTGATCGATCAACCACGTATACGAAACGGGCTTGCTAGTATGGCCGTATATTTTGACTCAAAATAATAGCTCCTGTCTATAGAATCACACGAATGTAATATCCTGTGTTTTAATCATTTTTACTAACTGCGTTTATGGATTATCGGTCGTATTTTAAGATTTAAGTATTCCGACGTGATCTAAGTAATGAAACTTTTATTATTTACGAGGAATATTTGATTCCTAATTACGATTCCGAAAATGATTTCACCGCGAATTTTAGAGGTTAATTTTTATCATGTTTATGTTTTTTTTAGTATAAAATGACAATATGCATCGAACTAATTAATGTTTTTGTATTTCTTTCGCTTCCTATCAGGGGAAAGTACAAAATTTGATTTGAAACATTTCATGAGAATGGCACCATCAAAAGTTTTAAACACTCAAAGTAAACAAAGCAATACTACTAGCACTGCAATCACTAGGAAGAGAATAACGACAAGGAGTCAAAATTCTGTATTGAGCAATGTTTTACTTAAGGCACCAATTCTTGGTAAAGATACCAGAACCAAAAGAAAAGCGGAAGCATCGCCATCGAAAGAAAAAATGACAAAGAGATCGGCATTGGGAAACATCACTAATGTATGTTGTATCAGCAACTTCTTTCTTTCTATTCTCTTTTATTTTGTTATTGTTCTTCCATTTCTATAAACAAATAATAAAATATAATAATCCATCATGTAACAAAACAGGCTATAGGAAAGACCTTAGGGACACATCAAACGCAAGAACCAAAGAAAGTTATTAAAAAAGCAACTGCGACTCAAGTCAAACCTTTCACTCAGACAAGTTCAGTTAGAACGCTTGAAAAAGCAGTGACTAAACCAGAGGTGGTACTCCCAAAACCAAAGCTAGTGCCTCGTGCAAAACCAATAATAAAGAAGGACGACGAAAAGGTTGAACTACCTAATAAAGTAGTAACTCTTAGATATAGTTTAGATTTAGAGAAATCAGAGGACGGTTCTTTGTATGTAAGTGCATTAGAGGATGTAGGGGATGATAGTGCAAGAAAATCTAGAAAAAGCAATATTCAGGTAAATAATCTTAAATACTGCAATATTTATTAACGTCCATTGTATTCCACGTATTAGATATATTTGTAAAATATTTTGCAGCCTAAAGAAGCTGGAAGTACTGAGAAAGAAAAAGTGCCCAGTGAAGATGAAGTACCTGCGAAAGCTGCAGAAAAATCTATAGCAGTAAATTTGGACGCACCGCCTGAGAGAACATTACCTCGTGGAGTTCAGTGGGACTTCGATACAGAGAATTGGTTGGACCCATTCCAAGTTTCTCATTATGCAATGGATATCTTCAATTATTTAAAGGATAGAGAACGCTTATTCCCCATTGGTGAATATATGGAAAGACAAGTGTGCCTTTCACGGTGGATGAGAGCCTTACTAGTTGACTGGATGGTAGAGGTTCAAGAATCTTTTGAACTAAATCATGAAACTTTGTATCTGGCTGTAAAATTGGTTGATTTGTACCTGACAAAAGTAACAGTCGGAAAAGAAACATTACAATTGCTAGGCGCGGCAAGTCTCTTCATAGCAAGCAAATATGACGTTAGTATTCAGATCAAATAGTGCAAGAAGAAATTAATTCTGTTTCTGGTAGAATGTTTAACGTTATTTTTTTTTTTTTCTTTTTAGGAAAGAATACCTCCAATGGTTGAAGACTTCTTGTACATATGCGACGGTGCTTACACACAAAGAGAATTGATTAGAATGGAAATGAGTGTTTTAAAAGTAGTTGATTTTGATCTTGGTATACCTCTTTCTTATAGGTTTCTTAGACGATATGCTAGGGTATGTTATATTGAATCGACTTTATTTAATTTTGTTAAATTGTTACATTCTAATAATGTCATTTTTCAACAGTGTGCAAAAGTGTCGATGCCAACGTTGACTTTAGCTCGATATATTTTGGAATATTCATTGATGGATTATTCAACCATAATGTTCAGCGATAGTAAAATGGCTGCAGCTGCACTCCTACTCGCATTACAAATGAAAGATTTGGGAGGATGGTCTCCAACCTTAGAATATTATAGTGGTTACAAAGTTGATGACATAAGGGATATTGTAAATCTCTTAAATCAAGGTTTACATCGAAAACATAAGGAAGCTCTAACCACTGTACGCAATAAGTACAGTCATAAGTAAGTGTATAAATACTTCTTTAATCAAACATTTTGTTTGCAGAAAATTTGGATAATATTAAATCTTTACGAACTCGTTTTAGGATATTCTTTGAAGTAGCAAAGCTGCCATTAAAAGAACATTTAGTTATATAAATAGTTTAAGAATGGAAATGAACTAGGTAATGAATACCATGGTTGATAATATATAGGATTGCCTAATTATTACTAGGTAACCTGTAGTAAAATTTGTAAACAATCAAGATGGTCGCCGAGCGTTAAAATGCAAATCATGATGACCGTTAATTCGTGTAATAACTAAGTCGTAATGAGGTAGTTCTCAAAGTATCAATTGTTCAGAGATCATAAAAGAACGACCGTGAAGCTGAGCTGAACATTATACGAAAATGACCGAGAAATACTACAATTTTTTTCTTTTTTCCTATTTTTTTGTTTATTATTTATACAACATTAGTAATCTCTATATTATTCTACAATCGCAGTATTTGTAAGTTATTTTAATTTTTTTTTTTTTTGTTGAGAAATTTATTTTAACGCCACGCTTTTATACTTCGCAAGGATTCTAATGGAAAAAAATTAGTGTTTTCAAAACCATTCTTATGCATGTCAAGATTGAAGTGAATCTTTACTTTTTTCTATATTCAGCAATTCTACATTAACTTTACTGTAAATTCAATTGGTACGTATATATACAGATATCATAAAATGAACAATTGTACGGCAACTCATAGTTGGAGAAGCCGTGTAGAGGGTGTGGCGTATTGTTATGCATTGTTATTGCATTTTATAGACTGATGATAAATTGTATTGCTCCTAAGGATAGTTACAGCAAATAGCGACGGATATAATGTCTTACTCACCGCATAGTATATAATTGCAGTATAAAAAAAAAGAAATTATTCCCTTCTTCGTGTAAAAGTGAAAGAGACTTGAAAATTAATTTATACTGACAGCATGGAAAATAATAAATTTTAATGTAATATCTAATTTATAGAGAAAGAAATTTCTCATTTGCCACTTAATTTAAAAATGTAGCTCGTATGATAATCAGGTACATGCATAGCGCGAATCAAACGAAAGGTTCTATTTTTCCGAAACTTTCTTGTGTCATAATTACGAAATGTGCCTGTTAATAAACGTAGCAAATCCTCCTTTATAAAGTTCCACCTGTGATATAATCGTATTCAGATATTCGGTACAACCACACACGATTAAATTTTCTCACGTACAATATTTATGCAATTTATACTCTAATAAATAGAAAACATCTAGGATTCTTTTTGGAAAAGGATATATATCAGACCGAGAGGATAGTTGTACATACTGATCACAATTATCGATGTGTACATATTTCTTGAAAATTATTAGGACAAATTTAGTGCGACTTCTTTATAAGAAAATTTTTACCATATGAATAAGAGTACTAATACAGTTCTAAAACATTCAAATTAGGTGGTGTACATAATGTCATTATAATATATTTTTTTACTGGCAGTGAATGTATTATTACTCATAATTTTATAAGATGTGTGTATGTGAACCATTGTAAACGAGATATAATTTAATAAAATTAAATAATTTTTACTATTCCGTATACGCTGTGCTGTTATTGAAATGAAGTGATCCAAATAAAACGGTATTCCATGCCCCAGGTTTGAAACATAAAACAATATATCAATTTTCAAATATTTTATTATAAACTTCAATTGTATTAACAACTTTCATAAATAAACAATGCATACTTTCAATGGCAAGAACCAGGTACAGCATCTATATATAAGTATTAAATCTTTTCAGTATAAAGATAATTTTTTGGGATAAATCATTGTACTGGAAATCTTATTGCCATTTTACGTACAATAATTTGTTTGTTTTAATTACATTGGATTAATTACATTAGGTCCAGCAAATTAAGATTCATTACGGAAAAATAAAAGCAACATATAAATATAGGGTGTCTCGTAACCACACGAACATCGGGAAATAGGGGTTGCTAGACTGATTCTAAGCAACTTTTTCCTTTACCAAAATTTTGGTTGAGGCTTCGTTTTTGAGTTATGAACGAAAAACATGACCAGTCATAGCGCCCGTAGAGCGCATGCTCCAGCACTCGACTCTCAATCGCTCTCGGTCGTAATCGTCACTCAGCGCATTGACACGGCGACCGTGCGCGGTTGAGGGCCGTGTGCTCTATAAGCGCTCTAACTAGTCACTGTTTTTCGTTAATAACTCAAACACGAAGCTAGAAACACCATTTTGGTCAAGGAAAAAGTTGTTCAGAATCACCCCAGCAACCCCCCGTTAACCGATGTTCGTGTAGTTACGAAATTTTTTAAATTCGTAACATTATCTACACTACTCTTTAACATTGAAATAATTCATACTATTTAAATATAAAATTTACAATTAAATTATAACAAACAATCGCGTATCTTCATTCCTTTTGGTAACAATATACGTTATAGTAAATAAATAATTACGTAGTATACAGAGAAGATAAATAGGAAATACTTTTGGAAATAAAGTTACTATTACTTTAAATATCACATTTTATCAGTCTTTGCTACGTTTTTAATTCATTTGTAATTGCATTAAATAACATTTTATTTCTATAAAATGTTATACTTTCGAATTTGAAACAACTGTTTGTTCGTATATACTTCGCAAAAGCTGCAAAATTTTGTAAACTTTTGAATTAATATAAAATTCACATTTTAGAATTTAGCTTATACGTAACAATATAAAGGTTTCTAATTAATTCAAATTTTTGTGTAAATTGTACGCTAAATGCGATGAATTGAAACCTAAGTCTAAATTTGGAACGCCTAGTTTTTACAAACAGTGATTTAAATCTCATTAAATCAGAAATTCGATATTAATAAGCAAAGATATCACGTAAAGCAAGTTTACCGTTTGTCAAAATTGTTCTTCTCTACATATTCGTCTAGAATGTAAGCGAATACAGCGTGGACAATCCGCTTTATTAAAGTTCTGCTTACATACGTTATGAAAGCATGCACCACACACTTCACATCTGCTAACTTTTGAGAATTCCCATGGAAATATAACGTCTTTGGAATAACATAATTCACATACAAATCCCCTAGCTTGGCATAACTAAAATAAAATAGAAATTAATTTTTATTCAAAAATATAAATAATGAACATGAACAATTTTACAATTTTACCTCACAGCCTACAATATGCATATTGCACACTTGAACTAATTTTTGTAATCTCATTGGCAAAGTACCATATTTAACGTGCATCAAGTCTTGAATCGAATATATATGAGGCTCACTTATTATGTAATTCGGTTCTTTCTTTAATACCTCTTGAACACTGCAAGGAAATAATAAACTTCAGAACAGTACAATTGCAAATAGTTTAGAACGCGTACTGGAATGTAACATACCTTGTTGCGAAACGACATGTAAATAGGAAATCTTTAAAAAAAAACAATTGTGTACGTATTAGCCTTGTTCTTTCTAATTGTTTTATGCGTCTATATAAAGATGGATTTAAATCGTTTATTTGAAATAATGGATCTAATGTCATTTGATCCAATAATCTATAAGAAAAGTTCGATACAGAGTATCTAAATGGAAAAGAACAATGAATAAGTAAGATGAATAATATATGAGGGTCCATAATTATACGTATAGCTTTGTTGATTTAAATACCTCGCAAAATCCCACTTCGATAAAATTTTTCCGGGTATTAATGCCAGTTGATTTGTGTGGCATCCAGTACAGAAATATCTACCTAAATATTCGCAGTAACGAAATTTACTCGCATACTTTACTGCAACTTTCATTCCACATCCTGCGCATCTATAATTCTGTTTAGCTATGAGAGTTCGCCGCCTAAGTAAACAAAATATCGCGTTCAATTACCAGGTCGCCGACGGAGCTGAGTCTGTTCTGACACACGCACTGTAGACGTGATCTAAACGAAACACTGCGTTCGGTCGTTCAAGTATAAGCTGATACTGCTGAGACTTACATTGGCGGTGGGTGCAGGGTAAAAATAATTTGTGGTCTTGGTGGAGCCCACTCTGTAGTGCCACGCAACGGAATTGACAATAAATTTTCACCATCATCTGGATTAATTGGCCAGCTTTTAGGCAATGGTAACAATCTTTGCGGTGCATCCTCTTCAGAAATGAGCCACTGTAATTCGCTTGCCCTCGGTAACTGTTTTTCGCTAAACCTGCTAAGAAGCGACAAAGCTACACCTTCAGCCGACATGCTACTCTCAGTCAAGGTTGATTCCGTTCCGTGTATGGGCGATGATTGGTATAAATCTGCGTCCGAATACAATGATGCCATAGATATAGAAACACCAGCATTCTTCAGCTTTACAATATTTCGTTCATCGTCTACATCTAAATCTTCCACACCATCTGTGGAGATGTTTTCAGATGGAGCATCGGATGAACTCGATAATGGACTGACACTTTGATCGGTAGTTGTTGTCTCTGTTCTTCCGTCGCTCAATAACTCGCGACTCCACGTTCTTCCTTTAGTGCGCTCTTTCTGTCGTTGCCGACGCCTTAATCGTATTCTTTGTTTCAAACTATTTATTTCCTCATCACTTTCCTCTGCAGTTTCTTCCATAAGACGCCATTGTTTATTACATTTGACTTGTTCAATGGCAGCTATCATTGCCTCGGAAACACTGAAATGTGCGTTTTCTCTGTCCAATTCGGCGTTGGCTCTGGAAAATTGTGCTGAAGCTAGAAAGCTCGTCAAACTTTGACCCTCTGTCGGGCGTGGAAAATATCCTATTGCCATAGGCTGAACGCTACTTCCTCCATCCTCCATAAAGCTTTTCTTTGGTGTTCTTATATCTTTTTGACCTTCGATTTCTAAACTCCACGGCCCAGTAAATTCAGGTGCAGAACCTGGCAGAAATGGAGTTCTTCTTCTAGGCCGTTGTGTTATATCGATTTCTGTCGAATTTGTGTTACATGTACTTGAATCTGTCTCATTCGATGTAGAAAGTGGAATGCGACATTCTGTAATTATATTTTTCGTCACATCGTCGTTACTCAATACATCAGAATCTTTGATAGATTTGTTCGTAGTTTGATTTAGTTTCACTTTCAGCTTATTTTTCATTCTTCTTGCTGGTGTTCTTGGCTTCACAAGTAATTTGTTACACGCATTGGTAGATTTAGATTGCTTTGATTCGGCGTAATTTACGTTAATTATTTTGGATAATTCGACAGAAGAAGTGAGAGAGTTGCTATTGTGTGGACTGGCATTTGTTGCGCTTGACGAAGGTGCAGCAAGATCATTTTTTCCTGGTGTATGACAATGTTTAGTCAACGATGAAAGGCTACTCCAAGTTTTTAGAGGTATATCATTGACTTCTTTGAAGCCTAACGTTTTTTGTGGTTGTCTTTCTTCCGATCTAATATCATCGTTTCGGACAATTTTATGATCTGATACTGTTTTCAAAGGTTCTAATTGACAGTTGTCAATATGTATAGTTGCTTCTCTAGATATGCTAAAATTGGTAGCTGGAAAATTGATCGGATAAGAAGAAGATCGCCTATGTCTTCGTGGACTTGTGTTAGGAGACAGCCAGCACGGCAAAAACTAAAAGTAAAAATATGTTCATATAAAAAGGTAGATGAAAATACACGAAATATACAAGTGAAAATATGAAATTTAAATGTACTGCTTACCAAAGATGGATCAATTTCTGTGAGTAATACGGGTTGATTTCTTTCAACGGCTCTTAGACATAATAATGTGGTTTCAGCTAAGTTTTCTTGACACAAAAATGCCCATGGTTCAAAACAAGAAAGTAAATGTTCTTTGTCGGACAGAAGCCATGAGAGCTTATGCGACAAAGAATGGCTTTCCAAACTACATTACAAATAATTCATACATTATATTATATATCAGAAAATTTACCAAATATATATATTTGAGATTGACAAAAATAATAATGATAATAAGTTTACTTCTATGATTACCTTTTGTATAGCCATAGCATATCTTTATGCGCTGTAATTCTTGGTGGTAAATTTGAAAGATAGTCATCCGTTTCAGAAATAACAGGAGACAATACTAAAGAAGGTTGCAGCCAACTTAATCCTTGAATAAAGATCCAACAATCTGGTTCACCCTTGCAATAAATTGTACTGTTTTTTATTTTTTTTGTCATCAACATCAACGTTACAATATATATTTTCTTTTATTATAAATGCTATCAGAAAAATACAGATTAATAAAAAATAACAAATACTGTAAGCTTTAATCGTTTTATATATAAAATAGAGAAACAATGAGATATCTCAAATGAGAACGCAAGAAATTATAAATAAACAATTTTAATTTCTTGAACACGATAAAAAGAAAAACAAAACATAACATACATAATATAATTATAAATATGGATAAATTGTGTGATGATATGATACATATGTATACTTATATAAATTGAAAACAGTAAAGGTAAACAGGGTGACGAATGTTATCTTACATTTCGATTAAATATTCGACAGCCATGTTTGAATATCCGCTCCATTACGTGGTGAAGACGATTTAAACCACCATAAACGTTCCATACGTTTAAAACACCGTCTATTAATAAACCTTCTACAGTAGTTCGTAGACTTTGTAATAGTTGCCATTGCTCTTTGACACGGGCGTCTTCGCACATTCTGATGAACAGAAGTCATTCACTTTTCCATTTTAAATTCCTTCCAAATAAATTACTTTTCGTTGCTCTATATGATATTTTAGTCAAACCAACGCTATCATGATATATTGTACAATTATGTGTCAGTAACAGAACACGTTGTTTATGTTATCGTGAATATTCAACAAACCTCCATTCAACTTAATACTTCATTTCTAAGGTTACATCATTACGATGAATTTTATAGTATAATTGTACGTCATGTGTTAACGCACGTGTGAAATCATACAACCACCTTTTTGCATAATACGATTAACAAATCATAAATGATGTGAGATGCATTTTGAATGCACATACTACATGAACGTCCAGTAATACAAATAACATTGATATCAGGTTAGAAATTGTCGTGTACGCTCAAATACATGACATGAACAGCATCGAGTTGCAGTGGCGGCACCAACGGTGATTCGCAAGAACTATGTATATTAACTTCATGATAAAATCGATAGGAACCGAAGTATAGGACCGTATCGTTATTTAATCTATCAAACTATGTAATTTTTTTGTTAAACTCTAAAGATTAATGTTTTGTAGTCCAAATACAAGCGAAACAATTATATAATCACAGCATATGTCACGACCGTTTTCCAATATGAAACTTTTATCTTCTATATTGTTTAAAAAAGGGTTCCAAAAATACTACGTTGTAATTACATACATGTATTTCATCAAACTTTACCCACAGTTTCGAATTTTTCACAGATAATTATGCGAACTCGTACAATGTAAAATGAAACATTTGACCATTAACGTTATTCGCATTATCGTAGCTTTTAACAGCATTGATGCTGTATTTCAAATAATTAAAAGTACTCTTCAATCTTTTCAGTTTATCAAACTTTCTTTTCTTATTATGTTTTAAATTCTATTAGAAAGCTAAGGACTTGATAAATCACAATGTCAGTATATACAATAGAATGAAACAAGAATACTTTTGAAATTTTAAAGAGATTGAAAATACCATCGAACGACCAATGTACAGTCTGTGAATCGTAAATTTCGTACATTATATTTTCCATGATGTTCAGGTAATTCTAATACGTGTCGATTAATAAGTAGGTCTTGAACGAAATACATTTCACCCACGATCGTAGTGAGCAAGAACTGACGAGAACAATAGTATTTAGCAAAACTTCCATCGGTTTCCGCATTCGATGCATAATACGAAAGTAGTCATAGGTTCATCTGCTGAGCGTGTTTGTACTTGATTGTAAGTGCAATTGCGTTTTTTACATTTGCCACATTTCAATAAATCAGTTTTCGTTCCCTGTACTGTAGCAAGTTGTGCATCATTGATTGCCTCCTTTTTAAATTGTTCTCTTAATTGTTTGATTTCGTCGCTTGCCATCTCTTCCGCTGTCATAACAGCGAGTCTAGCAGGTGTTATAGCACCAGCGATAAAATTAGTTCGAAGATTGGGATTCTTTGCGTCGCGTAAATTAGCGACCCTGCTTCGCACCTAAACGGTTATTTAAAAAACAGAAGGGATGAGTAGTCTACACATTCGTGGACATATTTTGAAGATTCGGAAAGTTAAGAACCTACCCGATTTTTGTATCTGTTATCAGTATTTTTAAATTCAGCATAAATTGCTTCTTCCAATTCTTCCGCCAATTCCTCTGGAGTAGCACAACCTTCAACCGCAGATCCATCCACTCTTAGAGCCCCTACTAAAAGTTCTCTACACTTAAGTCTAACCGCATCTGTTGTGGTAGGTGCAGGGAAAGTAGATTGCTTCTTTTGAGAATCTTTATGAGGTTTATCTTCTTTCATTTTCACATCATTTCCATCTGTATTATCCTTATCTTTCTTCTGATCTCCATCATCTTTGTTTTTTTCAGACTTATCATCCTTTTTCTTTGAACTACTTGAAGAAGTTGAATCTTTTTCCTTATTGGATCCTAAAACAACAACAAAACAAAATGTATGATTTTTGTATGTATCTGAGATTTTAAATATTACATAGATTATAGATTTTATTCCAATACATTTCTTCTCTTACCTGATAAGAATTTCTTCCAATTTTTAATGAGTGTTTTTGACAAAGATATAACTTCTTCGTCTCTACTCGATTTTCTCAATGCGTTCACTGTCATTCCAATGCGTGTTTTGGTCAATAGCTCCAGGTCAACAGGCAACTTTTGCAATATTTTAAGTAATTCCATTGCTTGCTCTTGGCCCTATAACAGAAATATATCATTTAATATTAAAGGTACACGCAATAATATTACACAGAAATATAAACAATATACATTTGGTGTTTATATAGTGCGCTCAATCTACTGCATAATGCAATCAATTTAGATTTCAAATAATTATAAATGACTGCTTTCTATTAATATATTGTCACTTCTTAAATGTAATTAAATCCAATGTTGTATTGTTATCTTTAACATCAAAACACACAGTCAACTTGAATCAATGGTATAATTTATTCTAATGAGAATCTGTTTTTAACGACCACTTGATACAAATCACTGGAGTGTGGTGCTTAGCGAAATTATATGTATATATATGAATATATATTATTATGTGTTAACTGTTTTTTTTAAATTAAATAAAATCTATATAGGGTATATTAATAATTTTCTTAACGGAAACATGGTTAAACCTTTCCCAAGCTTTATGAACACATGAAAATTAGTGCATCAGATATTAAAGATCTACGATACGTTGCAATGCCTCGCTTATGGTGCCGACACCTTGCATAGAACAGTTCTGCGTATAAATATTTTCATTTGAAATAAAAAATTCGTACAATAATTAATTGATATCTATTATTCATTTACAATGCATCCGAAAAGTAGTATTCCAATGTGTGAAACAACTTTGCTTCCGATGAAGAGCCACCAATGTGCCGAACGGTACACAACTATATTTTACTCACTTACTCACCGTCCCGTCGCCGCTCGACATTTTGTTTAATTTTTTCTGAATCCGTAGCACTTCTTCCTCGGCACTCATTATGAAAATTCGGCAGCTTTTACACAGAAAAACAATATAAACACATATAATACACTGAGCAATCAAACAACAAACCCCCGAGTCCACTTATAACCGTAACTTGCGATACAGAGTTCGATACTGGATGGGTAACTCGCAATATATTTCTTTGCCCCTAGCGTGGAGCTTTAGAACTCCATTACCATGAGGTAATGAGTAATAGAGATAACTGAAAGTGTTTGAGGATATTATAAACAAATGTTATTATCACGCCTACAAATGAGCCGATTTTAATAAACGACGTATCCAATTGAAGCTCTTCGTTCCAGAAGCAATCTGATTCACTTTGGGAAAGGGCTTCGTGTACAGTTTCGATGCAATTCTCAAACGCATTGTTAAATTGTTTATAAAAAATACATGAAGTATACAGCATTTGTAAATCGTTTATTTCCGTATAGCGGCATTCTTTACCTTCATTTAAAGCACCCGATCATTAATCTAGCGCTTTTAGAAGCATAAAGTTGCGAAAAAGGCCGACAACGTTGCGTTTTCGCGACTCGCAATTTGCTACTTTATTGCGTTTTCGCGAAGACGCGTTTTGTATACATTGTTAGAGTATGTTTAGTAATGTTGAGGTATATTTTTACAAGATCTCCGCTGGTGAACTTTGCATTCAAAGTTCCTGCACGGTAATACTTGTTTAAGGAATTGGAATTAGGTCTTTTCAAGGATAGTTAAGATGGCAAAATTAAAAAATCAGTGGAATTCTTTTCATTGAAGATTTATTTAAATTAATGAATGAAGATACAAGTTACAAAAATGTTATAATTAAAATTTACAAGCTACTACTTATGAACTATTCTTTTATGTCTATTTACAATACATCTTACAACTAAATCTTCGATTAATTTGAAACTAACATTTATGTAATATAAAAAAAGACTATAAACAAAATAATCTAATACTTATAAACTATTCTTTGAAGTTAATTTACAATGTATCTTACAGATAAAACTTATATTAAAATTTACGTTCTTTATGTACAGAAGCTTAATTACACCGATACTGTAACTTTTGTATAAGTAAAATATTTATTACATGTCTCATTTTATATTTAGCACATGCAGTAGAACTTGTAGTAACAGTAATATTAAAGTTCATACAAGATCTACCGAATAAACTGAATATAAAATACAATATATAATAGATATACACAACAGTTAATTACACAATTGTTCTAAATTAAAGTTACAGGTTAGTAGTTACAAAGTATTTTTATAAACTAACGTACTCTAACTAAAGTACCTTCTTCTTTAGTAGAAGTAGTTTCATCGTTCTTGCTTTTATGCAAGAAGAGAAGTGCCGTTCAATGATCCTCGCTCTTTTCCAGAAAACCTGCACACACAAAATATATATTAGTATGTATGTAACAGGAGGGAGAATGGTTGTTAAGGGATTGTTAATGTGCAATAAATAGATAAAAATGTTTTAATATGTAAAATACAGAAGGTATGAAAAAGAAGAGGGAAACAAAAGATGAGAGTGCAAGAATTAAGATAGTATTGTGAAGGTGAGGTATATGTACACTAAGTCCAACTTTCATTGCAGCGAGAAAAAAATAAAGATTACTACTATTCATCTGGGACACGGCTGGTGTGCAGACGAATAGCAATGGCCTGCATGAACGAGTGGAATTACACAGTGTAGATGGAGGAAGATAGATTTAGCATCAGGATAATGTGGATTTGGGAGTGAAGCATCATAGTGTAAACAGCGTAGAACAGTGTCGGCTTGTGTCGAATAAATTAGGACGTATACGTTTAGTTTAAGATGTACCTCTTGTTACATCAAATACATCAAATCAGCCTTCATTGCTTGAACCTTCCAATCCCAGAAAACCAATTTGAAATATATGGTAAGAGTTATTCTTTCTTCCTTCTTTTTCTGCACAATGAATGCACAATTGATGGTCAAGGCTCATTATCCTTTGCCTACGAAAGCTGAGCACACAAAAAAAATATTAGAAAGTATGCAACAAAAGATAGAGAAAGATTGTTAAAGGGTATTTAGTGGAAACAAAAAGAAGAGAGGGCCAACTAGCATGAGAGAAACACGGGATTCTTTTAAAAGGAATGGAACAAATCTGACAATAGCGAATTTGATGAGAACGGAAGTAAATGTATTTACCTATGCTAAGGAGCTTGATTGTTGTAGAATAAAATGAACAGTGAAACTTACAATGTTAGCTTACATATTAATATTAATGTATATTGTAACACTGTGTTTGCTGACACTTTATTAATATGTAAATGGAAGTACGAAACGATTCATACCACTATTTATAAAGAAGTGCGTTAGAATTTATGTACCACTCGTATCCCTGTCTTACCTACACGCAAAGTGGTCATTAGTATCGCCATCTATACAGATGTGAATGAAACTACCCGAGCCTCTGCTATATCTACACTTAAGGTAAGTAAGAGGCACGAGTAGTTTCAAGGAGTCTTGTATAGATGGCGAGACCATAGCGGGCGCTGTAGATATGGCAGAGACCCGCGTAGTTTCAAACAGATCTTTACAGTTATTAATTAATTAAAATAATTACATTTCTCGCGCTTATGCATGATGAGATGACCCGGCCAATACTCTTTACTCTTTGTATGCGGGACCTGCACACGCCGATCAGGACACTGACTCTAATGGAACACTTATGATTGTCAAACAAAATGATTCTAATCTCGCGATAGTATTATTTCGGAGCAAACACTGATTCTATTTTCGCGTCTCTCTACAGTTATTTTTGTTTGATTATTATTAAGAGCGGTTGCGCTCAAAAAATAATAAAAAGAACTTTAATGGAACAAGCACTGACTCTACTGACCGCATTGCGCGCGGTCATCAAAATTTTCTGAAAGAAAATCTGCACAAGTTAGTAAATGAGGAGAGGAGGTAGAAATGAAAGCAATACACATGTGATTTTATTTGCTTCTTTCTTATTTCTTTATGTCTGTTGAGGAATTACTACTTTTGTTTTAATAAAGTACGACTGTATTATTAATTGTCTATTGAAGATATATTATTATTGATTAATATAAATGACTTATCAAAAACGTACTGTGACTGTTCTTTGTCAGAGTTTTAAAAGTGATCATGATCCTAGTAAGTAAGCAATATCGTGGATTTATAAATTCTCGTAGCTGCTTGTAGAAATCAAGACTCTAAACTATTTATCATGCTTCAAGGACATGGCAACAACTACGTGTGTACGCAGGCAATCCTGTGCCAAAAATACAATTTGACCGTACTTGTGCCTAGGTCACAGAGATAATAAAAGTGTTTAATAAATACTAGTGAAGCCATAATAGAAATCACAACAAAAATGCAGCAAAACATGAATGTATTTCAATTTTTGTTTAGAATTAAGGAAATTTACTAACTCTAGTTTCAATCGCGAATATTGTAAGTTCTATGTGAAATGTTTTCATTAATTAATGAATGTGGATATAGTAATTGACAGAAGAAAGTATTAAAATCTATTTACAATAATGAAACTGTTCAATAACTTTTAACTGAAGGAACTGAAATTGAGCCGAAAACCAATTGCCAGATAACAAGACATGTAGATGAACCATTGAAATTATAAATTAAATGTTACCAGTCCTTCATCAAAAGTCGTCAGACTAATTGTTAAGCGTTGTGGTTATTGTATCTCAATACTCTATTCCTGCAACCTCAATATATTATTCTCTACCAACCAATCATCCATTGGACCTGCAGCAAAAAGAAAAGGAACGTGATAAACCTGTACTAAAATCAGAATCGAAATCGGTATACAAATGTCATTGCAAACAAAATAAACGCAACCTTAACACCGCATCGAATTAGAATAATCGTGTAATAAAATATAAGAAAGATTCGAAGAACCGTTCAAACTAATAAATTAATTAACCCGATATTTTAATAAACGACTAGTTATCGCGTATCAAAGAATTGGTGGTACCGGATGACCGGTCAAGCATCTAGCAAAAGAGGCTCGATAAAGAGTTTAATGTACATCCGCGATAGCCAACCGATTGTTAAATAAATGCGTATGAATTAATAGAAACTAATAGTCAAGCATATGCAGTGGTAAAGTAGACCCCGAGATATTATTGCATTGTAGGGTTATATATGTCACTAACCTTCGACACCATAAACAACCTATAAACTACGACGCTTGAACTCATACTGACACCGCACGCACGGCGCACTGTACATACCCAATCCGTGGCGCGCCGGCGCGCCGCATGCGCTCGGTGGTATTCGCTATATCGGAAATCTCCGTAGGCTACCGACCACTGCCGTACGCTCTACTATCTCAGGGTCATACCTACTGGACTTTTGCAGGTTCTGACCAACTTTTAACTGACCCTACAATCTTTGGGTCAGACCTATCGAACTTTTACTATTTCTGACCAACTTTTTGCTGGACCTACGATCCTCCTTAAAGAATTCTTTTGTTCCTTGCCGCGCAATGGAAGCGCGACAGCACTTTACGTGACACACATCTCATTCTGAATTTCGTTGCCCCGATGCATCGCGATGTGATTTCGACTCAACTCGAGCCGAACCGAAGTGCATCGCGCGACCAGACACCGTACCTCAATTTTTCTACCGAACCGTTGCTTGAGAAATAGCTTTCCTGATCCTCCCAAAAGCATTTACATATATAATTCACACAATCACATGAATCCTGTCCTCAACACTACTTCAGTAAATAATAGTTCTTCAAGTGATCACTGTTCATGTGCAAAGGACGCTCGAATCAGCGCGGTTTTTCTAAGTCGGTATGTCAGTCACATTGGGCCATGAAAGTCTATAAGATGGTTTGTCTGTTCCTATATCTCGTCTGTGACTACATCTCGTCTGTGGCATAGATAATCACATTTTCAACTTTCTGTATACTCTGGGAAGTAGGGTTGAATTTTTGATAGAAAATAAACATCATTGTGGCACAACAGTAATGTTTACAATTTTTAAACAACCACATCACAGATCTAATCATGGTACGAGTTTCTGTACTACCATATTATTTGGTAGCTTAATAGAAAATGGATGTAAAGGAAAAGATTAAGCTGTTGGAAATATTTAGATTTTTATGCAATACAACGAGAAAAAAAAGTCCGAGGCTTGATAAATGTGCCGACTGGATTGGTCAGTTAGAGATACAATATATATACGCCATAGCATACGTAACCGAAAAAAGTACATTGAAAGTGGATTACTTTCAAAGTGGTGCTGTTGCAGTAAAACCGTAACATCTGTTATTGAAATCTTCGACTGATAAAGTATTTGCAAAATATAGTGAGTTGCATTGTGTCTTGAGTGAAACATGTTTCAATTCTTGGTTATGAAGTTGTATTGAATGATTGAGAAAAAGCCAATTTATAGATCATGCATACACTTTTATCAGGGAAATCTTGTAGTAGAAAGTTTGATGCTAATAACAGCTGTTAAATTAAAATATGTTAAAGTAACATGTAATTTTTTCCCGATTATAATTCTTTTAGTAACAAATAACAATATGTAAAAAAAAATATTGTGCCAGGCTTATTTGTCTACAAGTTTGCCACAATATAATGATGGGAAATATATTGTTTTTTTAACATTGGCGTATAAAATGCTGTTACATTGCTTAACGAGTACGCAAATAATAATTAAGAAGTAATGATGCATTGTTATATAAAGTATATGCTTTTCAAATGTTTTTCTATTTCCTGGGTATCGTCTGAGTTCAATCTCCATATTATCTTTTTCAGTAAAACTTACACTTAAATTTTACGCGCACCACGTGCATATTAGGACTTCAACAGTAGCGCCGTTCATTTAAAATATCCTCTTCCGGCAATTTTTAGGTTAGATGATATAATTAAATAACTAATCAGAGCTTTAAACTCGTTGAACTTATGAAAAATAAACGTCTACTCAATTGGAATATTTTTCTAGTCTTTACATTTATATTTTAAGAAAAAGGATTAATCATGATTGTGAATTGGTCGAAATTAAATCGGCGCGGTTTTCAATTGGTTGAAAACCTACTAATCATCCGATCCCAGCATATAAAAGATCGCGATATTCAAGGCCATGTACCAGAAGTCTTCAGAGTTTTAAATAGTAACGTGCATTTTTCAACAATTTCTTGCACGCCTAAACTCGTGAGTGATTTGATAACATATCTATAATTATAAATTGACATTTTCTTTTAAGTCATAACAAAGTTTTGTTTTTATCAAAAATGCCGTGCATTAAATTTGGATCATGTATCGCATCGAAGAGCACGTGAAAAAAATTTATAACTTTATTAATGTCTGGATTAGATTTTTAGTGCATAACAAATAACTGTATGATAATTTATGTACATTTCAATGGATCATTATTATGAATCTGCAATTTTTATATCTAATTGATAAATGCTATTGTATAATAATATATTAAACAGTTTTTATGTTACATATAATGTATTATGTTACATATAAAAGTATTTTACATATGTTATTCGGGTATAGTATCTTTTATAGACTTAGATATTTAATAAAAATTTGTTTAGTTTTATTCTTACCCAATTTTATCATTAATAATATTTTTACGCATGAAGTATATCCACTTTTTAATGTAGAATATCTGTTCGTGTTGTTATCCTATAATATGGGGTTATCAGTGGAAACTTTGAACCTTATCACAATAACAGATAGAAAATGATTTTAAATACCCCAAGCATAGTTAAGAAGTACACAAGTAAAGTGTTCCAAAGTGAGCAATAAAGTTTAGTTCCAATCAATTATTTCATACATACTGCTTAAAAGAATTTTTTATTTTACTAATTATTATTACGTGAGAGGGATATTAACATGTTTGAAAATGTTGTCTTTCATGCAGAATATGACAGGAATGATATATAAAAATATCTGGGAAACAGACCCAGAGCTGTTTGAATTAATGCAAGAGGAGAAGAATAGGCAAGAATCTGGTCTTGAAATGATTGCTAGTGAGAATTTTACATCTCTTAGTGTACTCCAGTGCTTGGGCTCTTCTCTTCATAACAAATATAGCGAAGGTCTTCCTGGTCAAAGGTGCTGTTCTTTACAATTCATTATTTCTTGGACTTCGTAAGTTATTCATATGTTTGCGAGTTTTTAAGACAATTTTTTATGTATTTAGATACTATGGAGGAAATGAATATATTGATGAAATTGAACTGTTGGCACAGAAACGTGCCTTGGAAACATTTAATTTAAACCCAGAGGAATGGGGATGTAATGTACAACCGTATTCTGGAAGTCCAGCTAATTTTGCTGTATACACAGGTCTAACTGAGCCTCATGGACGTATAATGGGCTTAGATCTTCCTGATGGGGGACATCTTACACACGGTATTACAAATTATACAAGGAGTCTTAAGGAATTATTATAATCTGTGGCTTTACAAGTTGAAAAAAATGTATCTTGTTGTATATGTTTATTAGGTTTCTTTACTGCAACTAAGAAAGTTTCTGCAACATCAATATTTTTTGAATCAATGCCATATAAAGTTAATCTTGAAACTGGCCTCATTGATTATGATAAGTTAGCTGAGGAAGCAAGACTGTTTAAACCTAAAATTATAATAGCAGGTGTATCCTGTTATAGTAGATGTTTGGATTATAAGAGATTTAAACAAATAGCAGATGAAAATAAAGCGTATCTATTCAGTGATATGGCTCATGTATCAGGATTGGTAGCTGCTGGATTAATTCCTAGTCCATTTGAGTACAGTGATGTTGTGTCTACTACAACTCATAAAACATTGAGGTACCTATTAGTTAAGTAGTACCAGCTTAATGGTAAATGATTTTTATTTTCGTGAAATTTAGAAAGAAACTTTATATTTCAGAGGGCCTCGAGCTGGTGTTATATTTTTCCGCAAAGGAGTTCGAAACGTCGGAAAAGACGGTCAAAAAATCATGTACGACATAGAAGATAAAATTAACCAGGCTGTGTTTCCAGGTCTTCAAGGTGGACCACACAATCATGCAATTGCAGGGATTGCTACAGCCATGAAGCAGGCTAAATCGCCGGAGTTTCTTCAGTACCAGAAACAGATTATAGCTAATGCAAAGAGGCTATGCTCAGGACTTCAAGAATTGGGATATAAAATCAGTACAGGTGGTACTGATGTTCATATGCTACTCGTGGATTTGCGATCTGCAGGGGTCACAGGGGCTAAAGCAGAACATATTTTGGAGAGTATTTCCATTGCATGCAATAAAAATACCGTACCTGGTGATAAAAGTGCATTATATTGCAGTGGTATTAGACTTGGTACTCCCGCATTAACCACTCGTGGTTTAGTTGAGAAAGATATCGATAATGTAGTTGATTTTATACATAGAGGTACCTATCATTTAAACTAATATATGGAAAATAAATTAAACGTAACAGTGAACAATTTGTAATAAATATTCGAATTATTTTCTAGGTTTGTTACTAGCCAAGGAAGTATCTAAAATTTCTGGCCCAAAGCTTGCTGATTATAAAAGAGTATTAAATACCGATGTTGACATAAATGCAAAGGTTACTGCTCTAAAAGAGGAAGTCCAAATTTTCTCTAAACAATTTCCAATCCCTGGTTTCGAAACTTATTGATCATGTTTTTATTCAGTACTGCACATCACACAAATTTTGTTACGATTTATTTTTATACAATTTTGTTAAAAAAAAAACAAATTATCCGAGAAATTTTATTAATTTTATACGTAATTGTTCGTAAGGAGTGTAAATGTGTATATTTTCGATTTTTATGTGAAATATGTATTTATACATACGTACTATTTTTTACAGATATAAATTATTTAAAAGGTGCCTATTATGGTTACACTAAGAAATTAAATACAGAAAAGTGTTTAATTACATTTAAAAAATATTAGATTATATGAATTATAACATTGCATTTCTTATATAATATAATAAATTTCATACTCTATTTTCCACATTTATAAAGAACCTGTACATTTATTATTGCAACGAAATGTTGTGAAAGTGTTTAATATCCACCTGATAAGTGCAACTTTTTACAAGTTACTATTAACAAAAGTAAACATTTTTTAATAGACATAAACATAAATTTTGTTTACATATATTATTATGCATAAATGAATTTTTCATTTATAAATTAATTTGTGTTTGTTTAAAATTCTAAATGTTTTACTGTATTAATTCTCAACTCTTAAATATTTCCACCACTATTATTCGTTGCATACCATTTATAAATAAAACCTAAATTATGTTGATTTCTTGTAATAATCAAAATTAATTCTCCATTTAAATGATGTTATTGAACAATCCTATCTCGATACTTCTTTGTTCGTAGCTGTGTATTTTTACTTTGCAATCACGAATTGTTAATATATCTTATAAATTAGTTTGTATTAACGTATTGCTGTCAACCAGTACAACTTTATTAATTCATTTAACGTTTAGATTAATTTACAATGCCATGTATCAAATTATTATATGCATAATAAAAGTTGATTTAGTTAGGAACATAATAGATGATCGAAATTAAATGGTTATAGAACTCCATTTAGTTTCAGATTGTTTTTTGTTTCAGCAATTAGAGAAACTCCGTTAAAAAACAAATGGTTTGTTTATTCATATGTTACAACAATAGAATGGATTTGTAGCAAGAAGTTTCAATTATACCTTTTAATTGTTTAGGTGTTGTGTTTCTTTGTCTATTGCGGTATGTATAATATTTATGTATTGAGTATTCCAACAGTTTGCATTTGAATTTCCTTATTCTATTGTTACAATAATTTTTGGGGTAATGTTTCCACATATATCTGCACAATATGTATTTTAATAAGTCATAATGTCCCTATTCTTTTTTTATTGATCCTTTCCTTTTAAATTATATCAACATGGCAAGCAAATACATTTTACTTTGCTGATCAAAATCAACATATACGAGAAATCCAATTTCATCAGGTAAATCTGACTGATCCCCCTATAACGATGGAACCATCAGTTTTGAAAGCAAATTCAACTTTTCGTAATATGTAAATCTAAATATTGCATATTTGTACAATCACGCAAAAGTTGGTTGCTGTTGCAATAAAAGGATATTTTCTATACCATGCATACGCTTTTACGTACACATTCATGTATGTTGTTATTATAAATTTATATCTTTAATCCTGCTTTTCCTTTATAATTTTCATTTAATACACAGCAATTGCACATTATTTTTATTATTATTAAAAAGTGCTCTGTTACAGTATCATGGCCTTTTAATTTTTGTAACTAAATATGTCTTCTATTTTTTCTCTAAGATTTTAAACAATATAGTTTATATTAATATAGAGCATGATAAATAAATATTTTACTTGTTGCTATGATACTTACATATAATTTATTTCACTCGTTTAGTGTTTCAGCAACAATACCATTAAGCACTCCTCTGCAGCTATATGTGTATATGTCACGTTTATTTGTCACACGATTAAGTTTATATAAAATAAATCTTCATTTCACCAATTACACTCAAATACACACTTGCTTGTGGATATATGTATGATATATGGATTACTAGTACAGGGATTTTGTTCAAAGTTTAAGATTTTCTTCAAACTTTTTAGTACGAAGTAAAGTCGAATTTCATGTGTACTATTTAAAAGATTTGGCTAAAATCTCAATATGCCAAATAATGCTCCTCAATTATAAGTAGTATCAAAACCAGACCTTTATGATAGAAAGAAGATATCTATGAAAAATTACTATTTTCCACAAACGTTTCTTTTCTGTGCAGATTTATGTTTTGGTAAACGGATTATTGGTTGCTGCTCTGGACTTACAACTTTGAAAAACTCCTATAGGAATGCGTCCCACATATTTTTATTTTAAATAAGTTTATCTGTACAAGTTATTTAAAAAAATTAATTCCAATGTAGTATTTAAAGATTAGCATATTGCGTTTATTTAAAACATGTGGGACAGCGTTATATACTTATACATATATATATGCATGCATATATACATACATATATATATATATGTGTGTATAGCTCATTATTTACTTTCATCACATTGCACAGTGACAAATGATTTTTTATCAGTCAAGCTCATGTACTGTTTGCGAAGTTGAAGCTGTATTTCTTTGTTCATCATCTGAACCTTCATCTTCAAAACCATTAAAAAAAGATTGTAAAAGTGTCCCAAATAGTCCCTGATTACGTGGACGAGGGCATGGAACATTAAAAAATAATTGCCCTATTTTATCTAAGTACTGTCGATAACATGGATCTCTATTTAATGATATTTGATATTGTTCACAAAGGACTGTGAACACAGCGAGTTTACCACTGAAAAATATCAATTTCAATATATATATATATACTTAATCGGAAACCACACTTCCATTTTTTGAATAAAGTACTGAAAATTCTCACTCACCTGTCAACTGTTTTTAATAAAAAAAATAAAAAATTCAGTAGAGGAAGAAGGTAAGGCGGGCCACTATTTATTTTTGGGTGCTGCGAAGTGTAGGAATTGAAAACTTCCTGCGCGGTTGCCTTATTTTGTAAACAAAGATATCTGAAAAAACGATTAACAGTATTTTATTTACTAAACTTCTTATTCTTTTCAAATAATATCTAAGTCGCCTATGAATAAAAAATGCAATTAATAATAAAAATATTCCATTGTTGTTAAATAATATTTAAACTAATAAATTAATAACATGTATGCTTACTGCAAAACTGCCTGGGCTATAAAAAGATCTATTTCATTTGTATAACCACGTTGCGCATGAAGCTCAACAAGCATCGCAGCACATCCTGAGCCATCCTTACTATGTATGAAATGTTGTCGGGCCATTAGATAATTTTTTTCTAAAAAAGAAACGTCATTTAAGATTATTAACGATTATTGTTAAAAAGTATCTAAGAGACATTCGTCTATTATAGATTACCTCTCCAAAATACTTGTGCTATCTTCTGATGTAAATCTGGATGACCAGTTTTATATTCTATACCCTTTAGACTCCATCGAAGAGCAGATTGAATAAATATATCTCTTTCAGGTGACAATGGGCTCATTCTACTGAACATACTGATAATTTTTTCAAAGTAATCTTCAGAAGGTTCTGTCCCTGATCGTGTTAAAACAAGTACAAATAAAATTCCTAAGTCTGCTCCGCTAGCATGCTGGAACAATTAACAATAAGAAGGAATGATATAACAATAATTTGTATGTTACAACATGGTACAAATAAGAGATACAGAATACAACATGCGTATGCTATTCAATATTATCTATTAATATTAATTGAAGCAACATGTAATCTTGCTTATCATGTTTTCAAATATTCTCAACATGTTTCGTTTAGTTAGCGAAATTTAACATATCACAAATGAAGATTAACAATTAAAATTCAATTATAGAACGTTCGAGAAGAAAATTTGTAAATAGCAACTACAATTCGCACATTTACGATAATTAATATTTCTATTAATACTATAGTTTTGGAGTCAGTAAAAATAAGAAAAGGGTATATTAGGAGGAATTACATACTTGTTCATGCTGTAATAAAAGAGTAGTGCCATTATATAGTAATTCCAAAAGTTCCGAATACTTTCTCTGCCCAAGATATCTGGAAGAAGAGGTTAAGCAATTATATCGATGATTGTATAAAAACCGTTCTTTGACGATGTTGATTAATTGGATCGTTGGCTCACCTGAAATACAAACTTCTATACAATTGATGAGCTTCATAATAATTTTCCGAATTTATGGATGCTTCTAAATTTGCTAAAACTCGCCGAATAGCGCGATTATTCCGCGAGGCCATGTTTACGCTCTTTGGAATAAATTTTTTCTGATTTTGTAATTGGTAACACTGTCGCACAAGCAATTTAAATTTGAATTTCCTGCCAAATTGAAATTCAAAATTAATATGTATGTATAAAACGGGTATTAACATGTAATGATACGGACACTATTCCAAGTGCAGAAATAGATAGTGTACGCATTATCGATTAATACAATTTGGATTCTTCGATCTTTTCGATTCTCGTTTAATGTTAACATAGTCTGATATATGTATACATTGATCGTACATATTTTATTTTAAGAATAAGTAACGTAAGATTTTAATAAGAAGTAATTTAAAAAAAGGCTGAAGACAACGAATTTACTTAATTATATATTTATTTTAATTCACATATTATTAAGAGCTGCGAAATATTATCGCAGTCAAGATGTAGAATAGATGTAAATCAACGACGTCTGAAATTAAAGCTCTTGATTCAAAGAACGTTCTGTTCCACATTTAGAATGGCTCTCGTGTATACTTGCAGTGGAATTCTCAAACGAATGTTTAAATTGTTTATAAAAAACAAACTACGCAACTAACATTTACAAATCGCTTATAGCCGTGTAGCAGCATCTTCTAACTTAATTTTAAGCACTCGATCATTAATCTAGCGCCTCCAAAAGTCGACATAATTATAATGACCCGGAGTGCATTTTCGCCGATTTTTATATGTTTATAACTTCTAAAGCAGAAACGCCATATTCTTGAAATCTTTCGGAGAAAATAGCTATGGTTCGTAGTTTTACTTTGAGACCAGTCCGGATAAAAAATACCCATTGTAAGCTGAAAAAACCGCAATTGTTTAAATTAACGATGTAATCCAGAAATTTCGTTTTGAAGGCGCTGTAAACTGCTCGAGAAGGCGCAAACGCGAGATGGCGCCAAGTGCTTTTAGCTGGATCTGGGTTCTAGAGTCCCAGTACCATTTCCAGGTCACTGACATCGTTACCGACAGATTGTAATGAGCGATGTTTTATATCTCGGTACCTGGTGGTTATTTTTTAATCTATGAGGTTTCAAATGAAAGGTAAAGAAAGAAAAATGAAAACAATTTAAATAATAAATACTGGCAACTAGATAGTCGGGTATAAAGGGCGTGCAGTGGTGCAAAAGAGGGTGCAATGGAGTCAAGGTCTTGGATAATTTATTGTTTATTAAAAATAATTTAAATAAGTATGCAAGCTACGAAAGCTATCTATGACTCCTGTCCCAAAAGCTACTTCAGTAAATAATAGTTCTTCCACTTAACAGTGTTTATGAGCAGAGGACGCTCAAATCAGTGTCAGATTTCTGAGTCGGTATGGCAGTCACGTTGGGCCATGAAAGTCCATAAGGTGATTTGTCGATTCTTATATCTCGTCTGTGGCATTATGTACATAGAGGGTGCATAATTTTTGTACGGCTTTATGAATAGAAAATAATCGTATTTAAATAGCAATGTGTAAATAACAAGAATTATGATATTTATAAGTTAATAAAGAGTATTTTAAAAGTAAATCTATTAAATCATTATGACTTATGAATGCAATATGCAGTATGATATATAGTTATTTAGTACTGCAAACATGTATTAAAATGCAAGATCTCTTTTACTAAAGTACCTTCCAAACTTAATTACATAAATTAACGAAATACGATAGAGTCTTATTAATTAATTAAATTAGTATTAGTATTTATTATCAAATAAATACTTATTACAAGTGTATTGCATAATTACGCATAGGAGCGCAAGTATTCGACTATTTTTTTAGATGTATTTAAAGTAATATAGGTTGCCCCAAATTGAAATCGTCATACCCGCGTTTCGGTTCATTCGTTGGGAAACAACCAAAGACTATCGCGGGTGATATCAATTGCAAAAAGTAATATTGATAAATGCGCAAAGTGGCGTCGCGTAAGCGCTGGATTGCTGTAGAGGTGCATACATACGTGGGATACGCTAAAAATCGTATAAAGGCGATGCGCCTCTGGCGGCCAGCCGTGCAAACAATCCTTGCGGAAATAATTATCGCGATTTATGTTATTTGCAAATGTGAGGAGAATCATTAATGAGGGTATGGCAAGTAGAGGCGATTAGAGTGATAAACGGGTCCTCTAGTGTTCCCGGTTGCACTTCGAGTGAGTGAAAGTCGTGCTCGGTACGGGGTGAGTGTCCAAAACGTTCATTCCCCCCGCTTTTAAAAGGGGGGCGGTGGCTCGCATCAGTGTTTTTTTATCGTTTCTTTAGACGTCTTCATCCTGAAAATAACAATGGCCGGAGGATTCGAATATGCATGGATTTTTAAAATGCCAAGCTTGCTACCCTGGCAACCTACACATATTTTCCTGACCCTTTTTTATTACGTGTGTCAATTTACATCGGTACGGCTACTGTACATCTTAATTTTTTTTTTCAATATTAATTTCGTACGAATCAATTGTTCAATTGAACGTAACTTTGTAAAATGATTATACAGTATAGCTACCAGATTAAAGATTATCGATACTTCTTTTTATATATAAATTCATTTTGATTTCATACGAATATTAATATTACGAAATTATTCTCAATTCAAGTCATTGATGTTAATCTACTCTTACGTTTATGATACTGTGCCCTCTGTTTTTTGTTTTTTGAACAATCGAAATTTTGCATTTTTTCCGCCAAAAAATGGACGTTTCTATTTGTACAGAATGGACTTGGCAGAAACTATGAAAAACATTGTTGCCAAAGGTATGCAAACAGAAATGGGACCACCGGGTGGAGGATCTGGTTACCCTGGTACACCGAGTAGTGCTGGCTATGTTACTGAAAAAATGTATATGTTATTGCAAGCCTATCTTCAGAACAAAGGTTGGAATCCAAGCATCGAACTTCTGCAATGTTTCTCAGAATTCAAGGATGCATCTATGATACCAAGCGCTGCTTATCTGCAGTAAGGATACACAATTTTTCATTTATATACGTAGAAAAGTTGATTCATTTCCTGCGAAATATATTTTTTCTGAAATTGAAAATTCACTTACCGAATTCTCTGTAATGCATAAATAGGATGATGGCTTCGAGGATAGCTTTGGACTCTCAGGGAAGACTAGTCCTTAGAGAAAACGGAAAGATAATATTGCCGTATGAACACTTTGCGAACGCTGTGATGTTAAAACACATGAACGGTCCGCATGGTCTACATTTAGGTTTAGAAGGCACGGTCAGAGCAGTTATGGAATCTTACACTATAGGGCGAGAATGCTTTGGTATGGAAAAAGAATTTATAATAGAGGTGGTACAAAACTGTCCAAATCCTGCTTGCCGTTATTACAAAAATCAACTTGAATTAACTCAAAAAATGGGACATATGGCGCCAACTTATATTCAAGACAATGAAACAACAGCTTCTCTTTTACGTAGTAGTTTTCCTCATAATACAGATTTTCAAGCAGTAAGCATAAGAGTTTTATCATTGATTAATATGCATCAAGTTGATCATCGTGTACATATGTATATATATATATGTATATAGGAAAAAATGGACTACATTTCATTCTTTTGTATTATAGACTTTAAGCGGCGCTAATCCGAATACTCATATGGGTGGGGGATCTGCAGCAGATTTGGCAGAAATGAGAGGTGCTGGGAATCAAATGAATCTTCAACGTCCTCCAAGCCGTCCATCATTAAATATTCCACATCGACCTGTGTCGCAAGAAAAAAAAGTGGCCACTGGGAAGCAGCACTATGAATCCTTGGTACCCAATATTCCAATGTCTGAACACAAGTTGACAGACTTTCTGAGGACAAATTTGGAAAATTTAGACAATCTTGGTGGGCTTGCATTAGGAAACTTGCAAGGAATAGGAAATGCAAATAAGGATTTGTTAGCTTTACATAATGGTGCTTGGCCATTGGAAAGTGAAAAGGGATCTCGTTCATCTGTGAATTCAGAAGGTTAGTCAATTTTCACATACCGTAAAAGTTATGGTTCCCGCGGATCGTCGGCGTATTAAATGGTATATACTGAATAACGATTTGCTTCATTAATTTTTAGGTGGACAGGAGAAAATAGTGAGGGCTTTTGCGGAAGTTATGAAGAACATGGCAAGAATGAAAGCTTGTGTACGTCCTGCTATGTGTAAACCATATGGAAAACAATCAGAAGCTCTGCAAAAAAGTAATGAAATACACTCTATTATGATTCATCTTTTAATGTCATATTTCGGATAGGTTTACAAAGTGATTTTGTGCCATAAATTAATTATGGTTCACACGATATTCTATGGTTCTTTAATGGTATCAAACACTAAATACCTGTCTCGTTATTACTTTTACACATTTTGATCTTGATTAATTTTTCGATAGAGATATCAATGATAGAGAAGTGTATATGTTTCGCGTTCATTTTTTTACAGCACTGGTGGATACGATACAGCTTGTACAGTCTCTAAGAAGTTTCCTGCCGCCTCCGCATATTCCTGTTTCAAGCTGGAAAAATGAAGATAAACATCGATTAGATCATACGGGTACTCCTTATCTCCCATCACTGTAAGTATTTCTTATGGTTTAAATTATAAGTATACCCTCGTTACATGACTAGAGATATCAAATAAAGAGTTATAATTTTTATGCAGAAAGGCTGGAGGTTTAGAAGAATTATGCGAACAACGCAAGCTAGACTAAACAATGTCTTCGCTCTTTAAGCGTCAGACCAAGTTTTGTCTTTGCGCTCTATGATGTTCTAGTCATGTGGTGTTTATGGGTTAGACGGGTGTTTTGTATTTAAACAACCCGAAGGATTGCTCAAATGTTGTTGGCGTTTAGGACTTCAAAATATTAAGAGACAAAACGAGTCATGCGTGGACTGTGATAAACGTGGGTAGTGAAAAAAAAAATTTATACATAGTCAATCGAAATTCACACCGTTTTTCATTATTCGAATTAGCTTTATTTTCGTTGCTATAAGTTTTCTTCAAATTTTTATAATCTGCCTATGGAGCTTGCCGAACAAAGTTGAGGGGTGAGATAATTCTGAATTACCTACCCTGTATAAATAATTTGCATATTGTAAAATATGCATTACTGAACGGCATTTATATCTTATTGTTGTATGTTGATTTAATAGTTCACCATTTGTGTTCTAACTTTTACCTGATTAACGTTGTATTATAAAGATTCTTTACTATATAAGTAAATCTTACGTACACATTGGAGATTTGAATGTGCAGGAAAAATATTTAGTCTTGTACATAAGTTTGGAAAGTTTGATAGTAATAACATCGTTATAAATACTCTAATAAGTACGAGAGTATAAATAAGCAATCCTAACTCTTGTTATTGCTTGACCTCGCATTATTTAATTTTCTAATGTCTTTTGAATATTTATTGCGTGATTACGGAGTTTTGATTTGAATGATTGAAGTCACGACAAAATTATCCTATTCAAATAAATATTCAACTCTTTAATATATATACATATATATTTTAAAAATCGCATCGTATAAGTTATTGTTTATTTATGAATAATAGATCAAACATATATCGTTGTTATGTCTAGTATTATTATCTGACAAGTTGTGCGTGAAAAATGTTGAAACTTGTAATAATTTAAAAGCTCCATAGGCAGTACCGTGCGGTGTGCACGTAATAAAAGAAGAAAAGAAATTCATTGGTCAATTTATAGATATTTTTCGAAAAATAAATAATTTCGTTATTATATACGATTAAAAAAAGTAAAAAAAAAATGAAAAGTTGCATTAATAGAAAATTTTTGAACCGTGATTCGCACTGATGTTCAGAAATTTCTCATTCTCTCGCTCTCTCTTTTTCTCTCTCCATATCTTATACTGTGCACTGATATTACTTATAAACGGTATTACCTCTGTGAACCGCAAAACGCGTGATAAACCGAGTAAAAAAAAGGACAAAAATCTGAAAAACTGTGCGTTCGTTATCTCAATCGAAATTCTTCGATGAAATGCATTTTATTTTGGTTGTAGGAGTAAAAGTCGTTTTAAACTCAATTGTTATACGCATATCTGCGATGGTAAAATGTTTCCTTCTTGCTCGATAATATCAAAATATGAACTGTATGTTTCTGAATGTAAACAATACATTTGTGTATCGTATGCGCGGAGAATTGGATGAATGCGTGAATCTTGTTTGTACAACGCAGGTTCGATGAATGCGATGTTTCGGCTATCAAATAGCAAAATTTTATATGAACGTGAACGTATGGATGAATGCGTGCATCTGTTTAGATATCTTTCTATAGACGTGTCTGTTATAAAATGCATGTATATTTATTTATAATATCTGCAGCGAATACGTCGATAGATTGTTAACAGGGCTCAGATTTCTGTGATCCGCAATTCACACCTGTGTGTAGTCTGTAAATTTTCATTTAATTCGATTAATGGTTAAATCAGTAATATCGCAAAAGATATATACAATATATGTTTCAGTTTAATAGAATTATTATTATTTACTGTGGGGGGGTATGTTAATTTGAAGGGACCGAATACGCGGTCGCAGATGGAAATGAAGGAGATTGTTAAAATTTCGCACAGGAGAATCAAAGTGTCAACGATTTTAAGTTTACTTACGTTTTTTAAGATACGCTTTTGAACGATCTGCTGTATATACAGGCTGCAGTATTTGGTCATTACTACACATAAAAGCTGTGCACAGAAATATGTTTTATTTCTACAATTGCCGAACGATTTGTTGCAAAAAAAAAAAAAATAAAAATTATATGATTTAGCACATCTAGTTATGTGCACTTTCACAGCAGCATAAATTTATCATGGAAACGCAAAACATTACGAACTTTGGATCTTTATTTCATTCTAGATATTTTCCATTCCGTCTTCAGTTCTCTTTCGTTTTTCGTTTCTATAAAGGAAATATTGGAATGTCATGCAGCGAAGTTTCATTTTGATTTTAGTGTACACAGCGCGTTGAAATTGTTGGAAGCGTATCGATTCCAATGTCTTCTAATGATTCGTGTGTACTTGAGATTAGAAGACAAGACAGACACAGGTTGCGTATTATTTGTTACAAATTAGCCAAGTTCAGCACACAGAACGTTACAAATTGCGCGATGCTTGATCCTATCACTGAAATTTAAGTCCTGTACACCGTGCGTTTCTTTTTGTTAATCGACCCAACCACGAACAAAGGTTGCTGCAATATCCTCTATAAGTAATTTCCGACGATTTACCTGTTACACACCAAAGTGTATTTTGCAAACAACACCAACAAATGAATCGACTTATCTCTTCTAGTAGTTATTACGAGACGAACGCAAACGTATCGCCATTTGTCTTGATGTCGAAGTATCGGCACTACTAAGCATATCCATGACTAAGTCGCTACGTGTATGCCAAATAAATGAAAGAAACGAAAGGAAGAAAAGTAAGAGGGAGCACGGAAACTAAGTCTGATGATGAAAATGTACAAAAATGGAAGAAACAGAGTCTCGAGACGTATTAAAATCGTTTTAGGTGTGTATGCGAGGTAGGATCGCGGCCGCGCGAACCATTGTTCAGAATCCAGTTTCCGAATTTTATCGCCCTCGCGCCATATTTAATACCAATAGGAACCGTGTACAAGTTTTTCTGCACCTTCTGACTTTCACAGTAACATCGTTATAAGATTGCGCACCGTCGTTGTTCATTTATCGTACCGCTCGTGTAAATGGACAAATCGACACACGATGATGAATTATAATACACCGCTGTATCTGCACATTAAGCTCGTTGTCGCTTGCCAGTATTGCTCTTCTGTATTCTCGCATAATTCTAACCGATGAACAGCAATCATTAAAGTTTTTACAAGTGTGACTTGCCTGTGGTACATTTCCCATCCTGTCCAGATCTGTGCTCGGGCCCGTCGTTGCCCCGTTCATATCCAATGGCCTCCGTGTTAGTCCATTCGGACGCCGAGTACCGCGAGCTATCCTAAAAGCTTCTCGGGTGTGAGATTCTAGAAACGTTTCCTATTGAAAATTCACAGGATAGTGTACTAACGGGTTGAGCCTCGAGAACGAACACAACGTCGTCGAGGAAGTAGTAAGCCTGGCTGAGATCCCCCTCGCACAGGTAAGGCAGTTTGCTCCATGCGAGGCACCTTAGGCTCAAAGGTGCGAAAACTCTGTCGACGAGGCTGGCGATTTGGCCCTCTAGCCCGTTCCCTTTCACCGGCAGATACTCGGACGGTTTGTGATCACCCCTTTCGCCGACTTCCACGTAAGGGCTGAAGGGAAGAACCAGGGCCACGACCAGACGACCACCTGGTGCTAAAGACGCCCTTAAGCGTCGAAGCAGTGTGTTTGGTCGATCGCAACGGTCCAACAGGTTCAGGCAGAGGATCACGTTGAAGGGGCCTGTTTCGTGCCACTTTTCTACGTCGAGCACCCTGAAAAAAAAAAAAAATTAATACGGTCTACATTCTTTTTTTATTTGATTTCTGGAGTACAATTTCTTTTGTCCGATGGTGGATGCTTGGAGGGTTGGATCTTTTTTCCCCTTTAGATACGCTGTTTCATGTACACGTCAATTTTATCCTGCAAAGTATTCTGAAAATTTGGTAAACAATTCGTTAGTTTCGCCGGATATAAAATTATTTTATTTAAATATATTATACCGGCAGTATATGTATAATACTTTTGGTCACTCGATTATAGGATATATGATAATGGAATTACGTAAATAGTAAAATAATCGCGTGCTCGGAAGGATGTTTTAAATACAACTTATGAGGACTTGGATAGAGATGCTTGCGATATTTAAAAATTGGTGTACCTTCTTTTCAGCTAGAATGAAGGTATAGGAAATGGGGTATTAATTTCTTCAATTAGTAATGATTATTGGAATAATTCATATGACTGATACGACTGCAAATTAATACCCCCAACAACATTTGCATAGAATTATTAAAATCAACTGTTCACTGGGAGCTAAAATATTAGTAGAGTTTATTCTTTTTGTAAAATAGGAATCCTTAAAAAAAATGTCAAGAAGCATTAGAAAGGCGAACATCGCTATTATTAGTAAGTATATAAATTTTCATAAATATCCACTTCAGGCGGATAATAATAGCAATTAACTGCAGAATTCGGTTGTTCTGTTATTATCAAGCGTCGAATTCATTTTCAAGTCCATCCCCCGGTATGCTACACCCTAAGTACGACCAAAATCAACGTCACTCTTCACTCTAAGACGACTGTGTCTCTAAATTACTATCGTATCTTCAACTTAACACGTACTTGCTATTTCTGGGTGAAGATCTTCATTCGCGCCTAAGATCATGGGGGAGGGTTTTAAACTCGTCTGGAAAAGAGCAAACGGATTTCTATAAAATGTTACGGGTACATCGCACCCTACGGACACTTACTTAAAATTCGAACCCTCTCGAATGCAATCGTATCGACGCGAGACAGGCCGGGAGTAAAACCATCGTAAACTTCTACTCCAATCAATTCGGTGCCATAAACTTGTTAGTAGCGCACCACGGGCCATTACGAGCATCGTCGTCGACGACATTGCGTCGTTAGACGTTCTCCAACTCTCGGATAGCATTGAATTAAGCAACCGTGCACTTAATTAGACGGCCACGAGAAACTTCGACCTTGCATCGCTAAAAGAATCTATGTTGGAGATCGAACTCAATTCCGTGATGTACTTCAACCATGAACAGCTATTATCTTAACTTATGTTTATATTGTTAAACTGATTTTGTGTTTTTCGAACGTCTGGCTCACTTGGTATTTCTTCCAGGCGACGGAGAAAAAGATTGGTTCCACTTTTCTTTTATTTCGCGAATTTCACGTTGGTATAAATGGAGCTAAGCGATCGTTGAAAGAATCGTTGGATCGGTATTAAGACTACTTGAAACTTCTCTTCAGCTTTTTCTCAAAAAATGAAGCACAGAACATGGATGTTTCACAAATAAATATTTAAAAACAATTGTTTCATTAATCATGAATATCTGTACAAAGTCTACGAATTGCATAATAATTTCTGAGCTCGTGTACTTTGTCTACGTTAAACTTTCGAAACATTCATCGAGATCTTAATCCTAAATACCCAAGTATTCTTTTTCGTACTATTTTGTCTAAATAAATTTTAGTTACCTATTTTAATTCTCTAACGATGTAACGAAAGAAAGATTTTCGTTTCTTCTTTTGTTTTTACATCGAAAGCATGTGCACAATCATAAACCATGCATATGTACAGGAAATAGTGCAAGTAAAAATATTATTCATCCCATATACCATTAAATAACGACAAGAAGAAACCACTGAATTTTCCGCCGCTCTTCGATCTCACCTGGGGCGATGCAAATTGAACGAATGATTGAAAGTGACTTACGTGAACTGCCTTTTCGCCAAGGCCCATCTCATTGGCGCCGATATGTCTGTAGCGTAAACGTTTCCAAAGAGGTGAGCCACATGTGCGGTGGTGGCACCGTCGCCTGCTCCTAAATCCACCAACGAATGCCATGGCCCTGAAAAGCCGCTCGCGTTCATCAGCTTTTGAAATTGTTCGCAGGAGAAGACGTGCATGGAACCACGGCCGAGCAGTCTGCAACAATCATCCCATTCTACTGAAACTTACATGTCAGCGCGGTGTGCAATATCGCGGATCTCTTGTGCTACTGAAACCAACCAGCCGGTTGCCACAGATTGCTGGCGTTAAAAGAATCAATTTAGGAAATTAGTGAATATTGCGATAATAAATAACAATCGGTCCAATATTATTTTTCTACCTAGGTGCCAAATTTTCATATAATTCTCCCCAGCGCAATCCTACACCCTGTCCCAAACTATTTGTCGTAAAACAAGAAGAAAAATACAATCAACGATAAGGGCGCGTCAGTTATTCGTACGCACCGCCAGCATTTTTCCTACAACGCGCGCAATAACAATTAATCATCGATCCTTCCACATTTCATCGAACTTAAACGTACATCCATCAGGCAGCCGTGTCATTTACGAATGCAAGGGCAACATTATCGCAAGGATAAAGCTGTAAACGTCGATAGTTCGATGGTGCGCGTAGTCGGCAGCGAAAGGGGTGAGAGGAATAAATCAACGCAACGGTAACATATATTTCAACATCTCTCATTGTGCGGGTCGACGATGCTTCCATGATCGATGAAAGGCAGCTGCATATAGAAATCGGATGGTCCGGCGTGTTTGCGGCACACGGTTATAACCGGGCAGAATTCGATGAAGCCCCGTTTCGGAGGGAATGCTCTGCCGGGCCCGGGTGGAAGGCGAGGGCACACGAGGAAAAAGGGCGGGTTCATTTGAAAATACCAGCGCCGCCGCAACGCGGTGCATGGCCGCGGCGATCCATCAATGCCGCGGAACGCGGGATTTTGATCGTGAATTCGGTTACCCCCGGCGTTATAAATAAGGCGACGGTGGTCCCGTGGTCCCCTTCTTCGTCGGCCCACCTCGACTTTTCTCCCTCCCTGTTCGCTCTTTACGTTCGACCGTAGCCGGTGCCATCAATTAACGAGCACCTCCTGGCCTCTATTGAATAATAAATAAAAATGCAAAAAAAAAAGGAAGGAGGAAAAAAAAGACGGACGCAGCAGAAGAAAAGGAGGGGGGGGAGGAGGAAGAAGAAGGTTGAAGTAGAAGACACAGTGGACAGAGGGAGGCGTAGAAGAAGAGAGAGTAGGGGGGTAGCAGGAACATGGAGACCTGGTTGCCGCATTTTTCGTAGCATCTTTTCTGTTTCTCTATCTTCTTCCTTGTTCTATCTGTGGATCGTTGACGATCTCTTCTCCCTTCTTCTCTCTCTCGGTCCCGACTTGCCTCTATTTGTCTTTTTCCGTTCACCATCTCGCTTTTGTTACCTTATTTCTCGGTGTCTCTCTTGCACCGGTCTGTTTACTCTGCCGTACCTTTGGGCTTGTTCCATTGTCAGTCTCTCCACCACCATGGTCGCGTATGGCCTGTACACGGATCTCCTTGTTGCACTCCGCAGAAGAATGAAAGAAATGGAAAGGGAAGAGCGCGCCCGATGGAGAAAAGGGAAGAAAGAGATATTGCGAGGTGAAGGGGGAGGCGGGCATGGCCAGGAGACAGGGAGGTAGGAAGAGGAAAGGGTAGATACACATACGATATACACGCGTGCGGCTCACAAATCAGGATTGCGGATCGTAGCGGCTTCGTCGGCGGCGCGAGCGACAATTAATTCACCGCTTTTGCTCTCGGCTCCTCTTCTTGGGCCCCATTGTGTGTACGTACTCGAACCAACCCCTTCGCCCCGCGGCCCAATGTTTCTTCCCTCGGAGAATCGTTCGGGGCCTATCGGTGCTTCCAACGTCGCCCTGTTTTATCGAGCGATTCCGATCCCTCTCTTCGCCCTTTTTGCCTTCCACGACTTCGTCCTGGGCCCCCTACCTTCTGAAGCCGCGTCTTTAATTTCGACCCCGGCGTCACGCGGTCTAGAGAGGCCCCGATATACGCGCGGCTACAGCGTTGCCAGGTTTAAAAAGTTCATGCACGATTTTGGTCTCAGGCGAATTTTTATACAGGATTTTTAGTTCGCATTGTGCACAATGTTGTTGTTAATGAAGAACGTGCGCGCGGTAATTAAAGCGGCGGGTCTAATGCGTTATAACGTGCATCAGAATGATTGTATTTGTTTGTAATGCGTTTTGAATTGGATATTTGATCTCGTCATTAATTTCACTTATTACGTGTTCAGGCAGTTCAATCGTGAATTTCGTAATTTAATTCCGTCGCGAAACATTTGATTGAAGGAACACCGGTAAAAGAAAGTTCAACGACTCGGGTAATGCAAGATGATCTTCACATATCGCCTAACACTTTTCCCACCCTAAAGACGTTCCTTTTCCAAACGCGCATCAAAAAGAAACGACTGCAGCTTGCCTCGAAACGGCGATAGCCTCACGATTAATAAGAACACGAATTGGACATCGGCGAGTATAAGGGTGATAAGGATCCCCTTTTTCAGGGCGATTATTTACAATTCCAACCACCCACACGGCGGCAGTGTTTCAATTTTTGTTCACCGATAGACGGCGTTGGTTCTGTTGGCTGTGGCCTCGGCTTTTATCGGTGGGGACCTCTCGCGGTCCCTCGTAAAATAACTCGAAGGGCGAGCGCGTAGTGTTAAAGAGGCGCTCGAAGGACCGTTTACCTAATAATAGCAATAATATGTAAATGCGATGCGTATCAAGCCGCCATCTAAAGAATCCACCCCGCTTCGGGGCTATTGTTTGCAAATCCCCGTTTCTGTTGCGATGCTCTCTGCTGGATTGCTGCGGATCCCTCGATACACCTATTCCCCTTTCTTTTTCTTCGCCGTTCTGCCCGCGATCTACCCCTCTTCGTCCTCCCGATACCGGGCTGCGCAAATAATCGAAGCTACGATGGCATTACAGAAACACACCTAACGACATCGACGCGAGATGCGCCGTCTCGTTGCATTTTTCTTTCCTTACACGATTCCGCTGCTTGCATTTGGTTAACGTGTGGCCAACGTAGCCCTTTCGTTCCTTTCTTTTCCTTAGTTTAGTATTTAAATGAGAAATCTCTGTTTGTGCCGTGGCAGTGCGGACGGTATTTTATTTCTGTAGGAAATTATACGGAAGATGTGTATTGTTAAAGTAGTAAAGTAGTACTCTTTCGAATAATAAAATTCGTTTAAAGATCGGCTTTCAAAGGAACCGCTAATTGACCGATACTTTCACACGGATCGTCACGAACTCTGCTAATAAGAATATTAAGCAACATTTCAAACTACTCAAACGAAGTACGTACAAGACATCGCGCATGCACATACATTCGTCTCCCGAGGCGTTAATAAAATTCCACGGGGAAAGTAACGGGCGTGTGTTTGTGGATGCAAAGTTTCATTCGGCTCGAACGATTTTAAGAGGTACATACATCGACGTAGTACAATTATAATTTGATTGAATCTCGTCACGCTCGAGATTCCCTCGCGCTCTGAACGTCATTAGATATTCACGTGGTTACATTTGGAACCGGCGTTACACTGTAATACAACATGGAACTTTTCGAAGTACGCCTTGAATGGATTAATGAACCGAGTGACATGGGATCTGATTGGAGCAACACTTAAGGAATCTGTCCAGTCACTCTTACATTCGTTTGTCGTACTGAACGGGTAACGCGTTATCCTGACCTTTCTCCTCGTGTTGCTTATTTTCTCCTATGTCATCCTTTTCCCCTACTGTCGGCTCCATCCTCGAAATTATCGCTCCAGATTAACTTTCGGAATTTGTTAAAAAGCATTGCTCAATTATTGCTCGCCATTGGAAAAACTCAAGTAAACAGTGGACGCCGCGGTAGGTAGCTGACGTTTTACTTAAAATAAAAAGAATTACATTGATATTTTTTGGGTAGAACCATACATGCGCACAACATTACAATTCCTTCGGAGGGAATATTGAATATCACCGGCTGATGGAGAAACTTAAACGATTATAAATTTTCACGAGCTTGATGTTGTAATAATTGAAGCAATAATTCGGGATGCAATAGAGTGTACAGCATACTTAATCTGGTTCGTAATATTTTTAAACGATTCTTCGAAGACGATTTTCAATTATGCATTTCTCAATTACAAAGTCAAATGGGGGGAAGTCAATGAAGAATCGTGTAGTTATCCTGCGTAGAACTTTAGACCCGGTTCAATAGTCAATTTCAGCGGTATTACTTTCCCGGGATGCACTTAATCAATGTCTGCCAACTTGAAAAATGTATTTCGAATTGGCGAGAAGCAAAGGGACCACGGTGGCTTCAGTAATCTCGCGGACCGTTCGACAAACTTTCTTTGAAAGAGCTTTTCGTGCGTTCACAAATTCAAATCGACCGTGAAACTTTTAATTCCCATTTCCTTGTGTACCAACGACTCACTACAAAGATATTAATAATGCCGCGATTGAATTGTGTAATAACTTTTTACAAATATAAGAAGCCAATGCAAAAAGATCACACATAGCAAGTCACAGAATTGAACTTATGGTACATTGATATTTCGCCTGTTCTTCTGTATAGTCAAAATGTACCTACCGGGCTTGCAAACAAATTTCCAATTGCTGGAAATAAATCGCCAGACGACAGAAATGACAAACCTAACGTCTTGCCATGTCTGACGCTAAAAGTCGACCAATATTTCCACTCAACCAACGATCGTCTACCGCCGCATCAAACGAACTAAATTTCCCGCAGACGATTCAAGGGTGCAGTCGGTTTCGAGAGGGCTGATCGTCATGGGGCGGTATATGTACCTATACGAAAAAGTCCTGAGATTATGCGAAAGAAAGCGGCCGAGGAACGAGCACAAGGGTCTTTCGTTTCGATATCATAGTTCCTCGTATTTCCTCGAGTTTCCTTCCCTTTCCTTTTCCCTGCCGCGATTATACAATCGACGCCTCAGATTCTCTACAAGGGACGCGACGAAGATGACGAGATACGCGAGCAAGCGGTAAGAACGACGCGCTCGACACAGCGTGTGCGCAGCTAGTGTGCATCCGCGGTGACATATAGAAGACTTTCGGATTCCCTCGGCTGTTTCCGTTAGTGCTCGTGCTGCGACTAGTCGCGGTGGGGTTGCTCGTTTCAGCAGAGTCGCGAGAAGCGTCGACGGGAGTGGGGGGTGATCGAAGTGGAGGGGATGACGGCAGAGCGAGAGGGACAGGCAGGGGGTGACGAACGAAGAGATGAAGAACGGCGTGCGGTAAAGGGAAACGAGGAGAATGAAAATGGAGGAGACGGAGAGGAACGTATTCTCTATTTAGCATTTCCCCTACCGCGGTGACGGCGTCTCGTTAGCTGTCTCTTCTCTCTTTCTCCTTCTTCTGCTTGTTCCCGGGACTATCAGCGAGGGTGTGAGATGAGAAGTATCAAGGGGGATGCGAGACGGAACAGAGAGAGCGGAAGATGGAATAGAGAAGAAGAAACGAGGGGAAGGCGGACGTAGCTTGGAGCTAGGGATGCTGGGTAGGCGTGGACCACGGACCACCCTGTCCACGAGTAGTGGAGGGGAGGCCACGCCAGTCGGTCTGCTGGTGGTGGTGATGACTGGTTGACGGGGAGAGAGGGTGAATAGGGGTATCCGCGGCCAATAATTACTATTATACACGTCGGAGTTTTGCAAATGCTGTCCTCCGTCGGGAAGGAAACGGGGAAGTGGTCTGGGTGGGTGGTTGGCGAGCATGGTTGCCCGTTATTTCGCTCAGCCTCGCCTAGGAGTTAAGCGGGATAAGGGTTTCTCTCCGGGGGAGGGAGGGTAGCGGAGGGATTCCTAAACGGGGATCGTTATGCGAGTCTTTCGTATATACTCTCTTTTCTTTTTCCCTTCGTTTTCTATCTCCCTCCCCTTTTACTCTTCGATTTTCTTGTTCTCCACCTATTTCGTTTCTCGTTTCATCCCTCTCCTTTGTCAGTATCGAAATCCGTTTCACCCCCCGGAAACGTTACCGATCTTTCTTCCTCCTGGCCGCGGGCAATCGTGTCACACAAAGATTCGGCTGGTGTACGTCGTGACTAGACAGCGTTGACGATCGTGTATGCGTTCGAGACGCAGATCGCACGTCGTATATCCGTTCGAACCAATTCGACCCGTTCCTCGTGCCCACCCCTGTTTCCACACACCCCGGCGCCCTTGCGAAAGGGGTGCAAGCAAGGAAAACGAAATGCCTGTCCCTTTCCTTTGTTTCCCCGCGTCGATTTCTGATGGATTCTGTACTTCCTTTTGTTTCGTCGAGGTAAGGCGCGACCGTAAAGCACGCGTTCCAGTTCGTTGGCATTGTTGGTTCTATCGCGAGAATAAATTTGAACGAAGGGCGGACGAGTGATCTTTGCGTTTCAATTGTCTGTCGAATAATGCACGGTTTTCGTGGACTTTTTAAATTGATCGCAGTCCGTATTCAATTATGCGTACGTATTTAAATGCAAAACGCTGCCGTGTATCGCACTACGACGAAGGTGTAAGCATAGGTGCGAGTATATAACGCAGCGGTTTCTAATTTCGTCGGAAGTTCGGGAACATCGTCTGATTTTCAGCAAGATTGTCGTGGGAGAATATGGGAGCACGAAGTGGACTATTCGCGAGGGAAATACACGCTTTTATAACTCGTTTCTCCACGGCGCCAGCTACAGCAAATCCCCCGCTTCCTTAGAGACATTTCTGAATTTTAGACGCCTTAAACACTGTGATTCGAGTACGATCCCCAAGAGTTGTTGCGTCATAAAAGCTGGAAGAGGAGAGGTGTAGCCTGGATTGAACCAGCAACCGGCGTGTCCAGAGGCTCAATATTTTACACCCAAGGAGTATTTACAATAAAAAAAAAAAAAAAAAAAAAAAAATCATAAAAGCAATAGAATTATCTCCGATCGCGCTGAAATTTTTCCCTCTGTTATTAGGAGACATTTATTTGACAGCGAACGCGGGAAATAAGGGGTGTGGGATACGTAAAAGTACGTAGAAAATAGCAGACCGAAAGCGAAAGTAGAAGAAAATAAAAATCGAACGGTTTTGGTAGTTCTCTTCAAGCGCATGAAAGTATGTTTTATCACACTTTCTGGGCGCAGTTATAATATTTCATAAGATAGGCCTTGCTGCTTATCGGAAAGACGTTTCCGACGATATAGTAACACGATAGAATGTTTGAAGATGCCTTTTCCCCGAGCTAAGCTTTCTTCGATCGCTGTGTATAAGGTCAATGTATCTTTGCCTCACCGGAACCTTCCATTCTATCGACTGTAACGTATATAATAAGTTACACATCCTTTCCCAAGTGCATCCTTTCCCGAGCGTGATCGATATATACAGGGTGTCCGACTCTTTTCCGGCCAAACACTGCTACCATATTATATGGGGCAATGTGAAGAAAAAATGGTATATAAACATAGGTCGGTGGAAGCGTTGCTAAGGCGATACGACAATAATACGACATACGAATGGCATGGCAATAGAGTTGCCGCTGCTGTACAACAAGTTGAAAGTGAGTTGACGATCAATGCGATCAATTAGCTATTAAATGCGAATGTTTCATCTGTAGGGAAACAAACATTTGAGAACAAACGTAAAAACATTTTTCAAAGACTTGTGTTTCTCGTTCGCTGCGCCCAGGTGTAATCATGAATACCAAGGTAAAGGCGTAAAGGGAAAGGTGTTAAAATGAAAATTTAATGGCTTCTCTCGCTCCTCCGAGGGTCTCAACTACGTCCGCGCCGTACGCTGACCAAGTTCGGCCGGTCAAAACCGGGACACCCTGTATGATACACGTAACACTCCCTTCCCCGGTATAATTCTTCTGATCGCATGCGATAGGCAAACATTGACAACGATAAGAAAGTAATTTCGAGAAACAGAAGAATGATAATAGATAATGATAGCTCCGCTTCGTTTCTACAAATATCTTGCACCGAATGAATCCGATTCGAGTTATCGTAATTGCGTAATTGCGTATTCCGTGAAAACAAAAAAAAAAACCTCTCGTCATTCACATTGCGTGACAAGAACCTTGTTCGCGTAGCGTTTGCAAAGAAAAGGGGAAAAAAAAATGTACCACGGGAACAAAAATTATTCAGCCTCTGCTACACCAAGGAATTCTACGCGAAGCGTCGTGCGCACATTCTACGCAGATTACACGCTCGACTAAAATTATCCTCGGACAAACGAGTTTCATGCAACCCCTTTACAAAAGACGCACCGCACCGGTTCGCCGCGCAGTGTGACTCTTTCGATCGGTCTAAATATGCAGGTGGAGGCGTGCATGCATTTATGCGGCCGTACACACTAAAATCGAGCCGTGGCCGGTCGGCCGGGATCGGCGGGATCGTGAATTGCACGAGCCACGACCGCATAACACGAGATGATTTCTGTCCGCTATCGTGCTGTATGTACCTGCACGTTGGATCGGAGGCTGTAACGTAGCACCGCGTTCGTTAAACGAAGAATCCTCGTGGTAGCGACAAGAGATCGCGCCCGGATCCGCGGCCAGGTTATTTTTTTTTTTTTTATCAGAACGCTAAAGGCCGGCCTGATTGGCCGCGCAGACGAACCGGCCTCATATCGTTCGATTTATGTGAACGCGTGACTCTACGAACGACACCTGTGCATATGTAATTCGCCGGTTTCTGTCCAGACGATTCGTACGCGGCTACGTGTACCTCTGTGTTCCCTGTCTCGTGGAAATACCGGTTTGCACTGATATATACGGGGAGGATGCGTTCGTCACGGCTGTACCGTCGATACCAACACGCTGTCACAAAGGGACGCTCTTGCTCTACTCTTTAATCTGTTCGAGCTATTTATTATATTCTCGTGTCGGATAGATCGTCCGAAGGGTGATCCGATACGTTTAACGATGCGCTGGTAGGTACGAGCGTAGATCCGAGGTGCGACTCGAAAAGGTGAATACTTCTTTCTACCGTTTTCGTTGCTCATATTGAGTGGGTTCACCTCGATGTACTTGTTGCAGGCGTTGGTTAGAATTTTAAACGCTAACATTATGACACTGATGATAAGGTATCCTGCGATTAGTATTTTATTGTGATTTGTTAAGTATTCTATAGTATAGTATTGTCAAGTATTGCGATTGAATGCAATTTAAATAAAATGCTTTACTGTGAAGCATCGTCAGGTGGGGTTGCAAGTTGAACAACATTTTATGGTTGCAGACCAGAGTATTATTATCTCTGTGTTCTGGATGGTTGGCGAGGGTGAATTTTTGAAACACTTGTCATTATTCTGCATCAGTCGTATCATTTTTACTCTCTTTGCTACTCTGACATTTTCTGGAAGGAAATATTTAATATGATAGCAACTATGTTACGCAGGGGGTGCTATCGATCTCTGTTATTTCAGTTTCATTTGTAAACGCTGAACTGTAATTTTAGGGACACTATTGAACTTTATACTTCGAACTGGTTTTTGTCTCTACTTTGTAGACAGGAGCTCATGAAAAAACAATTTCGATGACACGCTATTCGTATACTGTATGGCATACAGTACGTTACCTTTTGTATTTTTTACTCTTATCATTATTCGCTATTCGGTAATATTTAATAGGTCGTTATTATTTTGGGGATGTCTCGGTGTCGTCGCGGAGCATGCGCCCGCCGTAAAGGGAATAATGAGTAATTAGTACGGCGCAAACTCGTAGCTGTACCAATCGGGGTGTGTCAATGATCAGAAACGCCATTGGGGCAGATTAATATACACCAATGATAGTATATCACAAAAATGTTACTCTCCGAAACATTGATATCTCTCCAATATTGACACTAATATTTTATTTATGACTTTTCACAATACTACGAATATTTGAGCGACCCTTGTCATTCGTTCCTCGTCCAGTACTTCCTCGCACAAAGTTAAAACGCAAATAAAATGAAAGTTAAAATATCCCAGAAATGGGAGACTTTTACTCAAACAAAAAATCTACGAACAAAAACTGTTCGATTTAATCAATCCATATAGACGTAATCCCTCGATTCCTAAAACACAGACTACCAACCCCCGTTTCTTTACGCGAATGTCTCACCGTTCAACCTATCGGCCATCCTAACAAGTCTTTCTCTTTCTCGTTCGTTCTGTTTCTCCTTTCCCAGCCGAGCTATCTGTGATTGGTCCACGGAAACAACCCCGGATCGTTGGTCAGTAATTATCATTAGCGCGTTTGCGCGGCGCAACACCAACCCTCCTCCCGACAGGCAACCCTCTCCGTAATTAATCGAGGGGCGCACGCGCGAATTCTCGCGGCTAATGGAAAAGCCTGCTGTGGGCGTCGACCCTTTGAAAATCGACGGATTTCTAGCCTTCCGTCTGTGCCGGTGCTACGATCACTAATTATAACGAGGGGCGTCACCCGTTTCAGGCAAACTACCCTCGCTGAAAAGTCACCCCACCACGACTGCGAGTTTGCGCGCTTCTAATTACTCATTAACCCTTTCCATCGCGCGAGACACGTGAAATGGGCGTTTCTTTATTCTCAAATGTAGAAGGGTGTTCGGGTTCAATTGTGTTGTCTGGAATGGACGAAGGTTTGGACGTTGTTGAGCACGAATTGATTGTTAGAAGTTGCACACGGGCCCATCGGGATCGCGATGCTGAATCTTTTTGAAACTTTCGAATGTGGCGACGGTTATTGTTTGCACGAACGTACAGTGGAATCGATGTTTCCGCAAAGGTGGCGCAGAGACTAGTTTCTAGAGACTAGAGGGTCACTCGCGGAATAATCGATGTTTGATCACCGAACGAAATAAAATGAGGTGGAAGTTAATTATGCGTTTTCAAACGTCAGACGCAGCAGACGCGTAATTTCGTTCCGAACATATGCTTCCTGATTATTTCCGGAAAATTACCGCGTTTCGATCGACGCGACGGTAATTATGAAAATACTCGGCCTGACTGCAGCGAATTATCAGCCGATGTGGTTTCTGTTCGCTCATTAAAATCGTATTTACCTCATTAAGTTGGAACGGCTGTGCCGTTTACATCGTCTGTAGTAACAATGTTCAATTGCAGTGCGAGAGAACACTCTCTGATACACGAATGATTTCGTGAAAAGTGTTACAATCGCGAACGAACTTTCATACACAGCCAGTGAAACGTCTCGGGAAAATCTCGGGAAATAAAAGAGAAAATTTGCGGAACAATTTTTCTTGAGTATAATACAAATTGCACTTTTATTAAAATTATTAAAATGGACCGTCTAAGGAAAAATGTTTCGTATTATCTTTATTGTTCGGTTTCGCGCATTATGTTCCGCGACATGTGTTCCGAAACGTAATACTATACTTTAAACATCAACAGTTTAAATTTTCTACTAACAACCTTGGTAGTAAATTTCCAATTGCGCCGAATGGCCCTGAAAATTATAGCCCGGTGGATATTATACGAGAAACGAGGCTGGGGGTCTGCTAACCCTTTGAAAGTCAGGTTTACAAGAACAGAGGGGAGGTCGAAGAGGAGACAGGGAGATAACAGGTGGCCCGCGGAACTAAACAACCCCTTCCCTCGATCGTCTTCCTTTAGCAGGTATTCACGGCCATTCTAAAGTTCCGTACAAGTCGGGGCCTGATACAAAAACTGGCTACTGTGTTCCGTCCGACTTCGGAATTTGTTATTGCAGATCTTGTTTTGACTTCGTTACGTACGTTCGACCAGACCTTTTTCACTCCTTCTTTCTCGATTGGCGATATTAAGTGATTATAAGAGTTGGTACATATCTCTGCCCAACAATTCAAGACAAACGAAATATCAAAGTTTTCTTTCGCAGTACAGAAAATCTTCCTCCGGGCGATAGCTCGACATTTCCTTGTATCGTTTCCGACGAGATCGGACGCGAAGAATAATTGAATCACGTATGATACAACAGACGATCCAAGGCAAATAAAAGTTCTCAGACACGAAAAAACTGTGGAAGCAACATTCAATTACACGTCCGTTCATCGCGAATCGATGCTGCCCACCCCTTTTTTATCGTTCGTCGTGGATATCAAAAGTGGCAGGATAAGCACGAGGGAAGCACGCATTCGCATCGGGCCGACGTTAGAAGTGAAACGGTCATAGATCGGGCTATAATTATTCCGTGTTCCGCGAGTCGGGCGGGTCGTAACAACCGAATTTGCATCGGGCTACAATCGCCGGATCGTGGAAATACCAGAAACTCGGTGGTTAAGGGAGAAACATTTCCGGCGGACAATTAGAAGTAATGGCCGTTCGACGGCGACGTACCAATCATTGTTAATTGACATCGCGGTAGCTGCGAAAGGATTGGTTGTACGCGAGGCAAACAGCGAGCCCGTCCCTCGAAAATTGCGCGCAATTTGGACGGAAAAATAAAATGAAGATGGCGTGGAGATCTGAAAAGGGCCACGTCGAGACCCTTGTCCGGTGAACGAATGCATGCTTCAGCGAGCTGATTTCCTTCCGTCTCTCCCCTCCTCTCGGGCCCTTTCTCTCCCCTTCCTCTTTTATAATAAAAACCATTCTTCTCTTTCCTCGTCGACCGTTGCGCGGTACCGTCTCCACCTCGCCCTCTCCGTAGGTACTCTCAGTCGTTTCTCTTCCTCGATCTCGCCGTACCTTTCTCTGTTACGCCCGCGATAACCAATGGAGGACATCTCGCCGCTAATTATGATTAATTTGTGAGACGGGCGAACGGGCCTCGAAGCCAGGAGCTACCAAGACGCAGAGGATCAACCGCGGGGGGAATGTAATTAATATTCTCAGCAGGAGCGCGTTGTAACGTCACGCGGACGTCACCCAGGTGACTCCTTCGTCGTTCATCGCCGATCCTAGTTTGGAACGTGGCTCGTCCTTTTCTGCGCAACGTTCGCCGTGAATGCGCATAATAAAAGCCGGGGACGGTGGTTGCTAATTGCTGTTTAAGCCGCGGCGAGTCATCCTTAGAAGTCATATCTTAGACGGCGACGCAGCCGCTGCGATATTATTGCGCGACTTCGAGTTGTTCAAGCTGGACGCGAAAGACGAATCGTTTCGTGGAACCGAGAGTGGGGACACGGCGTTCCTCTTTTTATTCCAATGACAATTACGAAGATATAGATTGTCACTGATTGATGACGTCAAAACAAACGCGTGTCTACTATTATCGAATTAGGCTACCGTGTATCACGGATCGATCGATCGATCGATCCGATTTCCTCGGGGAACGCGTTTCGTTGCTCGACAGGGACGGGACTCGATTAGGCGCCGACGCGACGTAAAATTTATCGTCGACGGTTTTCGGAATCGATCGCGGATGCGCGAGCGAATCAACATTCGTTGATTGCCAATGCCAATGTTGCAGACTCGTTTAGAAAAGTATGATGATTCGAATGCGGTGCAACATGCTCGACGTCGATTGTTCAAACTCACTTCTAATAATCGTGGACATAATGCAGTTTGCCCCATTTTTAAAGTAACTGCCGCGGGCTTGTAAACGCTGAGAGATTGAACGTAACAAAAATTATCTGATATCGCGGAATCACTATTTTTCGTGTATAAACGAAGGTTATCTTGATACTTCGCGGCACACGGCCAAACGATAAGGCGATGCAATTTGGAACGCAGAATATTGTGCACGCTTAGTTACTTCCTCTGTTCCATATATGGCGAATAATTTTTCCCTTAAATGCAACTTGTTACGACGAACTTTCGTCGCGAATCGTTTCAGGGCCCTTCTACTTGCGAACTGTGGACATTTGTAGCATTTGTGCATATTTATTTTTCCGCGAATCAATTATTTATTCGACAGATGTCTGTTTGGAAAATGATGTAAACTCTGTATGATCTAGAACGTCTGATTAAACAAATAATGAATTGTACACGATTCTGTTCCCCGTAAAATTATTATCAAGATTAACGTAGTCGTAATTTTATATAATACGCTGATGATTGTTTTCTATATTGAAATTATTAAAGTTTCATTTATCAAGAACTGTAAGAATGATAGTTATTATTTATGAAATATTCGATACCATCTATCGCGAATTAAATCTCCGTGCCTATCCATAGTGTATTAAATAAATTCGTGAATTATTTTTCTTCGGAGCAATAAAACACAGCTCAATTATAATTTATGGCGGGTAACTGATACTCGCCAACATTTACCAGCCGCCTGCCAATTAACTATTCTCCAATAAGCCATTCCCGTGCTGTGCTCCGTTTTATATTTCATAGCAGCAGAAAATACGGTCGCCTTTCACAAGTAAATTTGTCAACCTAAGAAACAAATCCGTGCGACTCACAATCAGCGACACGGTTACGATTTACTACGCCCTGCATAATTATGAGTTCACGTTGTCGAACAATTTTCCACGATACGAAGCTGGATCTTCTAATTGATATATAACTCACAGTACAACGGTATTTAGCTTTGAGAATATAAAGGCACGTCTAATTACGTACGATTCCCGTGCGAAGCACAAATTATCCAATAAGAAAGTCAACTCTCGCCGGAAGTTAATAACGTTTTACCGGACCTCCTCCGAAACCCATTTGCCCAGATCGAAGCTAAAACGAATGCGAAATTACTCACCTTCGAACAACCACCCCGCGAACGTTTCACCCGACATGCCTCACATTTGCGTGCATCGCGCCTCTATTTACAGTACCATCCGAGAACGATATTAACCAAGCCGCGAATGGATCGACATTTACGTTACGCTCGTTCATGCCGCGACACCCGGATCGTTCCCCTTTACGATCAATAAAATCGCCCCGAAGGAAATCCATATTTTACCGAGAATTTATGCCGCGCGATCCGAGCCTGGCGTCGCGGTAATGCGTTAATTGCTCAATCCGGCTGACGCCTGGTCTCGGGGCGGGGCAAAAAGAAAACGCCGAAGGAAACCGAAAAGGAGAGAAGAGAAACGGGGAACGGGCGGGGGGGGGGGGTTTAGTCGGGTGCAGGGGTGGCGGTAAAAGAAAAAGAAGAAAAACAGAAAAAGCCGCGCATCATTCTAATTCACGAAGCGACCGCGGAGCCTGTTCCGCCTAGTAGCACGCGGATAGCCGTGCTGGATTTTAATAAACGGTTCCCCGGTCAATCCCATATACACAGCAGCCACCGCTGCGGAGGTGTTTCGCCTGGTAGCTGGCAGGACGACGCGCAACGGGGAAGAGGTTAATCACCCGCGTTGGATTTTAATAAACGGTTCGGGGGGCAAACAAAGCTGGTCATCAATAACCGTTCCCCTCTCCCTCCGGCTGTGACCGTCCTCTTCTCGGCCGCTTCTTTTCCCCACGTCCCGTCTCACTTTCTATCGCGCCGTTTCTGTCTGATGATCGAGAGAGGCCCACCTCACGAGCCGACCCGGCAACGGCCGCAGCCGCGCAAGAGAGGTGCCTCTTGCCATCAGCTTGTCGGGGCTCATCGGACAGCCAGATAGGCGGAGATCGTATCTGCGTGGTTATTAATTAACCGGTGAGAAGGGAAAGCCTCCTTTCATCACCTCGCGAACGATCAGCCTTTCGCTTGGCCTCGGCCTTGCCCTAGCGAGCGGATATAGGCAGCTTCGTAGGGAAACGGCTGCGCCCGTAGCCCGCGGACTGCCCTTTCACGTGGATTGTTACGCGCTCGAACTTCCGGGCGAACACGACTGGGCGAGATTTCGGGACGATTTGGAGGGTTCGACGGTCGCGGGTATCGTTTTCGCCGATGTGAACTGTGGCGCGACGATGCGACTCGAGGGTGGCTGTTTTCGTTCGGACAGTTTTCGATTTATGGGGGTTGGAAGTTCGGTGGCTGTCTGAACGGGCACGGGGTCCGCGGTGGAGTGGCGCGTTTAATTGACGAAATTGGTTCTCGAATCAGGCCGGGGCGGTAATTACGCAGTGTAAATAAATTTTCTACTGGAATTTCCGTGTATCAATTATTGATAATTATGTACGGTTCACTTTGGTTCGTATAGGAACGTTGAATTGAAGTGAAAATTGTTTGAATTGCGCAGGTACTGAATAAAATGCACCTATGCTTTCATTTTACCTGGCAAATAATAATACACCATTGGTGCACTTTTGTCGAAGTAAACGATTCTATCATCTCATAATAAAAGAAAAATGTAAAAGTTTTAATTGATCAATTCCATTGTACGTTTCGTCTGACAAATAAATATATGGTCCCGTTCAATGTATCAGAAATTTGGACGAGTAATAGTTTGTAACGATCGAACCTGTGCGACGATAAATAATGAAAGAAGAACGACCGTGGCATCGATGCTGCTTGGAAATATTTTTAGTAGCTTATACTACTCACCCATTTATGGAAGTGCGGCTGATGAACCAGGACAAAGCAGATCTGGCCAAGGAATGCCACGTTTGTAATGGTAAGGAGTCCGATCTCTCAACGGATTTCATTAGGAAGATTTCGGCGGTTTTGTCAGGTTGCTCGTGCTGGAGTCCCGCTCCAAGGGGAACCCATAAACGGAGCAAATCCTCTCGGATTTTTGTTCGGTCTACTTTGTACCACTGTAACAAGAAATAAAATTCTATCACACAAAATATAATACGGTCTTAAATTAATCAATTATCTTTTGTCGGCAAATTCAATGCAAAAGATTGTAAACATCAATTGACGAATTTAACTTCGTTACAATGAAATAATACAATAAAAATAATAGAAATCACTTCCAAATAATTTCTTATTTCGAGCCACCGTTTCCAACAAAATATAAAACATTTCAGGTGCCGTATTTACGTGCACGCGTACGCTCGAAACATGGGACACAACATGCGAAAATATGCTTAAGCCACAATAAATTTCTTTTGAGGCTCGTACCGATTTAGAGGAGCGACCCTCAAATCCCTGCGAAATCCGTTACAATTCACCGTCACAGAAAGGAACAGACCAAAACAATCGAAACAAAACCGTACCGTGAATCATTAATGAACTTCGTTCACAGTCACGTCAATAGAAAAACGTGCGTCGCGTTCGCGTGCGACAAAACTCATCCGCGTGTCCCGGCAAACGATCGCACGAACATCTCACGAACGACTTCGCCTCGAACGCGACAATGTACGCAACGCGCAAGCAATCATATCATAAACGCGTAATTCGAATACCGACCGATATTACCGCAGAAGCCGAATCTCAGCGACAAACTCTCAATCGCACCGTACATAATAAACATCGGTCGGCGGCGAGACTGGGGCCCGGCCCCGTTCCGGCCGGTATCGGCGAATATTTTCAATTTCGCAGGCAATCACGACACGCATCACGTCCGCGACCGCGGCCTCCGCAAAATTTCGCGGTGGGTTAATGCTTTGGAATAAGAGCCGCGTCCCCCCTCCTTGCGATTCATTAACATCCCGCAAGGTGTCCGGCAAAAAGTGTTTCTCGCTTCATTATCGGGGCCGCGTATCGCGACATTAACGATATTCTGTTGGCGTTGGGCAGAGCGGTTTCGGCGCGGAACCGCAAAACAGTCGGAGAAGCAATTACGTTGACCGGTCCGCTGGCACCGGTGCCAGGGGATCGGGCCCCGGCACCGGGGCCCAACGCGAGGCCCAACACCGGCCGCGGCGCAACAGTGCAGCGGTCCAAGCGGCCGGTACACGACAGATATCCGATTTCACCGTCAGCTTCTGAGAATGAGAACCAATTACGCGGCCCGGGGCATTAAGGAATCGATCTAATTTGCGCGCGCGGCGGTGGTGGCTCTTAATGGCGAGGAGCCGACCGATGAAATTATACGAAAATGTAATCAACGCGCTTTTTGTCTCGTTTCGCTCCAAGGGCAGGGGTGTAATTAGGAATGCTTTTGCGCCTCGCGACGGGGGACACTTGTTGCTTTCTCACCATCCCCTCTGTTTCGCTCGTTTCCATTCTTCTTTCCTCTTCTGTGCGGGTCACCTCTTTTCTCGCCTTCCCTTCTGCCCCGCGGCAAACCCTGTCCGCTTTCCCCCCTTTTTCCTTCCACCTCGTCTTTCTCCGCCTTTCACTCTGCAACCCCGCGTTCGTTCGCCCCGGACGATTATTTCACCGCGCCACCTTCGGGGTCGCGAAGTCGGGCGACTTCGAAATGGGGGAAAGAGGGAAGAAAGGGAAAAAAAAGGACGAGAAAAAGGGCCGAGGTGGAACGACGAAGGAGAAGGGTGGAGAGTTGGAGATGGAAGGACCCGGCCACAGAAGGAGAGTAATTAACACCGTGGTGCCCAGGTGCGCGGCCCTAAGAAGTCGTTTATGGATTGCTCGGCAGCCGCGCCGTACGCGGCCATCAATTAGATTCTCTAATTAAAACAGTCCCTTCTCGGCCCCGGGGAATTAACTCCCGGCGAGCCTCTGTAATATTCTGTCGACTCTGTCATCGTCGGGCTCCACGGGCCCAGGCGGCAACGATTTTGCTGCTCTCTTTTCCCTTGCGCCCCGTTCCCCTTTCCTTTTGCTTTCTCGTCTCGATTTTTAAATCGCTTCGGAAATGATACAATGTGCCGGAGAACGTAACGCGCGGATGGACCGCGATAAAAATGTAATTGCCGGGAGTGTTTCTTTGTTCCGTTGCGCTGAGGGTTTCTTGGAAGTGTTTATTGGGCAGCGTTGGTCGTAATCCCTTGTAGTATTATTATTATTGCTATTACGGGAAAAAATTAATTGATGGCTATTTTTGAAACGAACGCTGGGCATCTTACGGGGCGGAATGATGGATGAATTTGAGGCGCAGTAATTGTCAATTGAATGGGTCCGCGGCGGGGCTATGAATGAAATTGTGTTCGCGAACGCATGGAAATGAACGGCGGTGCAGGCGAAATTTAAATAAAATTTAACACGGCAATCAGTATAAATAATCGTCGAGCGGGAAGAACCGGCGCGATAATTGCAGCAATGCTCAATATCTTAAATAAACCGAGAGTGCGTCGGGGAATGTTCACGTGAAATATCTTGAAATTGAAACGAGCCGCGAAGTCCACGATCCCTGTAGGGTCTATGGGTGTAATGAATCACGTAACTCGATCATCAACCCGACGAAATCGCGATGACTTTTCGCCCGTAATTGAATTGGAACGGCGACAACGTAGATGAAACCGAAGAAGAATTTGAAAATCAGCGATCTACCAACAGGTGGAGGATGAAGGATGAACGAGAAAGAGGGCGAGACGCATATGCACGAGTGGCGTACGATTTTAATTATAGCTGGCAGCGTGCATCGCTAATTACAGGTAGTCCGGCTTCCACCTTCGTCGACAGTACTTTCATTCGACTTTATCGTGACTTTTTCTCAGCGAATTACAAATGGCTACCGACGTGGTCGCGCGCAGTCGGACAGCATTCCTCTTTGTGTCATTAGTAGCGACTTTCTGCAGGGATGTCGGACGGAGACGGGACGAATCTCGGTGAAGAGAAAGAGCAACGGGGAATCAGATTCGCACACCTTCCGTGTAGTCCAACGATGCACACCAATCGCCATCCGACTCGGACAACAAGTAGCCAACTCGGAAATCGCGCTCATCTAAATCAACGTCCCGCGACGTACCGACAAACACCACGGCCCGAAACCTTGATCTTCCTACAGTGGCGCCTAATTTTTTATTCCGCACCTCTGTTTGATTGCCACGGAAGGAAATCAAACAGCTGTCTAACGATGATATTCGGTTCACCAGAGTACGCATAATCATTTTCTCACGATACCAGGAAGTTCAGTAGCGTTCACATTTAAAAATCAATTAATTAAATAGTTAAAGGCATTACGTTTCTATTTTGTGCAAGCTATTTCATTCGCGACCGGTGTGTGATTCGCCGGTATACAAAAGAATTAAGATGAAAAGGAATGTGATAGACGCGTATGATAATCAGCATTTATGCTAAGAAAGAGAAGGGAAAAAATGGTAGCTTCGTGTCACGATTCAGGTCTATGAGGACTGCGCAGCTCATCCGCGAGACTCGTGTTCAACACACTTCGTCTGAAATGGTTATGCGCTCCTTTATGACGGTACACTACAGTGCATAGGAAAACCTGTGAAACGTAAACTTGGCCGTATAACCGAGGCATCGTACGATTCCTTGCCAGTGGAAGTATTTCAAGGTTACTATATTTTCGACTGACTTTCTTACCGGTTACTTGCTAAATCGTTATATCAGTAGTAAAATAATGGTTCAATTGCACGCTGTTTAACGCCGAACGAAATGTATCGGCAGCAAATTTCGTTGCACCGTTTTTCCACGTCTATCGGTATAATTCACTTCTTCAGTTTGATTAAACGTTACATCTTTCAAAGACTCTTTGTCAACCCTTTTGCTATGGTAGCTTATTGAAATGAAACTCTCCTAGGTCCACAAAACGGTACACACGTGATCAATATCGAGGAGCTGCCTAATTTATATAAATAATTGAAGTAATGCCATAACGGTGTACAGGACGTTTATATAAATTCTTCGTGAACGGTTGCTAAATATCTACGGACGTATACGCGTATACACAAACCGCAGGGAAGGAGTTAAGATCGTCAACCCTAATTCATCCAAGTCGATCACCATTAACGAACCCAGCATACATTATTTCTCCAATCGGCAGTTAGATGTTATCGCGAAATCATCTCCATTCCCCACTTATCCAAGCGTTCGTCCAACAAAATGGACAACTGCCAGCCGTAGATCGGATCGCGGGATCTCAGATTTCCGTTCCACCTATGCCACTTGGCCGGTTTGTTTATTTCGCCGTTTTTTTTTTCTTCGTCGGCGTCCTTTTTCTAGAAAGCCTCTCCAGTATTCACGGATCGAGGGGGACCCGAAGACACGCGTAAACCTGGCGTAAACTGTGAACGATAAACAACACCGTCGAGCAGTTTATGCTTTCCGCGAGGAATACTGGGGATGTTTGGCCGCTCGTACGTGAGGCTCTTCGGATTCCACGGCCGTGTTGGATCGCGAGTCAAACGCATTCTCTTCCTGTGCCATTATGTTATTGCTACGGGCGACTGCGGTGGCGGGCGCGAGCCAACAGGCGTTATATTGGCGCCGTGGGAGAGAATCGACGCCATCTTTCCACGTTTCTGAACCTGCCGCGTGATTTCACCTGGACGACCGAGATACGCCGCCAAGATTAACCCTGCCGATGGAAATGCCACGGGATCCTGCCTTCGTTCCGCCTGTTACGAGCAAACGCTTTGGACGGTTCTCCATTTTTTCCTCGTCCCATTTATTCGAAAGTCGCGCGCGCCTCGCAGGCGCATACGGGGATTACGTTATTAGGCGACACGATAAATGGGACAATGGTTGATCGAAAGTGTAGTAAAATGGGCACAATAGCAAATATCTGTCACTACGATTCAACATATTCCATCCATTCCACCGTCCACATCATGTTCCGGTATCGCTCGTCTTTAAATTCTGCATTTTCTGTTTTTTTCGTACTTTCGTTCAGGTTTACATTTCTCCGCGATATACTCAGATGCAAGGTATTTCGTTAAACTTTCCGGGGTTACTCAAGAGCGCCAATCAAAAGTAGCGGAGGAAACGGAGGGCGCGGGGGTGGAAAAGCGTGCCCCTTTTTAGAGGATTCACGCCGTGAGCATCTCCGGGCGGGGGAGTCTTGATTGGAAAAGCGGCGGTGCGCGGAAAGGCGCCGGTGTAACTAACCATGAGGAGTTTCCATCGAGATCGTACGATCGGCTAACGAAGCTGGTCGCGCCTGGAATATCAGTTCGTCTGCGCGAAAACTGGGACCCGTCGACTCTTCTGAATTCGCCGGCTCCAGGCTGACGGTGTAATCTACGACGGCGACGCCCCCACGTTGGAGACTCTGTCTTCTTGAATCGTACGTTTGAGAAAATTTCACGAGGAAGTTGTTTATCCTTGTCAGGTTCTCTGTATTATAACGAGACGCTCGTCGATGGTTCTTCGCGTATTACTGTCTGACATGCTTCGCTGTTTTCCGTAGATAAATTTGTCCAGAATATATGAACATCGAAGGGCAAAGGGATCTCGACAGTTGTTGGATGCCGACAGGGGGGGTTAAAAATGATTTGTTACGCTAACCGAGTGGATTCGAAATTACTGACGAGCGCCAACCGCGAATTCGCGACGCGCAAAATGAATCGAATCGTTATCGGCAGGAACACGCGCGCGCGCAAACAGTAGGTGAGTACACCTGGACAGGACCGATATCATCATTTGGAGTCCCTTTGGCCAGCGCGAGGCGCGATCGATCATGCGTGAAACGGGCTGGAGGAGCACTCTCTGGTTACGTGCGTCCCTGGATTCACGTGGTACCCCTGAGGAATATTTCGAGAACGAGCTGATAACGATCTGTGTCCGTCCCGCGGCTTCGTTATCCGATCCGTATAGCCGCGTAAAATAACTTGCAAATTACGATGTGTGCGGCTCGGCCGTCCCGTCGTCCCGTTCCTCTGCTTCTTTTTCCACAAGCTTTCCAACGTTTTCCGCGGGCCCTTATGACAGCCTTCCTCTACGCTTCGCCTCGTCGATCGGCTTTGTCCAGAGGTATCGCCGCCTCGGAGCGGATAATATTTTTTTTCCGCTCTCGGGCGGTCCGCAGCCCTGCAAGTTCTTGGTCGCATCTCTTTCCTCCCTCATTTTTTGTTGCCTCTGCTACGCCCGATCGTTGCTTCCCTGAGACGACGATATCGAGCTGCCTTTGTTGCGACCACGATAAGTATAGGCTGCGCACGTAAATCCTCTGTACACTCGCTAATTTACCATGTCGCGAAGGATAACACCTTGCGCGCAGCAATCTCGTTTTACCAACTGTTCGTTTCGGGTCACCCGTTGCCTCGTCGACGCGGTGAAACCTCGTTTTATGGTTAAGACAACGATGTTAACGATGGGAGGTACCGAAATAATGCTTCGCGATGCTGATCTATATAATGCCGCGGATCGATAACCCGTGATACGTGGTTGTTGCGCGTAAAATTATCGGTCGTCGTTATTATTTAATACTTTTAAGAACGCGATGGGATAAAAATAATTGCCCGAGTCACCGGTAAAGTGATTGAAGGGGCGAGACGAATTTCGTTTTGCCGGTTTCTTGAACGAAAATTTGGTAACGGGTGGTAGAAATTAATTCACAATTGATTTATGAAGACGATCGAGCACTATGATTGAGTATTATTTGCGGTATAAAATTTGTCACAATGTTAATATTTATACGAGCATTCTGATCGCCGTTGAAAATTCAGGCCAACAACCCTTTTTTATTCCCCATTTACCGACACCTTTAAAAGTGATTGGACGTCCGACGACAGTGGCTGCTAATTTGTTACTGATCATTATTTGCACAAATGATAACTATTATTCGGTGCTGTTGTATGCCGTTACCCTTTCGAATAAACATGTATTGAAACGCAAAAACATTGCGTGAACTGCATTTGATCCTATCATGCGAGATTTGACGAAGCACTTCCAACAACGTTATACTTGCGATTTCGACGAGTACAAGTGTTATCAACATATCGCAAGGAGTATCATTTTATCCACTTGCACGATTCACGCTATTGACTAACTATATTAATTATTTTAAATAGGTACCGCCGAGGGTAGGCATTTCGGATCTCTTGCTCGAAAATATGCAGCTTGTTTCGCGGCAATCGATATTTAAATCGCCGTTCGGTGCAGCAATTTTCTGTCATAGTAACGAAAAGTAAAACACCTGCATTCATTGTTCCCTATTTTTCGAGGAACCGCGCCGAGAAAACCGATCGTTTCAAAGAGCACCGGCGTCGCAACGGGACGCGTCCTCTCCACCCCTCGGGAGGAAGAAATCGAAGAAAAGAACCGAACAACAGAAAGCAACTTATCGCGCTTATTACTTTTTCCACTCGGTCCATCCGAGACGAAAAGCCTCGCCGGCTACGGAAGAAATTCGACAAAAATGCGAAATACCGACGGTTCGAGAAGGGGCGGGCCGCCTAATGAAATCCTTCGTCTCACCGAGCCGTCTTTGAACGGCGGTTTTTGTCGCCCCGCGACTTTTAAAATCGTTCGCCGGGACCGGCCTTCAAGATCGGGAACCGCGTCCCGCGCGCAAGAAGTTCGGCGACAAAGCGTATCGTGTACGCGCACAAGAATCCACCGGAGGAGGATCGTGCTCGCCGCGGCGGAAACCGGTATTCTGCGTACGAATAAAGACATAAATACGGCTGTTCGTGAATCGAGCGCGGATCTGCCCGGTCCAGAAATCAGTTTTTCGACGTCGCCGTTTCACTCGCGCACGCAATTTCGCGCGCACGACACGCTCGCGGGGGCACGCCCGCGATCATACGCCGCGATAAACGGAGATCCACACCGGTCGTCCGGATTTATCGCTGCCCCCGACAACATCGTGCTCCGCGATCCCGTCCGCGGAAGTGACCGTGAGAGATCCTAGATTCTGTTGCACGGCCATAAACGCGAGCCGTATCGCCTCCGGCCGCCTCTTTGCCCGAGACAATTCCGCGTCGCGTGAACGATAACGGTCTGTCTTGTTCCCCGTTCTTCTTGCGCCGGTTGATACTTGCTGGCGTGTACGTGGCACGGCGAGCATCGCGGCTCGATATTATTTGCATTGTCGACTTAGCTTCTGCGATGCGTGTCACGTGTCTCTGGCTCGTCACTGGCAATGAGTATACCCGGACCTGGGTATTTATCATGCGCGAGATTTATCTGCGGGCTCGTTTCAAAGTCTATAAATTGCCCGGCTATTTTCGCTGTTTGCGTCTCTTTTTCATTTCTATGCCCCCTCCCCCTCGGTACGACGAGGACGACGACGACGGCGAGGGATAGCAGAAGGTTTTTGCAAATTGTTCCTTATGTTTTTCTCTTCTTTTTTGAGGGAGGGGGGTTCTATACGCTGATTTGCATGTAAAATCGATTGAAGAATTTGGGGGCGATTCGAACGTTCGACTGAACGTTTTCACGTTGAGAATTATTCGGTTCTGTTCGAAGAAGTAGGAGGCTGGCGAAGAACATTCATACATCAATGGTTTGCGTACGATGTACAGAATATAAATAGCAGGCGCCACTTAGACAGCCATGGCCATTTCGATACAGGTCACAGTTAAAGATGCGATATTGCACATTCGGAATGCATTGGCATCGCGTAAAAATGGCACCGGTTACGCGAGAACAAAAAAAACACTGCATTCTGTTACGGACGAAACCACCGACGAGTGAATAAAAGTATGAAGAGGGAACGATAATTTTGCGAACTACAAAACCGAGACGGAGAATCGCGATTCCGCGAAGAAACGGGGCCCGCTAACGCTCCGAAATCAATGCGTAAATCACGAAACGCTCATCATTATTTCTATTGCCAGCCAGCGAGAGATACGCGCACAATTTGCGAACACCCGCCAGTGCTCGCCGACGAGAACGACGGCCCCACGCGCACACCGGCTGCGAGTTAAAATTCCTAAGAAATGGGACATATACAGTTGGAAGCCTGGGGGCGCGCAAAAGAACGGAAACATCTCGACGGTAGCTCTTTTGGTTCGGAGGCAAGAGCTTTCTCTTTCCTCCCCTCAGGAGCCTCATCCATCAGTCACTTAATATTTCAAAGCAGCGCCCTACGCCACCCTCTTCCTCCCTCTTTCTCACCGTTTCAGCCGTCCCTTTTCATCCCTCCTATCACGGATCCGCGGGAGAAACGGACGGCGTGGCAGCCTTTTAAAAACCTTAAAACACCACCGGGTCGACGCATCCACGCCACTTGGTCTGAGAGTAAAGTTTTCCGACTGCTCAGGGATATTAGACGGCGCAGGCCACGGAACCTACTTATATGTATATGTATATATATATACACACACACGTATACAGTGGTACAGAAAGTAAGGGCAGGTGGGGAAAGGGAAGAGCGGGGTAAGAGCGACGCCTCGCGTCGATTTCGGTCGCTGGGGGCTGAGGGAAATCTCGCGGGGTCGTCCCTCCGTACGAATTTCAAATTTCTCGTTTCACGCGACCGAATGGGATTCTTCGCCTTCTCCGGTCGAGCACCTGCTCGAGCACGCGGCTCTCCGAATCGATTTGCTCTCTGTCGCGCGGCGAAAGGTTCTCGCAAACACCGATAAAAGCTTCTTTCTTCCGCTAGATGAATAAATACGCGATCAGACGCGCAAGGTAGACTCGGCGAGTTCCTATGGACTCCAAACGCTCCGTAATGGAAAACGAACGTCGAGGGGGTGGTTTTTTTTTGCTGCGGGGGCCGGGGGAAGTAAACGCGGAGGTGGTGGACGCGTGGAAAATTGTAATTGCGACAACGGCGGGAAGGGGGTGGGGGTGTTCGCGGATTTTTCGACGTCGGTACGAAATTTGACACGGGAAGCGATGCGATGTTCCTAAGATGTGATCTGGAAGCGATTTGTATCGAAAACACGGCTCGATAACTAGCTTCACCTTTTCAACGTTTCTTCAAGTCAATTTCTGTGACAATTACATAAAACACCGCCAATTGAATTGAGAAACTCGTAGGAAGCTGCGTGTCGAACACATTTCTCAATCCTTGTTTGAATATATTATATTTGACAAGAAATTTTAAACAGCAATGCGTGCATGTACGTGAATTTTAGAATTGATTTACGCATTTTGCATACCCTCGACCGTTTCGCCATTATCCGTATAAATGAAAATTCCCCGAGTAGGATATTTCGCCCGACGATTTCACCTCGCCTGCATTCTTATCAATCACTTCTGCGACTCTGTTTAACGCTCGTTGTAATCGTGAACCGCGAGTTTGCGAAATTAAAAGCATGACAAGCTGTCCCCGTTATTAATAGAATGGACGTTCCAAGTTGTGAAACGTGCTGCTCACGAACCGTCCAAGTTCGCGCGCACAATTGCCCGCGATCTCGTTCGTAGATGCATTCGCAGTCCGTAGTCCCAGCGTGACTTAACTCGACTTAACACCAGATGATGTAACCCTGCCTGCGTCCTTCGGGCCGTTTTCGACCAAACGCGTTCAACCTGCCTCCGAGAATTTTTGCCGGCTTTCCGGACGGTCGTGGCACGGTTAAATAGGAAGCGAAACGTGCGTTGCAATTATAAATAGGGCGAAATCGCGGTTCCACGACGCGTATAGGGACCGAGACGCGTTTTAGTGGCCCGGAGCGATGTTCGGAGATGTTTCAGGAATATCGAGGACGTAATTGTCCCGTAATTACCGAGCACGCTCTTGACTCTCGAGTAGCGTCGTTCGAGGAAAGAGAGGGGGGGGGGGGGTGTGGTGGTCAGTGGTTAACCTTGTGCGGTAATTGTACTAATTATTACCGTTCCCCTTGCCCCTTGCCCCGTGGCCGTTTCCTCCCCCGGCAACCCAATTACCCTGCCAGCCCCGTGCGCGACTCGGAATTTACGGAGACCAGATTTCAGCGGTCCTTAAATTCTTGGAAATGATCCCCTCGCTCGGCATTATTTTAATTAACCGCGATTAAGTTCGACACCGAGCGGAAACGATGATTGTCGAACGATACAATATTAACACACGGCGCCGGGCGCATTCGAAATTTTTCCGTCTTATCTGCGTGTGGCCGAATAACTCGAGGCCGTGTCGTACTTCGAAGGGTTCAAGTTCATCGTGCGAAACGACAACACGACTTTCCCTTGTATGGTATCGGAAGGTATGGGTCGTATAGCGCGTAACGAACGTGGACGTTACGTTTTCCGATTCGTTGAACGTGTTTCGTGAAAACGTTTAACAAAACGACGGGGGAATCGTTCAATCGAAGAACGTTGCCGACGCGCTGGTACACCATAACGATTACGGTATACAGTGTGTACGGTCCTGAGATCACTGACGTGACCCCAAGCGGCGATACGGGAAACGGAGTGCGCGCGGTTTAGGCACAGGGAGTACGGGGTTGAATAATAGAGAAATGTAACCTAGTCGACGGGCGTGTTTACCTGGGTTTTGTCGTACGCCTCGAGCTGCTCGTTCGATTTCTGTTTGTCGTACAGTATCCTGGCGAAGCTTCCGTGCGGCCTGTAACTTTTCACGGCTCTACTCGTGGACGAATCTTGATTGACAGCGGAACAGGTAGCCAGACTCCTAACGTCGCAGATGCACCTTGAAACAGGCACATTCGCACCCGCCATGCCCGCAAGGAGCACGTTAATGACTGTCAGTCACAGCACACGCATGACATGACGATACCCAGCACCGTAATCTCGTGGCAAACACTTTCGTATATGAGTAAGAAAAATACCGAGGATGACACAGTTCGCGTAAACACGTCTAGCACGTGGCCATGTTGGCGACGGTGGCGACGCCCACTGGTTGATTAGTAAATTACGTTCCCCGTAAGGAGCCTACGGTCGACGATGTAGAAACGCGGTCTGACGCTATAACGATTTTTGTATCGGGAAAAGGCTCGATGATAATCGGGTCGCGTATCTGTCTTTTATTTATTTCTTATTCTATATCTGTCTCTAATTATTTCGTTAATTGTCATTTGCATTCGCCGGGACTGAGAGAACGGGGTAATACTTTCAATGGAATGTTTCGTCGGAAGTATTTCGGTTTGAGGAATGCCACCCTTGTTTATGCGTCGGTAAAATGGTGGGAATGAATCAATGCGAGAATTCTTGTGACCCTCCGTTTTAACTAATCTTCGAATTGATTCTGTATATGTTTTTCATTCGCCCGTTGCGATGCGCTTATTGTGCACGATAGAAAAACCGATATCGTTCAAATTACTCAACAATTTAAGGTTTTCGAAATGAGCAATTCCATACGGAATGCAAAGCGAAGAAAGAACGCGCATCGCAATGAAATTTAACGGTGATAGCGAGATAATAAGCATTGAGTACGAAAGAGCGGGGCTGGTAAAATTGGAAAGGGGAGAACGAAGAAGAAATAGGAATGGTAATATAGATAGGGGCGGAAGAACGCGTTTAGGTGAATCGCGAGACATCAACGTAGCTCTTAACAGCGGATACTAACATTTCGGTTTGTCTTACGGGCACAATACGTATTTCGCTCTTGATTATGTATTCTAGTGTCATTCCACTTACTTTATGGCTGATATTCTTGTCGTCGTTAACGATACCGCTTTGCTGGCTGCTTGCAAATTCCAGAAGTTACACGTTCCACGATTCCTCGCGTCTGTATGAACTTCTCGTCTAGCTTAATGTGAAACGTAGTAAAGTTAACTCTTTATACTCCAATTTATTTTTACACGCGAACGGCTTTTAAATAGTTTATTATCAGAAAAAATACTTGCGACATTGAATGTCCAATATGTGATGAAAAAATGGTTCGGCATATTACTGAAAACAAAAAAAAAAAAATAAACGATGAGATTTACAAAATATAAACACACCGTGCGTAACTTTAAAGTTACACGACTGCATAGAGGGTTAGCGTTGTTTTTTTTCGAACAAGTTTAAAGCAACTACATCATGCGTGTATACCTCGGTGGTATTTTTTTTTTCAGCGGTGGTTGCGCCCTAAAAAGAAAGGCGCCCCAACGCGCATGAAAGTTTTATGCGAAGCAAATACGACTTAAAGGGAAATTGCTGGTACAGCGGAGCGCACCAATGAATATTTTAAATACCGTATTGACGCAGCGCGCGCGTGTTACTTCCTCCCTTCGTGCTCCCCACGCCGAGTACTGATAATTCATTAATTTATGATAAGTTAGCCTCTCGCCTACGACCCACATCCTCCGCTCCTCACCCTATAAATCATTTTCACCGCTGACATTAATTGCACGCCGCTCCTCGTTACTGGGAGAAATGAGATTTTTTTAATTGGCAAATTTTTCACCGCGGCTGACACTGTGACACCCTCTCCTGGGTCTTTAATTCTCTTTTTCCGTGTTGCGACTGTCGCGCAGGAACAAAAATTTATGCACTTTATGTAGCAAGTAAACGCGTTACGACAGTATGTTTTAGCAACGATGGGTACCTATAGATCAATTTTGTGCAAATTAGCAGCGAATTTGCATTGTGGAAGTACATAAATAGTTCTCTTAAGTGCACGATAAACTAGAAAAGAAGTATGACACGTTGGAAGAGTTTAAGAAGTTATTTTAAAATTGCGAAAATGGGTGGCGCATTCGAAAGTTTGTATACGTTCATTCCGACGATCTTCAGATTATTCAAATGCAAATCCAATGCTTAAAATGGAAAGTAGTTATTCGGTTTTTACCATTGCGGTGATATTAACCGCAGAAAAATTGTATTTCAGAAATAGCTTATTTAGATGCACATCTATAATATAAGTAAGAATTATGTATCCCTGCTTGCTCTTAAATCGGTGTTGCAATAATCCCAAAAGGATCGCGATGCGTTGAATTTATATTTCATTGCATACCACCGATCGTACAAGGTGTTCAAGAGCGATAATGCAAGGCCTGGGTGCGAAAGTAATTGGCCCAACAAATTTCCAATTGTCGTACTCGATAATAGCTCAATAGTACCGTTGAATCGTGATCGGGGAAACTTCATCGCAAAAGGCTCGTACAAAGAAATATTCTAAACGCTGCGAAACGTTGTTCATTGTCATACGACAACCCGGCTCGCGTCCAGTAACGTATTTAATCTCGCGGCGGCTTTTCCAAGTGGTTTATTAGATTTCGAAGCGCGTTGAATCGCTGATGGTTAAAGAAGGATGCTGCCGAGGTGAGTTGTGTGAGCTCTAACTTGTCCGCGACATGTTTGGACTGTGGCCGTCACTTAAAGCTTAAACATGTGGTGCACGTGTCCCCCTTACAAAGCACGCCATGCCACTGCCCCATAGTACATTCCACCGATTCGAATCCCTAATCTTCCCTCAGGCTACTCAGAAGCTTCACATACGTTAGGTACTTAACGAGTTGGGCATTTAGTATGACGACATTCTATTGTAGTTTTTTTTTTTTTTTTTTTATTTTAATCAGGTAAGGTAGGCAGGACGGGAGATAGTAATCGTATTTCTTGATTACTCCCGGGGCACTTCAGTTATTTTTATCAAAGATGTCAAGAGTCATGCAAGTTCACATAGATTCTGGATTATGAAAATTCATGGAAACATGGCGAACAGGTATACCATATGCGTAGCCACTTTCACACGGAAATAGAAAACTCGTTGATTTGGTATAATCGATTTCTGCTGACGTTGATCTAATACCAAGATAATCGTAAGATAACCGTGAAATTTATTCCTCGCCGGATAATTAGGAAAGACCAACAACCGCGCATGAGTAACGATCTGAAAGCTAATAATTAGCGCTCTGCGATTGGATAGATTGAGTTCTCCGCGGACAAGTTTCCGTGGATGTTTCAAATGTCACGCGTAGGTACGAAAATTTGCATAACTTTTTTTCCCTCTACTACCGTTATCCGGGACGGTAATTAGTACGCCGCATAAGTTTCCAGTTCTCATTTTTCCAGGTCGCACGTAGCGTATGGAAATTGAAATTTACGAATTGGTTGAACACGCGAAACTCGCCGCTCTGATCTTATTAAGATCTCTGCCACGTTTCCCCCTCCAGCGTAACGGTTTGAAAAGTTCCGTAAAACGTTCCACTGCATTCTTTCAATATACATATAGCACTCACCCAGTTCCGGAACGTGAATCACCGGCGTAAATGAAAATCTGTTTTCCCTGAGAAGGGTATCGTCCAAAGTAGAGAGGACACTTTGGCGTTCCGCGCTCGGAAGGGCCTTAACTCGATAAGTCCCCCTGGTACCTGAAGTGAGCTCATAATCGTGAACGAAGCGCGCAACCGCTTATTACAAGCGAGGGCATTGTAAATTTGCAGGGAAGGAGGTAGAAGGAGGACGAAGTGAGAGAAAGAGAGGGACACGGGGAGACGTGAAGCTGGAACGAGATGGGAAATAGAAAGGAAAGTGGTTGAGGGAGGCTTCGAGGAGTCGAAAGGACAAAGCAGTGCGAGAAACGTGCCCCTCAGCCATATTCCCGGAGTTGTCGTTCTGCGTTGAAAATTTATCGCCCTTCGGACAAGAATGATGCGAAAAAAGAGCTGCACCGATGGTTCTGTTCCTCCCGATCGACAAATCCGGATTTCACCGAAAGCCTGTCTTTAAGATAATACGGACGCTTTTTTTTATTTATTTCGTGCGTTTTTCAACAACGCATAATTAACCGTGCCGAGAGTGGGAAACGTTAATTAGCTCGGGCAGAGGTGCAAACCGTTATTAACGAAACTCGTACGTAGGTGCACACGCAGACCAGCTTCGCTACCCTGTGCGAGTACGTCGATGAATTATCGTACCTGTAATTACGTAGCTGAAACCCGTGGTTTGTGTGTGTACAATCGTGCTATTGGACGATATTCTAAAAGCGGTAAAACGGGTTAAATTCCTCGCAGGCTTGGGAGAAATAATTTAATTACACCTGGCTAACGATAATTGCCGGAACGATAATTCGATGTTAACCGAGCATCGGGCCGAACGTACGTTTCCTGCGTGCCGCTTTCTTCTTTCGCGCATTCGCGACCCGTCGATCGGCGTGGCCGAGTTTCAATTATCCGACGAAGAAAGAATTGCCACTTCCCCCGTATAAATCATCGCTACGTTGTTATGATCGTCTTTTAATTTGTGAAACCATCGACCGTGTTTCCCTTACAATTTGACCCGTGCTTTTAAGAAGTTGGTAGGTACTTTTGGGCCCCCCTTTCGCTCCCTACCGTACTCTTCGTAAACCACCGTTTACTTTTCATCAAATTCAATATCTCATGCCACGTCGCGCAGAAAAACTCATCGACCCGATCGCGCAGATGTTACTCCAGGGGCGGCGCGAAAAATAAAGAGATAAACAGTTCGATCTTACTTGAATACAGTACTAAAATGATTCACCGTAGAATCATTTATTATACAACGCCTTGCCACATCAATTATTCGTACCGTAACGAAAGAACGAAACTTGACTGTTTCGACTAAATTCGCATATACATACTTCGTATGTACGTACTTCGGGCGTCCGCTTGATTTCCGCCCCGACCGTGCACGAACGTCCACCCTCGCCGTAACAACAAATCGGCGTCGATTTGTCGCGTGGAAGCCACCGGTTAGAAACAATTAAGCCCGGACCTATGCGGCAGCTTAAATCAGAAACGACACTAATACGTCCCCCTCGAGTTTCTCTTTCTCTCTGTTTCAACTCGCCCCTCCCACCTTGGCAACCCCGGGTCCGGCTGTCTGATTACAGGGGAACACCGAAAGGAGATCCACGCACCGATCCCCGCTGTTTCTCTCTCCGGGCTCGTTCTTCTTATCCCTCGTAATAATAATTACCAACACACACAGCGGCGCGGCACACCGCGGCACACAGCACCACACCGCCGGGAACACCAGCGAAAAGGAACGGCTGAGCTATCTAAAAGGTGAGGTCGCCGGCGCTGATGTTGCTTGGTGGTGGTGGTGAGGGTTCACACGTGGAGTGATGTATGCCCCGTGTGCTGCGGGATGCGTAACACGGGGAGCCTATACGTCTTACATGCCCGGAGGCCTCCAAAGTCGGGCCTTCTCGTTGCTCTTGTCATACATGTATGCACGCGGCGTGACAGGTGTGCGTGCGCGCGGCATGCGTGCATCCAAAGGTACCGAATGAAAGTCGTTCTTGCGGCAAACGTGATTCTATGAGCCCGCGTTGTTCGCACGGCGCGCAGGTAGTGGTGCATCTGCCGTTCGTTTTTATGGAATTTCGTTGCTCGCTTATCAACGGGCGCCTTCATTAGCGTACGATCGAGGCGATTACGCGCCACGCGATACCACGCATCGGCGGCGTAGACGAGCGTCGAATTGCGTGAATAAATTTGCGAGTGACGGGGTGGGAAAAAAAGAAACGCGCGGCGTGAGCACCTCGATTCGGTGGTAGGGCTACTTTTGGTGGTGCAAGTGTGCCACGACAAATTGGAGGGGCGTGAGAATCTCCTGGATTATGCCTCTTAAAGTTGATCGCCAAGCTGAAGCACGGTTTAATGGCGTGATTAGGTTTGCCGTTTCGAGGGCTCGTTTAATAACTTACATTAGAATTATGGAAGGCGGAATTCGGCGAGGGAGATGCATTCTTGAATATTTATCGTATAGTTATGGAGGCATGGCTGATGGGAAGGATTTAGGCGGATGATTTTAAATGCTCCGGAATCGAGATCGAGATGGTTGCGTATTTCTGTTGTCGCAATCAGATATGAAACAATTCTACGTAATAAGAATAATTCACGTTTCCCTATGACGATATGACACCCGTTTCAACTAGAATTAATTTTTGCTAGTTCAAAAATGTGTTCGAATTTGTAATGAAACAATGAAGTGTGCATACATTAAAGGACACCTTATTTACGCGAGGGTTGCACATTTAAAATTGTGAAGTCCAACGCCTCGTTGTTGCGAGACACGCGTTCCTCTGGCTCCTTGCTACATTCTTGCCCAATGTTCTGTGCATTGTTCCCCCACCGTGTAGATCAATTACGTTAATTACGACGCGTCGCCGTGTAACCAACGAGCAAAAGAAAAAGTGGAAGGAGAAAAGAAAACCCAGCAGGACTTACCGCGGTATGCATAAAATTCGAGGGCGCGCATACTAAACGAGCAGTTCAGGTAGCTCGAAAAGTCGTTCGCGTAGTCAGCGTACGTCAATTTCGTTGAAGTGGCGGCGCATAATTTTTCGAGCGGACAGCAGAAAACGGCCAACAAAACCTTAGTTGAAAATTAGCAATCCTTACATGCTTCTCGAACATCTATCGTCGATTCATCATGGTTTCCCCTTTTCGCCCCGCCAACAAAATCACTCGAATCCTCCGTCCCTTTTCCCCTTAACGCACGCGGGAAGCCGAACCTCCATCCCCCTTTCCAACGATCGAGTTTTCAAGATTTATTTAGTGCGAGCGTACTACGCGAGGCACGGCCAATCTCGAGGTAATCCTGTTTTTCTTGCCGTTCAATCAGCAACCCTGGAAAAAGAAGTTTTGGGGAATCGTGGCGCGTATAAAGCATCGAGGCGCTAACCGATGCCGGCCGGCACCAGCTCAGGTACATACCCGTACGTCTTCGGGGACGGTGAGGATCAGGGTCGTTAACACTGGTTCACGGCGGGTACATCGACGTCCGACGGGGGTCGGCACCTTCTTTTTTCGATTCTACATACGTACCGACGGATATACACATTGATTGCATTTTTGCGTCCGTGCCGGGTAATAATGCTAATTTGGTAAGTAGAAATGGGCATCAGCAGGCGGTCAGCCAGACCATGGAACACACGGTAGCACGGGCAGCGCTAATGCCTCGTTTTTGTCCTCGTCCCTCCCTTGGTTTACCTCCTCATCTTCCTCCACCTCCTCCTCTTCTATCTTCTTCTTCTTCGTCGCCTTCTTCTGTTCCTCGCACTGCTGCTGCTGCTGCTGCTGCTGCTGCTGTCGCTGTCGCTGTTGCTTCGTTCTCCACCTTCCCGATCCGCCACCGCCAGTTTCTCCATCTCCCTTTGCCTCGTCCTCCTTCGCCGCCGCCACCTTGGCGTTCTTCGTCAGACATGCCGCCAGCTACGGCAGCAGGCGACATAATGACGGCCAGACCTCAAACCTCAAACTCCTAACTGAATCATGAGTCCTCCGGTCGTCCGCACCCGGACAGCCGACTCGCAGCTTCTCGATTTACCTCGCGGTGGTGCCCGCTGAGGCCCCGACGTCGGCTCGTTTCGTCTTTTTCCTTTCGGCGAGTCCCTGGGCCCGACGTTTCTGCCGTATTGTATAGCGAACAGCGAAAGCAGACGGGTCACGGATGAGCCATGCCTTTCTGTTTCACTCCACGTGGATTCTACTTTTTCGACCAATAAAACCAGATAGAGGCATTCCGTTGACTGATTGCGCGGCTTTTTAATTTCCTTCGACGAGCTTTAGATTGAGAGAGGCGGCGAGCGAATCAGCCACGCAGCTTGTATTTATGCTCCCCTTGCAGATGACGCGGGATTAGGTTCGGTGTAATGATAAAGAGATTGTTTAATACGAGTATTAGCTGAATTTCCTTGCCGCATTTGCGTTTGGTGCAGCGTGACCGTCGGATAGAGCTCTTCTTTATTTTAATGGAATACGCGAGAGTTAAATTACAACGGCACGTTTGACGCGCGATTTTGGTCATGGAAGTACGGTTTGCGGTTTAATATCTATCGTTGTCGCTGACGAGTGTGTAGCGGAATATTCTGGGGTAGTGACTAATATTTGAATACTTTAAATACTTCCTTTAAATATTTTATGTAAATCTACTTGTTGTATTTAACAGACTTAACCGAATCTTTAAACCACGCTGGCAACAAACATTTTTTCACTACATAATTTTCACGTTTCCCTGCATGTCCATTTAGTATACGAAATATGTATACATTCTCCGTAGCAGAATATATTTTTTTAATTAATAATAGATGGATACTTTACCAACGTTGCTTTCGTCTTTTATCGCTGGAAGTTTCACTAGAACTGCACCCAGTTTTTCGTTTGTGGATTCGAGCTAAGTGGCGTACTCGCCGCAGCCCTACATTCAATGCATTTCACAGGCAATGGTTGTTCCTGGGGTAGGCCGTCCAAAAGTTCCTGAAAACCATTGTAATGGTTTCGATGAAGAAAAAAAAACACCCTCGTCGGACACATATGCCACAGTGGTTTTTCTTTCAAACCGCAAGTCCGCTCAATCTCCCATTTGATTTCAGCGACAGGTAATCGATAACCGTGCTATTCTGGCCCGTTAGATTAGCTCGATATATGTATATCACCTATAGTAATAAATGTAATTTATTAATGCTTACGACCGCATCCTGTATTTACACGGAGAACATTTTTTGCTTGTACAATTAATCTGGCGTAAAAACGTTCCGCAACGAAATTAGTTAACTGACCGACGAATTCCAATTGTTTTGGTTTTCGTGCTGTTATCATTTATAGATTATATAAAAATTGAATATTTAAATTTAAGTGCCGATTTGACGCCGAAATATTTTCTCTCATGATTCTTACTTTAAAATACGTAGTACCAAATCCACAGTCATTTATTTTCTACTATGCATTCTTGTATTACAATGTTACTTTTAGAATAATCTCGAACCACTTTGATGAAGTACCTTTGATGGTACCTTTCTAATGGCAGTCACGTACCGTTCTCGTTCTCTCTCTCTGGCTGAAATGTCGAAGTCGATGAGGCTGGAGACCTCCCTATCACGTTGTAACTGTTACTGCTTAGGGGTTTTAAAAGGGGGTTGGAAGGGCATTATGGCGACGAACGAGGAAAGGGACAGCGGTCTACGAAGTTAGTAGAGTGAAACTCCAACCACGATACTGAACATGTTCTAACGTTGCGTTACACTTTTTCAAGTGAAAGTAACTGCGAAACAGAATGAAAAATTTTACGGAGAAGAATACAAACTAATGAGAAATGAAAGTCATAGAAAATAAAAATTTAGTAAAGCATAAATTAATAATAGATTCGATTTATTTCTAGTATTTGTATGCAATATGAAGCTAGCATGATATTGCTGCAACGCCAATGAATTTTGATAAATGAATCAGGGATCAAAAGTAACAGTCATTTTAAAAAACTTGTCGGTAAAAGTAATAAAAGAAGTAATTGAAAAACTATTGTCGATTATGAATAATTGTTACCGAGCGTCAGAAATCCTTTCGTTTACAAATGATCCTTACTGAAGGCAACAATTTTCTTTTGGTTGCGAATAACCCATTACAGATGACGGAAATTCGTTTTGGTTACATCAGATCCAAAATTGCAGCTTCGCGTATTTATTACTTTCCGTGATATTGATCAAAAGACTTTCGGTGCTGTACATTGAATGCTGCGTAGCCAGATACATGTGTATTACTAACACAACCGTCTGCGCTGTGGTAGGCGACAGCGTCGAGTGTAGAGAGAAATTTTGTTTGTAAACAACGATTGCGAGCACGATCTCTATCTACCCGATTTATAATGCTGTCACACTTCGTATACATTTTTTAACAATGAATGTGCATTACGAAGGAAGCTCAATGAAACGCAATCGTTGTCGAAGTATGATTTACGACCAATCTTTTCCTTCTGCTACTGGACGTTTGACGAAGCAATTGGAGAGCAGAGTGGCAAACGCAACAATGCACCAAAACTGAGAATATAGGAACAGTGTTGCACGTCGTTAGTCTAGTCATTAGTGTCGTATGCGCAAAAAAGAATCTAGGAATAAAATAGTTCCTTTATACAATAAATAATATATGTATAACAAAATTAATACATGCTAAATCAGACGTCTTAAAAATTTCAAAGACAATAAAAATTTATTATTAGAAGATTTAATATAGAGTTAATAAAAGAACATGCTTGATTGGTGACATTGTTGGTAGGAGGGCCAATCAGCGAATACTTTTTATAATTAAGGAGAAGGGGCGCTGATGAAGAAGCAGACGTGTCGTGACGAGTGCCGTGCATCGAAGCTCTTCTAACGAGGCAACGAAGGTAATGATTTTAATGACTATTTATCGCGATCTGATCGTATTTGAATACTTCGGGTTTCAATTCAATGTTGTCGCGACGGTTTTCGTGTGTTCGCAAGCGTAAATGGTAGATGCGAAACGGTACACGACGGAAAGTAGAACGGGCTTTCCGTTTTCTATAAAGTACAGGCCGGACGCCATGATGCACGTAATAACCCTTTGTCGTTATGGGCGATTATCGAGAAAAATTAGCTTTTTGAAATAATCCATGTGTGTTACTGGCTAGCGAGTGTCGTTTCATGTTCGACGCTCACTATTTCAGTCGCATCGCGAGTTACTGTGTTTCTGCTTACAGTTCAAAGTGCCATGGAAAATGTTCAACGGAAAAGCTACATGGATTGCATGGATTACATGGATTACGTGGAGTACAATCGGACCTCCAACTTGATCAGGCGTCTTCTTGGTGTTTATGCAAGGCGTTTTGGACAGCGAACGATGAGTCCTAACCTATCTGAACAAGCTTTCTCTATTTCGTACACGCATCCAGCGTCGGAATATTTTCACGATATTATCGCACACACAAAGGAATTTCGTCCGAAAGAACAAGTTCGATACGCGGAATAATTAATCGGCATGTCAAATCAGTTGTATTGACTATTAACGTTCGAAACAATCTGCAAGCGCGTTTTTGATTCATTTTTATTAATAAACATAATTAACATGAATATTTATTTAGTAAAATTTTCGAATTATTTATATATTCCGTAATTTATTTCTCGCAATCGGGATTAAAACGCACGGTCTCGTTAAAAATTACATTCTTCGCGTTCTCGTTTAATTTTTATTCGGTCTGTGTACTCTCGTCTCGCAATATAACGAACGTAATATGCCGGGTACCTTGTGATGTGCACGCGTACCGAACTGAGCATCAATGGAATATATGTGCACTGTCGATTGCATTTGCCAACAGGTACACTAATCACGGAGCCCACTGTCTTTTAACATTATTAAAATTGCCAAAGTTTCAAAGTCCTCAAAGGGTTAATTACCCAGAGTCAAATAAAAAAGACGCACGCAGGCAGATAAGAGGAAAAGAGCCTTTCTCTTCGTGTGTCATTACCAGGGCTTGCAAATAGATTGCTCAAACAATAATTGATTTCCTACGTCGCGTCGTGTCGAATAATAATGCAGTTTTGCGGAAAAAATTAATAATACGTGATTTCAATTTTCCTGAGTCAGATTATTATGATTTCCTGCAGATGAGTTTCTTTTGTAAAAAATCATTTGATCGCCATTTGAAATAGACAGGATGGCCTGCAACTAATGTAAAGCTTTGCAAAAATAAGACAAAATTTTTTAATAACTTAGATTCCCAGTTTCAACAACTACGCAAGCCATATTAGTAGCACCCAAAAAATATAGCTAAAAATGAGTAAATTTCGGTTGAATTTCGCGACGCTTAATATTAATACCGTTTATTAGAAAACCGATTTTGCCAAATTGAAACGGTTGTTGTCATGCAAAGATTGTAATTTTGTCTCAAAATACCTATTGGAATCTATATAATCAGATATTGTATTCATTCAACTGGATGTTGTACACCACTATAGTTGTTGAAAAGATTTTTCAATTGCATACTACAATTTCCATCCATCATTATATTCTACAATGTATTTTTCAGTAAGCCGATCTTTTTCCTGGCCCGTTAGGATCGTTTCGTAACTCTTGTACTGAATTTACAAGGAGAGGTTCCTACTATTTACATCAGCTGGGTAATGAGTTTTCGTTGGATGGCAGATACTACGCCACTGAAGTTCATTATATTGGGTGCCTATAGTTAGTTGTCTAAATTAAATTATTTACTTAGTAGGCGGTTTACATTAAATCAGTTTCACTAAGAATTAGAGCCACGCATTGATTGCTGTATGATAAACAAATTTGCGAATAGGAACTGCTGCTTAACGAGTAAAGTGTTTGCTTTTTAAAACGAGCTATACATTTTGTGCACCGGTTCGCTTCATACAGACGCGATAATTTTTTTATTTATACATTGACTGCTAATTATTATATACGATTTGCAACAGTCAATCCTATTGTAATTGCGCAAAGCTTTTGAAGCATTACGCTCGCATGCGAAGAAAGGTTTGCGCAAAGAAAACTGACGATTGCACATGGTAATGATAATAATGGCAAGTTCGGGTATTTGCGTGCGAATTAAAAAGGAATTGACATGCTCAAACGCGTACTTGAACAAAATACATATGTATAGCGCGCTGGAAAGCAAGCACTATGCTCATGCTTCTGCATGTTTCAATCTTTTTCTGCACGTTTCAATCTTTTCCTGCATGTTTCAATCTTTTCCTGCAGTCCCCTATTGGCAACTATTTTATAATATGGCAATTAATGAACCGATAATTAGTACGACGGATGTTTAGATCCGCAACTTATTTTATTAAAAAATATCATGCAAATTACTCCAATAATCATAGACACCTAAAACATATGTCAGTAAATTTAGTGCGACAGTATTTACTACTCTGCAAAAACTCATTACGAAATTAGTAGGAATCTCTTCTTCCTAGTGGTTTTATTTCATCATGCGATAGAGTCAAAGTCTGTTTTTGAGTCGCTCAGTTCTTCGTTTTTATATTCTTACAACGTTTTATTATTATTTTGTGATAGAACCGGTTGATCTACTTATTTGAAATGTTGTCTCTTTAAAAAAATCTCGATATTTTCAGTCACCAGCAAATTTTGTTGCTAATGCTTCTAATTGTGCGTCATTTATTGTTAGTTCATTAGGCTATTAGGGAACATATTTATATTGGTTGCCTATGATAACAGAGCTTTTACATTAAATTAGTTTGCATTACAAATTAGAGATAGCATTAATTCTTGTACGATAAAGATATTTGCGAATAGCAGCTGTTGTTCAACGAGCAAAGAGGTTGCTTTTTAAAGCGAGCGATACATTTTGTGCCCAGGTTCGCTTCGTACCAGCCATAGCTTGCCAATTTTTTTATTTATACGAGAATTTCCAATTATTATATACCTCGTGCAATTGTCAACCCTATTGTAATTGCGCAGAGTTTTTTTTCGATACATCACGCTCGCACGCGAAGAAAGGTTTGCGCAAGGAAAAATGACGAGTGCAGGTGGTAATGATAGTAAATGCAAGTTCTTGTATTTTGGTGTGAATGAAAAAAAATTGGCAAGTTATAAAGCATACTTGAGCACAATACATATGTACAGTCCGCTTGCAAACAAGCACTATGCTCATGATAATCTTTGTTTGCATCCCCTATTGGCAACTACTTTATAGTACGGAAATGAATGTACTATCCATTAGAACGACGAAAATTTAGAACTACAGATCATTTTATCACAATATATGTAAATTAGTAACAGTCATAGACACCAAAAATCTATATCAGTAAATTTAGCGAGGCCCTCGGCAAGAGCTCATCAGACCTTTCGATTAAGAATAAAAGGAAATTAGCAGGGACCTTTTCCCCCTAATGCTTGTATTTACTCATGCAATAGAATCGAACTCCATTTTTCATTAATACAAATCTGCATGACCACAACCTCTCGAATTTCTTTTCTTATTTTGTAATAGAACCAATCGCTCCACTGTTTGAAATTTTGTCGCTTTCAAAGCAAATCTCGATATTCGCAGTAATCAGTTCACTTCGTTATTAATGTTTCTTATTATACGTGAATAATAACGTGAATGGAACGTTAATGGAACATATTCCGTCGTATTTTCCGTCGTATTGGTCATCCGTCTTGATGCACGCAGTCATCGTACAGGTTGTCGCGGTTCGAAGAGCAGGTTTCGATTAATCGATGTGTCGTGTGAAAAAATGCGATCGAAATTGCATGTACAACGATCGAATGCTATTTCACAGCTTTTATCTGTTTTTCATTCAGATTGCCAAAGTATTTTATAAAGCGTATATTCGCATGGCGTCCTCGTTTGATAAATAAACAACAAAATTAATACACCAAAAATAGCTATGACTAGAATGAGGCGTAATGCCTTAGCAAATGAAGAGAATGGCTCTCATAAATATTCGAATTCTCGTCGAGTGCATTCAAAAGTGATGTTCAGACTCGGTACGCGATCGTTCTCAGTGATATTTTAAACTTTTATATGTCTTTTACCACGTACATATTTCGGGAAATATTTTATATATGCATATATGTATTATCATACGGACCGTATGAAAAGGTAGGTGACGCACAGGTACTATATTTTTGTAGCGAGTGTGTATCATGTTTCATATTATCATATTATATCATATCATATCATGTTCAATTACGATCTCGCGAGCCACGAAATTATTACACCAGCGATAATTATTATGGGTGGGCTCAAGCTGAAGTATATAGTGAGACCGTATACGCAGCTTTCTATTTATTCGCCTTGCGAAAGAGACTTGTTACACATTTAAATCAATTCGGCGCCGCAGCAATTAAATAAACCACCAAGCGCGCACAGATTAAATCCGAAGAAAATCAACCCAGTTAGGAAGAAGTCCCTGACAGCTGAACGGATTACAAATCTACCCGTTCGTAGCCTATTTCCTCTCGAAATACCTCAAGACACGTCTCGTTAAACCGCACGTTCGATAATAATGCCTGCCGCGAATTTGCGAGTGGCGTAAAGCGAAGGGCATGTAAAGAAGAAGAGCCAGCCGTGACTCGGAGTATCTGTAAGAAGACGCGTGACAATCCGCGTGTCGTCCTTTAGAACGTGTCAATCGAAAGTCGCGTTTCGCGGAGCGGATCTGTCGCCAGCTGGCTGGTACTTCGTTTCCTCGACGCGATAGAAGAAGCTGGCGAAGAAAAAGGGAAAAAGGCAGCCCTGCTTGGACCGTGACGAGGCGCATACCATTCTGGATATGGCACATATGAGGAAGGGACGACTGGTGTCCTGGGAATTTTCGCCGCGAGCGTAAGAATCGCTGGAAATAACGACCGGCGCATGCGAATCCGACTAAAAGAAGGAACGAATGATCGAAAACTTGAAAGGGAACGAAGGGGACGGAATGGGGGGGGGGGTTTGGGTTGAGCTGTGATTCAGTTTCAGAGTCCGAGGGAAACTGTAATCCTCTAAATACGAATTATTAACGATTCCTCAACTTCCGGCCGACTTTTCAAATTATTATTTCATAGCTAGCACGAGGGATCATTATGGCCATGCATTCTCTCATTTGCGAAAATAGCGTAGAAAAATAGAACAGAAACGAGGGAACGAGCTGCGATAGGAAAGTGCGGTCCGATTCGCGGATCGCATATCAGCCCGTGTACTATAGTTTCACGCGACGAAAGTTGGCGCGATGGCGCGTTAATCCTCGAACCTTAGAGATGCATGGATCTTGTTTCTTGGCAAGGGTCGGGTCAAGAAATCATTCTAGAAATCGATTCCAGGATCATTTCGGTGCAAACATTTTCATATCCTCGCCCCAACCCGCTCTCTCTTTTTTCACCGGCTACCACCGTCTTCGACGCTCTGGTCGACTGCTCGCGATCCGTGCATCTCCAGACGGAGAGGAAGCCACCATTTTTCACCTCTCTTGGATTTCTATCAAACGAGCCAGCAACACGGCCACGATCTCGCGGACGAAGCGACCGGGGATAGGAGAGTGCGGCGGTGGGGGTTTAAGACGGGGGGGGGGGGACGCGACGACATTAACCGAGAGACAGGAATGAAAGGATAAAGGAGAGATAAATCCTAGAATTGTAACCATCGGCCGGGCGCGCGAACTAGCGGAACGGCGGTAAGGAAAGGAAGGAAGAACGGATAGAGAGAATGGTCGGGTGGTGAGGATCGGGGGAGTAGATGCTTCGCATCGAAGAGGGGAAAAATATAATGGGGGCCGGCGAGGGGTTAGGGGGATACACACCATCGATGGATATCGAGTAGGCGAGTTGGTACGTGAGATAATAAGGCGTGCTCGGGCATGCCGATGGAAACCGCACGCGGCATTATTCAAATTGAATCCGGTAAGAATTATTATTGGCGGGCAAGTCGGGTCGAGCCGGCTCATTCCGCGGGCACATTTGCGAATACGGGGAGGAACAGAGGAACTGTAAGGAGTCAGGTAGAGAAGAAGGAGGAGGAGGAGGAGGAGGAGGAGGAAGAGGAGGAGGAGGAGAAGAGGAAGAAGAAGAAGAAGGAGAAGAAACCGAGAGGGAGATGAGGAGGAGGATGGAAAGAGATGTAGCGATGGTGGTGGCGATGTTGGAGGTGGTTCAGGTGGAGGGAACGACCTCGCCATCACGACCTCGCCGTATGATCCGTTGCAGTATCGCCCGATGACCCTGGTGTCATTACGCCTCACTCTGGACGTCATTACGCTAATGTCCATCTCCTTTTCTTCTTCTTCATCTTCGGGCCCCCGGTACCTTTCGTTTCTTCTGGTCACCACACGTCGAAGGATACTTGACACGGTTCGCGTTCCAATCCTTGAACAGCCGATGCCCTCGCCGCCTCCAACGTTACTCGAACGACCCGCGTAAGGCCATTTCGATTGCTGCTTAGCCTTCGAGTTTCTTCGTCGTTTCGTTCTTTTTTTCTTCGCACTTTTTTTTTGTTCTTTTTTTTCGGTACGCCTCTTTGTTTCGTTTGTAGGTGGTCATTCCTGTTTCCGTCGTTGTCTAATACTGCGGAGGGGCTCCGGGAAGCACGGGGATTCGGTGGGCTCTGTAATCGGGTGGGCCGTTGCTGGCTGGATTACAGCATCGCGGTGGAATTTTCGAAGTAGGCGACGATGATATTTATCGGTTTCGAATGGAAACGTGGAAGGAATCGGAACGAAATTAGACGTCGTATGTTTTGTAGCCGTTTTGCTGATTCACGGTTAACGAGGTTTGATACGAGTTCATGCAATGCGTTTCCGAATTATAAAACCGTTCTGAAATTTCGATGTTCCTATATACTTCGTTCCGCATCGTTTAATTCGAAATACAATAACGAGTGGAAATTCGGAGAAACCGAAATATGGTTGCCAACAATTTTTCTACATACGATTCATACTCCGTCTATTACAAAATCATCTTCTCGGTGAGATTGATCGAACAGGGCGTTTCAATTTCAGCGCGCGTGCAATTTGTTTTGACGAGAGAATTCCTCCGAAATACCGGCAAGGTTCACCGGCGTCCCATTCGTATTCGAAACGAGACGAGCTGTTAACGAGGCACAGTTTGCCACTCGAATTCGCATCCGAAGGTTCCGTCATCCGCTGCGCTCTGTCTCCCCGTTCGTCCACGCGTGTTCGCCCCTTGGCCGCGGCCTATTCCCTCTTTTTTTCCCTTCCTTAAACTCCGTATACGCCTCTCTGTCTCGTTCACCGGCCCTGCAGAAGGCATCCCGGCGAGGTGTTTGGACCGCAGACCACACCGAGTCACGCACGGTAATAACCCTTGGCGAGGGTGAATACGGTTACCTACAGTTACCAGCCGGGTTAAAGCCCCACGGAGTTTCGTTCTGGTCGCTATACTTCGTGTTTTTACGGTTCATAATTCAGCCGAGTGTATTTCAAACGCCTGCCAATGCAACGGCGGGACCGTAACGTCGATGCGGCGTCGCCCGTTCGTTCCTGGGCCTGGACGCGAGGCAACCCGGCATTACGAGGCGTCACTTCGGGCCCCGAGGAGATTTAAGCCCGTCGTGCGCGACGCGAAAACTCGTCACCCACGATTGCCCGGTTATTTATGCACTTCTCCGCGGCAGGACGTTCGGGAATTAGCTACGAGGCTAACTCAACGAAATGTGCGGTCGCCGTGGCTCCTCGGCCGTTTACAACCGATGGAAATATGTCGCACGCGGGCCGGACAATGAGGGTCAGCCGTAATGAAATACGCCCGAACGGCCGATAAATCTTGGCAGAACGGTGCGTTGTTTCGGAAAGAATCGCCTGTCTCGATTATGACGACCGATTGGGGGTGGGGCAGGGCTCGAACGCTCGACGGTTAGACCCGCGAGATGCCACTTTGTTGGTAGGACGAAGGCGGACTGGTGGTTTCGTTCGAATGTTTCCCGGTGATGGATGTATGGTTGTTGAACGGTTTGACAGTTTATCGTCCGCACTTCGGTTGGAATGATTCCCTTGGATTCGTTGGCGAAATTAGGGATGAGCGCGGTGGTACTGTTTGCGCTCGTAGATTTCTCGAGGTGGCACTGGACGCTCGTAAAGGTTGGAAGTAGTCGGAAAATATTCTGGACGCATTAAGGATCCATCCATGGTAAATTGCGGATCAAATGTAGGCGATTTCCAGTTTAATTGGTCATGAAAGCTATCATAGTCGCGTTGAAATCCCGCGAGCAGTGAATTTTAAGTGTAATTCATATCTATTGCAAATTGTCGAAGGTGGCGTTCATTCTTCACGTGCTCCATTTAATCAGCAACTTCGTAACTGCTGTAGCTGCTTTGAAACGTCGAGCAAACTGTTATCCGATCGAAATGGAAATGCTCGGGCTATCCGTTGCGGAGAAACGCGTCCGCGAAACACCTGAAAATCCGTTCGATTACACCTGACGTAGCGCAACAATTTGCAGTTATAAGCTGTCCGCTGGCCCTCTTTCAATCCGAACAAGCCAGCACATTCTACGATTCGTTACGGTCGTGTCTATCAAATTTCCAACACCGGCTCGTCTGGTCAGCGAACCACGATAGTCAGCTTATTGTTCCAGGACACGTGTGTACGAACGGCGATGCGCACACACGTAGTCGCGCAGTGTGCACGGTGTACAAGACCGGAGTACCGAGGGCTTGAATATTCCCTGCGCTGCACAATGCATATACGGCGGATATATAATAGAGAGGGAGAGAAAGAGAAAGAGAAGGAGAAGGAGAGATGCCTCGGAGGTGTTACGGCTTAACTCCGTCATTATCCGCGGCGGCCGTGATCGTCCGGGGAAAATTATATTCAGATGAGAAGGAAATCAATTCCACGATAGAATCGGCGAGGCTTCGATTAGAACCGAAGCTGGAGCGGGAAATGCAACGGATAGTGGATTAAATTCCAACGGATGTTTCTTTTTCGAGTATCGCCGATGAGAGCGTTGCATTCGCCGCGTCGGTGCTATCCACGATGCTTCGTATCCTGGAATTATTTGAATTGCTTCAACGAAGAATACGAAATCTCTATGCGGGTTTTGTTTCGAACGCGGCTGAGTCTCGCGGCCGGAGAGTACGAATTTGCTTAATCCAGCGAAGGAATTTCTGGGGAATATTTGCCAGCGATTTGTTTCCTTTAATAAACGAGAGGATCGTTCTGGAGGCTTGATTTATTCGAGATACATGGGGGTGTGTAACGTCTTGCTGATTTTATCGTTCCCTTTTTTTAAAAATAATTTTACGAAGTCCTACAGGTAGTATCTTATTGTTCGCTCATTTCCAACAGTATTTTCCACAGTCAGCCCTAATATATTTTCAAGAATTCCGTGAAACGAGGGAATAGATCGATAGTACATAACGAAAACGAGTGTATACAGTAACGCGTTTAGAGGAACGACTGAAACAGAAACGGGGCCGCGATATTAAAAGTAATACCGCCATCGTTCCGATCGTTCCGAAGTGTCGGAGCGAAACATTCCTCTGTACCACAATTTTCCTTCCCCTTCATTCCTTTTTTTAATTTTCCCACCACTCCATTCTCATTCTGCTCGTCGGAGCTCTTTTACTCTCAGAGGGCCCTGTAGCCCGCCGTAACTTAATTGGCGATAAAACCTCGCGGCCTCGTAAAAAAATCTCGCCTACCCCTACATTGTATTAATTAGGGCCCTTATAATGCCTTAAATAAGGCGCAGCTTAGTTATGGGTTGGCCGGGGCCGAGTTGCTCTGCGTTATCTCGCTGGTTACCACCCCGCCGCCTCCGTGACCATCTTTATCTTCTCTCTTTCTTCCGTTCGCGTGCTCAGGAGATACCTGAACGACCAATTATCAGCCATAATATCATCGAAGCCCGGCGGGCCTGGATTAATCGTATCCGGTTTCCTATCTCGCGGAAAAAGTGCCACAAAAGAATTTTCAACCGCGGGAGATACGGCTGACCACGGTGGTATATAATAAAATCTATCGCGCCATCCACTCTGTCGGCCGTTTCCCGACTTCTTTTTCTCCCACAACGAAACAATCCTTCCTCCCCCCCCCCTCCTCCCGATAAATCTCGAGCGAAAGGTTGATAAATATCGCGAACGTTACGCCGCTCCGCGCAAATTTAATCTCTCTAGCGGGGCAAAAATCGTTAACATCGATAATCATGTCGGCGACCGCGGCGGCGTTGGAAAATTCAGGCACGCTGCGATCCGTCAATTTGTTTCCCACCCGGTCTAATACAATGTCTGCAGCACGCGAATGTTGCCCTAATGATAGCCCGCTTAGCGGGATGATTACAGCGAGGCCCGCGAACCGTAATGGCCGTGCCGGAATCGATGGATTACGAAAATAAATCGGACGCGACGGATACGGTTCTTTAAGCGGTTACGACTATGATTTAATATGCCCGAATCTCGGCGCCAGGATGACTCGCCGCCCCCGGGCCCGTTCCCTCTGATTGCACGTTCGTATTAATTCGTCGTCGTCGGGAGCGACGTGTCTCGCCCCACGAGAGCGTTGCGTCTCGTTTTATAATCCCGTCGACGAAACCATAAGGCGCGACGGGAAACGGAAACATAGGGTTGTTTGGAGATTATAGGGAAATGTTTGACCGTTTAATGGAATTCGAGGAAAGGAAATAAATGTAGGTTCGCCGGGGCCGTTCGTTTTCGGGATTTTCGGCTGCGCCTGATCCGGGATGATAATTTCATGATAAATTGCTCGCGGAGTTTCCTGCAACGTGAAATCATGCCGTGATGGATATGTTTGGGGTTCCCCGGTGGGTCAATATTTTGTGTCGTCGCGGATATTGCTTCTTATCGATTAGTTCAATTTATTATTGACGGCCGATTCCGCGGAGGGAGTTTTCGCGGCCCCTCAGATTGCAATCCGAGTTTACTCCGTTCGCCGCTTCGCAAACGTTAACGAATGTCTATCGATTATCAACTACGCGATTAACACCAGTCGGTCCAAATCCATCGACAGCCGAAGACAAACCGAGGCGCCTCGCGAAACATAGTATATTACGTTACGCACTCGAGCACGAGCGTGTACTTCCCTCACGCTACGAGTCAGCCTGTAACCCTCTCAATTCCTGGGCGTAAACGGCACGCGCTTGGGTGGGACACTGGCCAGGACTCATTGGGGCCGACTCCTCTCGTTCGATTCTTATCTGGTGCAGGGCCGCATATAATTACAATTAAAAGAGATCGTCGTCGATAACAGAAGAGGACCTCCGCGTCCAGGTTCTCCCTCTTGCCACAGGAATATCCTCCCCGTTCGCCCCTCTCCTCTTCTATCGTCTGTTACTCGTCCGGGTCCAGTCGATGCGTCCACCTATATGGTTACAAGGGTTGGTCAGGGGAGGCCGGATTACATGGACGGGGGAGAGAGGGGGGGTGGGGGCGGGGGAAAGAATGGTGGCATAATATCCGCTTGAACTTAAGTTATATTCCTCCTCGTGCAGCCGAGATATCGGTGCGGAGGTGGAGTTCGGTTCGAGGGTATGCTAATTCCGGCCTCGGGCCACCACGCAGCCCTTAATAGCCAGCTGAGCAGCTCTTATGCCAGCAACTAGCGCTCGTATATACAGAGGAGAGGGACGGTGTGTATCTCTCGTAGTTATAGAGGTCTCCTGGAGTCGATGGTACCGTCGGCGAGAATCACCGGTTTTTCGGAATGTTAATGTCCCAGTAGAGGCGCCCCTTTGCTCGGCTCATGTCGACGATTAGCGCTCGTACGTGTAATTGGGATAATGCGTTTCATTCCCTCTCTCTTTCCCCGCTATTACCCGTTTTCCAGGTATTCGGTACTTTTTATCGTATTTAAGCGAGGGAGTTTAAATGGCCGTGCACGGATACCTGGGGGGGTACGTACGTACATACGCGAGCTTCTATAAGGCGGGTGATTGCTCTCGCCGCGCCGTTTCGAACGGTTCCGTCGGAAATTCAGCGGACGTGGCTCGTGACTTTGTATTCTTTGGATAATCTTTGCTCCCCCTACACATTTTTTTTTAGTCTTCGTCTCACTGTTGCTTCGTCGCGGATTATTCACGCCGGTTGGCCCTCGCGGTTCTTCTCAACGCGCTTTGGAATACACGGTTTGCAGCGGTGCCGCTTTTTTGCGCTTCCTGGTTGCTCATTTTCGCTGGCTGCTTTCTCAGTTGGGGCTTGGGGAGTACCACGGGCGCGAGGTGAGTCACGCGATACGGAAACGTTAGGTAGGTTTTCGTTGGATGAAGATGGAAAGCAGGTGGAATAAGAAAATTAGATGTTATTAAAGATTTTGTTCGCCATGCGAGGGAAATCGGAACGATCTTCTACGAAATTATGTCGAGGATTATTTATCAATGCAAGGCGATTTAGAAAATAATTCCGACTAATGTATATGATTAGGGAATGCCCGTTTGGACTCGAATAGAATGAAATGGAAAACGAATGAAGAGTTTCATAGAGACGGACATTTACTGTATCACTTAATTCTTCTCATCCCTGTCACTAACGCATACAGTACGTTGCGCGAAATGGAACGGCGAATCTAACGAAAGCATCCGATCTGCCTAAGAGTTTCGTACTAAAAATTAGATTAATTTTTCACCGCGCAACCTGCCACCAGACTGTCCTTCATCTCGATCATAATTTTACAGGGGGGTGGACCTAGGCTCGATCCCCCGTTCCCCATGGACCCCCTCTTTGCTCCTCTCACCGCCGACACGACGTGCACGGCGTCGCGATGGAACACGATCGATCCGTTATTTATCGAGACTAATTCGTCTCCATTTAGAAAAAACATCTGCCGTTTCCGAACGAGCCCTTTTGCACCGCGAGCAACGACGAGGCCCACGGCGAATAATTCTTAGAGAGAACGGCCCGACGCCAGCCGACGATTCCTACCTCATAGGCAGATAATCGCCTTTGATTTCTCTCTTCGATTCCTTACTCCACCCCCCGATCCTCGCCACTCTCCCGTACTTCGCCCTTCATCTCCTTCTGCTCGAGTCCGCGCGATCGGAGATCACTCCCTTCTTATATAATTACCTTATTTCCGAATAATTGGCCAATTTATACTCGAGTCCCAGCTGAAAACAATCCATCTCGCTCGCTCCCTGTCGTTCTCTCTCGATCCACCTCTGTCCTCCGCGGTCCCTCGCCGTGGACCGTACACGGTGTGCCCCATAGGGCCCCGTAGAGCAGTTATTTTATGTATATGGGAGTGTGATTAGATCAGACCCCGTGCCGGTGTGTGGGTATGATAATTCTGCCCGTAGGGCTTCGTGGGGCAGTCTCCACCCACGCCACGCACACACCACGTACCGTGTCTATCTCTCTTCTCTCTCCCGTTCGCTCGTCACGGTTCCTCCTTACCTTGTCCTCGTCTATCGTTTGCCCGGCCTGTGCACCAGGCCCGCTTCGTCTCCCACCCCCCCTGTCCCTCGATTCTGCAATTCTACGTTCTACCGTGCGCTAACATTGTAATCATCCTCGTACCGTGCATTTTTGCGCCCGGTAACCGTGCCGCGGTCGTTTCGGCTGATTTGAATTCGCGCCCCTGCGCGATCTAGTATTAGGGATCACGAGAAGGTGCCGCGTCGTTTTCTTCGGCTATCTACGATTGCCCGACGCCTGATCGTGCGCTTACAGCCGACTTTCCTTCCCGATTCGACATTACGATTGCACGCCGTGAATTGTTGTATGCAAAGCGCTCGGAAGCCATTGTCGCGACCCTGTGGAAGCAGGGGTTGGGGAGGGATAGGGGCGACCGAATGGTAATTTGTGTGGGATTCTGTGTATTTTTTTTCGATCGAGGATGAGGCGTTTAGCTTGTGGGCGTGTAATGATATTTTTGTTTTATGGAGCTTCTTGCCTTTGAATGTTATACATAAAACAAGGTTTTCCTGTCGCCATGATGCGCATTATAGTTTCGAGAATATTGCAATATAATCGTACGTGTATTTAGTTAGACAATAATTCTATTGTTGGTGAAATTTCGTGGACTTAGAACAACGCTTCGAGAAATGTACTTTCTGTCCCGTGTAATCTAATTTAATTCCTCGTATTTAATTGTTGCATTGGGCGTTCTGCTTGAAATTTCCATTGTTTCTTCGTAAACATTTCTTGTATCGCAACGGTGATCTTGTGTTACGTTTAATCTTTGTTTCGTAACGACGCGCCCTTTGTTCGATTCGATTATCAAATTCATTATTCATAATGGAAACAAGGCCCCGGTAGTTCACGATCCAGTAACGACACACGGTTAGAGATACAATATGAAAAGTGATTTTTACATTAAGCATGACATTATAATGCGTACCTCCGACTTTGTATCGCATGCCACGGTACATATCAGGACCAATCTTCTTAACGCACACGAAGTTACGTCTCGGCGATCTTGATTATGAACCTGCCGAATCATTCTTGTCGGATTCGAAGTCCTGAATGAATGCTTGTCTTGTTACCGCTGGTGACGCGTTGAAAATAACTAGTCAGGTTACTACATTAATGATTGTCAGAAACAGATTGCGGACTTTTAATCGCCGTGGGTAAACTTTATTGATTCGAAAGTTCACACGATTCAATTCTGTAACGATGCGTTGCTATAAAAGAAGTAGACACCTACGTATATTTTGTTTCGCCACGTCCCACCATCTGTTTCGCTTAAATCATCCATCTACATTACTGGCAGTATTGAAACCAATTATTCGAATTAACCAAATTCAACGAATACAATTGAAGCAGTAACACGATGCAGAAGTGCAGTAAAAAAAAGACGATTTTTATAACGTTCTATCTCAGTTTCAAAATTATCACTACTAGCGTGCCCCGATAATTTCAACTACTGCTCGCCATCTGATATGAATATGAAGCAGACATGGCGTTTCAAGTTAATTCATCCTCGACGTCGAATAATCGTCGCCACGCGCGTCAAGAAAACCCACCGCATTATCCGCCAAGCGGAAAGTATCTCTTTCTGCGTACAGCCTCCCGATTCCTCAAGCGACCCAACGTTCAAATGGCAACAGACACCCGGTCCCACGTTACACTTTCCCCGCTTCCTACTCGGTGAGAGGCCCGCGGATACTCTTAACAGACAACGTGAAAGCGAAACGGGGAAAAGGATCGAACGAATCGGGCGAGTGCCGCAACGAGGATCGCGAACGTCGGCTGGGGGATGAACGAGGTGGATCGACCGAGCGGAGAGGCAGCGTGTGTAGCAATTAACTCGGTGCTTACGAGCGTAATTAGCGAAGGGTCGAATGAGGCAGCTGGCCAGCGAAGAAATCAGGCAGCGTCCTCGTTCCTCGCCAGCTCGATTCGTTCCCGTCTCTCCTTCTCGCGGGCGCATTTACCTACATAATTATCGTTATGATGATTATGACTGCGCTTGGCTACGGGGCCAATGGAATTCGCTGGCCCGTCGCCGCGTGGCAACGCGTTTCCCTCGGCATGCTCCTCTTCGCCGTTCCTCGCAAGAAGGGAATCTTATTATCGCGCGGCTCGAATGTAGCGAACGCTCTCAGCTGTCCGGGAACTCGTTGCCGTGATTAACCGCTTTCCGCGCGCGGGCAATTCTTTATGTTTCAGGCGTAACTATTTTTTTTTTTATGCTCATTTCGCGATATTTCGGCGCTGACGCTCGATATTAGGTCGCGCGGTTGCGCGTTGGAGCTTTGATTGATTTTTGTTTGGATTCAGGCGTCGAGTTGAATGATGCACGCTCGAAATGATTATTCGAGCGATAATTCATGCCGCGAGAAGCATACATTATCGCCGAGGGGAATTGCAATAATTGATGTTTCCGACGCAGTTGTAATAATAGAATCGGACGTTATTGGCGAGATTACCGCGCGCATACTTTATCCAAACGGTATTAAGATACTCCGACGGGTGCAGTAAAAACTCAGCCGGCACGATTCATATTGGAAACTATTAAAGCAGGCTCTGTTTAATATTCGAATCCGAGGAAACGTTGGTAAATCGAGAAATCTTAAGCGAATCGTGGAAAATGCGCGATAAAGTTATTCATTGCTCGAACACGTAAAGCTGTCCAGGAACAAGGAAGGGGCCCCGCGGAAATGGAACGCGTCAGGAAAAGCGGAAACGCGGCTGACAACGGTGTGCATGTTGCGCGGAAAAACTGGCGGGCACAGAAACGATGGTGGAAACGGGAGGAGGGGAGATGATCGAAACACGGGGGGGTCAGGTAATTGCTACGGACTGATCGTTAGGTGACTACGGTGCCGGGTGAAAGTTCAGTTAATTCGATTAGAATCGGCCGGGTGGTACAAACAGCGGTCAGGATTCGCCGTGAGCGACTCTCCATCGCGAATCTGCTTTACGTTCGGATTATGAGAGGCTCACTCGGCTAATCTCCTTTCCCAGAGGTCGTGCGGCGTATTATCGGACTTCCTGGTGTTGATGGCCGTCTTCGATCCTCGCGTTTTAGAACCCCCCGATTCAGCTGTTTGCGTTTCCTCGAGGGATTAATGGGCTTCGTATTTAGGGGCGCAACGTTGCTCGTGAGATCTTGATTTAATAGAGCGAGGAAGGAAACGATCGTTGCGGGCCGCGAATGCTTCGGTTTGTCGAAGCCGCGCGATTATTCCCGTTGCTTTTCAAACTGCCGTTTCATTATCGTCGCGCAGGTGCAGGTGAAACGGTTCGCGTAATTGGAAATTGATTTCAGCGGACCCATAATAGAACAGAACTGTGACAAATAATCACTATCTTCGAACGACGCGGTATATAAACAATTGATAAACGGTCGCGAATAACTATTATCGGCGCATACCTTCGTCAGAAAGGAAACTACCCTTAAATTTTATTCTTCGAGTAACACTCGATCGTGCGACCCAGCTTTCTTTCACGTTATTCGCATTCGATCAAAGTTTCTTTCCTCGTAATCCCGCCATCCAAGACCGCCTCCTCGGACCTGCTCCTCGCTCTCCAACTTGATTCACGATCGGTCCACATATGGATAATATCCTCCCTTCTACTACAGCATCGGGAGTACGAAGAAGAAAGGGTGGTTTTAATGCAGGCATAAACATTCGCTGGGCAGCCACTGCAGGCATGCAAGGAGTTCTCTGCACGGCGGGTGGAGGGTGGCGGCAGTGGCGGCGGTAGTAGCAGGAGTCTGAAGGGGGTGGCAGATGGGGGTGGTAGTAGCTCTGAGAGATGACGAAGGAACGTTGGGCGCGGGGGGGTGGTTCCCCGGATCGATGTGTGTACCCCGCCTTCCACGGAGAGCGAGAGAGAGCAAGAGAGAGGGAGCGAGGGAACGGGAAGGACAGTCAGATAGAGAGACAGAGGGAGAGAGCGAGAGTGAAAGAGTCACCCAGGCTTCTCCTACCCGCTCCTGGGGGTAGTTATACAAATTTCCAAGAGTGTCTGCCGCTTCTCCTCGTTTCCCTCCGTACTACCCGGCGTCTCTCGAATCTCCTCTTCTTGGCCCTCCACCCTGCACCGGCCACCTCTCACGCCGGCTCCAGAGTCTCCATGGCAACCTGGGGGCGGGTCTTTGCATATTATGCTCTGTGTGTGACAAGCCGACTCGTTATGTATGCCGGTGTAGGTGTGGAGGTGCACCGGGTCCCGTGCGTGTTCGTCAGCGTCTGTGCGTTTAGGTGAACGAGAAACCACGTGCACGTTTATGCCTTTCTCTCAGTTGCGTGTGGGTGCGCGCGCGTGTGCGTACACGAGCGTTGGTTGTCCGTGATAGCCAGGGGGCGTGGGGGAGGGGGTTGCAAAGGAATCGGGCGGAGGTGTGAGCAGAGGCAGATGAGGAATTGTCACCTCCGACGGGACCGGCGGAAGGGTAGGAACCGGCGGAGGCGTGAAAGAGGGAGGAAGAAAGGGAGAAGCAGAGCGAAAATGTAGACGATGGGAGATGGAGAAGAAATACGATGGAGTGAGAGGGTGCACGGCTATGCCGGTTCTTTGTACTTTGCAGGGTTGCTGCAATCTCCCGTACCCGACAGCTTCCACCTCGCGGGCGAACTCACCCCATCGCCGGAGGATCTCCCGTCGACCACCCCGCCGAACACCCCGCCCGGTTTCCTCTCACCCCGTGAAGCTGAAATTCTACGAATCTTGCTATCTTATATGGAGAAACGAGAACGGCGGAGAGCCGACGCGTTGTGATTTTTACCGAGCCCCCGCCCCTCCTTCTGGGAGCCGCGGCGAGCTTCACCCTCCAAGGGCGGCTTTGATTTTTCGAAAGGAATCGGAAGTGACGGTTATGCGGATGCGGCTGGCAGATAGCGCGACACCGCGTCCCGGCTACGCACGGGGACGTGATTTCAATTTTCGTGGGTGTACGGCGCGGTGTTCGCTTTACTAAATTCGCGTTGATGACACCATGAATCCAGATGCGTTCGCGAGGAACGGCCCCGACCGGTGTCGAACGGTTATGCTTTATTGAACGCCCCGTGAACGATGGTCGTAATACGGATGAAGTGTAGGTTGAAAGCGGGATAAGAGAATTTTACGAAAGGGGGTCGAGATGGTGTTAGATGTAGCCGATGTAATCGTGACGAGTATTAATTATTGATCCGGTGAACATAAATGTTCCCACCCCCCTCACCGTGAAAGGAGAATCGTTTCCAACCGAATCAACGTCGAAACGGAAATGAGAACACGATACTTTCACGACAAAACGTCCAAGAAACATTTCTCTGCCCGAATTGGCTCCCTATCGTGTCGCTGAACGACACACAGACTGCATACACGATGGCCCATTGCATACGTGGAATCGTGAGGGTGTCGCAGAAACGGCGATTTTTTTTTCAGGGGAGACGGCGGCCTTTCTTGCGGGGTGACATGTTTTTCTGGCAGCCAAGGGGTGCGAGCCCCTAATTATAAAATAAAAAAAATCAATATCTTACCCCAGGCCGGGCAGGGGTACAAAAAAATAGGGTGACTCCCCCGTTCTCCTCGTCATTTCCACTAGCGATTCTCATCCTACAATTCATCCCCGCGTCTTCCAGTCGTTGCTCCCTCCTCGCTTCGGCCACGGAGCTGATTTTTTTTTTTTGTTACCGCACCGTCGATCGTTCTCTCTTTCGCGCGAACGTGCACTCCTGTCAGATCGTGGCAGCGACGAGGTAGGAGAGGACGATTGAAGAAACGACAGAGGGAAAGAATGGGAAGAGAGGAGGCAGCGAGAGTACGTGGATATAGAGTTCGGAAGTGGTGTAAGGGGTTGAGGGAGGTAGGGAGGCATAACGGATAACGGAAGAAACTGCACGACTTTATTTCGTTGCGCTTATTGCGTTTCCTGAATTTTTATACGCCGCATGCGGCCCATACTTATGGACTTTTAATACCCAGCTGGCACGTGCTACACGCTCGCAATTTCGATATCTACTGCGAATAAAGATGCAAAAGTATTTTAGAGGGCGACGCGTAACATTCGGGACCGCGAGCAACTTATACGATCGTTTCGCAATTATTGTTGGCGATTGCCGTTCTTCCTGCACCGGATTTCTCGTTAAGACGCAGGTACTCTAATTGCGGTAATTATAGGAATGTTACGTACACTGTATTGCCCCGGGTCGGAGGATCAGCTTTAAATAGTTGTAGTCATTTTTAATATAATTATTACGAACTTCCGTGGCACCGTGTGAATAATTAATCTAAGAGCAGAGGGTGAACAAAATTCAGATGAATCGAGCAGAATTCGCGGATTGTTTAAAGCGATGGGAACGGTGACCGAGGGCCGATCAGATCGTATCTTATCGCCGGTACCGTTTACATTCATCGATTCGTGAGCACTGTAGAGCAAAACGCTCCCAAAGAAAACCGCCCCTCTCGCCAGGGTCGATTTCACATGAAACGAAAAGTGCCCGGAGCAGTCGCCGGTGGTGGCGGCACTCAATCAATAGACACATAAATATTATTTCGAAAACCGGGTCCCCGATCTAAGCAACTGCGTAGGCATCCAGCGCGCGGGTGCGCGTGTCGCTCTTCCTTTCCACCTCACCCCCTTTACATCGCCGCGAATTTCTTTCCACGATTTCGCCAGAGTGCCGATGGAAGGGCGGAAGGGGGAGAGGGTTGGCGGTGGCACTATGGCACATCGATTCCGAGGATTCACTGGCGTCGTTTTTGTCTCGCGTCGACGACACATTCAAATAAGTAAGGGGCATCCCCTTGCCTCTCAAGACTTCTCCACCCTATCCCGGGACCTTGCGTTGCCACCCCTTGGCCGTAAGGTCCTTCTTCTTTCGTTTTCTTCGCAAGCCACCCTCGCCCTCCACCTCTTCCCTTTCTCTCGGAGCTGAGGTCGACCCGAGGGATGGGTCGCGACGAGATTAAAAGAAGAATCAATAGCGCCTCTCACCCCACACCATCGTTTGTGCCCCTCACTTCGACGAAGGTGGGCGCCTCCTCTTGCCCTCGAGCACACCGACCCCCGCGACCTCAAAGGCCCTTGCCATATATTGAAATGCTCTAAGAAAGGACTGCCTCGAAACCAGCCTCTCTCTCCTCTGAGTTCTTCTGCAACAGCCACCACCTCCACGCGGGTGGCCGTGAGAGGGGTAGGCCACCCTTTCACCCTTCGTATATCGGCCTCCACGAGCACACCCGTTGCTCCTTCGAATCCTCTTGGACAAACAGCGCGAGCACCGTTCTCCATCTTTCCCCTCCCCTCCTCTCCCCCGCCCCCTCCCTCTTTCTCTTACCTCGTCCCGCGCTTCTGTTTCTTCCTAACCGTAGCTTTTGCAAGCACCGTCTAGAAATAAGAGTGTGCCCGTATTCCTCTCTGTCTGCCTTTAGTTATTCTATATGTAGGAAAAGAGATTTGTCGCGAACAATCCTCGTCCTCGTCCTCGTCCTCTACCTTGCTTGCAGTGCTTCACAAAAGTGGACAGGGCGGGAGGGATGGAACGGAGGCGATCGTGGGGCTCGAGACCAGAGGAATTGTCAATTTCAGTCTTCACCTTTCCTTTCTTTTGCATAGAGAGATAAGGGGGCCCTTGACGAATGATTTTAACGGGAAATAGCGGGGACGGGGGACCTTTGTAACCCCTTTTGGCATCTCCGGTCGGTAACGAAAGCCCACGGCCAGAGGCAGCATCACGTGAAATCGCCTTGGACGTAGGCTGACCTGGCGCGAGGCGGACATCGGAAGTGCTATTTTCGAAATTGCTTTCGTCCAGCCTCCCTCGACGGCGACCGCTTTTAATCGCTGCGGACGAAGCCGCGACGTTGAATTTATAATGATGCCGGACTCCGTTGTTTTTATCATGCTCGCCGATAGTCTGGCCGATACCGCGGCCGAATAGATTATTATGTTATTAAATGATGCTTCGAATTTTTTTGGCTTGTTAACCGGGACGCGCTATGGAGCACGTTGACTCGCGTTGCTCTTTTTTGGAGGAGGCCTGCGGGGAGATCGACAGAGGAACGTTGGAGTTAAAATGTTTGATTGTTAATAGTGTTTGACTGGAGTATGTCGTAGATTGTTCGATGCTGAAATACTAAGCGGTTAACAGGTGTTATTTTAACGTGGTGTCGACGTTTGAGGTCTCGAATGGAATGTATTTATGTGGTATACATTATGTATAAAATGAAATTCACAGCTTGACAAATGTCGATGCTTGGTGATCATTGAGAAACATTAATTTCGTTTCTTTCATAGCAGTATCTCTTTGTAAGAGTATAGAAAAATTAAAAGTCGATTCCCTCGGCACTTCTGACTTACTTTTAAATGCAAGTTAAATTTCAGTTTTAGTATTTAACAATTACACATCGACACCTGCAGTATCTTTCGCTGTCTAATTAAAAAGAACAAACTATGCTATTCACTGAGGATATCCTATTATCTAGATCAAATAAGCGTAGCTAAACATCGTTCATGATAATACATATCGTCTGACCTATTAATAACGCGAGGCACGATAAAAATTGGATACAGGGAACCGAAGTGAAATCACGTGAAATCGTTTCGTGGTTGGTTGGCCTATGTCCAGTAACTAAACACACACGAAAGAAGCTATTTCAGAAATTGCTATCGCTGTTTGCATACTATGATTATGTTAATGCAGTTTGGCTTAATGATTCGATCAAGTATGTGTTCCTTGTCTGCCCGTGTGCTATCTGTATGCATGTGTTGTATGACGGCGAAAGGAAGAAGTACTTTTATACCCCAGACGCGTCATTAGTATATTGATAACCGTGATCGATGTGCTGCCCACTGTGTAGATATACATATTTATTATGCGGTATATATATATATATATTTCGGGAAAAAATTGGTTCATAATAGATAATGTATTAAGCAAATGTTATGCTCTTGCCTCTCAAATCCGACAGGTCACCTCTTAAAAAGTCTCGCAATTCGAACAAAAATATCGCTACAAATATTTGCAAATCACAGTTCAGTATCATCGAATGGGATAGTAGGATACTATAATATTCGAGCAATTAAAAATGAAAGATGAAAAATTATTAAGCATCATTTTCAGCTTTCTCAAGCAGAAAGTGCATCGCGTTATTAGAGTTCCAATAATTATTTGATTTAAATAGCTACAATTCGACACCGGCGATTCTCTCCTGCGCGTAATTCAATTAAAGTCGCAAATATAACATGCGACATTCCGTACTCCCAATAACCGCGACAATTTCGGGGCTATTTATGTAAATTCTACGTCAGCCGAGCGATTTGTCGTCGTAGGAATGCAATTATCACGCCGGAACAAATTCGTCCAGGGCAGCCCGTTCCTGGAGGCCAGAGATAAAGCACATTTTTCTAACCGGGCCGTTTTTCTTTCTTAGTCTCTGCGTTTGGTGCTGCTTTGAATTCGGTAGCCACGGAAATTGCCGTCCACATTTTGCGGGCTTGCTCTGACAAGGTGAATATTTTAGTGGCACCCCGTAGCTTGTTGGTTCCCACATACATATGCGTGCACACGCTCGCAGGTTGAAGATACGCCTCGGTCAACATCGTCGAAAAATGTATTAAAGGCAAACACATGCATTCTAAGGAGTTTCACCACCCACTACTCCCTCCCCGCCCTTCATTTCTCGTCCCGGCGACATACATCTACCTATTCATACGTGGCCGGAAGATACTTTTGCCAATCCCGGTGCCGTCCTACCTTTTATTTTACACACATGTACAATACGGGTTATCTAACGCATACACTTGGGCCCGTGATCGATAATTTCTTCCCGGTTCTCCCGTTGAATGGAACTTTACGTCGTTTCGTTATTATTTTAGGGAAGAGGATAGTTTTCACCGCGCTCGAATATTCAAGCTACGGTATTCGTACCTTTTCGATAAAAATATCTGGCCAAGCCGGAGTGATTCGAATATGCTTTATTTTACATTACGATCCACGCGAAGAGTTAAGACTCGCTAAGCGATCCGACATTTGCTATTTCCCGGTGCCTGAGGTGTTCGTGTTTAATGAACACCGCATATACATACATAGTGCCCAGGTTCGCATCAAAGTTGCAGGTACATCTCGAAACGGTCAGGCCGAGGGGAAGAAACGAGAAGAAATATGCATCGCCTCGTTCTCTGCGCGAACGTGATTTGCTTTCTTTAATCGCGTATTAAATGCTGTTTAATGAACCGTCAATCAGTACCTGTCAAATTGTAGTCGGCACCGCGGTGCATACGTGGCTCTTGAAGGTTTCTCTGAACGCCGGGCTCGTTTTCTGCATGGTAAGGAAATGCTAACGCGAGGACGAATAACGAGATCCATGTTCCAGCTGGAGATCGATGCTGGTCACGATAATTATTTTACAATTAACGCGCCCCGTCGGGAATTGGTTGGCTACTTAGATCACTCGCCGCGGAGATTGCTGTAATTTCACGCGAGCGGCTGTTACGCGACTCCAAACGAAAGAGGAAAAACGATCGGCCGATGCGATACCGCGGACAATTTCCTGCCCTTCAGTTACATTCTACTAGCTTGCATTCTTAAATACCAAGGTGACATTTCGGCTCGAGGCAAAAATTAATTTGTTCCCCCAACAATCTGACAATTTCCAGCCGAACTACACGGTTCCTTGCGAGGCAATCAGGGGGCTAAATATGAGGTGCCCCGGCGGACGTTGTTTTTGCCGACGACAAGATCCTGGCACAATTCAAGGAACTGACTCCACGCTTGATATAATATCGTAGGGTAGTGTAACGCGTGTGTCTCAGGCATACTCGCGTACATTTCGCTCATTACACGCTTCACTATCGTCCCGTGTACGCGTGATAAACATGTCCCATTGGCGAGGCCCGCGAGTTTTCAGATTTTCAGGCCGAAATAAACATCGTTCCGTCGCGACTTGTCGCCGTGGAATTCGTATTAATTGCACGGTGGAACTGGCCGGCTCTGTTCGCCTCCGAAGAGACCCGGCCAACGGGACGAGTTATGTGGCGGAACGAGTTATTATTTACTTATTAGACGGCCGGTGAACGCGGCGCCCACTGAGGGGGTGTGAAAATGAACTAAGGCCGGCCCGGTAGAAATTAAAAACGTGACTCCGCCGCGCGGGTAGCTTCATCGCGCGGCTAACGAGAAGATACGACCGGCTGGTGAAGGTGTATCTGTACGGGTAGGTGTGTTTGCGGCACGTGTGTACGCGCGTGTGCGCCGGTGTTGGTATAAACAGCCGTATGTGCTGCAACACCTGAAGACGTACGTTCTTTATATACCGGGTGCTCGTTCCGAGAACGCCGTTAACGCTTGGGGAATCGGTTGTGCTTGCTTTTCCTTTCTTTCTTTCTTTCTTTCTTGTCGTATAATGAGCTTCCTCCTCGTCTTCTTTCGGTTATTAAAGCGACTCACAGAGTTTGCTACTCCTGCATCTTTTGCTTCTGCTTTATTCGTGGCCTGTTTACCTTTTCTTTCTCTTTCCTCTTTCGCGCGGCGATCACGTTGCCCAGTCAATTTCGTGTTTGGATAGTGCAGCGTGTTCGAGAATTGTTTTCGCGTTGAGATTGTTGTACGCTGCGTTCCATGTTTATAAATCAATGGCATTAGCATGTTTTATTTCGATCAATTTCATACTGCACGGGTTGTGCACCGGTCGCTGCGAGAATCGGAAGAATGACTCCTCTAATCTCGCATTGATGCACGAAATTGTGAAATGGATAAAGGAGAGGAAATGCTGAAGGCACGATAGCTTCGAGGGAAGTTGTCGCAAACGTACGGTCTGCTGCGCTGGTAACTAGATACCCAGAGGTACGTAATGGTAAAGATGTACTAGATGCGATTGAGTGGAAATGGGAAGGATAAGAGGAAAACTGTGTAGGTGGATGCATCTCTTCCTTCCGTCTGTCCAAAGGAATCTTCAGCGGAGCTTCTCGCCATTTCCTTTAGCTCCGCAAACCGTCTTCCACCCGTGCCCATTTGCAATCTCGCGTTGAATGCGTTTTAGATGTATTTCTGATACACAATTTGAGATTGCGATGCAATGGTAGGCGGTAACGAAACTTTTCTTTCCATTGAATATAGTTCACTCTTTTCTGGGGACGTTGCGAAAATTAGAAGTTCCAATTTCGGAGTGCGTTCGGTAATAACTCTTGGGTATTTTTGCGTTACGCGAAGACAGTGATTGTATCCAGTTTAAAGAGACTCATGTTAAACCTGCTTTGTATAGAAAAATATGTATATTTATTCCAGAAGAATGAGAAAATGAAAGTAATACATATTGACGTTACACGAACCGCTATTACTTCGTTTTATCAAAACGTATCTAAATATTCTGATCCAACTATTCGTCGAGTTTCGACAGTACCTAATCCGTTGCCTTCGGATCTGTCTAGAAAAAGAAATATCGTACTACAGCTTACACCTCGAGCGCTTTATCCGTCGAGGAAATAAAACAGTGAATAGTATTAAACACGTTCACGTCTAGCGGCCCTCAAAATGGAGTTATTTAAATTTTTGAAGTCAGTCGCCTCTGGCAATTTCACAAAAGACCAGACATGCCCCGAACTTAGCATTCCAGACGAAATCGCGTCGTGAAGGCGCTTCGGGGGTTTCACTGATGGGGTGGCTGTGGGTGACGAGGAGATAGAGCTGAACGATACTCTCCCATTCCTGCTTGCCTCGCAAAGGTTACGGATGGCGAGGGTGGATCGCGTATATTTCACGTCTCGTCTTTATTTCGATACGTCGGGGCTTCCATCCCCGTCTAAACCTAATTTGCGTTCCATCTCGCGAGCAAACACTCTTCGAAGACTTTCCGGGATCCTGCACCCTCGTCCCCTTCTCACGCGTGCTTGTGCGCTCTTCCGGAGCGTCGTGGGATCTCCGCGAACGCGAATCCGCTTGTTTATTTCATGCACTATAGTGCCGTGCTCAATTCCTGCTGAATCTTCGTGAAATATTTCCGTGCCGTATGGGACGGCCAAGTTGTATCGCCGGAGGATTGCTTTTGTTTTGGTATTTAATGAATTTCACTTATTAGGGTAGGATATTTATAAGTTAACGAAGCTTCGAGGCTATTGGTCTTGCGGTTAGAATAATAGAAGTGACGTGGTAGCAGGCAAATTGAAAGGGAATTAGGTTTATTGGAAATTGTGCTCTATTTAGTGCTGTCGTATTTTTCGATTTGATTATCCCAGTAATATAAATTTTAGATACTTGTAATCCATACTTACCGTCGTATCTTCATTGACCAGTCTTCAACGGCGGGACAACGGTGATCAACAAAAAATTCGAAAAACGATAAGGAATTCTTCTTACTTAAGTAATCGCTTTATGGAATATGCTAAAGTATACTACGCTATTCAAAAACCTACTTGTAGCGGCTTACCAATAATAATAATGATATGTGAAACGAGAAAATGAAATGTGAGGAATAATTGAATCGATAAAAGATATGTTCGCCAATTTCTAATTATTTTGATCGGTGCTGGGATTATCGTGATGATCGGTAGGGTTCGCCGTGCCTTCTCTTAAAGCACAAGAAAGGAAAAAAAGGAGAAAATTATGAAATCGACGCGTTCGATCGTATCATACACCGTACCTCGCGACTGTCACCGCGATTGTCATTGAAAAATTGCATCGAATCATCGTGGTACGAGCGTTACCGTTGTTGCGTGATAACGCGGCATCCATCACCTAAGCGGCCGTGTTTCCCGTCTCTATGCAAATTGGCAGGTGAGCTAATATTGGAACTCGGAAATGGGATGCTCCGTGGACCGGAAATAAAACGAATTCTCGCGGAACAGAATGATATTCGCGCTCGACGATTCGTTCGGCCACGATAACGCGTACCACCCTGCCAGCTGATCGATTTTTCAAAGGTTTCATGAAATTAATATGTTTCTCTTTTTTCTTTTTCTTCTATGCTTCTTTAATGATATAGTTGCTTTTGTTTTACCCTTCCGTGAAAGAAAGTAAGTCACAAGGTATTAGAGATGTCTCTTTTTGACGTGCCTGACACTTCCTGAGTGATAAGTGTTAACAATCGTAATTCAGGCTTCGTAACTAATTAATCGAATAACATTCAGACTTGTTCAACGTAATTTTATAATTGTATTCCGTGCGTAACATATACTTTCATATGATAAATGTGTCAGTGAATGGAATGAAAATTAGATTGGGGCGGGGGTGGTGGGGGGGGGGGGGGCAGTAATGTTAGTGCAATGAAACGCTTTTTTTCACTTCCAGTAGAGACTTCAAGATAAACAACACAAAAAAAAATTCATAAAATATTACAAATTATAGAAACTAATCATGTCTCGATAGCTCGATAGCTCGGCTCGGAAAGAATACACCGGCAAATAAATGTACGGCTGAATTTGATCGTTCGACTTTTGTCTGTGCATACTTACTCGATCGGAAATGATCCATGAACGTTATTTAAAAATATGTTGCACCATTTATCTCTTTGGGGAAGGAGAAAGGAGAAGGAAAATGTTTATCAGTTTCATAGATTAGATCTATATATAATCGTATCGTATGTATATATATATGTATATATATATATCCAATAATATATATATAATATCATTATATCCTTCTTCATCATTTATATTTAGTGGTATAATTAATTACTCGCTTAGATATGAAACCTAATAGGAACATGATTGCACCGCACCCATTGTTGCCGTACGATGTTGGTGCCCGATCGCAGATCTCCCTCGCCACTCTTAAATTCCTATGTTTTTGTTCTCTCTTTTTGCAATGAATCCTTATAGGAATAGCGCACGTAAATATGTGCATCACTGTATGCTCGCGTATAATTTATATACGTATACAGGTACAGCCATCTTGAATGGCACGTGTGTATGCATGTAAAGTATGTACGCGTGTGTGTATGTCTGTTCATATGCAAGTGTTGGCTGTTAAGTGACGCGCGCGCGCGCGCGTGTGTGTGTGTGTTTCGTGTGTCGATACGTTTCCGCGCTTGCATGCCGCATTTACTCTCCCGCTCGCTCTAATCTCTTATTCGTTTTCTTTCTTTTTTTTCTTTTTCATCATTTTCTTTTCTCTATTATAAAATCTAGATGTGCGCGCGAACACGTAATCCTGTTCGCGCGCGCATAACACATATGGCACCATAAATATATATTTGTACACAAGGGCGAGCGTGGGTGGACGGGACGATCAAGAAAGAACGTGCGCGATGCGCTTGTACCACTCGCGCCGCGTCTGCCATCGTTTCCGTCCTCGTTCCCGTTGGCTGCCGCGCGAGGCGTCGGCGACCATTCGCGAAATTTCAATTAAGAGAGAAAAAGCAGAAGAACGAAAGCAGACTCGGCTTCGAGAACGATGGCTCGTCGCCGACGAGCGGGGAATAAGAAAGAAATCGAGCGACATCGACGAGAACCCGACGGAGGCGCGAACAGCTTCGAAGGATCGAATGAACGCCACGTAACGTCACGCGGAACGCAATAAAACGGAAGCGACGAAACGAAGTACCGCGGCGGGAAGTTTCGCGGAAAATGCGGAACGGCGAATCGAAAGGGATAAAAGGAACGGAGGCAGACTTCGCTACGCACGTCTTTCTTGGGCGTCGCCGTCAGCGAGTACGAGTAACGCACGTCAATCGCGCGCGCGTCTCCGCGCGCCCTTCCGCTAGTTCTTCTCTTCAGTTTATCATTTCGACTTTTATCCTTCCTTTCGTGCCCTCCCCTCTTTCTTGTCCCGTTTGCCCTTCTTCCTTCGTTCGATCCGAGCCCCGTGTCGGTATCGTTTCGTTTTCTCGTCGGGGGTCTCCCCGCGCCTCCGCGTAGTTTTACAAAAAAAGGGGCGAAGCGTGAGGCGCGAGGAGAGAACGTTGCATCTTATCGAGTACCATGCGACACGACGTTCGCTCGAAATTGCTCACGCACGCAAGGGGAACGGATCGCGCACGGCGCCAACATCGTCGGGGTTTTTGAGCCGGCGTTTACGGGGTTGACCACGCGGCCACGACGGTGGTCGGCCTCTGGACGACCCTGTCGGCGGGCCACGGGGCCCCGTTAGTGAGTACATATAAGATATACACATGGCAATCTCTCACAAGAATTAGTCGCTATCGTTATCAATTAGTATCCGTTATTAATTAATAGTCAATGAAAGGTAGCTCGAACAAATTCACAATTCAATCGGCAATAATGTGAACCGCAATAGTAATGCCAATAATAATAATGATAATTAATAATGCAGTAATAATAAACGCCCGTCGTTCGTTGCAATAATAATAATAATAATAATAATGGTAATAATAATAATCATCGCAATAGCAATAGAAATAACCAATAGGGTTAATAATAAATAGTCGTGTTCAACATACATATTTCGTAGAAACTCAACGAGATTATAGAAAACTGAAAAACTTCCTCGCCGCCGGCCGATCTTTCCCTCGTCGAATCGTGATCGACCGATTGCCCAATGTTTCTCGTTCCTTTCCCTCAAGAGAAGAAGAAGAAGAAGATGACGATGAATCGTGTGGCTCTGGTTGCCCACATTGCGTATCTTACCGCGATTTTCATTTGTTTGTTTCCGTCTTTTTCATTCCTCTGTGAATCGTCCTCGAGGTTCGTTTCCCCTCCACGATCGATCCCCTTGAATCGACCGTAAGACCCTGTAAAAGTGTGTCCCGGATCGTCTGAGTAATTTCGTTTTTCTTTTTTTTTTCAATTGCCGCTTCTAGTTACAGTAAATAAAAGGCTTCGCTTTGGGAACCACGTTGATTCTCCCTCGAGCATCGTCGATGATTAGAACAGGCCGCGGCGAGACGATCGATCACGAAGGGGAAACGTCGCGTCGGTATAATACGTTCGCCAGTTTCGCGTATCCTCGACGCGAAGATAAGACATATATCGCAGGATCGACGAGAGAAACGGAAGATGGCGGCGGCGTCGGGCGTTGGTAAATTTACACGCAACGCATAATAATAGTATCGCATACACAATCAGCAATTGCATCTCTTAATCATTCCTTAAATTAATCCGCGCACCCTTATCACTCATTCATCATTGTTGATTTTAGGAACAGCTAGTAGCGAGGTTCGGTTACTCTATCACGCAATCTCCCGTACTTGAAACTCAAAACGCCAAAACCGACCCAGTTTTGCGTACACGCGCACGTACGTTGCCGCGTTTTGAGAATTCCACGCGCATATATGCGACATATTTACGATTTAATCAATATATCGTTTCAAGATCGTGCTCGAAATTCAATTTGCCATATTTTCAATTTTTTTTTTCTTTTACCGTGTCTTTTCTGTGTGGCGTGTGAAATTCACTCTGTGTGTGTGCAATTTTGATGCGGGTGTCGAGTGTGATCGTGTATGCGTATGTGTGTGTCGGTGTGTGTGCTTGCTCGGGTTGTGGACGCGTTTGAAAGAAGTTGCGCGTTTTTGGGATTTTTCTTCTCCTTTCTTTCTCGTAGATCCTCCACGTGTGTACAGTCGCGTGATCGCGAGTCGATTAGAAAAATTAAATATTCCGTGTATACATATATGCGCGTTTATATATATATATATATATATATATATTTGTGTGTGTCTGTGTTTCTGTGTGTGTGTGTATGTATACAGTTAAAAGGAACACGATGTTGATTCTTTGTGCGCCAAATTGCATATCTTTTTCACTTTCTTTTTCCCTTGTTTCCTTCGTTTCCTTCTCTCGCTCTGTCGTAGAGTGTACGCGCGGCAAAAGGAACGCGACGCGAAACTCGCGAAACTCGCGAAACTCGCGAAACTCGCGAAATTTCCCACACGCGTCTCGTCTACTAAGATTAGTGATATTATGCATGTATAGTAGTCCGGTTGCGTCCTTCGCGACGGGCATCCGATGATTATAGAGCGTTCAAGATCGACGAAACGTGGTGAAACCTATACACGGTTTCGAGAAAGGGGGTCGCCATTCTAGAACTCGATTAACATCTACGCAACTTTTAATTAGCCCGTGATCACCGGATTAGTAACAATTGTCCTATTTTGCGAGGTATCGTTTACAAAGGTGTGTTTTCGATTCGACACGGTTCGATTCGATGCTCCTTGTGTAGAATCTGCGGCACCCGTTAGAAACGAGATCACCGCGGAGCAGGTCCGATCAATTGGAAATTTCGATTTTCATGTAATATATACGCGTTTCCATTGTTACTTCTTTTCGTATTGGTGTTACACAGTGTATATCTAAGTGTGTAGGTGTACGTATGTGTGTTACGTGTTCTGTGTGTCAGTTTCAGTTTAGCTAAACGCTATAACGTTTTACATAGATAATAATAAATACGGGACCACATATATGTAAATATAATATCGTAATCTATAATAATAATAATAATCATAATAATAATAATCGTAATAATCAAATATAATATTAATAATCGTCGTTATCAACGTTACATTAGAAAAAGCATCTTTTGCAGACAGGAACCTCGAGTTTCTTAGTTACCTTACAAATAGTTATTACTTCGCGTCTCGTTTCGACGTGTTAACGACCATTACACGTTTTCACCGGTCCCTCACCCCCTACCACCCTCATCCCCCTTAAAACCTCTCTTCTTCCTAATCTACTTTCTCATGCACGGGGTAGTATCCTTCTATTCTTCGTTCTTTACTTTCACTTTGCCAAGTCAAATTTTGGTTAACAAGTACGGAGCACGGAGCACCCTTGACGTTTCCTTCTTCGTCTTCCTCATTTCCTTTCGCATACAGCGGCACTTCCGATTCACTTCCCTCCCTTCGCAAACGATCTCCTTCTCATTTTTTGTTCTCGCTTATACCCCATTAGTCTTATCTTTCACTTATTCATTCGTGTTCTATATGCATGTGTGTTCAGTATCGGCGCGGAGCGTGTTCACGTAACGAAACAAAAAGAAACAGAGAAATACGCGAGAAACACGACGTACGTACGCGTGTATACACGTCAGCGTTCCGGACAGTACTCGCGAGAATTCTAGTTCGTTACAACATCATATATTTATATATATATATTTGTCTACTTAAATATATATATATATATTTTTTATTCATTCATTTTATTCATTTATTTATATATATATACCTTTTTATATATATATATATATACTTATGCATGAGTGTGTCTGTGTGCCGTCTACCGATGCATAACCACCGCGCCCCCTTAAAATCTACAGTTTAGTTGTAATTTAACCGTTAACTTACGAGCTAATAGTGAATTCTTTGTCGTTCCCGAGCAAACCTTTACAAAAACTCCCGTGTCCGTCGATCGAGAGCCGACTGATTTTCTTTTCCTCCGTTTTGACGTGTCCAGTGATGCGCTGCCCTCTGATCTCCCGTTTTTCGCGTTCCTCGTGGAACAGGTTAAGCGGAATACGCGAGGCAGCGCTTTCCCTCGATCGAACTCGAGAGCGTCGAACCGCGTCAACGCAACCCCTCTTACCTCTGTTCCCGTGAGAAAGAACGAAAAGCTCTCGCACCCGGGTTCGATGTCGTCGTCGTTTAGCACTCGATCGCGGTTCTACGGCACGATCGATCGTCGGCCGATCGGCCAGCAGTAAATCAATTACAGCTATCGACAGCTATAACTATTTATCATTATTACTATCATTATTATTACTATGTTTATTATTATCATTAATGTTATTATTAATCGTTAGTGTTGTTTTTTTTTCTTGTTTAGCGTTATTAAATATAATTTATTAAATATAGGAACCATGTTGCTGGGTCTTTGCTTGTTCGTGAACGCGAACCGCACGTCGCGACGGGCACCGGGGCAGCTTGCCCCCCCCCCTTACCGTTCTTCCCTTTCCTTCGTTCTCGTCCATTCGTTTCGTTTCATCTCGTCGCTGTCGCCCCCTCCTGATATATATTTTTGTTTCCTCCTACCGCGCCCGGTGTTCGACGTCAATTTCAGAGATAAAAGAAGGGAATTACGTTAAAACTCGCGCGCCGGTAGCGCACATTATACTCCGCACTTTATCGTACCTAAAAACCCCTCCCAGCAGCGGGGTTGACCGTGCCCTCTGTGTGTGTGTGTGTGTGTGTGTGTGTGTGTTTGTGTGTGTTTTCTCGAAATATAGAATGGATATTACTAGGCTCGTGTATGCGTTGTATGCACGTGTTTACGCGTAGAATCAGCTCGTGTAAGTGTGCACGTGTGCGCGTGGGTGTGCCTCCCTTCCGCCACCGATTCTCGAAGGGTCGTGGAACTGTTCCTCCTTCTCGTGGAAATATTTTCTCTTTATCGTTACTTCACGCGCTCGTTTCTTTTTGTTCCCCTTTCCTGCCGCTTCTTTCCCTTCTGTCGTTTCCCAAGCGAAACGGGGAACACGGTGACACGTGACTCTTCCTTCTCGTTCTCTCTGTTTTCCGTAACGTTTATCAGGCAAACGTTTTCCTCCGCTCGCGTCCTCCTTGACACACACTCCGCGGTACCACCCATACACACGCACGTAAGAAGAGAAAGAGATAGAGAGAGATAGAGAGAGATAGAGAGAGATAGAGAGTGAAGATTTCTTTTGTAGAGATGAATATGTACGTACGTATTCGTAACGAGCGCGACGCCTTTTATTCTCGCGAACGCCGCGACATCTACCCTACTTCGCCGCCCTTTAATGTCTGTTCGCTTGTTTAGTAACTTTTTTTTGTTTGTTTCATTTAATCTTTATTATTACTTTACATAGGAACGTTTAAATCAGCCCACCTCGACGCGTCTTTCGGCGTCGTCGACGCTCATTCTTTTCTTCTCCCCCCCTCGTTTCCTCACGCACGTCGACCATTTCGCGACTCCCGCGACGCCATTTTGCTCTCCCGTTAGTACGACAGCGACTGGCACGGTCTCGCGAATCACGGACACGTTGTCGGTGCCTCGAATCTCGATACGCCAAGAGAAACTTTTCTTCGTGCCGTGCGAACGTCCATTCTCCAAACACCAACCTTCCCCTCCCACCCACCACCACCTTCCAGCGACGCCTCAACCCCTCAAAAAGCACACGCCGATAATTGTTTTCACTGGTAATACACGTGTCCTCATTCTTCGTACCTCTTCAATCTTTCTATCGAAGGAACTTTGGTGAACGCGCGCTGCTCTGGTGGCACGCTTGTGTACATTCGTCGTAACAAAAATATTAGTTAAATTGATGATTAGTGCGCGCGACAGTGGTCGTGCACCAGTGAAATAAAACGAGAGACAAGAGAGAGTCCGTAATATGGCTTCCTCGTGATTGGTCCACCGTCCACGCGCGAGTACCTGGAGCCGGGGTGATATCCCCGGTGCCCGGAGCGGAAGAAAAAGCCCCCCTACCCCCGCCGACAGTTCCTGCCTAGGCCGGAACCCCCATCCCTTTATCTAGCCATCTAGGAACGTTGTTTGCTTTCGTTATCGAGCACCTCCCTCGAGATAGAGATAGAAAGAGAGAGTGAAAGAGAAGGAGAGAGAGAGAGATAGAGATAGAGATAGAGAGAGAGGAGCACTCCATCGAGCACTATCCCGGTCCAATTTCTCGCTCCCCGTTGCTCCACCTTGCGCCGATCCGAAGGAACTCAAAACTGCACCCGGTTCGGACGTGATCCCGTCGCGTCCCTCCGTCCGTTCCGCTGTCGCTTCCGTCCGCCTCCATCCCAACACGCATTCGTCTAGCGTGCCCCGGTCAACGCCGCGACCTCCTGGACCAGCTTCTGCCTCTTCATGTCCGGACCGTTGTTGTTGTCCTGGCTCGACCGTTCGTTACCCTGGGGTTGGCCGGTGGTGCTCTCGGCGGCCGCGCGCGCGGCCAGCAGGGTGATCTGATTCACCACGTCCTCCATCTCGTCCGTGAGCGGGTGCACCTCCTCGCCGCATTGACCGGCGGTTTCGACGTTACCGAACTGCTGTTGCTGGCGTTCCTGTTTCGCCTCGAGGCGAGCACGATGCTGCAGCGTTTCCCCGTGACGCCGCCATTCGCTGACGGTCGTGTACGTGCGGGCTGGGGTGTTTCCATCGCACAAGGAACAGGCGTAACGAGACTGAACGAGGCGAAGCGCGCCGCGACGCTGTTGATTGCCCAGATAGCAGGAACGCTGGTGAGCGAGCAGAGAGGATTCCTGCGGATAAGCACGGCCGCAACGGCGACACACCAGACACAATTCCGTTTCCACCTCGCGACAGTGCTGGGGCGGCCCGTTCTCGTCGGAGGCGCACGGCGGCGTCGGCAATCGCACCGTCTCCAGGCCCGGATGGTTCGGGTCCTGCTGCAGGAACGCCTGCATCAGGGAGCGCGGCACCTGGACCTGCGTGCCGCCTTCCACGTGCAACGACATTAGACCATTGCCGTGCATGCTGCCGCTCAAACCTGGAGCCGCTACTGAAAGCAAACGATTGATCGACGCTGTTAGAAGATTATATTTTCATCGGTGTCGTTTTATTTTGTTCGAACATCGGAATGGAACTGTGACCAGGCTACGGTAGAATTTTGCACGGGCAATTGTTAAATCGTGCAGGTTAAATGTACGGTATCAGGCCAGGGAATTAACTAGAATCTCACGGTGTATTAAAGACGCGATTGCTTTATTCTCCGCATCCCGCAGTACGATTCAAAGTGCGATCAAGACCTCGGCATCGAGTAAAGAATCGCAGGTACCGTTCCTGCGGTTATAATTGATTCGCGCCGACTCCGGTGTCGTAATATCGTCACCGATGTAACCGGCGTTGAATTTATGTGAGACCTGTTCACGCTTCTACGCGACAGGTAAATTGCTACTTATTGACCTAGCTTCGGGCAACGCGCACCGACGATGTCGTTCGCGCATCCGCCTCTAGGAAAGGAGTTCAATTTTATTTCTGCACCCGGCACCAATCCGGCACGGACATCAGTGCCAATTACAATAGCGTCCCCGTTCGGCAAATAACATCTTTCGAAGCAGCCAGCCGATCGTTCGCGAAACCGACGCGCGACAAGAGTGGGTAAAAGTTGTTCCGCGGACATCTGTTCTTGCACCGGGTAAAAGCTTGCTCGCAAATTGTGCGAACGAACGTGATTCGATTCGATGCTCCTCGAGTTCGTGGAGGAGCAGAGGAGACTCGGCGTTCGGCGTCGATTAGGCGGGTTGACAGGTTTACGCAGTGACGCGCACGGGTATATCGCGTATCGTGTATCAGACGAGGAGTCGTTACGAGGCAGGAAGTGTTAATGATACCCCTGCTCATTCGCTGAACGCTTGCTTGTAATTATCAGGCTTGGTGGGGCGCAACCAGCTTGGACGAGAGCGGAGAACGCCAGGCAGGATATTATCTCTGTCGCTCTCCCTCGGTCCGTCTGTGCCTCGCTAACGCGGAATTGATAGTTATTAGAGTCGAAGACTTCACTCTCGATTGGCCGTCGCCGCTTTTAGCCCCCCCCCCCCACCCCGATTCGTAATGAGAACCCCTGCCGAACAGAGTGGACATAGTCCTGTTTGGTTAACACTTTTTCGATGCCCTTTTTCTCTTTCTGCTTTTCATTTTGTATCCGCTGGTTAACTCGCGGCCGCGTGGATTATGGCTCGCGTCGATCGCACGACCAAATAATCCGCCTTTTTATGTCTTCGCGTCGAAGGGGCCTTCTTGGAAGGTGCGCTGGGTGGACAGTAAAGAAGAGAGAAAAGTGTTACGGATAAATGGCAGGATTAGCGGAACAACGTCGGAGACGGTATAGTTCTGCAGATTCGTACGGCCCCTGTGGCTGAGGTGTTTCATGGGACTACATCGAATTCGCTGTGGCGCGCAATTTTTCGTTCGCTATAATTGCCAGGATGTCGGTTCGATTGCGTTTCGAATTTTGCTAACGACAGGTCGAATCGTAATCGGAAAGCCGAGAGGTGTCAGTTTGAGGAAATTATCCCCGCCATATTAGATATCCTGTAAATTTTACAGAAAATTATATATCCGCTAGTGAGCAATGAAATAACTCGATAGCTACTTTAAACCAACATTTGCACGAATTAAAAAACAACTGAATAGTAAACGAATAAAGTTCACTTCACCATTTGATTCCCCCTGTTTCACAACAGCGATGCATAAACGAATCCCCCCCGACAGAAGCAGAATCTCCACGTCCACGAGGGAATGCTCAATTTCATCAGCGAACCCAGTAACCGTGAACGTTCAGGATGCGTGGATCGCTGGTCGAAGAAGCACTGTTCGAGCAATCGGTCAGCCTCATTTCGACTGCCCACAGGTCGACGATCGTACACGCCTCCGTGCAACAATTCGTTACGCGTAACAAATTCGTGGAACGCAACGAGCGTTGCCTCCATCGCGCGATTACGTACTCGAACCGTTTCCTCTCCGAAACAATCTTGCAGCTCGCGACGGCGTTCTACTCGAAACAGTAGAGAACGTGCCAGGATCGTTCGGGGGCCTCCTCCGACGTCGAGGTCATCCGGACTGGGCCCCGCTACAACCCCGAATCGAGTATTGTAATAAGGAAGAGCGTCGTGTAGCACGCAGTAGACCGTGCAGCCGCCCGATCCGTGTGACACCCTTGAAACAATCGGCCCGACCGAGAGAACAGAGGGTTATTACTCTTAATGAGCACTGGTTATTTCTTTGAGTGGCTCTGATTCGCCCTGCCCTGCGCGCCCTCCCCGATCCGCCGACCCGTTCACAAATATGTACGCGTACGAACAACATTATACATCCGCGTGCACGGATCCGTACGCATGTGTGCCCGCGATAGTGTGGACGATAGCGTTCGCTTGTGTTCAATTTACGCGCGTGAAACACGCACACGCGTGCGTGTCGGGGCAGTTTTACACGCGCATCGCTCTCGCCTCGTCTCCTTAGAGGGCAGAGGAGCTCATTTGCGTACGGATTGAGATAGTAGTGCTTTGGTACCACCTCGATGTGTGTTTTTGTTTAAATGTGTGACTACGTACGAGATTCTGATTGCCGGCCGCTCCCAGGTCCGACAGAGGCTCTCAGTTTTCATTTCGCGGATTCGTGAAGGAGAACGGTGGCACGGATATGCGTATACGTATAGAAGTGTGCATACGGATAATGGAAATATTTTTGTAACGTCGGGAGAAATTTGAACGGGAGATTTTATTGAATTTTTCATTCGTAGTTTTCGCATTTCATGGATGTCCCTCCTATAGTTGGTATATAAGAGTGAACGATATATTGCTATTAATAAAATGTTCAAGATACTTTAAATACTGAAAAGATTGTCGACCGTCAGTTTCGTGGTATTTATCAAATTTCAATTTCAATGAACTCTTCTTTGATCCTGATAGGAAAATTGCTGGCAAACAATTGTGCCACGTTTTATCATTACTTGTTTGTACGCCGAGCATTATTGTTGATTAAGCTGATATTGAATGAAATTAAATTGTGAACAGTTGAGGGCCACTGGGCCTAAGATAGCCGCGACACATGCTGGAAATTTGTTCGGCGGGAATTTACGAGCGAGTTTCCGTGTCAGACGCAATACCGTGGGTTCCGCTGGTAAGTAGGTATATGTCTGTATATCCTGACAGCTATAAACCCGCATTCGAAGGGAGTCGAACAGAATAATCGGGAATGTCGTTAGTTAGCGCCTCCAGGAATTTTAATGGATGTCCTGGAACAGCATAACGACAACGCGCAACTTTGCCAAATTGAATCTGGTTTGGGTTGAGACGTGAGCGAACTCGAATCGAATGGCATCGAATTGAATCGCATCGACCGATCTATGCGACGATTTGAAATAATACGTGCGAAACATTTAACGCGCGTTTTAGCTTTGACAACAATTCTCATAGTAAGTACTTTACAATCTCGAGAGTAAAGTACACATGCAATTTTTTATTTATTACGGAACAAGGATAGGATTAATGAAGCTCTTGCCTTATTATTCATTTTAAAAGAACATCAATTTTCTAAGGGAATCCGACTTGAAGTATCTCCCGACGAGTTAATATTGATTTATGTTTCTATCTATATTTGATTTAGGTCGAAAGTGTTCACTTGGATGGTGAACAAAAAATAGTTGTACCAATTTATATTTAGTTGCTAGGCGGGATGAGTAATTTTGTATCTATTTACACTAATTGCTCGAGCATTTCTTGAAAAGAAAATTACCGTCCAACCGGTTGTCTTCCAATTACGACAACGAATGAAGTAATTGCTTCTTGCGGAACGCAGCAGCCTCGCTATGCTTTCTTTCAATATTAACTCTCGATATGAGTTTACGTTTTCGCCTGTTCACTTCCATTCGTGACACGTTCGTTTCGATGACTGCGAAACATTGGCCGATAATTGCCGCAAGGGGTTACTGCCAGGTCAGAACTATTATAGTAAAACGAAAACGCCAATTCCTTGAGCGTCAACGTACGCCCGCATCGATATCAATTAATTTCCTTCTCAACAGAATTATTTTTCATATCGGGCGGTCGCCAATCGCTTATTAAGAAAGCTATTTTACATCCCGGTCGAAAAATTGTGCTATTGGAGTCCTATTTCATCCAGAGAATCACAGATATCCTTCTTTACGTTCATCTAAATTAGAGAAACAGTACCTTTACTGAGCATAGCCGGAAAAGAAGATGCACACGTGCCCAGTTGCGCATTGGGCAACAAACTCTGTAAATTCGATCCGAGCAAAGACTCGATACACTTAAATTCTCCTCCCGCTATTTCGACCGCGATACCTGTGTTTCAATGAAGCAGCCTCGCATTCGATAGATCAACGTTGCAACCTGCCAATTTCCCCCGGCATACCCTCTATCACATTCCTACGCGCATCTTCAACCGTTCAAAGTTTCCCCGCGCGGCTTAACTCGACGAGCACCGAACAATCTCACACTCCAACCAACAATTCGCCGAAACGTGCATTTCGACGTTCACCAGCGTGCAACCGCGCGTACAGTGCCGTTTAATTCGCCCCCCCCCCCCCCTGTAAATATGCACGCGTTTCCTGTAAATGCATTAATCTCCGCCGGATCATGGGTATCGCCGATCGGCCCATCGATCCGGCGCTGAAAGATCGTCAGATCGGCGGGAAGTCAATGCCACGGTTGGGGATCGATCCATTCGCCCGTCCATAAGCTTGCCACGCGAAGTATGCAACAACGGTGCATTCCACATACGCTCGCCAGCACGTTCTCACGTGGTGTAGACCGGCACACAGACGTAGGAAAACACGCTGCGAACGTGGGCGTGCATTCCTGCCTTCGCATTATCTCCACCTCGCCTCTCTTATACCATCTTCCAATATTTCTCTCGCTCCTTTTCTCTCGATCGTACGCGACAAGCCGTCCCGGCCCGTGTTCCCCGTCTCTTTCCCGTTCGCCTTCGTGCGAGAGTGAACCCCACCTTCCTCTTTTTATTCGACGCCGTGGCCCGTTATCGTGGATACCACGGTCCAGAACGGCTGTTTCACACCTCCGCTCGCGCGGGAATTAGGAAATAAATTAGCGGCCGGGCTAATTTCGTTATCTCGCCCCGACGCGGGACCCTCCCGCTTGAGACGTCAAGGGACCGATGTCCCAGGCTTCGAACCGATGCCCGGACACGGTTTCAACCGGTGTCCCGACGCCAGGATCAATGGCTGGTCGCTCCCTCCACGGCTTTGGCCGTCCGTCCCGTTTCTTCCACGAGTGTGTCTCGCCGGATCGGCGAATGGGACTTCGTTAGAAAACGGACTACGGTTCTGATTGAGATGGCGTCCGATAGGACTGTGCTGCGGTGTTTTAGAAACGGTGCTCGACCCGTCTTGGCGCGTACGCGCGGTCGCTTTCGTCGAGAGAGGACGGTGTTACAGAGAGGTTTTCCCGGGATGTTTCTTATTTATTAGTTGAATAACCTCGAATGGAAGGGGGACGCTGTTTTGCTCGAGGCATTATTGAATTGCTGTTTTCTTTACGCCGTTATGATAAGACCGAGGAAGGCTTGGACGGCCATTCCGACTCGTGCCCCTTTCGATCGTCGGATAGTAAGGCCAATTACAAGAAACCACAATGGCAAATTAATACCGTTCCGCTGACGGATGAAACAATATTTGTCCAGCGTACACACGATGGTAACTCCAAGACCGTTTAATGTCCCTCTGTCCCAATTTGAGTAACTTGAGTAGTAGAATTCGTAAGTGACATTCCTACGCGTAATTTATCGCTGCGCCGTGAATTATGCAATTTGATGTATATTAAATAAATCTGCGATGAAAAATGCAATAATTAAAACGACCAACGCCGCGACAGGCCACGAACGAGTATAAAAACATGGCTCGGTATGAATAAACCGAGGAATAGTTATTTATACCGGTGAATGGTCGACATTCATATTCGAGGGACCAAATTTGGGTTGGACCATTACCGAGTCACCTGCCCACCCATTTGACGTCGATACCGGCCAGGAGGTTCGTTGTAGGGGCTCTCTGCGCCTCCCTTAGGAAATGTTGAATGTCGAGGATCACGAGGAAGTCGTAATTTCTACGAGAACGAGGCAGCCGAGTGAATTGACGACGGCTTATCTCCCTGCACGGTCACAAAATCGTTTCGTACGCGTATCGGACAAGATAACGGCGGCGGCGTATCGATAAATTCTGCTAATTAATTATTGACGTGTCCCGGGGCTATTTTTGCGTTCGCCGGGAACACACGTGAAGGTACGGGGAGGCCAGCCTCTTCCTTTCTTCCTACCTTTCCTTCCTTCCTCCCTTTCCACCGCGCTGTCCTCGTCGCCTCGTTCAACCGAATATTCCTCCTTTCGAAATCGTCCTCGATTTCACGGCGGTCGAGCGAAATTACTCGTGGCGCGTTAATCGCTAATTTTGTTGCCTTTTTTTTTTCTTTCCTTAATTCGTTCCCAACGGCGCGGCTCTTAGCGCGATTAATTCGCGCCGTTCGATAAATTATCGCCAGCGTTCCGACTCGTTTCGGTTATTCCGTTTCGCCAGATTTCATTCAACGTACGTTCACTCGACGGTGGCAGACGTTAGCGGAGGCTCTTAATGAAGTTCTGCAGGTGAGGGAAAAATGTCAGATGTGTATTCTCGTTCGGACTCGGGGCGTTTTGGTATGCCTGGCGATGGTTCAGATGCGGAAATAAATTAATATTCAACGGGAATAAAAGTTTCAATAACACGGATGCGTGACATTATCTGTACATATTACGGGAATGATACGAATTTATGTTCGTATTTATTGAATTCGGAAGGCGGCTATAATTACGCTTTAATCAAATCAACGCGCGATATTCGTTCCTTCTTATTATGTTATTCACGTCCGCGTATAAATATTTTCGTAGCTGGGTTCGAAATTTCGATTCTTTAAGACGCGTGTAATGTATGGAAATAATGATCCAAACGTTGCATGCCAATCAAAATTGAATCTCAGACGTCGTTGTATGCAAATGTCGGGGCCTCCGCCGATCTCGCGTGGCAGGTGTTTTTTTCAACACCTGTGTTATGGTCGGTTTCGAAGCGAAAGGGCGGGATTAAGCAAACAGTTTTTTTTTAAACGAGATGCAAGTGTCCATTTGTTAAACGTTTTACGTGACACAATATTAATTCACCGTATCGATGGGTCGACACCTCATCGTTGAATTACGGCCGGTTGAATAGGACCGCTATAAAAAACGTGCTGGCAAGAGTACACGCTTGTCCGTCGTGAAATTTAAAGGCACAAACACGACACCTGTGCGCCTGTGTCACTCATTATCGAGCTCCTCGGCTAACCACTGATCGATATCTCGTGAACTAGTCGACTATGTGATTTACGGGCAACGCAGTAACGCCTGAATGGAAACAATAGAAGTCGTTACTTTCAATGATAAATACGAAAATGATCGTTTTTTTAGTAATTTCTGAATGAATCGAAGAATTCTCTGTCGAGATTCGATTACTGCAATTACTCCAATGAAGCAGAATTATATTTATTCAAAAGAATAGTAGCGATAGTCAGAATGCTAGGACACAGTTCGTCACCTTTTAGCGTTAAATTAGTTTTCACATGATTATAAAAATAATACGCTTCGACGCACCATTCGCAACACGTGTATATGCCGCCCTGGATCAACAGAACAAGACGCAATCGTACAAATCTGGACGCTGCGATACTAACACCTGCACCGATATTCCTAAAGCCATTTCATCTTCCGTCGTCGAATCTACGACAAACAATCTCTACTACCCAGCAAACTAACCAATCAATACCAGCACGGTGCTCGAAAGGTCACTAATAAGAAATCATTAATGCGACGCTCCAACAATCGCTCTACCTGAAAACTTCCAGCCAGCCGAATTACACGAAATCGCCGGTGAGCGTCCTGAAAGCCCCGGCTGATATTGAGTCTGCAAAACGGCAGGACGTGGCAGAAGCCAGAAGGTGAAGTTCCCTGTCAGATACCTGATTCCTCGTCCTCTGACGAAGAGGCAGAGAGAGGTCTACGACCGGTAGCCTAAGTCGAGAAGCAGTCCCTAAAGAGGCACCAGGGTCATTAGCGAACGGAACATTTATCCTTGTCCCCCGTTTCTTCTCTTTCTCTTGGTCGGGTGTTCGCACTTGATTCGCCGTCGGTATCAACGGGTGCCAGGCAGGAAGACCCGTATTATCGAGTCAATTGTCTCTCTCACCCTCCTCCCCCGGTCAGTTCAGCTGACTATAAAATCATTATCACCCGTCCACCACCACCGCCAAGCATCGTCACCAACCACCAACGTTCCCCCTTGCCCCTTGGCCACTTCTCGTTCGACGTTGAACGCTCGATTATCCCATTAATACGACGAGTCCGTGCGTCCATCCGTCCCGTCGGATCTTTAATTATTTAAATGCAGAGCAACGCTGCACGGATCCGACGTGAAGGGTACACGGAGCCACCAAAGTCAGGGACGGGCCTCGTTTCACTTTGGAACACCCCCTCCCCCGTTTACGCGGTGCGCACCTTCTTCGTCGCTTTTCGAATTTGCCCAATTTTTTTTTTTTCGCGCCGTTGCAGCGTTGATTTTTGTTGGAAGACGAGCTTCTTTGTGCGCACCCATCGGATGAACAGCGGATTATGAATTTCCCTCTGCTGAATCAAGGCTGCTCGTTTCTGTTCGTTAAAGTGGTCCCACTGGGTACGCAGCCCTAATTGTCGTAAGCGGGCTTAGATCAACAGTATGTCCCGTGGCAATCCAATATTTACGTCTACGATCATGCAGATCAAACCGCATATAGGCCAAGCTGACCCTGACATGATGAGAAGCAATACCCTTCGAAGATTTGCCTCAATGATTCTTAACTGGTCGACACGCGAATCAGAGGGTTCTCACAGCTCTCCCCCCCCCCCGTTCAAGAAACAAAGACGTATATCGAAGATTAGGATCTCTTGAACGGACCTCGTGAACGTGAACTCTTCCGGAAATTAAATTGAAAAAAGAAAGCTTCGTACACATAGTGATACGTGTTGATTATAAACAAATTTCGTTGGGGCGTACAATTGATTCAACCTCTTTAAACAACAGCACATTAATCTGTAATTTTGATTAACTAATAATCACGAAATTTATTTTCGCAAGCAGTGAATAATGAAATGGACAGGATTAACTTGTAAACCGTAAAATACGACTATCATGTGTACGCGCGTCGTCATCAACCATAATGGATAGAGACTGCAACCGATTGCAGCTATCATTAAACGACGATTTAATGAGCGAGGCGTGCCGGACGTGGGAAGTCGCCTATCGTGCTGTAATTATCGTACTGTAATTGCGATCGAAAATAGGAGTGGACTCCCTCACGTGATCACGATGACGGTCATGCATCGCCACTTTGCGTTCGCGGGTTACGGGATTGTTTTGTGCAATTGCGGTGATTGTTCGTGTCGATTGTAACGTGAGAACCGAGCGAAGCATAGGATTTCCTTGTATTCGCAGATTTGCCCAGCGAGGTTTCACTTCAGTCGAATATATCGATTTGACTTGCGCAAAGGTTTTTGGAGGGATCGACTAAAAATGAATGAAAGAGTTGCCCGATTATCCCTTTGTCGTCGCTATTGTACTAACGATCTCTGAACAACATTAATCCTCAATTCGTCAAACGTTGAAGCAGAAAATATTATCAATCGAACAAAAATAATTGGATCTTGAGACGAAAGAGGTATGATAATTTATTAGCTTCCTCTCATTCCGTCCACTCTCCGTCTCTGTTTCCCTTCGTTTGATAGCACTCTCCACTAATTATCCGAAATTCCATTAATACCGCCGCTACACAACTCAATTACAACCAACCCGGAATAGGGCGGCCATTCGATAAGAAACACAGCGACACGGCGGGAAAAGGGTATCCCAGCGCGATTAAAATGGGAAACGCTGAGGGGCCAAACGTCGACCTTCGGCTTGCAATTCCATCGAGCTGTTTCTTTCTACGGAGACGCCACGTCGGCGGATTAGGTCTCGTTAAGATATCGCGTAGTCGTTAAAAATAATTGTCAGTCGGATAATTAAGGGGTGAAAAGCAGCCCGGTTCACGAAGGGAAAGAAGAAATCATTTCCATGGTTTGTTTCATAGACCTAACCCCCCGGAGCCGTCGATATTTGCCTTCCTCGTTTCCCTCGTCTTTCGTTCCGTTTTTTCCCCGCCCTATCTTGCTCCGTGCCGACGTGCATAACGGCCTCCTCGTCAATCTGCTTACAGTTCTTCTCGAGCGGCTCTTTAACCAAGACCTCGTATTTTGTTAGCACATCGTTAGGAAGCTCAGAAGGGGGTGCACGATTTCTTTCCGCCGGTTGAGAGGGTGTATGCGGATCCTCCACTAACTGCCATGCACGGCTTGTTACGCAGATCAGACGCGCACGGAATCGAAGTTCCTCATTCTATTTCTTTTCTTTTTCTCTCTCCTCTTCCCTTTTCTTGTTCCCCTTTTCGGCGGCTGAAACGAGCCACAGGCCTGTTAATATTCGCGGGTGTACACCGAGGTAGACCAAACCTTACAAGAGCATCGGCGGTGACGTAACCGACTAATGCCAAGGTGGACGAACGACCTCACGTGTTCGTAACGCTGCTTCTTTTCGTCTTATTTTTTTTTCTTTCTCTTTAAATCGTTTCTTAAGTTCATTATCGGGCAAAACAACAATTACACGACGGTATTATGTAAACCGGTGGCATTGGCAATTAAATGGAGCAACGAGTACGGATGGAATCGATGGGGGAAACATGTACGTCGGATGGTGATGTGACGATTGGGAAATTTTATTGACCGATTTCGTTTCGACGCTCGAATTTATCGATTCTGTAATTATATTTTCATCGGCGGATAGACCGGTTACGGTTTACGCATCTGACCGTAAAATGGAATTGCACGTGAGCTTTTATTTTGGAAACGGATCGAGTAAAAGTGACTGCACGAATTACGCAAATTGGGTTTGCCGATTTGGTAAGGTCAGTGTTAGGTTGCCTTATCGATAGGCTTTATACATTACGAGCTTAACGAGCTTGAAGTTGAATATTAAATGTTAATAATGTGCATTGCGAATACAAGCAGATCCTATACAGGTGCCAATGGAAAATAAGTAAATAAGGCTAGAAGAGTTGGGGAAAGTTGCTCGCTTCTATTCTTTCGCAGTTATACTATTTCCTGTCTACGTGATATTAATTTAGAACCTGATTCCCGCATAATTTTTCCTACGATTTAAGGGAACCTGTTTTCAACATATAGCCGTTAAACGTTTGACCTGCATGCCAATTATCGACCGTAAACCGTTTCTATTAGCTTTCGTTAAGTACAAACTTGCAACTTTTCTACATACACCTGGTATTATCTCCAGAGAAAGTACAATTTTCTTTCATAATTCGCGGACAATCATTGGATTCCAGAGTCCGGTGCGATTTTCAATCCAGACATATTACAATAAAAAGAATAAAAATATCAGAATAAATCAAATTTCATATAAATCAAGAACCACTGTGCACCGCTATTCGTTTCACCCGCGTATGTCAATCCACGCATTACGTATCAATATCCAAGCAATAATTGAACGAAATGTTTCACGAAAGGTGAACCAGAAAAGGAGCGCAGTACTCGCGGTTGTTCCAGCTCGTGCAACCCTTCGCGAGGGGGGTTGAGTGTCGGCGTGGCGATGTAAATATTAATGCGGCCGGGTCGGGGCAAAGAAAAATATTTGAATAATAATTACCGAGGCCACCCCTCGGCCCTTGTTACCTCGGCCGGTATAATAAAAAAAAAAAAAAAGGAAGAAGGCGCACGCGAAGACGGGGTCGCGATGAGAATTTTCTAATTAGGAGGATTCTGCTCTGCCCCCGCGAACAACGGGCCGGCAAACGCCCAGAGAAACACTCGAGCAGAGATTTTAATATCGAAGCCTCCGTTTATTTATCACTCCCTTATTATCGTTGCCAAAGGAAAAGCGAGGCGACCGTTCGCGGATGGAGAGGATGGGTCGGCCGGGCTGCGGGCTGAAACTTCCTCGGGCCCGGTGAAGTTTCCTCGGGTTCTCTAATTTACGGTTCGAACGGCGGAATAAGGAAACAATCCCCAATTAACGATTATTCCGTGGTGTACTCGCGCCGGCCGTTTTATCATCCGCGAGATCGATGGGATGCGTTTTAATTTATGCGCCAATAAGGAAGTCGACCCGGCGTGCAGCTCGCCGAGCGGGTAATCGATACCGCGAGCTTTAATTAACGAAACGCGCGCGAAACGAGATAAATCCGAGTTTACGACGGGCTTCGCCGTCGTGACGCGAATGCGCGGCGAACTTGTAATTAGATACCTGCCCGCTCGGAGTGTTACCGTCTGCTCGATATAAATGGAGGGTCCGCGTATACATAGTTCTAGGCGTAAGTTAACGTCCGCAAAGAGTGCCCGATAAGATGGAAAGATTGAGGAATCGACGGTACGCGTACCGAGGGTAATCGAATTACGGATTTCGTGGTATTCATTTGCCTAATTAATTATTATTTAATAAAGTAGACCGGCGTTAAATTGCTTGTGGATGTTATCAGTGCGCATCAGTCGCGAGGCAAAAGAATAGCTCCCGACGAGACGGGTTTTAACGTTGAAGTGATTATTAACGCATAAATGATATGTGCATCGGCGAGACCACTTTTCCAACGAAACCAGCAAGCAGACTGAAACTTAAGCAAAAACGACACACAACTTTAAAGCCGCCTAATCCGCTAAAGCCAAGAAACCTTCCTTCTACGTCGTGCTAAACTCGATCGTTCTAATTCGAGTGCTCTTCGTCGCGAACCGACGAACGTTCTCCGCGCATTGAAATTAAAAAGAGAAAGAGAGGCAACGAGGGGGCAGCAGAGGTGGACGGTAATCAAAGTGCTTCGAGGCGTTAATTGGATGAATGACGGTACTTATCACTGGAAACGGAAGTTCGCTGGCTGCACACTAGGGTCTTCTCTCTTTCGACTTCGCGCGAAGAGATTTCGCCGTAACCGGGCATTAAACGTGTCCCACCGATTGATCGATCCTTGCTACGCGACACCGACACACGTGATTAGAGTAATTAAGTCGGGGCTGGATGGCACCGGGAAGAAGTAGGGCGTTAGTGTTTCCCAGAGGGGATTAAGAAACCCTATCGAGATGGCGAACGGTACCCGTATAATTTAAATTCGCATTTATTTGCCCGCGCCCTCGACGAACGGGCCTCGAACGAGGGTCTCCCAACGAACTTTTACATATTTCAATCGCGTGGCCGTTCGTTCCACGAAGCCGTTTTCGGCGTGAAGTGGCTGCGGGATCCACGCGGTATTTTATTACAGCTCGACTTCCTGCTATCGCGATCTCTATTTCGTTTGGTTTCGTTTCGTTCGTCGAGCACTGGCGAATTTCGAATTATTCGCTCACGCCGTGTCCCGAAATTGTGCGATGTGATCGTTAACAATCGTAGGAGCATCGTCACGCGTAGTCCATGTATACAGTGTGGCAAGTAGCACGTATCGCGCGACAAAAGACAACAGGGAGAGAATAAAGAAGACAACACCGATAGTAATTTCTCGAGTTTGACGCGGACCGGAGTAATGCTCGGACGACGCGTGGTAAGAAACTGGGACGTCAGATTTGTCTGGTAAGATTAAGAAGCCCTATCGTGATCAAGACTCGCGCGTTCAACTATTAGACGTTCCGACGCCGTAATGAGGAATGAAGATTTCCGCGATAGAGCGCGTCGCGAATCATCGATCCTGCGGCAGCGTTTATTAACGGCGGATTAATTGAGAATTGCGGGAAACGTCGTGCAGAGTATCGATAACTAAAATACGGGGCTCGAAATGGCGAATCCGTGGAATATGCAAAGGTTGCCGGCGAGTTCAAAGGAGCTGCTCGGAATAAATCAAGCGAAGGGGATCCGCGGTGCGTGGTTCTCTTCTTTCCAGCTGCTTCTCTGACAGTCATTAGGATAATCAACGAATTAGCGTTTCCGCGCTAAGGACTGGATAAGGTATAAGGAGCTAGGAGGACGAAGTGCGTCTCGACACGCGATGCCCCGAAACCGTACAGAGGATGCACGCTCGTTCGGTTAAGAATCGTCCTTTTTGTCGATGAAACTTCTGGATCGGATAATTTGTTTCGTTTTCGCGAATGCCGCATCAAATGCTCGTAAATTTGTCGGCGATCGAGTGGAATTACCGATGGCCGATATCGTGTGCCCGGTATTTTTATGCGGCCCGCTGATTGACGTAACAATTTATACGCATTCGATAGTGAGATGCTGAAGCGAGAACTGAAACGCAACGTCGACAATAAATACTTCAATATCGATTAATATGTGTATTGCTTCAAGTAAGGTGCAATGTTTGCCTTGAGACATATTTCGACAAATAAAGGCATCGCGCGCACTCGATATCGTAATATATCGTGCGAGGAAGACAGTGAAATAGATGCGCAGAAGAAATTGATGTGTACGATACGGGAATAACATTTTTCCTATGCGACGATTTAAGAATGTTATTGGACCTGTGACAATTAAATGTACAAGGCAGGGGTCGACTTAAACTGCATTTTTCCAAGCGTCGGGGGTATCGGAATATTTTATCTAATCTTATGCAAGGATGTTAATTTTGCGGAAAAGATGGGCCATTAAAGTTAATAGCGTAGAACCTTATGTACACGCGAAGACGACTTTTTTACCCTCGCGATGGAACCCTCGGGAAAGGAATTTGCTCGAGCTCTGTCCTAAGATCTTCCTCGAAGATAAACCAACCCACGTGGCCAGAGAGCTGAACTATCTCATCGTGTTTTTCACGCCCCAAGACGGAATCGTTCGTTTCGTGCCTATAAGGGGTACGCTCGCGTGTGAAATTGAGCAGGACGATAGACGACTGTGTTAACCGCCACTAATTAAATGCTCCTTAACTCTGACAGGAAACAGTTCGTCACTTCTGCCACCCTTCATCTAATTCGGCTCGTCATTCGTTTACGCTGAAGGATCACTTAATGCTTCAATCTGATCTCTTGTTGCTTGTGCGAATAGATTTATTTGTTCTTGAACACTAAGCGCGGCACCGAATGGAATAGAAGCGGCACCAGTAATAGGAGAGAAAGCCTGATTACGGTTGTCCATTGAAGCAGAATTATTTCTATAGTTCATTCTTCGAATATATCTACCAGCTTCAAAGTACACCTTCGCGAGGATAAAAGTCAGGCAATTTGTGTCGCATTCTCAATTGGAGAAAGAATATCTCCGATCCGGCGCGACGTGTCACGAATACGAGGTGTCCAATTTTCAACAAAAAAAAAAAAAAATGGTAACGAATTAAATACAGTTGCAGCGACACGAGTTCACTGCAACCCCTATTCTCGCGAACTGGTAACGCTTCCTCAGAAGACGTCGCGGGCTCGTCGGCGAGCCTCTTTAAGAGATCCTCCGCTTTAAGCCTTTAAACACCTGACCATAAAGTCACTGGTAATTGTCTCGGTGAATCTGAGCGACTCACCCTCGCCGACAGGCATGCAAATAACTCGGGGTTAGTTAGCTAATGGGGTTGCCGGGGCTCGATGTCCGTGAACGGGGCTCATTCATTAAGGGGTTGATGGCTTAATTGCCAGCTCGCAGCATCACCGCCACCCCCAGTCAGAGTACGGCCGTCATCCTCTGTACCTTTTGCTCTTCCTCTTGCGCGTCCATCGGTCGATCTCGAGCAACAGGTTGCAACGGGAGACGTTTGTACAGCTTGTCCTCGCTTCCACTTTCTCTTTCCCTCTTTCTCCTCCTCTCTGCCCCTCGGTAAGCCAGGATTCAACTCGTTTGCGCCCCGAATTAAACGGCCGAGCCGGCATTAATTAATTGTCCCGGGCTGGCCGTCGTTCCCGAACAGGAAGGTCTCCCTTCCCCTTCCGGCGGGGTTAATTGTCGAGCACGTCGTTAACGCGATCCTTTCTGCCCTTTTACACGGGCGAGGAAGTACTCTGGTTTTTAATGAGCTTCGAAACGACCCGAGTTCCACCGTGTCTCTTTCCCTCGCGTTTGACAGAGCAGCGCTGCGGGCAGCGGGAGAGGGGGCAGCATTGATAGAATAACACGACGCGATAGAGATTTATGTGCCTCTGAAAGAGATGGGAAGTGGGCAGGTTGTTGTTTGATTTAGTGCCGACGATTGTCATCGTTCTACGTTTTTGTTCAACAAAGGGGTCGCGGGGGTTTCCGTTCGTTCGTCGAGCATTGTCATCGTTCGTTTGCGGGGCTCGATAACGTAAACGAAATTCGATAATCGAAACGGTATTAATAATCCGTTAATAACCATTTCCCGCTTGTCTTCTTTAACACCGGCAGAAAATTCTTGCTCCTCGACCACTCGCGGTCGCATGTCGGAATTATTGCGGCCGTCTCGAGGCGCGCGTTTTTCGCCCAGGCCCGACGTGTTTATCGTTGCTCGCGTGGCAACGAGGTGTGAGCATAGCCTAAAGTGGAACGCTGCTTCTTCATTAGGGATCACGAGTGGCGGCGTCGTAACTTCGGGAAGCGCGGAATTCATTTCTCACGATACCCGACTCTTCCTTCGCGTTCCCGGCCAATCGGGCGAATTAACGTCTGACGAATTGGCGGGCCGATTCGAGTGGCGGAAAGAGATCGACGTTAACGGTATGATCTCTCTTTGGAACAATCAGTTTTGGCCCTTCCCTTTGAAACGCATGCACGGACACGTTTCGATGCTTCTGGGGAGAGTTCGCGGGCAGACAGCAGCGTTTAATTGCAGTTTTGACTATCGTCGTATCGATATCGTCGTCGTGCGATTTCGTGGTAATTTGTCGGCGATTTTTATTGTTTATATGTATACGACGAGGAGGGTGGATTTATAAAATATCTTTGTCAAGTTTACTTTGATCTTTTCCAGAGATACATTATCATTTAGGGGTGGTAACAATATTTTCTAACTAGAGAAGACCAGATAATGATATTCATTGGTTACAAGATAGTTAAGGAATGGATTAAACGGCTGTAAGAAATTGTTGCAGGCTGCAACAGTTTTGTCATTCGTTCAGGGGATCGTGTCGTCCGTCGTGAACGGAAAACGTTTATCCTCTAATTCGTCTCTCTCTCTCTCTCTCTCTCTCTCTCTCTTTCCCCCTCCGTTTTATATGCCGTCCCTTGTCGACATGCACAACTCTGTCATAGAAGCTTCTCTTTCTTTCTTGTTTTACTCAGAGGTAACGACCATACGAATTTTCGCCATTTGTATGCGACACGGCGACGCTGTCAACGTGGGTCGACGTGAATTATCGCGAGTGTCATGCCTTACGACCCGTACGTATGAACGGTTTAATTTAAGGTCTCTGGTTTAATTCCTGGTAGAAAGCGCGTTCTCGTAACAGTAGTTGGAGCGTCACAGCTCGAGCGGAATAGAAAGAATGCTGCTTTTGACTAGTTACTTTCGTCCCGTTTGTCACTCACGATCCAGACACGTTGTCGGGCGATTCTTCAGAAGGCTGCGATTCGATGGACGGATTGCTTTGTGTTTGAAACTCGATCGTAAGTCGTTCTATCAGAAGTCGCAGTGGCATTTTTTGTCCTGAATGTTTCCCGTAGTTAACGGTGCTAAGCTTCCGGTGCTGTTGTCTAATAAATGCATTAAACTTGAACGATTGGATTTTAGTTTCCAACATTCAGCGTTACTTTCTATCAAGTTCCCCAGGAAGCTATCACATGCACGCTGTTTATTGAGAAGTTTGGAACTTCTTTGGAACTCTTTGGAACAACGAGAGTTCGAGTATCTTGAACACCGGCTGCACGAATCCTCGTTACAAATTGTAATACACTTGAAGCACACGTTCCACAAAGAATTACATTATCGAACATTCCGGTTTCACGTTTCTAACTGTTTAAACGCCATCCAGCATTCTGCAAGATTTCTCGTAGTAATTCGACACGAAAGGTAACGGCTTTCCGGCATCGGTGATAGCTGATCGCATAAACTGGCGATGTGCCGTGGATGAAAATGGTTCTGCTTAGGGTGGAATCCAGAAATTCCCATCCACGCGGCCGTCTATCTGAGGCTGGCGTTCTCGAGGAAACGCGGACGGTGCCCGTGGGCGGGGATGATTTAGTAATGAAGATATTAACGGACCGAAAGCGCGCCACAGAATACTGAGATTCAACTATCTAACAGCTGACATAACTCACGTTTATGACTCCACGCCGGCTGCTTCCTTTCGCAGACCCTGCCCGACCCTTTTTCTTTTCGCGCACTCGTTACCCCGCGGCAATTAATGCCCGAAACCGCTGGGGAAACGTTTAGCTTGTGGTTTCGTCGCGATACGGCGATATTTTTATGTGCCGCGTAATTGTGTTGGGTTAATTTGATGATCTAATTAGGTGGCCGAATGGGTTTCGTTAACGACCAAGGGAAACGTAATGGTATTAAAGGGTTGGCTCCAATGTTGTGTCGCGGTTTTACCAATTTGCAAACGAAACGATCCGAATGGCGAACGGAAGAATGAACGGTGGTTGATGGCCTTTCACTTGAATTTATTTGCGGCGGATTCTACGATCGATGCCTTGTTACCGTTCTTCAATAATTGCCGTGATAATGAGTAGAACGCGGAAAAGTTCATTCTTGTTCGTGCGAGACATTAATGCATAAGAATTGACAGTGTGGAAACTAAAATATCAAGTATATCAGACAAATTTGAGAGTGTACAGTAAGAGCACTTAGTTCAGATATCATTGATTGTCCCATGTCTATACGGATATATAAAAATTTAATCGTGCACATTGTCGCACGTAATTAATTGAAAAAAAAGAAATCGACGTACCATACAGTTCCATTCTCCTCGTGTTTAAATTCGTATCTGGAAATATCCCCCGAAGGGTCGAACTAGAATATTTGTAATCCTTGTATCTTAGCGACTGTGGGTCTTAATACAGACGGTTTCTCTCTTTTATGTTAGAAAAGTGGTAGTTCATAGCCGGCGGAGGGTTCGAAGAAAGGAAAGAAGCCAGCGAGAGGGAAATAACGTAGCGCAGAATAAGTTTCATCGGGATACATTAGTAGAGTTATGCTCCCGGAGGCACTGCTGGCTACGCGGTATATCTTGGTTATTTTTTACTATCGCCCCTGGCAGCTCATACAAGCACGTGGAAAGGGTGATTTCTCCACCCCTCGACCGACCCTTTTGTTGCGCGCAACGAAAGGTCACTCAACCATTCAGACCCTTAAAAATGTTTTCGCAAAATTTTTTCGTCAAATTTCATGCATTTATCTCAGAAACGTTAAATGTTCAGTGAATAGAAGTACCGAACGAATTATTATTTCTCTCGGGGATCAAGGGGTTTATTTCATTCGAAATTTTTGTATCAAGAATATTGTATGTATCAGTTGAAAGATATTCGGATAGAAGACAGAAGGAAGCTTCTGTCGTGGCGAAATTTTCCACGTGCCACGTTAATTTTCCCAGGCAACGCATTCTTTTGTTCGCCGAAAGTAACACTCATCGCCAGCAACGGGGCAACGAAATTCCATATGCCGCTTTCGAATTGTATTTTCCACGCACCACATTTTCCCGCACGGATGATAGGATGTTATCCCAGGGGCGAGGACCATTTTTTATATTTATAGCGTTGCGAAGGGGAAGGGGGTGATACTAATGCCCGCACCCCCCGTTTTTTCTCTTCTTTTTTTTTTATTAATCACCATGCATGATAGGCCTGCAGTGCGAGAAGTGTCGAATTATGGGGTGGGTGAGAATATTTCGTGGGGTGGAAGAAAAAACGTTTTTTTTTTCGAAGGGCTGTCCATAGGTTGCACGGGGTGGCGATATTCTTTTTATGATCGTCCATGCATCTCGCGCGATCCATTTCTCTTGTGTGTTACGCTGTCGTGCTCTAGAATTAAATCTATATTCGATTTGGTTAATTATTAGTGTCGTGTCCAATTGCATTCTATCTTTAATTGAACATTGGGTGAAGTAGCAGGCTGGTTTGAAATTCTAACTGCAAGTATTATTTTATTGTTCCATTATATGTACCTATTTCTGTCTCTGCTTAATAATAGTAATAAATGCAAAGGGTACCGTATAAAATCCAGACGAACTTTTACGATGTATGCGTAAGAGGCTACCATCGGAGAAGCGAAATTTTATTCTTTTATTCAATGTCATGCACGAATAAACCAGTTAGGTGTAATGACGAGGTAAAGCTAGGGGTTGCCGCCGTATCAGCAAGGGTAGGTCAATGATAGGCCGCGTACCCCCTAGAAAGAGGCGTAGAATCATAGTGGAAAAGATATTATTTTTTTTTTTGTAAGTAGATAACATTGTACTGTTCGAAATCACTATGTAATACTTCGACCTCAATCACTCATTACTTCGAAGTAGAACTTCGCAGACTGAATATTCTATCGAAGTTCTTGCTTCGTTTCACGATATGTCTGACGATAATTTTGAAGAAACCGAAACGATTTCACAAAGATGGCTCGGCTGAATAAATCCCTATTTCACCGCAGAATAATAAATTGTTGCAACGAACTTCCCACGAATGAAACATTTTTAACTTTACAGCTGTTCCATTAATTGCTATGATTTTTTCACATTTTATTCGCACGAAGGACTATTTCAACGTAGGTATCGCGGTACCGAAGTAATTATTTAAATAATGTAAATTATACTGTTTCCTTCGAGTCATTTGAACGTTATTAATCCTTCGATATCGGGCAGCTACACTTTCATTGCGTGGGTGTGGTAAATTAGCTCTCGCACATTTCTCCCTTACGCAGACACCCTTTATTATTGGGAGTACGGGGGATACGTACTCGCCCTAGTGAATCTTGCAAATTTATTTCGATTACATGCTTTCTTTTTATTGCCATGCGTCGCCGGCCACGATTGCCGCGGCTTCCTACAAAGAGCTGGCGTCGAAAAAAATAGCTTTCTGTCACGAACGATCATTATGGCAGCTTTTCCAAGGAGGGCGGACGCGTGGCAGGGTCAGGGATGACCCGTGACCTTGGACAACGCGAGGAGACGGTCATTCGCCCTTACGATCGTGCGTATGCCGCAGGTGCTGCCCAATAAAATAAACATGTGAACCTCGTTTTAGTTTCCGTCGTTTTTTTTTTTTTTTGTATCTTTTAATAGTGTCGTGCACCAGTCTCTAAGGTGGAAACTTGTTTCCCATGGAATTTCAGACCGATTATTTTAACGTATTGATCATTGACGGATTAGTTTCCCTGTACAAGAGGCCCTTCGGAGATGCATTCAATGGGCACGATATCTTTGTTTCAATAAAGTTACCATTCAAGAGGAAAATTAGATTTCCAAGGTTCAGTGCTATGATTTCGCGATTAGGGAAGGACATATTTTTCAGCGATTAATAATAACTGCATGGTGTGCGTCAAAATGTTTAGTCATTGGCGAAATTAATAATACGTTTCGACTTCTCCCCGATATCAGCGCTCGGACATTCAAACGAGGCTACCAGATACACCGTTTCTCTGCGTCGGGGCGATTAATAGTCCGTTTCACCGAGAGAGGGAGAGAGAGAGATAGAGAGAGAATAAAAAGGAGATTTCAGCAGTGCAATTACTGTCATTCGCGTTTAAAACATTTTAATTCGGACGACGACCCGTCGGGGTCTCGCCGTGACATTTCGATACGGGGCAGAGAATCGTCGCGGCCAGACACGGTTGTAGTAAGTCACGAGATCCCTCCCCGAGCCCCCCGCCCCAGAAACGATGGCAAAACGACGAGAAATAAAGAAGATGGAAGCGTTCCGATCGGTACATCGTTTTCACGCTTTGCGTCGTTTGTCCTCGAACGTGGCGCAATGTTTAGTCGATACGGCATCGTGATCGGTGTGCAGCCGGCAGTTGGCACACGTGATTTTCCAGAAAGAGTAATTTCCACCATCTAACAGCCTTTTATTTCACCCTCCGCCGCCTGCGAGCCATCCTTTTTATTTCTCGTACCATCGCCGTCTTCGTCGGGCACGCCTCATTTCTCGACGATCGAACGTCGACATCGACGATCGTCTGTTCGAACTTCAAAAGCCAGGACGTCTCATTATCGGACTATCCGCTTTCTTGACACTACATCCCCTTCCATCGTACACCTCGTCAAACGCCACCCCTTTCCGGACTATCCGTGGAATTTATTCCTGCCATTCTAGCACGATCTTGTATACCCTGATCGGGGGATAATTGGACAGCACGGTGGCTTTTAAAATTCCTTGCTGAAAGATTTTATTGGAGGAGTATACGGTGCGAGATCGAGGGCTCGATACTTCTCGGGGCGAGAATAGTAATTATAGAGAGCATTGCTAAGTATACTCGTGGTGAGATAGAGATTGGTGCGAACGAATCCTTAAACGCAGTTCTATTTATGGTAAAAAGAGATTAGTTATTACATAGAGATTAGTTAAACGAGTATATAGTTTATAATCACGAAGCCACCGCGTGAGCGAATAATTAAATCGACGAATTTTACGTTGCAGTTGAATTGAAATTCTGCAGGATACGCGAGTGACGCGGAAAGCATTGTTTCCATAAGAGACATTTGAATTTATCCGCATTAAAAGAGAGTGTGTAGGCGTCAGGTTACTACCTTCGAGAGAAATCGATTTGGTTCATAAGTAGGGTTATAAATCATTGAGTAGCCGGGCTGTGCAGCATTGTTGCTGCACACGTACGGAGAGGCTCACCTTTAGATATCGATCAGGTAGTTTATCTTCGTGATACAATAAAATAATCGTTGATATCATTTGCTCGCTTTCACCGTTTTCGTGCCGGCACGGAAATATTTCCCTCGAAAATTTTTTCCAGATAACACGTCATATCCACAACTATATCAGCGCATTCTAGTGGAATAATTTATTTGCATCGTATTTCACGAGCTTGTGGGCGGCTTTGAAAGCTACTGTTTATAAATATTTCGTAATATTGAGTAATGCCTGATACGTATTGTCCAAGTGCAATACGTTTGCAATTGTTCCTCTATCGAGCCGTACTTTGCACTCGTGGAAATTAAATAATAATTTTACCTTCAAGTAAAACGCAGTGCAAACAGTTAGTAACAAAATTTATAAATCAAGTTAAAATTGATTATGAATTTAGTTATCAGTGTTTCATTTACAGGAATCATTATAGGTATCATTATCGTGCGTGTAAGCAAAAGAATCGTACACGAAATAGCGGGTGGACAGTTTCAATTAAAGCGTGATTTGACGCATAGGTGGTTAATCATCGTACTAATACCATCGCTGTTGGAAATACAGCTTTCCATTGTCATCATTTTCATTGTATCGGCACACTTTTTGTCGATCGCGAGCAAAGGTTTCCGAAAAGGCTAAACGCCGTGAATACCAGCATGACTTTAATAAGCATTCACGCTATTCCCAGGGCTGGTTGTCCCTATTGTTTGGTACAATGCGGAAGATTACGAATCTACATGACAACGGGCAGACTTTGACGGTTTTTGGGTCGTGTTAGGGGTCGAGGTGACGTCTGGAAGACCTCACAACTCGTTTATTCCTGTGCGTTTAATCATCTCCTTTTTCCCCCCCCTCGCAACGCTACTATTGGGACGTAAGATTGGCTGAAATTAAGGGAAAGATTGTGTCTTTTTGCAACGAGAATGGTACAACAAAATGTGCCTATCTGAAGATACTTAATTACGTAGGAGTACTAAAAAATTGAAACCACCAATCCGTGAGGTCAGACCTCACAGACTATCTACTCTTCTTTTCGAATATCGAGCTTGCTCCAAATCGATGTTGGCTAAAGCTAGAAACCAATATAAATAAACATTACTCCGTTGAATGATTCATTTATCGAGAGGCAGTTCCATTAAAATCGAAGCCTCCAAAAATCTTCCTCGACATTCATTTCCCTTCATTCTCCTTTGCTTATCCCACTTATCTTTCGCATTCTATTCAGTCATACTCGGTATTAGTCGCACGCGACAGGTTAATCAACGCAACCCTAGCTAACCGACGACTTTAACAAAGCCACAAAGAGAGGCGTTCTGTGTGGAGTATTTCCTTTCTAAACGAGAGGAGCACGAGCACGAGCACGCCCTTGGCACGGGGCACGGAGGATCCTTGATACGCTCATTTGCATGGAGGGTTAAGCATTCTCGAGTGTAACCAACGGGGGAAGGAAGGGCGAAAAAATTTTGGTGGCGCAACCCGGCATAAAACAAGGTTACCGTGCAGGTTTCGAATTTCGTTGATAGAAAAAAAGAGGTGGGGAAAGAAACAACATGCGGTGGCACGAGGGAACGTTGCAGGGTGTACAGGGGGCTAATTTGAGGTTGCACTGATTTTGCACGCGAAGAAAAAAAAGGTACCCTGGGTGGAGGCAAGGGGGTGACGAATGAGGAAAAAAAATTCGTTCGCTGGCTGGGGACCGAGAAGGAATATAAGTGGAATGAACATTCTGAAACGAATTACGACGATTTAAACTTTCGTTCGCGCCCTAATATCCCTCGTTGCGTTCCCGTTTTGCAATTTTTTGTTTGTTTTTCGTTTTTCCTTTACGAGGCCGAACGGGGGATATAATTATAGCAGTGATTAACGTGTCACGCTGTTCGACGTCACGGGAGGGATAGTTAAAGAGCAACGATTACCTCGAGTTCCAGCGAGATGAAGCATTATATATAGCTATTTTCTATGGCGATACTTCGACGAACTTGAAGAAGAAACCAGGTAAATTTGGCGAAACAATTATTCCAACGGGTCAGGGCGTTTTAGGAACGATTAGTGTTTCGTTCGGAGTAATACGTTTCTCGTGTGTCTGTAAAATGGAGGATATTACAAAAAAAAAAAAAAATAAATAAATGGGAAAATAAAGGGCACTGCAACTAACGAGCGGTTCGGAGTACGTACGAAATAACTAGTTGTAGACTAAATTACATGCACGGCATATACTACTCGGTGAAATTGCATTGAAAAACTGCAATTCGATATTGTTCATCAGTGATCGATACGCAAATGATACAAGTATCCGCCAGTTCGTAGAAATTTGTATCACGCTCAATGGTGGATAAAAGTTTCTGTATCATATACGGTAATATTTGATGCGAACTGGAAGGGAACTTGCCGGACTTTTTACGTCGGTTAACAGCTGACAAGCTTTTTCGTTTCCTACCCCCATCGTTTGGCTAAGTACTGACGCGTAAAATTCGTAAAGTTCCGACAACTATTGAAGTGGGCTTTGTAAAACGATAACCGATAGAGCAGCGGCACGTAACAGTGGCAGCAACGTGTTCCACGACTTTCTCTTTCGCGGTGCTATTAAATAAATAATCGCACCGGCGTGTTGTAATTGCTCGCCGAGGTTTCTCATTCGGCTCATGCGCCACGTATTAAGAATTCGCTGCCACGCAATGCAACTCCCGATACTGTGGTGTGGTTAACACATTATGGATCACGTTCGACGGGTTAAGCGTATGTTCAGTAGAGTAATTTAAATGATCATTAGTCTACTTTGCATACGAATACGAAAGGAACAAATTCCCCGGAATATAGTGAATTGAGTTTGAGTAATACCACCGTGCCGGTCATTTATTAGACGAAGCAGGCTTATCGAATTTATCTCATTTGATGGCAGAAACGACACGATATTTAATTATGTGTCACACTTTGCTGACTTCGGCAGTTTTCGCGTTATTCGGGGAAGTACTTTCGATTCCCTATCTTGATTGTTACTTCGATTGCTAATAAGAGATACATGCCGAATGTTTCGTTTTGGCATAGAATACGCTATACATGCATGTCTTTATCATAGTTTCTGTATTTTATTATTTCGTCAGAATGTCCAGCCTCGGCGGAATAGTCAAATGTCTACATCGTGCCGTATATACCACCTTTGTGTAGTATTTAATTGAACATGTCTGAATTGAAATGTACACTTCTACCATTAGAATTGCACACTAATGACCCTGCAATACTCACACGAGATACAGCACATACGTGTGCACAAACGTCAAATATCGACACCGGAACGATAACGTCTACACGCGAGTTCAACGCGTGCGTATGCGTGCCGTGTAATTTGCGCATCGTTGTCTGCGCTATCACGCGTACATTACCACACATGCTATCATCCGGACCGTTTCTCAATTAAACGGTCCATAATGTGTTAATAACGCGGCTGATCGCACACACGCATAATTTATATATATATATACACGAGTTTCAATTGCGGTTCTATCGGACTGCACGCAGAAATTTGAATAATATTCATCGTTGTTACTGACCTGTTGATGGCCAGGACGCGACTGAGGCTGGGAGAGAACCTGGCCTGCATGGTCTACTTGCACCGCTGAAACTATCACAAGCATTTGGTGTTTTATTCGGTCGAGATGCGCAATTTCTATTTTTTTTTTTTCTTTCTTTTTCTTTCTTATCTCTCAATTTTTTTCACACACGGAACAATTTCGAACAAAAAGGAAATGAGGATCAGGTTCAGCGTTCTTAAATGTCTCGTTCTACGTAGACCGAAGGAATCTCACCGAAATGTAATTCTAGAAATGCAAACGAAACGGAAGAAAAATTCAATGGTATCGTCGATCCTTCGTAATATCTGGACACCGATTCAACGAAACCACAGAGCAGGCCAGACTCTCTTTCACCTCGAAATCGACGCCTCCGTCGTCGTCGCGTGGAATTTCTTTTACAGCCGTTTCGCTCTATCGCGACGCGGAATCTTAGTTAGCCGCGTTTTCGGCGCCTCGAGCATCGTCCGCTCGAACGATAAACATCGGGACGTTGATCGTTCAAGTAGTATAGATCAATAATATCGCTGCCGGTGGGTCACGTTATGGTCGATTGTTGTTTCGCTGCTGGCAAGCGGAGGCCAGTTTAGCATTGCCGTGGACACTTTCGTGCTGGGTGATTTATATTTGGCAGAAAAGCGAGAGTATAGAGCGTGTCGATGGCTTATACGTAGGCGCAGCTCGAAAACTGCGAAGGTTTATCGTGCGCGCCGGGGCTCGATTATTTTACGTGTCGCTTTCAGCTCGTACTGTGTACACTTACTTCGACAGTACCTTTATTAACGTTTGATTAATACAAGAGTCCGTTTTATTCGGACAGCGTACTGAGCGCGACAAGAGCACGATGCGTAAATTGCGCGAGGGCCAATAAATATTAATAGCTAATTGGAGGATTATTATTATTCCACCACGAAACAATAATGCACTTACGTACACTGTAATGCTCCTTCGTACACGTTCCGCCTCTATTTCATTTCCCAAAAGTTTACGCTTCTAGCAAGTGATCTATACACGGCGTTACATATTGTGTCGGATACCTCGCAGGCCTCGGACCCTTATAATAAATAAAATCGTCGACCCGAGTTGAAGGTATCATAGTTACAAACATTGCCACGAGCCAAACCGACCCGAAATTGACACGCAGAGCGAAAAGCGCAGATATCCGCGCTTCATACTTTATAAAACAACCGCGCCGCGCTTCCAACCGATTCGGATCTGTCGCTGATACCACGAAAGCGCTAAGCAGAGAAACCCGTAGAAATTGCAATCGCTGTTCAGGATCTGGCCGATCCCAGGTCGGCGCGGATCGAAAACGAGCCAGAGTGCCGCGCGCCGTTTCATCAGCGTCGTTTCCGTAAATCATGCGAGGCGTCCTTTCGCTTTTATTCCGCGGCAGCGCGCAGCGAAAAAGGTTCGAAAGAAAGGGGACAGGGGAGCAAGTTCGAGGCAAGAAAAAAAGGGGCCCAGGGATGGGATCACGAAGCAGCGGGGTGATCTCGCGATGGAATTTAGTTAAACAGTCGTCGTAGTACCCGACGACGGAGGACGTCGCCCGGTCCACCCGGGTGCTTAATAAAAATCGAAGTCGTTCGTTGCTTCCCCCCCTCTCGCCCCTCACCCCAGAGCCCCCACGTCCCTCTCACACGTTCTACGCCGTGGAAGGAAAGGAATAGAGGGCGAAGAGGAGGGAAGTGGAGGCAACAGCCCACGACAGTACCCTCGCTCACGGCTGTGTGTTCCCCTTACACGGATTTCTCGAGGAAGCGTGTGTTTCCCTCCGGGTACACGTGTGTCTCGTCCTCGTGCTGTTCTGCCATAGGCTCGCGTGTGTGCGTGGATCGTGTGTGCATACACGCCGCCACCGGGGAGAGCGCGAGCGCCCCTTGGCCACGAGTACGGTAGCGATACGTTTCTCCGACAAATAAATAAAACGAAACCGTAAGCGAGGGAATAAAATGTGATTTACAACGGTGGAAAGACAATGGCCGAGGCCCCGCACGATAATGTATGCGGATGGCGCGGACTGGTACCCGGGGATACCGACTTCTGATTGGTCGTGCCCCGACGCCACCGCTACAACGGAAAGCGATAAATAACTGCGAGCAGATAAAACCTTTCTTTCTGCCTTGGGCTTAGCCTGGCCACTCTCTCGCATTCGGCTTAGCACTCGGGGCCCTCTTTCTCTGTCCCCCATTCGTTTTCTCCCTTGTTCCTCTATCATCTTCCGTCCGCGGCTGTCCCCTATCGGCCTCCTTTGCTCCCCTTTCTTCATTTTCTCGTCTTGCCCTCGATAGTTTGTTTTCTCCTCTTTCCTCTCTTCCCCCACCCACCCCCTCACTTTTTTGTTTTTTTTTTGGTTGTATTCGACTCCGTCCTCCATCGCTGTTTCCATCGAACGATTTCGAATGGTAAGGGCCGGTTCGCACGAATCACGACACCCGCCAAAGCGTGATACGCCACCACCGCCTCTCCCCACCCCCGCCCTCTTTCCAGTTTCATACTTCGTCCCGGCTATCGGATTTTTTCCTACCCTCGTCTACGTTCAGTTTTGTCGGATTGATTGTATTATTCATGGGGGCCTTGATTTCTGTCGGCCACTCGGTGAACGAGCTTTTCTTTCTCTTCTTCTTCTTGGTTTCCTTGGAACAGAGATATCACGGCGACAGGAGTGGCTCCGGTGATTTGAACGGAGGATCGAGGGAGTCCTGCCGGTTCGGCTCGACCCAGCTACGATTCCGTTCCTTCGCCTTGCGAAACCGCGACAGATTGTATTCTCTGTTCTTGCGGTCGTAATGGACAGCGGATTTCGCGAGGGCGAACCGTTAACAGGTACCGAATTTCCGCGCTGCTTCTTACTACATCGAAATTGTTTAGCAAAGTCGGATAAATTATCCTTCGGCTTCCCCTCGAGTACAAATGGTGAGCGATTTGTGGTTGCGTCTCAGTGTGCCAATCGGATATCGCCACGAACATCTCCTTCAATATTTCGCAATTAATTTGTCCCGTTCTCTTTCGTTCGGAAAAGTTGCCACGTTCAAGTTGCTTCTGCGACTTCTGTCCCTATCGCAAATGAATAATTTGAACAGACAAGCCCGGACCCTGTGGGTTGAAAGCGTTACCTCGAAACGAAATAAACATTTTCCAGGCTATTCAACTGATCGAATCGATCTTCACAAGATTCCCGTATTTATTTATAAATCGCCACGTTCAGAATTTGTGTTCACGGTGAGCCAACTGCATCCCTATGCCAATTCGAAATTAACGAAATAAAACGCCAGGCCGCTCGCAAACATTGGCATACTGTCGCAATCGGGGATGTAAATTTTTCCAGCAGCTTTCCCTCGCTTCACCCTTCGGGACATTCGGAGACAATAGAGGGGGGAGGTGGGGGGAATAGACGGTACCAAGACGATCGATCGTTCACCGGCTCGAGATGGTGACTGAAGTTCAAGGGGAACAACGCCGGGACGAGGGCTGGCTTGGACGGCTGCCTTTACAGAAATATGATATTTCTCCCCGTAGCAGCTTGTTAAAAAATATCCAATAGCGAGGGTTCGACACCCTCGGAGGCAACGGAGGTCCTTTCTAATTTTCCAACGTTGCCGCGCCTCTGTGCCCGCGTGTTACCCTTAACGGCCATTATTATTCGCGCGCAAAGGAAAACCGCCATTCCCCCGTTGGAACGCCGAAATAGCTTCCAGTGTAGCTCGATACCCCGGACGAACGGGGGACATCAAGCTGAACGCGATCGAAATTCCATTTCAATCCCGCAAATGACTTTATCTTCTCGGGCCGGTAGCGCACACCTCGGGCCGATGGCCAATTTCATAGAATCCCGTTTGGCAGCGTGTCACGCGACACGACCGGCTGCCAACATTTCCTTTTCATCGATCTCGGCCAACGGCCGACGTGATTTAATTAAAACTGGCGAGTCGCAGGAGCCGTTCGCGGACTCGATGGAAAACGTCGGGGCCGCGGATGGTGTATCGGTGTATGGCGAGAGCGAAGAAAATGGGGCGGCGGGGGCGCGGTGTCGACCGGCGCGATGGATCGGGCCGATTTCAAATATTTCGCGCAAACGAGAGTCCCGAAGAGGGAACCGGGAGGGGGTGACAGAGAGGCACGGTACGGAGATGCAATTATTTAAAACAGCAATCACGGAAATGAAAGAGCGGATTGAATAGAGGCCGCCCTCCTAGCTCGAGGAATATTCGACCGGCCTTCCCAGCTGGAAAAATTCTCTAAAGGCTTTCCTTCCGGGCCGACGAACAGCAATGCAAACCAAAAATCAAACGCGACCGTGGAGTTGCTCGTTTTTTTCTTTTTTCTTTTTTTTGGGGGAGTGGGGGCTGTTTTTTTATTTTCGGTCCTTTCTTCCTTCTCGTTCACCGTTTCGCGCACAGCGCACCCGCGAACGCCCCCGTTTTTAATCCTCGATGTTTTTGTTCACGCACACCGTGGCATCGATGTTTGCGCCGCGAATCCCGAACAGGCCCCGCGTTTCATTTATTTATATTCGATCAGGCGGGAGAATTGTTTGCCCATTTTCTTCCTCCAATCTCGTTACGTTGCGTACCGTTGCCGCGATACCTTTTACGGGGACCATTGTCCGCGGCTAATGCCCCGTGAAAACGTAATACGCAGAAGGGATTTTCATTTGTTCGTTAACGTCGGCCCGATTGTTCGCGACGCTTCGGCCGTACGAGACACGGGGTCCGATTGGCTCCTGGCGTTTCTGCGATTCGAAGGTTACACATGCTAAGCGCAGATTTTCTTCTCGGAGGGGCCGATGGTAATGGTCGAAGGTAACAGATTTCGACGCTCGCGAATTTATGTAACATTGTATCCCGCGCGAAGCACTCCGATCGTTCGCATTGCGAATGCGCGTGATTCTAACGAGGAACGAGCTCAACGAGAAATATTGTACTACATTTGTCGTCCTCGAAAACTACCCCCTGTCCGACCGCGCGAATTCCTTGCGATAAGGCATTAACCGCGACGCATTCAACTTTCCAGGCGGCTCGGCGCAAAATCATATTAAGTTTATTGTCGAAACATGATCGATGGACAGTGGACGATTACGTCGATTACACGGAGGATCCCCGTGTTTGCTCACCAGAAACGGACACCCCCGGCCGGGCACGGGAACGACCTTTAACCACCTTTCCCTCTCTAAATCCACCCCCGGTGACTTCTGCCGCCTTTTACCGGACCCTCTTGAAAACTGGCTGTCGCCTTTTGTGTTTGCCACGCCGATGAGAAAGCCACCCTCCCCCGGTATTTGCTATTGGCTCCGATGATTGATCATTTTGATTTGATAATAGCGCTCGATAGCATCGGCGGTAGAGCAGGCGGGGGCGGTGGGGGGTTGGCTGATAAAAATCACGCGATATCGCTTATCCATTTGAGAAATTATCACGGTAGAGAAAGAGAAACGAATGTTAAACACCAATTCATTGTTTGGAATTACATTTGCATCTCTGGGTTACCGTTTCAAAGTAATTAATCGAAACCAGCCGCGCCGTTTCGAACTGCAGCGAATGCAATATTAATTAAAGTAACGAATCTCCGCTTGTCTCGTCAAAGCGCGTTTCGAAACGTTCACAAACGTCCCGATCGATTTCTCTCTTCGAAATTGTCTAAACTCTACCCCAATTCCCCCCATTCCCCCCTGCTCACGCGATCTCCAAGGCAGATCTTCATCGGCCTCCTCGTGGCTAACAAACCGTGTAAGAAAAGCGGTGGGTAAGGTTTACGGTGTAGTCGTCTCCTTTTCAGAGCACGACGGGGACGGTATCGGGACTTTAATATTCTTCGACAGGCGTCCCAACCCCCCCTCAAACGTGCAGCGTTGGAGCGGGTAGTCTTCGTTCCGGCCGCGTCCCCCGGTATCGCGGTTCGCTTCGAATTTTAATAACTCCGGGAATGCTCAGAATCCAATAATGCCCCCCGGGCGTTTCCGTTCGCAGGAGTATATACGCACTTCTCCCCGCATACGAGCCACCGCATGCCCTGGCTTATGCAGCCCTTCACCCGCAGTGGCCATTATATCCACCCCTGAGCCTCCATCTCGCTCCGACGCGTGTCCGCGCCTTTCTCGGACCTTCTCCGTGCCCGATCTTTTACCTACGGCCACTTTCACCCCCTCCGGGTTGAACCCCTGGAAATCTCATATTCTGGAATGACGGCGCGACTTCTACCCCACGGCTCCGACCCACCGCCCCTGCCGAGGATATTCCTCTTCCTGGCACCGAAAGGTTCCGCGCGTAACCGTTCGCCAGTCGATTATGAATAAATTTCTTGGTACGCGGATGCCTGCGCAGCGGCTGACGGCGAGATGCTTCGCTTTTCTCGATGAGCTCGATTGAGCTGGAAGCCGCGGAACTTTGCGCTAGGTTCATTCTAAATAGATTCGTCTGGAAGGAAGGTTTGATATAATTTTCTTTGCAACGGACTCAAGAGAATCGTCAAACCGTGAAGAGAAAATTGTCAGCGTACCGCGGTTTTTGTTTGGACGATCGGTATGCAATGGATCACCCAAAGAAGTGCCTTTTTCTGTGATCATATTTCACCTGAATATTTGTCACGGCCGATAGCCGTGGTACCGAGCCAAGCATTCCAAAGTTAAACGCGGAACGGGTGAATTTTAAACGATACCATCATTATGTCCGAGCCAATCGTTCGAACTTTCACGTGAAACGCCTTCGATATTTCAATAAGAGACAAGTATTCGACGGATCAATAGTTTCGAATCCATAAGAATTCCCAGCTGTGCGGAACGTTTAATAACAACGATCAACAATTTTGCATTGACAAGTTTAGAATTGTCAACATGTCTATAGCGAGTCTCTGTGCTGATAGCTTCGTATTAATGGGCGACAATATAAAATTCTTGTACACGAAAAGACTAATTTAAATAATTAATCGATAAAAATAAAAATATATGTATATCTATAAGCCGCGATAAACCATTGAAAAACTTCTCCCTAGCGTCTCCCGAAATAGAGACAATCGCAATAGTCGCCCCAATTTCAGCAGCCTCGCTTTTCCCTTCGAGCCACCGTCTCTATTATTTCACCCCTATTTTCCATCCCCCTATCGACGTCTTTCAACCGAAGCTTTCACAAAGAATATCAGCCGTGCGACGTAGGTGAGAGCCATCCGGGATTTCGAGGCACCTGCACCACGAACGATAGATTTCCAGGGTCTCGCCGGTGCTGTGGGGGGCTGGTTGGGGGTGATGGCAGAACGCGAAGTCGCGACCGATAGAGTCCCCAGTCGACGTCCCGAAACGAGAATGGAGAATCGAGGATCGAGGAAGAAAAAGAGGAGCGCCGTTTGATGGGGGTTGAGCCTCGTGGAATAAGGTAAGGATAATCGAAGCAATCGAAAGGCGCTGCTGGCTGGAGACGAGGGCGTTGGGCCGCGAAATGAATTCCACCCTTCCCCGAGGGTTGGAGGGAAGAGAAAAAAAAAACGAAGAAGCAACCCCGTGCTATCGCACACGTATGCACGGATACATCGTCGCCGGCGAAACGACGCTCGGGGCTGCCCGGAGAATGATAACGTCGTGCTAGAACGAAGATTTGTGAATACATTAGAGAAAATACGCGGGGTGGCGCTGGAGAAGTAAAGAGGGTGGACTCTGAGGGATGGCGGCCCCTCCGGGGAAACGCCTTGGAATCTTTTTCTGCTCGAGTATTTATCTTCTTAGGATCGCGGGGCTTACGACTTCTTGGTGAGTCAAGGAACTTCGACGCGGCTACCCCCGTCGCGCCACCGTCCTCCACCCCCAAGCCGATACTTGGGGCGGGATCGTCGATACTCGGGAGTTTTAAGCACAGCTTGGTCGCTACGCTGCTCGATGCGTGCTGGTGACACTGGCTGTAATGATGATTACAGTGATTCTCGGAGGCAAGCTTGACACTCTTCGATGTGTCGCAGGAACGTAGGGGGATGGAATTAAGAGCAGCAAGGGCGAATCGCGGCAGGTGTGTTTTAAGTAACGGTTACGTACCGGTTCACGATTTTTAATAAGCGATAATTCATATGCCGTTCGCGAAGAACTTGTCGAACATGTTCAGAGAATTGATTAGACGTATACTTCTAGAGCACCTGGCTCGCTTTGAAATCTGCCGAGGATAATTATATGTTTTGCCGAGTGTAACGTGTACAGAACCGATACGTGTACATTGTTTGTCTATTCTTGAAATAAGTAACGCTCGACGCAGCCAACGCCGCTCGGGCTCGCAATTAGAAAACCAGGAGAATCGTTTGTGCGAGCGGAAAAAACGTTGTCGAACTAAAAACTGGAATACCGAAACCGAGCCGCGTCGGCATCGAGCGAGTCCGCGTGATACACCGCGAATCAATTTGCAGCCATTTAAAAGTCTTGTTAGCGCCTGTTCGATGCCGCTCGTTCTCCGTTCCGTTTCTTGCGTTCACCGGGCCGCCTAATTCTCAGCTGGACAAAGCGATCGGCGCGATCTAAATTGCCCCCCCGTTATTCTTCCACCTCGTGCAGCCCCCGTGACTCGGAACGCTCAAAGGGCAGCGTGTTCCGCGACAGTGATAAAAAGAGTCGTCGGTATTACGAAGGTGGAGACATCGGTTCGGGCCTGGATCCACCTTGTTTCGTCTCTCTGTTATTTCTACGCGCCACCTTTGGATCTCTTGCTCCCTCATTCTCCCGGCGAGAGACTGATGGCGGTTTATATTACGCGGATTCATATTACCACCAATTAAACTCCTATACCACCTCGAGCCTGTGGTGTTCATACGTTATACCGGGGGATAAGGGACGTTGTTACCTGGTGCACGATTCCTCTACACGACTGCTTTGGACATTCTGCTAACGGGTGTTTCGATGGTTTGCATATTCACGGATGGGGGCAGGTTTCTTTGTATCTCGTGGAATTGGGTGTTTCGAATATTTTTATTCAACTGCGATTAACGCGTAGTATCGTGTTGTGATTTGTTATAAACTTTGTATAGGTGCAGATAGAAATGTGATATAATGTAATTTTATGGCTGGAGATATTTATATTTACATTAAAGAAATATTAGAGAATTCGTAATTACGGTGGGCAATTGTTTTTAGATACAAATGGTATTTGCTTTATTCGAATATTATATTTCGTGAAGGAAAGTTAATTAACGTTATGGATCGAGTCACTGTTGGATTGCTCAATTAAATATGCCAGTGGCAAATTGTACAATCGCACCGAATATCTCAGCCGTTGAGGTCAACACGAATTTCTTATTATATTAGTCGATTTGCATTCGTGAAATTTTATCAATTCCATCCACGATCGTGACACTCGGGGAATGCAGATTGCACGATTCACATTGTCATTAGTCGAAGAACCATCGGTGTTACCTGGTTTTATGCGGCATCGGTTTCAGTTCATTATCGCAATTAGAAGAATGTTTCCCCCCTCCGCAAATCACACGGCGACCTTTGCGTGCAGCGATCCCGATTGCGAAAAGTCCCCAGGGCGAGGTGACTCGCAATTATTGGCAAAAGTCATGCAGCCAGGATGAGTGAGTAAGAGTCAAATCAAGGAGGGTCGATGATTTCGGTATCCTGGGTATATCTCCCCTTATCAGAACTCTTGCGCCAATAAAAGATTATCCAGGTTTACCGATACATTCTGATACCGAGCTACTTAATATTATAAGCTAAGTTGCGTGCCATTTTTTCTTTTTTGTTAATAGAAAATTACTTGTCACGTTCTGCAGTATGGAAGTTCTCTTCAAAATTCTATTGCTAGAACCAGTTAATTTTTCTTATTTTCTTTCGAAGAATGAAAACTTCCAAGTAAATATACAATGCCTGGAAATAAAACTTTCACGGGGTATTCCTGTTTGCCCAGTAACGCAGTGCAAATGAAACCACCTTCTGGGGCCCAGCCTTGTCTAAGAAAAGTTTCTGTTGACAATATGATTACCGCATTTCATAAATTTCTATTCGGTCTATCTTTACGATATTTTCTTGTAACCCTGAACGTCCAAATAAACCGGCACTGGACAAATCGTTACAAAAATAACGACCGCATACATTCTTCGGAGCCACCCGGTGTGCAAGGATCCGGGGATACCACCGCGCTAGAGGAGACATTAATATTAAGCGTCCCCACCCGACCTGCGCGAAGATCGCTGATAAGATTTTTATAATGCGACCGGGTGGCGGCGGACCCGCGCATTGCCAAATCGCGCCAACCTTCTCTACCTCAGCTTCTATCCCGTCCAATATTGCACTTCACATTTTGCACCTTCAATTGCACCGATGCACTAACGCGAACGAACTCCAAAAGATATACCCCGCGGCATGAAGTTACCTCTCTCTATGCCTGTGCCAAACGCAAAGGTTGCGTCGCTGGAACAGAGCAACGACGGAACGAGAAATAAAAAAGCGCAGAAAATAATAAACAAACGGAATATTTCTGGCAACGTGTCCGCCGAAAATTAACAGGTCGAACAATAGAATTGAGTACTAGAGAGGCCATCAATTTCCTAGTCTCTCTGGAACGGTACCGGTGCGAGCCGACTCTCGTACCCCGATTCTCAGAACTCATTTCAATCCGGCAGGATAATTCTGCGCCGAAGACATTCCGACGGCCAGTGAGTCCTTCCACGTCACAGGCCAGAGATTCTTAAAATAAATCTTTCGGCTGGCAACTTCCTTGCTGGAAACTTAGTCGATGAAATGAATAACGTTCTCCCCGTGGGTCAGAAGCTGTGGAACATTTCGGTGCGGGGGTTTGGGGGGAGGATTGTTTCATCTGTACAGAAACGTTTCGCTTCTTTTCTCTGTAACCCTTGCAACCCTCTTGGTAATTGGGGAACGGCGGTTTGGTTTTAATTTCGAACGATAATCTTGAGCGATATGTTTTCGTTGGAATTTTTAATTGGAAAAGTTGTGGTCTCTCGCTACAATCGTCGAGGAAAACGTTGCGCGAGTAATGGAAGAACACGCTTCCAGTTTATTCGTAATATTATTTGTACTTTTTGGGAAACTTTGCAGGTGTTAAACAATTAGTGCGCATGCTATCGTGAAAATCTGACTGCGGTTTTCTTTAATAGCAGCGGGACAGTTTCTCGACGAATGGACACTGGTGATCGTTGGCTCATGAAATACGCTAGACCTCTTTGCCATAGTATAGTGCCGGAACGTGTTTAAACTTTCACAATAATAGATTTGCATATTTTCTCTGCAATTATATTCCCTGCAACCACTGAAGCAAGTAAGTGGAAACTGGCGAGCGTTGCATAGTGTTTGATCTCGCCTGTTTCTGTCTAAAAACGCTTCTTAAAATATAAATGTCCACGCTGCAGAAAATATTCAACGAGCTGACGATAAAATGATTCATCTATCGTTCGTGACTGACTAAACCCGCTCAATATACTAAATGTAACACCATTAAAAATTCCACATAATTATTCTGACCTGTTCGTCGATCTTCCCCTCTGCGAAATTACAACGAAAACATTCTCCGTAAATTTCAATAGCGATATTTACGTACGAGTACAAATATCACGTTGAAAACGTTCACCGCTCGAAGCCAACGTTTCAACCCTGAACGTCCCGACCGGCGATGTAACATTTTTCCCATTGAATTCCTCGCGAATGATCTGCCGATTCGATCGTAGCCAGAGGATCGCAGGCCGCTCGGCCGAGGAGGAAGCTATCTAGCCAAGACACGAGGATTCTGCGCGGACTAGCCTAAAGCTTCCACGGGATTGAAAGTTCACTGGCATTGGGATTATCGTGAGGGCAACGATACGTGCGAATCACGTCGCGAGTCGGGGGCCCCTTTCGTGACCGGCGCTCGTGAATGCCGATGGGCGTATTCGTGCATACGTCCGAAAGGGAGAATCGATCCGAAAAGATCGAGGGAACTGTCCGTACGGAGGCAGCGGTAGCGGCCACCTCTTCTATCGATTAACGGAACGTTACACCTGGTCTGGATCGGTAGAACGTCGGTCAGCCATGGATCGAAACGATGATCGCGCGACACCGGACGATGGTCGAGTTAACAGAAGGACCTTGCTGGTTAATTGGAATCCTGACGGGGAAAGTACACGGGAAGTTTGCGCCTTAACGTTTCGTACACGGGGGGAGAACGGTGAGTTAGAATATGACGAGTGTGCAAAACGTGAACGCGTTAGGAGAACCGATGCGTAGTATATAAATTGTTTTGGCAGCTCCGGTCACGTTGCGGAGCACTGAGATTGTATTATGCAGTTTCAGTTTAATAGGTCGCAATAATTAATTTGGATTTAAAGAACGTTAAACCGACGTTCTAAAATTGCCGGATCAATTGCCGTCTCATTTTTACGACGCTTCGGACACGAATAGCATCACGGTGGAATTACTTGTCGATAGGCAAACACGGAAACCCGTTCACCACTTGTTTCCATTTCCCCGATGGTTTGTCCGTCGTAAAAGCACTCGTCCACGGCAGTAACTTTTAATTCGTCTGCTAAGTTTCTGTGCCCGCTAACTCGACCACAGCGCGTTCAGCTTTCGGGGGGGGAGACTCGGTGGAGATAAATAAGGTGAAGTCATGGTGAAAAAGAGCACAGACGACGAGACAGAAATGGGGAGGGTGGATCCGCCGGCGAGGGAAGGTGAATAAGCGGAGGAGCGAGAAAGAGGAGAAGCGTGAAGCGGGCAAGTGGCCCTTTTGTAGTCGTTGGGTGATAATTTTTAATCAGTGCGTCGTTGGTCCACCGTGAACGAACTCGTTCCTTTGTGCTCCTTTCGCGTGGAACTGGCCAAGGAAAGGTATTGACCCAGGCCAAGGGCTTCCAGGCGGAAGGACAAAAGTTTCGGGATAATTGGAACTGGCCAGACGCTCCGGACCCGAAAATGCATAATCGTGCCGCGCTGATTTTCAATGGGACCCGGGCGTTATCTTTGAAATCGCTGTCTTAAGGGTTACTCGGACCGTCGAAGGCAAAAAGGCGATGCATTCTTAATTCAAGGGGCGACGAATTTTCACGAAATTAAACAGAGAACCATGTGCGACCCCTCCCTAGAAAGAAATAAGAATTTAAAATAATGAATCGAATTTCTCCAAAAACAACGGACCCATCGATTTTACTGTTGCAGCGCGAGGGCAGATTTTTACAGGAGCAAGCTCGCCAAAAAAATCGCCTACTCGCCCGCGGAGTCACCGTTCGCCTTGCCATTGCTTACTAAGACCTTCTCGTCCGTTCGAACCAATCCTTACTCTCAAGCTTCCCGGCGCAGCCCGTCCGTTTCAGCGTGCAGTAAACTCATTTCGTTCGGCGAGGCGTTCTGACGATTCGCCGGTCGCGCCTCGCGCGGCCAAAACGACGAAAGAAAATTGCCCGGCTACCATAACCCCGAGGTCCGTCCCTGCGTTACGAGTCGAAGCTTTCTCCGGGCCCACGAAGGTATGCAGCCACGAAGAGGACTAGACTGCGGGGCACGCGGAGCGCCACCGGAGGCTATTAGGTCTGCGGCATTCCGTGGTTCCCGGCTTTACGAGGGCGAACCGCGGCGATCAGCGTCCACGAAGGCGAAACGACTGCCCCTGACTGGAGGATCTTCGCTGAAATTGCTTTGTCGAACGCGGCGGCCACGGTTTCCACGGCTCGTTATGGACGAATGTCGCGGGAAATGTTTTTTTACGCGATTTCGAGACCCGACCGGGCAAGAACGATCGGACAGGGTCGATGGTTTCTATGGTTTTCTTTTCGCTCGAATCGGATATTTCAGTTGGCTCGTTTTTCTTTCCGTTGCTCGCTTTTTTTTGCGTTATTAATTGCAGTTCGGTGTTGCGCACGATTCTTCGGGCTTCGAATTGGTATTGGGTCGATATGGAGATCTCGGGGTTTCTTGTCTTTTCAGCGAGAGAAGTGGTAGGTGGATGACTGTTAAATCTTTTAAACACTTGAACGTAATTAAACCGTATTGAACATTTAAATCGTCGAAGGCATCGATGCGCATACAAATTCGGAGAAACATTCTTTTCTTATGTCATGAACAAATATTTACCCCGATGACTATCAATCCGGCGGAATGTCCTATTTCAGGACTGTGGAATGTTATTGATTTGTTAGCGGCCCCGCGGGCGAAAAAATATTCGAACTTTATTTTTAGAAAATACAGGAATAGAATTGGTTTTGTATCCATCGTTGATGAAGGACCCATTGGTTGCGTGGGTGTGCGGCCGGTCGTACGTGTTTGCGTATAAAGGGAATACACCGGTGGTGTGGGTGCCACATTCCAAGGCCCATTCAGACGGCCATGCCCAACGTTGTCAGACATGCCCACAAACAGACAGGCAGACGCCCGGCCGAACCTTTTCTCAATCAGGCCGATGGGTTTTAAGTTAATTGTCCCGCACTTTTGGTATGCCGTCGTAATTCTACCACTCTGTCTCGTTAAAACGCGTCCCGCGTCCCAAGAAAAATATCTCTCCTTTGTGCATCGATTTCCCGTTCATTTTCGTTCGCCTGTTTTAGTGCCGTGCCCTGCTTCTACGTCCACGTTTTCGACGGACGGGCCTTTCATTGTAACAATTGTTACAATTGTTGCAATACAACTCATCTTATTTTTCTATGTCGCATAAATTTGCGTAACTGTAAACGGAGGCATTTTTCTGTAATTAAGAAATTCATCATATTGCAAGATATTGATCGTCGTGCGTGATATTTTCGTACGAGTACGCGTCTTGTTAAAAATCGAGGCCGAATATTCGAATACAACAGACTGTTCAGATTGCTTCGATCGTCTATTATATAATATAATAATTACTCGTAGAACGTGATTATTACAAGTACAATTCCCCAATTCATCTTCGTCCCGATTTCCCCGAGACCTGTCCTCATTCCAGCCTCGAACAGTCTCGATTGAAACATCCCTCTCGCGCAACCGCGTATCAGCGTTTACCCTTCCGAATCCGATAGAAAGACAAAAAAACAAAAAAAAAACGCGCACCCCTGCAATCAAAACCTCGCCGACATCCGCGTATTATAAAGAAAAGAAGCAACTCATTAACTATGCGCGCCGTGCAATCCCAAAGAACCCGAGGAGGATCCATGGATCGGGGCAGAAGAAGAAAAAAAAAGTATCTCCAAGGCTTTGGCCGTCGTTTCCTAGTCAAATTAAAGCCTCTGCCAACTGTTCGGTGAGCGCGTTTTAATCCGAACGAAACGAGAGGGGACTGACGATCGCGTTTAATCGGCAGGGACCGGCCGCGGATCGGCATTGTTTTGCGGAATTAGGATCGAGTTCGAGTGGCCTGGACCGAGTTCGAGAAGGGCCGGCCGAAGGGGACGAGGAATGAGAGGAACGGAAAGAACAGGATGAATTTCGTGGAGGAGACGAAGGGACGGTGGTTCTCGCATACCTTTAATATCTCCGCACACAGAGAGAGGTCTTTTAGGTAGCTGTTGGACAGCCACGGCGATGACGTGACACTACCGGAGTTAAGTGGCGAAACGCGCGGGCAAAAAGCCGCATGAAAAACCGAGGCGAAACCGAGGCGAAGCGGCTAAAACAAAGGAGGTGTGGAGGTGTGACGAAACGCTGAAGAGAGTACCGAAGGGACAGCTTGGAGGAATCGTCGAGCATCCTCGTTTCTTCCATACCCTCGTGGAACGCGCAACGAAAATTTTCTCGTCCGCTCTCCCCTTTTTACTACAACACCCCTTGTTCTTCAATAGTCTGCCACGTTGTTTAAAACGTCTACTTGTGTATCGAGACTGAAATATATCGAGAGCCCCTTACATACTTTGCGTATCAGATATACGAAAAATTAAAAGGAAGGCAAGAAACGAATTAATTCGTATAATGTAGCATGATCGTCTTTAAATACTTGAGCTTCCACAAAGTATAAGACACGTGTAAATATTCACGACCGACTTGCAGGTGTATTTTGAATCCTCAACATTTCGTAATGGGGAAGCTCGAGGAAGATTGAACAGAATAAGTGTTATGATTAAAAAAAAAACGTTGTTCGTTGCAGAGATTTACAACGCGTCTACAGTGGCTAGCAAGATGTTCCATCGAATGTTTAGCGCTCTGCTCCAAATAAAACGTTTGTAGGTACGAAAAGGGGGCAGAATAGAATACGTTCTGTGCAGAAGGTTCGTCGAACGCGTAGCGAAACTCGATCAGACGAACGGAAGATTATTAGGCCGGCTCGCGTGGGTCGGGATAAAAATTATTTTTCGCCTTGATTGAGATCTCTTGGGAGCGGGCCCGTGAACCGGTGGTACGTACGTGTGGACCGTGTTACGAGATCGAGCCCTATGAAATATCAATGGCTTATTACTAATGTAATCTTTCGTTCAATGCTCGATGATTGCCAGACGGGCCACCGTGCGCCCTACGCTCCGACGTGGATGTACCATCGAAAAACTTTCCTTATGTTTATACAGGTGCCACGGAATCATTCATTTATTCCTCCTGTCGTTTAGAAATTCCGATTAAATTTCACGTACCAAGTGGTTTCTTCGTAAACAGATTGGAGCACTGCGACGTTCATAGTCCCGGCGCGCCTTTACCCACAATGAATTGCCGCATATTATTTTTACGAGGTTTCTTTAACAATGTGTATGCAATCTTTAGTGAACTGAGCCATCCATCTGTGCCTCATTTTTCCAACTAAAAGTTATCGATGAATAACTACCAAATATATATATATATATACATTGGAGTCCAAGATAAGATTAATCACGGATACAGTGCATCGGAGAATCTAACTAGCAATATCCAGGTTTTAGAATAAAATGTGAATACGGGACAACTGCTCAAAGACTGTTCCCTCATTTTCGATCAGCCACACGGCGAGGGTGAGGTGACAGGGGTTGGAAGAAGTAATCGAAATAAATCCAAGAGAGTCGGCTGAACGCGGGCTTGCATGCGAAACGGCCATTTTTAAAACTCCGTCGGGAAAATAAGAAAAACTCATCAAGTAGGGATGATTGCCGTTCCCTCTACCATGAACCACCGGCAACCCTCGCCCACGGGAGCCACCACGGGTCTCTATGCTATTGCCTGTCTGTAATCTAGGCCCTCCCCCTCCATGGGTCCTCAGGAATTCGCCTACGGGTTATTGTCCAAGTATCTTCGCTATGTTGACCTTCAATAATGAAAGAATACCTTGGAAGAACGATACACAGGAGTGGATCTGCAGGGACGCGAAAGATGCCGAAGATTAGCCCCGGAGTAATATTGAAGGAAGCAGTTGCGCTATTATGGCGAATGGGAACATTTGATGAAAGTTTACAGTAAGCATTGAGAAAATTTTCGAAATGCCCTGAATGCCAACAATTGTGTAAATGAAAGTAAAGTATCTGTATGAATAAATGACTATCGCTGGTGTATTGCTATAACTTTATCAATCAACGCGGTTTGCCGGGGCACGATACGATTTAATTTGAAATTCGCCATTTCCAAGAGAGTACCCGGACGCGACCCTTTTCTTCCAGGGAAAAATCTCATTTTCCTCGCCCTCCCGGCCTCCTCTAAAAGAGAGGCCGCGCCCGACGCCCCTGCACGCGAACAGGGCCAATATTTGCCTAAGGAAATTCAGAAAAGTTTACGCACGGGTCCCGGGGCTCACTGCCTTACGAGCCCGGCTTTCCTTTAGTCAATTTTCTTTTCGCGACCCTCCGAGTTTTCCTCCGTTTTAGAATATCTCTCGGCGGGAGTATCGCGATCCTTCTTACGCGAAATAATAATTTCATTGGGAACTCCTCGGATATCGTCTTGAAATCTGAATAGTGCCACGAAAATTCTACACCGCCCTTCTTTGTTATATCATTTACGCCGACCTGATAGTCGGGGAGAGTACTCGCTATTTTTGCAACAACGTATTGAACATTGGAAATCTGTTTCGCGCGTGTACAAGAAACGACGAGAAAACATTCTGACATCGCGGTATATAGAAAACTTCAGCGATCTTGAGGCTACTTCGGCTTGATTTACGACAGTTTTCGTAGTACGTGATCGATTAGCACATCCTGTCGATCGAAGAGAAAACGGAAACTCTAACGCGTGTACCATCGCTGGTGCATAATGGATCCCCATTACCAAGATACCAAATGCATCGTCATTAATTTTAATTCGATTGATGGCACTTTAATACATTGATTACTGTCGCGCGTTGTTTAAAGAGTATGCGTATTATTTATTTTCACTGTCGCCGGAACGTCCGTGCGCGTAATGGTAATTTGCAAGTTTAATGCGACTTTCTCCGTGGAACTTGGATCGCGTTAAGGCACACGTACACGCTCATACATATCATAATTACGCGAGTTCGGTATAAATTTACGGCAGACCATTCGACAATTATTTCCATTCGAGAAGTTCATTAAGGCCGCGATGTACATCTCAACGAGAGCACTGATCACACCAACCCTGTCGACATCGATTCAATATCTTCCAATAGATGTTAGCCGAACAGCTATTTACTTGTTAACTCCTAATAACCGCAATTCATTTCATCCCATATGAATCACCGATGGGACAGAAATCTAGAAAGCGTCCCCCCCCTCCCCCCGTTTATAAGTCACATTGTTCTCGAAACAGCCGCGGAGGCGAACGGCAAAATCACAGACCACCTTTCAGCCCGTTCAACAATGGAAATTCCTCCACTAAACTTCCAGGCTTCTCCTTTTTCCATTAGTCCCGACGCTCCGTGGCGATACGATTTTCAAAAGAATTATCTTAGAGAAGCCCGTAAAAGCGACACCTAAAAAACGCGGCGGGCATATATACCGCTAGAGCCCGGGTGACATTTACGAGATAATACGCGACAAAGGCGAGTTACGAAATTTTACGGGGTCCTGGGCGCGGTGGAAGATATTCCTTTTTTTTTTTTCTCTCTCCTTCTTCTACCACGACAAACACCCTGACGGGACAGAAACTGCAATTATAGTCGTATTATGTGCCCGTGGTTCACGCGCATTTTCTTTTTGCCAGTCGACAGGCCCCGGCCACGTGTAAAACCCCCGCGTTTAAAGGCGCCTCCTCAACGCGGCCGGCCCGTAAAAAGAGCGACCGGCGACAATTCGTGAGATAACATTGGATTCTTTATCCCGTTTTATGGCGATCCGCCTCGGTTCCTCTGTTTTAGGCCCGGACGCGTTATGTTTTACATTTCCACGTTCACGCTCGGCGCGGTTTTACTGTTTCTCGGCCGGGACGCCGCTCCCCGTGCTTCGGGGGCCGTATTAAGGGCGGACGGGCGGATCATTTTTTCCCGCGAAACTGGAAATCGTTTACGAGCAATTTGAATATCTCAACGAATGACGGGGGACCCTTGAGAGTGTCCGGGGAACGGACGGAAGATGTAGGGGAACGATTGGGGTAGAGAGAGAAGGTTTATGGGAATTCGAATGGCGATAAAGGAGAGGGAATCTGCGCTGCGGCAGTGATTTCTTTGCGTTTAATTAGAACGATTGGTATTGATTTGTTCGGATAGTCGGGGGGATCAGTATTGGTCTGCGAAGGGGATGGTTTTTAGTTGTATGTTATTTCATTTTAACGAACGAATTGAAATAAATTTGTATCGTTTGGCATCGTTCTCTGGAACTTCGACGAAACTGTCCTTGTCGCTGTGTAATTGCAGATTTCAGCTCTGTTAAAAAGAAAAAGTGCCGGTAAAGTCTCGTTTCTAGATCACGATCGTCGACGGGTCAGAGAAAGCCCCGTCAGTTCTTGCCTGTGATGGAAGTTGGGAAGGGATTTGAATACGATCGATTCTCAATAAATAAAGATTCACCGCGGTTATGGTGCTGGTTCTTCCACGTGGACAGCGAACGAGGTTGAAAGGGTACGAAGGCGGGTTCGCTATCTGTGAATGATAACGAGACAACCCTTGGCGACGTTTTATTTTGGTTCAGTTGGACTTCGTTCGATCGAGTCGCTGTCACGAGTTCTTCAATTTCATTCGAACAAACCATCGAAAAAGAAAATTTTCGTGTTAAAATCGAACAGGAACGTCGGGTGAACTTTGCGATATAATAGTAGATTATTCCGGTTTACTCCGAAAGTGAAACTATCGAATACAATTGTACAAATGCTTGCATACTAAAACGCTGGTGGTTCGTATGCTGATTATACATTTGAATCCTGCATTAATTTATGATAATTTTCTTCTCTGCATCGAACGAGGAAGAAAGCGAAGAAACTAGACGTTTTATTTTACATCTAATCATCGGTTCTCGTATTCTGTTACAATTTATAACAAGCTCAACGTCCTCGTACAATTAACTGCATACAGATTTCGATTTGCTAATTCGGCGGATTGAAATCAAATCGGCAAATCATTTAGTATCCACGTTTCCCTACACTCTGCGATAATTATGCGGCACGCCGAATTGCAAATTCAATACCAACCGCCCGTCGCAAAATATCTCCTCCGCGGACGTGACCAACTGGTTAAACATTTTCGAGCAAGCACGAACGCTCGAACGCGGATATCCCTGTTCCTACGCCGCTCCTGATTGAAATCAGGCACAAAGACCACGTCAAAACCGTAACATCCTCGATCCGCAGCGCAAACTCGCTAGTGGAAACGGTCAGCCGTAAGCGAACGTAACAAGAAGCAGCCAAAGCGGCCGTCCATACATCACCGTCACTTATCGCGCGGTCGAAGCGAAATTACGAATCCCTTGTACAAACTCATACGTTCTCGCCTTTGTGAATCTAATGGCAGCGGATCAAGCACCCCCCTTGCGACGCGAATTAATTCGACGTTCCGTCACTCGGTTCGCTCGGTGGCCGCGGACAACGGCGAATAGTCGTAGAAGTGTAACGAGAAACAAGCAAACGGGGCCCGGGTCGTTAAGACCGACAGGGAAAAGGGGGAGTGGGTGGTGTGGGGGGGAGAGCTAAATTCCTGTACGATCGAAACGAAAAGGAGCAACGAGGTCAGCGTGTGGCGGGCTGAAGCGGCGAAGAAAAGGAGAGAAAAGCGAACGCGCCGGCGGGAAAGAAGACGGAAAGGACGGCACGGGAGGGAAAAGGGACGAGAAAAGAAGAACAATCGAATACCTGGCCGGTAAGAATTCGCATCGCAAATCCGTCCCACGTCAGCGGCGGACCGAAATCACGAATTCTCGGACTGTTGCGTGATCCGGCGTTGATTTATGACAAATAAGAGAATTCGGCCTGGCTACGCACGTTTCGAGCGGTATAACCAGGCGCGTACCAATAATGAATACGTATAAGGAAGAGGGATGGAGCCCCCATGGACGTATAGGGAGGGGGGAAGCCCGGAGTGTACGGGCCGTCGACTTATTTGAAATGTAAAGACGCGCCTCTCCTTTCTCCCTCCGCCTTCGTTCCACCGGCCGCGAATATTCCATTAGCCGTCCGCTGTGTGCGTGTAGGGCATTGCGCGTGGCATACATGCATAATCGTATATCAAATTATTTATATGTGCACCGGTGCACGGCAATGCGTCTGCGGAATGTACGTGCGCATTCGCGCATGGGCGAAGCGGGCGCGCGAGCGCGAGCGCGCGAGAGAGCAATCGTCTTGCATCGCTGTGTGCAACACGATTTTTGCACGGGTGTGTCCTCGTGCGTGCGCGTCTACTTGACGGCAACACAGGCGCAACGGCGCCTTCAGTCAATATTTATAAGCCACGGAGTTCTTGCCCGTTTGTTTAACCCTCCGTGGAGTGGTTCCCCCGTTTTTTTTCCTCTCCTTTTTCCGTCTTCTCGTGACCGATGTAAAATACGGCGCAATAAATTGCTGCGAAAATTTCGGGGGCCACGAGGATGGCCGGCGAATCGGGGGCCGCCCCTGAATGAGCTGAATTTTGGAACGGCTCGCGGTCGGTGGAGAATTTACGCTGATGGGGTGGTTCGGTTAACGGGGGGTGAATGAGAGAAATAATTGTGCCGGCGTTCGGCGGGACAACGACGCATGATAAATCGAATCGATGATCACGCAACGTCGATCAGCGGGTTGAAAAGTCTACCACCCCTTTCAGTTCCTTCTTTTCTTTACCGGTGCCGATCATTACTTTCGGCGAGCAACCGTAAAAAGTGTTGGGACTAGAAAATTGTTACCCCAAATCGAAACGGGAAAACGAAGAAGGCTTTCACGGTATCGACCGAGAAATTCCTGCGAACATTATCCGCGAACCACCCCCGTAATTCAACGTCCGTACGCATATGCACACCCGCGAACACGAAAAAACACCGTATCTACCGGGAATAAAGTATTCCACGAACACGAATGTATTCGTCGCAATTATTAGCAAATGCTGTAATGGTCGAATTCGAATTCCCATCGAACTCCACCGCATACTGTATCAACTTTTCCTTTCCAATGTATCGTTTAACGCTTCTTGCCGGCTTATTTTTGCTTATCCCGCATCGATCGAATCAAATAAGTACCGAAAAGGAACAAAAGGACGAGAAACGGAGATCATTCGAATGACGATCATTTCGTACCACCACGTCCACCTGCGCTTGCGCGCGTGTGCACGCGTCTCTGTGTGTGTGTGTGAACGCGCTCGCGCCCGTGCACGATCTCGTACACTTTACGGTTGCATCTTCGGGCCATTGATTGCGCGTGTATGAGTGGGTTCTGTACCTGAATCGATACATCGTCCCGCGTAGGTACACGCTCACGGATTATCCGCAAAACGTCCCCCATTATGATTATGTTACTCTACGATCCAGATGTTCGTGGCACGTTCGATCGGGCCCAGCTTTGTACGTGATCGGTAAGAGGGTACCTTCCTTTTGAGTGCTCTTATTTTCTTTATGCTCGATGGGGGCACCGCAGCGTTACCGATCGATTACCGAGACTTAATATTTTTACCTCGTGAAATTCTGCTAAACTCGCCATTACCATACTTTTTGTCGTCCCGCCGCGCAGTGGCATCGACACCGCGAAAGGGTGCAACAGGCAGGGATTGTTACAATGCAATTCCTTTCGACCGCGAGTTTCGTTCACCGTCCCGCTCGGGCATTCATTGTTTTACGTGCCTGCGCGGACGCTCGATTCTCTATGGAGATTTCATGGCGTATTCGGACGAACAGCTCGAGCTTGACGATGGACGCTCGCGACGCCCAAATGTTTCGTTCGAGGATCGCAATTTCGAAAGAACGATTCTAAAGTTTTGTCTGGTCGAACGGACGACGATGTCCGGCGACAAAATGAATTTTCACCTTCGTCGCCGTGCGACATCTTATTTCGTACAACGCGGGTCACAAGTGAACTCTGACAACCGGTCGACGTCGCGCGACGATCGGTTTGTCCCTACGTCGGTAAATATAAAAAATGCGGCGCACGTTTCACGAGGAGCTTGTACGTCATGTACCACTTTGGGCAATGCGATGGAATATTCATAATAACTTCTGGATCATCTCAAGGTCACGGGATTACGGTTCAACGTGCCCATTCTGTGCAACAGTTTCGAAACGAGCAATACATATTGTTACACAAACCCGCTCATTGTTATTCTGATATTCAGACGTACGGCTTTACCGCGATGTAAGATACCACCGTGGATATTATTTATACCGTAGCCCTGTTTAGTATTGCATGTATGCCGTAATTTCGTTTAAGAGAGCCCTTACCATTCAACCGGCTGCCTTGATAATTGATGCACAGCCTGATGACAGTAGGAAGAACAATATAATACTGTATTCCGCACAGAGTGATGACAAAGTTTAAGTTTCCGTGTGCGGCTTGCATACTGATCCACGTTGCATCGTCTTATGCACGCGCATTATCCCTGAAATTCTTCCTATTATGATTATCTGTTCGTTCGTGGACGGCGCGGACGCGGTACGTTCGATCAAGCTGATCGGCGTACGTGATCGGTAAGAGGTATACCATTCCTCTTTTTGGTATTCCTCCTTTGTAGTTGACCGCGTAAATAGATGTCACTGATCCTTTCCGTACAATACCGGCCTGCTTCCTATGGAAATTTCTTTTTCACATTTATGCGCTCGGCGTTCTCGACGCGCACGAAATTTCCAACTCGCCACGATTATTGCGGTAATTAAATGGGATGCCGAATGTCCCGCACGGTAGGGACCATCGGATGATTTGACGTGACGAAAAGCAACGAGCGGTCGCGCGTCAAGATTTGTTAACGTGATGTAGTTGACAAGATTCTGTCCGATAGGAAAGAATCGAATCGAAATCCGCAATTATCGCAACGGAAATAGACGCTCGTGAATGAACGAGCTGCGAAAGTCATACGGTTAGACGCGACTTTTCATTGAACACGGCTCCCCCGTTTCCACGTTTTCTCAAAAGCTCCTGATTGATCGATGGCACCGGTGCGGTGGCTAGCGGGAAAAATGACGAGGGACGGATTTTACGTCGGAGGGTGGTTCAGAGGGGGCGGGAAGGGAGGGGTTACATGTACACGGGTACGTGATCAGCATTAACCCTCGTCAGTCTTCGTTCCTTTTTGGCTAAAAAAGGGAGCGTTTTAAATTTCGAGGGTGGCCTCCTTTGATCGGAGAGAATGTCATTAGGGCTTCCACTTTTATATACGAGCTCTGTTGCTACATTCGAGAGCCGAACTTCGGATCGAATTCGTCTTGTTCCCTAAATTCGCGAGTTGGATTATTCTCAGCTTTTTCGAGTTTAGAATATCTCGAGCTCAGCTACTTTTACTGCTTCGAAGGAATAATTGTAAAATAAGTTTCTCGCAAATATTTATTTCGTTTGCTGTATTAGAATTGGAGAGGGAGGTTCTTTTTATAGTATATTCGTTTCAGTAAAGTATAAATATCTTTTCCTTTTTTTGTGACATCGATTATTCGGAACTCTACTGTCATACACTGTGTATGCTGATTTATTTCCGTCGCTTATCAGCAAGTACGTTACACCTTCAACGGTACCGTTACGTATTTTTCATAGAAAACAGTATCCACCAGTAATTTAATCTTCATTGCTAAATTGATTCTATTCAGACGAATAAGAATGACATTTTCCGTAAACAACCCGCAACTTTCCCCGAACACAAAAACGTGTTTCTGTTCGTTCGTTCCCACCCCTTAGACGAGCCCGCAACGAATTTTAAATCCCGCAAACAGAAACTAGGTGATCGTTCTTCCGTTTCCATGGCAGGGGGAACAACACGTTAACGCATGGAATCATCATCGGCGATCGAAAAGCGGCAAGGGGAGGGTATCGTTCCAAGTATTGATTGCCGGTCGTGTCGCACACCCTTGACGTGAATTATCATCGGCGATAGTAGTAAAAAGAAGAAAAAAAGGCCTGAGTCATCGGCGCCGTTCGATAGTCACCCTTCATCGGGCAACGCGGAACATTCGTTCACTGCTTTCGTATAACGTGTACGTTCGGTTCCTTTGCATCGCTGGCTCTCCTCCGGGGAAACTTCTGAACCATTTATCATAATTCATTGACATCGGCCGGATAATGCGGTGGCTTATGCTCGTAGCAGAGTTCGTTCCGAGTAAAAGCAGGTTCGCGTGATTCCACGGAAAATGGTGCGACGTTATATTTTATAGCGCTCGACGATGGGAGAATTAATACAGGTCGTTTGGGAGAAAATGGTTTGGACACGATCCGCGTACATCCATTCGTTCGCCATTGCTGTTGGCAAAATATTTCACTGTATGTGTGTCGCGCGTTCCGTTGCTTTCCGGGAGGCATAAATTATTTCGTGAATAGAAACGATCGTTTTTTCTATTTTTACTCCTTTTTTTTGAATGGCAAGAGGAGTAGCTTAAGACAAGTAATAATTACACTGATGCACGGATGCAATACGTAAACTTGTAATTTCGAAATGTTGGTAACCCGCACATTCTGAAGTATTCTCCAGTGAAATCTGTTTGTCTATGATTTTATAAAGCTCTGCTGGCTATTGTATCCTATAGAGCCTTTCTGTACTTCGTATTGTAGAATACATTAAATAGATATCCGAAATAAATAATGAAATAATGAAATAAATGAAACGAAGAATAGTTAGAGTTACGATATCTGTAAGAAACGCGATAAATAACAAACCATCCCTATTTTCATTACTAGTAAATCAATCTAATAAGATAAACCATCGGGCTCCTCAATTTCGTCGCCTACGCCTCTACTTTCCGCAAAAATTTCAACGAACTCGTTTCCCCAATTCCCGGTAAGCTCGCGTTTAAACCTCGGCGGCTTAAACGCGTTTCTCGACGCGGCCATAAATAATCCCGATAAGCGATACAACACGAACGTGCGAACAGGAAGCAATTAGCATCGCGCTTTCGCGGATTATTGTCGGACGTTGCTTTCTCATCTCATTTTCTCGGTAATATAATTGCGGAGAAAATAACGCGCAACGATTTTCAGCCGGGCCGCGGTTAGGCATTCCTGTAAACGCATTAGCGGTGTTTACCGCCTCCGAGGCGAGGGAAATTTTTATATCAGCGTGCACAATTTGCCTATTCGCTCGTCCGTTTTAATGCGCCACTCGGTTGTCGCGCTCGTTGTCTTTTTAGCGCAACGTTTTTCCACGTTTTTCGCCGGCCGGTTGCAATGCCGCTGCCAGTGTCTTGCTCGTGACAAGAAGATAATCACTTTTCTAATCGACGTCAATGATACCGATATACCGCGTGCCATTACGGGGAAAACCTCCATGATAGTACAAAGGAGAGGAAATAGTTCGACATAGAACAGTTCCAATGCTTGGATCACTTCTCGATGCTAAAACGATTGGACATTCCGTTTTACGAGCTCGAGGCTTTAAAAAATCTCACGTTTACCCGAACTGTGTTTCTAGTTCATCGATGTATAATTCATGCAACTGTAGTATTAGACTTAATCAATATTTAATGTCGTGTAACGTTTTATATTGTTTACTGGAAGAGAGTAGCTCGGGTGAAAGTGCCGAAGAAGGGAAACAGCCTCGAAGTAGGAACCTTTTATTTCTGTTTGCCGACTCCAAAACTGGAGTTTGGAAATAGGCTGTTCAAACGGCCGATAGAATTCCTCGCTGCCTAGTGTAAATCAACCTAATGCGACGTTCCAAAGAAAAGACTAACGCGAAGGCGTTACCCAATTAACGCCCACGTAAAAAATACACAGACATCATCAACGAGTTAGCCACTAATTTTCGAAGATAAACCTACAGTTTCGACCAATTGAACGTGAAACACAGGAATTGTACCTACGCCTCTGAAACACTTAGGCAACCACAAATTCCAGAAATATTTGTTCCTTGAAAGTTCGAGTTTAGAGTTCGAGAAGCTGCTATAGTACGTATTGTAATAAGGTTGTCTGACAGGGTTGGGCATATTTTGCTTGCAATTAAACTTCACGGAATATCTAGATTCGACTAATATTTAGTGCATCGAATTCGGTAAGAAAATACAACTAACGTGTTTACGACAGGCTGGTTTCTCTTTAATATACGCGAACATTCTTCTAATTGATCGTAAATGAAAAAGAAAAAGTTATTCGCATTCGATATGCATCTTTTGAAATACCTGCGACGCTTCCAAGTATATGTAGGAGTACGTCGAAGTGTATAAAATCGTGAAAATTTATTGCATCTGCGTGATTTGCATTGCATCGGTTTCTGTCCTGCCGTTTTTGTCACTTGAATGGCACTGCGTGAAAATAAACGTGAAATTCGATTGTGTCCATGCATGTCGCATGTATCGTAAATTATTTTCATTGTCCACTCTTGTTCCTTTCCTTCGGCTGCTCTTTTATTGCCTCATTTTTAAAGCGAAATGTTTTACATAAGCGCAGGAAAGAAAAAATAGTCGTAAATGTTTCTTATCAATCGTTCCTTAAAGGAAGTGTGCCAATACGTTCGTCAGGAACAACTTACTGTTGAAAGAAAAAGAAAATTAATTTACGCCTTGTAGAAGGTAAAAATCGACGAGCGTATTTCACCTGAAGTCATTTAAATGATTGCGATAAAATTATAATAATTTCACATCGAATAATTCCGTCGAAGCTACGAATTGTGCAAATACACGACTGCCAGGAATTCGAGCCAAAGATTTCCATACGGAGACCATAAAATTATTCTTCAAATCGAGGTTGCATCTCTTGAAAATCTGAAATGTCCTTTTAATGTCTGGAAAGGCAGCCTTTATCTCGGTTCCCTTCGTTACTTTCACCTTTCACGCTCGGATCGTACCTGAAATTCGACCCTCACCCGTGCATCAAATCCGACCCTTCACCGCCGCAATTTAAAACAACAAAAGTAACCCAAGTTGAATACTATTTCGCTCGGCTTAACGCTCGCTCCAAATAAGCTGAGAAGCAGGGACAAAACCGTCCAACGATACCAATACCAATCGACATCCCCAGTGGACCAGGAGGAAGACGAATCACCTTGCGGACGTCTTCCGGGACCATCCAACGCCCCGCCACGCCAGATTGTCCGTTCAAACTGAAGGGCGCGCGGACCGTTAAAAAAAATAAAGAAAGAAAGAAGGCCCGATGTCCCCATGAAGAATTCAGAAGCTCGAGGACGAAGAGGAGGGCAAGAAGAAGGTCGAAGGTGGCGCGACGTACCCGTGGTGCGCGGTTTTTCCTTTCGGTGGCGTGGCTTACGGCACCCAGGAGGCGCAGCGGCTCCAACGCCAGGCATACCGAGCAGGCATTACTTGATTGTCTCGTCAGAAACGAAGCAACGGTGGTCCCGTGGCCTTAATCTAACTTTCTTGCCCCTTTCCACCGTTGGTTATCGCGTGCACACGTGGTCACGGAACGTACGGTCGGAGAGCATGATTCCAGGCTGGAAGAGTGCCGGACCGGGGATCACGGCGTTGATCGTTTCCCTTGGATCGTGGACGGATCACCCTTGAATTGTATCTTATGGAATTTCCTATCGGCTCGAGCGTGGTGAGTTTATTGAAGGCTGATTTAAACTTTAGATCTGAGTACAAGCGCAATTACGAATTTGTTCGGTATCGTGGAAAATTGACATTTCGCGTGTGAAGTTTGCACGAGATGCAACGAAGTTCAAGGTATGCGATTCGCACTATCAATAGAGAATTATATCACGATATCCGGAGGACTAGGTAATACGTGTTATAGCTATTGCTTCGGATTGCGCACAAACGCCAAGCGACACTATATTTTTAGAAATTATGTTAACGCGTCGCGTCAGAAGGTGTTCGCATTGAACGAAGACGCGGCAAGGTACTGTGCTTCTGCGCGGCGAACGTGAAATAATCTGCTCGTTAAATCGTTCGATTGGTAATTCATTGTACTGCCTTTTCTTTCACGACACAGCGATACGTTTATTATTACAATAATGTGAAAACGAATATTCCCTGCTGTATCTTGTATTAGATGCTTGCTTCCCGAGCCGCCAATTCGTTTCTCCCAGAAAACGTATACACACTATTGCGCGGTCGACATACTTCTTTACGTATGCGAGGAATCGCACAGCTGGGAATCGCGCGGAATAGCTGATAAAATTGTTCGATGTCACGTGGACAGTAAGTAGAAGACAATTGGGGATGCAAATGGCCCTAGGCACGAAGACAGGTCGCGTTTCGTTCTTCTCGGTACGTTGACAACGTTACACAAAGGGAGAACTATAATGGTATTGCACTCGTCAAGCTGTTACAGCGCTTTACAAAACTTTCCAATAGTAAACTAAGATTAATTAAATCGCAAGCATTAACGATACCATTATATCATTAGAGCATCGAATAACTCGACGCGTCACTGAAAAACAGCACTAAAATTCCGTTCTTATCTCAATCCGGCTCAGAACCACCACTAAATGATGAAATAGAGGACGAAAACTGTGCTCGTTGAACCGTTCACAGCGAATCGCCTATTAAAATACGAGTCCGTGTACATAATAACGAACCACGACCCGGCCAGGGCAGCCGTCGAAAAGCCCGATCCCGAGAAACGAATTCGACCAGCCCGCCACGAAAAGCGATAGCCCCAAATCATCCGCAACGGCGCACCACCCACACCGTTTCCACCAGCGGTGCACAATTACTCTTATCCGCGCTCGCGTCGATGCGGCGATAACGCCCGGCATCGCTTTCGTCCGCATAATCGTGGTCCCGAGGTCCGGCGCAAAAAGGATCTCGCGGCAGGGCTCGCCCGTCCGAGGCGGACCACCTCGCGAGGCCGAGACGTTAATCAGAATATAATGCGACCAGTTCGTAGGTGGGCGCTTTAATCGAAGCTACGTACCTGGCTAAAAAGACCGGACGGTCTACCGGCCGTTTATCTCTGTCCCGCGTCCCTTTTCCCCTTTCGCGGTCAATTAGGATCAGCCGTTGCGCGTCGTGACAATTAGCACCGGCCGGTCACGAAGCGTAGGCTTCGCGGCGGGACCGGCAAGCTAAACGATGATTAGCCCACGGTGCTGACCACCGACTGTGTAATTAAACAATTAACGCTCTGTTCTGATTAGTTAAACAAATTAAGCGAACCCGCTGACGCAACGAACGTTAAGTGAGAGCCAGACCGGCTCCGTACACGGCCGGCAACGTCACGGAACCAATTGGTACAACACCTGACACGGCCCGCCGGCCTCCGCCTCCGCCGACCACTTTCGTCTTCGTCCTCTTAGCGGGCAAGCAGCGTGGTAATTAGAGGCGTGCATAATTAAGCACCGCTGATTGTTGACACTGGCCATTAGCGAGCCCACGACGACTGTCTTTCAAGGGTGCGTCTCAATTAGTACGGGATGGCCGAGCGTGCGTCGAAGTGTTTGCCCCGGTGTTTCGCGGGTCCCGGTAATTCCGTCGATGGCTGGTTTATTAATTACTTGACCTGGCGGGGCCTCGGGCGCCGTGGCGACAAATTCGCTCGCGGCCCCCGGTGACGAGGTGGGAAAGGCTGCTGCCCGAAATCTAATCGATGGACAAACAGTTGGCGAACAAGTGCGCTGCGAGCCTCTCGTGTTCGGTGGACGTTCGTTAAGATCGCTGTTCTAATGAATTTCGAGGTGGAGGCGGAGGTCTGGGGGAGATAATTGACGATGGTGCCGGGGGGAAGGTTTAAAGGGCGTTCTTTTCATTTTTGTGTGAGTTCGGAACGGGGACAGGTTCCTCTTGAGGTGAGCCAAGGGATGTATTGGGTGTCTTTGATTCGTAATAATTATTATTTTCGATATCTCAGCTGTCCGACGTTAAGAGACTGAAATGAAATGCCTGTAAGCAACGTGGCTGAAGGAATGTGATTCTTGATTCCGGTAGTTATCGAAGCCCCGTTTTTCCTGTCTTGCTGTGGAAATTTGTTCCGCGCCTCAGTTCTTTCTTTTTTGTTATCTTAACGTCGACATTGGGCTTACGCGTCGTGCGCTGGGTCGTAAAAATTTTTACGACGCCGAACCATCATCGTCGCCGTAAAAATGTAGAAACGATTTTCAATTTGAAAGTAGGAATATTTCCGACGAGTAGGAGAATCGGTTCCACGATTCGCATTCAAGGTAATGCCTAAGTGTAGGGTACAAGCTGTACGTGATACGAATGAACGGCTTGGCCGAAATCTTTATTTGCGAGCATGATGATCTTACGATGAACGTGAGATAATTAAGTCTTTTTTAGGAAGCTAAGGGCCGTGAGCGGATTTTTAAACAAACTTGCACGATACTCGTACGTGGATTACCTGGAAGGCTGCTAAGAATGCCACGACGTCGATACCGAGAAGTTTTTCCCGTTTTCATAAAATCCATTCGCGTGCGAAATTCCTCCGACAATTATTTACTCCTCGTAACTGGCGAATTGGGAACAATGATTCATAAATCGGATTACCGATATCAAATCCTCAATCGATTCGTTAAGTGCACGTTCACCAATCTCGTTCACGGCTAACACGTTCGGTTGAATTTCTCGAACGACCCGGAGCATACCGAGACAAATAAACAAATTAACTGACCACTTCTGAAGTCCGTGGCGCGTTCTTCGTTGATCCGAATCTCGGCGCGAAACATACACAGCGCGCAAAGCTGCAAGGCCCGTAAGAATTTCATACGCAACCGATTACCAATTAAATATCACAATTGTTCGCCGCGTCTAAACCACCCAAGCGTAATCACTATCAATTACATTCCAAACGCAATCTGGCCCGCACAGCCTGCAAGCCGCGCTTCCAGCGAGCGCGTCAAATAAGATCGCGGGGACAAAGATGGCCAGGCCTAGTGGTTTCCGGCGCAAAAGCCAGGTCCATCCCGTCGTACCACAGTTCTGGCCTCTATTTCTGTCGAGCCGGTCGTTTACTATCGGCAATCTGCATAAGCGTTTAACCGAAGCGAGGCTGAATCATACGCGCGAGAAGAATAGGAAGGCGGCCGAAGGTGTTGGTGCGTGGGGGAACGGTTCCACGGCCCGGAGAACCGAGAAACGGAACAAGAAGAAGAAAAAGGGCGCGGAGGAAAGAGAGGAAGGTGGACCAAGGAAGGCGCGAAGCCGCTCGCCGATGGAGGCGAAAGTTTACGACGCGTCGCCTTGCAGAGTTACCGACGCTACCACGGAGGCTCTCTGCTCTTTTTCCGCTCGCCACCTCCCTTCTCACCTGATGCCTCACCTGTCCCCCTTGCTCCTTCCCTCTGTGTCTCTGTCGCTACACCTACGTAACAACACCTCGTACACAACAGCTCGTCCCAGTGTATCCCGGTAACACTATACACCGTCCGGTGTAACAATGTGCCGGGTCGCTAGTAGCGGATCATTGGCCAGCCTCATCGCTCATTCTACTGTGGGGGATCGTGTGTGTGCGCGTGTGTGTTCGTGTCCTGCCTCGGACAGGAGTGCGCGCGTGGTATTTCCCGTGGAACACTTGGGGGTAGCGGAATTTTGTTTGCTCTCCGGTGTGGGTGGTGGAGAATCGACGGGATCGAGGGGCGAGGGATCGATGGTCGGCGGGGAGGACACGCGAGGCTGATGGGGTTGCGTTTACTTTGGATTGAGAATACTTCTGGCGGCGCGCGATGACGTTTCCCGTTTCGATTCGTCGATTCGTATTTTGTTGTTTGCACGGCGAAGTCCACTGCGGCTTTCTACTGTTGCGATATTGTGTGCCAACCGAGGCGTTTGCCGTAACCCATTGTGACACCGGTGTTCCAAGTATTCCTTCCTGATTTGTCGCAGCCTTCTTTACTTATACAGGGTAGGATATTTGTTTTCTTTCGAATGGCAAAATTTTCGAACAACCGCGCACCCAAAGTGTGCAACCTCGATGCATTGCCCCGTTTCGGGAAAGTCTCGCGAGTCGTGCGAAAAGTTAAAGGTAAACGACGACGTTTACGGTGGTCGATGATGATCCCCGGTCGGAGAAGAGGTCGCTAGACAACCGTGGTACGCAGAACGGCAATCGAAACTGCAAGTGGTCGACCGTGGATATCATCGATCCACCTCGTCGCGGAGACAGTTCCCCGTGGTATGCACGCGAACGGGCCAATCGCGTTTCTTATCCCCGACTAAGGGGATATCTGCGGCTACCAGAAAAATTCGTACGACACGTGGACTCGCATCGCCATCGGATCCATCTTCGCGCATCGTTCGCCGTTCCCGTATACTTCGGTTTCGGTCCGTCATAGACGATGCAGCGGCGAACGGCGCAGGTGCTGGTCGCGGTACGGCCAAGGATAAAATTGAAAGAGTCTTAAAGCGGAGAACGATTCGCCGTGCGTATGATCGTTCGCGACGTAATCGACGACGGGTCGTGCTGGAGTCGCGCGCGTGTAACCGTTGCAGAAAATGCCCCGCTACGGTCGGCCATTATATCATTCGTCGCGTTTATCGGCGGTGGCATAATTGACTCTTTATTTCCACCGGTCGACCACAATCCACTTTAAATGTTAAACTCCACCGGACTGTTAGAATGTATATTCGTGCGTGCGCGCCGCGTGGGCCCGTTGTGCATTTGCATGAGGCTCGTTGGCCCCTTTGTCTTGCCCCTTTTGTTCCAGGGTAAGGAGGGGACACGAACTAATACGTTTTCGCCTATCGAGACGCCATTACACGGTATCACCGTTGAATCGCAGTTTATTACCGCCGCGCCATTCACCGGCCCCGCGGATCCACGGCGTTCGTTTCTCGCGCGGAACCATCGGCTCTCTGTCGCCCGCTATGATTTAGATCACTGGAATCCTCGCGGTTTCTAACGCTACCGGTGAGAACGCCGGGCGCCGTTTGTTCCGAGGACGGCGTCGCGTAGAAGAATCCACCGAGCGGATCGTATTTTCCGCTGCGACCGACGACGACGGCGCGTCCGTTCCGCGAGAACGCTGCGGCTTAGTCAGAAATTGAATTAGCGGACGAGGCAGGATGAATTATTGAAATAAGACGCGAGGGTTCAATAATCCGCGGGGATCTTCTGTTCGCGGTAACTGTATCTAAATAAACGGGCGACGGCGAACGGACGAACAGGAGTGAAATATCGACGTTGTAAAATGTCGGAGATATGAGAGACCGATAATGAGTATCGCGTACACGATGATTTCAGATCCTACGTCCCACCGAACGATACGTCTTGGATGTAATTAAATTGCCAGACGATTGCATCTCCTTCCTACGCCGTCCTCCTAAATATGTCGTTTATCCGCGCTACGCGCAGCGATCGAGGCGGCACGAATTTCAATTTCAATAGCGAATAAATAATTACTCAAGTGCATTCTGCGCGGGCCTAACGAAACGCTTCGACGAGAGAACGGCAAGTGACCGAAATTTACATGCGACACACGTACCATCGACGAAACAAGCCCCGCTTCTCTCTCTCTCTCGCTCTCTCGTGAGAAACGATCACAGCAAAGCACATCAAGGGGACCAGATCCAATTTAAACAAACCCTGTCGTCCTGTTTCACGGGGACAGGTAGAAGGCAAAGAGAGTTCGCTAACTGCGAGAAACAAACGCAGTAGGTAGGGTATGCGGCCTGGGTCGAGCATAAACTGGCCGACTAACAACCCACACGTACTGTTCTGCGCGAAAGAAGTCGAGTGGGGATCGGGGCAGACGGACCGACAGACAGAAAGACGCGCATACACACCATTAGGCTGGCTAAACTTTAGCGTGCGCGAGCGCTGCGGAACAATCTTTCTCGAGAGTACGTGTGAAAAGTGTGAGAGGGTGGGCTGGCGGGGTAGGGAGGTACCGTGGCAAAGGGCTGTAAATTATAACTCCACCGCGAGGAGTCGAACCCGGGCCCTAACCTCAGCCAGACTCGTAAAAATATCTCTCTCGTTCGTGGCCAGCACCCGAGCGCAACATCACGACTCCCCGTGGAACCGGAACCGCGAGTGCAGACCGAGGATGGCTGAAAGCTTTCGCGCACTTCCGAGATATTGTAATTTCCGCCATCTCGGACCCGTTCGAGCGGGCCCACCCGTTCGTCGTTGTTTCTAAATGGCCACGAAATATTAACATCTGTAGCAAGTAGTTGCGCGAAAGATCGCGCGTTCGGTCCGTACGAAGTTTCTGCGGATGGCGAGACTGCATTGCTGTGCAGAGTTCAGGATACGTCGTGAAAATTGGGACACGTCCGTTGTATATGGCGGAAAAGTAAATTTAGACACGCTTCGATTGGCCATTTATTTCTCAACGACTTAACGAGTCGGGGTTGGAATGACGGATTGAATATGTTTCCGGGTCTAGATCGCCCTGCAAGAGAAGTGTGACGTAGGTATATGACACGTGTACGTACAAAGCTGCTATATTTTATTTGTTTCTCTACTTGTACGGAACACGTAACGCTATCTAGCAAGATCACAATCGGTTCTATTCATTTTATACTTGCTGCTTATTGTCTAATACAATGCGAGCAGTTAAACGCTAAACCTATTATAATAGCACCATTACGTGCTCCGGTAATTAGCTTTTCGATGATGCCTTTGTCGAAGCGGATGGCACGGTAGGAACAGCTGAATGAATTCCTCCATTAGCTCGCGATAATAGAGACGATATTCAGAAAACGGCGCCTGTATCATTCAATAAGGACACATTAATCGCCATTCTTTCCTTTCCACGGCCAAGCTGACAACAATACACTTCATAAACTTATAGATCCAATCTGGCCGGCCAAAACGCCCCACGAAATTACCCTAGCGTCTCCGCTTGAGGACCGTTTATCTGATTCATTGCACCCAATCCCGCTTCGTTCCAAAAGGAAACAACAGCAAGCGCGTAACGTCCGTTTCGGGCGAGCCTCGACGCCGTGCGCCATCGAAAGCATCGCGGTCCACGATTGTCATAAGCGAAACAGTGCGGCAGGAGTAAGAGGGTATGCACGTACGTTGCGCGCAGAAAGAACGTCGAAGGATTCTCGATCCCGGGATAGGCAGATTTTACTGACGCGTAAATCAAAGCTGCCTTCCACGCGGTCGCCTCTGCGCAGCTTCCACGGATCCCCCGCCCCGCCCCCCAGGCTTCGAACGGTGTCCGGGTCTAAGTAATAATTCCGAATTAAACGTTCGAAGTAATGTAATAAAGTCGTTCGGGGGGATAAATTTAGTGCGGTCCCCGTGGCCGCGTGGTGGCAACGACGGTGCTGGCGGCGATCGCGGTGTGTGGACCGGGTCAACGGAGCTCAGGACGGATACAGTTGTGCCGCGGCCATGTAGGTAGGTGTTGGACACCCAGCGGGGTATACCGAAGGAGTGGGCGGCCCGTTGCACACGTTGCAGAAGGACCCTGACGGAGCGCGACAGAAAAGAAGAACGAACAGCACTCGTACGATGGGGAAAGGGTACAGAGGAGGGAGGGAGGACACCGTGAACGAAGAAGGGAGACACGGAACGGTGGTCCAGAGAAAGAGAGTGGCTGTGTTATAGCACCGAGAGTCTGGTATCTGTATTTGTAGATACCGTGGCCCGACGGTGTGCGCGAGCCAAGAGGCGAACGAGTGCTGGAGAGAACGAGAAAAGGGTACGAGGGAATCCGGCCGAAGCGGAGGCCCCCGAACCCTACCGACACCCACACACAACGACGCCGTTGCAACCGGCCATAACAATAAATAACTCTATCCTTCCATGTGTTACCGCAGGATTCCTCCTCGCGGTGGAACCGCGCCCTCTCCTTCCTTCGAGGAAGTCGCGCACCACCGTATTGCCACCACTTCCATTGCCCGCGAGGTGGTTCCCCCCCGTGGTCGGCCACTGTCTCCTCCTGCTCCACCTTTTACCATCGCCTTCCACCGATCGCGCTCGGGATCTCTCTGTCCGAGACCAACGTCGTCCCGTCCGCGTTTCGTTTTAATCGAGTCACCCTTCTTTTTTCTTTTTTTTTTGCGCCGGGGCGCACGGATTATGACCGGATGCACTCCCGATTCAGACGTTCCGCCGCGCCGCGATGAAACCGCGTGTCGACCGATCGCGTCGCGTATCCGCGACGATGCCCCCGCGAGGATTCGGTAACGCGCTCGCGCGTCGCGCTATAAATCGCCCGACCCTGCCCGGCACGGATATCGCGCGCATTTATGCGGATTTATATTCCGGAGTAGGGACAGGCAATCGGTGGGGGGGGGGGGGTGGCGAACGAATGGCCAGCCTGATGACTTTAACCAGATCCAACGGCGGCCTGGCGAGAACTAGGTAGCCGAAAGTTTTTGCCCCGGCTAGTTTTCCCCGTCGTTCCCCCCTTTCTCCGGTTCTTCTATTCGTCTAACCGTGCCGATGCTGGCGAGCACGGCGAGAATCTGACGACCGGCTCGGGCTCCAAGCGATGTCGAGCTGTTCGGACGAACGGCGAACGAGACGGAGAGGGAACGAGAGCGCGGCAAGGGCGGAGAGGGAGGGAAAAAAAAGGAACGAAACGGTAATAAAGCGAGAGGAGATAGGCGATCCAAGGATTCGCCAAGGATCCCAGACAGCTTGGAGTCTAGCGGTATGCTGGCCGCGACTTGGCTCCGATTTCTTTCGAGCGACGATAAATCCGACTCTAATCAAAATTCCCATTACGAGAGAGCGACCGAGCACGCCGGAATGCGCCCGCGACGACTGGGTCGAGTGCGCTCGAAGGCTCCGTGAAATATCGACGCCGTTTACGCGAGAAGGGACCGGGAATTTCTTCGGGAGGTGTTCAAATTTCTATTCAGCCGGAATTTCGAATTTCGTTCGATATCGTTCGTGGTGTAGTGAAGGGTCGAGCTGGACTGCGCGTTGAGGATCGCTCGACGCGAAAGATAAGGCCACAATGATCCTGAAGTGCAATCTATCTAGATCTTCTATTACGCTCGTAATCGAAATTGCAAATAAATTAGTTCGACGATGTATTATAATAAACCGCGCGGGGATGAAGTATCAAGCTATCCCATTCCTCCCTTTCACAGAGTCAACTGAACACGGTCCCGGATTTATTGTGCTTTTACCCTCTCTCGTTCGTCCGAGTTATCTCGTTAATAACGACGGATCATCAGTCATCGACGATGCATTACTGCGAAATCATTCTCGCCCATTACACCACTCGCCGGATCGAGAATCAACTGTATCTGGATGTACTATTTAGAATGCGTCGGTGTTTGTGTATGTATGCAGGCGTGCGTGCATGCATGTACACGCGGTTTCACGTACGACGCCACGAGAACGTTCACAGCTTCGCGGTTTCCTCTTCGTCTTTCGCAGCCGGTCGTCCGGTTCTTTTTTCAAAGACGGCGAACGAGGTGTCGGAGGGCCGGCGTTTTATACCCGAACCGATGCACACAGAGCCTACCCGGCACTTGTTGTATTTATTTTAACGGCATGCAACGCCTACGTCTATATGCATTTAAAATATAGCACAGTTGGGCCCTAGTTTATGAAGGGTCAGGTCATGGAGCGCGGTCAGCGCTGCGAGGAAGGAAAGAAAGCGCGAACGAGTAACAAGGAGGGTTATAAAGTGGGCCGGTTGGCGGAAGAGAGAACGTAGACGAGGGTGACGAGCTGCTCGTGGAGAGGATACCGATGCCGGGGACCCGTGGAACCGTCGAACCTTCTTCGTTGGCCTCGGGCCCCGTTTAACGAGACTCGGTTAATGCAACTCATACATCATCTCGGTGTGCACTAAACGCTTGAAATATAAATACGTATAAACACCGTGTAAATCAACGGGATTAGCTCGGAGGATTGGTGCGACGTTGAAGTGATTTCCCGTAGTGGGATTTTCGGTGTTGGGTTTTGTTCGCGGCGAGAAGAATTTGTTCTTGGTGTCGGAGACGCGAGAAGAGATTGCTTTGAGGTATCGCGATACGTTCGAAGTATATTGCTAGCTAAATTCATATGTTGCACGTATTAAACCCAGTGTATGTATTTTATTCGACGTTTCGTGCAAATATCGTTTTCGCCGCGGTTGACGTGTCAACTGATTTTGGACCATTTAATGAGAACTCTTCGATTATACTGTTACCGATTTTAGCAGGGTAATATTAGAGAATTTAACGAGACTACCATTGTATTGCCGTGCTTCCAAACTAAGAGGAATCAACAATTCCATTAATCACGCGAGTTCGCCGGATTACGTTCCTCATAAAATACAATCGTCCACTCCGCGCGCCACAGGAACCACCCTCGAGAATTAAAACAGCATCGCAAATTTGCGCGACGCTGTAGGCATCGTGGTACTCGGCGCATTAAATTCACCCCCTTTCAGGACCGGCCCGGCGTCATTATGTCATCGTTCCGCGGTGCCGACGTCGCGACCAAGTCGGAGACGATTTTTGCAGTCGTGCCCCAACAAAGTGCGAAGCCCCGAATCGATTTCACGTCCCCTCTGGGTTCGAGGGCTTCGTCAAAATTCAAGAAGCGCGTCGCGCCGTGATAGGGGGAGAAAGACAGAAGAAAGAGCGCCTCGTAATCGTTTACATCCGCCGGTATTATCAATTTTGCTCGCATCATCATCCATCCCGTTTCGTCTCTCGCTTTCCATCCCGCGGACCAAAACCACTTTTCGCCTTTCTGCGCCGACCCGACACGCAGATGGCACCCTATTAAACATCGTCGAAGCATCCGTAAGTCATTTGTCATTGCGGTAAAATTGCCGGCCGACCTTCGTTCGCTTTCCGCCCTCCGTGGACAATCCGTGCGATCCATTAATTCTTCCCTGATCACTGCCCGGGCCCGACGAGATCGTCTCATCGCCCGGCGAAAACACTGTCACTTTCTCCAAACCTGGTCGTTGCGTAACGGCCAAGTTGATTTATTTTTTGGTCCGCGCTCGTTCTTCCTGACGGGAACGAGGTTGCGCCGCCTCGGTGTTTCTCTCCGCGGGGCAAAACACTCCACTTTCCGTTTCGACGCGGCTTCTTGTGTTTCTTCGGTGACTCTAGAGCGCGGGCACTCTTATTGGCACGGTTCTGTGTGTCACGGTGTGCTGCGTCGAGGGAAAAATGAACGTTTCGTTTTTGGAAGGGACGTAACTTACCCCTATTTTTGAGACGAAGTCGTCGATACCAGCGATGCCTAGCAATTGTAGCAAAATCTGCGAATGATTTCGGGGCAATCGTTGTGCTCTGTATATCGAGATTTTTACGCAAGGGAGGTGAAAAATTGTTCGCCCATGAGCACTTTCGAAGAACGTGTGTCCCGGTCGCAGAAATTCCATGAAGTTATAATTACTGGTGTAGTCTACGAATGCCGAGAGCCAGTGGAGTATAACAACGCTCCTAATGAAGTGTCATTTACGATGATTACAGCGCAGCCTAACGGAAGTTTCTCGTTTCCCAAAATTGCTTTAGGCGGTCAAAGAGACCGTGCCGAAAACCGAGCACCCTGGAACAATAGCTCCAACCAATTACCATCCAAGAAGACACTAATCCCCAGAACTTCCCGAGGGAAACTCCATTATTATTATCCCACCAAAATTACACTAAGAAAATAAACTCCCGAGATCTAGTCATGCCGTGAGCTATAATCCCCTCGAACATTCTACGATCCAATAATCCAACGAGACGCCCGTCCCGCAAAATTCCTCGACAAATCGACCGAAAAAACACCCCGCGATCTTTCCATCGCAACGACCGACCGTCGATCAAACCGCGACGCAACGTCCACACGAGCCACCGTTCCAACCGCGAGCGCAAACGAAAAAAAGAAAGAAAAAAAAAAGAAAGTATAACGTCCTTCCCCATTTCAGTGACCTTAGCCCTGACCTGGACCATCTCGAGCTCGATAAACGAGTGCAGTGGCCAGGGCGCAAGGAGACCAGTGGGTCTGGGTCTTCCTCGAAGAATTCCGAGGAGCTGGTCTCGTAATGCGATATAAATGGAGGCAGGACCGGCCCAATGAAAAGCCAACGGGCAACCCGGGCCAGGAGATACATCAAGATTGGGCTGACGGTTGACTCTGTGCACGACACGCATGAGTACGGCGAGGGGGAGGCGGAGGATTGGCCGGGGCAGTAAAAACTGGATCCCTCTCGCCACTCGGCTCGGTCTTTTCGAGCCTCCACCCTGGTCCCGGGCATAATAAGGACAAACCTTTAATCTCCGACTCAATTATAATTTCCTCGCCGGTCGCTGGATGTCGCGGGGACGATCCCCCGATCGCTCGGCCCGCTGGGTAGAATCGTGGATCGAAAGTGGACCACCGGTTCGTTGGTTTTTGTAATCCTAAAGGGGACGACTCTCGTCGTGCGTTCCCTTATCTCCGCGGTGTAGGCCTCGTAAGTTCGACGAGTAAATGGGCCCACGGTTTGAACGCGGACACCGTGAATTCTCGGGGACAGATTTTATTTATTCGCGCGATTCGACGGCGTGCTTCGACTCGGCACGATTTTAGCGGGCCTCTGCGTAGACAACTCGCGATTTAGTTTCTTCTCGTTAACGAGCTGGGCGCTTTATTTTTTTTTGTTTGTTTTCGCACTGTGAATTGGAACGATTGAAAGGATCCCCGAATTTCTATATATTTTCTTCTTCGAATTAAGCGGCGAATGTTCGGGAGCATCTTTCAAGAACGCAGATACAATATACGACGAAAGTCTTTTCGAATCTTGAAGCATAGCCAGACGATTGGAAGGAGAGGCTTCTTCTTTCAAGAGAATACGAATCTAGTTCGTTTGAATGGTGCATACAGGATGAAAGAGAAGAACATTTTCCACGCAGCCTTATTAATTCAGGCTTACCTTCAACCCACACCTCCGTCGGAACATCCTGCAACGACCTGCACAATCGATTATTCTCCGCGTGAATGGCAACTCGATAACATCCCACTCGACGGTGGAAAGAAGGAGGTCGCCGGCAGAAAGAAATTTTCGAAAATCTACCCCGGCGTCGCGATCTCGTCACATTTCGTGAACACCTTTGGCCCAGGTAATCCGGAGGAATCGTGTGCTCTTTGTCCCTCCACGGGCGAGAAAACGCTTTGTCATCCGCGCTTCCGCCGTCGGGGGTGTGCAAGGGATCCCTCTCGAAAGGTCGGGCGGCGACACATTATGTTTATTCGGCCCGGAGAAGAGCAGTGCCACCCAGCCAGGTGTGCCCGGGCCATCGAAATCGTTACAGCATCCAGAAAACGCGCGGTTCCTTAGAATTCCCCTGCGAACAATGGCATCGCTCGTCCTCTCCATTCTTGCCGCGACGTCCCCCGAAATGGAGCAACGTATTCTACGGTGAAAGAACGGTGCGAGCCCGGCCCCGACGATTTTAATCTCGAACGCAACCTCGAAATCTGCCGGCGTCCCCCGTGGAACAGCTTTATGGAGCCGGTGAATAGGCGCGAGATGAGTCCCGTAGATTCGTCCCGAAATATTGAAAACCCGCGAAGGATAGAATCGAGTCGCGGTTACCACCGATTCCGCCGTCCGTGCACCCGGCAACGACGAACAAATCCTTCGTCAGGTGTGATGTTGATATTTGTACAAGCCGGTCGAAGCGGAGGGTAGATCGTGGCGATCGAGCGAAAGGCGTGACCGCGCAGCAAATGTACATTAACGAGATTACGATCTGCCGGTATCGGCGAGATAACAGCCGGATAGATCAGGTGAGCGTTGCATTGGGTGCCGCGGTGGAAGGGGAATCCGCGATTCCAACCGGACGATAGCGTTTCCCCCCTTTTATCCTTCAAGACGATTCCCACGAGGCCGAGCATAAATATGCGAAAGCAATATCGCCGCCGTCCTATCGATATATATTGCCAAGGGATGCTCGCCGCGCGCTTAGAGACGTCAGCGATGGTTGCTGGTCCATCGATGGCAGCTCTAACAGGGAACGAGGGAGAAAGAGGGTGAGAGAGAGGGAGGGAGAGAGAGAGAGATGGAAAGATGCTATCAACACCTTCGCGGTTGCACCGCGGCCGCCATTTTCCCTTCATGTATGTGTATGAGGGCCCGCATTGCATCGATAATGCATCGGGCTCCGGTTGCCGGCGAACGCCACGCGGACTAATCGATTGCCCCTGGATGCCTATGACTCTGGGACCGCGTTTCGAAGTGATCCTTCGAAGGCGGCCAAAGTTTCGTTCCGAAGGAGCGCGCGGAAAAAGAGCAGAGCGTCCCTCGGAAGTACAGTCGTTTCGCGATTCCAGCCGACGCGGCTACCTGTTCGTTATTGACGTGTGCGGTTACGGGGATGCTGTTTCTGCGAATCGCGGCAGCGTGCACGCTTTGAGCATTTTTTGGGGCCCGTCCGGCTGTTCGAATAATGAATCCGACTTTCGTTGTTACTGGGTACCGAATACCTCGTGGGCACGGGGAGTGCGGTTGTTCATTATTGTCTGCATTTATTTCGATATTGAGACCCGTCGATATTGAGGCATCGTTGTCAAAACGAACGATGTGATTGTATATCAAAATTTTGTCGGGAGGGGTGTCTTTGTAATACAGTATATTTTACATGGCCGAAGAACGGACTGGACGTGCCAGAGATTGTAATAAATATTTTATACGACAAATAAATCAATTCAGTATGGGACGATCTGTATCGTTCGGTTTGGGCACGGTGAAGCAACGAATACTTCAATATCAGTCGACCGAGTAACACGAAATAAAATTCGGGGATTTATTATTACGACGTTTCGGGGAAGGCCGCGCGATTCGAAGCAAGAAACACTTTATAAAGCCATTACCGATGTGGGTGACATTCTTTCGCTGTTAGTTAACCCCCCGCCAGTGGATATCCAGGGCTCCGACGATTTATCTGTCCGTTCTTCATTGACCCACTTCTACAATGGCCCGTAAAAGAAAACAATCTTCCTCGAAGCGAACAAAGGGTAGCAGAATGGTGGTCACCGGCCGCAAAACCAGAAAACGTTCAAGCAGACGTCGCTGTAATCTCTCCGTGGAGATGCGACAATCGGCAGGGGGCCGTAAAGAACGACGAAAGCCCATTAATCCTCGCCAGAAGAAATGATTTAGGATCGGCCCCGGTGTCGTAGGCCATCAGCCTAACGGCTACTAGCAAACACGAGTTCCCCAAGATCGTAGGCTGGCCATGCGACAATCGTGGACCACAAACTGGGCGCACTCGAAAACTATTCGCGTCTCAATCGCGTGGATCGGCCACAGTGATGACAAATGATCGCGCGAACGTGTATCGTTCGTCGTCGTAGTGAAATACAAAGAAGGATAGACAGGTGGAGGATCACGCCTTTCGCGCATCGGCGAGCAGATAATCCATCAGTTTATTCGATAGCGTATCGTTTAATTCTGGCTTGCTGTTGTTAATCGTGCGGCAGATGCGCAATGTATGGAAATGTTACGAAAGAAGCATCTCGAATCGTTCCACATAATATTAAGCAACTCTCGAAGTTCGCTGCATCCCGTTCCACAGATCGCCCAATAATTGATCACGTACATATATTACAGGTGTAGTTGATTCAACCTCCCATTAATACAGGAATAAACTGCTTCCTCGGAAGACTTTTCTATTTAGATTGTTGATACCGTTATCGGCGAACGAATTACCTAGTTAGCTACACTCTCTGTCTACAGCATCCGTGCTAACACCGTACCGTAATACGTTCGCAACTCTACATTCAATAGAATAAATGTCCAACGTTGCACTCGTCTCTGCCCGAACGACCCCTCTGTGCAACCCAAAGTCCCGAAAAGACACTGACCTCACCACCGAATAACAAAACCGGACCATTCAACCCCCGCACGTTCCTCCAACGAGCCGCTCGCCCGAACGGGGTGAAACGCAAGAGTGCCACCGGGGTTGATGCTCCTCGATCGACAAACGTTCGCCAAGACAAGGGGATTCCCCATTGCTCGAAATGGAGTCCTTGAACCCGCCTGGAGTGTCAGGCAAGGAAACGGCGTAAGTGGGCAGAAATGGATAACGCAACGTGGTTCGCGGCCGCGTCAAGAGGGAATCTGTCCCCACCAGCCAAGGAGAAGGAGGACAAGGAAGCGGTGGTGGAGGACGTAGGTCGCCGTGGAGGTGGAGGACGGCGACGGAGAAGGAGAAGGAGTCACATCGTGGGCACTCTCTGCGTACCGAGAGTCGATGCTCTGTCTCGGGTACCCGAGAACCAATCCCAGTATTTGCGCTTCCTTCCAACCGCGGGTCGCGACCACCTCTTTTCAGGGGCGTAGCCGTCGCGATCCTCCCCCCTCCACCCTCTACGCGGCATGGATTTTTCGCGCGCTCCAAATTCCGCCCCGAAGCATCAACGGGCCCGATCCTCTTCATCGGGGATCGAAGGGTACCCGTCGCGTCTATTGGTATCGCGGTCGAGGTCGTTCAACTTGTCGGACGCTGTCCGATTCGTGAGAATTTTTCGGTGGAGGGATGGTGCGGGTCGTTCGCGTTCGTACGGTCCAGTGAATGAAATATTGCGGATCTTGGCCGCGATTCCGGACGGCACAGCCTCCGCTGACGGTCGGTTACGTTTAATCGAGAGGATCGACGAGGAGCGAAAGGGCTCGACATTGTCTTCGCCTGTTCGCGGGGACCGGTCACGCATGTTTTCGAAATATCGCGGATGTTCCAGTTCGTCGTGCGACGCGAGATAAGTACTTGTCCGCGTGGAATGCCACGAATGATAACGGAATAGAATCCCCGCGACGATCGTCGAACGCCGAGTTTCCCTTGACTCCTTTATCCTCCACCGAGAGTGTCTCGCAGTTTCTCGAAAATCCAGTTCGGTTCGATAATCGTCCGGCGAGAACCCGGACGAATCGTCGCGGCGCGGACCACGAGGGCAGAACGGAGAGAAACACGGTCGCAGAAAGGGGACGGCTAGACGGATGGGCAAAGTTTTAGAGGAGCCGAGTATTCAGCTGGTGACGCGGACAGATTTACGGGCGGCTCGCCACGCAGACGAGTGTCTCCTTGCGGATTCTTGGGCTTCCACCGATATTATTAGCGATCGCGTCCTCTTTTTGATCCTGCCAGAGGGACGGGCCTGCCTCCTCCCCCTAGCTGCAACCCCAGCGGTTCAGCGTGATGAACGCGGCGGGTGGTTTTTTTCGCAGCCGCGTATAATGCGCACGATAGACGTTGCTTGCTCGAAATGCTTCGAAACCTTTTTCCCTTGTTAGGGCCAGGCCAGGTTTCGAACGAGCGTACGCATCGGAGGGCCGACGAATTTATTTCTTCTGGTTTGGCATTCGTCGCGATTCCGTCCACCAAAGAGATCGCCACGATGACGATGACGTTCCCTTTAATGATATGCAGCAGCGAAATTTTCTATTCTTGCCGTTCGGTTGTACCGGAGCATACTAATGATACTTTAGACGTTGCTGTTCTTTTTGCTACCCGTTCAACGAGTTCATCGATTTTCCTCTTTACTTTATTTGTCCATGGCGGTTTTTCAATGTAGCAAGATAATGCGACACGTTCGATGGTTTGTTACGTTTTTCGTTCGCGGTCGCATGAAATTCGTGTATTAAAAGGAGTTGCAGTAAGTGTGTCCGAAGGGCATGCAGCTTTTTCTTTTCGTGGCGCTGGCGTACTGCTTAAAATATCTCGATAATCTTGATGGGCGATTTACATACGGAGCTCGTATAAATGAACGCCTCGTGGAACGGAATCGCGTCTTCCTGTTCGGTCGCCATTTATCATTCGCGGGACTGGTAGTGCAAGAAACGCATAATTACAGATAATTCCCCCCGGTACTTGCTATGCGCCAGGATAATTGCGCCCGGGCATTGTGTGCCATTGTTCCGCCGACCGGCTATCCATTTGATTATGGCAATTCAGGCCATCCAGATAGCTAGACAATATTTAATTTCGCGAAAAATTCTGGCCGCCTTTTACGAGGCGTCGGGTCGCCGAGGTGTAAACTTCCCGTAGTTAAACACTTTGGGGTAATGTGTATTAATTTGATAGAGATTTCGATAAATTTAGCATCGATACGAAAATTGAACTTGAAACTCAAAGCTCCGTCCTATAAATGTGTTTAATTATTTAATTTCACTGAGCGTAATCTGATAAAAATGTTAGAATTAAAATAGTGCATTCATTACTATTAGGTAGAAGTATTCCAAGTTCATTTTACTTATTTCATTTAATCACAGGCATCCATTGGAACGAGGAGTATTGCACAATATTTTCGCGTATACCTACTTAATCTTCTACTACTGTGCGAAACTTTTGTTTTATCCGGCTAGAATGTTCCATCATTCTGTACACTATGTGAACCTCGACAGAGATGCGGATGTATCGTGCATTTATAATCTCCGACGCAATGATCGATTCGTATCGATTATCGTGCCCGACGTACAATGTATGCACCGCCAAAGCAGTAACGCTATATTTCCTTGCATTAAATGTAAATACATTAATAGAAATTGGTCCAGAACCAAGATTGGAAAAATTGAAAAGACAGATCGAACCATAGAGACCGTACTAAAATCTGTTCCATCATCCATTTGCCCGAACGTTAATATCGCGAAAATATTAACTTCCGCCAGACTTTCGCCTATATAAATAAATCTTCTATGCACTACACCAGTTACCAATTACTCTTATTACCCCCATCACCCCTCCGTATTACATACAACCCTTTGCAACACGTGTAACCTCAGTTCGAAAGATTGGCATCCCACTTCCACGAAGCGATCCCCGCGAATGCCAATCGTAATCAAGAGATTCGTACCGTAACAACGCGCTCTCCATCCACCTGAAGCGAACGCGTTCCATTTTCGAATTCACACGGTAGCTCCCGTGATTCTCACGTGCCCCGCGGAATCTTATTGGCTATTCAGGCCGCGATGCCTTAACTGCCCGGGATCCGATGCATAGGAGCCATAAACTATGGAATACAGAGGCTGCAACGGGCACAGATCCCCGGGAGTTACCGTGTCCCTTACGGTAGGCATTACCGAGATTACAGACACGGATTGAGTTTCTGTTCGAGGGCGAAGGAGTAAAAGAGGGACGGCAGAGTCGAGTGTCAGCAGAGGGAGCAGGACGACCAACGCGTAATAACCCTTTCCTCCCTCGATCCCTGATCCGTCTAGCCAATAAGGTGGCTCTTTACGTTGCTAAACGGCCGCAGAACACGGGACCTTCTTTCCCTTCCTTTTCCCTTCTGGACTCTATTAAAATCGGCGTCGGATGATCGACCGGCCCTGTGACGGGCCGCGAATCTGTGAATCTCTCGCGGTTGCCAATTTAACGTCGTGAAAATCGCCCCCGTCGAATTCGAGTTCGACGTCAATTCATTTCACCCTCGGCACCGTCGCTGGACGCTCGGCCGGCGAAATATCAATGTGTTCTCTGGTCTCGTTTAATGTCGCTGTTACACGTGTGACCCGTAATGCGAGGCGCGACATAAGGACGATACACTATCGCGAAACAACACGGTTACCCATGTTTGGCGGCCTCTGATTGGCGTAATATATGCCGGGTAATTATTTTGATCGCCAGTCTTTACGGCCACGCTGATTGCGGGGCTACGTTGATCACGGGAGAGATTTGCCGGGCGTGGGGAATTAGAGCCGTAGAGCTCGACGTTTCTGCAAATTGCTCTTTGAATGCTCCAGTTATACGCTCCGAGCCTTTACGGTCAGCTAAGAGGAACCGTGGAAACCGCGAAACCGTAATCTCTGCCGCATTCTAATTGTCTTTTCTAATGGGAAATAATTTAATCCGCCTCGCTGGATTCTGTCTCTGAGAGAAATCACGGTGTTTTTTTTAAATCCGGGAACAGGAATTCCTCGCGGTCCAATGTTATTCACTCGGCGTCGGAGGTGCCGCGAGAACTCCGGAGAAGTTCCGAACGATGGACGTTCGAAATTTACCTGAATTCTCTGCGGGACGACGAAATAGAATAATAGGCGCTATTCAGTACGTTCGAAAGATTTTATCCTACGATTGGATTAGCTTCTCCTTTCAAGCAAGACGCGAGGCATAGGTATCTATTGTATCGTGAAACCGGGATTATCTAATACTGGTTCAGCTCATTGTTCGGGTGGTATTCAAAATAGCGTGTATAAATAGCGTTGGTCGAAGACCGTCAGTACTGTTTGCCAGGAACATTTCGAGAATTAAAGAACACGAAGGATGAACAGAGTGCCCCAAGGGATCGTCGTCTCACAAGTAAATAGGGAACTGAAGATTCGTAGGAATTTTCTGCGATAAAATGCTAAAGGATGTATCACTGAAGAAACAGCACGAACCTAATCAATATTTTCGAAAAATTATACAATTCTCTTCCGCGCTTCGCTGTTTCTAATTCAACTGTTTCACTGACTCGTACATACGATTTTTCCAAGGTACGGCGGTATCTCATACATAGAGGATCTCGGCGATCGGATACGCAGAAAGTTTTGAAGGGAAAACTTCGCAAGCACGATCGGTCGTAATGGAAGCCAAATTGTTCCATGGAATAAGTAGATATTCGTACGAATTTGATCGAAAGATATCCCGCGTTGGAAGTGGAATAACTCAGCATAAAAAGAAGGGTAGACGACGGGCTGGTAAGATACTTCGGAAATAACTAGAAAGGATTGCCGGGAGAGTTTCCTCGTTTCTTCCTAACAAGCTCCGCGCAAGCTTCCACCCGTTAGTCATACATTTATATAAGGGATGTATCTTCTTATTCCAGGGGCGGGATACAGGAGATACGTATCTTCTGGTTATTAATGTATGTCTGCAACCCCTGCTTCCAACCCCCCTCCCCCTCCCTATACCAGCGTTCTCGTGTCGACTTCGAAACCGAAGGAGCTCGGCATGCCAAGAGAATCTGTAACTGTGCGAAAAAGAAACTGTCTCGTGGATGGTTCTCATGTTAGAATTTTGAATACATTTTTTGTTCAGGTCGACGGGAAATGCATACATGAATAAAAATGTGATTCCAGGAGATGTTACGATACCAGATCATTGTCTTTTGTCGTACCCTGTTTATCCGCCGTTTAATATATCACTTTATTATTGAATACACGGTCCTATTATGAATTCGAGTAACATTAAAATAGAACACTGATACCGATTTCTATCGTAATTAAATTAGCATAAAATTAGAAAACACATTCGGATGCTGCTGAACAGATAATTGCGTTCGGAAAATAATCGAAAGCCCTCCCTCAGCTGAAAGGCTCTCCCCGTTTCAGGTGTCAAGACAATAAACAATTACGACACGTGTGCCGTAACAAATTATGCGTTTGTTAGCATGGTCGTGTCGCGTGCAAGCCGATACCCGGGCGAAGGGAGAGACATCATTCTGTCGCGAATTGAGTATCGCTGCTCATATGAATAACTCCGTATTGATCACACTTGAGAAGCCTCCAACCCTGGCCAACATATGAATTCCTAATACACGACGCGATCCCTTCGTTCCCGTTCGACCTCTTATCGACGCCGGCAAGCTCGAAAAGCTTCGTTACGTTCGATATTTTTGGCAGCAATCCAACGCCAATCACGGCCATCTTTTATTCTTCCCGCTGTGCTCGTCCGGCTATTCGCGGCCAAACCTCTCTGACGTGGTTCCGTACAAATTTTATCTACGATTCTGTTAGTCGAGTCGTCTGTGATTTAAGTGGGCTAGGTGACCCCGAGATCGACGGTGCATAATTTGTGCATTGCGTGATATAAATTGAAGATTGATTATTCGTATTTTTGCGCGATTTCCTTCATCCCCATGGGCTTGGCGTTTCAATTACTTCTCTTTCTGTAGTGTTGTTTATACATCTTGATATAAATAACGACATTCTCAGATGATGTCAACTAAATCGTAATTAAATCCGAGTTTCGATGTCTCCACAATAAAGTGCGTTTCGCGACAGAGCTTTTCCACTTTCCTTTTCGAGGATGCCACACGTTTGTCACGAAGGCGTTGATATAATAGCGGCCGAGCGAATTATCCGAATAATCGTGGACAGAGAGTGGAAGGTGGTGACCGTGCAAGCTGCCGCGCGGACAATAATGCCAAGACCGGATCGTCATTACCAGGCCGGTAGAGTTATTATAAGCGAGTTAGGACTGCGCCGCGGCGCGGCGAGAGATCGTTACGCTCTCGAGAAAAGGGAAACGAAAGACAGGAAACCAGCACGAAATTGCTAGAGAAGAGAGACGCCGATGAGGGGAGGAAATGCCACCGGTCATCCGTGGCGTGTCCAATGATTTTCCGTGGTCAGCTAATTTACGCCCAGTTCAGTTTCGTCCACCGGGGCCGACCGTGACCCGTCAATCTCGTCCTCAGCTTCGATTCGCAAACATCGCTGTGGAAGGTACAACGGAAAATCGAATCCCAACCCCGACCTAGGACTACAGCGTCCACCGCGTCCGAGCGAGCGTCGATCTTCGCTCTCGCCCCCCCATCCCCAAGAATATTGAAACAGCAACGATCTCAACCCTTGCCCCGAAGCACCACCCATCAGCTTCCCCTGGAACTTGTTCCAGCGGTCGCAATTCCCCTTTCGCCGGAGGATCCCGCCGTCGAGGCGGTCTCGTTGAATCGTCCGCGAGGCTATTTTGCAATTTTCGCCGCTCGGTCACGCGGCGCGAGTCCGCCTGTAACTAACCGTGTTTGCGGCGCGCACGGCCGGGGGCAGCGGCGAACAACTATGTGCCAACGTCACGTAAAAGCCGCGGAGACTCCCCCTGTAAGTCGGAAATCGCGTTTCCACGAACGCTCGACCGCCGCCGGATAGGAGCACAGGCCTAAGGAGCGCATTAAGTCACGATTGCACCGGCCGAACTAGGCACGCGGGATCTCATGATGAACCGCCTGACGACGGTCACGTTCTGCGCGCCCGAAGAATCGTACATGATGCCGTGGAAATGATCTAGACCGGTTGGGATCCCTTCCGGTATGCGTCCCGACGCGTCGACCGGCAACGCGTTCGGCGCGACGGAGACGGGATGAGCCCGGCCGTCGAAACGTTTTGCGCGCAAGGAAATCTCTGCGCGGAATTTCTAGTTAACCGAAATGGCCGGTAGCTGGACGCGCGATTGCGTGATTGGAGAGAATTCGACTGGCGCGAAGTTGGAATGGCTGGAATGGATCGTGGTATTCGATGGTGTGGTTCGGGGTGGTTGATTGTCACTTGGTATTTCGATTTGTTCGTGGCGCTTTTCATGTGCGTACGTTGTTGGAGGTTTCAGGCATCTTTCTGGGCGACACTTAGGTAGAGAGAGGTCCCAACGAATTTCCCGACAAATCGTACTTAAATAGATATTATTGTCTAGATATTGAATTGAACTTTTTTTAAACGAAATATCTGTGTTTTTATTAAGTTGATTTATACAAATTGCACAGTTAAGCTCGCAATTAATTATGCCAATTTAAAGTGTCCCAAATCCAATCAATTGATCAATATATCTTCTCCAATCACCCGCGTATCCCAACCTAATCGAAGAAGAACTATCCTGCGCACCAAGAACCGTAAAGCAGAGAGTATCGACGGCCGTCGACGTTCCCGCACTCATATCGCCATGCAGCACCTCTCCATTTATCATCCCCCTACGATTTTTCCCTAACCGCACAAGCACCCCTGTCAATTGAACCTCTCGCGATGGAAGTTAATCCCTCGATGCGACACAGAAGGAGAGTAAGAGATCTTCGACTCGATCCAGCTCGTTACGATCGCTCTTCTCCTGTCGAACGAGAGAACCTCGCGTACCTGCTTGTCCCCCACGCTCTCCCTCTCTCGTCCCGTCTCTCCCTTCTCCCGGGGCTACTTCATCTTGAATGGTGGCGCGGAATGCAGTAAAGCAAATAGGCTTCTCTCGCGGCCGAATAGCTAATTACGCTTCTTGGCATTCCTGTTTCTGGTTAGGCAGTCAACAACACTCAGAGAGGAGGCAAGCAGCCCGGTCCAAGGAATTGCAGGCTAATCCTGGTCTCGTGGGAGGACACGAGCGGCCGCGGTCACCCGACGATGACGACGGGGTACCCTCGTACGCTTGGCATCCTTTTCCCTCCCCACCCCCTGACTACTTCTTCTCTTGCGTCTTCTTCGTTCTTAGCCGAAGCGCCGCTGTCCCCGTGCACTTGCATTCCCCGTTTCTCTCTTACTCCGCGTAATGGCGCGGTTTAATGTTTAATCATAGCCGCATCACGGACGAAGTATAATCAGTGTATAATTCAGCGAACAACGGGCAACAACCATCACGACGACGATCCCGTGATGGTACCACTGAGCTCTGCGGTCGATCCGCCGCTTTGATGGCACAGGACACCCAGTTGTGCCCGCTGCTACGTGTACCTCTTTAGGGTAAGTCGAGCTGTCGGCCAGGGTGAAGCTTATACTTTGGCGCGTGAGCTTGTGGGAAATGGGGAATTTCGTGCGTGCTCGGTGTGGGGGGGGGGGGGATAGAGTTAGAGTCGGATTGAACGGTTTTTGGGGGTTGGGGGTGGGAAATTTTTAAGTCGACAGTGAAGGATCGAGGGATGAGCTTGGGAAGAGGAACGGAGTTGCATATATTTTGTGGGTGTGCGTTCGTTTTTTATTGTTTAAGCAGCAAGGCGTGTCGTTGAGCAAACGCGAGCAGCGCGGGTGGAATAATTTTTGTAATGCATCCCCTGTGTGCGAGCTTTGTGCAATTTTGGGGGGGGGGGGGATTAGTTGTGAACCGTGGCAAGATGTATTATTTTTTAACAAAAGAAATTACGTTTTAATTGAGAACAGTGTGATATACTTTCTTGAAAAATGTTTTAACCTTGTAGTAGCAGCTGTGTTAAACATCTTCGTAATAGAAAATGATTGAAATCGATATTGATTGAAACAGAGAAATATCATTCGGATTATCGTAATTAAAATTACACCTTTTGTCTAGTCTGTCTGTGGCTTCTGTTATGGTAATTGTCCTCGTTCATAAAAACTAATTGAATATAACGGTATCCATTTTTTGTTCCTAATTTCCCATTCTAAAGGCCTAGATTTGAAATCGTTTCGTAAATTTCATCGTGTCCTGTCCCCCTTGATCTACATATTCCATCGATATTTCATCGTTCAGTATGTAAAAACCATTAGACCACCTCCGCGTGTTTAAATAGCGTGATTTAGGTGCGTATCCTGAACTTCTGCTAAATACCTGTTCGAAGGACGATTTATACCACGTGCGGTCGATGTCGCGTCCCGTATACAAATGACAGAGTTCGACGCAAACGATCTTTGATTGCGTTGGCAGGTAGATTTAAACGTAAGATACGTTCACATGCGAGCTGTCCGTACCACTTTTCTATTATTCAATGTGTATAATCATAATGGGACACGTTGTGGCAGGAACTATTTGTTAATATACCGAATAATATGAAATAATGATGGATTATTAACACGTATCCTGTAACACTGTTATTTCAGGCGTCGAGTAAAACGAAATAAACGATAAATGGTTGAACAATCGAAATCGATTCGACTGAACGGTGAATTATTTCATTACGACTAGACTTCCGTATCTGATAATTGTATAAATGTATAAATTATACCACGCACTAGCTGTCTTGTGTAATATTTATATAATGCCTATGGCAAAATTGCTTCCATCAAATATTGACTCAAACGCGTCTCGATATCGATGCACGGATATAATTAGAGGAAATAGTTTCATCTGAACAATTCGCGTAAACCCACATTGACTGGGGAAACAAAAATATACCTCAAAGTATTATGTTCTACGCGCGAGCGCTGAGAAACCAATGAACGCGAAATATCACGGAAATGTCTCGAACACGATTCATTTATTTCGTCCGGAATTTTAATTCGAGTAAGAATCTAAATACAAGTTGTCCGTTCCTCGCGATCGTTCATCTGCGCTTCGAATAAAAGTCCCACTACGGCAAGCATTTAATTTCCCAAATCGACATCATCGAAGGATAGAACGTGTATCTCAAAGAAAAATTTGCTCACTCCGCCATCGATGGGATAATACCACAATCAATATTCCGAACTTATAATCCATTAAATCAATTCGAACAATCGGCAACGCGCGAGTCCTCCGTGTCACAGTGAATGTAGTCACTCGACCTGTCCCGCGAACCGACTTTTAATAATTAACGCCCGATTCTTTTGTATCGCTGACCGTTCGGTGTACACGAAGGCACCGAACGAGCGAGTTTGCTCTTTTTCTATCGCTTCAAGGCCCATCGGTACTTGCGTCGTGCCGAGTCATGCGTGGAACTCCCAGCATCATTGCCATAACTCGTCCCGCCGTGTTGCTTTTGCGGAGAGTTTATGGTGCCATCGTTCTGGGCCCGTAACAATTCGGTCGCCCCGCCATCGTCCGCGCACAATTGCGGCCGGATTTTTGCCAACCTCGTTGTACCCCTCTTAGATGAATTATGCTCGCGATTTTTATTAATCCCGCCCGGCCAGGGAAATCGCGTGTGGCATTGTGCTCGCGGATGTTTCGTTCTTTTTATTTGCTACGAAGGGTCGGGAACGGGACGCCGTTAACGAAACGATCGTTCCACAGATCAGTTCGACGATGCACGGATGAGAATGTCTAATACGTGGGCATTTCACTGTAAAAAGTCGATGAAACGTATAAAAAGAAATTGACACGACTCCTTCGGCCTCGTTGATCAGTTTCCTCAATCCAAGAAAGCGCGATCCTACTTTCGCCACAAAGGAATCCAAACATTACAACACACCCCCGCTTCCCCTCGAAAAGTCCAATTACATCATTCCAGGAGCGCAAGAAAAGATGAAACTGTCCACAGATATACGTCCGGAAAAAAAGGGAGACAAAAAGTAGAATCGAGAAAAAAGACGATTAGACTGTCCAGCTTTCTCGTTCACATCGACCCGCACGATCCTTGATCGTCACCCGTACTAATCCTCGTCCCGGAATCGTTTGCACCTCGTCGAGGTCACGAGGAAGCGTCGCCACCGCGGTGGCAGCGTTGAAAATAACGTGGCACATTATAGGCAAGCATTAGAGTGACCGGTAGCCGACCGGTGAGTTTTTTGCCGGATTCCAGTAGCGCCTTCGACAAACACCGGCGGAGGGAAGAGTCCTGCCTCACTATAGTTCGCTACTTTTACTAGGTTATTCACGAACGGTCTCGTGACTCGTTCCGCGCCGGCTCCTCTCAGCACCTTGTCCGACGCGGAGTCTGCCAAGGGCCAAAAGAAGTCCCCCCAGGAATTCCTTGTGGCGAAAGTGAACGCGGCGGAATCGAGGTTCTCTACGCGCGAAACCGAGCCGTTCCGTCGCGTCGGCTCTTGGCGTCATCCTAATGCGTGTCGTGGATTTTCCCGTTTGGTTCGTTGATCAAACGACGGGGCAGCTTTTCATAATTCTGTGGCGGATTGATTGTTCACGAGACGGAGAACTTTTGGGAAAGGTGTGTAGGTGTTGGATAAAAGAGAGGGGAATGTTTTGATAGAATCTAATCGGAATAGTATCCTTCAGGTGATAGAGACGACGTGGAATAGTATGTACAATGGTAAATGATAAGATGAAAAGAGTAATTATTGGACGTATTGCAAATTTCATTATCGTTATTCGTACATCATCACACGTGTTCCTTTTAGAACGTGTTCAGTTTAACGCTAATCCCCGAATAATAATGTACAGTGTCGTACAATATTTGAAGAAATTCGGTCAAAATCCGAGGAGAATATTCGAATCGTACAAAGGCTTATTTCAGCGTTCAAAATTGTATCTAATTTATTTACAAAAAAGAAAAAGAAAACACTGCGCATATGGTCCGAGGATTCTTACGGATCGGAACGGATTTTTTTGCCGCCTCGTGGATCGGAATGGTTCGTTATACGCGCGATCAATTAACCGAGCGAACTCGTCAGATGAGAAGCCGTTCAATGTCGCGCACTTTTTTAATTGCCTCCAGCTTCGTACGAAAACGTTCTGATGAGAAAATAATTGCTGTACTATTAATTATTCGATACACCTCTTTTTCACCTGGGGCCGACAATGCGACGCGCGATCGTGTTGCAATCGCGCCATTAAGAACGGATTAGATTCAGGTTGCAAGAATAACTACGAAAGCACGGCAAACCGTGTCGGAATATCGAGAGCTTATTTGGAAAAATTAGAACCGCGTCGGCCGTAGAAAATACCTCGTTAAGAAATACAAATACAGGCAGGCTCATTCCCACGAACAATATCTCAACTGCCAACTGCCAACACGAACGCTAATCGCAAGATTCACCCAGATACCCGCGACAAAAAGCGGGAGCATTCTCGAACGTCACTTCGTCCTAACGCGGGAACCGCTGAAGCCTGGTTCGATGCGATCCAATTAACACAGGCATCCCCGACCAGTCGCGATTTCCCACCCCAAAAAGGAAAGGAGGAAAAGGAGCGGAGCACAAAAAGAGGGACAAAAAGAAAAAAAGGAAAAAGAAAAATAACGATATCCACGGCGTTCGTGCCGAGGGTAAACTGTCACCCCTCCCTGTCGTAACAGGATTTTTTTTTTCACCTCTCCTTTTCCTCGGATCCCAGGTCTCATCCCCACGAGCCATGAGTCACATAATAGTTCCTCCGCGGCCCCTAATGATTTATGCCTCTGGTCGGGTTTTATGTATTTCTGTGCAATGCGATTCAGCATTTTTTTAGCTTCTCACCCCGACCAGAGATGAAAGAAAGAGGAACGATCGTTGGACGGGGGGGGGGAAGGGAATGGAGGGGTGAGGGACCATAAAGAGTCGCAGGGTCTGGTACTGCTTTACGCTGCTGCAGCTAACTACGCAGCCTATATAGATCGATATAATTAATAGCTTCGCCGTGGATCGGGTAACATATGGCTCGGGGCACGGCGGAAGAATGGTGAAGGACACGGGGCACGGGGCACAGGGGGGGGGGCAGAGAGACGAACCGATTCGAGACACTCCACCTTCGCCACGAACTCATGGGCCGCGCTGCGTCCAAAGGGATTAACAGCGGCTAAACGAACACCGCGAGGTGTTCCGACGCGATGGACCAAAAAAGGAAAAGAAGTGTAAATAAATAAATAAAAATGACGGGACCATCGGCATGCTAATTCCTACCTGGTGGCGTCGTCAAGGACTCTGCACAGGGGGCTACGGGTGAACTCGTTTACCTGTCCGATGGACGACTACTTTCGACGTGATTTCGACCTGAACGAGATGGCCGGTTGCGAAATGGGGCAGCTAGCACATTTGGAAAGAGATACGTTTAGAACGATAGGTGGAAGACGGGTTTGACGATGAAATTTATGGATTAAGTGTGCGAAGCGCATGGAAATGCTTGTTGAACCTCGTAGGTTTCGAGTTTTACGTATTTTTGTTCTGCGCGAAAAATAATTTTACGCGGCACGGGGAAATATTTATAATCTAACGAGGTAAATTGCAAATATTTTTCCATAGAACGCAAGCCGAGTTCAAGCTGTTCAGTGCGTCGCGTAATCTCGCATAATCAGTAGACGAGGGCAGTACAAGAACTTTAAATATTCTTTACAATAATTGAGTTATTCAAATACACATAATAAACATATTTATTCCTCGACCCGTTCAAGGTGCATCGATAAACAAATGAATAGAATTCGTCGTGGACCGAAACGTACGGCAACGAAAGAGAGAGAACACACGCCAGTCGAAATTTTTGATACGTATTGCTCGCGAGCAATTTCCACTCGCGTCTTTGTCCCCCGAAGAAAGAAACGGAGAGGTCCTTGCAACCCCTCGCAAAAGTTGCCATTTGCGTTCCCTTCTCGACTACGCCACGTGCCCTACGTGCGCATCCAGTGCGCGCGTGCGCGCGTGCACAAGCGGGTAAACGGCGCGCGTTTTGCATAATATCACGAATCGCGCGTATAATCATTCCCGGCTGGTACAAAATGCGACGGCTTTCCGTGTCGTTCTCTCGTGTAACCCTGGCCGCCTCTCCTGCATTAGCATAAGCTTTTCGAAATGGCGCAGAAAGAGTGACACGTGGCCGCCACGAGCCGGAAGGAACGAACCCCGAAAGCAAAGGGTTTCAAGCATCATGAATTTCGACTAACCCCGTTCCCCTTTTTTTTTCCCTCCTCTCCTTTCTTCGAACTACCCTCGCGGCCGGTGTAGCGAAATTTCGCTCGCGCGAGGAAGACGAGAAGCCGAAGAAGGTTCTCTTTGAGGGACACGTGTCTTGGAGAGTCGCCTTGAACTTTTCCTCCTGTATAGGAGTGGCGCCATTATTGTGACTGCCGATAGTATATACCTACCTACGTGCTATTCTATACTTGTACCGATGTCTGCAAAGGATGCCCGATGTATTGTTAACGTTGCTTGCACCGATACGCTCGGTGACATGTTCATTTCATGCGAACCGTCGCGGACGATTAATGTAATAGTTTACGGCAACGAGGGAACGTGCGGGAACGTGTATGGAGGCTTGTCAGCGGGATAGAGTGGGCACACAGAGGTTTCATGTAATTTGGAAATGTGAACAGATAAATCAGTTCGATGTAATACCGTTGAGGAAATCAGTAGATCAGATATTCAGTGTTCTTGTTCAATTTTTTTTATTCAGTTTAGGAGAAGTTTCGTATTACGTTACGAGTATTACGATAACGTTTAAACATTCTTCGTGCTATAGAAACATTTAGCCAGCGCATTTTAATATATTTATAATAGTTACGACGAATAATTCAATTGCTTTCATCAATCAATTTAGGAACAGTAGTTTCACTTGTACTATTAACTTACTTATATAATTCTTAACTTAATAGTATGTATATCGACCTTAATTCGAAGCACGGAAAAACCAGTCCTCTGTAAATACAATTTCCGATGATTTTTCACTCGAGGGACCGTCAACGAGCAACCGTGAAAAGTTACAGAAAACACCGTGCTGCTTTGACTTATATTTAATACACGAAGCTACCGTGCGGGTCTCGAACGGAACCATTAAATTTCACGAGGAATGTCGAGCCTCTTGGGGAAGTCTTTGTCGCACAGAGCCACTGTAAAGACCGCGAAAAAGGCAGAACCGGGGTTCAAACGCGCCGACTTCTGTTCTTTATCGAAAAATCAATTTTCCGAATGAACATCATGGGCCCCCTTTGTTCTCCTTTTTTTTTTTTATTCTCTCCATTCCACGCGCCCGTTCCCATTCAACGCGTCAATCCCGTCGTTCATGGAGTTTCGTGGCAGTGAACAGGGCCGTCGACAGAGGATATGTTCACGTGTACAATGGCCCTTTCGCAATCATCAACCTCCCACCTATATGTATAAAGCGCCGCTATTGTTGCATCGAAGACGCGTCGAAAAAGCAGCGCGACTAATTACCAGCCGGCTCGATGAAGAAAACCTTGGAAAGTTGGGTGTAAATCATGTAACAATTACGAAGTCATCGAGCCGACACGGTTTTTCATGCCACTTCCCCTTTTGGGTGTGTGGCACCACGGTTTTTTTTCTTTTTGTCGGCGGGCGTTCATATCTGTGAGGTGGATCGTGAGCGAGATTCCAAGTGAAAATTATTGGACATTCAATGGTTAAATTGTAAATTTAAGCGGTTGACGTATGCCTCTTTAAACTCGTTTCTTCTTTTAAGTTTAGATTTAGACGCAGAAATATGTTCAGAGAAATGATTCGATGGTTAATATTTTTGGTTCGTGCGGGTGAGGTTTACGTGAGTTTATCGGAAAACGATTAAAAACATTTGTTATTAATATTCACGTAAAGTGTGATATGTGATAATGCTTCTGGTTTCGAAGGTATGGAGATATTGTCAAAGAAAATTGTTCCAAAATATTTGATCAATCGTTATCACATATTTATCTTTTTGGGTGTTCGATTGCGTTGCGTCTCATTGTTAGCGTCAACTACGACTCAATCATTTAGCCTGTACTTTTCTAGATACCTCGAAATTTCCTTACCGACTTTTAACACTACAGATATATCAATAGCATTAACAAGAAATGACGCATGGTGCTCGTGATTGACCACGCGAAAGGAACTTTATAACCGTGAAGAAGGTAATTAAAACTGTACGTGGCTTCATATTTTCAACAACGCTACCTATAATCTAAATACACTTTCTTTCTCTAAAAATATTTCTGTACCTTCGGGGCAACAAATGAATTGTAAAAAAAATTCACTTACCGAGAAACCGATATCAAGTAAGATAAATATATCTTCAATATACCTACTATGTATGTTCTATATTCTAGGGCATGATTCGAATCATTTACCGATTCGAATCACAAGGAACTATAATTACTAATCACCAAGAACGCTTTTCAGTATATAGAATGTATATCCTACCAAACTCGGCAAACATAATTCATTATTCATACATGATCAGTCATTTCACTGATACTATCTCCTCGACCCATCAATAGCAACAGAATTACCACTATCAATCGCACGATAAACAAAACATTCAATAATACCAAATCTCACAATTCCTTTAAATATTCTTCTCTCCACCAATATTCCATGACCAAATCGAAATTCACTCGTCCCGTATATCGACTTGGAGGTGGCCCATGTCGCGCAATTAGAAATCCAGGCGGGGCCCGGGCAACTTTACAGGCGTCGGCGTTCCCTTGTCGCTTCTGATTCATTGTCCGTACGCGAGCCAGTCGATCAGCTTAATCCACGATAAAACCCGCTTGCTTTTCACACCGGTACGATCTCGGATACACCATGTACGTCAAGTCGACCGACGCTCTCGAATCAGTCGCGTCACGGAATGAACCTGAATTTAATTACCTGGCGATGCACAACGATTAGACGTCGTAATTCACCTTAACGGCCTCGGCTTCGCGCAAAACTTGCGCGTTACGACCGATTAGGATTGGTACCAGGAAAGCACGCTTTCTTCCAGCCCGAGTGTCGCTTCGACCTATTTGTGCAGGATGGCCGCGATATCTCGAGTATAATTGTTAAAGTAATCGTAGAACGGCTCGATAGATAAATAAAGATAAAGCTAGCAGTGCTTTGGGCAAGGTGATACTTGTCGCATAAATGATTACCCAAAACGATTTGGCCGTCGGCTGTGCTTAAAATCATAATACGACTTACCTAGGTTAAAACAACGGTAAGGGGATGATCCAACAGAGGCGTGGTGCGGGTGGACGGGGTGAAAAAAAAAGTAAAACATCGAAAACAAAACGAACCAAAGATTAATCTTATGATAGTATAGCTTTATTTTAGACTAGAACGGAAAAATAATATAATATTAATAATATAAAATAATAATAATAATTAATATAATTAATAATAATAATAACTAATAATAATAATAAACTATATACACAAGAGTAGTGGGAACCGACGTACATAACATTGTTGCTTCCAGTTTAATTGTAACGTGCTCCTTGTGTAAGTGTCTTGTGTTACCTGGTATCGCCGATTCAGAAACATAGCGTGATCGTGGGAATCAGCAATAATTAAAGAATCTCGACCGTCGTGCAGCGCCGTGCTACGCCAATGGGGAATCAGTTTGTCTGTTCGGGATACGCTCCAAACTTTTCCTCAATTCGATATAACAAATTAAAAATAATGATTGAAAGTTTAGCAGCCAACGTGCCACTGTACAACTGTTGATTTCAGCTCCGCGCTATATTTCTGGATCGATCATATACGTCTGTGTGTATATCATGCTCTGTGCACGTTCACGTGTACACGCATGTGTGTCGCGTACTTGTCTCTGTCGTGTATTGTGTATAGATATGCACGTATAATTTGTGTGTCGGCGAAGAAAAAAAAGCGAGAAGCTGAGCCACACCCTCGTCGGCTGCGAATACGGTCTCGCCGGCGTATAAGCGCTTGCGCGAAATAAAATAAATTGTAAAAAGGGAAAAGGAAAAAGATAAAAAAAAAACGAGAACAACGAGCGTGTATGCGCCTCGATCTGTTCCAAGGTCGAGGCGTTCTCGGGCAACCGAGTCGTTTCTTTCGCGTGGGCAGGCGAGAGTGTGACTATCACAAATCGATAAACAGATTGAGAGAAAGAGAGAGAGAGAGTGAGAGAGAGACAGAAGGGGAACTCATAAATAACTAACGCATAAAACAATAATAATAATAATAATGATAATAATAATGATAGTAATAATAGTTAATAATCGTAGTAGCCCTGATTAAAATCGATGTCGTCGTAAAAATGGCAAAGTAGGATTCTCTAACGTCGCGGGGGAGGGTGGGCAGGGGGGGGGTAGGATTCGTAGGGGAGGGGAAAAAAATGAAGGGTAAAAGAGGAGTATGAACTAATTACGCTGTATGACGACAGTGAAACAGGTTCAACTGCATACGGACGCGTGCACCAAGGTGCATGTGTACGTATACGTATAACGGGTGCGCCGTTTGTCACGCCGTGAGAGTTGCCTGTACAGCGATCGTATGATTCGCGGAGGCCAGAATCGGGACCGTTCGAGATAAATGGGCCCTATCCGGGCCTCGGATAACAGCGAGGGCTTGCGAAGTGTATTTACAGTGAACGTTTCGGGCTCGTAACGAGTAGAAGGAGGCCCTGAAACGTGTATAAGATGACACGGCGTTGGAATGGCTTCGCGGCTATGCATAATGACAACGACGATGGCGACGATGATAAAATGACGCAAAGTCGCGGGGGTACCAGGAGGAAGAAACGAAGGGTTAAGAGGGAGGGGATGATACTTTCGCTACGCTATGTAGGAATTAAAGGCAATGTATTCTCCGTTCTTTCTGGCTATACTATAATGAATCAAACGCTTCGTGTAATAATCGAAATGGATAGTACTAGGGATCCATTATAAAATATAATAATAAAGTTTCGTAATAATCTGCAATATAGTCTTTAACTGTACAGCAACTTATAATCGAGGCGCAATATTCTTCCATTTCTTTATATCTCCGGAGGCGATGATCGATTAATTAGTTTAAAAAGTTCGATTGTTTCTTCTGATATCTCACGCATCACGGCACACTTCGACACTTGTATACTCATGTTCTGTTCTCCCTAAATATTACTCAGTCGCTCTCTCACACGCATTCGCACGATCTTTTGCTCTCTTTCGCTCTCTTTTCCGCGTTCTCCCTTACGCTAGAATAGTCATCTGATAGGAACTTTCAGTATTGCCTAGCTCTGGATATATTATATTCGCACTATACATTATAAAGATTCTTCGAGATTTCTTTCTTTTCGTATAAATTCCGTAATCGACGGGCCCCCTAGAGTATCACACGGGCCAAATTATACAGTATACGTACGTATACACGCGGCAAAGGGACACGTGCACAACATACAACGACGTTGGCTCGCGCCCGTTCGAAATTCATTGTCACGATACATTATTGTATACATACATACATACATATAACAGAAAATAGAAACAAAGGGGGACAACAAAATACAGTGAAGAGTAAACATCTACTCTCGCGATATTCTTTAAACGACACGCGTTTAAAGCGGCAGTTAGAAATTATTTCTACGTGTCGACACCTTGATCCCCTTTGATCGACAGTCACGACGAGAAACAAAAAAAAAATAAACAAAAAAATAAACAATAAAACCCTTCGGTTCGCCACGCGATCGTCAGAAAGAGAGAGAAAGAATAGAATGTTCAGAATTTCGAACGAAACGCGGGACAAAACGATCGCTTACGAGTCTAAGAGGTCAGCCAGACACTCACCAGCCGTGGTGGTAGCCGTGCTAGCTGCTCCGGCACCAGGGTGTTGCTGTTGCTGTCCCTGGAACATCGCCGTTGGATGGAGGAACAAGGATCCGTACATCATGTTTTCGTCCGATTGCTGCTGTTGGCCAGCTTGCTGGTTAGCGGCACCGACCACCGGCGAGTTGCCGATCCCTGCTGAGCCGCTGTTGCCACCAAGAACGATTGGTGCACCAGGTGTTGGCGGCACGAGGCTGCCCTCCTCGACGGCAACACGCACCGACTCGATGTGTCGTCGTGAGAAAACGTGTTCCTGAAGCGGCGACTTGGCCGAGTATCGAACCGAGCAGAGTCTACACTCGTCGGGCCCGGTCGGTCCACGGTGCGGTTGGACGGCCGAGCCCTCGGCCGGCAAACCTGCCGCCAACCTGGCTTTCTTCTCTTTAGCACGGGCGTTCTGGAACCAGACCTGCAAGCCGCTTCGATTAGAGAACGACTGTCAATTCTAGGAAATTCACAAATTGTTGGTGTATGGTCTTCGATAAATTGTGTCTGTGTTAGTTTTCTTATTTTCGTAGAGTAGAACCTCGATTAACCGGCCAACGATATGAATATTAATATAACGGGGTATTTATAATCGCGGCGCATCGAGGTTCCGCTGTACTGTGAAACAATTAACGCGACGCGGTTTTCAAATCAATGGAATCTATAATGATATAAATGTTAGTATACTGCAAGTATCGAGACTGTTGTTAACAACGGAATACTAAATTATTCAGTTCGGATTATTGAAAAATAACCAATAAGTTATAAAGAAGCGCAATGACGGGCAGAGTGATTGAATAAATATCAAATTTGAATGTCTCACCTGCACTACGCGCTTGGGCAGTCCAATTTCACGGCCGAGCATCTCACATTCGGCCATGGTCGGTGTCTTGTAGTCCGAGAATAGCGATTTCATCACCTTCACTTGGGTAGCCGACATCTGAGTGCGATATCTCTTGCCGCTGGATTGGGGTGTACCGCCGCCCGTACCCGATACCGGTGTTCCACTAGCACTTCCGGTTCCCGCGTTGGCGGTCCCCTGTCTGGAGCTCTGGGTGCTGGAAGCGGGACTCACCGGTCCGCTCTCGTCGTCAAGAAATTCCGTGGTCTCGCTCATGCTGTCGTCATCGCAAATGCTTCTTTCAGAAAGGTCAGTCAGTGGGCCACAGTCGCTACCGCCGCGAAAGTGTGCGCCATGTTGCTCTTCGAGAAGATTGCTCAGTCCGCCGAGACTAAGTTTCATTGGGCGGCTAAGATCGACTGGTTTGCTCAGATCCAAAGGAGATTCCCCACTGTTGCTACCACTTTGGTGATTCGTGGCTTCCTGTTTCCCATTGCTCGCGTGAGCCTGCAATTCACTGATATATCGTTTCATCGACTCCTCGTAGTACTTCTTCAGGGATGCCTCCATGTCACTGTTGAAAGGTGGGAACAGAGGGGGCATCATGTTCGGCGTGCTTGGGTTCGATGGGGCAGACTCCATCGAGAGTTCCTCGTCCGGGATATTATCGATGTTCACCTCGCCACGTGCGACCTGGTCGGCGTGTTTGCTACTGAGATGCGATTCCAAAGCGGATTTCACTTTGAACAGAGCCGGGCAGAACGGACAACGCTTATTTATCACTTGGCTGTGCGCACGGAATTGGCCCTTTCGTTCCCGTGCACGAGTATTCTGGAACCACACTTGAACCACGCGTTTCTTTAAACCGACCTCGCGAGCGATGGTCTCCAGCATCTTCCTCGAAGGGTTCGACTCGATTTGATACTTCTGATACAGGTAATCCAACTGCTCGGGCAATATTGTTGTTCGCAGACGCTTGTCTTTTGGCTGTTCACTGTGCTCCGAGTTGGAGCGTGCATCAGCAGCAGTCCCCTCTTCAAAATCCTCGTATTTCCTCTTTCTGTCTTGCATCATCGCGATTAACGGATGAGGAGTGTCAGTTGCCACTCCAGTTGTAGCGTTCAGTGCTTGCTGTTGTAGGATCCCGAAAGGTGAGTCTGGTGGATAAGCAGGCGGGAAAAGGGACGGGTTCATGATATGTACCAGCTGATGCTCTCGCCACAGTTCGAACCGGCCGAACATCAGATTGCATTTGTCGCACTGAAAGCTACCCTCTTTCGATTCTGTCTGGGACTGTGATGACTGTTGCTGCTGTTGCTCTTGAGACTGTTGCTGAGGCTGTTGGTGCGACTGTCCCATCGATTGCTGCTGATGATGAGGAGACGTGGTGGCGTTCAGTGGTTGTTGAAGTTGTTCAGCGAGTGCCGGAGCGTTGCTGGGATTGCTGGATACAACGTGTGCAGTTGTGGTGGTGGAGCTGCTATTGCTGTCTTCTGAACTGAGGACCGCGGCAACTTGGGCCGCGGCGGCTTGAGCCTGAGCGCTCCTCTTCGCGTCCTCCTCCTTGAAGCAGTGCGTCTTCTGATGGCGAATGAGCTCGTAGTATCTCTGAAACACCAGTAAACACTTCTTGCATTGGTAATTCAAGCCTGGTGTCCGCTGGAAACGGCCCGAACCGTCGTCGCTCTCGCGGCTGCCTGTCGTCACTGGTTCAGCGGCTGGTTGATTCTCGTACACTTTCCTCGCCTTTTGTCTGGCATTTTGGAACCAGACTACGATCACGCGTGGGCTCAGTCCCAGCAGTTTGCTTAGGTATTCAAGATCGTCATCCTTTGGGTAAGCATTATTTTCAAAGAACTCTTGCAGAACCTTGATCTGATAATCGGTGAATCTTGTTCGGTTAGCACGTTTCCCGGAACTGCTTCCAGAGGAATTGTTACCGTTAGTGCTTCCTCCGAAGGAGTAGTCAGTGGGTCCGCGACCAGGGCTCAAGGATCTCTGAGGTGTTAGAGCCATCGCAGCAATGGCGCCTTGGACGACACCGCCTGGTCCTTGGTTGGGACTAGTGAAGTTCTGTGGTGCCAATTTTGGTGGCAGCATGGGCGTACTCGGGGCACTAGTGGTCGATGGAGCATGAGACGAGACGTCGGGATGGATGCCTGAGAATACAGAGCTCATGCTCAGCGCCGGTGAATGTGGTCGAGACTGCTGTCCACCTGAGCTTCCTGGTGAATGGTGTTGCTGTTCCTCCTGATGGTGAGATTGCGGTTGGATGTGGCACTGCGGTTGTTCTTGAATTTCCTGCTTTATTTCGCTAACTTGGGGTGTATTCACTGTCGTCGACGGCGGAGGAGTTGCTTGTTTGTTTGGACTCTTGTCGTCCGAGGAACTACCCCCAGACACGCTGGAATTTAGCGGGGTCACTTTCGCCTCGCCGGTTTTTTCGTACTCTTCGAGATTCAGAGTTGTGCTAGGTGGATTGTTGAAGTTGTAGGGGCTATCCTTGTTACGTTGTCGCTCTTTGAACAAGGTATTCCTGAACCAGTGCTTGATCACTTTGGGCGGCAGTCCGCTTTGCGCCGCCATATCTAGAATTTGTTCTTCGCCGGGAGAATTGTTGATGTCGAAATGCGCTCGCAATATCTTTAGCTGTTCGTCGGTAATGCGAGTTCGAGCTCGTTTCTGCGAGGCAGCCGCGTTTGCCTGGAAGAAAACGTCGCCTATGCTTTCTCTTTTGTTCGCTAACTTGACGAGAATGTTCCACACTGGTATTGATTTTGGAAATGCGTTGTTTCTAATATGCTTTGCAAATCTGAATACTTGTCCCGTATGGCTTATGAATTGTTGGAAATAACGTGCGATCTTATTGAAAAAATTATAGTGCTTCCAAAGGGTAACCAATTTTTTTTTGCTCTATAACTCTATTGCTCGATAAATGAACTGTGTATACTACGACTATTATATTAACAACAGATGACAAAATATTTCAAATTGATGTAATCGAACGAAATTATAACGTAACGCTAAAGAATCGATACTGTGATCAACAACGAAATCGAATACTCTGAATAGGAGCAAAACAACTAAAATAAAAGTGGGAATAGACAATAAGAATAAGAAAAATACTCACGGCTGCTGCCTGCTGCTGCTGCAAGGCGAGATGCTGTTTAGCCAGGAGATCAGCTTGCGCATTGATTGGTGGATACCCGGTAGCAGATCCATCGTACGGCGGTGGCGGTAGCATCATGGGCACCAATGGTGGTTGCAAATTCATGGCAGCCAGAGCGGGAACGTTCAGTCCGAGCGGCAGTCCCATCATACCCATCATCAATCCGGGATACTGTTGCAGTTGTTGCTGCAATTGCGAGGCCGCCATAGCATTCAGAGCAGCTTGCATTTCGGTCATCTGCTGCGCCAGAGTCATCTGCGCGTGCTGTTGTTGTTGCTGCTGCTGCTGCTGTTGTTGTTGCTGTTGCTGCTGTTGTTGTTGAATATGGTGCACTGAATTGTTCGGCGCCACTGTAGCAGTGGTGGAGTCAGTGCTCGACACAGGTGTATTGCTCAATGCTGGAGTCGATGCCGGAGTTGTTGACGTAGCTTCTGGTGTCTTGCTAACGTGATCCTTGTTCTCCATATTGTCCTCCTTTTCCTTCTGACGGTGTTCCTTGTCTGCAGAGAGGTCTTGCGGCTGACCAGAGGCTGGCGTACAACTTCTAGGCCCGGATGACGTGGACGAGCACGTTGCAACTGTCACCACGACACTCTTCTTCTCGTATTCACACTTGAACTGTTGGGCATACTTTTCTAAGAATTCACGGGGCACCAGGTCACGGTGCACTTCCTCGCAATGTGCTTTCAGCACCCAAACGCTGCTGAACTCTTTGTTGCAATGCTGACAAGTGCTTCTGGTCAATTCCGGTATCACGTCGTCATCCGTATGTTCCTCAGCTTCTTCCTCCCTCTCTCGAGCGGCTTGGGCGGCCAGAGCCTGTTTCTGTTGTTCCTGTTTCTGTTGTTCCTGTTGCGCTTGGAGGGCCGCCGCGGCTTCCTCCTCCTTACGTTGACGCCTTTGATGGTTCTCGTTGAATTGCATTACCAGATCGAACCCGAAGCTCTCCAGGAGATGCTTGTACATGTGCGACGTCTTGTTACGCGGCTGCGACAAAATGTCCTGCGTAGTTTGCGTAGAATGTTGAGCGCTCTGTTGCATGTGCTGCTGAGGACCTGGCGTTGTAGACGTCGGCGGTGGCGTTTTCGCTGGCACGGACGAAGTGAGCTGCTGCGATGCTGCCAGCTGTTGAAACAGTGCCAGGGGGTTGCTGAAGATGCAGTAAAGCTGTTGATGCGTAGCAAGTTGCTCCTGATTGACGAAAAGAGCGCTGCACCGTGAACAGGACAACATTGTACCACTGTTCCCAGAGGTGCTGGTGTTAACTGGTGGACTGTTCGGACTGGTCGGTGGTGGTTGTTCGATCAGAGGCCGTGCAAGGTCGAGTTGGCCACTAGCGGCGAGATCTGGCAGCTTGCTGGCCCTGGTCTGATGGAGCACACTTCTCATATGAATATCCAAGGTGCTGCCCTGCGAATAAGCTACCTTACAAATGTTACATTTATAGGGCTTCTTATCCTGATCTTGCTGAGAATCTGGCGACTCTGTGGGACTAGCTGGTGGTACAACTGAGATCAATGTGTTATTATTGCCCTGCTCTTGCATGGCCCTCTTCAGCTTGTGCAAATGACTGACGCTATTATAGTGAACCAGAAGGATATTCTTCTGAGTGAAACTCTCCTTGCACACGTCGCACTTGTACGGTCTGTTCGGATCGAGATACTTCTCCATAGGATAAGACATCTTCTCCCCCTTACGATGCAACAGCGTCTTATTGTGCCCAGTCAAATAGCTTTGCCTAGTGAACGCGACTTTGCAGCGATGGCATTTGAACTTCCTTCCAGGATCGTGGTACGAGTCCTCGGCTACCGGTTGGCTGTTCAGATAGTCCTCTAGAAGACGTTGCTCTTTGTGCAACGGCGAAGAATCGCTAGCATCGCTTTCCTCCTCTTCCGCTTTGCTGGCCTCATCCTCGACGTTTTGCTCCCCGGCCAGGTTACCCTGTCTTCGCAGTGCTTCCTCCGTGAGCGCCTGGAGTAGCGGATGCGCGTGCAACAGGCTCTGTTTGTACTGTGCGAGCTCGTCCTCGTGCAAGTCCGCGTGTGCAGACTCCAAATGTCTCTGGAGCGCCTGGACCGATCGAAACGATCGCCCGCAGAGCGCACATTTCGTCGCGTCTCTGATCGCGTGATACTGCGAATGCTGTTGCAGCTTCTCCAAGGTTTTAAACGCCAGGCTGCACTGTCCGCACCGATACTTGTAAACGTGTTTCTCGCTGACGGCAAGCGTGGGCGTAGTGGCCGGATGAGTCTCCCTGTGATGTTGCTGTAATTCTTCCAGGGAACGACACACGCGTCCGCAGATTGTGCATCGGGTGATCTCCTCGATCTCGTCGTTTGCTCCGCGCTCGCTCATGTCCTCCTCGGGGGGTGCTTTGGTGGTAGTGGTCGGCGACGTCGGCGTAGTAACAGCCGGCGTGGAAGTGTTTCTCGGATTATTGTTCAGCCAGTGGCTCTGATCCACAAGGAGTAGCAGCCGTTGTAACCCGTCCGCGTTCACCGAGTGAATTTGCATCACGTGCTTCTCGAGCGCGGAACGCTCTTTGAAGCTGTCCTGGCAGAGCGGGCACAACAATTCCGGGGTTGGCTCTTCCTTCACGGCGTCCGCTTTGTCCTCCGCGTCCTGGACATGGGCCACTTGCAAATGCTGCCTCAATTCCTCGCGCGACGTCGGCTGATAAGTGCAATACGGGCAGGTGACTTCTTCGTGCTCGTTCTCTGGCTCTTGTTCCGGCTCTTGGTCGTTATCCGGCTCTTGCTTCACCTCGCTGCCACAGTCGCTACCTTCCTCTCGTCGTTCTGGAAAAATTGCAATTGGTATTCCTCGTATGATCGGACAAAGTTGGCGGAGATACAGGGGATGAGACATTGAAGGCGTAAAGCGGAAGCAGCGTCGCACGGAAAGTCAAACATTTGTAGAATATACGGTCGGCCGTTGATTACAAGCGTGTTGTGTATGATTTCTGTTTTAGACGCTTCAATATAATGGTTCGAATATCAAAGGGGCCGAACGGTGAAATCCGGAAATCGGCATGGGAACAGCGTGCAATTGAGCCGCATTAGCGTTAACAGTTTTGATTCGGGCAACATAAATTCTTACGCCATAATATTCCGATTACTATCGCACGAATAACGGGAACGTATAATTCCCCTTTCTATTAAGGCGCCGATAAATCGTCGATCGACATAAAAAAATCTTAACAACCAAAGAAAAGAAAGAGAGGAACGACCATTAATCTTGGAGCTGCATGCGAACAGGGGTATCAGTCGATAACGTTGCGAGAGAAAGTAAATTATGTGTAACGGCGGCGAAAGCATTTCGCGCGGCGACACGGTGTCCCTTGTTCAGTGTTACATTGTTAAACTTCACGCAGAACCTGCCACGTGCAATACACACATTTCTAATTGCCCGGTTCTCGTTTTAAATTAATTACTCTCGGAAATATCGCTGTCAGAAATATATTAAAAAAACGAAGAAAAATTTACTTGACAATCTCTCGCCACTGTGTCGTAATAATGGGCAGTATTTTCTGTCGACGATTGACGATTTAAAGTTGGCCAGACAGCACGTGACTCATCCACGGAGTATCGCGATAAAATAAAAATAAGGGCAGTAATGCTAGCCCCGGGGATGCGGCACCAAAACTTATAACGTCAAAAAAATGTCAAGGCGGGTTTACAGGGTGGTGTTCAGATATTGCAGATGCTTCCTTGTCCGATCGTAACAATACCGCCAGAAATTACAGATTGCCAGTGCGAAATTATCGGCAAGTCATTCTGCACGGAGGGAAAACGGGTTGCCAATGGAGATAGCAAGACGCGGAATAAAAGTAGACCGCCTATTCGCGTGGTCTGGCATTGTCCGAAACCGCATTTACATCGAACAGGCGTCAGTTGCGAGGGTAAAACGCGACGAAGCAACGCGTGCTGCTGGTTTCATTTGATGTATTTTACGGGCTGCCCCATTAACAATTTCTTCTCCTTTCAGGGCACTGGATTGTACAGAATTTTCAGAAACTTTGCACAGAAAGAAAATGAACACGAACTGTATCGAAGTACGTGACAAATAGGTAAATAAAAAGTTAATATGAAAATGATTGAAATCGTGTTTATTTAAATGAAACGCACCTGAGGAAAATCATAAATAAATATTAAACACGATATGAAATATGCTTCAATGAATAGCAACGAGTACTTTGCGTTGCTCGGAAGATTGCATCTGGAAGAAATGCTGATCCGATTGGCTGTACAATATTCCCAAATACCCACCTTTAGCGCAGTCGTAGAAATAGGGCCATGCGTTTCTCTAATTGGTGTAAATGGTCTCGTGTAAAGGAACATATCGAGACCGAGTGAGAAAGAATATAGCGAACGATCAACGCGCAATGCAATAGGTTGGACGGTTCAGAGTGTAATCAGAGATGGTCCTTATCAACGGACGTGTTAGTGGGGACTTCGAAACGTCGTATTGGTCGATACGAGCGAAGTATGCAACCCTTTGCCTCAGTGCCATTATATGCGATTTTATGCCATTATCTGATTAATACTTTCTTCTTACTACTAAGATAAGTAGTACTACGACAACAGAGTGGGTTCAACGAAAAAAGTTCTATGGGTTTGCACTTCTTATAATATAATAGCTTATAATATAGCAGCTACAAATTGAGAGTTGCCGAAGTTCGAGCAGCGCTGTCGTATATGCACTGTCGTATGTATTTATATAAGTACAGGCCGTCAATATAATAATAACTTGGTGCTGTGCATGGCGCGGCACACGCTATCGCCATATGTCACGCGAAATTACCGTCGTTGCACGCTAATTATGCGATAATCGCTGGAAATATTGAATTCATTAAGAACGACACTTTTCACGCGGGACACGCGAATCCTTTTAATATTCGCTCCGCGAAAACGATTTGATAATCGTCAATTTGACTATTCTGCGTTCCCCCGAGAACAGAAATTATTGCACTTAAATAAGAAGTGTAAAAGATCCTTGACACCAGCAATTATATTTTAATACAGCGTCTTGGGAAATTTCTAAAATAGTGCCTCCGATAACTAATTAACAAACAAACAAAATAATAATAATGATCTGAAAATTAATATTTCCCCGGATAGAAAAATGTCCCGTTTGCCTAGCGAGCGTAACACTGAACATTCTGCACCGCTCAAATAGTAATGCCGTAAAGCAATAGTAACATCGAAAATTGTTCTCGAACGTAATTGTCAGAAACGTTTCACTGTACTCACCATTGTTGGCACTGGTAGCGTTCGGGGTTGTCGGCGTGCTGGGGCTGGGCTGTTGCGCAGGTGGAGCATCCGGATCGCTCATAACTTGGAACACATCCCCAATGTCGGTGTGCGGGGTCTCGTTGCCCTGGATACCGCTTCGCCGATGAAGCTGATGTAGCTGCTCCATCTGAAGATGTCTCAAGGATCGTACATGCTGCAGCAACGACAATCTATGCCTCGCGCTGAAGCCGCAAAGCGCACAGTGGTACAATTTCGCCTGCGACGGCACGTTGGCACTGGCCTCGAGCAGGTGACGAAGAAGCAACGCCGCTGCCTCGTGTCTGGGCGAGGCGGCGTGCAGGGCCAACTTGTGAGCGCTGTTCGTGTAATAATCGCACGCGTGACAACGTAATTGCGCGGCGCTCGTGGGCGACGCCAAGTATTTCAGCTTCCATTCGTTTCGCAGGCCGCCCTCTTTCACGTGGTTCACGTGCTGCAAACGCTGAAGATGCTTGTCCGTCTTGCAGTGCAGCTGGAAGTTTGCCTTCAGGTTGGTCTTATAGGAACAAAGTTTACAGACGAAATGGCCACCGACCAGGGCGAGGATTTCACCCTCGCGCGTTCTCGTTCTATCTACGGCGAGATGGTGGCCCAATGCTTCCAAGGAGTCGGTGGCGAAATTGTTGCAGACGCAGCAGTGATAGAGATGGGATGGATCGGGGTCTGCCGGTTCTGGCGGTGGGTCCATGCTGTCCGGAGATAGGCCAACGTCGCCGCCAAGGTTTCCCATGGCGCCCATGCTAGCCATGCCGCCCATAATTTCTGGCGGAAGTTGCGGTGGCAATTGTCCGCCGGTCATCATTTGAATTAAGAGAGCCTGATTGTAAGCCATGTCGGCCAAAGCCGCTTCCGCGTGTTGAGGCTTCTCCAGGCCGCCGAGATGAAGCAGCTGTTCGAGTTGCTGCTGGTGTTGCTGTTGCGCTTGTTGGTGGTGATGCTGTGCCTGCTGATGGTGCGACTGCAGCGCCGATAATGTCTGCATGTGCTTCACGTTCTGCTGTAGGACCAGCATGTTGTGCGTATGCTTCTCGCTAGTCATGTGTATCCTTAGATTGCGCGCGACGTTGGTCTCGTAATTGCAAACGTCACAGCGAAACGTTGGCTTCGGTTTGCCCTGGTTCCCCGTTTGGCCAGCGATGTGCGGACTATGATTCTGTTGATGGTGAGGACTCCTCGTTGGCATGGGCGTGTCCTGCGACGACGACGGATTACTCGCTGCTGAAGTGCCTCCACCACCCTGCTGCAGTTCCTGCATGTTGTTTAAATGCTTGTCGCTCTGCATGTGAATGCTGAGGTTGCCCTTCGTCGTGGTGGAATAGTTGCACACTTCGCATCTGTATGGCTTATAGCCGCAGGTGTATGTTTCCCCCCGTGCTAACCTTGGATGCGGTTGGCCAGCTATGCAATAGATGCAGGACGTTTCGCTTTCGGGATGCTTCTCCTTCATGTGAATCTCCAGAGTTTCTTGATACTTGTAGTGCCAGTTGCATTTTGGACACTTGAGGGTCTTGCAGGAGTTTCTGCTGTGAATGCCAGCCAGTGGTCCACCTGGACCAGCCAGTCGGCTGCTGGCTAAGATAAGTTCGCATTTCGGACACTCGACTCCGCTTGGCCTTCCTTGCATGTGCTCCGGGCAGACACCGATGGTCGTGCCTGTGAGGAAATTCGGTGGCTGTTGGGTCAGGGCGGCGTACGACGATGGCGAGCCCTTTGTCGAAGAAGTAGGCGGTGGTGGCGAGGTATAGTGCATGCCCGCAGCGTCAGGTGCTTTGGCCCAGGATGCAGCGCTCACTTGAGCACCGGTCCATTGATGTTGCTGCGATTGTTGATGATTGTACGCGAGGGGATGATTCGAATGGGACGTAGGTGTCGTGGGAGTACTTGGCGATGGCCTCTGCTGTTGCTGCTGTTGCTGTGGGCTATTCGGTATTCCGGGAGTGCTCGCAGGTGTGCTCGTCGTTGTGGGCGTTTCGTGATCGGTGGATTCGTTGCGCTGCTGTTGCTGCTGATTCTGCATCTGCGCCGGCGACGGTTGCGAGCAAGTGGAGCTCGTAACAGGTTCGAGGAAGCTGACTAGCGGCTGCTTTCCTCTGCCTACTGCTTGAATGATAGCCGACGCAGTCGAGTGAGAGAGTACTTGTCGTTCATCCTCCATCAGGGTAAGCTGGTGCTCGCCCTGTGCGTGCGCCACAAAACTTTTCGCGTATCCGAAACTGAGCTTGCACATGAAACACATGAGGATCGGTTTCACGGGTACAGACGCGGCTGGCGGTGGCGGCGCCGGCGGCGGCGGAGGTGGCTGTTTGCTACCCTCCGCGCTTCTATAACTTATCACCCGATAGCTGTGCATCACAGGAAGATCGGGATTGTGCTGTTGCACCGCCGAGCGTTGCTGTTGCTGCTGTTGATAAGCTTGATGAGCGTACAATCTTGATACGTAGTACGCGCTAGCGATCTGAGGAAATACTAATGAATGAGGAACCGAGACACCGCGCCCGTCTACAATGCAACCGTCCGGCAGCGAGTCATCCTCGCTTAATTCGCTCTCCCCCTCGATAATGTACGCCGAGCCGTCCGGATTGTAGACAATTTTCCCGTCGAACTTCTCCACGTCGCCGCCCGTTGGACTGGGACTAGGGCTGGGACCTTGTTGTTCTTGCTGTTGCTGTTGCTGGCCCTGCGACTGCATGGTCATTGTAGTTGTAGTGGTTGTTGTGGTTGTATCCGCGATCGGCGTAGGCGTCGGTATGGCATCGCGGGTGCAGGGTTCCGTGCCCGAGGGTGGACTGGCCGTCCGGGGGTGGTGGGGCTGATGTAGCGCAGCCCCTGCTGCCGGGGGGGACCCGCCCCCTCGACCCCCCTCCTCCTCCGGGCTCATCTCCTGCTTTTGCTGCGCGTACGTGGAATTTTGAAAGGGCCCGCCGTGTTGCTGCTGTCGCTGGTGCTGCTGCTGCTGCTGTTGTTGTTGCTGCTGCTGCTGCTGTTGATGGGCCGCCACCAGCTGCTGGTAGAGCTGATGTTGCCCGATCGCGGCCGAAGTGTGTTGCTGGAGATGCGAGGGAGGAATGTTGTGGTGCTGAAGGTGGTACTGGGGGGGATGAGGCTCACTGGAGGGCATCACCCCAAACGTGAGGCGGGCGCCAGCCTCACATCACCTACGGCGCCTGCGCCTACACTCTCTCGACTTCCTCGTTTTCTTCTTCTTCTACCGTACGTCGCGCACCCCGCCCCCTTTCGCACTCTCACCGCTCTTGCCTCTTCTCCACCGTTGACAGATACTTGGCTAGCTACCCCGACACAACCCCAGGTCGTACCTGTAACAGAAAATGCAAAGTCAGATTTAGTAACTCCGCTGCGATTCGTCGACGGCCGGGCGTTTATACTTTTACGCCGCGTGTCCCGCGGGCGATACAGGACGTTGGAGGAATTCGGCTTGCCAACCCGGCATGGTATGGCCTAGCGAGGAACATTAACGCGGCACGATTTGGCCGCTTAATCCTGGCAAACAGCGGGCCGCTCGCGGACAGTGAAAAAGATAGCGAAATACGTAGAAAACGGGGCAAGCTGCGTGTGCAGAGGATCAAGGCGACGATGGCGGCGGGCGGGCAAACAAAGCGGAAGAGACTTGGCCACGGTAACACAACGCGCCCTGTGTCCGGATTACCTGAACCCTCGGCCGTGGGCCCAGCTGTGTTTGCGACCCGTCGACCAGGCTTATCTATCGATTGATTATCGACGTCTCTCCTCGTGCACGCTCAAGAAGAGCGCGGTAACAAAAAGAGGTCGAACGTTCAAGTTCCGTCGTGAATGGCACTCTTGTGCACGCTACGATTAAAACTAGACCCACCCCTTTTCTAGCAATAAAACGACAAACCCTATCCGTCTCGGCAAATACGGAAACACAGACGCGGTTCTATCCCGCCGCGATTCCAGCGCACAAGCCTCCACTGTTTTCCATTCCGATTCCGATTCAGCATGCTTGCCGTATGGATCAGCGTGAGATATCGCCTTCGGAAGTATCACTGTGCCGGGTTACCCGTACACGCCGCCGCATACACGTCCAGATTACACATTATGCGGATTCCTGGCGGCAACGAGCGTGCGTCTAATCATCCAGTCCCAATTACGCGAAATCGCGGTCTCCGCGGTTCAAAAGACGGCCGCCTGTATTCTACCTGGAATCTAACGGATTAAAGAGGCGGGCAGGCGGGTGTGCGCCGATTTATGCGCTCGCGAGCTTATACGTGTGCGGGGGTGTAACGCGCGATGGAGCCAAGAATCCAGTGGAAGCTACCTAGGGGAATTCTTTTTTTTTTCCCCCTTTTCAACCCATGGCAGCCACGGTCTCCTTTCCCGTTCGTTGCAAACCCGCCGCTGGACATCGTGATACATAGATGCATTATACGGATCCCTCTGTCTCCCTTCTCCCCGTTGCACACCGTGTACAGTCTCGTGTGCGCACCTTTCTCTCCGCTATCAGCACAGTTATAATTCCGCGGCGCAAACTCCATAATCCAGTGACCGTAAGCCTGGCATCTTGTGGCGATGCCGGTTTTCTAAACGCTCGAGCCGCGGCGGCCGATCATTTCCTCGGATTATCGTCGATCGATCGCCGGCAAATCGTGGCGGCCGGTAACGTTTGTCGAGTTTTCCCGCGTACCAAACGGTGGGCAGCCGGGCATGCCACGATCAATTATCTCGGATTGATGCTCGATTCACGTGTTTACGCGAGAAGTGCAGCGGAACACACCGTTGAGTATACGCGACCCCTCCCAGCACGACTTCATTTCGTCAATTGCCTTCAATCGCCTTCAGCTGTCTTTCCTCGGCATTTCATTAGTAATTTCGACGTTTGCTTTTTACGATCGTTGGAGTTTCGGCAATCGGATTATTGATACGCGGAAACGTCGCGAGAATCGACAGCGGATCGGAATTTTCGTACTTTTCGGATGCTCGAAACAGATATCACCTCGGTTGCGTGACCACGGTTTGGCACGTTTGTACAACGCGTTACGTACAGATAGTGCGCTAACGATTGGAGCGGTTAAAAGAAACTGTCGTTCCAGTAAGATAGCGTGGTTGTAATAAAAATGAGAAGAATTCGAGGTAACGCGACTTCCCTTTCACCCGTAAAAACGTGAATGCGGGCAGAAATTCTGTAATTCTACACGGAAACAGAAATGCGTCGGAAAAGTGTATTGTGTAAAACGGTAGAAATATAATCGGTAATGTAACGCCTGGCATAGAGTGTGGCATGCGGAGGCGTTCATAAAGCTAAAAAAAAGAAGAAAAAAAAAAGGCAGGGGTAACACCGTTGCCGGATAGATTAGGGCCGGGGCTGTTGTGTAACCAAAAACATCTGCCAATCTGACATCACCTGCCCCGCGATACCTATTTCTAGCTAATTTATCATCGGTCTGGACGAAGCTAGAAATCGAGCGACGCCGCGAATGGTTCCCCGCACGGGCTAGATCTTAATATAAACCTTAGCTCTTTCATTACGGGATAACATCTTAACTGCTCCGCCGTTATGCGGAATTCTGTTCCGCGAAATTGCGTTAATTGCTCCCCGATATATCTATCTGCTCTTAGCTCCATCGATAATCAAGGAGCGCTGGTAATTATTTAATAATGTAATAGATAGCCTTCAGTTAAAAATACTTTGCGCTTGTCGAGTTGTTCGGTACACTGGTGCGAGTGTCTTAAAACGACGTTGAAAGAACATGTTAAACGGCGAACGAGACAGGAGCATGGAAATTGGGTATAGTTGGGAAATTATGCTTCTGCTTTAAATCAAAGAATATTGAAGGGATTCGAATAAATGTTGCGAAACTTGCAAAAGAATATCTGCGCTTCGCTGCAATGTGTATGGGAAATGTGTACGACTTATGGGAGTTTGAACACCACTGGAATAGGGGAAACGCGTGGAATAAGTTTGATGGCGTGACGAACGCTGGATGACTGTGTACTTCTAGAAGGATTCATTAGACAAAGCCGATGTATCGATTCCACCTTTCCTTCGATGGTACAGCAGGCCGCTAGTTCTTCCACGAAATATTGTGGACGTTAACGCAATCGATAGATTTGATTGCTGTTTACCTTTCAAGTAGTATCGAAGGCTGCCCGAGTTTCAGGAAAAATCGAGGCAATCGTCTATCAATTAAATAGTGCAATGCCATTTTCAATCGGAACGAATGGGCTCCGTGGAGATATTTTGGAAACTCTTTCGTTCCTTTCATTCTCGTTCCGCGGTAACAAAAATTAAGGCGCCGTTATATCTAGACCCACAGAAAAAACCAAATACCGCATTGTACACACATTACAATCGCACAGGACCACCTTTCTAAAACTATGCAAACAAAGCTATCCCATAATCCTATCTGCTCACGGGCGCGCTGATAAAGTAAGAAAACAGTTACATAGTTGTATATCACCCGTGTCATTCGTCGTTTCCGTGGGATTTTACAACGGACACCGTTTCGAGCTTCCAGGCATAAATTGTATTCCATTCGAACATCGTTTCGACGCCCCGCCATCGTCTCGAGCAGCTTCACAGAAAATCTCTGTTACCCAGCTGCTGAATACTGCAAGTAACGAAGTCACGCCGCCCCCGAAGAACGAAGAAGACGAAACATTCTAACGATATCTACTACGCTAGAAATTAATTCACCGTTTCTTCATTCCCTTCTTCCCCGGGGCGATTGCACCTCCGTCACGTTATCAACCGAGCCCCGTTCGCAATCAGAGTTGCCGTTTTCACGTTGAAACGAACGCGTCGCCGTTTCCGTGTCTCGTGTCGGCTCGCCACGCGGAAAGACAATTGCCGGCGTCGAAACGAGCGAATAATACCGCGGAGTATGATCGTGCCTCCGTAGAAAGTCGAGGATGATGGGGCACAGGTGGTTGATGAATTCGTACCCAATGACGGAAGGGGAAGAGCACGAACCGCGATGCAGGGTGGGGCGCGGATAGAGCGCAGAAATACGAAAATGAAAGAGGGAAGGAACGTATCGGGCGAGGAACACGTTTTGAGGTGTGCATACACACGCGCGTCCATACGTACGCCAATAATGGGAGTTAAACATTCGGCGAACGACCGCGAAGTCGAGGCAGCAGGCTTTTGTTTGTCGCGCCGTTTCACCGGAAACCGAACCGATGTGCGCGCCTCCTCACGCGAAAGTCCCTTTTGTGTTCCCGTCGATGGTCGGAAAGAATCGAAAGGGGCCCACATGACGATCGGTCGGCCGGTCGCGCGTTTCGCCCATGCACGAAATACGCAAGATGCGCGCAATTATGGCCACCCAATTATCTCGTACGCGTCTCGTTATTTATTGAATATCGTGCCTGCTTATTTCTCAGGCGAGCTTGCGTGCCACCGCAAGAGGGAGGCGAATGACACGACCGGGGCCCTCTGTTCCGCGCTTCTGTGCGACGCGACGCCAGAACGGTGAAACGTAATCATTACGCGTTAACGCGGAAGGACCGGCTGGAAACGCGAATTAACAACGGCGGCAAGTCGCAAAGGGTGTAATTGGGGATGTACGTGCTGCGATCGGTGTAATAAAGTTGGAGGAAGATTGACAACATTATCGCGCGACAATTCCAAACGCGAGGGGGCGAATTCGCCCGGCAGATACTCGAGCGCGATTCGAGCGAGCCTAGAATATTCGCGGCGATTCGTTTAATTCGCCCCGTTCTCGATTTCATCAACGCGCTTCTGTTACGCTTCTCTGTTATTAAAGAAATATATTGTACACCTCGTGGAACCTATTGGTGAACGGGGTATCGTTCTCGAACGTGTTCAGCGGCAGGAATAAATTCAGTTACCATCGTCGTGATAGGAAGATTTAATCGGAATCGGAATAATAGCGTCATTTCCACTTCGCATTTATTCCCCGTTCGCTCTTTCCTTATTTTCCAATCTCTTCTATGTATTCTTACGGCCGAAACGTTCCCTCCGGCGGCAAAACGCCTTATTATTTATGCAGATTTAAGGGGGCACCGTCGAGAAAGCGCGGCAAATGCACACTTCGGAATCCGCTTGAACGATATCGATCGTTCGAACGTAACACCTCGCGACTCGCGATCGTGCCCTCACGCCTTTCATTATTCTCCTTATTACACGGATAGCTTTCCGCTTGATAATATTCGGGCACCTGCACCGCTGATAAAGCCTGTCCGAATGTTCGAAACGCGATTTCGTACGACACGTGGCGCGTTGCACGAACGCCCGGCGATCGTCGTTGCTCGATAAAACTTACGTCCCGTGCCCCGTCCACGAAGTGCCAATTAACGTCGTACTATTCTAACGAACCCCGTGCACGGACGTCATCGGTATTACCCGCCCCGCCCGTTCCTATTTCACCACGCAATCTGGAAGTATGTTAAATTGCCCGCAATTATGGGACTGTAATTTCGTGGAAATTATTTTCGGTTGCTCGTGGTGGTGAAAGGCTCCGATGCCGTAATTATAGGAGATGGGTGTTAATTACGTTGATCGAGAGTGGAATGCATGCCGCGATAGTAGGATATCGTGGACCGATTGGCTGTCGTCTTTTTCGTGGAAGGATGCCGGACCGATATTATCGATATTCCTTCTGTGCTCTCGGCAATATCGCTAATGCGTATCAGTGGGATTCGGACGAACCAGTCCTGGCAGTTTTATTTGCCAACACATTTATATCGCTGCCATCTGCAAATACTGTTCGAATCGCCGATCGTTTCGTATCTTCGATGTCTCTAATAAACTAGCGATTTCGTGTTAGTAAAAGATTCGAATAACAAATTCGAAGACCGTCGTACCACCAACCCGACTGTCAACCCTTGGAAAACGAGACCAGACATCAAGTTCGCAAAGGCGCAAAGGCTCGAACGCCGTTAAACCGACGTGCACCATCGAGGAGGCACTTCAATATCCAATTAATCGATGATTTTTCCAATTGCACCAGGCAAGGAGCAACGGGGGCCGCTTGCCACTCGCGATGGCCGTTCCGCGGTCGAACCGGAGCAGGCTCGAACGCTAAACGATCGAGAAGGGGGGCAACATGGCGGAGGGGATGAGGATATCGCGACGACCGGGGGGGTGGAAGGACGAACAGGAGAATGCTCGAGGAGAACCGCGGCGAGGAGGAGAAGACAACGGTAATAAGTGAAGGGCAGAGCGCGAGCACGAAGGAGGCGCGCGTAATTTACGTGCAACATGGATTCGGGCGGCGTTTAATCCACCAGACGAGCTGGCGATTATGAAGTTAGGTTGGGTTAGGTGGTGAGCGCAACCAGAACCTCTTTGTGATATCAATTAAGTATGATTTGCCCCTACCGATCGCCTCGACCTTCCTTCCCTCTCTTCGCCGTCGCCGCCGTCCTGCTCCATCTTCTTCTTCTGTTCTGTTACCCCCGCGGGGTAACCCAGAGTTTAACCCGTTCCCTTATAATTCTCCTCCAATGCACCGTGAGAAACTCGCCTGTAACACGCACGTACACCGGTCGGCCCTCTTGCTTGCCGATTATTAGATTTCATCGAATTTTCGTCGTCCACTCACGTGGCGACCCCCGGGCATCCGGTCTGAACGCGAATCCGTCAATTAACCCCGTTAACGTTTCAACCCAACGCGCAATTAAGCCGTGATTCGTGGGAGAAGCGGAGTTTTTTTTTATTTTACTTTGGAATCATCAGCTATGTGCGAGCACGCTGCTGGCGCTGTCTGTGAGAGACGCTTGGCCACAGGGAAGCGTTGTGTGCGTTTCTTCTCGCGTTAAGATTCCTTCAGCAATTATTTGTAAGAAATTTCCAATCTCTCGATCCTTCTCAAAATAATTTCGCATGAAACATATCATTCCGGAGTCTCGCATTTTCACGGGGAATCAACATCGTCCCCGCTGTTCCTCCCTCCTTCACACTCAGCCCTATAGGGGAACGGGTAGGAAACAGGCGCGCGGTCTGGCTTCGTCGTCGAGCGTCGCCAAGCGTCGCCGAGCGTCGCGTCGCGCGTCGGTAGGAAATACTATTTTGTAGTGACGTCGGAGGCCGTGCCGCCAACAACGGCCGCAGGGGTGGCTAATGACAAAATCAATGCGACATAATTAGACATGGCGGCTAGCTAGCCTGGCCAGGGATCCGCGTGTACAAGTCTGTACACTCGCCTGCGCGGTGGGAATTATTGTAAAAACATCCCTTCGACGGCGTCGCAGTATGCACACGAAACGAAACCAACGTATCACCCGCCCCACGATAATTATTATTCACGTTAGTCATCGCGTGCCCCAGTAACGGAAGTGGTCAGTTTTGATAGTTCGGCGTAATTCATCGCGATGGATTTTTCTTCCTTATTTTTTTCCTTTTTCGAATTCACGGGACGAAGAAGGCGCGCGCGTGAGCCATACCATCGACGGCCGCAGCACGAACGGATGACCCTGATTGGGCTCGAAGCCGGTTCGTGGTGGCGCGCTAATGATCTCTGTTAGCGGACGCCTCGCACACCAAGAGAAACGACTCTCCTCTTTGATTTATGATCAACGCCGGATTTCGGCGAATCGGTAATAAGGACCAGCCTCTCCGCTGTTTCTGTGTACATTGCGCGACGATCGGTATTTCGTGGCCGCTAGAATAAGTTCGCTTGCACGCGACCGATTTTTACGATACAAGTGTAGGTACGTGCATGTCGATACGCGCGGTTGTTTATTGCTTGGAACAAAATTTCGTTGGTGGACGATGAGATCGATCGCGAACGATCGTACGAGATTTTAATCGACAAGGGTTGAGAAGGGGAAGCGTAAGGGAAGGAGAACGGAAGGGGAAAGATTTCGCTTGCCCGTCGAAGACGCGGCTGGTAGAAAGTTGCTTGAACGTAAAATTCGTTAAATAGTACAGCGTTTCCCTCGATTAATTTTCTCTGTCTTTCGCTCGGAAAAGTGCTGCGGCCTGACCTAGTTTCTACGATTGCCATGTACGGCAGGCGTTGGAAATAATTGGCGGGTCGTTCGCTCGAATCAGCTGGCCGATACTTTATAAACCATCTGTGCAGGGTAAACATATTTAACGAAAACGCGCGGTTTCTCTTGACGAACATTTCTTCCCCCCTGCCCTCGTTTCCCCGTGGCGTCAGCAATACGATTTCGTTGCAAGGAAAATTGCTGCCCGCGTACAGGAAACGAATGAAAGTTACGAATTGTCGTTTACGCGACGAGCTCTTCCGATCGGGCACGCTACACTTAAACCGCGCAGGTAAAATTCAATCCCCGGCACGCCACCCCCTCCGACGGTGCCGTCGTGTGCTTCGATTTGAAGCGAATCCGTAGGTGGAAGCGCCTCGTATGTCCAGCGTCGTATGTAGAGCTAATTATACTCTCTAACAAAGGGTTGCTATGATGACGCACAGGTAAAGTCGGGAAACATTGATGAGCGACTCTATACACCGGCTGCCGGTCAACGTTACCTGCATAAATGAAAATGCGCCATGAAACGAAGAGGAAGGTAAACAACGAATTCTGTAAATCGTACATGAGGGTGTACGGTTTGTCGTGCAGATCGGTCGAATCGTTGCTTTTCTTGGTAGCGCCGCGTCGTCTGGGTTTTCCGATGGGAAAAGAGTCAGCCAAGTTTCCAAAGATTCCCGTGTAATCGATCATACGGGGGGAGGGGAGGGTCTTTATAGAACGCTGGTAATACTGGTCGCGACTACTCATGCGTGCCCGTAAATTGATTTAAATGCTCCACGCCCATATCTGCACGAAGCCGTGGGATCCGCTTCGCGAGTCAACGGGGAGATCCATCAACGCCGATGTGGTAACGCCAGCATCGTGTACACGATGGCAATTACAAAAATAATTTCGCAGAAAATAATGCCCGACCGATAATGCTACAGCGACTGCCAAAAGTTATCCGGAACACTCATTCGATCGCGTTGATACTTCGCCCGGACATTTCTTCAATTGATCTCGCTGTCGTTCGAACGTTAATTGATTCCGCGCCAGGGTTTCTGTTGGAATTGTTGCACGAAGAATGATAGCGCGCGTCGAACGTGGCGGTCGATGCATCGACGAGAATTCTATCCTACGAAAAGTAAAAGGCGGAGCGCAAAGGTCCCGAATTTTTCCGCCTCGCTGTACGCGCCTGCCTCGAATATCAATCTCGAATTAATGGCTCGGACGCGTGATGCACGTAATCGAACGTCGAGCCGTTTAACGACTAAATATCCTCGAAAGCGTTTATCGAAGAACGCGTGTCCGCCAGGAGTACGCGAGTATCGAAGCTCTCAACTGACTGCCCGAATTGGCGTTATCGAATTAGTGGCGCCAGCTATCGAACGAGTGGAACAAAATACGAGGATCGCAAGAAAAGTGGCGAAAAAAGGTGATGGAGTTTCACTCGAAACGAAACGCCTGCGAAATCTATCCCGGAGCAGATTGAGAAAGTGGACTGTTAGTCACAGGCAGTAAAGCGTAATTTAAAGCCGTAAATATTAACGCTTTCCGCGATTGTAATGGTAATAAAAATGATAATGAAATTCCGCGCGCAACTTGTCTGCAATTCGGCATTCGAAATTAATCCCAATTAATTCACCGGCGAATATCGCGCGAAATTTATACCGAGGACCCGGCACGATCCGTTCGACGAGACGTCGTACCGATGTGCCACCAGCGTCGCGAGAAATCTCCAATATTTCCACCATTTTCACCCGAATATATTTACCATGGAACGGGAACGAGCGGGGCCAGGCTGGCGTGCAAAACCTGTTAGGCGTTGCGCGAACGCTCACGCGCTTCCGGAAAAGGGCCGTTCGTCGGCCAGACGCGTTGTCTCATTAGCAGGCCGACCTCACAATGCCTCCCTTCTCGCCCACCCCCGTATGCCGTTTTCCAGCCCCGCGATTCGTATCTCACCCCGTCGGCGTAACCCTTTACGGCGAAAGCACGCGTCCACCGTAATCCGCGTGCCTTCGCGATTGTTTTACAGGCGCGCAACCGTCGGCTTCCATTATGGGGCGAATCTTGAAAAGGGAATCGTACGCGACCGGGCGTCGACGCCGGATTTGTAGAATGGGAGAAAGTATTGTTGGATAGGAGAGAGGCGATTTGTTCGAGGAAGTGTTAAGGGGAACGTGATTAACGGTTGTAATTGGAAACGAACGAAACGATGATATGTATAGCGCGCGGATCGGTCTTGGTGTTAATTATTGTCTATGGTAGATCGAGCTTGGTTGTTCTAACGTTGGAGATTGAATATTTTTGCGGCGTGGAAACTGGTTTCCTTCTGTGTGTTGCGGCGATCTGAATGGCCGGATGGGTACGGTATTTCACCGTTTTTATTAATCTACGAGCGCGAATGGTTTTGTCATTCAACTGTGCGTACATCGTCGAAAGAAATGGAAGATTTCTTTCGTCGACGTTCGATTCTCCGCGCGGCGCGTTATTTTAGTCGTCGATACACTTTTGTCAAGCTGCCGTTGAATAAATGCCATGGCTGATGCCACGTCTAAAAGCGTGTTTCGATTATAGACGTTTTAGCGGTGTAAGGCCACCGGTTCTGCCAATTATCGATAATGCTTCTTATAGTTGAAACGCTCATGCCTATTTCATCGAAACGACCTGCGCGGTAGAATCGGTGAATAATAAAGAAATTAAATAATTAAAGTGCCACCCTTGACGATAAATTTAGATGTCAGGTTTTGATCGGCGAATCGAAAGGACCAACAATATCGTTTACAAACAAATGTCCGCCAGGACATTTCTCGAGGGCCGTGCTTCGCGGTATTTGTCGAGTATCGGATAATCAAGTTATCAAGCGAATCTTCGTTCGTCAGATACCCAGAAGTCATTCAGCAATCTTGTCCAATCAATTATAATTAAAGACGTTTCCCAGCGAGTCGCGGACGCGACGCGACGCGTTAGGGAAACGTTTCGGCCACGGAAAAGTTAATGACAAAGCGATCGATGAAGAAACATCGCTGCATCGGCTGCGGCCGCTGGCAGAAGCGACGTCGGATTCCACGAGGAGAACAAGATCGTTATGTTGGATGGCTGGCGAGACGCAAGAACTCTGTACGTGCCGAGACGTCCGTCGTTCCTTCCGATCGGATGCATACTTAGAAATGCGTTCATTATTCCAACGGGGTCAGTGTGAAATATTCCGCGACGGTTCGCGACACGTAGAAAAACGAAGAAAGAGCGGTGGGACGTTGGACTGGAGAAGATTGGATGCAATCGTTCCTAATGAAGAGACAGTTTGAGGCTGCGGAAGTGTCAATGGCATTGCTTCAGCCGGGAGATTTTCCTTTGTTCTTCAATTGTGCGCGCTCGAATTGAAAATGACGACCGCTCGAGCGTGTATGCATAATTGAATTTAATGCGACACTTAAATTAATTATGCATATTCGGCAATGCACGATAAATGCCTGATAGGGATCGTCGTAATCTTTTAGGGCGGACGGAATTACGATTGTGACACTTTGATTAACAGAGTAAAGCTCGTCGAAGATTTTCCAATGACACCAGCGTGTAGTGTCGTTGAACCTTTGACATTTCGAGGAAGACAACAAATGGAAAGACGGAGGCTGTTGGAAAAAGTTCCCGTTCGTTTCCAATAATTTACGTGCCAGAGAAACATTCTTGTCCGGCGATCAGATTTTGTGCAATCGAAGACCTTTTATGCAGCGAACGCGTGAATGAATATTAGACGACGCGCCATCTCCTACATTGCCCTCGTACACTGGCGGAGTTCTAACTAATTGTCCAACGTCCTTCGAACAATTGCCACGTGCACTCGAAATCTTTTCCATGGAATCTCGACTTTCAATTACTGCCCATTACGAAACCGCTCCGCTTACCCCCGCCGCCCCTTGCGTGTCCCTTTTAAATCCATTCTAATGAGTTCTGATGCGATTAAGAAGCTGAATCGATTCGCTCGAACATGGCGATCTTCGAACCTGTGAAGTAATCAGGTCCTCCTTCTGGCGTTTTCAACGTACACGTCGCACGAAGTTTCTCGACGCCGCGGTTTCTAAATTCATTCATTCGAAGCCGAATATTGATTGCATTCAATGCATTGTCGAAACTCCGTGCCCGTCTGACGCGATATTCGAATGGAACTCGTCGCGAAGATAAAAGAAAGTAATTCTAAACGACACGACGCTAATTATTGCCTCTTCGTTCGGGTATATTCAAATCGAACGAAAGGAACGGCAGGGAAGCGAAATTGATCAATAACGTGGCGGCACAATCAAGGCCTAGGAAAAATGCAATTTCTGTAATGCCACTCTCTGCTCCTATTATTTTCTTGTCGAAGACCTTACTGGCCACCCTGTGTCCCGGCAATCGTCGAAGGACACACTCCACGCTTCTCTCTCTCCATCCACTGTCGGGCCATTGCAATGATTTGTGCATGTATCAATATCACAGCAAGATAATTGCGTGTCATATACGTAGAATGTAACGGACGAAAACGTCTCGGCCGCGGTGCGCACTGCAATTGTTACGCGTTTCGCATCCAAACAGCCACGTTGTCGTTGGGACGAAATTAGGGAAGCGTCCCCCACGAGGATTATCGTCCCCCGACAAGCTCTGGAGTGTACGCGAACGCGCGGAGCGACGGGACGCTTACGCGGTTCATATCGACGCCAAATTGCACGCCAATCGCGAGAATATGCCACGGACGATGCGGCATGTGTTTGACTGACGGACGGTCTCTAAACGGACAGGGAAATTACGGTGCAAGTTTTCGAGGATACGAGCAACAATTTGCGGATCACTTAGAGAACAGGTTGACACGGAAAACAGTCGACGCGAAGCGGCGAAACGTTCCCTTCGAGAAACATATCTCTTCCGAATGAAATTGGGAAAACGGAGCTCGAAACTGGTAACAAACGAGGCTTGCATTCGGCGGTGACACTTTTAAGACGAGAATTACCATCCAAGATTTTTAATTTTAATCGAGAAACGCTTGTCAATTGATCAATGTTGTTTTACTGAATTGTCAGCTCGGTATATAAATACTTTCGTGATTACAAGTACACCGAAGTCGCGGCCGACCACCCGTTACCGAGTACACAGTGGAGCGATGTACTCGTCGCTCACAGATACGTGTTGGATAGGGCGGATATTCAATTATTCATATACCATTAGCTAGCGCGCATGTACCGTGTGTACCGGTTGCGTAGGGATTCACACCGGCCAACTCGTTTTCTAAGTAAGCACGGCCACAATTTTCCCCGTGAGCAACATGTCATTATTGGTGGCGGGGAGGGGGAGCGTAGTCGAGGGGCGGAAGGGGTAACTGAAAGAGATAGAGTAAGAGCGGCTGGTGAAAGATGGGGACGGTGCAGCGAGTGCACAATGCGACGGTCGATAAGGCGTATCGATAACGCGTCTCTCACACAGTGTCGACAATTGGTTTGTCTAATGAGTCACGCTTTGAATGACTGATTGGCCATGCGGTGCGCTCCGGCCAACCTTTTGTCCTTATCGTCGCTTTTACACGAGGCGAGTGTTGAATTTTAATGACGCACATTCGGCGATAACGTGTTTAATCGTAATAAATAATTCAATCGCCGGCGATAAATTTGTCACGCGAACGAAACCCTTCCAATGTCCCCGCGTGTATCCCGCGCGACGATCGACCCCGAATTTCCAAACACCGCGAGACACCTCTCTAACAAGAAAAGTCGAAGAAACCACAGGAGTCGAGGATTCCCGGCGGCCGCGTGAAAATCCAAACCGGTGTGTGTCCGCCGCCCACGTGACACGTACCGAGTGACCCTCTGTCTGTCTCGCTCTCTCGCACAAAGGGATGAATGGACGGAGATAATCCTATTTCGAAGGTGGGACGTGAGGAATGTTCTGGTTTCCTGTGTTCCGTGGGGTTGCGACTACGAGAGAAGCGCCCTTATCGGGACCCGGGATCGGGCGGTTGGGGTCGCCTACGCCCGACCGAACTTCCTCGTTCGACCACGTAGATACCTATCGTCGCCGTGATCCGATTAATTAATTCGTAGGATTAATTGCCTGTCCTCTATCTACGATGGATCTTCGCCGTCTGCTCGAGCATTATGCAGACATCGGGAGAGCGGGACGAGTAACGTGTCCAATGGGCACGGGGGGCTTGGGGGGGTGGGGTGGGCCGAGGCAAAGAGAGAAGGGAACTCGAAGAAAGGTCGCGTGGGAGGTTCGACGGTGGACACGGTCATCTGGAGCACGACACGGAGAAACCGAAGGCGATATAGAGCGGCCTGCAACCACCTACGCCGACTTGCAAATTCGCGGCGTCAAGGTGCGCCACCGGTGATGCGTAGGTGGGCAGACGGCCACGATCTTCTTGCGCGACAGGACACCTCCTCGAAACGTTGCGTCTACTACGCTGCCCGTCGTATCGTCGTGGAAATCGGGCCCGGCCAGGTTTATTCGACGGGGAACACTTTCCACGAGTCGACGGGGAACGGATTTCGGGGGGATGAACGGCACACGTACGATTCGCCTGGTTAACGCGGGTGGTCCACTGTCGTTCGATTGAATCGCGCCTTGAATAACTTAAGACGAATTTGAATAATATTCATGTGCCTAGAAAGTTCGGCTTCTGGTATATTCATTTCGATGCCACTTTCTTCGATGGGACAGAAATTCCGCGTGAAATACGATCGTTCCGCGTCGATTATAGAATCGTGCACGTCCCGTCAGGTATGAAGAGCGTGCACGCTTGTCGCAGGTTTCGTTGATGCGCGTCCACTACGTGGCAAAGTTCGCGATTCACCGCCGCAAAGGCCGTGCGTGTTACGAAATTAATGCAGCCCACGGTGGTTGCATTTTGTGCCCGAAGCCGTACGACGCGTCTTGAACACTTCGCTGGAAGCCACGGCCCAGACTTCTTCCTTCCTCCCTCGATACTTCCCACCGTTTCGAAAGTACCACCGCGCAAAATAATTCGGCAACACCATTTCCCGCGGCACGAATATATATAACACTCTTCGCCAACCGTTGAAACTTTCGATCGCGAAGATCGAATTTAAAAAAAAAAACCGTACAACACCGCTCGGTTCACTGGAATCACCTCAGCCACGAGTAATCAGAAGGGAACGTGCCCGAATTCACCACTTGGAAATCGTATCGAGGCCACAACGGGCACACAGGATCACCGCAGTTCTTACCTCGATAATACAGAAATGCACACATCTATCCCAAAGGCACAGGTGCACAAACATTTTCCTTCTATTCGAACTATCACTTGTACCACACCGGGTTCCCGAACTTCACGTCATTCCTCCACCCCTTGCCGTCCGTGGGTGCCGTGTCCTTCTAGTCGCAGAAATCACGCCGAACTGTCTGCGCTCGTCGATTCACTGTCGGCCAGGCCAAGGCCCCCACAGTTTCACCTTTTTCCCTTGAATGGCCCCCGGTTGTGTCCCTCTCTTGTTGAAAAATTTTCCCTGGCCGCGCAGGTGTTCCCTCGCACAGGACTGTCCAAGCTTTTCGATAGCACGATCGTGCCGTCCCAGGAGGCGCGCAGGTCACTCTGCCAGGTGTTGTCGATCGCTCGTAAAGAGGCCGTACCGCTGACTGGTCGCAGTCATTGTTGTCCGTCCGCTAAGTACCCTAAAAGCACCATCCAGGGCTCGTCCTACGGCCGTGTTCCGGGCCCATTGTTGCTGGTCCCCCGCGGGTCCGGAGCGGAGACACGCGGAACGCGCGAACCTGCGCCGCGTACCGGGCGCTCAATAGCGCAAAGATGAATCCTGCCTGGTTCCTGGAAGGAATCGATCGAGCCTGATTTTTCCTTATTGTTCGAAACGAACCACAGGATCCATCCGCTCGGGAATTGTCCCGAGAAGATCCTATTGTGCGAACACCATAGCTCTGGGTATCCGGAGATTTTTGTATATTCTTGTTGCCGTTTCTCGGGATCCTTGATTTTCTATGTATGCATGCATGTATGTATGCATGGATATGTATCCATGTACAGCTCTCGTTTATTGCTTGAGTTTTTCGTAGGGTTGGACTATTAGCAGTTTCCTCTTCGTGGAACTGTTTGGTCTGGGAGCAGCGTTAAGAACATGCTGTGGGATTTCATTATGGATTTTTGGGGCGAATCGCAATTTTCGGGCGATATTTATAGTTCATTTAGTCAGTTTGGTTTGTTACCCTGCGAACGTAGGTGCTGCGTAATATACGTTTTAAAGGTTTCTCGTCGGGGTGCAATAAATTAAATTGTTTCCTTAAATCAACGGTGTCCCTTTGCTGGTCGAGAAATTTGTCCGTGGCAAATTGGGAATCGTAAAATTGTGCAAAAAGTGGCTCGAAAGTTGTAGCACAACTGGTGGCCGAATTCACCGACGATAATCCTTGAAAAGAAAGTAAGAGCCCATTGTACGCGAGAATTACGATTGTCTCGGCATGCTCGGAGCCATCTTTGTGATTTTTCCCGTTGTCGGGACAGGTAAAGCTAAGACACACCTGCGCAGGTTTTGTCGCGTAACAAAGAGACCCGTGTTTCGTTCGTGAATCGCGAGGTGAATTCAAATACAGTCGCCGGAACTTGGGCGAGACTTGAAGTGGTCGAAATTTATAAATGGAGGTGCTGTAGTATTTTTTTTTTTCATCACTCTCTCTTCTTTTTTTTGCCTTCAAAAAACTTCACCCAATTACGACAGCGAGGAATTCGCATTCCGCTAATTGCACGAATCGTACGGGGAATTAATTTGCTTCGTTCCGATTGAAGATCGACTATTTGCGTGAATCATTTGATTTGCAAATTTTACATACATATACATCGAACCGCGCACGCTCCAATCGGCAACGACTGACATTCATTAAAAAAAAAAAATGTACAAAGTCGGGGTCCCGTTGCGCGGTGTATTAACTGACCTCCGGTTCCGCGCGTAATACGGTGGCCGTGTCTACGATGATTTCTTTGAGAAAGGCAAGATCTTGAACGCGCTCGTGCTCAATAAATCCTCGTACGATGCTGAGATTACGTTGTGGAAGATTCTCGATTGGCTCGGAACGGGATAAAGAGTTTCGTAGAATTAAAGATTCCTTGCCGGTTTCGATTCAACAGAATGAAATAACGAGAGTGTAGAACGATGTTTGAAACACCGTGGTATTTTGCGAGTAGTGAAACGGAAATTGAAAATACAGAACTATTTCGGACGAAGATATTTTATTCCACCGAAACGAAATGTGTCAAGATATTAGAGATTTGTTGGAACGGATTGGACAGTGTTGTTCAACGCTGACAATGTAGTATTCTATTTGCCTTTCGGAAGTGGAGGGAAAATTGGCTAATTTTCTTGAAAAAAATTGAGGAAGTTATGGCTGGTGGCCATTGTTCCAAGAAGAGAAAGTTGGAAACAGTTCGTTGTTTTATTTCTTTCCTAATGCCACGCACCAGGGAAATCCGAAAGGTTCGCGCTGTTGTTTAGCAATAAAATCGAATTAATTTTAGCCCGCCGGTAATGAACAGGTAAGTCAGTCGTTTGTCTTTACTACTGTACTCGAGGATTATCCCCCCGGGCAGGTATAAAAATATCCTTGGGCAATAATCGCGCCGGACATTGACAAGTAGGCCTGATTTAAGCAGGTCTAATTATATTTAACAAGGTGTTGAAACTAATGTACGGTATAAAAAATGATGTGCATAAAAGGAAATCTTGATGCCAAGCTTAATATCCATTTTGAGAAAGAAAAATTGAGAAATGATAATAATCGAACATTCTCGACGACGTATACGAATAATCTGTTATTGAAGCTGTTAAACGAATAATCACTGCGACGTGTAAACGACATCGTCAATATCATTGTCGTATCGTAATTTTTAAGATAAATACCATTACACCGGTACGATCGTACGAAGAAGCAACCGGCCGCCAGCGGGGACCAATAAAATGGCGGACATAGCGATTCGAGTTCCAAATAAAAGTTACGCTCGCAGAAAACGAGTAATTAGAATGACAAGCGTCTGTAATAAACGGGCTAGACATTACACCGGTTGTAAAATAAGCAAAGGGACGTTTACAGTGTCGCAAAATAATTAAAATGACAGGCATGTTGATGCGAACTAAGAGGGATAACATACGAGGCGGGGATAAACGAGAGAAACAAGAGAAGAACGAGAGGCCGAACGCGATCCCGTAATTATGAGGGGCAAAAATTCCGTGGAAATTCTTGCGGCGATTAAGAATGAAGGAGCTGCATTTTAAGGACGTGACACCGGCCACGACAAAACTCAGCTAATGATTCATGTAAACTTCGAACGGTAGAACGAGCTAAAAGACCGATCTCGTTTCACCGCTACGATTGATCGGTTTCGTGCACAAGGTAGCTGAAAACTGGTTCTGTGTGCTCCAACGTGCGCAACACGTAAGCGTGTACGCCCCGGCTAGCGCTGCATTCTAAGTTCCCTGTTCCCTGAATCAGTCGAGCTCGATCGCTTCCTCTTTTCACCGTGCAGGTGAACAGCGCCGATCAAATTGGCAGTACACGACGATCGATTTTTACGACAAACCGGTGTCAACGATTATGATGTTTCGCGTAATTAATGTATCATTACCCCCGACGATTGTAACACTTTCAATAATCCGCTACCGTCGTTGCGGGATATAAATTGTCGGTCGTCGACGCGGGCCGATACGCGGCCGACGCCATTGCAACCAAGCGTGCACGCCCGCGACGAATCGGAACGGACAAAATTTAACGCCAGGCCGTGGAGCGCAAACGACGAACTTCGAATCCGTTCGGAGACGCGATCGGTATCGAGGTTTCAACGCGGCTGCAACGTGTCGCGGATCTCTCGTCGTGTCGACTGCGATCGTATCTGCGATCGAACGTTACGCATGAAATCGCCAACGGCCTCGTAGCTTGCGCCTGCGAAACGAAAAGAGGAGAAAACGAAACGCAATGCGCGCGTGCAACGTGCGCGCAAATGAACCACGGCCCCGATTAAACACGGAACGCTTAATGAATGCGCGCGGATCGGCAAGGGGACAGTTTCGGGGCGTACCTGTGCACGGGCAACGCCGATACAAGTGTCACCGGCACCGCGTTACTCATCGACGCTTTGAAATAAAAGGGGCAACGCAAAGGCGTTGAACGATCGCCGCAACAATAGCGGTGCAACGGCCACACGACTCGTCGCCGTTTAATTAAACAATCGGTCAACCGGTTTCCCGTGTCTACGCTCGCCGTTTTTCCAATAAATAATCATCGCCGATCGGCGACCTCGATCCGCTAAAGGAGGATCGCGATGAAAATCGGCCAATGATTCATGCAAACGTCGACACGGGGCAGAAGCTCGATCGTTCCACCATCACTCATCGATCTTGCTCACGGTGGGACGCGATTGGCGGTTCTTGAAGCGCGGGCGCCACGCAAAAAGTCGCTGGAAACCGGTCGCATGTATCCGCGATATGGACCTTTGTGGAAGCGTACACGGCTCGATCGGCGACACGTTGCAAGCTCCTAGTGTTTTAAATCACCGGCCAGACACCTCAAGGCTGTCGATCGAAACCGCCGGGGCGTCACTTCCACTGGATTCACCGGCCGCGTGAAAGGGGACCAACGGGAGTGGTGAACGCGGTGCCGACGAGAACCGCTCGTTTTCGATCGATCGACCGTGGAAATCTTGTCGCCCGACGATGATGCCGCTGTTAATCCAGTGCTCAAGTACGATGACTTGTTGTCGCGCCGTTCGTTGCCGGTTAAATACGACGAATATCGATATTGTCGTTAATTGAACGCGATGATGGATGTGTTTCGGGGCAATATTTATCATTTTTCTTCGGGATACTTGAAAAGTGATCAATTGAGACATATTCCAACTACAAAACACCAGTTCCGTCTCGGTACTAAATTCGTGGCAAGATTTCAATATACAACTGGTACCATGATGAATTGATACCGTCACCGAGTAAAGGACTAAATACATTGACTTCCAGTTTTAATCTGGATCTTAATCTCAATTAAAAATTACTCGATCGCGTCCGAACGAGGAATAGCGAAGCTGTCGGAGTTTTAACAACGAGCGCCGATCGCGCCGCAACGACAATTAAGCCGGTCGCGTTTCGATTGAAACGCAACGCGTCACGCAGCGTCTCTGGGCACGTGTGCAGGTACATTTAAATGAAAGTTTACGTCTAGTCGCGAGCCGGGTCGTACGGTATGTCGGCGGATTTGTCCACGCGACAGTCCCGCCAAAGGCTTCGTCGATAGAGCGAAATAATTAATGCCCACGAAGTCGTTCTATTTGTTTCGATCAATAAGGGAGAGAGAGAGAGAGAGAGAAAAAATACCTTCCGCGCGAGGGACCGCTGGTAATTGTTCGTTAACGTCGGTCCGGCCTTACCCAAGACCAATTAAAATCACCGCTGTCATTAATGCGACGTTGCCCGGCTGGCGAACGCATTAACGAGGCCGGCTAGCAATCTTCGCGTATAATGGGAAATAATAATGCCCGCTTAGGGAATTATGCGAAAAGCGTTTCCCTCGAATTAACGGAATCGATCGCGACGACGGCGAACGAGAGCCCGACCGTACACGTGTAATCATACATTTCTCCTTGCATTAACTTTCACGCGCGCGCGCGCGCCACCGTTTCCATCGGTCTAGCTTTTAATTCCGATCTCGCGAAAACCGGCTATAACTCCGTTCCGCGAAACTGTAACAGATTTAGTGTGCACAAGGTGGAAGATCGTTCGCGATTCTATCGATCTTCAAGCACGAGTTACGTACATTGATTCGTACGCGAAACCTTGCCACGTTAAGTGTCTGCATACATAATGTTCTCGCCGTTGCCTGTCTCTTACACGTCCACGGCATTAAGCCCGAATATTCGTGTCAAATATTTTCCAGCGTGACTAGAACGCGAAGTTACGCTTGGCACCCGGGCAATCTGTTCGATACTGCGAGACGTAACGCAGGGGAGGCCAAATATGTGCGCCCTTGCAACCGTTTAGACACGACACCGGGAAACGATTGATGGCTGCTTAACTTTTATTCGCATTTCGCGGCGTTCCCCGCTTTTAACATCAACAAATTCGATTAGGTGCATCGGGACCCGTTTAAAAATGTTGTCACGGCTGATTGCGGTTTTCATATATTTTTCTTCCTCTTTCGTTTCTTTTCCCCCCTCCTAATCGAGACGAGAAATCGAGGCATCGCTATTGTATATACATCCACGTCGCCTCGAGTCTTCTCGCCGTCAGCTTAAGAATCCGCTTGACGTCCTCCTGGCCAGTTCGTTCACGGCTCCGACCTTTACATTTGTACAGCATGTCGAACCAATCTGGTCGCGACATCACGCGCCAAATATGCGAGGTGTGGCGGGAGTACCAGGGAGAAAGAGGGACGGACAGAGGCAGACGATAAAGGAGAAAGCGAGAGAGAGCCATCGGCGCCCACACCGAATTCAAGCTACGTCATTAAGTCACAGCTCAGGAGGTCGCTGTCTTTGGGCAAGGCTGTCGCAACAAAATTTGAACATTTCTTTCCTGTCCGTCCAATGTGTTAAAAAAAAAAGAAGGAAATGACGGAAGAAAATACGAACTTTCTATTGCAAGCGCGGGGGGACCGTGAAAAACGCCCCAATTGAATCATCCCGAATTGTGGGACAATGTTGCACAAAGTATACCGAGTTGAAATCCTGCACGCAGAGCGGTGGAAACATTTCACTAATATTTCTACAAAATGAAGGCCCAATTGTTCTTTCGCCCAACTTTGCCTGTCATTCGTACGGACCAGCAATCTGGCGATAATTTGATCCTGAACTTCTTGAAACAGGCTACACGAAATTGCTCGCAAAAGTGTCGCTCACCCTAGAGCGCAAACGAGGCGACGCTTCCCCCGGCAGAACGTCGAAATGATTCGCCAGGTATTCACCTGTGAACGCTTGCGCTTGCGTTAGAGGAACTCGTTGAACGATCAACGCGTGAAGAGATCGAATGTTTACGATTATATGCGATTACGTTGCCGGCCGGGGCGCATCGCAACGTGCACCCCGGCTGGACGAGAAGAAAAAAAAAATCACGGCTTTTTCGATCGCCGGAGGGGTTGGCAGAACGAGCGCAATGCAAAACGTGCCAGACCAGTTGTGACATGGTAGGGGCCCCAATGGCTATCTACTGGCCGGACACATCTTATCCACGATCTGATCTCTCACCCTGCTACGAACTAACACGCCGGGGCCACGACCCGCGATGTTCGTTTCAAGCATTTTTATCCCCACGCCAATAACAAAGCCGTAAATGTTATAGATACAGATAAGGGAGAGACGGAGCGACGGTTCAGCCTTGCTTCCTTGCATTTCCCCCGTTCCTTTTTCCTCGCGGATTCCTCCTCAGCGTCTTTCTGCTGTTTACCCTCGCTGTCTTGTCGAGGGTCTCGGCATCGACAAGACGGCGCACGGTTTAGAAAGGAAAGTGAACCTTCGTGACAGCGGGTCCGCCGATTTGCTGAAAGGTGGTGGAATTTCTGGGGATGCGAAGAAACGAATATGACACCTTGAACAATACACCTGAGCTGCTAGGCTCGATATTTTTCGCATCGATTTGCATACGCATCGTGTGTTTATGATAAAATCGCGCCTGCGCGCGACGGAGATGGCAGGCGGTGGGGGGACTCGCTTGATCGAAAACAACTATTTCATTGATAACGATATAGTTGTCAAAATTTTTAGGCCAACTCGACGCCTTTTAAACGGTCGGTCGGGGAATTAATTCCATAAGCTGGAATAATTTCGTGTATCTTCGTGGTCGATCTGTGTAGTATGGACATTGTGATTCACACGTCGGGGACAGAAATCTCGCCGGGGCGCTCGTAGAAATGCAAGCTGTCTCTCCCCGTGTACCATTGCTACCACGAAGAGGAGACTAATGAATGCGCAGGCACATCCGATACCGTCGTAGCAAATTAATCCGGCGGACTAACGAATCAACTTATTTGAATATCCTTCTCCTTTCCACTGACGGACGCCAGCCTCGCTTCGCCCGGACACGAGTCGAGTTCGTCTTCCTCTCTGACCACACAAGATAATTATGGGCCGCACAATGGATCCCCGGCGGAACACCATCTTGGACGATCCGTGCATACATTATAACGCTTTCAGCGTGGCGTATCTTATTCGATCCCGCCAACTGATCCAAATAATCATTTCCGAAGAACAGCGTTATTGCGGGAGCGTGAAAGGGGTTAGTACAATTTTTTTTGGCGCAATTATCCCGAACATTTTTGTTCGATGGGAAAATGGGCGGAGGTGAAAATAGACGCGAGAACTTCAGGTTAACGGCGCGTATAGAAGAATCGTGGCGCGTCGCGTGATGGAAGCAACAGAACCGGCGACCGTAGCTTTTTTGTTCGACGGGATAATTGCAGGGAAAACGGGGACTCGCGTCTCATTGTTTGACGAAGTAATTGCAACAAGTTTGCGAGACCCAGTTGAACCGTTTTGCAAGACGACCGCAAGGAAAACGGGAAACGTTTACGTGGATGCGTGAATACGCGGAACAATCGATGGAGTAAATTGTTTAGCCGCGACTATATTTTACAGTCAGCCTGCGGGAACGAAATTAATTTTACGAAATTAGCGCGCAACAACCAATGACCGATTTTCGTACCGCGGCTAGCCGGCCGTCAATTTCTTACTGCCATTATGATAATCAATATTTCGTAGAATTGACAAAGATTCGACACTGAATATTGGATTGGATCGAGCTGAAATCAAGTGTCCTTAACTATCAATAATGAAAAATTGTGGTCGCTCAACAAACGAGCACAGGAAAAGAGTCAAAGTCGCACTGGTATATCTCGTGCGTCACAGTGTCCACAACCATGGCCATAATTAATTCTAATCAACTTCCATTTGCCCGCATCCCATAAGATATAGCAGTTTCAACAATCGATGCGCTTCACAAAGATCCCTCTGCCCCGATCGCTCGTCCCGTGCTTTTCTTTCTTCCCGATCTCCAACCCCCCCCCCCCCATCTCCCTCACCATCCCGATACATCTTTTTCTTTCTCTCTGATGATTTTAATCTCTGGTAATCCTCCTTAGCGCACGCCCGCGAGCACACCCTCGGTCGCGCATCCGCGTTCAGCGCACCCGATGCCAGCGCACAATGGGCCCTGATTGCGGATTAAGGATTAGGAGACAAAAGTAGCAAAGTCCGGACCTTCGACCGTCCTCGGCAAACAAATGGGATCGACTTCGATTAGGTCTGTAACCGTGAGCCACGCGTGGGGACGAGTCTCCGCGCGTTTAGCACGTTCGACGCCTTCACTGGTTCGATATGGGAGCGAAATTAATTCAATATACGACGATATCGATGGTTTCCTGGCCATTTTATAAATCGTATTCTGCGAGGATTGCGAATTACGTTATTTTCAAGCAGACCGAACGCGCGTTGCCACAGGCAGATTTCGTTTCCTGATCGTGATTTAAATACACGGACTGCAGTGATGAAACGAGAAAGATATTTGAGAATAACGGATGGACGAAAAGGTGCGAAACATTTTGACGAACGAAGCGTCGCACGCATGCCTCCGCGCCGCGCTGATTGGCAGCCAAAGTTGGCCATAATGGTGTCGAATTTAAATGCTGCCAGCGTATCGGGCCGCAAGGATTTCGTATTCGGTTTGCGACACGGGCGAAAACCTTAATCTGTGCCTTGCACACGCTTCAAACATTTCGACGCCGGGAATCGCGGAGCTTTCGCGGTGCGATTAAATCAGCGTCGCGGCAATGAAACAATTTCGCGCAGGTCTAACATCCGTAGCCTTTCTCAACGATATATACACATATACGCGAATGAAAATCGCGCATACGAAAATCCCACCTTCCGGCCCAACATTCCGAATCGAACCAACCAGCAACATTTCCAAAATCATCGCGCAATCAAGACCGCCTTCGTTCCGATCTGAACCACTTGCCCGGCGAAACGTCCGAATAATTTTTCCCTAAGGGAGGCCGCGGTCGGGTCCGTATAAATTGCCCGTGTCCGGCTGCCGGATATCCGAGATTGCAAGACATTTATTAGACGAGCACCAACGGACCAGCTCCAATTTACCCGGCGGTACACGTGGACAGGCGCAACACGCCGGGACCAGTGCAGAGCACACGTGGCTCGTAACTTGGCTCGTTCGTTCTGGCATGGCCGGGCTGACGGCGAGGCACGAGGGCCCGCGTGTTTCAGGGCCCCGTGGAACCGAGAGGGGGACCGCGACCGACGCGTCGCGACGCAGGTAAACGCGAGTGAACGAGCGCGAAACCGCGAGCACAGGTGGGGAGGGCGGGGTAAGGAAAGAAAGGTGTCTGGAAGCGGGAGAGACGCTGATAAGCAGACGGGGAGGCACGATTGTCGTGGGAGAGGGGGGGGGGGGGGAGAAAGACCAGGCGACAAGTATTGTCGCCGGCGTGAAATATTGTTTTCCATGCCAGGCACGGCGCGTATGCACGAATAACGACACGTCGATTAATGTCCGCATTGCCAACCACACGGCCGTCTATTAATAGCGGCGCCGACACGGTGGATTTCTAGCTGGCGCGAGCAACGGCGAGGTGGCAGGACGTCGAAAAATCGGACTACCGGGTCGACCACGAGGGTTCGCGGCTCGCGATTACCTTGCGACGGTACCATCGATGCGCAACCGGAAGGGACCGCGGAGTCCCAGAGAATTGGGCCCGCGATCCGCTTTGCCTCTGAACACGGACAGGGTGCACGCCCCGGCGTCGGCCGATCGACTCGCGTGACTCCGGCGTTTGCCCCCGGTGTTTCTTGTACGCGTACTCGCATGTACGCACCGATCGGCGTAATTGCCTTCGGAATTTGAACAGCGGGGATCATGCGTGGCTGTTGTTCGTCTGGTCCAGCGCGAAATGAGTTTCGCGTCGTTCGAGTGTACAGAGGAAAAGACTCAAGAGCATGGCGATTGCGTTGGACAGGTGCGGAGGAACCTGGCGCAGTTGCATCAGACACGCCGCAGTACACTAAAGTTCAAGCATCGCTAATTTCAATACTTGCACACTGTGCCGACACCGTGGATTACGAATTGTTAACACCCGCGAAAGAAGTGCTGCGTTCCTGTATAGGATTGTCCAATCGACTCCCTAATGATTGCGAACAAAATATGCTAAAAATAAACTAAGGCTATCGAGGCTTCTGCCGTCGGACGACGTTCGATCAACAATCGTCCATTGCAAATGCACGAACGATTAACTGTATCCTCCACAATTGCACAAAATAGCGTCACAGACATCATCAGTTCCACTAATAGTCTCAACGTCCGCTCGTCCGAAACGTTCCGTTCAGCGAAATATCGCCCGCCTCTCCCCCTCGCTCGCCAAATACTTTTCTCACCCCGTTAAAATATCAACCCTCCCCATAAATTAGAGTCCCCGGCAACGCTTCCGTGTCGCCTTAACCGACCAAGCCGCTCGTGTACACACCACTCATCCACCGGTAACCCCTTCGTATGCACGATACTTCCGGCTGCGCGACACGTCACGCGCCTGTAAATTCGCCGATGGTTCGCGGAGCCGGCGCGCCGCGGCAAGAACGGGGGCCGGCCCGGCCTCGTGAATCGAGTCCGCTCGGCCGATCTACAGGAATCGCGTGCACGCGGCGCGACTCTCGACGAGCCGAAGAAAACGGGGGACGCGGCGCGCACCTGAAACGCTCCGCAAATTGCAGTTTATGTGTCGCGTAGTGTCGGGAATGCGAATCTGTTACGCCGGTTAAGCGTCCCGGTGGTACGGGGCCCGTCGTTTCGCCGTTCGAATTCCGCGAAATCGATCCCGACGTCCGATTCGATATTCCCGCGTCGTCCGCGTCGTCCGCGCCGCGTTTCATCCGCCGTCGAGGAGGCGCGTCTCACGGACGCGTCGATGAAACCCATCGGCGGGGCGCGTCGATGCGATCGCTCGACCGGTGGCTCGATTGTCGTGCCGCGTGTTCCAGTATCGTTGGATCCGTTTTAATTGGCCGCGACGGGATCGACGGGGGTAATATCGCGACGGCGTTCGTCAGCCCCTCGCTCGTTGATCGACGATCGCCCCAATTAAGGATCGGCCCAGCCGGCCAGGGGCGAGTTGCCTCGGTTTTCCCGGCGAACGCGACCGGCGAGAACACGGAATGCTCGCCCCTCGAGGTGTTCGTTAAGAACAAAAAGTGACAGAAGACGCGAAGTATCGAATCATTAGATTCTTAACGGTATGGCATAACGATATTCATAATTGCGAATACTTTTCTTGCAGCGCCGCGTGTAATGTCGGCAATTTAAACGGCGAACGGGTAAGAAAAACTGGCGTCGGGTACGTAATTATCAACAACGCGAACGCAACGCGTAGTTAAAAGCTGGAGCGCTTAGCGAAACGCGAATTGATTAACTTTCGAACGCGGGCAAAAATTCGCAGAGACACTTCTTGGATCTATTTTCTTATTTCTTCCGTTCGCTCCCTTCCTTTCCTTTTTAATCATTCTTCGATCCGACCGCGTTCGGTCTCATCGAATCCCTTTCCACGGTCGAAAGACCTTGCGCGGCGGTCCGGTTCAGACATTAGGCCACAATGCGAAGCTAATAACGCAACAAAAGGGACAGGCACAACCGGTCGAACCCGGAAAACGTGCGTCCGCGGCGTAAGCCGCGCTTACAAATGCAAATCGGGCCGCGAGGACGACTTTCCACGAGGATTAAACCGCGGCACTCGCTTTCTTTCTTCGTTCGAATGAATCGTCCGAGGGCTACCTGTCGGTTCCGCCGGGTGTAAGCTGTTATTAACAATCGTCAAATTGCAATTTCGAACGCTGCCCCGTTCTGCGGTGCGCCGGATAATTGTGAAGATTGAGACCGGCACAATAACGTGCATTTTTTATTTCAGAACCCCTATCCGAAATGTATGGGCGACGGAGGATACCGAGCTTTACATCGAATCCAATGACTCCGATATTTGCCCGGTTCTTTCAATACCCGCTTAAGAGGAATGTTCCCAGGACCGCTGTTCGTCCGCTCCGAGACGTGTCCGACATTTACGAATACGACAGAATCAAATTCTACCAAAGAATGTACCAGTATCTGTCGCGGTGAAAATTTGCTGGGGCGATTAGAAATTCCAGAACGAATTTCCCTCTGGGTACACCTACCCTCCGAACGATTGTCAACGATTTCGTCCCGAACGGAGTCCAATGCTCTATCGATAGAGGGGACCGGGCGACCGGAATCGTCCGGAGACAAAAGCGTCGCAATTAATCCGTACGAGACGCGGGCCGTTTCGTAACGAAAAAAGAAAAGGTCTTCCCGGTCTCGACGGGAAGCCCGTCGAAACGCGATTACGCCGTAATCGGCGGGTAGAGGCGAAGCGTGGAATTATCAGGATTTAAGGAGGCAACAAAGTGCGTTTTTACGAGGGTCCGTCCAAGGATGGCCTTTATAGTCTACCAAGCTCGTGTTCGCCTTCCCTCTGCCGTGTCCCTCTTCCGACCGACTCCCTCGTCTGTACGACGCGTCTGACGAACGCCCCGTATACGTGGCCCCTCGCGCCTGTGGTCGGTGCGTAGAGGCAGAGATGCCGGAATAATCGTCGGCGAGATATAATTAAGCCGCTAATGACCACCGTTCGACCGAGCTGGTTCTCGCACGACCGCTCGCGGTAATTATCAAATAAAATAAACACCTTGGAGAGAAGGGACACACAATGAATCAAATCGGGCGAGAGGGACCGGCCTGGCGTGCTGACCGGGGCTAATCGTTCCGGTCGATCGGAAAAATTCTTCAGGAATACGCGTCTCCTGTGGCTGTCGCTCGGCCTGGCCGTTCACATTGGACACTACGACGATTACGTTCTTTATACGTTTTTGTGTTAATAGCGCGAACGGAGGGTTGGCGGCTGTGGTAGGGAACGCGGAGTGTGTGCTGCGTGAGATCGGCGCGAAGATAATTGTAATTGCGCGTGCACGGAATGGAATGGGTGTAACGAAGAAGTTCCCTTTTGTATGGGCGCCGTCGTGGGTCGTCGACGAATTCTACGTTCGATCTCGTTTGGGGGGAGTTTCGGCGCTGAAATGGGACGATTGAAAGCCATTGGCTGGAACTGTTGGATCGTAGCTGCGGGAAATATGAAACGGGGCTCTGTCTTCTCTGTGTTTGAATATTATTCATGTTTCCGTTAGACGCGTACAAATATCGGGAGGAATTCTTTGTTACACTGCGACAACGAAATTCGCGTGGAATTTTCTTGAGGCGTTTTTTTCATTGCTCCACGAGGCAGCCGTTTAGCGTATAATCGACGCGACGTCGACGATACAGCGATTCGTCGTGAAAAGCGCAAGCGTTCCCGTTGGAACGTTAGCGCTCGACGAACGTTCCACAGCGAGATAAGTGTATAATCGTGGACAGGCTCGATCCGAAGAATGCTAAGCGGTATTTAATTCCCGCGGTTATTCGAATGCCCCGCGCCATTAGCCGATCCGTCCGCGGGACCGATTTATATTAATCAAACGAACAACGCGTGCTGCGCGTATTCGGTGAACGGTGCTCGTGACGTTTTCAACCGATATTGAGAGATAAAGGAAGCTCGTTACTGCTTGTTAAGAATAATTAATTAGATTAAATGAGCAAGAAGGCGAGGGAATCGCCTATTCGGTACCGTGGAGGGATTACTGCTCACAATCGGCTAGGGTGCTGTTTATTCAATTTGCTGTGCACCATCGGTAAACTCGACCGTTGCATCGGTAATTTTATTTATCTGTACGCATCTCGGCCAACGTTTACAGGCCTAACGTAGTTACGAAGGGAACAGCCGATGCATTATGATTCCGGCGTTCTCATTAGCGAACGAAATTTTTGTCGCGCGGTGGAAACGCCCGAACGCTTGTTATTACTTGAACGTCGGCCGTGATAAATCGGGACCGTGTAAAAATTATGCAAAAATCGGGTCATTTGCTGGTCCGCTTTCCACTCCTCGTTAACTAACGCCTGGACGCGCAGCGACCGTCCCCGAAAAAACAAACCGAACGGAAAGTCCACTACTGTGTACATCTTCGGTTTAACGGTCATTTCGCTGGCATTTATGATCGAGAGATGTAATTTTTTTTCCCCGCAGAGCGTCCCGCGGGCCGTCCCGGAGATGCATATTTAAAACGGGCGCTGTTTAAACCGTACACGTTGAAACGTTCCAGCGGTTCGACGTCAAAACAGCTCGCGGCTTAAATATTAATTTGCGCCGTTCCTCGAATATTTTCAACGACACCTCCGCGGACCTCCCACGTGCTAAATAAACACGAGACGATAAATCTATGGACGGTGGAACGATCGAATTAACGGATAATCGATCCGAGGAATGTTTATCACTCCGATAAGGATCTTCCGAATCGTCTCGTATCCCGCAGAATTAATCCACCTCCCCCGCCTGCGTCCCCACTAAACAAAAAAAATCGAAACGCAGCACGTCTTTATCGCGGAGAAGGTGAGAACGACAGATGTACAAGTTGCCCGAAACAAACACGAAACTCGCGCTCGGTACACAAACGCGATCCACGAATCAGGGTTATGCAAATTTAACAGGAATCGTGCGAAAATTTGCAACGGGACGAAACGTCGCGACGGCGAGTAGAATCGAGCACGGGGGAGGTGCGTTCCTCGCGAATGAACCCGCGCGCAAACTATATCAAGATTATCCGCGTGAAATTCCAACGAGTACACGTCCGCGCAGCTAATTTCCGACCAAAATTACGACGCGACGCGTCCGCGTATATACCTGGCGCGTATCGACGCACGTTTTCGCGCGCGCCGCCGCGATCGGATGGAAAAAAAAGCCAACGATGTCATCCGGGGAACAGACGGAGGTTTTACGACGGTGGACCAATGATCCGGGCGGAGGAGACGACACCGCGAACCTGGTGTCTCTTGATACGCGCGAGAGAAGAGGAAACTCAAGGACAGCGGTCCCTGAAGGGCCGCGTCGAGTAACGAGCGTGAAAGGATTCAAGGTGTATCGGCTGCAACCCCGGCATCGCGTTAGTAACGGGCCGGCCGAGGCACGTTCACATAAGCCGCGATAATAGATTATGATAATAAACGGCATTGTGCCGACATAAAGGCACCTAATACTGGGTCTCAGTCATATTCATGGCTCTCCCTCGTTGTCCGCTAACACGGAGACTCGCGGAGGTATCGTAAAGAACGTGCTGCTTTGGCCCAGGTAGAGTTCGAACACGATCGTGCCGAGATCTCGATGGCGATACCACGGGCCGGCTGTTTTCCGTACTCTAGGCGAGAGATTTTCCGATCCCTTCCTCTGTTTGCGCGATGTTAACAGTAATTATCGGTTCAATGAAATATTTGTTGATTTGTTGATCTGTTGGTCGGACGCGTGATACCGCTTACGGTTCGCGTTCATTTCTCAATGAAATTTCGGACAACCTGACAGTTTTCTCGACGAGACTTGCCGGGTAATTTAAATTCGGGATAATGACAGCGGCGGTGAAGTGCGCGGACGATAGCGATTAATCTAAAAATCTCTGACGGGTCAGGAAATATCAATTGAACGACGAGTATCCCGATTGCTCCGCGGGCTACTATTATTTTACACGAAAGCGTTCGAACAGATTTATACTCGTCGAAACTTTGAACACACTTATACTCGGCCGTATAATCAAGACGCATTATAGAATTATTTAAGTAGTAAGATGAAAATTACGGGTACCGCTCGTTCCTTCGGATACCGATTGGCGCGGGGACCAGTTTCGGGTTAATCAACAGCCATGATATAATTAAAGCAATTAAAGGAGGTGATTTAGTGGCCGAAACAATTATTCTCTTTTTGTTCCCGCGAGCGTTCCGTTCGTACGTTAAAAGGTATAACGTTGAAACGTAGAGTGATTCGAAAAGGCTTCAAAATAATTCGGACGAGAGCCTGTTGCCCGTATACCTGTTTTACTGGTCCCCGGACCATTTTCGGTCCTTCATAATTGTCCTCGATTCACAGAAAGCCCCTCACGATTTTATAGCGAAATTTTACGATACCAGACACCCGGAGTCAATGCGTTTAATATAAGACATATTTATGGCCGAACTTCGCTCCCAAAAACTAATTCGACGACTGGCACATTCGGATCGTTGCCTTTGCAACCGCGGAAAGCGATCGCGCTGCAACGAGACATCGTTCCGCTGGACAAATATTACAGAAACGTTTAGAGGCGCTTGATACTCGATCACAAAAACCAAACGAAACGAAACGTACGCCGCGCAAATTCTGCGCGCGCAGGGGCACAAATTTAAACATCGTTTCGTATGTAGCGGCAAGAAGTCGGTCACCAGTGCGTGCGAAATCGTCGCTCGGACGAACCCTTTCAACCACTCCGTCGACGGTGTCCCCATTGATCGCGCGGAAACGCGACGGAACGTGGCGGCAAATCGGACGCATGCCCCCGGCACGTGTTGCGTCGACGCCTTATGATAATAAGCGACATCGAGACGGCACCGTGCACGGTCCAACGTTCCACGCGCGGAAACGCAAAGGAGACTGCGGGTCCCCGGAATGGATCCACGGATCTATTTCTATTGTGACCTGGTGGCGAAGGGCGACGAGCGACTCGTGCCTCCTCGTCGTTCTGCCGTTAACTCCATCGAGTTCCTCATGCAAATCGAGCCCCCCTCTCACCAAACACAGAGAGAAAGGGAAGAAGAGCGAACGAAAGAAACGTTCGACGGGCTTTATGAATACGAGATTAGGGGTGGCTCGTGCGTCGCGAAGGAAAACCGCGGCCAGCCACGAAATAAGAATTGGTAATGGGGAATAAAGCCGGGAGCGCTTATTAAAAGCGGGCACGGGCACCGGCCGCACGATTGTCTGGCTTCTGTTAAGCGTACGTACCGCGACGTTATGCAAATATGTCGTTGAATTTTTCGCGGAAAAGAGAATGGTGCGGAATGAGGTAGGGGAAGAACGAGGCGGAGGGCAAGAGCGAAACTTCGACGATAGAAAACGAATCGGACACAGCGTTTATCGTGCGTCCACGCGAAAGCTACTCACGCTACAGAGTTATTCGATCGCGGTTATGTCTTTGGGTATCATGCAAATCCGTCGTAAACGGGGCTCGAACGGGGAGCATCCGTTTTTTTTTTTCTTCGTTCCACAATATTTCCTCCGCCCTACGCTCGTGCTCTTTATGAATAGCGGATTGGGGTGCCTCGAAAGCCATCGTGCCGCGACGGGAATTCTTGATCGACGGTCGAGTCCGAACCGTTCATTAGAAATTGCACTTATTAGCGAGGGGAGGTTGTTCCGACGCACGATTTAGCCGGCAGTAAATATCGAAATATTTTCGCGAGAATTCATTGAACGTCGAACGCGTCACACACTGGCCTGGTTTCCATTCATTTCCGTGCAATTTACTCGGGGAAAAGTTGCCTCGTATTGTTCGCGTCAGCGTCGGCCAATATGTAATTCCGATTTCGTTCACATTCGTTAGCAATGATGATCGCGTTCGAAGCGTGTCCGGGCGAGCAGCGGGACAACGTTTTTCGCGAACGCGAACGGCGCAGAGGAAATCTTATCGTAATGAATTCATTCATCGATTATTACCTCATAAGAATGGGTAGAACAAACAAGTCTGCGAAATATTCGATGAAGATAGGATCGGAACAACGACAGATAAGATATGAAAAATGTTGCTCGCCGCCGAGGGAACTCGCGTTCGAGCGTCGTGACACGTCGCACAACGGGCTCGAGTTCGCGGGACCGAAGACGCGTGACGAGGTGTGCGAAAACCGTCGCGACGAACGCATATTTACGACGCTTAAAAACGGCTCGCGACAAGGCAACGCGAAACAGCATTATTTCGGCTAGTAACGACCGGCAATAAAAGAAAAAAAAAAAAGAAGAAAAAACCTCGCGACGCCTTCGACGTCCGACCACCCAGCTCGAGTCTAGTCGTAGTCCCGATGCTTAATCGACGATGTTAAAAGTATACGAGCTGCTCGCGTCCTCGAAGCGGCCGATTTTCGTAGCGCAACCGGAAAAGCTTTGGACACCGATATGGCGTCACCGTTGCTGCGGAAATCGAGACGAAAAGATTCCCTACCCGTCGCGTTTCCACCGTCCCAAAAGTCAAGGAAGTGTTTCGAAAGTGTTGAACGATAGCGACTGATTGTGTCACAGATGTATGGTAAGTGCTATTAATGGCAGCGGCGATGCTCGCTGGTAGATGCATGTTTCGCCTCTGTTGCTAGATTTCGAGGTTACAGTATCGATTAAATTCGTATTGTTTTAATATGCATTCCGAAAAACCACTGGGTTCTTTAATTCGCGCGCCTCGCGTAGTAGCCATTCGGGTGCTACCTTTATTTAAGCGCATTCTTGAACGGACGTGGGCGTTAAGTACACGAGACAGGAATCCGTAATATATGAAATTATTCTCACCCATCTATTTCTCGACCCTTTAATTATTACGAATAAGAACTTTCCTAACTCGAAACCTGTTCCCTTGGATCGTTACATGGAAGCACAGCGCGGCGCAACGAAATTATCTTAATAAGGAACGCGAGGAAATGAATGCAACGACACCCGGTAAGATTTCTGCGACAACGAGCCCAAAAATATCTCCGATCTTCTACGTTTATACCGCGTCCTATCAAATTGCACCATCTCCCTCGCTGTTACCATTCCCGACAATGCATTCCCCACTCCGCTGTCCTCCCGCAACAAGAAAAAAAAGAAAAAAGGAAAAAAAGTTCCCAAAACGTTGACCGTGCTTCAAGGAACAAAGAAGCCCCTTTCCCTCGGAAGACGCGTCGAAATTCGCGTTGCCTATAATTTTCAGCCAGGCAACGGCATTCCTGGTACGCTCGGGAAACCTCTCCGGCCGTCTCGGGGCACACCGGTTCGATGGGCTCTTTTGTCTCTCTTGTTGCTTGTTTTCACCGCCGATGATCACGGTCGTCACGTCAATTAACGCCGTTCGCGGTAAATGCGAGCCGAAGAATGGACGCCCTCGTTTTTAATTGAATCGGCGCAAATCGCAGAACCGGCCCGAGACCCGCCACTCGGGGTGTCCATTAAACGGTCGATCGTTTCAGATAGAGAAAGTAGCCAGGGCCGTTTTAATGGAGCCTGATCGGCCGAGATAACTGGATTACATTTTCGAGTCGTCGGAAACACACGGCTCGACTAATTTCCCATTTCGTACCGGGACCAGCGACGATATCCGCCTCGCGTACCAACCGCGGCATTTTATGCGGTGGACCAGCCACGGGACGATTAACAGCAGAACTACCGGGCAGGTCGTGCTGGCTTGTTTCAGATTTCTTGCTTCAGGATTGTTAGTGCTTAGGTGTCGTTGTGGCAATTTACGATGAGTTCTAATAAGTCAGAATGACAATTATGTGTATCGCTGTTTAATGTCCGTTCAACTTTCGTGTTCATAATCTGTCTGACGGACGCTATCTCAATAGTGACAAAATCGATAGTTCTAGTGTTAACGATACGCTGTCTTCTCTTGGGTTCGACTCACGATTGAACCCATCAGGATATCGCGTAATTAGATCGGCCGCGTTCGAAACATTTCCAAGAGTACCGGAAGAATTTGTTAAAAAACATATTTCAGGTCGACCTGGGACGACGCGCCGGAATAAGGCGGAGGAAGTATCCAACTTTCCGATGCTAAAACGATACAGCTGTATCGGAGCGATTACTCGAAATGGAATTGACTCGAGTTACCATCGAAGTGTCTTGACTTCCTACCGGCGCGGTAACTCTCGTTTGTATTAATGTCAATAATACTGGCATGAGTAATACGTGGCGGTCGTGCGCGGAACAAAAAGATTTCGTTATAAACAATCTAATGGTACATTGTAAGACCACGGCGATTCAGAGGAGGTATCAATGATTAATGCCGATAGACAGTTCGCCGCTCGCTCGGCAGACGATCACCTATACACGCTTCGATAAGAATCTTCCTTGGAATTATGGTACACCGTGGCCGTGCTTCTCAACTGTGGTGTATCGCGGGCGCAATCACGATCGACCTAATATTTATAACGATACCTTCGACCGACATCGGCGGATCGAAATTTCGGAACATACGTACGACCCGACCCGGGCCGTCCACGTCGAGAAACACTTTATCCCGCACGCCAAAGCACCGCGACACGTTGAAATGGACGCGCTCGTCTCGGAAATCTCAATTATACCGTTCAAATTTAATTGTCGTCCCATCGAAGGTTACGAAATCGGCCCACAAAAATAACGTCCTCCTCCCCCCTCTTCCGTCCGCCACCCGTCCGCCGCTCTTTCTCGCTATCGGTGCTAATCATGGATACCCGGAGGAGCGTCGCTGGAATTACCAATTTGACGCCTCCGGGACGGCCGTTCGAAGACGACGAAATTACTCACACGTAGCGCGCGAGATGTAGTGGACACGCGGAAGCGAGAGGTTGCCCGAGTGGTTCCACCACGAAAATAAATGAAAGGCGCGTGAAGCACGGTCGATTCCCGACGGGTCGTCGGGACGAGGCGACTATTTCCGGCTATGTTGGTGGCCCGGCCACGGTGATTTCAATGCGCGGCGCCCGTCGGATTCGGACCGCGCCACGAAAGCGACGAGATAACTCGTTTCTTTTTTTCTTGTTCTTTCTCTCTTTTCCGTTCGAACGGAACGGAGACGCCCGCGACGATAACGAGGAAGCGACGTTTCCCTTTCTCTATTTGCCTTCTACGCCGTCCGTCTCCCCCCTCGCCCGGATACATTACCCCGGCTGACATTTTCGTCAACCCAGGTGCGGCTTTTTCAATTATTGTCGACCGACTCGCAGGTATCGTGTTCACCGGGGATCGCGTTCGCGCGTAAACACGGGTCGCAGCGAGGTAAGATAATAAATTATTACCATTTTAATTGCGCCGCGTCGACCGTTCTTCCGCGGCTCTAAATTATGGCCAGAGTGACGATAATATATTATGCCGAGCGATATTCCCCCCGCCGATCGCTAATGATTTATCGCGAGAACGACTGGGAACTGTTAAATGCATCTCGCTGATTTTTTTCCCCCCACACGACCCCTTCCCCTTGCCTGCTTCCCTGCCAGCTGTGGCCCGAAAGGCCCAACTCTCTCTCCACCGCCCCCGTTCGAGAACATCGAAGTTGCTCGTTGAACTCGAACCTTTCCGCGGCGATGCACCAGCTTCTCGGGCTGCCGTGAAATCGGGCGGCGTTGCGAAACGCGGCGTCCGCGTGCGGGGATTAACGAGAGCGTTAAAAGGGGACGGGACAGTACTCGCTCGTCCCGTGGAAACGTTCAGCGCAAGCTGTGCGAATAAGTTCGCGCGACTTTCCGTGCCGACGACGGCTGGACGTTTCGCTGCTGGTCGCGAAGGTGCGCGAACGACGGGCAGGAAGCGTTCGGAGATTCCTCCGTACTTCGGCGACACGAATAAATCGGGACACACCTTCTGTCAGATTCCATTACCTAAACACCGATCACAACAGATTTCGAAACCACAAGCGAACCACCGTTACACGAAGTCGGAAACCTGTCAAACCGAAGCCGCGTCCGAGAACGAGGCGCGGGGAACAATCTATGACTCATCCGACAAAAAGGCTGATCGCATACCGAAGCTTTAACACCCGTTCTAGCAGTTTATGAATGAAACGAGCGCGGTGCCCGCCGCCGCGTCGTCGTTGCGTCACCGCGACGCTCTCGCCGTGAACGTTTTTCCCCGTAACAATTTTTCACCGCCGTTTCGATCGACGTCCGACGAGGCGCCGGAGGAACTAGAAAGCTGACGGACAGTTCGCCGGGGATCGTCCTCGCGCCACCGGAACTACGTCTCTTCTTTCTTTTCCTTCGCGTGCCGATCGACTTCTGTTTTTCCCTTTTTCCCCCGCTGTTACCCGAACCGTGGACGACCAGTCGCGAGCGTTAACGAGACGGCCGTACACACTCGGTTTCCCTTAATTAATCGGCTTGCGAAATAATCGGTGCACGCGCGCGAACGGATCGAGGCTCGCGGATCTAATTAGTCCGCGGGGCGGTCGTGAAAGCTGAGAGAACGCGTACCGGCTGCGAGTTTCCGCTGGCCGCGATTAATTATGCCCCGAGGAACGCGAGGGCCATCCGTGTTTCGGCAAACGAGTCGCGGCAATATCGACGAGCGAGGCAAAGAGGCCGCGCGAAAAATGGCAGCGGTCGAAGCTGGGCCGCGGGTCGATTTTTCTCGTCGCGTTCCAACCGCGTCCCGACCGGGCGTCGAAAAACGTTCGGCACCGGGGGAAAGGATTGCACGGGGCGCCCGTGATTCGCCGGGAACGAGACGCGACGAGTTTCGGAGCCGATGCGACCGCGAAAGTGTCTCTGGAATAATTGGACGGAAGAGTTTGCTCGTACGTTGCGATGATTTATTTTTCACCGTGCGCTCAGTGTACGTACTCTCCGCCTATTAAATCTCGAGTAAGGTTTCGCGATGACTACACGGGCGATTGCACTCGCGATCGAACAAACGAGAAATTAATTCACACTAAACCCCCCTAAATTGTATTCCACTTTGCGTTCACCAAATACCACGGAACGCGTACATCTCGCTCGCACTCGTGGAAAAAGCAACAACTGTGTGTCACACATTTCCTATCGCTAATCTCGCACCGGACATCATCGAACCCTCCGTCCTCCGCTCTGTCCTGCCCAATTCACCGTCGTTCCAACTCGATCAATTTCCCCCACAACGAATCCCCGAGGATGAACCCGCGATCGCCAGTTCGACGGAACCACGCGATCTTCCCGTCCGCCGCGAGACGTTCCGCGGCGAATCAAACGCGCTTCGTCTCCTCCGCGCGTGCAGGCGTACGTGCATGCATCGACCGGCAGATTTCGAGCGTTCCCCGTGCCGTCCGGTGTTGCGATAAATTTCGCGATTCCCTCATAGAGTCGGCCCGATGAACGGGGCTCCTATCGCGCCCGGGTCGGGCGTATATCAATCCCGGTTAATTAGTCGGACGCTGGAGGCTGCCCGGCCGCTTCGTGGGCGACGAATAAAGGCCGGCACGCACGAGCGAGGCGCATCGTCCAGCTACGCGATACCGTTGACCCCGATGGTAAATTGTCTTTCGAGAGAGCGCCCGGCAGATGCAAAGCGCGGCCCCTAATTAATTGCACACGCAGGAGAGCGCGGGTGAAGCCGGCACGGCCGGCTAATCACGATTAATTAGCGCGCGGCGTACCGATTTGGAGAAACGAATCGGCCGACGACGTGGGAAATGCACGGGCAAACGGGTCGACCCGACTTTTCATGGCCGGGGTCAAGCTATGCATCCGAGCGAACTTTGACTAGGGAGGAGGAAACGACGCGGGGTGTCGTGCGAGGGACGAAGGGGGCAAAACAAAAAATCGACGGGCACAATGGCTCGTCGAGGGAACGACCACGAATTTATTCGCTGTTTATGGAAACACGAGCACGGGATCCTCGTCGCCGCGCGGCCCCGTTAACAATGAGCACCCGGAACGGATACTTCGACGACGCTTCGCTTGGCCATTAGATCCGCGTCTCCGAATACAGATAATTGAACGGTTCGATCGTGAAAATCGGCGGAAGGGGGCGACGCTCGGTTTAAGGCGCTTTTTTCAAGATTCCTTCGGGGAAGAAATGTCCGTGCCGGTTTCTTGCGGATGAATGGCTCTCCTTCTGGGATGAATAGGTACGGCGGTACGCGGAGAGAAACAAGAGATGAATGACGATGCCGAGTTCGGTAGAGCATTTGGGAAGTTCGAGGATGTGTCGGCTGTTCGCGTTTCTACGTACACGGAATCGTGTCTATTACAGCGAAGCGTTGCTTTTTCGTTGGATAGAAGGAACCCCTCGATACGAATTTTTCTCAACGTTATCTGACACGATCCCGCGAGAGTTTGGACTCGCTGTCGCACAATCACAAACGGTAACAGAAGTCTACCGAAAGTAAACGTCGCTCGAGCCCGGCGTTTAAAGCATCAACGTCAGGTACCAGTCGCGGAATTATACCCGCACGATGTTGCCTGCCACAACTCATCGACCAACCGGACAACGAGGCCCGTCCAAGCAAAAGGAATTGAGAATCGCGCCTTCGGACGCAGCGATAGATTGAAATCGAGGCGGGCATACGTGACGTCGATCGTGTCGTGACGCACGGAATCGGGCGTTATCGGACGGTCGGAATTCCACGGATATTTTCGCGGATCCTAATCACGCCGTGAACCCTCCGCGTCATCTGGATCCGGTGTTGGTAAACAAAAGGCATGGATATCTAAATCGCGACGGGCGTATCGCGGCTCGCCGGCTCGAGGGGGCCCCTAATACCGGTTCCCTTATCTCAGCACGAATCGAAATCTGGCGTGTCGCACGCGTTTCCACCGCGTTCCCGGCCGCTCGTTGCACGCACCTTTCGAGCACACGAACGCGAGAACGTTCACGGAACCGGTTGAAATTTCGACGCGAGGGAGGAACACGCTCGACCCCGCTGAAATTCGTTGAATTCCCCGTGGAATCGGCGGAAATACATTTGGCCGGTCTCGTTGACGCGAGCGGGGCTATCGTTGCTCGAAAGCGTGCGCTCGCATCAGGAAGATATTTTTCGGGAACAGTTAGAGGGAAATGTTGCTACAAATCGAACCTCGTTTCTCCGGGGGTTTTCGGCGTAATGTCGAACGCATTTTCCGTGTTTCACCGGATAGCCCTGCTACCCGTGAACCAGGAGCCGCGGGGAATTTTATCCCGTAGCGTAGCACGAACTCGTTAACGTTGAAACCGAACGTTTCGTAATGTACACCGTGGAGAAGGTATATATATCAGTTTCACGAGACACGGGGAAAACGTCGGATGGGAAACGGAATCTCGTAAATAACGATCGCTCGTCGTTTTACGGATCTCGAGGAAGACGACACCGGCAGACCCAATGATTATTTCTACACAGAGCGATCACAGAATCTTGACGACCAGAACGTCCCGACTCACTGTGCTTGACGTTTCGGTGTCGAAGCGCGATACCGTGGAAGAATCGTATCGAAATCCACCGGTGTTTACCGTCGATTCGGGGGAGCCCACTTTACGTCACAGCACAAGATGCTTCGCGGTGCATTCGTCACGACAGCCCACTGCTGCTGCATTTGAGCAGCGTTCGCGAATTTCGACGTGACCGTCGAGGAATAGAATCGTGAAATCGCGTGAACCACTCTAAGGACGACGAAGCCATCACTGTTCCCCGTAACGCGAACCATAATCACTAATCGAACGGAAATTTCTATATCCTGCGTAGGCAAGAGATGCACACGTACCTGGGTTCATATCCCGCGAGCTGCCAGTTTTCTTTCAAGCAGCAGTTGCACTGTTACCCTCGAAGCACTGTATCTGTCGTAGCACGATAATATTTCTCTTCCTCTCCAATTGAACAACCAGCGACCGGTCGGAGGTCCGAACACTTTTTTCTTTTCTATACTCGCGCGTTTCCTCTCACAGACGAACAGGCTCGTAATAATAGGAAACTAAGAGGAGACGCGCGATAGGAACGCGTAGGAACAAGAATACGTTAGGATCCGTTTCAGAGCACCACACACAGTTTTCGGCGGCGTCCACGAGTCGATTAAAAGAACGATCACCCCCGCGAACCCGAGGATACCGACTACGGATACAAATGATACACCACGCTAAACTATCCTTTCAGATTCGTGCACGTCCCGACACTTCGACACTCGTTGTCCAGAAGACGCCGTAGAAGATGCTCCGCGAGATCTGTCGGCGATCGCGGCCGGTCATTCGTTGTTCGCGATGAGTTCCCGATGCACCGATTAGCTCTACGGCGATCCAAACGATTCCCGTGTGACAGTTGTTTCGTGTATGTTCTGACCGGGGGCAATTCGGTGGCCAGGTAATTCTTCCCTTTCTTCCTTCCTCTTTCCTTTTGTTCTCTCTCCCTCTTTCTGGCACGAGATCCAGGCGACACGTCACAGCTCGGCTAGAGGACACGGAACGAGCCCGAGAACGAGAGTCGCGCACTACGAGGAAACACCGATCTTGTCGCGAACACCGTTTCCTTCGCTCGCACACGCAGCGCGGTCTTCGCTGATAATCCTTGTCGGCGAGTGCGGCGATTCAGCCGGCAGAAGAAAAAAAAAAACCAACTCCGCGGCCGCGTCCAACCCCTCGGTAAACGCGAACGATGCGAGGCCCGTGACGAGGGGGTGGCGAGAGTGCGTTGCTCGTGGCGTGAAAACGGCGGCGAGGGCTCGCCGGGCTCCGCGGCTCTCTCTCTCTACGCACGGAATAATATTTTAATGAAGGAAAGGCCGGACAGCGAAGTGCCCACGTCGGGTCGCGCTGCCGAACTGCTCGCTTCCCCGCCCCTCCGCGACCGGCCGCTTCCACCCCTCCACGACACCGGGACGGCCGAGTGTGTTCCGTGTCGGAACGACCCCCACCAGCGGTTTCACCACCACACCGAGCTGCGCTCGTTTACCCCTCCACGACTCGAACGTCGCGGCAGCTGCGCTGCCTCGCTGACGGGGGCAAACGGGCGTGGTTTTGTGCTGCGTCGGGGCGTGGCCTATACGACCCTGGATGCTGCGTTATCTTTCCTCGGTGGGGGAACCCGTCGAGCTGTTCCCCCTCCACGACCCTGTTCGTTATCCCCACCATTTCAGCGCGGCTGTGGCCGGCCAAAGACAACGCTGCCGCGACAGCGCAGAAGCCGAGGACGACTCTGCTCAGACCCGTGCGAAATGGTGGGGGTAGAGGCGCGAGTCGCTGCTCCTGCCTTGCAACTTCCCGGATATCTTTCCGGTAAACTTTCCTCTCCGAGGGGTAGGCTCTCCCTGCCTCCTCTCTCGCTCCCTCTTTGTTCGCCCGTCCGGACGTATCGTCTGTCCGACTCGATCGAAGATCCAGGATTTCCGACGGCAGGAGACGCCGGTAGACGTCTTCGTTCCGTACTTTCGTTCTCCTTCCCTTTTTTTTCCCGACCAGCCTGTACGTTCTCTGCGTGAGAGTTCATCGGTGTGCCTGTGCATGATTTCCACCTTTTCACGGGAACCCGTTAAATTGTGACTCCGCCGGATCAATTTGGACGCGTGTCGAGCAAAGGAGCAAGTGCGTTTTCGGTGGACTCGTCGGGTCTCGTTAATGGGGACGGATGCCTCGGCACGTATTGACTTACGCGCTCGTCGTATCTCGCTATTTGTTCCTCGTATCGACGGGCGAAAAGGAGTATTCGGGAATTATTACCGTGACGTCGCTGCACCGATAAAACGTGACGGTCGAATCGCCTCTGCCGTCAGAACAATTCTCGGCCTGTGAAATTCGCTGGCCGAGCAAATGATAAAGGTTCGCCTTAAAGTACCTGCAAATATCGGTACTTCACCTCTACTGCGACAATCACAGCCACCATTGTGTTTCGCGCCGTACCTGCCTGCGGTGTTGCTGGTTATGGATTATTCGCACAAATGATAACTGGGAAACGCAAGAAGAAAACTTCCAGCAGGTTGTAAAGGAGGATGACGAGTTTCTGTGGGACCTCTACCTGGCCGCTAGGCGCTGTCCTTTTATGGTTCGATGCAGGTCTGTCTGTCAGTACCTTCGGCTTAACGCTTCGCTCGAGTCGTCTATAAACAATGCCAATATTTTCTCCACCCTGTTTCCTCTATTTATAATTACAATCCCGCATTGACACCCGCTAACGCTAACACTGGACGTATACCGTGGGTGTTTCGATAGTTAGCAACCGATTACCGCCTGGGAGATTTCAGGCTTTCGGAAGCGCCTGCCCGCTAATTTTCGTTTTCCATCGGGAACGCCAGGGGACGCCTGTCGTTGCCTCTCGCAACAATCCTGCCTCTTTTTGGCTTCCAATTATCCCGATACGTTCGTTCCTGTTATGAACTCTACGAAGATAAATGGTCTTGGTCTCGTAGATGTTTCCACGAACACTTCGCCTCCGAACCATCCCCTAATCAGCTTATCAGAAGCAACGCTAATTGCTGCATTTCTTTCTCAAACGGAGCAAAAGCGATCGCTTTTTAACAATTACGCGACGTGACACTAATCACCCTAGACGCTCTGCCAATCCCCTTGTCGCAAAAATTTTACCAAAGATTCTATCCCACAGTAATATTCGGAACCGTGAAATCGATCGAACAGAATCGGGATGAATTCCCATTATGAGAAATCATAGGAGGCATTGATCTTTCTGAAACCTCCTGTATCTGTTAGTTTCATCAAAACAGTTATAATACGTTTGAAGATGCTGGCCTGAACGATCGGCCAAAGACGAGCGGTCGTGCTCGACGAGGGTTGAACCGGCCGTTTAAGGGCCAAAATGTGTCGGGGCAGCGAGGGGCGGGGGGGGGCAAGGGGGGTATCTGTGAATGGATGGACCGAAAGGGAGAAGGCAGTGTTCGTTCAAAAAGGGATCCCCTCCCCGGTTCTGTCTTCGGTCAGTTTTACTGCACTTTCAGGATTCCGGTGCCGTGGACGGCCAGGTGTCTCGTCGCTCGCAAAGGGAAACTCGTAAAGTGACTTTAAACCGATTCCTCCTTTCGTTCCACCGAATCACTTCTCCTTAGACGAAGACACATGCCCCGCTCCGTTTTGAAGGACGGCCCCGCCGTTACCGTCGTGAATTCGACGTTCTTTATGAGTCGTGGGTCCGTACAGGAAGCGAGCTGAGAAAGTAAGCCGGGCTATAAACTGACGAGGAGACAAATTGAGGGGGTGACACGTCACATACTGATGTCGTTCGTAATGTGAAGCTGTCGACGATACCAAAGGTCGAAGGGATATTATCGTTAATCCTGATCGTAATAATAATGAGTCCCTTCTGTTTCCCTGCCGCTCGGAACACTCTTTATCCAACAAAATTTCCCGCACCTCGTATAATTTTTCCCCAATCGTCATTGCACCTGCCGTGTCCAATCTGTGCCTCCCTCTATGTCCCCCCCCCCTCGCTGCGAGAATATTCTAAACGCCATCCCTACCCCGAAGTTTAATTTCCGGCACACTCGCCGCAACAAAGAGGGACCCGGCCGCTTCTCCGTTCGCGCTCGATAAATTATACGATACGATGAACCATTTTCAAAGCCAACGCGTCCCGACCTCGGCCGTCGTTTCACGCGATCCGCGGATCGTTTCCCCCGAGACCCGGCGAACCCCGTAAAGCCACGCGGGATCGCCGTCGCGCAGCCAGCAATTAAAACAATGACGAGATCCGGGACGCTGGTGTCGCGAGGGTCCCCCTCGAATCGGACACCGTTCGATCCCGTCACCTCAATCCGTCAGCCGGCAGCGAACACGGGCGTGGATAGAACACGGCGAGAACAAGACGCTTCGGTGAAGACGAATACGGCGTTGCAGCGCGCGTCGAGCGGCGGTCCGCCACTCGCGGTCCGCACGGTTTTATGGGGTCGTCAAAACGTTCCGCGATTCTCCGGTATGCGGCCCCGGCTCTACGCATTCCTCGTCGTCGCCGAGGCGCACAGCGTAGCTGCTGACCGTGGCCCGAACTATGAGAAATATTACAAAGAGTTTGAAACAGCGACACGGTAGCCGACGATCCGCTCCTCTGACGGTGGGAAACGACGGCCGCGAGGCGGGGACGGCGGGGTCGAGCCGCGGCCGAGCCGCTGGGAACCCGAAACGATTCCACGGGCCTGGGCCGTAAAATCGAATTACTATCGTTTTGCCCGACAACTATCCGAACGATTCGAGAATCTGGCGCGGCCGCACGGCCAGCCCGGCCGCTGGTTAAATCCTATGGAAATTTCTGCGGGCAGTAAAAGCGAGCGAGGAACGAGGAAAACGCGGCCGGCCGGTCGTTCGGTCCGCCTTTGATTCCGTTTCGACGGTCCACGTGGTAACGCGCTCTTTGCAACGTTCGCCACCCGAGTTCTGCGCAAGATTATCCGTGCACTTGAACTTGATCCGCCGAGAGCTGTGCGTTTTACGGCCCTGCGCGCGGATAGAGAGATCCGCGTTGCGGTTTTGACCGCCTGCTGCTGGTTCGAACGACGGTTGGGTTATTTTTGTACGCAACATTGGAGAGGAGGTATGTAGCTCCCATGCGCTTGGGGAATTTTGTTACGTGGGACTGTTTCTGTTGTAACGCTGCAAGCGCGGCGAGGAAATTGCTGTCGGATAACAGCAAGGGACTTCTGTATCGGCTATCAGAGAAATGGCGTGAACGCCGCGATTTTATATTGCTCGATGCAACCAGCCGGTGTGCGCGAATAAATTTCCTAATTATATTCGCAGATATTTACGCGAACATGCGTAAACGGCGCAAATGTACGAATAGAAATAAAAGTGGAGATATTGATGAATTATTGGGCTGCTCGTGTCCGTTACACCCACGTATCCTATCCGAGTATTATTTGCATACCTTTCTACCGTCTACCGTAAGCTAGAAATCCACCTTTCAGCGCGAGCCCTCTACTCGTCCATACCCGAGCGCGGAAAGCAAAGGGTGGAGCGTCTACGAGCACCCTCGGCGACGTTCAAGAATTTCCCGTCACGAACGACGCAACATCCGAACCGTGCCCGACTGCGCGTCCGCGAACGAATCCGTGGAAGATTTCGCGTTCAAGCTCGCCGTCACCGCGAATTCCCACGTAATTCGTCAACGCGAAGCCACCGTCTCTGCAGCGCGGTAACCCTGTCGCATTGTTTGACGAAACCGTGCACGAAGTTCGAACAGTTTCACCGGGGCAAAACCTGACCTCACCCTCGCAGCGGCGAACGCTAGCCTGTCAGAAAATTACGTGGTCTCACGCGCGTGTACACGATTCGTGGGGTTGCCCGGGTTGCGTGTTGCATCGAGCACGTACCCGGCGAGAGGGGCGGAAAAGCAACCCTCTCGAGGAAGGACGTTCTCTCTCGACTCGTGAGACGCACGCAACGCGTCCTCCAGCCGGATGAACGGCTCCTCGGGGCTATCGGGGTGAATCCTGTCGAAAGGGGTGTAGGGAAGGTAGGAAAGAGCGTAGAACACAGAAGACGGCGTAGGCAGGGGGGAATGGGAAATGCTGCAGAGCGACGGGGAACACGCGCGCCGGCCAGTGGGCCGCGCAACTTTTGAACCGGAAGGAAACCTGACTGACCAGACAGCCGGGCGCCGTTCGTTTCACCCTTCTTGCAGGAGAAACGCAAGCGGTGTCGACCTTCTTGCCGATTCGTGCGAGGTTCAACCGACGGGACGGATCGGATCGTCGTCGCGACCATTGTTCGGGATCGTGAATCTGGTCGGACTGGTCGCGCGACCGTTTCTTTCTCGCCGCGATAGGGGGTTGACGCGCCGGGGATCGAACCGCGACGACATTCTTCAAGGCGCCTCGATTTGCTGCGAATTCGTCGGCCGGTATCGCATGATCCTCATAACATTTCATTTCGTGATTTGTCGACTTCGTTGTCCAGTTTGCCGCGACACAAATAGAAACTGTTTCCCCAAAATCGAACGAAATTCGTCGACTTTTCCTTTCCCAAACGAGCCGTTCAAATGAACGACCGCCAGTCTTTTCTATCCCTTCTTTCTTCCGGAGAAACCCGCGCCGAGCCCGGGCCCAACAATCGGCCAGCGACAAGTTAGAACGACACGAGTGTCGCGCAGCGTGAACCTCCATTGTGCCGGCCGCTTCCACGAATCCGTGTTCACGCTTACGAAGATGATCCTGATCACCCTCGGCGACGGGAGACGGGCGAAACTGCGGCGGGGAAACGAAAGCGGGAGGGGAGGGAAATTTGGCGGAATCGCGATTGTTGTGTACGTCAGGTAGCCGGGCCTGGTGGTAGAATTGTTCGGCACCAGCAGGTGCTGGCCATCGGTATTCAAAGTAAAATATTGTTCTTGCGTCCTCGTGGCTGAGAGCGTCGAAGGATCTCACCGGTCTTTGTCTAGGACCAGCCAGAGTATTTTTACGTCCTTAGGACACCCATTCTTCCCCCCCTCGCCCTCCCTAAGCCTTTCATCTTCCTACGGAAACCTTCCTTTGGTTTCCCTCTACCTGTTAGCGTCGCTCGGCTGTGTCTTTGCTGGTGCCCCGAGGAAAACCGCCGCGGGACAGGTAACCACCAGTTGTTTCAGAGCACCGCGTCTACCCTAACGACGGATTCGATATTTCGTAAGAGTGTTTATCTTGAGATCGTATCTTCGGGATGGAATAACAGCACGCGGGGTTGGGGGGGGTAATACGGCGGTTCGACAGCATTTTTGTAATGGATAGTTTAAATGTTACACTGCTGGGCACAGTCGCCCCAGAGAAACGAGGCTGTTGTGATAAGATGCGACGTGTAATGCGACGTTGAGGGCTTTTGCATCTCGTGTAGTTTATCAGGGAACGCCGCCCAAGGAGTTGGGCACGAAAAGTGCATTAAATTTAATGTCTCTATGCCACAGTAGTTTGGAAATCGTTATTCTAATAATGATTTCGTCGCAACTATACGTGGATACCATGATAAATGGTTTCGTGAGGTAACCCCGTCGTAAATTCGTCGAGTTACAGTTAAAAAATTCATGAAACTTCTCGTCGTTCGAATGCCATAAAGTTAATTACATTCTTCTCGTATCCCGCCCACTCTTGCAGTAAAATACGAATAAATGAAACAGCTACGATACCTATGTATAAAAATTGATAAAACATTGTGCCGTCCGAGCGTCGTAAAGTTCACTGGGTTCCTTTAAAATCGAATCCACTCGGGTACTAAGGAAAAAGAGAACGAAACAGTTACCATACACGCAACTCCAAAATAGTTTTCCTCGAAGCTAACGGCGATTGCGTTAACAAAAACATCATTTCACCGCAACAATACCGTTTCGTGTAGCAAAATAATTATTCCCGCTGCTACGCCGAAATCGAACGAACTTCCACAGTTCCACAAACTCGTTACATAGCCGACACCAATTAGCATCATTCGCAAAGCACATCTAACGATTTCCGCCTTCCGTTTCCTCTATCGCGGTCATTAGCCGAAGCGAAAAAATAATTACACGCAGAACGCGATTCCGCTGAAAATAAATCACGACGAATCTGCGACCTCGTTCTCAGGACAGCCTGACGATAAAAATGAAAAACCCGAAGAAAGAGAAAGAAACCACGTTTCTCTACAATCTACCTCCTCCCCCCCCGAGAACCACCGAAACATCCCACAGGCAAGTCCCAGTCCAACAACGGGACTCCAACATCGAAGCGTATCCTGCCGATGCAGCATCGAAAAGCTGCGAGAAGGACGCGAGGGCACGTCGACGAACGGGCCCAGGATAATTGAAGGAGAAGGAAACGGAGGATAAAAGGAAGAAGATCGGCGTCGGTCGACCTACAGGATGCGCGAATGTTGTTTAAAGTCTAGACACAATGTAGGACCCCCGAATTAGTGGGCTCGCCGCTCGCTGCTTCGCCGGTAATTAACGAAATTAGCCGCAATTAGAGACTGCTCGGCGTGTCCCTCGTTCCTCTTGCTCTTCGCCACGATCGGTCGATGAAGGACGCGCCGCCACGAGATCGGGGACCCGGGAACGGCGTCCTCGAGTGGCGCGTTTACGCCAAGCCTTAATGACTAACCGCATCGGCCGAAAAAACTATCTAAGCACGAAACTATGGGAACCTGAAACAGCCAAGCGTTTACGGTGCCGGGAGAGGTGTATAACGCGAACGAGGTAGACGGAAGGGGCGAGCGCGTTGTTCACCGAGCGGACGATCACGCTAACGTGCTGGAAACAGCCGGATCCCGACCGATCCGGCTGTCCAGTTAGCCGCGCTGATGAGATCATCCTTGCAGCCGCGATCAGACAACGCGAATGTCATCGACCGGGCACGGTAATATATTTCGAAGGAGTAGGCGCGATTGTGAGAAACGCGCGTTGATAAAATACGAGACGCGTTATCCCGTTTATGCGAGGACAGTCGCTGCCGAGCAATGTCGCGCACTTAATTGAAATTTTTCCGCCGGCCGCGGCGATAAATTCCTGGGGGACACGCCGCGCCGCGGCCGTATCGCGCTACGCCCCGTCGTAATTCGACCGTAATGAATAATGAACTGACGTTTCGAGATATCGCCACCCCGCCGTCCCCTATTCCTCCGGTTTTTCGGCCACAAAATTCTGTTACATTTGAGCGAAATTTACGGCAATTGGATCGACGAGCATTCGGGGCGGTTTGCATCAAACACGGGACCGTGTAGAAATAAAAATTGACAAACATCCCGGGGCGGCAATGTAGCAATAAAATTTCAAGAACAGCATCGCAGAACGTACTTAAGACACGAGATGTGCAAAAATGATGATTTCGACAACACGAAGCATACGCTACGAAACAGATTTTGTTTTCTTCTCGCGTGCCTCTTCTATTCGTACAAACAACACCTGCGATGCAGTGTATCGCTACCCGCTCGCTATCGTGTATCAATTTTACATATCACACTCTCTGACCAAGTTGTCAAGGCATTCAATAACCAAAGTGCCGTAGACAGGTTCCAGCAACCTGCTAACCATCAATCGCGTCGCCAAGTGACGCCGGTCAGTGCTATATACCCGTGGAGGGACCAGGAAAGCGGAAAGAAGCGCCCAGTGGCACAAAGCGTGCATAGGAAAGAGCCCTCGTTGTTCGACGACCCCCAGCGGGACTCTGGACGAACGTGTAGCACCTGCTTTTCCGTGGATGACCATGAACACCCGAAAAACTGGCAGGACAATGCACCACCCGCCACCAGCTGACCATTGTCCGTCCAAGAATGGTCGACGAACGGTGTGCCCCCGTGTCACAGCAGAGAAACACTTTATACAGCATTATTATTCGCAGGCGTGTAATCCTAATTCTCTTGTAACTGGCAGGCGGCAGCTACGCAAGGTAGGTAGGTACCTGCCGTTCGGGACCTCCGCGTTTCCTTCCAGTTATTTATTACCTTTGTTTACAGTGTTGCACCCGCAATTAACGTAGATCAGTCCCACACCGGCTGGGACCGTCCCTTCGACCCGGGGCCGACGATGGTACACGTGCTAACAAACGCTACGTCGTCTCGAGGCTGATTGAACGGTACACCGACCGGCAAGCTCTTCCTCCTCGACTTCGCGTCCAGTTGACCTATTTAGACCGTTTCCCGAGATTCCTTCTGGCTATTACCGATGTCCGCTTGCGAGCAGATGGTGTTTTCGTGGAACAAGTTTTAGGGGTTCACCGTGTTTAAGGTGTCGTCAGGGCTGTTTGCGAGCTGTTTCGTGTACTGTTTTATTGACTTTATTTGGGAGCGAAGTTACGTGACAACCAATATTGTATAATAATTAACACCGCACGGTCGAAAATCGATTATTACGATTGCTCACGCTTGAGGATTGTTATCAACCGGCAAGAAGTATGTGGAAAATCCGCGAAACACCGGACTTCGATCGGAAGACAAACTTTCGTTTGCTGTTCGGCAAATAATCGTACGAGGAATACGTTCCGACGAACAGGGGCAATAGACACGTAATAGACACGTCACCACTTCGTCTATTTTTTTTTTTTTTTTTCGTCGCCCCACTCGCACCGTAGCCCCGTCGAGGAACGGTAAAAGTCCGATCTAGTGTACGACGATCTAACGTGTATCGAGCGCAGGATAATAATAGTTTAAAGACGCGTGTACCTATGGTTACAGCGGGGCGCCGTAATCCCCTTACGGATCGAACACATAAACCGTAATAGTGCGCACTGTGTTGCGTGTGGTGTATGTTCGTGGAACGAATTTTACAGTTTACAGAATACGGACAAGTTAATTGATAGCGCGACGATGGTCGCGCGAATTGAATTCGCGGCTGGTTCATCGTTAAACCGAGCGGGGAATTTATAAGTGCACCGCGAATCAGATATTCGCAGTCAAAATTGAACCATTCTCGCACGTTCGCGGAAGATAAGCACGGAATAAGAAACATGTACGGTCCATTTGACAAACTCACTTTGGTATCGCCGAAATTTACGTGAAACTTCTCGCACCGCAGTTTCAAGATAATTAATCTTTTCCCTAGGGCGTGACAATTGCAATTGAACCGTACGAGGATCGGGAAGGATTCCTGTTACTTTATCCTTCGTTCCTTTTTTATTCCCGATGTTCGTGCGAGAGTCAATTGTTTTGCAATTACTTTTCCATCGATAATATCGACAAGCGAATTCCCAATATCGTTCATCGCGCACGTGAAACCGTAAAAAGATCCTTTTCCAAGGTACGCTAGTTCGATGATCACTGCATGCCTAATGACACGGTTCGGGTACACGAACTGCTCGCCAACGGAATGATTTTCAGTTTCACGGTCGGTATGCAAATTCTCGGGGTGTCCGCGCCGGGCGTCCGAAGGGTAATTCACGAACAAGAATAACACCTCGAGCGCGGACATTGAAAGCGAGCAGTCCGCGAACAATTCGCTATTTGCATTTCTGCCGAGACGTGGCCGACGCGATACCACGCGAACAGTGCCCGCGACGGAAGAAAGGCGGAGGTGAAAAAACAACGAAGCAGAAACACAAAGGGGTAGACACGTTCACCGCTCTCGTTGCGAAAGGGGTTGAACGTAACCAGGGAATAAGAATTGTTTCTCGAATGAACACAAAACTACCCGCTTTCGTTCCGCCGTCGACCAAACACCCCAACCCCCCCCCCAACCCCCAACCCTCGCACAGTTAAACGTTTCTTATTATATATCGATTCGGTTTCTTTCTACCCATTTCTTTCCCTTCCTCGCCCTGCCCGCGATTATTTCACCGCATGCATGAAAATAGGTGATTTAGATGTGCGTTTGTTCGAAGGCACAAACCGTAATTATTTCCGCCAATTTCTGTTCGTACCGAGCAAGCAATAATTAGGAGAACGTCGACACGTGATGCGTGTAATTATAGCGACGACAGTCCTAAAATATATATCATTTCGAGTGCGAGGTGCTCCTGCAGCGGGGACATTACTGGTTTTTACAATTAATTGGAACTCGTGTAAATGCGCTCACGTTAAATGTTAACGTACCCACATAAACAACAGTAAGACGATAACAGTATAGCTGTTTAAAAAAATGGGTACAATAACGCTTGCATTTATTTTAGTACCCTTGTCGATCATCTCGGCCGCTCCATATTTTATGCATCCGTGTCCCACGCGATCTCCACTCTTTTCGTACACTTTCTGGCATCCCAGTTACAACGCAACCTTTAGTCTTCGATAAACAACACTCGAACCGCCCGCGCTGTACATTAACGAAGAACCGAACGAAGCCCGAACCGAACAGCTCTTGCCCCATCGAAAACAATGAGCGCGTACAAAATCATAGATCGTTCACGCATTAAATCGGGCAGAATAGTCGAGGTTCCCGAAATTCCGTGCGCCCGAGCAACGCGCGCCACGCTGCGTCTACGCGACCGATCCCTTGCGATCCATCGATCTCTCGACGTTCGAGATGGACGGGGAACGGGTCGCGACGGTCTCGCGTGCCGTTTCGGCGCTCGCATCAATGGCCACCGGTACGTGTCCAGAAACGCGGAGCCGACTGCACAGCGGCCAATGAAACGCACATAAAAGCGGTAGATAAACGTAAGGGGGCATTGATCGTCAGTCGCTCCTCCATTCACGAAGTTGCCGGTTATGGCTGTACTTATGTGCTTAGGTGCACATACACCGAGCGTGTACACGTTTTCGCACACACGCGATGCGATCCACGGTGTGTGCTGGCGTACTTGCGCTCATGTTTCTGCGTTTCGCGCGCGCGTATGTGTATGTGTGTGCATCCCCGACATAGTCGCCAGCGAGTCTTGCCACGGCCATGCGTGGTCACGGCACATACACGGTGAAATCGTTTCGGGGTCGGGAGAATAGCCCTGACCTTCCTCAAGCCTTCGTTCGTAACTCGCGGTACAAGGAAAGCACGGTGACGTCATTGGTCCCCCGGTGTCACGATTGCTGGAATTTCGACGCTCTGGTCTGCCCTAATTTTGGGATTGATTCAATTCTATTTCTCCTGTGGTAGTTTTTGTTTTAAATCTGCGGTATCGATCGACGTGCCGTACAATCGGCGGGGTTACTCAAGTTTGCAGAGCCAAAATAATAATCATAACGGCAAGAAGCGGGAGAGACACAGCGGCATAAAGTGTACGACATACATTTAGACGAAGTATCATAATTAACTGGTGTTACGAGCGAAGATTCCGCGTGACAGTTCGCAGAAGCGCGGCTCTTATTAATTTAAATTAAGGAATGCCGAGCAGCCCGGTTCATACCGTGACCGCTGTGGGGCAATCAATTTAGACGTTCTCGATATTCAGATCGCGATACATTTCAGCCAGCGTAAATTAATGCCTCTGTGCATCGGTGACCCGGCGCCCCCCGTTCCGTCGCCTACCTACTCGCTCGGGGCTAATTGTAATTCCCTCGCCTGCCGGATTAAAATATACTTTTACGGGATCAATTAACCGTTGCGAACGCCTTGCCCGAGCCGTTTCGAAGTCTCGCTACCGATTAATCCGAGCCGATGAACAGAGGGATACTCCGTTCCTCCTAAATCCGACGGGCAAACACGCTCGAGATTGTCCTAGCAGTGAAAATCGTGGCAAATTCCTTCGAGCCGATTACGACGGCCAGGTAGAGCGGCAGGCGTGAAGTTTCGATCGTGTGGTCCTGAACCGGTCTGCGGGTAGTCTGCGCGTCAGGTAACCGATGCAGTAAAATGGAATTACTCGAGTACGCCCAGACGGGCCATTTTCGCCACCGTGCCCCCGTTAACGGTACCGGGTTCGCCACTAATTCGAAATCTCTCGTGTACCTCGGCTCGACAGAACTACAGACGCAACACGGGCCCGCAGATTGACGGGAGTGTCGTTGATCGGTCTAAAGATTGACAACTCGCAATGCAACATTAGCACCTGAGGATATCCGACAATTTTAGATCCCTTCTTGTCTTAGTGTTCGTAAATACTCCAACAGATATCCAACGGATACAGTTTTATTACTGTACGCGACGCACGACTGGACGCAAACACAGGCATGCAAGAAGTCCAGGCAAAAAGGCGAACAGAAAAAGAAGAAAACAGGGAAAGAAAGTGTACTCGCTGTTGCAAGAGAGATTGATCGATAAGAGGAGGGCTCCGTCCAATAATGGAGAAATTTCGTTCGAACGAAACGTGGAATACGAGGCGAGAGGAACGTGAAGAGGCATGTAGACGCTGATTCCCCGAGCCGGAACGTTCGTGATGAACGTAGCGGGGCACTGATAATCGCTCGCGTGCCGCGAAGGCGCGAAGGACGTAACGGAGATACAAGCACGATACGCTGCGCTACAGGCCGATCGACCCGATAAGGTAATTACTAAATGCTAGTATAGAGAGCCGCGTGTATTTGTTCTTTACACATAACCCTCCGCGGCCGCGTCTTCCTCCCCTTGTCAGACAATGGCCCCGCGCATCGCGATGCAGCAAGAAAGCAGGTACCGTTTCTGTTGGGGGCGGGAGGAAATTTCGGGACGTTAATCTCACGGCACGTGGTGCTCGATGTTATTGCTACACTTCGTATTGCCAACAGAGTATGATGCATTCCATTGATTAATTCACGCTTGTGTTTCTTTACGATACGTTTCACTTTTCGGGGAGGAAATTCAAGGGAATACAGTGATCGCCCGTCTAGCTGTTTAACACTACAACAGATTTTGTTGCCGCAAAACGATTGATACGTAAAACCCGTTGCAGCATTTCGTAACATTTCACGTTCATTCAACGACTTTCGTGTTCTTAGTCTGCCTAAGGTATGCCAACGAAGTGCTACCGAAACTTGACGCCACTCGTGCGAAAGAAAATAGGTCCGACGACGACACGCGCGAGCGCTTTCCCCGAGACGAATCTGCCCGAGGAAAATCGCGGGGCCAGGAAAAAAGGTAGCCCCGCGTTTATGTAAACCTCGCCCGGCCGTGGGTCAAGGCTGACCCTCGGCTTCCATCCGAACCTTCGTAACGACACCGCGAAAACAGAAACCGCCGGAAGCTCTAAATTTGTTTTTCCGCCGAAGCGATCGACCCCGAACACCGGCCGACACGCACCGCCCAAGGTATTTACGAGCTTTCCCTTCGGAGCGGCTCGCGAATTCCGCCGGTCCGCGGACCGGTGTCCCCTCGTTCGTCGAACGATAACCCGCGGGCAGGAAGCGGCCGTGAGATATTACGAATGCCCGGCTACCTTGAAATTAAACGACGGTTCATGCCCAGGCCCAGATTAGCCACCGCGTAACGCATAAATACTGTGCACGACCGGTGTCCCGGTCCCGATGTAACGCCTGGACTTACGAGCGCGGTTCGCCCCGAAACACGTCGCTTATCGTCCGGGTATCTCGTGCGATGCCGATGTCACATGTACGTATCGAGTGTCATTAAGTGTGATTATATTGCCCGGCTCGTTCACGTGTGTACATCGCGGAGCGAAGTGGAAACAGGGGTTGGGGCACGATGGGGGTGTGGGGGTTTGGTGGACGGGGAGGGGAATAACGAAAGAATGAAATAGAGAGGGAAGAGGAGCACGTACGAGGACCGGGAGGCGCAGCGCGGAGCCGACGAGGAAGAGGTTCCCGTGCCGTGCTTGCCAGCGGACGGGGCCGGAGAAGCCGCTTTTACGTCGATACGTAATTTATTGCCATATCCGATATTAAAGTATCGTGGATAAGACGAAGGGATTGGCAGAAGGCCTACCTGCCGAGAGACTCTTCCCTTTCTTCTTGGCCGCGGGGACGCCACGCGTGTGGGAGTTTCTCTCTGCAACCTCTTTATTCGTTTGTGTTTTCCGTTTTCGTACGCTGCCCGCCTTCCCGCCCGAATTGGCTTTGTTTCTTCGAGTTCACGCGTCGCCACGTTTCGCTCGAAATTATTCACGCGAACGGCGGAGACGCTGAGCTGTCCCAGGGTTTTCGTTTCATATAAATCGAGCCGTTTCGCGGGCGTCGCGGATACCGCGAGCAATACGGAAAGATTCAATGTTCCATTCTTGTTAACGTCGGAATAGCGCGCGACTTGTACCCAGCCTGAGAATGTTGTTTCGCGAGTGCGACAATCGGTGATCTGGATGGATTGCAGCGCGATCTCTTTGTTTGGGTTGCACGGGTGGTATAAGTGGAGTGTTCCTTCGGATCAACGAGTTGATCGATGGCGAGTTAGCGAGGCGAGGGTGTGAAGCGAATGAGTATTTAACGCTGCATTTGCTCTGGCAACGAGGCCAGCGGAAACGCGGTTTGAAGTCGCCCCGGGATGAGCGCAGCTACTTAATCGTATGGCATGTTCGCCAGCAGCGACTGAAAGCGAACGATGGTATCCTCCGTGGGTGATATATTGCGGATATTTTAGTGTATTTTGCGCCGAAAGTGAAGAAACGGAATCATTTGTCACGGAACGCGTTGCCGTTTGCACGTTTCGGAAATCGTGCTGTCATCTTTCCCCCACGAATTGTTCTCGGTTTAAACGAATACAGATATTTTCACTGAACCAATGGAGATCCCAAATTGGGTGACCTATTCCGTAGAACTAAAAATTCCGTAATTTCTTATTTAACAATCTGGACCATCATCAAATTTTAATATGAACCCGGAAGGCCATTGAACGGTGCATTGAAAAATGAAAGAAAATGAAACGCTCTTTCTACTACGCTACAAACGAGGCTGAAATAGATAAGGCACGGATAGAACGAAAAATCGTAGTACCGTTTCGTTTCCCGGCGCCATGAATGAACTCGAAGACCCGGTTCTACCCCGGAACGCACACTCATCTTCCCCTTGCCCGCGATAAAACTAACATACCGGTGGCCCAGCCGTCCCTGTAATTTTTTAATTACGTGGCCGCGTCTCTCAGTCACTCAGCTCCGGTGACTTGCAACCGGTGTCTAGAATCCACTCCCTAATTTTTAATAACACCTAGCGCCGGGACGAGAGAGAGCCGGTAATAAGTTTGTGGGCGGTTCTCCGTTGGTTTCGTGCCAGGGGCAGAAGAAACAAAGGAGCAGGAGCTGCGGCGGAGAGAAAGAAGGACAGCCACCGGAAAACATATTGGTAGCGTCCAAACGAAAACCCATTTCGTCAAGGATAGTTCGTATCGTTAAAGGTTAAATTTCGAAGGAATTGTTGGGCCGTCGGAATTATTCGATACGGTGAGCTATATAATTTTCTGTGGAAATATCATTTTCATTGTGTGCGCGCTTATGTTTCGGTCGATCTTGATAGAAAAATGTGAGGGGCCGTGTGTATCGTTTTCATATCAAATGACGGGTACGCGTTAAACCGCGTAGGAGAAGCATTTGCATTGGCGTGCACGCTGTAAAGATGTATTTAGTTTTATAGTACTATGATGTCTACTGCAATCTGTTCATTCGAACGGCGCGCAATTTCTTGAAATTAAAACCGCACGGTCCTGCCGAACTGTACCAAACGGATTATCGACAGCTTATCGCCGCGGAAAACAATCCCGACAAAGGCGATACGCGAAAATTCAATTTCCCATCTCCCTGTATCCGCCCATCGGCACGAACGATTAAAATCGCATATTCCATACGCATGTGCATACATAACGCTCGCGCCCGTCCAATCTATTTTTCGCGTTGAAATATTCATTCCTCCGACGCAACGTTCCTTCCGATTACGATCAAGCGTCCCATCCCAGCTGCCATAACGTCGAGCCTCGAATACGAAATATCCCGGCGATCTACGGGAATCGACAACCGAGACGAACAATTACATTCAATCCGACCGAGAACAAATAAATCTCCGAACAGGAGCGAGATATTCCAAAAAGATCCAAAAAGAAAGAGAAACGGGACCGGGCGAAATATGGGAAAATAAAAGGGGGAAAAAACGAAGGGATACAGGTATAATAGAAGAAAAACACGAGAAAAGGGAACGGCGAAGGGGGCGAGGAGGGTTCAGAGCAAGACGTCGGGGCCATCTTCGAATCAACGTCAACGCGAAGGGTGCATCAGCGACAGCCGGCCGAGCAATACGCGGTTTTATTATGCGCGCGATCCGCGCGCCTTCTAACCGGGGCTTATGAATAAATATCGCGATTTCCGTCGGCGCGGCGGCGGAGAGATCGAGAGCCGAACCTAGCTCTCGACGGCGAGCAACAGAACGGATCGATAAAAATTCGTCTCGCACAGCCAGCCGCCATAAATATTCCAATAAAGGTCGACCGTGCGTCGTCGGGCCGCCTTGGGAACGTTTCGTCTCTGTCCCCATAGCCAATGCCCGTCCAACCAGGTGACCGGCTTATATCGCGTGGAACGCGAGAAAAATTTTCCAGGACACTCTTTCCTCGTTGATATTTTTTTCCTCCTCGGTTATCCCTTCTCCCTGGACCGTACGCGGACGAGATTTCGCAACGGTACCGTGGACGCTCTGCGGGTTCGCTCGGAGGATTATTAACGCGTTAGCTCTGAATATCCCTGCTGTGGAAATCGCCCGACATTTTTTTTGCTCTGTTCTCTTGTTAAGAAAAGATGAGGTGGATCGGCTCGAGAAACGTGGAAGCGACAAGGACGTGTGTTTGCGATGTCCTGTGGTAATTGCTTAGAGTCACCGCTGAACGGCGTATGCAAACAATGTCGGATTGACCGGGGGATTCTTCGGATAAAGAATTGAAATTCCCGTCAGATAAGAACAGACAGATTGAACGATACCTTTAATCAGCAGCGTCGTCGGTTTAACGGGAAGTAGAAACTTTGAATTTGGTATTGAAGTGGGCCGTTTTCGCTTGCATGACCTGAAACTGAAACGACGATAGTTAAATTCAATGCCAATATCGATGGGGCTTTAAAACGCGCCATCTTTGTATTCCAAATAGCGCGCACTTGCAACGCAGAATTTCTAGCATACATTTCCATCGGATTACAAAGCGTTTGAACGGTCGAATCGTCGAACCCAACTGAGAGCTCCAAACATAACGAATCTGCGGTAAAAATTTCGTTCAATTCATTCGCGTTTAAAAGAAAAAACTAATTCACGTGGATCTTTCATAATGAAAATCCGTATTTTCGATTCCACCGTCGAATCACGCGCACGCGTAAGAAGCGACCCATCTCGTTGCCACGAAACGGACGAAAGTTCGCGGGGCACGGTTCATCGAACAAAACGGCCATTACGCAACAACGGGGATCGTTTTGAAAATCACTCGGTGATCACGATCGAATCCGGCCCGGCTGTCCACTTCAATTTAAATATTTAACGGAAGGGAATAATAACGGTCCATTATGTTCGGGCGACAACGGGGCGTCGCGACGCTGTGCCAGCGCGAGCGTTGCGATATCGGCCAGCGTTATTAATGTTACTATTTACAATCGGTGCTGGCGCAATTGTCATCACGCCAGACAGCGCGCGGCACTAATTACCGTCACGGCGGCCTATTGTTCCACTTAAAGCTGATTGTTATCGTTACGCAAATTGCAGCCAATGCGGTGCGAGCCAGTAATGATTTCGCACCGATATCAATCCCGTCGAGTGTCCGATCACGGCACACATCGGCAGACACCGGGTGGACGTGCCACGTACACGCGTACGCGGTTCGTATGGGAAACGCGTTTCTCGCCGCGGACAATTTTTCCTTTCTTATTGTTAACGACACACCGAACGTTAATAAGTGGTGTGGAATAGTTTTCCATTAGCGGCGGACAGCGGATAAATGACCGGCCACGTAATCGGACAAAATAATCGCCGGGTAATGTCTTGATAGATTGGCGCGATCGAACGGGGTCGATGCGCCACTGTCCGTTGCCTCCGAGTGAAATTTGCAAATCGACTTTCGCGAAACACCGCGGGGCCGCGGGTTACCGCGAACCGGGGGATTGGTCGAAGCCGGGTGTGTTTGGAAATTAAAGAAAAAAGCTTTCGTCAACTCGATGCGCTTTGATGCGGAGTGAAAGACTGGTCAATTTTCATTCGGGATCTTGGCAAAAATTGAACGGCTGCTAGGAAGTGTCCATATATTGATAGATGCTTGACGTATTTAAGGGTGATCTGTTGCATTTGAGAATTGATTTTGTATGGACGGCCGCGCGCAATTGTAAACGAGTTCAATGAAACATCTATTAAAACGTCCGGGGAGCTTCTCGTCTTGAATCACGAACAAATTGGAGTAGTTCACGTTGCGAAACAGTTCTTGCCGATTTCGAAACCCCGCGACAAAGATTCCTTCTCGACAAACGATAGACAGGCCCTTTGAGGCAGCGCGACTCTTGCGATAAAATTCCGTCGCTGGCTACGCTCGATCGTAATTATCCGATCGTGTTTATAAATCACCAAGGATCAATTAATGCACGAAAGGTAGGGCAGGGTGAGGGGAGGGATGGGAGAAGGAGACATGTATACAGATAGAGCGGAGGAGAAAAAAGTGGGCCAGCAAAGGTAGAAAGCATGCGCCGTTTTATAATACAGTTCGCGATCTTAAATCAACGTCCTTTCCTTGGCCGGAGATAAATCTTGCGCGGTCGGCTCGGCCTAAGAAATATAAATACGATTGTGCATAGAAACGGGGCGTTTTGTCGCTCGGAGCGTGCGTCCAGCGAAATAATCCTCGCGATTTAAATTCGCGTCCTCGGCTCGCTATCATCGATCTGCGCGGAGCTTCGGGGGCACCGAATGAAAATTCTTGGGGATTGAAATTTTTCGAATTACATCTGTGCATAAAATGGTACGAAATGCGTTTGGAGCGGGTTTGACAAACGCAACGGTCGAACGGGCAACCGTGTTTCAATTCGTATCTCGTATTCATATTTCACGACTCGCGACCGTTGGAAATTTTGTCACCGCAAAACGGCTGAGAAAGTTTTGGAAATTGTGGTGGATACAGTTCGCGCGTTCAACGGAAGGCACGTGTGCGCGAAATCTTCTTGCACGAATATTACACGAGCACCTGTAGGTGCTTAGTCGTTTGATAATTGAACAAAGTATAATTGATATATTTGAACGGACGGAATAAGAAATGCGCGATTTATAAAAAATCATTTCGCGGGGATCTGAAAGCTATGGCACTCTACTGTCGTATGCATTCATCTTTGAAATTATTCGACTTAAAATCAATCGAACTTTTTAATCGCAATTTTGTTCAAATGTTAGGAACAGTTTGTACGATGCAAATTTGTTTCTTTTCTAGAAATTTTTAACAGTATCGAGACGATGCATGGGTGCTCGTGATACTACAGTTTTCAATCCCCTGTAACGTTGAAAACTCCTCGAAGAGGATGCGCCTCCAGCGAACGCTGCAGCGCGAGTGAACGCCTTCGGCTTCGACGGCGTCTCTTATTAGCCGCGAAGGCGTCGCGACGCCTTGGTTACAGAAAAATCCGCGAGATGGGGACGCCCGTAGAGCTGGCGTGCCACGAAACACAAGGCAGAATCGAAGCAGGGAGACGAAGGCGTCGCGACGCCCGGCGAGACGCTAATTCATGCGTCGAATTTTTATCGTCGCCCCATTTTATTCGTGAACACCTTCGTCATTAGATAGTCCTCGAAGATTGGTCCGAACTTGAGCGACTGCGTTACAAATTATAATCCCAAATGCGCGCATACTTTGTCCAGGAGTATAATTAAATTCACTACGTACTGTAAAGCAGTTAAAGTCGATTGCATCTTGCATCAAAACGACGTTTTCGAACTCGCGTGTATAATGAGCAAACAGAACCTCGTATCGTCGCCGTGCTCGTCATCCTGTAGAAATATAGCTGCGAGACATAAATCGTAGTGCTTTATTTTGAACAATTTGTACTGCTTCTCATTATTCTTAGCTGGATATATATAAATTCCAGTTCCGTAAGAACACCTCGGTACCCTTTCAATCACTCGTTTCCCAAAAATTAACTCGAATGGAGACGATCTCGAAATCGATTCAAAACTTCGCAATCGTCATCCCTTACTGAATCGGGTCGTCGAAATTCGCCGGCATAACGAATGCGCAACAGTACACCGCTACAAAGTCGTCTGAAATTCGACGACAAGCCCGCCTGTTCCCACCTTCCTCCGTCGAGCAACAGAAATATCGACTAAAAGTTTTAACATACACCTCTCGTATGGCTGCCGAGTGCATCTGGGCTGTCGTCATGGGAATATAAAAGGAAGCTGCAACGATAGACAGATAACTGGAGGAGGACAGAGGTAGCCAGGGAAACGACGGGATAACAAGGGACCAACGGGAACGATGGGCGAGGGGCAAAGAAACGCGAGGGGTTGGAATAGAGGGTTGGGCGGGGGGCTAGGGGGTGGCGAGGGTACAAAGGGAAAGATCGAAGGAGATGCTTGTCACCTCCTACACCTTACACCTTCGAGGCGCGCGGATTTTACACGCTTTTCCATTCTACATACGCCTCCTTTTCTGCATCCCTCGTTCTCCCTTCGCTCCACCCTTGTGTTCCACCCTCTGCGGCGCTCCCGCGTCGTCTTCTCGGCAGCCGCTAACCGTCCACCCCCGCGACCGTGCAGATAGACCGAGGAAGAGCGAGATAGAGAGAGAGACAGAGAGAGAGAGAGAGGAAGCAAGAGAGGATCGTGCCTGTCGGAGAAAAAGGTGGCCGAACAAGCCACCGGGAGGGGATGTGCTTGCTTCGAGCATAGCTAACTAGCTGAATCTGAATCAATACTTACTTCCGCCCCCCGACCGTCTCCCATCCTTTTCTCTCCCGTCCACAGTCGGCTCGTCTCCCTCGTCTCGCCGCCCCTGTTGGGTCCTTCTTTCCTTTCTTCTTTTTTTTTTTTTTTCAGCGAGAAAGGACTTTCGGGTACCCTCCTACGTTCACCTCTCACCCCCAACCCCTCCTTCAACCAGCCAGCATTACTAACGTGGAGACGTTACTGTCTTTTCGCGAGCCTCGCGCGCTCTCTCTCTCTCTCTCTCTCTCTCTCTCTCTCTCTCTCTCTCTTCCACCGTCTCTCTACTTATTCGATCCCCCGCTACCTCTCCGCCCCTCCTCGTGACGCAACTCCCACGAATGCTTATCGGCGTCCCTTCTCTTTTCCTTTTTGCCGGCGGCATTTCTCGATAGTCGCGACGTTTGATCAGCCGAATTCATGCTTCCGCGATCCTCGCCTGTCGTCGATTTCGTTTGCGAGGATCCCGCGAGCGGGCAAAGTCGAGCGGAAGATCGGATCGTACTCGCGAGCGGAACGAGCATTCCCGAATTTTCAGTCGTTGCTCGGGATGTTCAGGGTTCAATGATTCTTGTTAATTTGCTGGCTCTGCGGTCCCTGAATACGAACGGATACGGGGACGAGGACGATAGGGAAGATTCGGGGAGCGGTGTTCGCATGAAATTTCTGATCGCTGAAATCAAGTGATCGCAGTTTTGTCTGTGGTTTAATGTTCTTTCAGAGGAAAGAAGAGACGGTTCGTCGGAAGAATCGTTTGGGGGTGATCGTTTAATTGCTCACGGTGGCCGAAAGCGATGCGAGAATTTTTGTACCGGCGTCACCGTCGCAATTATTGATATTACTACTTAAGTAGAGTATACTTTACCGAAAAGGTCGATTCGTCTTCAACCTTTTTGATTAACGTTAAAACGTATTTTCCTCCGTGGGATAAACATTTCCTTTAACGCACGGTGAAGTTTTTTCGTTCAGGATATTTTATTTATTTCTATTCCGCTGGTGCGACGGAGCGAATAACAAAAATTATTCGTCCGACATTTCCAACTCTGATTGCTATCTCTATGCTTCTATGTATTTTAATTCGCGCGAATATTAATTCTGGTGAAATAAATCGTGCCAGTATCGCGCGACGAATTCTACGGAGTATCGCAACAGTTCCAAATAATTATCGCCATGTTTCTCATCAATGAATCGTGCCGTATCGTGCGTTCCTACGACAGAAAGGAACATTTGCATAAAGAAATAACAGCGTAACAGCGAGAAGAATAGACCGAAGGCAATTCTGGTCTCGGTCTAGCTACTTTAAAATTCGAGTCTCCTCCTGTGGCATCACGATCTACTGGCTGCCGCTACTCGAGGACCAATTCGAGGGGTTGTTTCCCCCTTACGATCTACAGGCATCCCCTCCATGGTTTTACGACACCGTTCCACCACAACGCTCTTAAAACACGGAGCTTATCTCTTAAGTAAAAAGTACGGGAAATCCTGACTTCGTGCAGATTCCTCTTCTCACGGCGAAGCCAAATTTAATTTCTGTCTGGAAGTATCCTCGTCGGGCGTCTATATGCAATTTATACATCTTGTCTTTGGGGGGTCGATAAGCGGTTCGCAAGGAATCCACCACGACCTTCGATATAACTTCGTTCGGATCAGTTAAACGTGGAACGTTCGCGAAAATCCCGAAGCATTCCACGAAGAGCGAATTAACTTGCGACGGTTTATACAATTTCTTGAACTTCTCGCGTTAAACGTATTTCAAAGAGAAAACGAACAACGGCATTTTGTACTCTCTATCTGTTCGGTACGAAATATACTTCCCCTACCCCCCCGATGAAAGTTTCCGTCACCGTCACCATAAGAGACGCGGTTCTCCATAGCTCGTTAAATAAATATTACATACGTCTTTCCCTCGCAGATTTTTACATCCACCATTCCGGCCCTTAATTCGAGATTGATTTCGGAAAAAGGAAAGGCGAAGGGCCTTCTGGCGACGAGAAATCTCGAGATTCCGTACCAAGCCCATCTTTCGCGAACGGTTCAACCGATTCGCGGCCAACGTCGGGCAACGCAAATCCCCGTCCCAGACAACGGCGTTCCACGCCAAAAGCTCTCATATTTGCGTCCGCGTCGAAATACGCGGAACAGGGACGCGAGGCTCGTAGGCGAGATTACCAGCAGAATCTCGAGACATCGCTCGTCCCGGGTAACCCCCGCCCCAGACCCCCTTAACTCGCCGCTAAAGCCAAAGGGCTCTTTCCGCCGCAGATGCGGCCGCCTCGCGAATATTATAATTCCCCGGCTGGCCACGGGCTAATTGTGTTGCGTGGGTGTGAATATGGTTTATAGTTCGGCGGAAAAGCTGGCCGTGGGCCAGGCAAACGAGCTCACGTGACGTCACGCGACGGAAATACTCGAGCGGGCTAATTAGGCGAGGCACCTCTCCTCTTACGCTCGAATGCAAGCGGAACCCATGCGTCGCGACGTTTCTGCAACAACGTGGCTGGAGACGCCAGCCGTCCCTCGCGTCGCGTGCGTTTCACGAGGGTCGTGGAAAAATCGGACGACGGGTAGGTGAAAGGGCGAGAGGTCGAAAGGGAGGCAGCGACGTTCGCCGGATGTCTTTTAGGGTTGAGGCGTCGTTCGCGAAGAAAGCGAACTGGTTCGGACAGTTTGTTACGAGGTTGCACGGCGTTCGTGGGCGTGGGATTTATTTGTTCTGTTTCCATTGCCGCGATGTATATAGTTATGAACGCGTGACGAAATATTGCGAAGATTCGTTTAATTCGCTGGTTCTCTCAGCGATGCGCAGGGATATGTAATAAAAGACGGCTGGAAAGATTATAGCGCGGTGGATTAATTGAAGGGAGGGAAATTTTCGTCGCACGCGCAGCGGTGTTTAAACGTATCTACTTTAGAGTATCGCGTCTCGCGAGAGTATAAATAAAATATTTTCTGGGAGCAGCATGACTTTGATTTCTAAATCTTCGTTAATGAGAAGCAGTTCTGGACGTGCGATGTTGCGCCGGTGTATTAATAGTTTCTTGATTGACGTTCGTTCTCGTTTCGAGATCTCGCTAGAGGCCCCCTCGAGACATGTTTATTGCAGAATTAGTTGTCCCCGTTGCGGCCGTTTTATGTTAATGTTTATAAGCTGTGCGTATGTTAACAAGCGGCGTCGTGTGTATAACATCTCGGGAAGGATTTGCTTTTGGCAGCGGCGCGAACAACGCAGTTGTGGCTTTTCTTTCGAGCATTGTTACAAGAGCATCTATTTACGACACCGAGCTAACTACCATGTGAACGAAGGCTAATCTGTCCGAAATCGTTTCACATGAAATTCGCTTCCGGAACAACGTTCTGTTCGTATCGTCACGACGATTCTCAACCGTTCAAAAATATTCTTCAAAACCCGGAAATATTATTCCCTATCCGGAACAGGTAGTCCCCACACGACTATATGAATTGAAGCAAGTTGTCGCGAAACCCTCGCGTCGAAACGTATCGCACCGACGAAAAATGTATCGCAAACAGAGCCGAACTAACTGCGAATGGTGAACCAATTGCGCCACGTTCTCCGCATACCATGAACAAAGTGAGCCGCGCGATCAAGGAAGTGTTCCCGACGGGCTTATCGTCGAAGCGAGCCAGCCGTCATTCCTGAATCGAATCGATCATGCACCCACGAGCCGACGGTGTGCCCCCCTCGCGAAACAACCAATCTTTCCCCCGAACCCGGCCTACATCCACGTTGTTCAACCGGTTCGTAAAGAACCGCCCGAACAATCCGGCACGAGACGCGCTTCGTTGCACGTGTCCGCGAATAAACTACTCGCGTGGGGCCCGCTTCCTGCTCGACGCCGATCGTGTCGCGCAAGATCCTTAATTAACCAACGCCCAGGCCGCGATTCCCTGGCGGACAAAGTCAATCGGTTGTCGCCTTCCTCTCGACGCGATTATACGAGACACGAAAATAAAAGCAAGATGGAAAGGGGCATGGAGAATAAAAGGAAAACGGTAGGTCAAGGGATGGGGGGGTGGGGGCAGAAGGAGAGACACAGGAGGGCCCACGCGTTTCATTTGCATGAGGAACGAACGTCGATGCACGCACCGGTTCCCCTCGCGTCGGCACGAAGCTGTGTAATTAGCGGTGCATAGCAATTAAACGAGGAGTACCGCCCGCGCGCTCCCCGCGAAAGCGAAGAGGAGACGCGGCGCGAAGACGCTTGTTTCCTCGAACAATGTAAAGCGGCGTGTAAACGGTGTAAACGCGAGGGGTGGGCAAGCGGGCGTGACTGCGTTAAGTCAAGTTAAGTCGAGGTTAACTCCCTTAATTACTCAGATTTAATCAGAGCCCCGGGCTACGTGCGCGTACACACGAGAGGTACCAGGCATAACTAACTGCGCCGGAGGAAGAGGAACAAGGTACGGGCGGGATATATGAGTATGTGGCCGGGGAGGGCAATCATAGGGAAACGAGGCACACACGTGGACGCGAGTGGTCGTGACTTTGTTTGATTATTTCTCTCGGGCGGGTGAGGTGCGGAGGCAAGGTAGCACGGAGTACGGGGACAATTATTCGCACAGAGAGTTGGGGGAGTGAAGGTAATCCTACGGCATCTGTGGGTGAACTTTTTAGTCGGTATGAATTGTCAAGGATTAAAGTAACAATGGCTTGTTCCTTAGCGTAAAAATAATTGAAAAATTCCCTCGCTAATAAATAAATGATCGATAAAAGATGTTTTTTCAAATGTGAAATCGGGGAGACGAAACGTACGAATGATTTTGATACCCCTCCGCGTTAGTTTAATTACCGACTGCGGGCTACCACTTAACTGCTCGCAGCATTCTTAACCGTCCTGCCTATCGTCGCAGTGTTCGAAAATCAATATTCGCAGCACTGAAATATTGCTCGCGCGATGTCCCGCCAATTCGATCACGAGCCATCTGTCTTTGCCCGTCACACCAGCATTTCCCCGACGTTCCTTGCAGTATCTACTTTTATTTTCACATTCCGTCGGACACCCTCTGTCCCCCCTTGCACCGAAAGCAACGCGTGTGCAGCCACGAAGACATCCGTCGAGGATCCCGTACAGCGTCGGGTCGCCCGCGGAGAAGTGTGCGCGCGGAGCGTTCGCGCTCGTTGCAAGCGGAGGTAGGGTTCTGCACGCTCACTCGCTCGCTCGCTTGCTTACTTAACGAAGATTAATTGCGCTTAAACCAACCGCGCGCGTACGGCCTCGCCACGGCCGGTGTCGGTGCTCGAGTCGGCTCGTGGCCGCGCATTCTCGTGTGACCCCGCGAAATCTTGACCGTGATCGAGGATCGAGACGCGGCCGTACGCGGGTCTCGAATTTATTTCGCGCGCGTCTCTGCCCCCGTGGCAAGGCTGTCCTTGTGTACGCGCGTTCGGTGCTTTCTGCGGAGGGTCGAGCAGCGACCGGACCGATTAGCCACGGCACGAAAAAACCGACGCTCCACCGCGGGCTTAGTTTTAACAGCGACGTGATTTATACGCTCGAATGAGATGCCGCGCGGAACCGGCGCGACGGGACGCGCAACCGACGCCCCCTCCGAGAAAAATGATCGGGAACCATCGTGATGAAGATTAATGACGATTAATCCGTACGGCTGTGATCCATCGGTGATAATCGTTAAGTGACTACACGAAATCTGATCGGGCAACGGGCGGAGGCTGGCGCGAGCCTCACGGTTCCGCGTGTATTACGAACGTTCGACGAGCGTGGAGAATTCCTCTGTGAACTGAACGATGTGTACGTTCGACGGGCGGACGGAAGGGTGCCGCGTTGCTTTATTGGGTGGAGGGATTTTTTAAGTCCGCGATTTCACGGGGAGAGGGTGGGAATGGGTGTTTAGAAGGGTACGGGGATTTTTGGATGTTTCTTTTGGATTTATGGGAGCATCGATAGGTTTCCGTGAGAACGAATACTTCATTCAGTAACGTGGAAATTAAATGCGGCTCGTCCACTGTTGGATACGATGGATTTAAACTTTTCGACTTTTTGCGACGCCAGATTTTTCATGCGATTGCTGGACCCTTTTCGGGGAAATGTGGCAGGCATATGTGTATGCGCGTAACGACAGCAGGACGTGGAAAATTAATCGAAGAGCGAATAATTTATGTAAAATTTGTGTGTCTTCGTTCGTCTAGAATGAAACATCGTGCATTAGATTAATGATACAATTATTTCCGTGTTATCTATCACTTTCAACGTTTGAATGTCGATTCCTCCCCCTGTTCATAATTTTCTAATCGACTAACGCAACTCCATGCTGTGAAATTAAACCCAACAATGCTGTCCAATCTCCACCCATCTAGCTTCTAAGTAAAATAAAACCTGCTGAGTTCCGGAAAGGAACGATCAATTCCCCTTTCCTTAAATTGAACCGGCCACGTATCGAAGTAGTAGTAAATATTTGAAATATTCATTACAATAGAATCTTCGATTGCAATACAATTTTTCGAACGTAAAGCTTCATGTCTCCCCTCTGCGAATACCGCTTAATAGTTAACGGGCAATCTTTCCCTCATTAATTACGTTGCAAAACCTTCGAATCGGCCTCACAAAGACGTAATTATATCTGGCGCGATCACGCAATCCCCTTGGCGAATCTTTTCGCGGGCATAAAATCGCGATTAATTTGCGCCGCGTAGGGCGCTATCAACGGGAATCGCTGCGAGACAAGCGAGAAAGAAGAATGAAGGAAGAAAGTAAAATAGCCAGTATCCTATAGGTGCTAGGTAACGTCTCCGCGATAACAATCGCGCGGTACAGCGGGGCAGAGGGCGAAGGTTGGCCGGGGGGAGGGGGGTGGCGGCGAGGGTGGCAGCCGCGCCGGGGTCCGCTTTTGTTGTGTATAAAATATTATTTCGCTGTGGTCGGGCATTCATTCGGTAGGAGCTTTCCTTGAAAGGCGAGCTCAAAGATTAAGGACTGGCTGGACGGTAGGATAATTATCAAGAATGGAAGAATTCTGAAAGCGCGGCTCACCGAGACAAAGATGCCAGTGGGGGCGGAGAACGGTATCTCGAGAGCAACTTCTTCTCCCCCGCCAATTCTGTCTCTTCTATTTTTAACGTTTCCCTTTTGCGTCCCGTTTAAAGATCATACGCGGTCGGTTGGCAATTTTTCATTACGCGATTTCATTTCGTTCCGTTCACCGGATTGAACTTTCACGTGTTTGTTAATTTATTTTAGGAGGAGAGAATGATCGCAGTAATTACTGCATGTATGTTCCGTTTCTACTTTGTTCTTTGTTTGCTAGGTAGGTGTTTTCTCGTGAATTGTCCAGGAACTTTTTCAAGCAGCAGCAGAAATTGAAGGTGGAAAATGTCGAAGCGAAATATGTTTCACGGGTCGAATCCTGTCTCGCTGTTTCTGTTTCATCGTTACTGCATTCCGGCGCTCTCTTCTTTCAGTAATTTATTCTCGCCACCGTTGACTCAACTTCCACGTCTTAACCCCCTCTTCGAACCGTTGCTTAATTTATATCGTCCGCCGGTCGCTAACGAGTCCGCCGCTAATGAAATTCTTCCACCCCTAATTCGCCAACCTTCCCACCACCTTCCTTACCGTTTCGCAATCAATTAACGCGACTCTTCCTGACACTCCTCAAAACAGTTTAAACCGCCCAGCCTGAAAGTCGTCCTCGCTGAATCGAACTTTCTTTTCTCCTCCCTTCTTCCTCCTGCCGACCGCTGTTGGAATATTAAAATAAATGGCGCAAGGTATCCCGTTATTATATTTTGTTATTGGACCCGGGCACTGCCTGAACAGCTGCCACCTCGAGCCGCCTGGGCAAATAAGGGGCGAGGGGGATAATTATACGACGGCTAATTGCCCGACATCTTGACTCGCCGCGAGACATAACGAAATAATCACGAGGGCATCTCGCTTCCTCCGCTCTTCCCTGCTCCTTCTCCCCCTCATCCCTTATCCACCCCCATCCATAATGTTTTGTTCCATCTTTTCTTCCCGGTACCGGCCGTATTCTTAACGGAGAGAAGCCACCCCCGCGAGGGATTCTTTTCTCCCGGTGAAATTAATTAGACGGACTTCCTGTCACGGGTGAGCGAAGGTTAAAGGCGCGTGCTTGATGAGCTTGCTTCGTCACTGTTGCTTTCTTTATTGCGGCCGAGGGGGTTGGGGAAAAAAAATTCTGAATACATTCGCGATAGCGCTGATTAATGTTCGCGGGAATTACGGTGGCCGCGCGATTCTTGACGAGGCAATTAGGCGAGCGTCAAGAGCTTTATGAAACTTTGCAAGTCGCGATAACGCGAGAATTAGCGAAGGTCTGTCTATGAACGTGATTAGAGTGGTCCCGGTACGGTCTGTTCATATATTTCGTCGCTACTTGCGCCCGCGAATTTACGATCTTTCGTTTCGCGGAAGTGTCGCACGACGAAGTGACAATCGTGGGGCGTTTCATTGTGCCCTGGAGCGGGACGAATTTGGATAATGATGTTTTCTTTTGTCGACTGTAAAGCTTGAATTAATTCGGCGTACATTGCGAATCGTAGAAGCGCCCAATGCCTTTGGAATGTCAGACGATAGAAATGTTTCAAGGAATTCGGGCGCGACTTTCGAAGATGTTTTTTCGTCACTGGATATAATAGAAACACGTCGAGAGTTTCAACGAAGGGAAGTAGCATTTCCTCGAGTTGTCGTGCGCAACGTAATTATTGCACAAAGCATTTGGCGCAAGGAATTCACGAATCATTGAGCCCACGAGCGTCGATAAAGTTGCTGCACCGGGAATGCCGTGGAATGTTAATTGAATCAAATTAGGTTCCCGAGAGTTGCACTAGCGGCGGGGAAATTAAACCTAGACACATATTGCCTCGATAACAGCCACGAACGACATTTTACGACGCGCGTACCCTTTCGCTGGCTGTCAATCCAACCACCATAAAACTTTAATGAAACGATCGCACCTGGAACTGCAAATCATATGCATTATAAAAACACGTTACGCGCGCCACGTGACACATTGGAAACGGAATATATATTTTACTATAATAATACGCGTATTCGCGTGTACGTCAAATGGAAACAAAAGTCTGACTCATTGTCGTGCCTTGCCTTTTTCCTCTTTCGTGCGTATATATCCAGATATGTCTGCAAAATGGTCCCATGATCAATTGCTTTCCATTTGCGAAAACTTGTTTCTGTTCAAACGAACAAACTTTCACCTCCGTCCAGTTATTCCTAGATACTGGGCCCCTCTCTATTCCCCGTAGACCCCCACGAATTTCAGATCGTTGCATTTATAAATAAAGATCATTATTTTCAACGAAAAAAGGAAGTGGTGCTACGTTTTATGCTACGAACCATGCTATCACATTGCTGAATTTCCAACAAGTCATTCTGCCCGAGAAGCTGTGCAAAAATTGTACACGTGAAATTAATGGATGTCATTAACGCGTATTAGTCACGCTACAGAATTAATTTCTCTCGAGTCACAGGGATCACGATCGACTCTATCAAGCATTAATCTTTTTCGTTCCTCCTTAACGAACACCTGACAAATTTACAACGCTGCTTGGACAAAGAATGTTGTCAAGATAGTACTACATAAAGGCAATTAAAAAAAGGAACCACGTAACGCGGAAATGATAAATAATAGGCAACCATCGATCACAAACTGCTAATTCCATTTCCTATCGGTAAATACGTTACTGCCATCCGAAAGGGAAATTTACAACTCCCAGGATTCGATAAATAACGAAGACCGCTTCGATTCCTATGAAATGGACGGCCAGAAAAAATGGGCGAACGGTGCAACGACAAGAACGAAATAACAATTAACAAAATGTCAATGTTAATGCAATTTACGAAACGATTAAATCCATTCCGCCGTGCATCGATACCGCACCAATCTATTCCCTAACAGTCTGCCCTCGCAAATATCCAATATCCAACGCCATCCATGCAATCCGCCACTTCCGTAAAATCGCTAATTCGCGCCAGCTTCTAATTCCCAATGTCTTCGTCCTGGTAACACGCGATCCAGCTTTCCCTCGCGCGTGTTCGAGGATTCCTGCTGCGGCGGCACGCTCAAATCCGCCCGGGGAAGGCGGTTTCACGTGCAGAAATGCAGAGCCGTGAGCAATTTCACGAGAAACGATTCCGCCTCGTTCCTTCCCTCTTCATCACACTTTCTCCGTCCTTCGCGATAACGTGCTTCCAGGAGGACCCCGGGACCGCGTATTCGGCGTTGGCAATATAATCACAGGGTTCGCGGTCGTGGCGGGCGGCGGGACGGGGGGACGGGACGAGGCGAGCCATCGGGAGGATCATTTTCGCGGCGATAATTAGCCAGGAGAGTCGCGCAGGTCGCACCGGTTGCACGATGAAAAATAACGAGGATATAATGGCCGCGAAGAATCTTCGGTGCAAGGGTCTCGACGCGAGTCGGGATGACCGAGGATTGCGCTGAGGCGGAGGGGAGAAAAAGCGAGGAGGAGGAAGACGGAGGAAGGATTCTTTTTTCGTTCATTTTTTACGGCAGAGGGGGATGACGGCGATGAAGCGTGGCAAAGAGGACGGTGTTAGGAAGGGGGGGGGGGCGACGACGAGCACGAGACGGTGGCTGGAGAAGTGATGAAGAAGATCGTGGTACAGGAAGAGGAAGTTAATTAAGTAATAAAAAGTCACCGCCACGACGCGGGGCAGCTCTCGAGGCCGGGTTGAAATTAAAATAAACATCCCTTAAATGAGTCCGCCGCGACGGTATCCGCCCCCGCTTAACCGGAGCCGCTAATTAATTCCAGGCCTGTGAAACCGAGAGGAACAAAAAGCCGGGGGTTGAAGTGGCTCTGGATTCTGTCCTGGTGCCGGACCGGAGAGAGGTATCCCGGCGTGGGGGCACCGTTGATGAGGGGGTGGAGGAATGGTGTATTAAACACCGCGAGACCAGCCGCCGTCTGACTCTTTAATTAGCCACCCCTAAAGCACCGCCGCCGGGAGTGTCGAGGGTCGGTGTCGAGCAACAGGTGAGATGCAAAGCAAGGGTTATTCTTGGCTTTAGAGCTTGAAGAGGCCGTGGAGGGTGAGTGGCCAGACACGGAGCGTGAACTCGTTGTGCCCCGGGCTATACTTTGGACACAGTTGAGAGATAAGAGCGACGAGGTGGAAGGTTAACCGCGCGCCTTCAATGGTCGGAACTTCTTTTCGTTCGGTTCGCGAGATAAACACTGTACTTTGTGCAATGATAAATCTATGCAAATATTGATCGCTCCGTAATAGTATAGAGGTTCTAGCAACATATGCGTAGGAGTAAATATTAATAACAATACTTGTAGAAACGGGACAAGCATCTCTTTCTTTGCGCATTTCGACCGTGTATTATGAGAAATATCTATGCACGTCGCTCTGTAGCAATTATGGGCTGAAAATGTTACGTTCGCGTAATTGTGAAGAGTGATTAGTCGGCACTTGTTTGTCCTCGTTCCCTTGCTTTGCTTGAAGAGAGCTAATCAGATCCATAAAACAATTTTCTGTCAACGATCCCGCGAGGGGTGGCCCCGCAAATGTATTCCACGAACGAGGCGAGAACAAATACGTCGTTGCGCGTGGAAGGGGTTGAAGCGTAATCGAGAAAGTGTCGACGCTAATTAAAACCTGTTGAGCGGCGGCTCATGAGGCTGTAAAAGGATCTTCGGGTAAGGGAGAAGGGTTGCGAGGCGATGAATATTCCAAGACTGAATCTACTCCCGTGAAAGGGTTCGGGGGCTAATGGAAAGTACATTATGACTGGCGAAGGTATCCAGAAAGGCCGTTGAAGGAAGGGGGCGGGATGACAGTCAATGAGAGTTCGAGATCGTCGAGGGTTAAATGCGATAATTTGCGTGGGAGGGCGAACGTGGTTGGAGACGATAAACCCTCTGCCATTTAATTACGCTTAAAACATGCATTAAATATTGTCGGAGGGTGGAAGCGTCGGAAGGGTTGAACCCTTGGCCTCGTTAAATGAGCACAGATTTTCCCTCCTCGACGTTCATCCCCCTCGCGCTCACCAGCCCCGTTACGGATTTGTAAATCCGCGAAAGAACGATTCTTCCAGCGTTACACTTTGCTCCGGTGTTTGCGTGCATTATGATTGGGCGTTGAAATATATCATTGACGCGGTGGTAAATAGCAATTGTGCGATACTTATTGCGAAGAGAAGCAATGATCCCCGGCGTTCGTCAAATGAAATTGTTAAATACAGTAGATCTGGAGATTTGGAAAGTAGTTACTAACAGAACAATTAGCGAAAATTAGTGGAACACATTTAAATATTAAATCTTTTTATCGTTAGATAAAGTCATGTTACGAAAAAAAGGAAAGATGAATGATAGTAGAGCAGACAAAATCTTGTAAAATATAAAATTCTGTTAGCGCAAAATCTAAACGGTTTTTCTTTACCAAAATGCATCTGATCGCAACCGCGATCTTCGCTTTACCTGACGCGAGCGGAACGTGATTCGACGGGTAATACAATAATATTCACCTAGGCCCGTAATCCCCGTAAATGCAATTAGAATCGGGCAAGGGTAGAATCGCGTCGAGTACGTAAATTAGCAAGCCAACCCTTCCGTGAAGTTTCAATTATCTCGTCGAACGGCGATGGAGTTTAACGAGATTCTTAGATGGTGCTTGAAATTCAAAGGACGAAGCCACTTTACGGTACCCTAACGAAGCCACCTGCCTGGCAGCGTCCACCCTGTTAATTTTAATCGGGGGAGGGGAGACGCTTTCACGTGAATTAGAAAGGGGGGTGGTGACAGGGTGGCCACGACGGTGCCAGTGGACGGCCGTACGACTGCAGCAGGCCGCTCGTAAAAGACCTTCGTATCGAAAGTGTCGTCGCGTCGGTGGGATTCACTTGGGAACCCTGGGCACGATCAAATGAATCAACAGAGACAATTAATAGCCCGGCGAGGACGCCTTGGAAAAGCGTCGGGACGCCGAGCCGCGCCGCCACCCCCGTCGACGGATGTGCGGACAACAAATCTATCTGCCTGTTCACTGAGCACACTACCGCGCTCTGGCTGCGAGCTGCCTCGCCAACAGAATATCACGACGTCGCCCAAATTTAACATTTTACAGCGGCGGAAGTTAGCGAAACCTCCCCCTGGGATTAATCAATCCAATATGGACGAGTTTTGGTGGATCACCGGAAATAAATTAGTGGCTCCGGTATTTCTACGCAGACAGAATTTCTTATTCGGGGATAAGACGGTTGTTTTTAAATAATTTGACAAGACCGTTCGGACAGCGCCCCGTTAATTCAACTCCTTCTCTCCGACGGGAAGTCGAATCGAATGAACGACGCCACGAATATTATTTTGACGGGCTGGAGGGATTGATTCCGGCAAGAAGGGGTCGGTTATGAAATAGTAGCGATAGACACGGAAACACGAAGACTCGAATTCGTCGCCGGAAGAGGGACCGAGGGAGGGCCAGATTAGAGGTTTCCAAATCAGGACAATTGAGTGCGCGCGACGTAACCGCTAATAACTCATTTCCGGCATTTAAAAGTGATACGTTGCATCCCGGCCTCTCTCACTCTCTCTCTCTCTCTCTCTCTCTCTTTCTTTCTCTCTCTCAGTGTGTACACTGTACCGCGTATCTCGTTACCACGCTCATCAAGAAGATCGTACCGTTGATATTATTATACGCGTCATTTTTCTTTTGACCGAAGGAAGTATCGTCAATGGGAACATTCAACGGTCATTATCTAAGTATCACGAGTGCATCCCCGCCGTCTAAATGGATGTACTTGAGCTAGCGTTGTTTAATTCCGGTTTCGAGAAGTAATTCCTTTGATTTATAACCACCACTTGGAGATCTGTGTGGGCACGTTTCTTAATCGTATGTTTTGCGCAATGTTCGTTACGTAGATTTTATTATTGATAATGAAAGGATTTATTTTATCCCTTTATGGTCCGAATTGTAATTAGGGCTTCGAGTGTGCCGGGGACGTGGGGTGTTCGGTAACGATCCGGCTAATAATTGTACCGCATGTTTTTTGTTTAACTCGATCTGGATTGTGAGAAATGAGATCCGACACGGCTCTGTCCAAGCCGTTGTCAAGCTAAACGAATCGCGGACGACCGTGTATTGTTAAGGATGTGAAATCAACTTTCGCTTGTGAATTTTTTCGATAATGAAATAATCTTGTTTCGCAGAACTCCCGTTGATTCCGCTAAGAGATAATAGTGCGATCTAAAAGAAGGCAGCTTAAACGGATTATTTCGTGTCGTACACGAAGTACAATTATCGCAGAGGGGCAGAAATTATAAGGGAAACACGAACACCGTCCCAACGGGGAAAGAAGCCCGCGTGAACACGTGTATCTTCGATTTTCTCCACGGATTCTCTGTGTGTACCTTATGGCAGCGATTCGAACTCCCCGTCAAAGTTGAAGATTCGGCCTTGACCTACCTTCGGGCGCGAGAGGTCAACGTTTTCTTTACTACTAGAGAGAAAGAGAAGCAGAAAAGTACATAGCCGGCTGTGTACGTTCCACGCTCCAACGCTGCGGGAAATCGACGTGTTTGTTCTACGAGTTATTTTAAAAAATCCATTGGACTCGCAAGAAGTTGATGACAATTCCTCTCGTTAAAGCGTTTCACGGTGAAGTGGATATAAACGAAACCCGAAATTTGTAATAATTGGGACGAAATATTTTTATTATGCTCTCGTGTATTAAAAATTTCATTTCGATCGAATTGCATCCATAAAATGTCTTCTTTTAGGGCGTCCGGTAAGATTACATTTTATTATCGTGTTCCAAACAGGTGTGTTCCAAAAAAAAAAAAGGGAGAACGAAATTCCATTAAACGCGTGTATACAAATGATTCTAACAATAAGTGACAATACGAGAAAATAGGAATGGCATTAGAACGAAAATTGTTATTAACCTAATTACACCACCAGTGAAGTTAAACAGAATTTCATCCCTCCGCGAAATATAAAGGTATTATCGAGTTTGCCAAGCAGTGCGCGACTTTCTACTAAAATTATATTTAAATAAAATATACTACAGCCAACGTTACACATCACGGTTTCGATTAATATACCGAACCAATGAAGGAAAGAAGAAAATGCAAATACCAAAACCATTCACATCCTCGGACGACACCCTTCTCACCGACGCCCAACCTGTGACACTCTATCAAACATACCGGACAATCGATTTACCACTGCTCGCCAGAGCCCCGGCTACCTAACACACCTGCTCGAACCTCGAGCCGGAGTCTATCCGCGAAAAAATCGACAGCAGTAAACGGCTTCGCGCGAACGAGCAATCATTCACGCCGTTTTATCGCGTCGCGGGATTATTTCCATGGCCCACGGACGTGGACGGCACGTCGTCTAGACGTTTCCGACGGTGTCGATGACCATTCCGTCCGTTCGCCACGGAGTGTCCCCCCAGCGCCTCCGGATCTGTCGAGCGTTGTCGTCGCCGTGGCGACGGAAAAATAAAGATAAACCCTGAAGAATTAATTAGGACCGGGTAATCAAGAAGATACCGCACGGCGTACCCTGAAGGTGGAAACGCGGGGCGACCGACGCGACGGTCAGTCGAGGGGGCACGACGGAGGGACGACGACAAGCGCGGGGGAAAAAAGGTGCGAAGGAAGAGGTTGCGTATAAATATTCACTCCTGTTCAACGCCGCCCGAACGACTCCGCTTATCCCCGGATTGAGCGGATCCGTGCGCTTCGCTCTCTCGCTCTCCCACGCCCAGGCATATTCCACCTTCTGGATCGGAGCCGAGCTGGAAATTCGAAATGCCTCGTCCAGCATTTTATTTCGTTTTCTTCCCTCGCCGCCTCTTCCTTCTTTCTTATCCTCCTTCTCCCCCGGCTCGCTCGGCTGGCCCCCTTTCGCCAACGCTTGCTCCTCCCTTTCCCTCGGCCCCCTCGGACCGTTCGTCTCTCTCGTTCCCGCGGACGTGGCCGTTTCGCCCGGGCAATACGGGCCCCGATCTTCGGCCGTGAGTAACGGCTATTCCAAGAAGTTGTTTCAGATAGAGGGCTAATTTGTTCGCGTGCTCCTCCCGCGGCCCTCGCGCGCGAAACGCCCGGCCGAGGCGCGTACGGGGGCTGAGCGGGCAGATCTGCGCCGCGCGCGCCCGCCGAGATCTCTTAACGCGACGCGTTATTTCCATTTTATTTTATCGTCGCGCTAACGATTCCTCTCGCGGGCCGCGCCCTTCCACCGATCGGGTCCCGGTTCATCTTCGGCGGACGTCGGACGGCCGTTCGAGCAGCTCGAGGATCGGTAACGGGGGGCGGGGTTCGTTCGATGGTTGCAATACGCGCGACGGTTCACGGTTTAGTATAGCCAACGCGCGAGAGATTTTTATTAACGGGCTTTAAATCGGCCTTGCTTATTAACAAATATAAGAGGGACAATTTCCAGCTTCTTCCGAGGAAACGCCACCGGCGTTTAACTCGCCCTGGAACGATTGGTATTCAAGCGAACGCCTTAGCAAAGGGGTTCAGCGTTATCTCGTAAAGTCTGGAGGCGAGTGAACAAGCGAGACCGCGTCCAGCGCCGCGCATTAACCAAAAACAGTCTAATTTACGAACTCCCGAACGACACCTGCGCCGTATAAAAGCTAATTAACCCCGGGCCGTGCTGTCTCGCGGCACCGAGCACGAGACTGCGGAACGAAAATGGAGCTCGAGCCTGCATACGGGCAGTAAATCCGCGCGAAACAGGTCGCGCACTAAAACCACGCACGTATGACCGTAAAAAGCAGCCGTAAACGGTCGTGGCGAAGATGCGTGAGCAACAAACGAATGCTGCGCTCTTGACGCGAGTGCCTTCGGGGTAGGCGAGGAAGAAACAACCGGCAGGATTTCCCTGATTCCATGGCGGGGCGGCGGCGGGGGACTGGTGGGTTGGGGGGTTGCATGGGGGGGGGGCGAAAAAATGCGGCGACACGAGACATTTCGGCCGATTCCCTGCCGCTGGAATACGCTCGAGTTATTCGCGAAACTACGCCAGGAATGTCCGGCACCCGTGTTTACCCCGGTCATGCCGCGTGTAGATTATAACGGCGTATCTGTCGGAGGGAAGGAAAAAAGAGAGGGTGCCGGGGGGTGGATAACGGCGGAACGGTGGTGAGGGAGGTGGGGGTTAGATAATAGAAGGAAGGGGTGGTATCGCATGAGTTATTAAGATTCCGCCGCGCATGCTCGCGGTTCTTTCATCGATTCATAAGAATATCCTCCGCTCCGCTCTGGCCACCCACCTTCTTCGCTCCTCTAACCATCTCCTTTCGGCTCCCAGGGACGTACCTATCGGCTGCATTATTTACGTAGGATCGACGGGAGCAATCCGCGTCGGCAGATCATCCGCCCCGCCTGGCCGCATCTTGACATGCTTGAATTGTGGTTTTAAGCGACGAGTGTTTAAACACGATCCTCGGGGGTTCCTTTTTTTTTTTTTTTTTTAATCGTTCTGGAGGTTGAGACGGCTAGACGAAGGTGAATTTGCGAGCGGAGAGTTCGAGATTGGAGGTGTTGACTTCGGGATAAAATTGGAATGCCGGTACGAGCTCGAGGGTGGGTTTCGTGAATCGGGACAGTTTGGTTGATCCTTTTTTCATTTGACATTTCGGAAATTTAAGGAAAATTATACATTTCTGGAACTATTAAGCGACCACGATTTAAATATTTTTACCCTCTCATCTTTTTCGCTCTGAATAGGAGGTACACTATTTTCGCATCCTAGCCGATAAATTGAAACAAGGCGCAGTTCCGGGCAATCGATATTTTTATATAATAAAACATTGCAACACAGTGCAACCTGTTTGACCTGTTTACAAAGTTCTATCGAAAATCCTTCACTGCATGAAACAGAGCCAGAAATAAAGCTGACGTGCAGGAGAAATTAACGATAAATAAAATGCTACTTCAAACTTTTATTCCACCCGCTCAAACGCAAGGTGTAAGCCACGTAATTGCACAACTTCGTTCGTAGCAGACGAATAGAGTCGCAATATTAAAGCGTACCCACAAACGATCGTTCCTTCCTTAAACAAAAATGTAACAGGCCAACTAATTCCTACCGAAGTCACGCGTGTCCCGTCTTGTCCCTCTTACGCCAATTAACAAAAACATATCGAACGCACGGGAGTCGACATTGCAAATTAACTTCCCCCCCGATCGATCACCAATAATTGCCTCCACCACCCTACAATATTCGCCAGCGGGGGCAAGCATTTGACCCTCCGCGTCCAAGGCCACCCGAGACCCGGAGCAACGATTGCACGAATCGCGAATAACAATAAAAAAGAAAAAAGGTAACAATAAAAATCGCTACACAGGTCGGCCCATTTTTTTTGCATAGATGTCCTCGATTGATAGGGCGCCTCGGTACACGCGATACCCCGGCCACGTTGTTAGCAGCGGAGCTCCGCGAAATTTATAGACGCCAAACCGATATGTACATGGAACCTTTCGTTTCCTGTTCAAATAAATTCGCCGAACGCTCCTCGACCCTCCGCCGTACCTCGCACGTTTCTCGCACGAACAATGCACGCGCCGCCGATCGGCGCTGAAACCTTATCAGCTTGAGAATGGCCAACGCCGGGCAAGGCGCGTCGCGGGCGTGCGTTTCACGGCAAACAGGTCGAACGATCGATCGCCGTGAACAGGCGAGGAATCGACGACGGCTTTGGCCGAGTAAACGATAATGAGCGTGGACGGTAGTTTCAGGCGAGGGGGTTACGCCTTCCCGAGAAACCGGTATGCGTTACGGAGATGCCCGCGTCTCTCTTTCGCTGCGAGCAGCGCGCGCACTCGAAGAGGAAACACCGACGTCGTTCTCGAAAAATCGTGTAAAAATCGCCGGGTCGATTGGATGGTGACGGTGCCCGCGGCGATTACAGGCGGACACGAGAGACTGGTACCGATCGAAGGAAAATTCTAATTATATCAATTGTTCCTGAGATTCGAAAATGAAGAGCAACATATTCGTGCATCCCAGCGTAATCGAATATCGTGACATTTGCAAACCTCGTAGAATGCTGAAACGAACAACTGTGGCGCGACAAGTGCATCGGGATCCCGACCGAAAAATAGAGATATCGTTTCCGAGATTTCTCTAGGAGGATACGGCACTGTTCGGCGTAAAGGAAGGCGCACATGCACGCTTATAACGCGGCAGAAGTGTGCGCGCATTTGCAGGGTTGCTGGAAAAAGGAGAAGACGCTGGACGAGGGCGAGGGTGGATCCAAGGGGGTTGGAGAGCGAACCTAAGGTGGAGTCGGTGGAGATTGCGAGAGAGGGAGGAGGCGGGGGTTAGGGGGGAGGGGGTGATCTATGCGTTTAATTAACCATAGAGACGCTCCTACCAACTCTTAGCCGCTCTTAGTTCGAGCTTGCTCGGGCTCTGTGGCCACGGAGGGACGGGGTGGCGCAAGAATAAAAGAGCGAAAGAGCCCGAGGAAAGGAAGCAGAAGGGAGAGAGAGAGAGAGAGAGAGAAAGGATTTAGCTATCGCCGGCGAAATTAACCCCGGGGAAAAACTTATAATATGTCTTCCAGGAAAAGCAACTCGAACGCTACCAGCTCGGCATGGGACACGCCGTTCTCGCGACGTAGCTTCAAGCGCGTTCGCCGCGGATAATTGATTCCGGACGTAATTAATCGGCGTCCTAGCGACGGGGGGACACGATCTTTAGATTATGCGCGAGCGTTTCCTTCATTCATAGATACTTCAAGGGGGGGTGTAATGCGGGAGAAGTATTTCCTCGCGACGGTAAAATATTGCCGTCAATGGTTTTTTTTTCGTACATAGATAATAACATCCGCTAGTTCTGACGAAGATGTGTACGAATCGAAAGAAAACGCGCCTCTTTCGTACAAGAACAATTGGCCTACCTCGCGCGAAAAGCAAAAGTGCCGTCCCCGTTTCCAACGGAACGAACATACGATTTCGAGAAATTAAAAACAATCTCCATTAATTAACGAACAATAATCGGCAAGAAATTTCCCCCGCATACCACGGAACATAGAACCACGATTACGCGTCACCGTCGTTGCGCGTGTCATTTCAATGCGCACATCACTTCTGTAAGCTCAGCGGGCTCAGAAACGTCGATAACGAGAAATCCGGAATCGTTTCCGTCAGTCGGTGTGTCACCTGTGCCAAAAGGCAGCTCGATACCGTCGGGGTGATCAAGCGATTGTTTACGCGTGTTCAATATTCAAGAGTGGACAAGTTCCGTCGTTTGACAGGCAGGGCCCCTCTAACGGCAGGGTATAAACGCGCAGAAAAATGATCCCATCCTCGGAGCAGCCCCGAACTCTTCGTCGTCCAAACCGCGACAGGGATATTTCGAGATTTCTTTGGCTCTTGCCTCCGTGCACAGCGATCCCGTTCCGAGAAAAGGGAGGTTAATGAGACGGTCGTGGACAGTTATAAATGAACGATAAGGCGCACGCCGGATTCCTTTAATAGCTGGTGCAAATTTATGACCGCCGCTAAGGGACGCGCGCTAAGGGGTTATAGATTGATTGGTCGTGAAATCGTCTTTAATCAATCGTGTGTACCCACTGAATTATACGTACGCGAGGCGGAGTTAATTAATTCCAACACATCGGCCGATCGCCTCCTTCCGCGCGTATCGACGCCGCGTTATTAATTCGCCCTTTCGTTACATTAATTTGCCCGGCTGATAACGTTGCTCCCGGCCGGCCGTGTTTCGGAGGAAAGCGAGGCAGAAAACGTGGAAGAAAAATGGAGAATGGGCGGGAAGCATCGGAGATGCTCAGATAGTCTGGAGAAACGAGTCGAGCCGAACTCATCGGGTTAAGTGTTCGTATCAAACCCGGGAACTCGGATACAGGCGTGTCGGATTTGCTTCGATTAAATTTCTGTTCCCTTTACGGGGCCGGGGACATTCGGTGCAAGCAAACGAGTAAAATCGTTTAGTCGATTCATTATTTTTGTGACGGCCGCGGAATAATTATGTTACAATTCGGCAATTGTCCGGGTACCATATCTAAAATATTCAGCTTGGGCAACTCGATGTTCCACGGCCTTTCGATTGAATATTTTCTATTATTAGCGCAAAACGGGAATGCAATCGACTTAAATAGTGCGATATTATTGGAACGAATAAATGACAAAGTAAAGATCGCAGTAGCCTATGTTCCAGGACCCGATAGAACGGTTGGTAGGCATGAAAAGAATTTCGGTCGTTCTCGAAAAAATTAACGTGGCAGAGAAATCGACAATTCCCCGCGTGTTATTCAACGCGACGTCACGCTTTGTCCTCTTAACCATCGTCGAAAGAATCGAGGGGGCCAAGCGTCGACAATTTTGGTCATGACACGGGGCCAATTATTATAATTACCGGAATTCACGGTGCGCAATTAGGCCAACGCAGAGGACAGAAGGGCCACGATTGCGTGCACACCCTTTTCACCCCACCGCCCCCAACCCCCCTCACTTTCCCTGCTCTGTTTTAGTCCTCGCGTGTTCTGTATCGATTAAAAATACGCCGACTACGTTTGTTACACAGAGCAATTACAACGGCGGCACTCGGTACGTTAACTAGGAATTCGTTGCGTTTCGTTTCAATCGGCTCACGAACGCGTTCCACGAGTAACGCCAACAGCAACGCGAATTCCCGTGCCTGCTCCGTGGAATTCGAGTATCGCGTACGCGTGAACCGAGGAATCCCTTCACGGCTGTACGATCTTAATTACCGGCCTGATTAATAGTCGCTCTAGCGGTTAATTAATCGGTCGTCGCTTCGGCCAGCTTGCTCTCGCCACGAAGAGATTGGCGCGATGAGCAAGCGGGCCTTGGAACGCTTGGACCTCTTGCTCGTTTGTTGTTCCCGTAGGAGCGGACTCAATTCTCGAACCGCATATCGTCCGAGGGAGACGGCGCGGATCTCGGACGCGGTTCGCCAAGAAATTATCGAGGCGAGTGGTGTTTCTTCCGTAGGAAAGATCGGAAGATTCGTTTCAGGATCGAGAACACGCGCGTGCTTGCGTAGACATTTCGGTGAATAACTTCTAATTGCATCTTTCTGTTCCGCAAAGGAGAACGTCGCATAACTTTTCTGCGCAGCCTGCGAAAGGGCAACGTGTCGCGAGCACGAAGTTACCTGGGGGAGCGCAATTTTGCGCGACGGATTTCCGACATCGTCCGCGTTCGCCGCCGCATGAAACGAGCCGCCGTTGACCCAGGAATGTTCATTCTGAATGACACACAGCGAGGAAAATGACGGCAAGCTTTCAGCGAGCCCCTGCGCCTATCCCGGCGACGACGACTCCGGTCCCTCTGGAATTAATCGCGGAGCACCCGGACCGGCGATCGATTGTGCGAATAGTTATTTCTGTCGCGCCTAAGCAGGTATGCTTCTCGGGGGAAAAGAAAAAGAAACGGAAAGGAGGGGAAATGCGAAGAGCAGAACGGTGAAGTCGAAGCCGGAGAGAGGATGGAAGAGATGGAGAACGAAAGAGACGAGAGTTTACCTGTGTTCACGTGGCGTGTACACGGTGTAAACTGGCATGCTCGTGTGCCACCGCGCGGAGCAGGAAGTGTCTCGTAATAAAAGAGCGACTTCCGTCTGTGAAACAATACCGGCCGCTGGATTACCTCGTCCGCGGCTCGCCTCCATCTCCTCCGCCTCGTTACCTTATTCAGCCGCCGTTAATTTGCGTCGAAAGTAATTTAGCGCCGTCTCGTTGTCGCTTTTGTTATGATTCGCCGCGCTGTCACTCTTTGGCAAGCGACCGAGGGGGATGACAGCTTTGTTCTTCGCGCGGGAGGATCTCGAGGAACACCACCGAAGCTTGCGCCTTTCTTCTGTCCCTTTTTTTATATACACCTCGGTTGTTTTCCAGCGAAGTTCGGTACAGCAGAGACTGTTGCCAATTTTTTTAGTAATTTTCAATTACCTTTTAATCACCTACTTGTCTGAACGAGGGGAACACTGAAGCGGAGGAAAATTTATTGTCGACGAAACTGTATGTTCCGCCGGCGCATTGCGGATACAGTAATTTACCAACGAGCACAGACTATCCACCGGTTACGAGTTTATTATCAAACGCGACTATTTAAAAGAATGACTCAGTGGAATAATCGCGAGGCGCACAATTATTGAATTCTCCATCCTTGCCGCACACCTTTTATCCATCGTTTACGTATCGCGTACACTTGTCACGTTATCTATTCGCCGTTAATTCGTGTCAGAACTCATTTATTCCGTGGCTTCGACGGGTTCCTCGATTAATGACTTTGACGCTTGTTATCGATCGACGGAATAGCATTACGGGAACCGTGCGGAGTTTCGGATTAACATTATCGTCCCGAGTTTGTTCACGAGCTTTCAGAACCTTAATGCTCAGAAGACATTTGGTATTTAAACGAGCCTTTCAAATTGTATACACTTACAATTAGACCCTGGAAAGCTAGAGTTGGTTTGATTTCTTCTTTTTTTTTTTTTTTTTTAATTACCTCGATAGCAAGTGATTTGGTATTTAAATATCTGTCCATGGTTCACATTCTGATTCGTGATATACATCACCGTGAAATTGATGATATTAAAATTGACCCGGTCGGCAGGTATATTTCTTGCTTAATTAAGAGTCTATTCAGCTTTCCGAAACTCGACAGGCGATATATAAAATAACCGAATGCCGCGACGTCGAGATTACGTTAATTGGTTTCCCATTTCATTGGCAGCGAAATGTTCATTTGGAGCCAAACCTCGATACGGTTTATCGGAACGGTGGAATTTCCGAAGTCGACATTGTTTCAACGAGCGACAGTATTGCCGAGCCAAGAAATTGTCCTCGCGCAGAAATAGGCGCGGACAGTATACGAGAACAATCGCTTCCCAAACAGAGGACGAATTAAGCAAGGAATAATTGGATAATGGTGTAAGTGCCGCAACTACACGGTTTCTAAATTGCCAAGAACGTCGAGCCCAAACGTTTCGCTTTCGCGCTCCGTTTTCTTCCCTTTCGTTCCTCGAACTTCGATCGAAGAAGCACCGCGAAACTCGCGGACCGTCCGTGGAACGGCAGGTTCGCCGCGCGTCTCGTTTCTTTTTTTTTTGTTTAAATCAACGGGTCCCGCGTTGACGGATGCCACCGTTCTCGGCTTCGAATAAGCGAGAACGCGTAATCGCTTAATCCGACGGCATCGCGGTGCAACGCGAACGTGCCGGTGAATCGTCGGGATCGACGAAAAGCGACAGAGATCGCCGCGCGCGTGCAACGAGGAGGAAAGAGGAAAGACGGAACGGTACACGAGCGAGCGGCGAAGGGACGAATCGCGGCGAGGACGTTCTGCTTTATCAGTGAAAATGGGATGCCAGCGTGTTTCCATTAATTCAAATCGCGGGGTAGAATCGCCGCGCGGAATGTCCATTAAAGTCAAGCGGCGAGAAGTCGTTAGACTGTTCGCGGCGAGCGTAAAGTGCCGGGCGTTACACTGGTCGGAGTCGCGTTTTAACGGGGAAATCCGAGAAAAATGCCGGACGGGCCCCGAGGAGAGAGTTGTTTTTCTTCGTAGTAACGCCTTTTAACGATCAGCACCGACCGGTGGACACTCCGATACGAATCGACGAGGTGCGCGTCGAAGGAAAATGCGTATAGATACCTGTGTAGTTAGGTCGCCTGTGTAGGCGAGAAATCGTTGGCCAATATTATCCGGATAGTCGCAGGATTCGGTGGTCGTTCGATGCGCGTACGTCGAGGGCCTCGACTTGTTAATTAGGCAAGTTTTATTCAATCAAGGAATCGTCTCCGTCACGGCGCTGCAATTCATCCTTGCGCATTGTGCTCCCAAAACTTCCTCGCGAACGTGGCCACTTGATCGATACCTCGTTGATCGTTATCCTCGAAACACTCCTTACCACGTGCATCGTATCAATGCATTCCTTAACTTATCCACGAGCGATATTGTTTTTCCCTTCCCGTCTTTTGATGCACCAACGGATTTATATACCGGGTACGTTCTTTGCCAACGTTCGCCGCAGCAATTAACGATCATCGTCGGATCAGCGCGCGACATTGAACGAAATCGGCGAAAAGAAAATAAGAAAAGAAGAGAGGAAAACGCGCGACAAGTATCGCGGGCACACCGGCGAGACTTTTACATATCGCGGCACGCGTGAACACGAAATCGTTTAATTCGAACAGGCCGCGTGGCACGTTCAATGGAAATCGAGCATGCCCGCGAAATGGACGTTCCGGTTAACCAGCACGAGCGTTGCGGCTTGTTTCCATTCATTTGCGTTTCGAGCCGTGCACGTCCCATCGGGAATATACGTATACGCTGCCTACTATCCTAGGGTCGCCGGGCGGTAAAAGGCGGAACGAGTCGGGCTAATTCGCTACATTGTCGCCGGTTTGCGTCTGCCTGCGGAATATCGATTCCGAACGGGGTCAAGAAATACGATAAATTACGCTCAATTACGCTTTCAGACGGACGGATAACGTTGTGCCGGCGACGACTCTACACCAGCCGACCATTGCCGCATCGATCTCTCGCCGTTTCAACGGTCGCCGGTCTTTAGCGTTTGCTCGAGCAGCCCGCTATATGGGGGATTATGACGCGTTCGAGTTACCGCCTCGTACGATTTAAGGTAATTTGTATGATTCGCGATAATTCCGCGGAGAGATTTATGATGGCGAAACGGGACGATTTTCGGTGGGAGGGGTCGGTGGTCGCGCGATGTTCGCGTAAGTAGGTCTTGCTTCCTATTTATGCTCGGCGGAAAATGGGACGAAATTCAGGCGCCGATTAAAATTCGTATTGGAGAAATTGATTTCGCGGATTCTCGTCGAACGGAACGGACGATGAATAATAGTGAAGCGGGACTGGAAAGTGTTCTGCGATAATTATGCTTCGGTATTAGGTAGTTGTCGGGCACGGTATGCGGGGAGAGATAAATTAGGCGAGTTAGATCGAAAGCACAGGCGACAGGGAGGAATGCCGCGTGGAAATGTTTGCAACCGCAAGTTTATTTTATGCGGCTCACTTTTTACGCGCCGCGGCATTAAGGGGATTTCAAGGTTATTAAGGCCTTTTTCCTTTTATAAAGAAAAACGGTTTTTTTTTTTTAACATGCACGACTGCAGTTTACATTCGAATGAGTTTAATGACTATGGTCGTTTAAAATCAATCGAGGCCAAGATGAAAGATAAAGCGATTGTGTCATTTTAATTGCGCTCGTTTTTAATATTCCAGCGGCGCCGGGTTATTATCACCCTCGGGATAGAAGTCGGCAATTATTTTTAATTGTTTCGCGATTCGATTACGAACGGATAACGAGCCTTTGATTATCGTTCCCGATGGCCACGTTGGAACGGAAAAATGTTTTCCTCCGTGCAACATTGCCTCGCGAGAACCGACATCGCGAAATAATAATTGTCCGCAGTACCGTTCAATCCGGGAAGAATTATTCTTATTGCGATGCGTAAAATCGAAATTGCTCTGCTGGTGAATACCGACTCCGACGAGAAAATAGCGAGAAGAGATAAAAGGAGGAGAAACATCAGTTGAACAAAATATTTCAAAACTTCTAAAACATCCAGAAAGAAACTTTGATCGATACATTACGATGTTACCCCGCCGCGAATAGGGATATACGTACAACCTATTCGTTAAAATTTCAGCATGCCTCCTGAATTCCATAATCTGCGGGCGTAAAAATCGCATAAAACGGCCCGAGGATAATTACGGTTAATCCGGCAGGAATAACTCGCGCAAGATGGCGGACGTGTTCAATTGAACGGGCTCGCGAGCGGAAATATTCATTTTCCGCTCGCGAAATCATTTATCGTTCGCGGCCGTTAGACGCGGAAGAAATTTGCCGCAAAGGAAACAGATGCGTGCCCTCGTAGTCGCTTCTTTCCCCTTGATATTTCTTCTCCCGGTGTTCGCGTTCGCGCGAGCTTCTACGATCGCGCTCATGCGTGAATACGGAATCGCTTCATTTAAGACGCGTTGCCCGCGTGCCATTCGAGCGCAGCGAGAGAAAGAGAGAAGAGGAAGAGGGGAGAATACAGGAACAGACGGTTAAGGACATTTCTATGTAACGTCCGGGCGCTGGACGAACGCGCATGTTCTTCTACGGATTAATCGAAGAGAATTATTGCAGCTCGAAGCTTAATGATCGGTCCCTTTCGCGCTGATAGCAATCATTTTTTCATCTCTTTTTCATCCTCCTCCTTTCAATTTTCTCTCCCCTCCGCCGTGCCGGAGGAAGAGGTCCGACACGGCGCAGCGAGAGTGAAAGAAGTTTATCGGGACAGGTTCTCCGTGATCGATCGCTCGTGACAGGTTAAGATGTAGATGTAATTTTTCAAATTAAGTTCGACAGCCCGATGCGTGCACGTCTTTGTCAGCGCGTGGAACAGGTTAGAGAAGCAATCGTTTAGAAATTGTTGCGCGATATAATTCCGCTGGTTTAATAGGTAGAAATTGTGGACACGTGTTACGCTGGAAACCGATTCAATATTACTTTAACGCGAGCGTGTGTAGCCGTGAACGTAACCGAACGAAGCAGAGAGAGAGAGAGAGAGCCCATCGATCTTCGTCGAAATTAATATAGAACCGTTCCGCGGCGCAACCGTGGCAATCAGAAGCGGACGAACGAGAATCAGTAATTTCGCGTAACAGCGCGAACAATTTCGTATCGGGAAAATATCGTTAGAACCGGATACTCGAGGCGTCCCCGCGAATGCCCATAACCGAAAATACATTTCGAAAACGAAAGGGACGGAAAATACGAGCTGGGGTAAAACGACTGCGAGAACCATATCGAGAAATCGCCGTTACGGTCCCCGTTAAGAAATATCAATAATCCATGGAGCAGTTACAGAACTTTCAGTTGCTCATTTACAAGAGCGCAAGAACCTCTCTCGATTTGTTTTTCTCGATTCTTATCAGAACCAATTTGTACTCCGATAAGTGGACTAACAAGTTCCTCGCGACAGTTGTTCCGGCGCGACCTCCGCGCCTCGAATAACCTCGTCGAATCTCTCGATGACAAGTAACATAGAAAGGGGCCAGAAAGAAAGAAGGAGATTGGAACGAACCACCCTCATATCAAGGCTTCTCCCCGAAAGATCGCCCGAGCGAACTCGCGAACTCGCCCCGGTCATCGCCAGCCCGCTCGTCGATCACGTCGAGCCAGCGACGACCCGTTGTCGCGCTCCTTAGTCGGCCAGCAACGGAAACGACGTCGGCGCGCGGGCATCGCGGACACCGTCGCTGGGCCCAGCAATTCCTACGAACGCCAGCTGGAAAACGGGTCCGCGCGGAAAGCGGCGGAGGAGCGCGGCACGTTCGCATGCCGTTCGATGATCGTCCGTGGCGAAAAGGGAGGCGAGCGGATCCGCGTAAACGCGGAATGGCCAGTGACGGAACGCGGCGTCGGGCAACGCCGGGCAAGGATAGAGTGATACGCGGAGGAAGGAGGCGCGTTCCGCTTTATCAGCGCGCGCCGCATGCCGCGGCGTGTTTCCATTAATTCGCGTCGCGGGGCAAACTCGTGCCGTTGGAATGCCCGTTGAGGCCGAGGAGAGAAGTCGTTAGGCCTGCGTGCCGTTCGGCCGGGCAACCGGTTTTCCCATCGGTGATTCGTCGTTAATTCGCCGATGGAGAGTAAGTAATCGCACGCGTACCAACGACCACCTCGAGTGTGTTACACGGTTAGGTTCGCGCCGCGCCTACCTCGGGGTTGTTCCGATTTTCCTCGCCGATAAGACGCGCCACTCGGACGCGGGACGCGAGAAATTCCTTTGACCCTTTTTCGGAGGGAATCGCCGCGTTCCCCGGGGCGATACGCGTAGCAGCCGTGTAGCGTACTTACACGCGCGAGCATCGGGTTCGCGTCGATTCTTCGGTGGTTCCTCGGCCGATCGTCGCATCGATTATTCCTGGTTTGTTCGCGCGGTTGCGCTTAGCCGGTCGGGTCGGACAATTGGCCGTGGCCCGCGTTGTTCGAATAGGTCTAATAAATTGAATGATTCGCTTTGACAGGCGGTACACTCACCAGATAAGTTCGCCAGCACAGAAGTAGGGGCTCCTTCTGCAGCAAAGAGAAATAAATTTGTTCAGTCGTATTTTATTGGAGCGTCGAATGTAAATAGACGATTGACAAATATTGCAACAGAATTTCTGCATCTCACTTCCGCGTATAACGAGATTTCTGTTAAATCCGTAGTGTTATCGTATTTGTCAAGGTATTTCATCGTGAAACAACAATTCTACCAAAGTGGAACCATAAAACGCGAGTAATAAATTAAATTTAGACGAGCTTGCGACACAACGAACTTCCAACAGGCATACTTCGAACATCGAGCAATCGAAACGCACGATTAAAGATACAATTCGACAAATTACCCCGACGGAGAAAAATCGTCCGTCGCACTCGCATGTGGACGGCGTGGGAATGCGCGTAACGCGTTTATTATTCCTCTCTTCTTCGCGGAATCTTGCGACAGACGAACCGGCTGAAACACACGTTCACACTTGCTGCTTCAGAATGCAGACGCGCTTACGCGGAAAAAGGAGCTAGTGTCGAGCGAAATGGGCAGACCGGCCGAGAGACACTCGCGTGCACGCACGCGCGGCGTACAACGGGTGTATTATTATTACATATATTTTACTTTGCGCCACGCGGAAACCCCGGGATAATCTGCGCGAATGAGCCGTAATTATTTAAGGGTGTGCATACGCGAGGAGGGTGGCAGCGGTCATAGCCGTAGGGTGGCTATAGTTATTCTAGCCACTCGCGGTACACAGCCTCTATCGATTCGCTGTACGTACGCCTCGTCGACGACGCGAGACAAGCTCGTTTACCCCATAGGAAAACAGCTTTTCTGCGATTAATATATCTTCGAGCAACAATTATCGCTGGTACCGTGTAGATTCGTGACGAGTTCGGTTTGGCATTGTAGATTCGAACGCGGGGAACTTCGATTTAGTGCGATTTGAAATTTATTGAATACCTGGTTAGAATTTTACTGGTGAAATCAAAATTTGGTCGACTCCTTTGACGTATCTTCCATTCGAAATTTGTCCCGGTTCAATGTTCGATTTTGCATGCGACGAAGGGTCGGTACCGTGTTGCACAATAATGCGCAATGTAGCGTAACTAAAATATCAGTGAACATCGATCATTTATATATAAATAACTGAACCCGCCTCTCGATATTCGACGTTATCACGCACCCAATTTTCTGCTGCATTATCTTTATCCTCATTAACCCTTCATTAAAGTCACCCAAGCCCGTTCCACAATACTCACTGCAACCCTTTAAGACTGCAAGCATAAATGCCTCTCGCAGAGGCCTTGAACGCGACTTCTCCCTATCGTTTCTGCAGGTATTCGAAGGTCAAACGACGTCGACGACACCGATTCGGTGAACGCCTTATACAGCTGGCGCGCGTGTGTTGGTGCTCGCGTGGCACACGAAGAAATCAGCACGCCTCCAGAAAGTGCGACGACGCCGGTGGCGTCGAAGGTGGTGGCTCGAGTGGCTCGGAGGGTGATTACGAACGAGTAAGTGCCGCCGTCCAGTTTTTACCCCCTTTTGCCCGCGTCTATCGCGGTAACTACCCCCGCCACTTTTGCCGCGGCTCAACTAAACCCCAACGGATCAATACGCTAAAACATTGCCACGTCGGGACGCCGGCGGCGTGTAAAACCTGCAAGAAATAACAGTGCCACCGTGTTTTCCTTCGGTCACCCCGTCGCAACCTCCGCCTCGGGCAACGTTAACGAATTTCCGCCAACCTAACGGCGAATACTGGCATCCCTGTGCTTCCCGGTGGGCGCTTTATTTCGCCCGGCGACACGAAATTCACGCGGGCAAGGGCAAACAACGGAGGCTTCGTTGGTGTTCGTGATTGCCATGTGACAAATTGGGGTGGCCTCGGCTGTTTATGTGCGACGGTTAAGGTTCGGGTGGGCTCAGGCTGCGAAAGAACAGCGAAGTTATGATCGCATTTGTGATGCACGAATTATCCAAGTGCCGAGAACTAGGTACGTTCGATGCGCCCCGACTGTCCGGGATCTCGCAAATTATTCACAGAGAAATCGGCAAAAGGTGTTTAACTGCTGACGTTTCATTCATCGTAGCATTGTTTCGATAAATCAGAAATAACGCGCATCTTGTGCCACTTCTCTCAAGTGTGTCCCGTGCCGCGAGCCCCTCGCAGGTTCAATAAATTGCTTCGATATTATTTAAATCGCGCTCCCTCGCACTCGAAACGGTTCGAAAAATTCCACCAATTAGTCCAATTCGTTCGATCCAACTCTCGACAATCTGCAATACACACGGTTCCCACCGCTTCCACCGATACCTTATCGCCCGATTCCAATTCTCCAGGCCTCGATACAGCCGCGCCAGATAAGCCTAATTAAACGGGCCGCGCACGTTCGAGCAACCCCGACAGCCCTGCGAAACGCACGGCGCCCGATATCTCTGTTTGTTCACGAAACATCAGGTAGAAAGAACGAAGTCTTCTAGGGGCGCAGGTCAAACGTAAGGTCGGCTTTCTGAAGGGGCACGGGAGACGAAAGAACGGACGTCCGTGGCCTACCACAATTCACGTGGAACACCGATACGCTCGTCCCTTCTTTGCGATCGCACGCACGCACATGAACGCACATATCGACTCGTCCGTTCCTGGACGATGTAAGTCTCCACGGACGGTCGATATATCGATTGCTGTGCGACGAACGACCGACTGGTCGACTCGTCGGCAAACCGGGAACATCGGAGGGTGGAACAGAGGGGTGGTATATATAGGAGCAGGGCTGATGGTCGTGTGTGACTACCGTGTGGTCACTTGTTGCCTTTCAGCTCCCCCTTCCGCCCCCGGGGGGTTGGCCTTGTCCCTCTGTGTTTGGGGAACGCTTGTCGCTGTTCCAACAACAAACCATCCAGGCTAAGGGAGATCTCTTTCCCTCCACGTCGGATCGGCCTCGAGGAATTCGAAGCTGCGGGGAAATGCTCGGTGTCCGTTTTCTTTTCTTCCCGGACGCAGGATCGTTTGACAGAGGTCAGTAAACGGCGACTTGGTCGAACGACCCGTACGTGTATATATGTATCGGTGATCGAATTCGTGGACGCGACGTTAACCCGAGGGGGAGGAAATTGGGTGAGCTTAGGTTTTTCGGGACGCAGAAACGCTCCGCGAGCGTTTCGGGGCGGCAAATTGTAGGGGCAATTCAATTAACCGTATCCCATCGATGGCTTGAAATTTGAATGTTAGTACAGGTATTTACATTGGACATTGAGAACCGGCAATATTGAACTGCCGAATAAACGAAGCTTTCGACTTTTGTCGAATTTACGTAATTCTCCTGTTTAAACTTTGATTTCGTTCGAATTATAAATTTTATCTTAACCCATCGCCGTTTCTACGCGCTTAAGTTGTTCGTTTCTATTTAATATGCCTGCTACGAAGGGTGTCGGCCCGTTCACGTGAAATAAATATTAATATTGGCACCTATCATTATTATCGAAGATAATGTAATGACAGCTATGTTCTTTCTACGTCCTTCAATATGCTCTTTCTAGATTATTCTTATCGTTAAAAAGGTAGAATATGGTAAACAGTCGATAATGACGCCCTTGGTATCGTTTACCCGGCATTACTTTTTTTTTTGTTTACAAAAAAAAAGAGAAACGTTCGAACGCATCCTGGCAAACACGGGCGCATCGCGGTCGATGATATTTCCCTTATCTTGCCGGTCGAATTGGAAACCGGGACAGGAAATTATCGAATAGCCGCGAGACCTGTTTCGTGAACGCCTAATCGTCGGAGTGGTTCCCGGAAACGACCTCGCGCCATGGTGAACATCATCGTTCCGTGTCGTTCTTTTGTTCGAATTTGCCAGCGGCTTCCTGGAATACCCGGTGTCTTCCAATAAACTTCAGCCGCGATAATTGTACCACGCGATAATTATTCACGGCGCGCCGTCATAATGCGCACGACCATTTTTCCGAGTGTAATTAAAGCGTTCGTGTGCTATCTCTCATCTGGCGACACGTAGAACCGTGCTCTATCCACGCACGGCGCTGCCTCTTTCCCCCTAATTACCGGCCACAATTGTGCCGCTGTCGCATTGTTGTGAATTCGGTGAGCGTTGAACGACTACAACTATGCTGTGCACTAATTCTGTCGTGTTGACCTGCCGTTCAACAGTTTCGAACGAGAACAGGTTGAAATACTTCGTAATATTCGCGGTGCGCCGTAATATTTGTTCAAATTAATCGAAGCTTGACGATTGTTTTCTCCTTGCCAAGCAAATATCCTTGGTAATAACATTCAATTTCCCTATCGCCCTCCATCCCCGCGTTCTAACGTCAGCGTGTCTCTCCCGATAATTCAAGAATCCGCAGGGTGTGTATTCGTTATGCCGCTTCTGTACTCCAAACGATAAAAATGATCTCCGCGAAGTGTTTCGTTACGTCGGAGTACACGCCGTGCGACACGAGCGTACACCGATTGCGAGAAGAGCGTGCTAGATACACACAGCACAATACATCGCAGTACTCGCTCTTTCCGGAACGATCTCGTCTGGCAATCACTGTGAAACGCGCGCAGCCCGGCTGCTCGAGCAACAAAAGCACTCTGCCCGACATCGCGTACCACAGAAAATCGTCTGGCCGGATCATTAGTCCGATTTTCTTCGTGTCCCACACACAGAACGGCGACGACAGTAGGTGGATACCGATGGACAGTTAACGACGTGCCGTAGTACGCGGCGCGTACGTGGGAAACACGGTCACGCTGCTCTCCGGCGGGGATTATATAATATTCAATTTTAGCATGCGTGCGACCCGTCTTAATCCAGCCATTACGTCTAATTGGTCGAGATTAGCTAATATCCTTGTAGTGATTAGGCCGTGTCTGTGGCCACGGCTCGTTTAGATTGAAGCCAATTCCCCTGAGCGTGTAGCGCATGCATTGCCTCGACGTCGTCGCTGTGAAGGATCGATAGGCTGATCAAACATTATTACCGGAGAAACCCCGAGTTCTTTTCGCCCGGGTTCTTTTCACGCGTGCACACTGGGAGGATCGGACCTGCCCCGTTATGCCCGAGATCGGTTTCGTTTCACCGGGCCCTGTCCCCGCCACTGCCACGGGAACTTGAATTCTTCGTTCCGACAAAATTACGCGGCACTTCGTTTGCGGGAGATTAGTTGCGTCTGCGCCGCGGTTGTAATTATTTTTGCCGTGTTTATAATTGCTTAACATTCGGACTCGTCCTGCAGGGAAGGTCCGTGCGACGTTCGTATCGTGCGAACGTGGTCGGTTAATCAAGGGGTGCAATGCGTCAATTTAATGTAGCAATTTAAAGCATCATTGATACGCGACTTCGCGATTCTTCCGACGAGACGAACGATTCCGTCACTCGTCGCAGGAAAAGAAACAAGGTTTTCCAAGGAAACGAGGCGAACGCAGTAATTCGAAAATTCGGACAGAAAAATTCTGAATGCACAAACAGGTTCCACCTAATTCCTTCAACGCGTCCAATCGATTCGCGTATGCTCAGGTACAAAGGGCAGAGGCGAAACGCGTGCGAAGGAACGTATTACGAGGAATCTGTTAATGTACATGAATGCCTATCGATCAAGCACTTCCAGAGAAATGTTCGATGCACAAGCAGATCCGTATTAATCTTATCGAGCTTCCTCAACGTCGCTTTCCCCCGTTGCAACGGTCTACCTGTACCCATAACCAATCCCTTCGCCCGGGTTTATCTAAATAATTGCCCCCCGCGCCATTCACTTCCCCCGGGCATGAACAAAATACGATGGGGAAGCGAGAAGAAAATGTGATTCTCGTCGCCTATCCATTACTCGTTATCGGGCCCAACACCGGCTTATCACCGTAAACTCCGTGTTCCTCGCTTTCTACATACCGGTCAGCCAGCCACGTCATATCTTACACGCCGGTTGAAGGAAGAGGAAGATCTCCTCTTCGCCTTGCCGGGTACTGTTACAAATCTGGCCCGCGAAAGGGCGGGGATGTCGGCTGTCTTGTCGGTGCTACCAACTGGCCTGTAAAGAACCTATCTCCCCCTGCTCGTTCACGATCCTCCAGGTTCCTGTCTCTATAGTTTTATATTTTCCTCGCTAAAACCTCTCTGGCCCACCTCTCCGCGACTCGTCCACACCAGCTACTTCTCCTTCCTCCTTCTCTCCTCCTCTGTTTTCTTTTTTTCTTCTTTTTTTCTGTTGTTGTTCTCTTCACCGCGGGCTCGATCCTCCAGGTAGACGACGGAAGATGCGGTCCGCTTCTCGTGGACGCGTGCACACACGCTCTCGTGCGATGCCGGCATTATTACGGGCCGTTCACGAACCGCGGCCAGGTGTGTAAACAAGGAACGTTACTTTCGCCCTGACAAGATCGTTCCTTTCGTCGTTTCGTTGGATCTCCCGCGGTTTCGACCGTTCTCGACGACGAGGATCGCGCGTCCCTGTCTTCCTCAGCCTTTCGTGGCCCGAAGCACCCACGAGCCTGGATGATAACCATCGACTGATAACGAGCGAGGAAATAATTAGAGGCGTGGACGGTCGTCGCTCGTCGAATGAACATTGCAACGAACACACTTCGTTTTATCGGGGAACCGGCGATGCAAACGCGGATCCTTTCCCCCTATCATCGAGAATAACGAGAACCCTGAAAAGCTCGAGCGACATCGCCGGTCAGTTTTAACCAATGCGCGTTGTACACAATCAATATCTCGCCGCGCACTAAATCTTATTTCCGTGTTTCCTAAAATCCCGGCCCGACGAGCAATCACAATGCTGCGTCCCTACAGACAAAACGACCTCTAGCTCGAGCTTTCCTATGAAAATCACACAAAAAAGGAAGAAAAAAAAGAAGAGAACTAAAGGAGGAAAAAAGGAAAACAGAATAAAGGGAACAGGCAGCGAGAAGAAGAAAGAGGAATGGTAAACTACGAAGCGCAGCATTCTCACCGAACCCTCGAAATAATCTCAACAAATAATCCTCGCAATCCGGGCGCGACTCCGACGAGCCCGGAGTCACACTCGCCCTCCCAAAGCGACCGTTGGAGACACACAAAAGGGAATCGTCCCGCTCTCTGAATGGGCTTTTCCAGGTATCCGAGGCCGGAAGACTCCGGCGTGTCGAGGAGAGTACACGCGTGAAAAGCAGCGAGAAGGAAAGGGACAGGAGGCGAATGAAGGGCGCGAACGAAAAATGCCAATGCCGAGGAACGTCTCGCGTCACAACGTTGCAGGGGTTTCTGCATCGTGCGCCCCGAGCACGAGATCATCTCGTGCAGCGACGAAACAGATTTACTAGGCCGGCGAAAAGCATGACACCGGTCATCCTGGGCCTGGAATGCATTTCCATACATTAACCCTCCGCGTAGCGTCCCCCGTGGTTGGCCCTCCTTCTCCGTGACGCATCGTCCTCTCCTATTGTCTATTTCAGGGTGGCCAACGGGAATCGTACGACCGCTCGCGGCGATTTCTAATTCATGTTACACCGAGCACTGTTTCGCGGAAGATAATATTTAACGATTCCGTCGAGCACCACGATTCCGTTCCGCTCTGTTCAACGGTGAACGCAACCCCGAGATAGGCGATCACGTCAATTTGTTGTTAACTCCGGATTGGAAATTCGTATTATAATTATAATTTGTGGTAAAGTCGCTATTTCATTCCCGCTCAGATGATCAATTCGGCTTTAATCTTTCCTTAAGATATTTCCATTCTTGTACACCTTTCAGGGACAGTCGACCGCTTTGACGAAATAAATAAGCTTCAAATAAAATATGTGCGCGCTTAAGTATGTATTTCTATTTTTTTTTTTCTACTCCTCCGGCTTGTGTTGTGCTTTCCCCTATATATACGACACTTTACAGTTTTTCTTAGATTTTGGAATTTTCTTCATCCATATGCTACTCCACCTCTTTCACTTCGATTCGCCCCCTTACTACGTTCTCTCTATTCTGTCCTTTCTCTGTGAACCTTTTCGCGTTTGGACGTCGATTCCTCTAGAATTATTACGGGTGAACTATGCACGGGGGCATAGCGCGGTGGCATCGACGGGGGGTGGCTGCCCCCAGCGAGCGAAGATTTCGAACCGGGCCCTCCGGGATTTCAGTAGGCTGATCGGAATTTATCGGGCCATAAGGCAGTTTTATAATACCCTCGGTCAGCCGCCTCGCTATTCGTTCGGTGGGTTTTACGCGTACGCGCCGCATAAACCGACACCTAAATTTCGTATCGTTTATAGTGGCCCTTCCCTTTCTATTATTTCGTGGCAGGTGTTCCCTCGCAGGTGTTTACCTTCCCGCAAGATATATATATATATATATATATTTTTGCTTCTGCGGCCGTGGCATCGCGGGGGGAAATATTTTTCACAGCGAAGGGGGTGCGACGCGACTCGGGGCCGACTGTACGCACTATGGTTCTCGTTGGAGGCAGGAACGATAACCATGGAATCTCGATCGACGGTGGATCGCGTTAAGATTGTCGTACACGCCGCGGAACAAACGCACGAAGCGTATCGCGCGACACAGAACTCAACGCGTACGTTTGCGGCCCGTCGGTGTCCACGGTTTCTACCCTGAAATCCTCGAACGAATCCCCGTTGGACGCCCTCGAATTCCTATCAGCATTACGGTCATCCATCTTTCCATATACTCCGAACCGAATGATTCCACGCTGGACATCGGGGGTCTGTCAAGTTCTTAACGCATCATTAATAAAATCGATGCGCGATATCGGTTAGCGTTTAAGTGCGTGACGCGAGCGCTGAGAAGTGTCAAGTATCGGAGCGAAAGTTCAAACTCATCCTTGAGAGAAGGTAGAAGGGAGTTTTCTGGGAATTATGACAAGTATATGCTGACTAGCGCTCGCCGGGTGGTATCCCCCGGGTCCCTGCTCATTCGGTAATTAATTACACTCGCCGTCGAAGCTCGTTCGTCGATCTTCATCAGAGATATCGAATGGATTCACCGTTCGGCTCCGTACCGATTCACTGACGCGAGCTTTTCTTCGCTGGCAGCTCTGCACCCACGTGTGCGCACGTATACACGTGCAGAGGCATACCTGGACACAGGTACTCGCGCGGGTCGCCAATGAGTCACGGCGCGGGATTAAAAAGATGGTGTACACAGTACAGACGTTCCGTTTCACGAGAGCTCTTCCTTTTTTTTTTTCTCCTTTCAATTTCCCGTCGGTGGTCTTCGTTTCGTGACGAATGGAATTTAAAATGAGAAGTGACGACATTCGGGGAAAGAGTTGTTTCTTTTTTTTTTGGTCAGTCGTCAAGAATTTAGAAATTGACATTTTCTGTGCATTAAACGCGGACATATCGCGCGTCTCGCTTCGGGAACGTTGCTTCACAATTCCTCGCATCGTTTCGTATATTTTCACACGTTTCGCAAGGAGCGGAATTTAAAATCGAGATACTGTGTGTTTCCGGTAAATGAGACGAGCCAACGGGCGACTGCTTAAATTACATTCGATCTTTCAACGACGATAAGAGGAGACGAATTATTTAAGAATCTTTGGATTCTTTGGTTCGAACAAAAAACTGTGGACAATTCGCAATGTTAACGGTTACGTGTAATACACGGCGAGCAACAAGAATGATCAAATCAAGAGTTAAATAGAAGTGACGAACTCTTTAAAAGATTCCAGAAACGTTACTGTCATCATTATTTTCCTTGACATCGTTCGTTAACCTTAAGAAAATCCCGTGTGCCCCCCCCCCCCTATTTGTCAAACATCGCCTATCTCCGTTTGTTCTGAAGCGTTTATCGGGACGAAAGTTCGCTCAAAAATCGACGCGAGCAAATATCCCGACGTTCTTATCGTCGTCTCGCAGATTAACGAATCCATCTAATCTCGCAGCGAGCGATTCCGAATTTAACCAAAACACTAAATCACTCTGGCTATCTATTCACTTTCATGCCACCACTATCCTCGCCTCCCTATCATTCATCACCGTGCACTCAATAACCGTACCTGTCTCTGCGTACGCGTGTACACGAGCCTACGTACACTCAAAGTCGCGATATTCGAACTGGAGTACTGCCAGCGAACAGAAGTATTCGCGCTTCATTCCCACAGAGACGTTTCCTCGACCCTTCGCGGCACGATTATTGTTCGCCGATGGACGAACAATCGCGGCCGACTGATATTATTCTTATCTGCGCGTGGACGAAGGGACTCACGTTGCTTCGTGAACTCGCAATGATACAATTATTTCAGATCTAGTTGTGGATATCAGTGGGCTCGAGGGTGCGGAGGGCGAAAACGGAAGATTCAAGTTATATATAAATTCGCTTTCGGACGTGTTCCACCAGTAAATCGATACGCGTAGACAATAGAATAAAACAGTAAAGCTTATGAAACATAAATACTTCGATGTTGACACGTAATCGCCGGTGGTCTACGGAAATACACTGTGCGTCGAGAATTGTTTACACCCGTGTAATTAAGGCAACACTTCGAGGTCCCGATTGAAACTGAACGACCAATGACAATTCCTCGGATGTTGACAATTGGTCGCGATTCACTTTTCCACCGAAAACGTCACTTCTTTCTGTCGAATAAGATCGTGGCCACACTCGGCGAAAAGTGTTCCTACGATTAAAGAAACAAATGAAGCGATCGCATACCCGGTTTCCCACGGGAAAATGAAAATCACGAAGATCGTAGGAAGAGGGCTTTTAGGAAACGACGGTCACCTGGATGTTTCTCGCGAGGCAGACCGTTCCACGCTGCAATGGTAACCAGGCTTTCCAGGTATAGGTCGCTACTGCGTTCCTAAATATCGTTAAATCGCCCTTACACGCGTACATGCGTGTACGCAAGCCCCTTAATTTCAGTGTAACCGGCTGCGACACGACGCGTCGCGTCGCGGAGGAACGAGGAGCGAAGGAGACGGTGGCCCTAAGGGCAACCACTGCGGTTACATGTGTATTCATATTAACGCTTAACGGAGTGCAACAGAGGCCCGTGTACGTATACGGTGCAACACGCCGGTATATTATTCAGCGTTAGCGTAACCCCTGTCACGGATTTAATAATTTATGGTAATGTGGGATGAAATTGAGCCGGGAACGTAAGTCACTCGATGCCGTGCTGATTCCTACACGATGTAATTATAGTGTTTACCAGTGCACGGGGCTCTGCGTCCACCGCGTCATTAGACTCCTGGACGCTTTACTCATAGACAGTATCCGTTTCGTACTCGTTTCCCTTCTGTCCTTTTTTCTTTTTTTTTTTTTTGTCCCGGCCGTTAATACAAGGTTGAAGTGAAATCGATGGAAAACCGAACTGTGGAAATTTAATGGAGGGCGGGCTGGTGGCTTTGGTTAATGCGGAGTTTACAAATGGATTGCTTCCGAGAATACGGCGAGCAATGTTGACGTGGCGGTAGTTGATATTTTTGTTCCTTCTGTTGGCGTAATTGAAGAATTATGATGAACGGTTTGTCTGGACGACGATGTCAGAATGATACCGATTTTCCATCTGTCGACGGGAAAGGCTTGGCAACATTAAACCTGGAAAACTCAATTCCATAAACATCGTTTTTTTTTGTTTCAAAGTTCACCGGGTTTCTAATCATATTAATCTCACTCTGTCCGCCGTCACTAATCTAGATTCAACTTCGCGCCTCTATAAATATCCGTGGTGTTTCTTCGTGCTGCCGGAGCTGTTCCTGTTGCTGCATCATTTTTAATCGAAACTTCATGCTTCACGTTTCGATCAGGCCGAAGTTGACAGAGCGAAAAAAAAAAAAAGAGAAGAAGAATGCTGCACATTTTCATTCCACTGTGTACCATACGGAAGTCGTTTTTTTTTATTGAACGGTGTTACCCGTCACTGTTCGATTTTCTCGTACACACCGAATATTTTGATTTATATTCCACGTCTCACCCACGGTTGCTGCCGTGTGATGTTGACTCGTTGACCGGTTTATGCCATTATACCATGCTTCCTCTGATCTCTCTCTCTTTCTCCAGTACCCGCTCTTTCGCTACCCTTCCCTCCCACTGTTTCATCCCGTCGTACGTTTATTCTTAATAACGCTCGATCGATTACGACGCGCGTTCCATACGTTATCATTTTACGCCGTCACGCTCCGTACAAATTTGCTACTATTTTAATATTATATTACTGGGAGGATTTTCCGATCTCTCGTTACACGAGCACGGAAAAGGAGACAAAAGTCGGGCCTACCCGTTCGTTTGATTCCTCCTCGTCTTGTTTAGCGCACGGTTGTGATTATTCTCCGTCGATTAAGATTCCCCGACGTATTCCACGTAATTAAATGCGCGCAGAGAGCTCTTGTCAGAGAGTTCTGCGATAAACTCGACGCGATCGAATTCCTGCAAACCGAGGCTGCGCCAGGCATAACGACCGGCCGAGTTTGTAATTCGGTAAAAAGTAATCTCGCGACGAAGGGCGCGCGACGTAACGGATGGAAATTCGAAAAAGTGTCTAGCTGAAAGGAGGAGCCAGGGGGGCGAGTGGCGGAAGGGCAAGAGAAACGGGGATAGACTTTATGTACACGAGTCGTGGCACGGGCTACGGATATACGAGCCATATTACAGACTGCTACTGCACACTTTCCAGGTTTTATAAGGCGCTTAAAATTTTATTCGTTATAAAATTCTGATCGGTCCCGCCCACCAACCCCTGTCACTCGTTCGTCCCGGATGCAGGCAGGAAATTTCGCGTCTAAAAGGAGAAGGGAAGACAATTTCAACATGATTCACTGATACCCGATATGCCCCTTGACCTTTTGCCGCTGGCCATCCTTAAATCAATTTCTATATTTCGCGTCGCCGACAGTGATTTGTATGAATTTTCTGGATAAAGAATATTCGCTTAGACATAGAGACACTTGTGCTGTACTTAACCGGCCGATAAGTTCGTATTTTGTTTGTCCGTGCTTTGGCAATTATTCAGATTTTCCGATTTTCCAAATTCAATCGCCAGCAGTTTGTAGTAGTGCCGATATAATTTATCATTATACGAAATAATAATTGTTCACCTTCGTTTTGTATATATCGTGCATCCTTGATACATCGACCGAAAAATAATGTCAACGGGATGAACGACACACCGGCCCAAGTTTGTACAATTGAATATTTCCATTGATGCCGTCCCGTTTTCCATTAAAATCGTTTCAAACGTCTCAAAGGCGTCAAGCGTTTCGCGAAGTCATGCTATTCCGATTCCAAGACTTTGTTTGCAGCGCAACGTACCTTCGCAGTTCGAGGAAAAGGGAGAAATCCAACACCGAAAGTGTCCTTTTTCATAGGACAGGTAAGAGGGGGTGGTTCGACGAGATTTCTCTAAGGGTCGGGGGTTAAAGCGAAGGCAAAAAAGAGGGAGAGAGAGAGAGAGAGAGAGAGAAAACTTCAGGAAAGGAGCATTGTTACTGGGTTATGTTCGTACCACTGCCTCTGAATTCGACTTAATTTTCCCGAGAAAAGAGATTAAGCAAAAATGGCCGACGAGGGAGAGCGAGAGCAAATGCAGCGCGCTCGTTCTCCCGGAAACCCCTTAAAATATTCGAAACTGTAGCCGTAACCGGTGCCGTTGCATTGTCGCCTGTGCGTATCCTTTCAAAAACGTTTTCTCTTTTCTTTTTTTGCCCCCCCTCCTGCTCCTCCTCTTTTTCTTCCTCTTCGTCTTCTTCGTTCTCGCCACCGGTTCTCGAGCGACGCTTAAGCGAATTTTAAACGACTCACGGCTGATTAATTGCGCGTCGCCCGCTGGTCAATCCTTTGGAACCCGACGAATGTTTTTTGGTAGCCAGTGACGAGAGTAATGAAACGAAACACGCGGAACACAAAGGCCAAACATCGCGTTCGGCCCTTTCGAGCTGTTTCGCTGTTTGAAAAATATTGGGGTAGTTCATTGTTCGAATTAACCGAGAGTTATGACTGTTTGGCGGGGAGGATTTCTTTTTGTTTTTCTTTCCTTCTTTGTTGCGGCGCAACGTTCAACCGTTCAGGTGAGGCAGCCTTGAATATTAATGATATGGATTTCTGAGTAATATCGGATACGTTCTCTAATTTTATTGAATTCTTTGTAGTGGACTGGCCTGCCTGTTAGAAGAAACGAAATGAATATTAATTATATGAATTTCTGAGTAGAATCTCGATTTATTCGCCGGCCGTTTTTATTTATGATTCCATAAAATCCGTAGCTTTAATATCTAGGTAGTTCGCGTACAATCGGCCAATGGGAAACATTCTTTTAATCCCTAACGATTCCAACACACACCGGTGCCTCGCTGATAATGAATACATTAGCGTTAGAGTATCAATTCCCTTTTCATATTCGACTTTTCCCCGTGCTGCAACATTCGCTAATTAACCGAATTATGAAGTCCAATAAAATGAACGAATTTAATAACAGTGAACCCTCTACGCCACAGGGGGACCAAATACTGTTCGTCACTTCCAGAAAAAAAAACGTAATCCAATAAAAAGGACCAACGCTTCGACTTCGTTCCAATGAAAGGTCAACCCGTTCCATGCATTCGAAGCGACGAACGAAAGCAACCAGCGTGCTTCGGTGGTCGCTGCAACGAAATCGAAGGAACGAACTCTAATTCGGCCCAATGAAATTAATTATGAAGATAGAGGAGATCCTGTAAAACGCCGGCTGGTCCTCGCATCCCTCTTCCAACGTTTCCTGAAGGAAGGCGACGGCCACGTCCTGTCGGGCTGCAACCAGTTTCGAACAGTTCGATGGAAACCAGTCGAGCGAGAGGAAACAGGGACGGGGCGAGAAAGAGGCGAACGGAAGAGGGACAAAGATGGACGCTTAGCGGAGGGACTTACGGACACTTGGTCGCTCAATGGCGCGAATTTAAGAGCGTCAGCCGTTACGCTTTTCATTCGTTAGCATAAATTAATTATTTCTCGGGGGAAGGCCGGGTGCGCGGTGGAAAAATCGGCGAAGGAAGCACAGGGATTGTTTGGCCGAGTGACACCGCAATGCAGTTAGCCCGAGGTGTTTCTAATTGGCTGGCATGTATGATGCTGTTTCACGATTATACCTCGGTCACATTGGAATCGATATTCGCAGCAGCTGTGCCGAAACGCCGACCCCGCGTCCACCGGAAACGATAATGGAATTAATGATTCGAAGAAGAGATTGAAATTGGGCGCGATAAATCTTTCGTGCCAATCGGGGGATGAGTTGATTTTTAATTGGGCCGGCGTTCATTTTTGTTCTTCACAGAACAATGAAAGACCGAGACAATCCAGATAGCAAGGTAGGTGCACGTCGAACGACTGCGGAGCGACCGATTCGGAATTACAAAAACCCACCGAACAAAGTACCGGAGTCTCAATCGGTAGTCTATATCCCGTTGCATCAAAGCCGAGGCCCTGCGCCCCGTCAAACTTGTCCAAACAAAATATCAAGCCCCGGCGGACAAATAAAAACGGTGTACGTTAAAAAGATCGACGACGGGAGGCGGTAATTTATTGTCTCTCAAAACTGTGCCGCCACTTCGACGCGTCCAGAACGAAACCCAACGGAGAGTACGGGGCGTTCGCCCTCGACGTCGGTCACCGCTGACGAAACTTGGTCGTTCGGAATTGACCGATCAAAGGAACAAGGGGGGCCGTGATAAGAGCGATAATAATCCGGCGAAGCTACATTCGCGGGGACCAATAAAAATCGAGGCGGTCATCCGCGAGGAGAAAACGGAAAAGTACGCCGCGAATTCCGCGTGACCCCATGCGACACGCTTACCTATGCACAAGTTAATCGACTTCCGTCGACGTGACGTATCGACCTGCGGAACAGACACGGAAACGGCGTCGACGCCGCGCTGCTCGGTTCTCGCCGCTGGAAATCGGCGCGGATAGGTTTTGAGGTCGAGTCCAGTTCGTGCACGGGCGCGCACAAATAAGCGAAGTGGACTTAGATTGGGCTAATTAATTAATGCGCACGTCCTGTCTCGTCCCGCCTAATTATCTCGCTTGTCAGCTCGACCGTCGTTTGCCACACCGTTAATCCGTGCCCCCCGCCTCTTCGCTTCTCGCGCATTCCACGTTCGTTGTCTCTATCCGATCCGTTTGCACACACGCGATTCCTCCTCTATTCGTGCCTTTCTTTAGCTAAACGTCCTCCTTCTGTCTGCGACCGCGCGTACGCGTCCGCGCGTGTTTCTCGCACGCTCGCGGCCGCTCCGTCTTTCTCTGTCCGTAATTATAATTACGCTGATTGTGACGTCACGCAGGAAGCTACACCTAGAAAAATCGCCGTGCAGAAACGGTGGGCGAGATACCTTCCCGTGCCCGTAGATCGCTGGAGGGATACTGATACGTGGCCATCGGAGATTCGTGTCTGTGACGTTACTTGGCCGTGAGTTTTCGCGGAAGAATTTGAATGATTAATGTGTCGCTAATGTGTGCAACGACGGGATGGTTCGTTATTCTGGGTGGGTTGGTGTGCGACGAATGCTATATTAGCGTGTGTCGGGTGGGCGCTTCGAATCGACGATGCGTTTGTACGCAAGAACGATACGAGGGTGTGATAGGATAACGGGACGGTAGCGCTCGATTCAGCCTTTGCAACGAACCCAGGTAGGCCGTCGTACCGATTTTCTCCCTCAAAGTTACAACACGAAGCAGTTCGAAGATCGACGATATTTCGGTGAGAAAGCGAGCCTTTAGCTTTCGCGCGAGAGTGTATATACGCGAGCGTCCAATCAGAGTCTAAACAATGTCTAGACTGGACGAGTAAAAAGTAAACCACAATAACGCGCTATTATATCGTCTAAATAAAGTTGCAGCGACGAACGAAGATGGATCGGTGTCCGCTCGCAAGTAGCCTCGAATCACGCGGCCCATTAATTTCGCAGAATCCACACCCGGTGGTCTGTGCTTTCTCGCGGTTCAAGGAAGGAACGCGGTTCTCTTCTCCGCGTGAAACAGGCCCGATTTCGAATCGACGATCCCCACGACGGGAGAGTGCCATCGATGCGCGTGCCGGAATCGTCGATCGGTTGCGTGCACGTGAAATTACCCTGGCGAACGCGAATGTTCGCCGCACGACAGATCGATTCGACGGCGGATTAACCGATGAATCTCTATCGTGGTATCGCTCCTAATGTGATTACGTTTTCTCCCTTGTCGCGGAGTTCTCTCGCGATAATGGTGACAATAATAACGCCGATAATAACGGCCCGCTACTAGCAGAACTGTCACGCGAGTTTTTTTTTCCTTTCTTCTCGCGATTCGGATCGGATCACGTAGATCGATAACTCGAGAACAAACGAAAGCGTCGTCGGATAAGGAAAAACTGATTTGTAATATTTCTCGCGTGGTTAGCTGCGTTTTACCAGGAAGTTACCCCGATATCGAATCACTGTTTTGCGAATAATAATTGATTGCTCGTTACTTATACGCAGAGTAAGATGTTGCCGATAATATATGACGTTCGTTAAAAATATAATATTCTCTGTCACTTGTTTATACCCGATTTCCACATTTTTTCCGGTGAAAAACGCACGAAAGCTGCGCGCCTGTTGTACGGCGCGGCACTGCTTAAGCTAAGTACGTCGCTTAATTGCTTCCTCATCTTTGCGACAAATTATCCAGCCGTCTGCGCTTCGGTGAGAAGGCAACAAGTTGCGCGATATTTGCGCGATTGATATAGGGATTTCGAGTTTGAACGGGGCTCGAGCGAGGACTTCCGTGCTGAGCCAGAAAGTAACGAATCCATGAACTATTCTGCTTCTAGGCGGCCAAGAACAAGCGGAGTTCACGTGTCGGGGAAGAATTTGTAGAAGCGTTTTATTTACGAGATATTTAATTGACGTGATACGTTGAAGGCGGTATATAGGTACGGACGTGTTGGACAATACTAATGCTTTGCTATTATTGTTACGTACAGTGATATATCATATTATTTAATGTCACTTCTCTATGATAATTCTGTATTACAGAACGTTTACTTCCACTCTTCGTTATATTTCACGAAATATTAAGTTTTCGTATTTTCTTCTTATCCATTTAACGAATGCCTCGTTTCATTTTGCACGGAGAACTTGAAGCTCCATTCATTTCACCCGAATGACAATTAGTTCTCCTTTTGGTTACACATAAAAAAAAGTTGGTCAGTAGTAATAACCGATGGTCCAACAAATGAAAAGAACAGACAGAACAATACCGATGGACGGGCAGATTTTAGAAACATCGCTGTAACCCGTGGCTTGATTGATTATTCAACGATTAATACGGCAATCGATTTCCGTGGAAGCTCGTGTACAATTAGCACGGTCATACTTGTCGTCGCGCGAGTTAATTACCGTCGCGACTAAAATTGATTATTCGTTACCAGAACACGTTGACGACAATATTCGGCCCCCCCTGACATGAATAATTCCACGTATCGTCGGTCGCCTGGCTATCGTTGCAAGCGTTATATCCCTCGAACGAGCGCAGATAAAAATATCGCGCGCATGCTTTCTGATCCCTGCAATTCGATCGCGACGATACCGCCCACCTGGCTGATAATTTCGAACGCGCGGCAATGGATACAGGTGAAAAATTCGACCGATAGATCGGGCCGTCGTGCAAAAAATCGTTACGCCGACTCGAGTCGCGGCAACAAAAGACAGAAACTCAATCCATCCGAATCGAACTCGCTAATAGGTAACGGATGGCGGACGAAGGGGAAGAAACGACTTCCGGCCCACTCGATCCCAATTCGGTGCGACGCATTCACGATAATCAAACGGAATTATGCGCCGTGGGGCAACGACCAACCGATCCCACAAATCAAAGAATCTACATAGAAGCTGTACGACGTCCTCACCCTAAACCGATGAATCGAAGGGTGATGAAGATTCGGTTATGCCGGTGGAATAAAGAGGCCCGGTCGATTGGGCGATCAGCGAGGATCAGACAGAAAGTAACGAGAAAGAAAAGGGTCGTAATAAAGGAGAGAAAGAACGATTCGGGGACCGTGGAACAGGTAGAGCAGTACTGAACACTGGCCCAGATTTTCCCCTTTCGCCCCTTTTTCGTTCGCATAAATCGAACGGCAAACGCGGAGCGCCCGGAGCAAAAGGGTTCGATGCTGGCGGGGTAGTGCGGGCTTTAAAGACCGCAACGTACTTTAATTGTATCGAGAAAGCGCGCAGAAGAGAGAAAAGGGGGCGAGAGAGAGAGAGAGAGAGAGAGAGAGAGAGAGAGAGAGAGAAGCTGACGAAAGCAAGTAACAGAGAAGGACGAAATGAAAGCAAGAGGGGTGAGGAAAGAAATAGAAGAAATGGAGCACAGGCTCGTCGTGTATCATGTATTTTAAGGTATTTGGGCCACGGCAAGGGTGCCAGCACTGTTTCTATTATTGTCTCAGAAGGGAAGCAGCCCCTTCGCTTTCATGGCACACCTCTATTCACCTCGAGAACGCGGACCTCACGAACCGATCCACGCGTATTCATTCTTCCCTCTTGCTATGAACCTGGTCCCCGGGAAGTGACAACTCTCTGCGTGTATCTCTCCGCTCTCTTTTCGCTCGGTGTATCTGTCTGGACCAGCTGGGGGACAATGCCGGGAATTAAGGGCACCTAGGTGTGGGAATTCCGGGTGAAACAGAGCTACGGCCTGGCTTGACTCTCACAAGAATGCATACTAATACCGGAATGGATGTTACAGGCCCGCTCGTTATATCCAGCGAGTAGTAGAAACGAGGATTCTGAGCTGCTGCTTTTTTTTTTCTTTAGAGGGGGCTTCACGAGATCCCCTTAAAATCCCTTCCTATGGCCGGGAAGATCGTTCGCGACGCGCTGGACGTGAATCGACGATGAATGCGTCCGGGAGACGCTGCGAAACGCATCAGATATCAAATGTTTCTGATTGAACCTCGCTCCATTTTTCAACTTTGTAATCGATAGTTGGTCCCCGGATATCCTAGATAACGGGTCCTCGAACCCGTTTTGCATTTCCTTTTTATTTATTTACATTTCCCGCACGGCTTCACTTCGCCCCAAACAATTTTCGCGCCCCGAACTCTTCGAATTGAATTTACGCGCCGGTGAATATTGCAACAGAGGAGTTCCTCGCGATCATTTTTGTATCGAATAATGTATATCGACAGGGGTTCCGCGTTGACTTGCGCCGATTAATACTAACCATAGCATCCAGAACTTCCAATTGTCGTTCATATTTATATCGCAGAGGGAACATGTAATGTTCAGGCTAATTTGTATCCAACAATGTTAACAGTCGCTAACGAATCGTTCGTCGCCCGTGTACGCCGTATCTCCATTCTGCTTCGCAAGCATTCATCCCTTCCCTATCACCTCGTGCTCCATCATCAATCCTAACGTACATATCCATGCGCCATAACGCCGTCCCGATTCCCTCAACGAACTTTTCGTTCAGGTAAAAATTTCACCGTCGCCGGCCGATTATCACTGTATAGAAACTGAGAACCGATCCGCCGCAGCGACTGCACTCTCGTCATTAACGGGCTAAAAACATCCCTCCTCTGAGCGTCGTCGCCGCCAGTCAGGTATCCCTTTCTTTCTCCCTTCGTTCGCGGCCCTCGGAGGTTAACAAGTGCACGCTTCACGTGGAAATTAACGATGCAAAAAACGCGGCACCGCGTCGCGGCCGGGAAATTTGAATGTGAATTCGGGGCAACGACGGGTCGCGTGCTGCTACGGATCCGGGGGCGAATTTGCATACGGAAAGGTCCTGGCACGGATGAAAGAGCCGCGGTGGTACACTCGCGAGGAGCGTGCTCCGACAGGACGTTCGATTTTTTCCGATACGCGTAACGGACATTGCAACGTTAAACGGTTTTCGATTTTGATCCGCTACGGCTCTGTGGAACTGCGCAACGAATCTTCGTGTCGTTCGATCGCGCGTCGACCGGGCGCGTTACGTACGAGCGGGGAACGAGAACGATTTTCAGGAGGCAGGTGAAATATCTATCGAGCGCGCGAATAGTAATGATAGAATCGAGCCGCTTAATTTACCGAACGAAACGGGGGAGAAGCGCGTGCACGTACCTTGTGTTGTGGATCGTTCAACTCGCCCTGATAGCCTTCCATTTAAAAATCGAAGGTGGCCTTAGTATCCCGCTTACGCTTCCACCTGCGGATTAAACAACACCGATAACGATTAAATTATGCCACGAACGAGATCTGTTCTTACAGCCAATCGCTGATTAACTATGATTCAGACGAGTGTCCGTGATAGTCGCGGATGTGCATTGAACGCGTTCGACAAAATTTCATCGAAATTCCATCGGGGCGCAATCCAGAGGAACATCCGATAAGTTCGCCTAAAAGATCTCAAACTATTTCTGTCCCGTGAAAGTAGCGAATCGATGACCAGGAAGCGCGACGGGAATGATCGAGCGCCTAATCGAACACGTGGTTCGCTGTCGCTACACCGATTCACCCTTTCGTAACCGACTTAAACATGGAAATAAATTCCGGGCGCACGTTCCAGCCTCGTGTTCCCGATTTTAATTATAATTCAGGGAGGCTGCACCGGTGGTGCCGTATCCGTCGCATCATGCAAATAAATCACGTGAAGCCGCAAAGCTCGCGCGCCACTTCCGGCTCGTGTCCCCCGGGGACCGGGGGAATTTGAATATTTTCATCGGAGACGTTCCTCTTTCCCGTTCGACGAATCGTCGTTGACGCGGGCACGCGTCCAAATATCGTCGATTCTAATTCTAATCTTCCGCGCGGCGGATTTGAATAATTCTCCTCACCCTCGTTGTTCGATATTCGAGCGTGCCCGCTCGAATACGGCGACACGAAGCGTTCTGCCGTCGCGAGCGGGAACGTGGTGCACACGCGACCGAATTTCGCTTTTCTTCCTCGAGGCGATCCCTCCGTCGATTTGCATCGTTTTGCTTTCTTTCTTGTTTCCGCGCGTGCCGGAATAAATCTCGACGATACGGGAGGCCTCGCTCGAGCGGAGGCTCGAACGAGTGGATCCTCGGCTGAAACGGGGACACCGCGCGTGTCGCCGCGGGCCGAATAAATTTCTCGTCGCGACGAGAGGCGACTGATAAAGTCCTCGGTCGAAAGTGTAACAGCGGAGGCGGGCGTAAGTTTTCGGGGCGCGTTCGTAATTGAAATCGCGCCGCGGCGAATCTTCCTGTCGCGGTGGTTCGGCCCGATGGCGCAACCCCTTTCTCACGGCACGCTTGAAACGGTGTATCTCCTTGCTTCGCTGGAAAAAGGGGAGCAACTCAATTTCTAAGGGCTTGGGCAAATTCTTGTTACGCTTGTTATTCGCGATGTACAACACGAGTACTATTCGTTCGTAAAATTATTATTCAATCGTACGCGCGAACGTCGAAAATCGCACGGTGCAGCATATGGTACAGCCTGAAAATTGCCGCCACGTCCTCGTGACGTGCACAGCCGTTCCTTCGGCACAAAAATATCCTAGAATCGTCCCGATAAAACCACCCTCTCTACCCGCGATTCCCGAGCCCGTTACCTTTCACTCACCAAGCTGCTTCATCATTAAACGAACAATCTATCGCCACCGTTACCGCGGCGGAATCACGCCCGTAAAGCGGCCTTAAAGAACGTCGATCGCAACGGATCTCCCTGTAAACCTGCTGGAATCGTTATCGTCACCCACGAATCTGCGAACGCCGGCGTCGTCCCCACGCAGAACGGAAACCAGTCGTCTCGCGCGCGACACTTCACAACCGCAGGGCCGCGTTTAGGGCAGCGCGTACACACCAGCCTACAATTATTGTCACCGTCACCCACGGGTTTCCGTAGCCGTCAACAACGACGGCGTAAAAGTCGCTTCAACGCGACGTTAAACGAGAGGGCGTCGATCGGTCGATCGGGGGTCGCGTAAAACCCGCGGAGACAGAGCGAACGGCCGATCGATCGGTCGTACGCACCGCGATCATTGCTATCGTTCCGCGCCGATCTTCGGACGTGGAACTTCGTTAACGCGATAAAAAATCGTCGCCCCGGCGACCCATCCAACGATCGGTCGTTCAGCCGTGGGGAAATCGCGCGATCGATCGACGGTTATTGCGCGATCGACGACCGTTCGCGAACGTGGAGGCACGCTGCCCACGGGACGGAACCTTCTTGCCGGACACTCGATCGACGTCCAACCGGGAATCGATTAGTCGTCGCGATTTTTCGCGCACCCTCCGAACAAATTGCTCGGCGGGCCATGCTCGTCTTCGAAACTGTCACGCCCGCGGGTTTATCCAAGGTGCGATCGATTGAGGTATGCGCGTGTCTTTTTCTTTGTATTCGCGGAGACGTACGAACGGGGATTCGTTTTCATTGAGCAGTGCGTGCGGCAGGACGCTCCTTATCGTTAAGATACGCTAATGCGAGTGCGCGGTGGTTGCCGGGAATATTTATTGTAATTCGTGGCGGGGCTAGTTTACGGAACGCCGGGGGCGAGATTTGTTCGACGATTTCAGAAATCGAGGAACTTCGGGCGCGTGGCTTTTGCGCAAAGGCCATGGTCCGTCCAGTTTCGCCTTTTCTCGCGATGACAGGTAGGAACGATGTAGGCGGTTTCTCGCGATACTGGTTCATCTTTCTCGAGAGCGGAAGTTTCAGCGACTATCCCGGGGAATGGGACTTTTCCGGAACGTAACGGAATCGTTCTCGCTCGCGTCGACAACATCGATACGGTCCGTCGCGGGCGCACGGCATTAAAAATCACCTTCCCCGGGCAGGAATTTCTCTCGCAGTTTTAATATCCTTCCAAAGCGGAACATCTTCTGTTCGTAACACTTTATGTAATACACCCCGCGATAAAATGATACTCGAGGACCCGCCAGTTTTACGGCGCACGTGTAACATTTTATTCCAAGTTTATAATTTACGTCGTTTTACGCGATACACACCGAGCATAACATTCTCCCGCGAATGATTGCAATACATTCGACTTCGGCCGACATAACGTTCGACCAGCACCGCGACGCGCATCCACCCCGCCACCAAGGCGAATAAAACTCTAAAAGCACAGCGTCCACAAATAACTCCCGAGTCGTTCGCGTGAAAATGATTGCAAGAGAAAAGAACCGAACTGTCCTCCGCCCCCTCGAAGCGCACCCGAGATTAATAATAATTTTCGAGGGCCGACCATCGTCCCGTCAGAAGGGCGTAAAAAAAAAAAAACTCGACCGTCTCGAAAGAAATCCTCGCCGTTAACGCCAAGAGATAGGAGTTAATCGTGTCAGGATCGGTCGGTTACAGGAATTCCCTCGGCCACGAGACGAAAGGGCGCGCGCGTCCCCGTCGTTTACAGCCTCTTTTACTGTGCCCTCTGTGCTCGATCGATAAAAATATTACGATTCCAGCGAGACGCAGACGTTTCGCGGATCGCGGCCCATTCAGCAACATCGAACGCGCGCCCCATGGAAACTACGCCGTCGTAAAAATCTCCGTCGCGTTCGAGAGGTGCTCGAACGCGGAGGGCCGACAGCGTTCCCTTGATCAGCATAAAGTACAGCGGGCGTTAAATGCAAAATTGTGTACACGCTTCCCGTCGTGCTCTTTTTTTCCCCTTGGAAACGGAACGCTGGAAACGCTCGACGTGCAGGCCGGCCGGGTGATAAAGCCGCTCTCCAACAAGAAATAAAGGGGCTCGCCGATGATCCTGCCACGGCGAATCCGTGATGGCCGATCGATCGTTCGAGCCCCCCGGACAATAATTATTATCGTCGCCACCCACGGGTCGACCTTGCGCCTTTTCAGCAACCGGACGAAGAAAGAACCGCCGGGGTGGCGGCGGCGGAGGCGGCGGCGGAGGCAGCGGCGGGGGGCGTTTGAGAAAGCGAACGAAACTGAAAGAAACGACGCGAACTCTCGGGCATTTACGACAATCCGCGTTTCCAATAGTCCCTTCTAAGCTTCACCTATCCTCATCTCGAACGTGCCCGATCGTCGTGCCGTCCTTTTCTTCCCACCTTCGTTCTGCGACACCGTGGAGAGAAGTCGCGTGGGCGAACGAGCGACTTTATTGGCCGGTCCACAATGCGACATTTGCAGCTTCGTGTCTCGCAGGGTCGACGGTATAACGCGGCCACTTCTCCCCGAGGAAGAAAAATTGCCGTGGATCACGTAGTCCCCCGCGACGAACCCGTTTTTCGCTGAATCGGATTGCCTCGAACGGCCGGACGCCCGCGATATAAAAAGTACTCGTAAACGCGATCAAGCCGCGACGATTGACGACGTTTGCGTTCTGACGTCCGGCTGGAACCAGTTTCGCTTTATACGTACAACGGTGTCGATAAGCTGATCGACAATGAAAGTTCGTCGCGGCGTATAATTTAACTCGCAGCTCGGCTTTTTCACGGCAAAATGAGCCTCGAGACGCGTAATACAGCTGGAAATTTCGCGCTAATAAACGAACGACCGTCGGACAGCGAAGCGGCGGATCCCGGTGGACTCTCGTGAAACTGTCGTGCGGCAAGGAATGTTTGTTAAAGATTCACGGGTGTCGCGGGGGTGGGCGGGTGTGTGTATGTGACTTCGTAACGACGGTCTACCCCCGTGGCACGACCGTGTTCTAGCGGGAGAGGACAACAAAAAAGGCAGGGCAAATAATCGTCGAACAATGGTCGGCCCGGCTGCTCCCGCGATCGCCGTTTACGCTGTGCAAACGAACGCCCGAAGCCTTACGGATTCTAAACACGAGACATCCCACCCTTGCCCGCTTGTTTTCCTGTCGGCCTCCACTCTATTTTCCGGCTCTACGAGCGAGGATGACCGTCGTTGTACTTTAGTGTTTTACAGGGTTAATCAGATAATGGGCTTAACAACGACTTTCGTTTGACGTGGTGGTGTCGACGCAGAGCGGGTTACCGTAAAATCAATTTCAATCCGTGGCTATCCAAATGAAACGGAACCGGTGCAATGCGATACACGAAATATTAAAATAAACGATAAACGCAAATATTGACGGAACATGTTTCCACTGGAACTCTACAGACGTTCAAGTAAAACAATCCGTTTCGTTATTCTGCTCGTTGAAAATGTTGAGCAATCGGTTCGCTCGACAAAGTATTATTGCCCGGCATCTTTAAATCGTTCACATTCGCGCTTATAAAAGACCGCGTAGTTAATAGAAGCGCAGTTACAAATAATCCAACAATTCTGTCTGACGAAGGAAATTCATTCCGCGTGGAAAGTTTTATTGTTGCACGCTTCTTTCACGAATATTTTAAACAATCAATTTCATCGTTCAACTGCCTCTTAACAACGGCGCGAAGTGCCCCTCTCTGCGTCGACGTGGTACCCAGCCACGTGCGAACTTACAATTTTTTAATTGAAGGTTAAAACCCGGTTCTCAACGCGCCACTGTTATTTCTTCTTTATGGAGAAATAATTATCTACTAATGACAGCCCCGTATGCTCTTACCGTTCGTCGTTTACAGTTTTGCACCATGCAAGCGTACGCTCCGAGCTTTACGGATTCGAAACACGGAACTCCCATCCCGGTTTTCACCCCTTTACGACGCTGCCACTACGTCGGCCGGGGGATCGAGAGAACAGCGAAGCATATGCGAGCGTGAGCTAAATCACCGGAAACATTCGCGCGATTGTCATTGAGAGCAGAACAAGAAGGAGCAGCAGAAAATATTAAAAAAGAGAAAAACGAGCGACCAAAAATGTGGCAACGCCAGCGCGACGAAACAGGGGGGGGGGGAGGAACGAGCTGCGCGTTAGAAAACCGCTAATCTTCTCTCAGTTTAATATGCATCGTGCGCATTATCCGTGTGCACACGTAGACGCGTACACGCGCGCACACGGGACACGCCCAGCGTGCACGTACTTAACCCAAGCATCGCAAGGTATCATTCACCACTATTTTCCCCGGTTAAATCCGGTAATTAGGTAAATAAAGCTGCCTGTCAGTGCATCCCCGCGATTGTTGCAAATGCCTCCAAGCGGTCACACGTAATCACGCGTAGTCACACTTGGCTGAGCGTATGGGGGCCAGCGGAGGCAGCAGCCGACTAAATTTCGTCAGAATTTTCGCGCGTGTCACCTCCACGGGGTTAAACGCGCGTGGATATTTCAATTTATTTATTCATACCATTGTCTAAGATTTCGCGGCGGAAAAATACAGCGACGAAACGAGAAAAGTGTACCTAAAGGCGCAGCATCGGATCACCTGCATGCATAATTCAACTGAATCTGCGAATACCTCCGATAATATGAAATTCCATGCCGCCGAGATATCAAGGTTTATTTCGAATGACAGGCGACTCCGAACTTTTAACGTTCGCTCGCTTTACCGACGGTATCGTCGGCAATTTTAATGTCCACCGAATTTCGCCAGCAACTATTACGCTATCCTAAGTTCTCCAACCATTGTACCGACTTCCATACGCTACCTCGGTGTTCCTCCTGCCCTGTCCGGCAGCTACATCAATCCGACAAGGAACGAAATAGAAATCCTCTCCGCTCGGTGCACCCGACGATATCCGAATCGAGACAAAACGATAACCATCGAACGCGATCGTACCATCCGAGGGCCCACGCCAAAAATCATTTCGCGGTCCCCCCCTAAATCCCACCTGCTCCATTCGCCCGTGTCTACGCCAATGTGCAGAAGTAAACCGTTTACAGCATTGTACAATTACCCACGCCGGGATTCCATGGTCCTGCCACACCTACACCTACGCGAACGTCGCCCCGAGTAGCACAACACAGTCGCAGGCGAGCACCGCCACGCGAAACCGTGCACCTAGCCTGTCTCACGTGTGCACACGTGAACGTACACGCGGCCTGCGTTAGGTTAAGTATAATGCCCGGTCGTGCAGCTTTGGGGGCCCGGAGGCGCTAACATGAAAATCGTATGGTAATGGGGCACCGTGGCTCCTCCGGCATGGGGTCGAGCCCGTGCAGGAACCTGGCCGAAGACCGCGGTAAGCCTAGCTTTCTTCCTAGTATTAGCGAGCCGAGCAACCAGGTAGGCAGACGCGGATAGCGCGACGAGGATAAAGAAGAGATAAAGCGAGATAGAGGGAGATAAAGGGAGGAGAGCTGGGAGTAAAAAGGAAGAGAAGTTGCGGGCCCTCTCGAAGAGGGTCCCTGGGTTCGCGTGCCTCTGATAATTATACGCTCGAACCAGAGTCTCCGGAGGAAAAGAGAACGGACGGCCAACAGGGGGGGGAGGAATAGGGAATATCGAGTCTGAGGTTCGACAGGGTCGAAGTTGACCGGCGTCTAATCGATTCGCCGCCTCGGCATGGAAATTTCTCTCAGGCTGCCCTGCGGCCACCCTGCATCCGCAACACCTACCATCTTCGAGAAAACTCCGTGGGACTATACGAGTGGAAGCCTAGCGGCTGGAACGCTTTCTTCCCGATCTCGAAGATTGCCTGCACGATCTTCTTTGAACGATGATCTTTCAGCTATGTCGGGGCGAGCCGGGCCTTGACTTTGTCTTAACATCGGATAGGGGTGATGATGGTCAGCTTGTTCAATGTTGAAAGACTGTTCGCGGCTTTGAGAGTTGTTGCATTCGTTCGAGAGTGATTTATGGAACGTAGTTTTGTAATGACATTGTGGGGTACTTTAATGTTGAATTCAGTTAACGCAGAACATTTGCGTATGTAATTTCTTTCAATCATATCACCGCGGGATAAATTTCAGAAATACTACCTTTTTCGTTGCATAGCTCGTATGGGGAATAAGATATTGCTGGATCTTTTCTGGTGGTTGGCTTTAAAATTTCTTCTATGCTTGACAGCAGTAAACGACTGTTCGTCCTCTTGTTCTACGCTACATTAATTATTATCAACGCGGTTGAATGCCCCGGCACAGTGAATGGATATTGTCTACCTTAGATATATTTCACTTCGGTTGATTTAATAATTGTGGTGCTTTGCATTGCAAATTTTATTCAACCTTGCCCGCTGTAATAAACCCCTAATCGAACAGTTAAAAGACAGCCCTACGGAGTTGTTAATTAATAATAAATTGCTTATCCAACCGGCTGAAAAATCTCCGGCCGCTTCTGTCCAATGTAATATTGCATTAAAATTCATACCGCTCGAAGTACCATTTGCCCTATTGGCTGCACAACAGTTTCGGATAGACGAACAAATACCTCGTTGATTATCGATTATCGTCTCGCGCGGGTAATTGACATTCTACACGCTGAAAGGGCGAATGGTTCTTTTTACTCATCGAAGCGTGGTGCACGGGTGTTTCTTATGAAAACGGAACACGATGAGCAAAATTACCTTCCCGGCCAAGTATCAAACTATTAACGAGAAACTTATTGCGCTATCGCTTCCTTCGTAAGAAACGTTTTCGCATACTATTAGGGTAGGCGCGCATAAAATCAAGGCGGGACAAAATGGTCGACAATAAACACACGTTTTTCCGGGGTGATACGTGTCTAATGTTATTCCTGGCTGAAATTAAAACGGCACTAAAAGTCAACGAAAGATGGCGGGGACCGGTTTGCCGGCCCGTTTCTTAATAGAATGCATTTACATTTTCACGCATCTGCATAATATCAAAATTAAAGTTTACATTATGTTCGCGGCAAACTTCTGGCTAGCTACTCCGGGCGAATTAACGCCGGGGATTTTAATACTCTGCTGTTAAAAGGTGTGGATCGAAAAACAAAAACGGATTATCTACAGTGGACAGTCGTCGCAGAATTTCTTTTCATTGCGCCCCGTTCGCCATTAGTATTTTAATGACGGGCGATCATTTTTCTTCACCGGATATCACATACGAATGTTTGTGTATCGGTGTGTGCACGCTAGTGGACGCGATTGACAAAATATCAGGGGAAGCGTATTGTTTAATAGAAAGAGAATTAAATTTATAAGAGGATAATCTAATCAGGTCACGTTTAATCGCGTATTACGGTGAAATATGTATCCCTCTGGGAATAGTAATAAATGGAACAAGACGGGCGATTAAAGTGGTATTGATTATACAGTCGTTTTCGCAGCCACATTGTGCCACGGATGATGTTGAAATATGCACAGTGCACAACTTGGACGAAGCTTCGGGGCTCTATAACATCAACCTTCTACCGTATTCCGCTGCTGAACATTCGTCGAATAAAACCTTCCTTTCGTCGTACAGTCGCTAAGAGATGTCTATTCTTTCCTTATGCACGATATCTATGATATAATTTTTCTCCCACCAATCAAATGCATACCGTTAAGATGTAATTTTGTCATTCGTACTGCTTGCAGTGCAATCTGTATATACAAATGTCACAAACGATCTCCGTCGTACAATTGTTCTTACAATTTCATTGAATCTACTCGCCTCGCGAAACCGCACCGAAGTCCTCGTGCTCAACAAGAGCACACACGCGGTCAACTCGCAATCAAGTCCACCCCCATTAAAGTCCACCCATTGTCGCGACGTATGAAACGCGTCGACCGCGGCAGCAACACGTTAAGCCGTAGCCTCGCATCCCGATCGAAATCGTTCGCGATATCAATCGAAATCACCGGCGTTGGGGCGCGCACAGTGCACAACCTTCGACGGGACTCGCAGCAATATCGAGCCGGAGGAAACGGCACGGGACACGTGCGCGTTAATCAAGCGTCACTGACGTCAGGGATGCTCGGTGGAACGTCCTCGGAACGTTCGACGGTTCTCCACAGGAACGATCAACGATCCCACGGAAATCGGAAACAAGCTTCCGGCCAGTAGTGTCAACAGATTTGCCGCTGATAGTTGCCCGTACACAGCGGTGGGTGTCTGGATAGTGTGGAGGCGGTCAGGATGGGGGTGGGGTGGGGGGGTGCAGATCGATCGCGAAGGGTAGCGCACGTCTGTGTGTGCGTGCGTGTAGGTTGAGTCAGAATGAAGCAAGGGTGGGTTCACGATCAAATATTAAGTCTTATCTGGCGCCGCTTTACCCAGAAGTCGCTTTTTCTCTCCGCCTTTCACTTCGCCCCCCCCCACCCCGTCTTTTCGTCTCCTTTTCGCCCCGTCTAATTATCCCCGCCAACCATCGCCGATACTCCCGCAATGTCCCTCCACTGTTTCCCTTTGCTCGGCGAGTCTCGCTGCCCTCGTGGTCGCGAGGTTATTCTCGATCGGTGAAACCACACACGTTGAGTATAGAATACATAAAAGTACCGGCTTGCTTTCTCTCTTTTGCAACGATCAACCCCTTCCACCAGCCTCTTACGCCGCCACACGACCACCCCCGCCGCACGCCCGTTTGGCCCTCTCGCGCTCGTTCTTTCCATCCTTCCTTCGATCGTTGGACGTTAATAGCCGCCACCGTAACACCCCCCGCCAACCGCCCCACCCCATCGCCACCCTATCCTCCGGGGACCGTAATTAAGAGAAGGAGAGACGCGAATGGAGCCGATGTGGGCTCGTCAAAGGAAGACATTCAAGCGTGGAATCGTAGGTGAACGAGAACGGTTGTCCGTTTTCAATGGTGCGATCGGTGGTATTTCTTTCCTCCTTTATCGTCCCCGCTGCGCCACCGAGCGATAGTTCTTTCATTTCCAATTTCTCTCGCGAAATCGTTACGTATTATTCAACGTGACCGTTAATCGTTCATTTGTGCGATTAACGCGGTACGGATTGGTACAGCAAGCGGTGAGCTGCTTCCTCTCATGTTGTAGTGTTTGCAGAGATCGATTGGTTTCTCCGTTCTTTCCTTGCCCGTGCGCGTTTTTATCTTTAGTTTTCCCCGATCTCGAGGAAGGGTCAACGCGTTACTGTCACTTTCCCCGTGAATTGTCGCCGAGCGGGCTCCAAATTCCAGGTCGAATCGCAAGTTTCGCTGCGACGCAAAATTACAATCACTCGCCCACCCCTCCGAAAGCACAGGAACGAATTCCCCCGGTATCCCCGGCTCGATAAAATACTCGAACGCCCGTCGGCTCCTCGCCCGGGTGCTCGTCCCTCAAACGCCCGTATCTCTTACCAACGGAATCGGAATTGCGTATTTCGCCGAAGAGGCAACGGACAGAGGATTCTTACGCGACTACAGAAGGGGTAGTTCGCACGACGGGGCCGGCGGAGGGTCGACGCGTCCTCGTTACGCGAAAATGAGGGCGAAAGCGTTTCGGGGATTGCGATTCGATTGAAAATTCTCTCAGGTCCCCGGATCCTTGGGGGTCGGATTGGTTGGCGCCAGTGGAAAGAAAGTTTTTCCCTAATGACCAAGCCGAAGTGGTTACCGTTAATTTGGCCCGCCCCCTCTGGCTCCGCTTCTTCGCCGCGATCCTCCTCCTATCGTTCTGGCTCTCCCTCAACCCCTTCCATTTTTCGTGCACCCGCCGCCGCGTGTTTATAGGGTGACCCAGAAAAACAATGACACACAGAGCGACAGAGAGGAGCCGTGAAAACTAGGATATAAGAGAATGGAACCGGGAACGAGGCGGGGTGGAGGAAGGGGGACGTGCAAAGATTGATCACCCGTGGCAACGGCGTCGAAGATCGACGCGGTCGATCGTGATCGATCGGTATCCCCTGACACCAAGGTCGGTCCTCGATGTGCTTTGCATAACTGTCAAGTCTACTCGGCATCGCGGCCAGAAGTTACGAAAGATATCATCGTTCCTCGTTCTAGTAAACGCGCTTAGCCGATATATCCGGGCGATATTATGCCCGAGCTGCGTAGACCGTTTCGGTCCTATTAATATGAAATGTGCCCGCCGCTGATGAATAATTTCTACGTCTAATGCGACATGTATTTTTAATGGAATCGCGTATACGATACCGGACAAAACACGACAGATCATCGGGGTTGGGGGGGGTCGGGAATGCGGCGTAGAATTTCTTCGACCTTCGCGGAAACACGAAGGCAGTGGAACTTTCGAAGGACCCGGAATGACCCGGTCGGATTAAGAAGCGTTCGCGTCGAATTCGTACGGTCAATCGGTTGTCGATGTAAACGACGTGGAAAAATGCCAATAAATCAATACGCATAAAAATGTTCAGAAAAGGCCGAAACCCGTTCGAACACCTTATGTTAATGAGACGAATTCGTCGCCGTTCGCCCGTTAGTCCGATATGGAGGATAACCGCTTGAGGAAAATAAAAAGTCGACGAAATCGGGGAAGCCAAACCGACGGGAACCGTGCGCCCGCGACTGCGACAATAATGTCTCTGTCCCCCCGCTCGTTCTTCTCTTTTCGAGCACCGAGTATCGCCTTCCAGAAACAGCCTGGATAGCCGCAAGCATGCGGGAAAAAAGAAGCGACAGGGTGTGAGGGTGGCTTCCAGAGGAGGACAGAGAACGGCAGGGTGAAAGCAGCGAGCGGTATAGCCAGGGGAACGGGGGAGGGTGGTGGAAGCAAGGGGGTGGCGGTGCTCTCACATTCTTTTTACCAAGCGAAACGTTGCCGGTGGAGGCAGCGAGAGCGTCGCCTATCGATTTTTACTTCTAATGAATTCGAGCTAAAAACCCACCTCTCTACCCCACAACCACCCCACCCGTGGCCCTCTTGCTCTCTCCCACGGACCTTCTCGTTCCTTTTTCTCGCTTCCTTGTACTCTGCCGCGGCCACTGTGCTACCCTCGTGCTTAGCCACGTTTCCACCCTCTGTTCCACGAACCACGCCAATCACTGCGCGGCATAATTACACAGCCGTGGCTGGTGTGCGACTCCGGCGAAGTCGTGTTTCTTAGACCTCGTGCACCGCAGTAAAAAAAGAAAGGAAGAAAAAATATAGGGAAAAAAGCGAGAAAGCTGGACGACAGGGAGTAGGGTGTGCTGAGCGTCTGCTGACTTAGAACGAGTTTCGAAGGGTTAGAAGCTCGATCGGGGTTCGCTTTTTCCACCGGCACGGATCCTCGTTCGCTTTGAGTTTTACGGTGATCCCTCAATGGGGAAATACAGGTCTCACATTTCGCCTTGCTTTGTGGAACGTATCGTCGGGAAAGGAATATTCGTCAACCGTAAAATTCATTCGCTGATATAACGTGCGTTCCCTGTACATCAATTGCGGCCAATTTCTGACTGAGACCGAACTGTTTTATTTATTTTTATTACCGTTAGAATGCTGTCAATGCGGGCGAAGACGAAACGCGTCAGCAGTTGGGACAACAATGTTTCCGAAATTGCCGGAGCGCCTTTTCGACAACGGGCAACGCGATCGACGAATCGCGAAGATTTCACGGCGTCGCGAAATGAGGGCACGAGATGAAAAAGGGAACGTATAAATCAGCTGGCTGCGAACGAGAGACGGTCAACTGACGAACGCGATCTGAATCTGTGCCAGTTTCCCGTTCGCGGCAATTACTGTATTAGAAATGATTTCGACTTTCCACGGTACGTGTACGTGCACTTGAAATTCACGCGTGTATGCACCGTTTGCATTGTGACGGGACGGTATGCGTCGGTGGTTGGCCAGTTGATGCCCGCACAGGAATAGATTAGGAACTAATGGTAGTTGCCAGCGTGCGTAAACTCTGTTGCCGATCGCCGAATACGTGGCTTCCGTTCACGTCTCGAACTTCATACACCTCTCGTCGACTGATCGTTAAGGGGATACGTCCAAATATTTATCATACACCCCCGAATTATCGTGAGCTTTGGTGGTTCGGGTTCAAGATGGTAGTGAACGGACGTTAGGGGCGAAAAAATCAAAATAACAAACGAATTCTTCTTGCATACTTGTTGCGACGCGATGCTCTCTGCTAGAGTCAGAAAGTCGTCGGCTTCCCGAAAATACTTTGATCTATTTTTCGTGAACAGCTATTGCCTCCTGCAGCTGCGTGCCACGTATTTATAAACTTGTGCAGCTCATTCTCTAAGGATTAGCATGCTTTCCGAAACTCGGCGCGCTTTATGACTTAATTATCCGCGAACCGTTGGCTGCGCATGTGGATCTCGCGCGAGTTACCCACAGGTAGGTCGCTACCTGATGGCGACCGATAGACAGGGACGGGCCGGTTTCCATTTTTACTAGGTTTTTACGGCGAACTAACTGTCCCTTCGACAAATCAGACGAATTGGCCGACCCTAGTGCTACCACCAGCAACACGTGTCGATTCTGAAAACACTCACATTTCTTTTTCTAATCGCGTTCAGGTGTTCGGTCGCCGATCGAAATAATTTGGTAAACGTATTATTACTATACTTAATAACTTTCCTCGCAACAAATTTCGGCCGGCACATTTTATTAAAGACACTTCTCAACAACTTTAATAACAAACCTACAACATTAGCGTACAATGTTCGGGCATAAAGCAGAAATGTTAGCCGTGCGGAAGGGCCAATTAAACGTGCGCAGGCAAACGTCTCCGGTAGGGGTTGGTTAATTTATTCAAATTAGATGGGCCGCCCGAGGAATGTTGCGATCAACCGTCATCCAGAATTAACGCGGCCATTGAAATCGATCGGCTCGTCTCCTTGACCACCCCTTCGTGCGGCGGAAAATAAAAACCCGGCCGAACTTCTAGAAGAACGCCTCGGGGTGAGAATGGCGCATAATGCGAAACCGGTTTCGAAATCCATCCCTTAAGGAGCCGCTAACTCGTTCGAGTTACCGCGTCGCAATTATCGGTGAGACATCGAAATAGACTATAACCGTGTGCGTGTATGTGTGCGCGTGTGCGTGTGCGTCTGTATACCGCGTATACGTGTACAAGTCGATACCAAAACCCCATGGGACGAGGGAACGTTAATTGAAATGAAACCGTGCGAACGAAATACTCTATGGGGCGAGTTTTATGTTCGTCGTCCCTATATACTGGTCCCCGCGACTCTTCCTTTGCTTGATTTTATGCAAATCGAATCAGTGGCCCGCATTAAAGATTATGGCTTTTCGGAAATCGGATTCGTGGCGTTGGTCGTAAAAAGCAAAAAAAGGACGGGGGGGGGGGAAGACGAAGGAGAGGAGAATAGTTTATTGGTTTTTACGTAGATCGGAAACTCTTGACGGGCACATCGTTGAAGTTACAAAATGATACGAAAGTCTTCATCTGCTTTTACTTTCTTAAACAGTTTTAAAGTCGTTTTCTGCAACAGCGAAGCCGGACGATTGGAAATAAACCGCGAACAATTCTACTTTGAAGCGAGCTGTGTTGACGAAGGGGCGAGAGCCTGTTTTGCGATACAGTGGGTTTTACATTGACCAGACGATGTTTCTTCTGGAGGAAACTCGAGACGAAACTTCGGATCCCGTCCCGATCAAGCTACTCGCCTACTTCTACTTGCACGGAATCGCTGAACGCGAGGAAGCTGAAATTAGACTGTTTGCTTTTCTTCTGAACGTAACAATTAAAGCGCTTGAGATCAATAACGCCTCGGGGAATTGGAATAATACTTTAGATTCTCGTGACCGATATGACGTTCATATCGAAACGTTTTGTGGAAACGAACAGGTAAAATGCGACGGTATTTCAATGAGACGCGATAAAACGTCGAATAAATATGAGTAATTGAAGGAGCCATAGATCTGCAGCTTCGATGCCGGTTCCGTGTTTAACGAATGCTAGAATATAAATTTCTTTTATCCACGGCTCTCGAAATCAACCATACTATCTCCTCGTTTATCAATTCGTGGTTTCACGCGACTACCACGATGACACGAAACGAAAACGCCAGGAACGAATCGCAGTTTTCGTGTCGTGACTGGATACATAACGTTGGCCGAATACGAGGCCTCCTACGGCGGCATGCTCGGTAATTATCGTAATTATTGCAATTAAACGGTGTCGCGACGAGCGCGGATTACACGCAGCCCCACTTTCTCGGAACGCATCTCGCTGTATGTAGAATAATTTAAGAAATGGGCTGGACCAATTTAGGGACACGTAATATTCATTACAGCCAGTAAAAAGGATCAAGTAGCACAGGCCCCTTAATCAGTCTCGAAAGGGATGTAGACGAGTCATGTTATTTATTAAAGTTCGCTACCTTGGGGCAACGCTCGATATCAAAACGAAATACTGCATTTTATTGTCTGCACACCTACAGTGTTATAAGATTAACATTTGAAAAAATCGAAATATTCACTGACCGAAGGAGGGACCTAAATTTATTACGATGATTTCTGAAGTAAAACACACCAGACAGCTCCTCATTTTCACAATTATTATTCAGCTCACCCGATGTATGCACGCCGATATTAATAGTTCTCGCGCATCGAAATGTATTATTGAAAGGAACCCTGTAGCGGTTCGATGGAGTAACGCAAATGGACGTCGGAAATGGTATAATCGAAGCTGCCTTTTAATTGCGACGGGGGTACATTCTGTTGTCCACTTTTATCGGAAATTAATTCGCGCGAGCGAAGAGCGAAACCGCATTTCAGATGAAACAGTAATTCCATGTCCAGACAAATGAACCTGTTATGAAGATTATACATATATTCGTCACGGCTGCTCTTCCATGCTAATCAATAAGTATCTCGCACCTGTGACGATGAAACGTAATTTTATTCGACTCGTTCATAAGGAGCAGGTCTATCATACATATTGATAGAGGGCTTATCTGAATTGTAATTTTCAATTAAGTTCGTCACTCTTTCCAGCCTACTAATAAAGCGCTGCTACTGCAGAGAACAAAAGTTTTTGAAATAATATTTTTTCTAGTCAAGACTGCGGTAATAATAATAATAATAATAATACGAAGAAGAAGAAGAAGAAGAAGGTACAGCAACTTCACTGCTGTTATATTCCTCGCAACATTGAACCGTCTATATTCATACACGTAATCCTATATTTCAAATACACACCATATTCCAACGCATCCCCAAACTTTCACCCTATCGTGTCACTCTGCCCCCAAGTACAAATGCAATCGCACCACTTTCCCCTCCCATACAAACCGAAAGTCCTTTCTCCATCTCCGGTCAACGAGAACCGACCCGTCGAACTCTTTCGACCAGCCGACCGGCTAATAATCTCCAGCTCGGTTAAATCCTCCCGGACGACGCGTTCGTCGAGTACGACCCGGGTATACGCGAGTACGTTCGCAAGCCTTCTATATTCAGGGAAACCGCAGCGACGTGGCCAGTTAAAACGCGCGACGTCTGGAGTCGGCCGCTGTTAATCGGATTTCCCGGCTATGCTGGCCAACGATGGCAACGATAATGGAATTACCTTGGGGTCGCCACTTAATTACCCCGATCTGCGGCTCGATACACGGAACAACGTTTCGTCGCCGCCGCCGACGAACACACGTCGCGAACATTTTTAGACATTCTAAGCCGTTTCCCCGAAGAACCGAGTAACCTGGTTATGCCCGTTTCCTCTGCTCGTTCACCGTCGCCGCCATTCAGCCCCGCTTCGATACGCCCGTTCCAGGAAGAGATTCCTATTCCAGAAGTCAGAGTCTGGCACGGTGCACGGTATGTTTAAGTAATTGCGACCGGGTGGACATTGGCTAGGGGGTCGCGACTTGACGAGATACGAGAAAGGGACGATCGAATCGACGAGGGTTTGCCGGCTTTTGCGGATACTTGTGTTCGCGTTGCAAGGTTTCCCGGGGGTTCGGGATGTCGCTGGTTTAGCGGCATTTGTCGGCAGGAAGGTTCGGCCGCGACTGTTACATGCTCGATGCGTCGGCCTTTATTTACCACGAAGTGATCCGCGTCGACACGACTGTCGATGTTCACATCGGTTCCTTCGAAATTCGGCCGTTGAGCTTGATTGCAGATCGCTGCAGCAGATGACGCGGGGCCATTAAAATTCACCGCTGAATATCACGAATAATTAGATCAACGAAGATTGAGGTAAATTGTTCAACGCCTTGTTGACGATTCGTTTTCGCTTCGTGAATAATTAAACGTATCGCGTTATGAAAGAAACGGTCACAGTTATCGACCACGGTGAAACATCGACGTGAATTTAAATATCTCGCATCGGCCAAACTCGAAATCCATTTAAACTTGTGACTAAACATATAAATTATCCATACAATATCGTGTTATCGGAACCGTTAAATTTGTAAACCAAACTCCCGAAGAACAATTGCTAATCAAACTGCGCGCGTCCCTAATTTCTCCATCGGGAATTTCCGAGGATTCGAGATTTCTTTCCCTTGCTGTGACGCGTCACGTAAGGTTCAATTATCCACGGGTTATACATTTTTCCACGAATTCGCGCAACATTGTTACCAATCGATCGCAACGATACCGTGGATCGAGCAGCCTGTATAGAGCGGTCTCTCGAGTAGACAACGAGCGGGACGATAGCCCGTCGAGGGTAGACGATCGAAACCGATGTCGAAATAATTCCATTTCAAGACGGCATGGCAGTCGGATTACACGGCGGCCCCTTCCTTCCCGGAAGGGCCAATCGATAGTCTCGTGGTTCAACCTGGGCCACCGTTTGCACGCCGATCGAATCCGTTAATCGTCCGCCGTGCGTTTTCATTGATACAGATTCGTCTGTTGCATCGGGCGCCGTGTAATAATTCGAGCAGGCTAATATCGGTCGGCGATCAGTGGTCAGTCTGTTCCAGTGTGTTCAACGCGATGATTAATTAGGGGCGGTTTTTCGCGGGACACTTACGCCTGACACCTTGGTTTAATTTTTAGCGAGCATTCATTGACACATCTTTGGGACTACGTGCATGGAAGCTTCATGCGATAATATGTGTTCTTTCGTCGATCGGTGAGAAGAAATATCCTTGTCGATTTCTTTAGTTGCGCAGTTGTGGGGTTATTTCAATTATCAGGCAAACTCTAGCTCGGGAGGTTCGTGAAGTAATTTTCTTCAGAAGATTCACAAGAAGTATTCTTTACAATAGAATTCTCGTTCCTTATATCGAACCTTAGTGATCACACTTTATTCCTGCTCATTCCGCATCGAACGAAGATTCCGTCCAACAATTTCTATCCAAACCTGAACATTTCTAACTGAAACAAAACTGTTAAGCGTCTGATATATCGGCATCGTTAAATGTAACATTTCGACAGAATAACTTGCCCACCCTCAAAACCGGAGAATGAGAAATCTCCGAAACGAAGTGGAATCACGTGCGTCTTGCACATCCCCCCGGGATCAGCTACGGGTCGACGCCACGAGGACGATTACAAAGTTGGCGGCAGGTGGTCGGGCCTAGATTTGTCCCCCACGTATCAGAATATCGAGTGCAGACCTTCCGGAGGGACCCGGCGAACCGTTCGAACCGTTTTCGATCGGTTCGATCGGGCCCCCATCGTGCCCTCTTTCCTTACAATGTTTCTCACGTGATGCACAGACAAAGGCCGAGCGAATTCCAGCGTGAAAAATCCGCGTCGCTACTGGGCCACGGTGCGGTGTCTTGTGACAAAGGAGGAGAACGAACTCGAGAAGGCTGGCAACTCCACCGTGAAATCAGTTACGAAATCATGGGGCCCCATTGGAGGGAGATACGAGTTGCATTCTGTTCGTCCTCGTTCCACCGATTCGCCTGCCGCCGCCCATCGTGCTCTCTCGCGACACGGGGTCGAATTATTAATTCGCGACGAGCTGGCGTCGCCTGTTATTATCCCGCGGTTACACGGTTACGCGATCACGCGTAACACAACGGGGAGAAAAGAAAAATCGCGAATCGGACCGGGCGCTTCTAGCGCGATAAAGAAGGAGCGTGCGATCGATCTGAACTGATTGCTTGGAATCGATGGTAGGTATTTTCGTTTAAGTGGGTATTTTGTACGAATGCACAAGTCAAACAAATATGTAGAGTCATGAACATTTACGAAGCGCCGACGAAAATGAGAAATTGCAGAAAACAATATCGATACTGCGACAAATATCGGCAAGCGGAATGGAGAACATATTCGAATCTATTATTGTGAAAACCATTGGGAGAGATGGGAGAATTGATCGTAGTGTAGAGCAAAAAACCGTATGAAAGAAGCGCAGACTAGAAGAGGGTGAAATAGTAGTACGAAAGAAGATCAATCGATAGAGAAATATCGTTGAAAGGAACGAGTTGGTCAAAGAAGAAAGGAAGGGCGACGGGGAAAGGTGTATCGCAAAGGAGGACGAAAAGGAGGGGGTCCAAGATGCATAGGGGATGTTGTACACGAAAGTAGAGGGATGATCTTTCTCGTCATTGTTTGAAACTTGTCCGTAGCTATCGGGGCCACTGGTGGATGAAAATAAAAAGGGGTCGGACTTCCATGAAATTGCGTCACGCACGCGTATTAAGATTTTTCTGGGATTACGAAGCATGTTTCGGATAATGCTTATTCTATTCATCTTCATCTTTAAGCACCTGGATTGATCTTGAGCGAAGGAATTTGCATTTGCCAACGATAGATTCACCGCAATTAAAATTCGGGTAAACAGGCAGATCGGACAAATCAGCTTTAGAAAAATGTAATATTGGCCTGGTTTTGTATTTTATATAAATCTCTTACCCTTCAAGACTCCGAGGTAGGAAAACGAATGAAAAATACTTTCACTCGATATTTCGATTTCAAATAATGTAATAGGGGAACGTTTATTTCTCAATAAGATTGTTTCGATGTCCGTGGAAAGCGTTGATAGCCTAGTGATCAATTAGCGCAACAAAAAGCAATTAAAGAACCGGTACGTTCGGTACGAAAAAAAAAAAACGTGGCTGCGGCGAGGAAAAGGTGAAGAGACTTTTCTTCGACGCTTCCAAACCAAACTTTTCCGAACGTAACCCCTCGAGTCTCTTAATTCGAGGATCAACGTGTCTGTTTTCGAAGACTAAGTGCGTGTAGGGGAAATTAGAGAGAGCCTTTACACGAACTCTGTTTCCATTTTTTGCCAGTCGTTTTTCCCCCACAGCATCGACGGGATTGCGATAAAAGCAACCCTGTTTCAATTTTTTTAACTTTTTTACAGAGAAAATTACGGCACCATTCAATTCGACCACTTTTCGTGCAAATTCTGATACGAGCAATTTTAATTCCGTCCAATTAGGCGGCATCTTTCCTGGCATTCCTGTTTCCCCGCGGATAATCGAACACGGAAAACTGAAATTTACATTCTCATGAATATTAATGCCCTAAGGCTGAATTCCCAACCTAAATACTTCACTGCGGGAATTCCGTGTTCCGTAGAACTCGAAGGCAGTCATTAGGTTAGCATTGTATATTGATAAAGCGTAGATACTTTCGACTTTACACGAATAAACAACGCATAAACTGTTGCATAATTTGTTCATTATTAATTATTGAACCACAGTTCGAATACGAAAAGAAGACAGGGGTTCGAAAATGTCTACCGCCTGAATTATGAAGTTTTCCACGATGAATCATCCGAAGTGTGGCGCCAAAAAGGGAAAAAAACAAAAAAACAAAATGAGGACAGAAGAAGCACAGGAGAAAACTAAACCTTCGCAACCGATTTATCATCGACTCCGATTCGAACGGCGTCCAGAGTCCACGAAAACAACGGGTTCAGGAACCTCGCGCGTTTCGCGATCTCTCGAAATGCGGTCGAACGACTCTCGATCTCACCCGGGACCGCTTCTTCCTCTCGATCCGCGTGCCCGTTAACGAAGCTATCCAGGTTCAGTGAAACGATCGTCGGGCCGGCGTATAGCAATCGGATGACCCGCAGCCACGTACACGCCGACGGATTTCAATTGCAAATCGATTTCGCTTCTTTGTAGTCAGCCACCTAGTGCGTGCCACCTATCTTCCATACGTGACACGGTGGCTCGACGTGCATCTAGCCCGCGGGGCGTTCTCAGAAATGGTTCTAATCTCAAACGTGCCGGAGACCCCCGTGTTACTCGCGCGGGAAAATCCATAAACTTCTGGTTTCCAGCGGGATCGACGCGGCCGATGAATGATTAATTCGAATGATTGTCGATCGTCCGGACGATTATGAATTTAGCGATTACTGAGGATTGACCGATCGATTTTTAGGCTAAGGCGATATTGAACGTTGCGAAATGCATCGTCGAAAAGGCAATTTTCTCGAGAGCGTCCCGCGCGAGATTTCGTTGAACGCGCATTGTTCGTCGTTGTTCGAATTTGGTAAATGGTCGAGAATACATTCGATCTTCACCGTGGCTTTTAAATATTCAGACTTCTGGTTCGGGGGAATTTATTTTGTTTTTTGATCGTACGCGTCGCCGGACAAGCTGATCGTTTTTCCTCCTCCGTGTATTTTAACAGCGCACTGATTTAGGATCTGCGGAATTTTGGATACATTTTACGTGTTTGTTACGACTTTGCCTGGCGCGATTTAAATTTCGCATACTAATTTCATATTTTTAATCTCTTAATCCTAATCCGTTCGCTTAATATGCGCGCGGTTAAAAACGGGCAGCTTATTTACGAGGCAGAAATTCCGCGCACGGATTTATTTAATTGGCTGCGATCTTTTCGCTTATTCCGGTGCACCTTTTATTATAGCGTAAACTCGTCTGACTAGTCAAATCAAGCGATATTTATCGCCGCGATCCCACGTCGTTACAACTTTTTCGCCTGTCTATGAAATGCAGCGCAGGCCGATGACAAACGATCCGGAATGAAAGACCGTACGGTAACCGATTCCAAATCGAACGAGCCCGATATTTATAGCAATCGGGCCGAACCACTTTAAACCAAATTTATTTCGGATGATTTTCGTCGTAGTAATACCATCTGCCGGAACCGAATAACAAGACGACAGGTCTCGGGTCGCGGACACTGTCGCGATATTCGCAAATAGGTGTCTTTGCGTAAGCTGTTTACAGGACCGTGACAAATTTCATTGACAGCCGTGACACGGCTGTCGGATACGTGAAACGTTAAATCACAACTAATTTGCCGGCAGCGCGAATCGCGATAAAAATTCAATCTCCTCTCTCCGTGACGATTTGCATGATAAGTATAATTTGTATGATAATTTCGTCTTAATAACGATTAAGATATGATACACATAATGGAGCGGTGTTCTGGCCGTGGCCGGTGCTCCGCGTCTCTTCGTTACTTCGAGCACACCTCCGTTCGCTTTCATTTATTCCGACCCCTCGATCGAAACGGGAAACGAAAAAGTTTTTCACGTGGATAATTATTGGTATTATGTACTATTATGACGGATAAAAACGGCGTGAATGAAAAGAAGTAGAAAACTTGCGGTAGATATTAAGTACGAATAATTGAGTATCGACTTGTATACGCGTATGTAATGGTCAAGTATTTCATCGCTTTTTTTGTTTATCAAAGATTTCAAGAAAATGCAATCTGTAGCAGTAGCGTACGAAAGATTCTCGATCGAAAGATAATGTGACCGAAGTTTTACGCCACGATTTTTCATTCGCTGTATAGAAATATTTATTGACAGCAAGATTCATATTGGTACTGCATGAGATGTTCATTTTTAAGGAACGTTTTATACGCGTCTCGGTGCGAACTTTCAAAACCGCGCTGCTCGAAGTGATTGATCGTCGACACGGACACCTGATCGATTAGCTTCTCACAGGTCAATCGCACGATCATCCGAAAATAAAGGCGGTCAAATGAGCCGATGCTCGATGAGCGATCAATGTACTTCGTCAAATTTTGACGCGACGGAGGCGAACACTTCGTGCTGTTCTATTGAACAATCGATTCAGGCATCTCTCACGTACGCAGGCATCATTCGTTCGTGACCATTCTGTACAACAGAGCCTGATTAAAATTTTTCCCAAATTACCCTTCAGCCCGATTCTACGTATACATATTTCTACATTGCTGTACGAACAAATGCGAATTTAGAGTGCAACGTGCATTTTCACTTGTATTCTAATGACTGTATTTTCGATACTATAGTTACGGAGGAGCGTTTGCAATATAGCGATAACGAGATTAGGATATTTAAGGATTGTGCATGGCGCAGATGTGCAAATACATTAGAATAGGTTAAATTATACTTGTTTCCTTTCTCTGCTATTCAGCAGATATCCTTTACTATTATATTTTCACCGCTGCATTTCGTTAAATGTATTAAATTGGAATATAGGTGATGCGTCCATTAAATTATTCAGCTTCTTTTAGGAAAATCATTTTTTAGTGTACTACAGAACACTACTTCTTATTCAGCACGGTAATTATGCTTGTCCTGACCCTAATTTGCAGGTTCCTTTTGCATCGTTGCAGCCTTCCGTCTCTAACGAACGTTCGACTCCAAGCTGATTACGTAAATTGGCGTTTTAAGCAACAAAACCGTCATTAGTCACTCGATAATGGCGGATAATCACCGTGCAATTAAAGCGTTTCGATCAGATAGCCAGAATATATTAAGTGTACCGCATTTGGTTAATAACATTGCTCGCTGGGCCTCCACGGTCTCCAATAAAATCGTTTCCCATAATTCATTAAACTGAATTTCGTTCGAGTAATACGCGGAACAGTTATTATTCAAAATTAATGCACGCGTTTCGTTAACGTCAAAATGGTATATCCAACTGCGTCGCCAATTTTTCTCAGCCTCTCCTACAAAAGAGATCTCTTTCCAACGGAAACAAAACGGAAAAGAAATTCTGCAGAACACTGAAGAAAATTGCTCGAAAACGGCGCACTCGTTTCATGCGAAGAAAGATTACCACCGCGCAGCAAGACAATAGCAAGAACCATGGCGGAGTATCGTCCAACAAATATAATTCTCGTTGCCAATCGCGCGCAGCTTTTGTTCGCGCGCACCCAATTTACCACCACGACAACGACGATCGTCCATGACAATCGACAGCACGATTTTATCGAACAACTACGCGAGCCGATCTATCTAGTCCAATTCAACGTTCCCCAAGTCCGAGGAGATTATCCGGTGCCTCCGACGCGCTCCTTCAAACTCTTCCGCGGGAAATCCGCCCGCGCCAGACTTCTTCCCCGATCGCAAAGGCTGTCTCGAAACCACCCCCGACCCCCGCCTTCGCGCAACTTCGGTCCAGCATCGGATCTGCATGCCCGCTCGCTCCGCGTTTCCCCGTCAGCTCGCGATCCCCGCTCGTTGTACGCGCCCGCGATAAATCCACGGGCGAACACGCCCCGCGTTAGCAACTCATCGACGCCGGCATTACTCTGCACCGTTCGAGATTACCGGTGCCAATAACCGTCCGCCCTGATCTACGCTTTTCGAGGCAGGGAGATCTGTCTCCGAGGCGAGGCACGGCTACACCCGCCGCGCCTCCTCCAGCAAGCCCGTTTATTGTCGCCCGTGACGGGACCAGCGCGCCGGGTCCCCGCGCTCAACCGCGGACCAACAATGAGACCCGGAGAAAAATGATCGCCGCCGTGGAGGCGCGAGTGCAGGGCCCCGATGGGTTTCCTCGCGCGGCCGCTTAACGGCGATTTCGATCGTTTACGACTTTAATAATTTAGGCGCGGTCCGCCGCGCGAGGCTCGACACGTTTTCGCTCGTAAACCGCGCGACTAAATCCGTATTTATGGGGAAGAAGAGGTAGTCCGGTAACTTGGTTGCCCGGCCGTCTCCATCTTCGTTCCTCGCGCCTTTTGCCTCCTCGCTTCGCATAGACCAGCAGGACGCGGAGGATTGTCCTCTTGCTCCTTCCGCCCCGCCGCGTCTCGCTATTTCCACGACCGCGCGATACGGGACTGGCTTCGACGGCGACTCTCGCGTCCGATGGGGGAATCGGGTCGACGCCGGAACGCCGGATGGCGATATGGAGGGTGGACGTGTATTAACAGGGGCTGAAGTTTCCCTTGTTTTTCTATTTTCTATTCGCGGTTAGCTTTTCCGTTACCCTTTTTTTACTTTTTGCGATCTTCTTGCTTAGCGTTTTGGTTTTGCGCCTTCGTTACCCCTATTTTCTTTCTATTGCAGCCCGGTTTCGGCTCTTATATCGCTCACGATTTCGTCCGACACCCATGCTTATTCCATTCGCATTGAGAAATGGAATATAATAAAGCGCGGCGTATTATATTTGACACGCGAACGTTTTCCCTGCCAAAAGAATCGCCGCAGCGAATTTGAGAATAGATCGTGAAAGTAGGTTGTCCGCCGTCCCTGTGCATTTAACGAAAAGCAATACTGCATCGTTGCGTCGAAGCTGGTGCAATATATCGTCGCCTCTCGTGCATCCAATCGGACTAAAATTCGTCTGCGCGTATTTTACAGTCCGCCTCTCGCACGCGCTATACGCGTACGACGCATACATACGTGGCACATTAATCCGCAGGCGTGGAAAACGTATCACGACCGTGCGTCCAAGCAGCATTCCGAAAACGTCGCCGTTAGTGCCGCCTGTTATCCTTATCAAACCGGGGTCAAGCGAAGCCAGTAAAGAAAAACGGTCCGCGCGCTCACCGGAATGTCCTTGCGCGTCGCGAAAGCGTAAATCGTCGGCCCGTTATAAAATTCAAAAATCCACCACCGTCCGCCAGAATGATCGTCGATAACGTGTCCTCAAAATCGTCGAGCGGATTAAGAACGCTCCGCGACTAATTCCACGCGCGGTAAATGAAGTAATAGGAGTTACATTTGCGGCAGGGCGATAAATTTGACGGGCAAACGATCGACTCGCCGCTACGTAATCCCCGACCCAGCGGATCGTCCGGCAAGCTGAGGAAATCGTCGTGAACACGAGGCACCGGGCCGGTATCATTTTCAAAAGGGATCTAACGTTACCCCCGCGACATTTATAACGGAATCGGGCCCCTCAGCTGAACGCGAGTTCTCGCCCGATACAGGCGGCTTGCAATAATACGCGCGCATAATAAGGACCCCCCTGTGCACGGCCGTGAGACATTTTATACGCTGTTTATATCCGCCGTTCACGACTTACCGGGGACGCAGACAGCAGAACTCATCTACGCTCCTTCCGCTCCCTTGTGTCCTGCAACAGAAAGATACGGGGATGCGGTCAGAACACAGGCGGACGTGGAGGAGCGCGAACGAACCGCGCGGTGCGCCGATGCTCGTGTCGTGTGCAGGTGCGAACGCACGGGGCGCTTACTTAGACGCGTCGCCAATCATCGGGCGAGATTGGCACGTGTGCCACGCGCGAGAAAAACGCACGCGGAAGATCGTCCCGCCGCGGAACGATTATCCCCGAGCGATCCAATTTATTCCTCGAATATATTTCACGCGACCTGCCCCGTGGCTCGTGCGACCGCGCGGCACACGCTCGGTTTTCACCGGCGAACCTTCGCCCGACCGCTTAGCTTTGAAAACGCGCGCGAGGAAAGACGCTTCGCCAGAGTAGACGCGTTCGAACGTTTCATTTGCAGCGGATGGAACCGAGGCTCCTGCGAAAGAATACCTATCGCGCTATATTCGATCGATGCCTCGTGGCAAGGAACGTCCGCCGAGGGAAGGGTCACGCGTGAGAAATGGCCCGCGATTAGGCGCGGCCACTTTTGCCGTCGAGTTGGGCCCGCAGCGCGTTTCGTACACGCGGAGTGAGTTAGAAAATGGTTAATTGGAAGGACTATCGGCGGACAGAAACGTACGATCGCCGCGCGATTTCCATGCACATCGTTCTAGACGATTGGACACCTGTATTTCTTACGGTGTTCGTGCAACAGATATTTTCGAGGCGACACGTTTCGCCGGAACACAAACAGCGAAACGCCATCGCCGCTCTATCGATCTCGGTATATGACAAGTTTCGCGCGTTTCAGTCGCTTTCACTTCCGGAGCCGGGCCGGGTCGTCCGAGTCCTAACGAGTGCCGCTTCCGAGCGGGTCTAATTAAACGAACAATTATCAATCAGCCCAACAATGCCGCGCCTTTCACGTCGCAAACACCGCCGACCCGTGCACAATGCTCGCGCAACGAAACAATGGCCGCGAATAAAGGACCCGGACCTCGAAGTGCGTGCACAGGACGAAGGCGCACGTCCCGATCAGCATAATTTCGCGCGTACCACCGCGCGCAAAGGCGAAGCAACATCGACGGCCGCGAGCGAAGCTGAACGACGGTGGAAACGACGCGGGACGAAACGGAACGAGGTGGAGGCGCGACCGGTGTGGCGTGCAGGTACAATTAAAGCGACGTTAATTAATTGTTGGGGCAACAATGGGCCCGTGTCGGGTGCAGGGACGTGGGTAGCCGGGTGTCACCGCGGGTCCTTCATAAATTTCCGCGCGTCTTTCGCCGCGAGAATCATTCTTTTTTTTACACCCGTTCAGAAGAGTGTCCAGGTGTGCGTGCGAAGAGAAGCGACGGACCTACAGCAACGCGCTACGCCCGGCTACATTACGGGTCCCCACGGTGTTGCTCATAATAACCATCGATGTCTCTCCGCGGGAATGGAAGCAGCCTCGAGCTTCGATCTTGTTATCCGTTTCGAACGTCCGACTCGAAACGGCTGTGCCCGATCGACCGGCGCGGCTTCGCGATTATTCTCTCGCGAGGTGCCCTCGCGGACCCGTTCGACGTTTCGCGGCGATATTTTTAATCCTCGCATCGAGCCCGCGTCCGCGCGATTCGGATTCTGGTTACGCGTTCTGGATTACGGAGTTCCGACGCCTCGAATTGTTTCGTTCGCGTGACTCCGGCTTGAAGACGATTGGGCGAAAGGCAACTTCGGTTCGATAACAATGACCGGTCAGTTCGAACGAGATATTTGCGAGCCTTCGTGTATTGTTCTTTTTCTAAAATTAAATGGTTGCTTGAGGTCGAATTCTTGACCATGAATGTTCGTGCGAATGCCCACCTATTTTATGAACCTGTTATTCGCTTTAAAGAACGCGCCACTTGGCCGAAACTTTTTCTCCCCAAATAAGGACACCGTGAAATGCGCGATCTCGAATAATCATGGGCGGCCAATCTAAATTGCGATAAACAGCAGGTACGGACAAGACGAACTAGATCTGTTTGAATATCGAATGTCAAGGCGAGCCTCGCCGATGAAAATTAATTCCAGCATTTTTAATCGCGATCGCGTACAATCCGTTGTGCCGGTCGGACAAAAGCACGTAGACGCGCCACTCTATTTTTCGCATAACAAATGTGATTTGCACGCTCGCCAGTTCTTTAGATACCGATGGAAGGCGGCGAGAAGGAGCGCGGCTATTTTCGTCAATAGCGGCGCCGTTCGTTGGAAATTCGAAAAATTTCGCATAATGCCCCCTCGGCGAAGCACCGTATTAAAAGAGATACGCGATCGTAACGCGAGACCGTGAGACGTGGGTGGTTCGTTGCACGAAGGCCGATACGCGGTTATTTTTAATGTTGCCCCCGAGCGTGGCCACGGACAGGCAGAGGGGGAAAAAAAACGGTACACGCTTATAATCGATACAGGTGCTACCGAAATTAATTCGACGCTGTTCGATCGCGCATGATAAAAGGTGTGCGTCGGTTCTCCAGGACGAGTCGAAGCGGAGATATTAATCTGTCAGCCGCGGAACGTGTACGCACGTGTACGCATGTGTACACACCGGAGGGTGCGCGTGTTGAACAGGTAGTTCGGTCAGGATTTTTCTTATTTCAATATTTGTATTCGTTATTGCGGGATATTTTAATTCGACTGGATGTGGAATTTCAAATGCTCGACTACGAAGCGCTGTACGGGCGTACAGTTGAACGTTCCGGAGCGCGAGGGACGTTCGTAGATAGTTAACACTCACGATTGTTATTGAAACGGGCGATTATATCATGCAGCGTTACAGCGTGGAAAATGGTATGCGTTAATTTGTGTTTCATTTCAACTAGACAAGGTGGAATAGCAGTTCACAATCTCTGTACCGGGAATAACAGTAATAAAAAGTATTCAACAGAAATATTAGACAATTTGACTCGCCATTAGAACCCTCCATCTCGCTGAACTAAATATCCCTACACTTAATCAACAGCAAAAAATATTATACAGCAACACGTATTCGTTCGCATCGGTCTTGAAAATAAAGAACCGAATTCCCTTGATCCTTGGCCGCGTTAAATACCATCTCGTTTACAACCGATTCCCCGCGAAACGAAATTTTTACGATCACCGATCCGGCACACTCGAGCAATCGAACCTTGCTACAACCCTTCCGAATCGGCCGGATCTCGTTAAAACCTCGCGTCCGCCGTCACATACTCCGGATCGCGGGACACGCGAGGGAACATCGTGTCTCCCCTTCAAAACAATGTCCCGGCCAGGTACAGGCCGAAGTAACGTCGTGTCCTTCCTGGTCAATAAAAAGCCGCGCGACCGACATGTTAGTAGCAACGCTTTTATTACCACCTTTACGATGCTTTTCGGCCCTCGTCCGGCTGGCTCGTCGTTGATCCACGAATCACCCGATCACCGCCGTTCCGAAAAAGCTCCGTTCCGGAATTCTCGCCTCACCCTCCCGAGCTGCGGAACCACCCGAACCCCCGCAAAACCGACCGGGATCGGAGCATATTTTATTTACGATGCCCTGCATTATCATCGGCCCCCAGACGCGCGCCATTGTGGCCTACGTGCGCGCGTTATTGCGAGGAGAGAGTGAAGGAGAGAGAAAGAGAGAGAGAGAGAGAGAGAAACACATAGAGAGAAATTTATGCGTGGGCGAAACGAGCAACCGAACCGCACAAAGTGGACGTATCTCGCCTCGCCTCGAATTAATAAACAGCAACAAATGACCGCCTACGTCCGCCCCTTTCTCCGTCGCCGATTTCATCGTTCTGGTAGTCGATCCGTAAAAGAAACCCCACCCCCGCCGCGTCGTGCCATCCGTGTGTCCCTCTGGCCGACGTTGGGAAAGAGTTGATTCTCCCTCGCCGTGATACTTGTGTCGTCTTCGTTCTTACTCGATCCAGGACCGCCCGCGGTGACACTCCTGAAGGCTTCTGGATCCTACGTGGATCATTTGCGCGACGATCGTTACCGATCTGAGGATTCATATGCGTTCGGCTTTTTGAGCAATCATTTTTGGTCTGTTGGTTTTTGTTTTTTTTTCGGAGTTTTTTTTTCGTTTTTAATTTGTACAAATTTATGAAAGAAATTGTCTACTGCTCGTGAGTTAAATGCGCCCTTATTTTTTGATATCCGTTATTTCGATAATTTGTAAGGAAATATGATTTTACAAAAATTGGTACAATTGTCTTCTGCGATTGAATAGAAGGTGCCGGCACGTCCCAATAGACCTATAGTGTTGTGCCGGTCATGCTCGACAGAAATTCCATGCATACCGCAAGTCGCAAATAACTTTGCAAATATTCCACCACAACTACTGCCGACGCGAAACAAAAAAGGACACAGGCGCTCGTAACAACCACAAACTCACCACCCACAACCGAAAACAATTAAACACGAAAGCGTGGCGTTTATTTTCAATTCCACCGACGAAGCTCGGAGAAAAACGCGCGTCCTACTTGCGCGAACTGTACCAAGAAAAATATCAGGGACAAATAAATCAGCGAAGCTTCGAAAAGCTATTATTACGCGACTATGCGAGCCTGTGCTGTATGTGTATGCCAAAAATAATAGCGAAGCATCCCAAAAACTGAATCGGCTATTGTCGTGAGAACTGTACACTTTTAAAAATTCGTGATCGTCCTTCGATTTTCCCATTATTATAATTAGACATGCCGCACGCACTGTCAGATTTCCCATAGAAATATTTTATTCCCGGCTTTGGAAAATATTCTCTTCATTTACCATTTGCATATAATTGCGCGACATATTTCATCGTCGCTCGATTAATGAGAGCTGCAGCGATTCGTACGCGGGGGACAATTCGGTGAAAATTACCGTGAAACGGGCCAACGCTCTACGAAAATTTTCTACCGCAATACTTTACTCTACCGCGATTATGCAGACCGTGGAAAATCCATTTCACGATCGTTTTCACGGGTAAAAGTTTCTTTAAACTGCACTCTATCGAACGGCCGCATCGAAGGGCAACCGCATCGAGTCACTTCCCTCTGCGAGACAGAGGACGTGGGCACACGCACGACACTGAATAATTAACTCCGCTTTGCAGGCGCCGGTTTTATCGTAATTATCGCGCGCCCAGTTCTCGTTGCCGCCAGTGGCTGCACGATCGATCGTAGATCGCGAAAATGATCGACGAGTGTAACAGGGCCGCGCCGCGTTCTCTCTGCGCCGCGATCGTTTCCTGTGTCGAATAAAACGATTCGCGTGCTTCTGATTCTTCGCGGTTCGAATTATCGTGCCAATCGTATCGGCGATTTTTTTCGCCTGCACTTTGTGCGCGTCATAAAATGGTCTAATGATAGAGTGACCATTCATTAGCCTTCCGCCAGATCGATTAGGAGGAACGTGTTTGCTGCGTGACGATTATTTTCGTTTGTTTTTAATGATCACCTGTCCAGCACAGTTACGCGGACGAATATTTAGCTGTTCGACGTACGAGTGCCACTACTTTTCCTTCGAAGGAACGTAAGAGAAAAAAAAACCACATGATTTCACGATTGCTCTAATTTTAGAACCGGTAATCTGCATTCGGTAGCTGTGTGGATGACTGGATGTTCAATGCAGATCGAGTTCTGCAGCTATTTATGGATCGAACTTCGACCGATCACTCTTCGGGGATCCTTCTACGGAATTTTTTTTATTGCAGTCCTGCTGATACACGAGACACCTGCGATCTATGAATTCGGAACGATCTTCCGTTGCGACGAGTGGCAAGATTTGCGTTCCAAATATAGGAAATAAAAACGAATGTCTAATAGCAGCAGAAAGGCTTGGAAATTTCTTCGAAACAGAAGGTTCAATTAAGAATCCTCCTCCGATCTGCCGGGGAATCATGGCAAAGAAGAAAAATGTGAAAGGGTCTGCTCTAAATCATTCGGCGTTGCAATCCAAACAATCACTCCGAGCAACAAATCACTTGAGAATGATTATCTTAATCCTGGAACAATTAAAGTTGCCTCCCTTGATTTACCCCCGCAGTAAAAATAATAAACCACTATAAATTATTCATTACTTCGAGAGCACTGTATTTCATTTTGTGTCCGAAATACGTTTCGCTCGAGTCTACTCCGATTTCGAGTGCAAACGGATTGAGTCGTGAATCAACGGGAACTCGCCCGAACGATTCCCCTTCGTCTCGAGTCTTCGATTTCACTTGATCTCTAGACGCGCGTAGGCGGCATTGCGAAATCGTCGTGCGCACAGTCACACGCGTAGAAACGTCTTCCACTAAGTTCATTTGCATCGATAATTACCGCGGCCCGCCGTTAATAATTAATTAACGGGAGAGTCTTGTGACGCAAGCGTCACGAGGCCCCGATTAATCGACGATTAATGACGCTTCCCTACCGATCCTGCGCATTTTCTCCTTTCCTATTGGCGATGTAATTATGTTTTGTAATTATGTTTTGTAATTATCACGTGTAACTATCACAAAATCGTCGGTCGTCACGAAACCGCGACAGTAGCGACCGACAGGAATTTTGTTCCCTTGAACGCTCGGTCGCGTTTCCAGCATGGAAAGTTCTGTCGGGATTGCTGGAATGTTTTCTCGCGGCGCTTCCTGGCCGACGACACTGCCGGCTGTCCCGAACGATGAATTAATGAATCGATGAGTCTGCACCGTTGCTTCGAGCCGTTCAACTTAACACGAGCCTGTTCGACTTAGCAATGAATTTCGTTTCTAGTTACACGAAATCTTCGTCCTCGTTATGCTTCGGCGGAGTAGCAATTGTTCCGCGCACCATCCGATCGACGTTTCAATCACCGGGCAGGTAAAAAAATATCGGTCCAATCCGAACTACCAATCCTGTAAAATGTATAACCAAAACCGAGTGAACGAACGTTAAAGCGACATCCTGTATTCGAAACAAAACTCTCCACGTTGCGGCACACGTGAATCGTGTCGATAAGGAAAATCCTGAATCGAATCATTGGCCACTTGTACGAGCAGAAGTGAACGAGAAAAAAAACAAATTGTCAATCCTAATGAACTACGCGACGGCAATTAGTAGAACCGCGAAAGATTTATAGAGGGGACAGCCAATAAATATCGATAATTGTACCGCTAATTCCGGCTCGAAGATTTATGCGGGCCCCGGATTTCGTTGGTGTACCTGGTACCGAAATCGCCACACTTTTACGACTGTCCGTAGTCGGTGTCCATAAACCGATCAGACGTCCCCCAAACGCGTAAAACGTTTTCTGGTTGAACGTGCTAGACGCGCCGCGACGCCGTTGCAGCTGGCCAGAGGGACTTATTAGTTCAAGGTTGCTAAGGTAATTCGGTGTCCGACGTCGCGCCGCATGGATCGTCGCTGACGGAATATCGGCTGGATCTTACGTTCGAGTAACATTTATGCGCCAGAAGACGGAAGCAAAGGGGATTAATGATCGAATAATTCACGATTTATTTCGTACTCGATACGCGTCCGTGTTCGAAACTTGAGGATGCTTCAAACGAGACTTCCAATACGATATTTGAGGTTCGCTGTTCTATTTAATAGCGACAGTTTCATTACTAATATATCATAAAAATGCAGTTCTGTGGAAACGGATCGATGCGATATTTATCGAAGCCATTCATAGGGTTGCCGGAAAATTCGTGTCGGGCTATAAACAATTACGACAATGCACTCGAGCATCTTGAAATTTTCATTTCAATTGCGACCGTACGTATGCACGTCGCACGAAAGTTCCGAACAAACGAGTCTACACTTTCCACGGAAATCATAGTCATTCGGCAACCAGTTGACTCCCACCAAATTGACCGGCTCTACGACCCTCGGCCGCCTAAACCGCCCCCATCCGCACGCACAAACGTCAAGTCCACCAATGCCACACCAAGTGTTACCCGCGAACTTTCGGGTCACGCACACCACGCAGCAACAAGAAAACAAACAAACAAAAATGCGTTCATCTACCAAGAGGCAAGCACGGCTCTTACTCTCGATATTGGGGATGATCCCAAACCACTTCCTCCTCCTTCCGGCGTACCTTACGTCGGCACGCTTCAGCTCCAATACGTTCACTGGGAAATCTGTCCAAAAACCTGGTCTCGCGCGCTTTTTGCCTTTTCCGCCGGGCGACCAGAAACGCGCGCCAGATATCCGTGGGATCGAGATCGGGCGAGGAAAAAATCGTACGAAGAAATAACGACCGGGGGTGGCGCTGGCGTCGACGACGAGACCGTACCGCGACGAGGACGACGACGACGACGACGACCACGACCACGACGACGACGACGACGACGACGGCGACGACGACGACGAGAGGCGTCTCTCGCGCGACACACGCACGTGGTGGGGGCGTCTGCGGCCGCTACGGCAGAACTAAGGGATTGTTTGCCCCGTTGGGGGGTTTCGAACGGCTCCGCCACCCCACCAGCCTTGCTACTTTGCATAGGGCCTGCGCGTCGAAGGCGGCACACACCGCCACCCACCCTCTTATTCCGACCTGCAGCGACGCTCCATCTCCTCGAAGGAACCCACCCCCCTCCCCCGTCCACCCCTCGGCCCGACTGCTATCGCACGGGGGGGGGGGGGGCACACTTCGATTTGTCGAATCCGCGTTCCGCGGCTCTCTTCCCTTCGTCCCCGTGGGAAGGAGAGAGCGAGAGACAGACGTTCCATCGCCCTCTTCCGTCCGACCAGCCGCTCTTCCTCCCCATTTCCCTTCTATCACCCTTTCCCTCTGTCTCCTTCGTTCCACGAATTTTTCCCGCCCCCTTCCGCCACTTTGGTCGTGCCACCCTTTACCCTTCTCGCAGATTTTCCGTCTCCCTCCCGTTCGCCGCTCCTCGGCTCTTCTTATTTATCCCGTTGCGCCGGCACTAACCGCGTCTCGGTCATTTCCACCATGGAAACGAAGATCGAGCCGAGGAAATCTTTGACCTCGCGGTGGATCTTGGACCTCGACGGTGGGGGGGGGGCCCGCTCGTAAATTGGAGATTGCGAGGTTGTTACTTCCCGCGGAGCGTCTGTTAAGATCGCCGGAGGGCGGGTGTTTGTCTTGCGAATATGAGATTAAGTCGAACCGGGGGCACGCGGCGGCGGAATATTGAATCGGTGATAGCTTCTAATGGGATTGGAGGCAATGAATATAAAATAGGACGGAGCGCTGTGTGTCGTTCCCCGGTTAATTGTCCAAGACGCGGGGGCAACCCCGTGTTCACCGGGGGAACCGTCCAGTGGCCGGAGTTGCTCGGCGGGTCAACGAGTGATCGTAGTCGTGGACGAAGGAGTGAATTCGGAGACCGTGGAGTGTTTCCTCGAACGGAGAATCTCTCGTCGGGGTACGGTCTCCGCCGTTGCCGGGCCGACGTTTCGATGAATCCTGTTCCCGTCGAACGATTCGGTATATTTCTAATTGCGCAAAGATCGGCGGGTCGTTGCAATCGCACGATAACGTTCATCGATCGCCGAAACGAATACCATCGAACCGGGGGGAGTGAATTACAATAGGAGGCAGTGCCTTTACCGAGCTACTAAATTTGCCGGTCGTAGTATCGATTCACGACGTTTCCGCGCTTTCCTATAACTCGATGCACGTAAACTATATTTACGATCTCGTAACACTCGCCATCTCCATTCTCGCGCAATAATACTGCAACTCGGGATACCTATGAAAAGTTCGCCCCCGCCTCCCCCCTACCCATCTCTGAACCCTTCGACAGACACGCCTGGCCTCTCGTTCCGCGATTCTACGAAGACCGATTCCTGCATTGTGCCCAACCGAACCGGACACCGCGACTGTCCCCAGCGGAAACAAAATTCGCCGGACCACGAAAAGCCAATCAGCGTCGACCGTCCCGGGCAAAGGGTTGCTGATCAAGGGTTGGTCGACAGCCAGTTAACGCCTCCGCTTAATTAAGCAACGCAACAGCGTGCTGTGCACAGAGAAAGGTCCACGCTCCACCCAGGCACCGACGAGTGAGAGCAAGAGTGGTTGAACCCTCTCGGCAGAGAGGGCGACAGACCCGGCCTCATCGGAGGCGGGTTGGTTAGCGCATGTATAATTAGCACGGGGCCGACAGGTGGGGCTGAGGGGGCACGAATTGCGCTGGAAAATCAGAGGGAGGGAAGCGAGGGTGGTTTGGGGGGAGAGAAACACAGCGAGTCCCGGTGGAGGACAGGGTGGAGCTACCCCGTCGGCGCATGTGCCAGCATCCCTTGGAACCGGAGATATAATGTATTCATAACGTAGCTGCTCGCCGTGCGGCACCCCTCGCAACCCTCGCCCACCCTCCCCGCCGTTCATCCCTCTGGACGGCTGAAAACCGTTCTCGATTCAGCGTCGCAGCGGCGCTCCCCGTCTGACGGTCGATTAATTGGCGGATTCTAAGAACGCGTCGCGCCGGCAAATGCCCGCAGACGATATTCGATTCCAGGAAATTCCGGTGTAATTGAATAAGGAAGGAGGGTGAAGACTGGAACGTTGATTGCGCTCCGTTCTTGTACTTGGTAAAAATGCTTGGGTAATTCCCTTGTTCGGGCTGATTTGTGGCCTGCTCGGAAGGGATGCTACATTTTTTTTTTTTTTTTTTTTTTGGAAATGGATAGGGCCATGTCGATTTGTACGGTGTAATTGGAAACGCGGCGAAAAGGGTTACTCTCGGGGCGAAATTTTTGCGCGAAGTTCCATCTTTCACAGGAGGGATTCAGAAGGGTGTAAGTAATCACTGGTATATAATAACACCCTCTATGGAATCCAAACTAATTCTACTTCCTGCCGCGGGATAAAATAAGGGGCAGCACATGAACGCCGATGAAAATGCTTCAACCGCATGGAACTTCCCATCAATTCTCCAGCACCAAAATGAAACCCATCTTCGCTCGTCCATCTATCTCGGATGCAAAACGTGCGACCAGAGAGCGGACAACCAGACCGTCGCTAAATGTCCAATGAAGCTGGCCCTTGTCCAGGTAAACGTGACGCGGCTCGGGGAAAGAAGAAAAAAAAAACGACCCTCGAACGTGCGTCGTGTATTCCGGTCCGGATCCTAGATAACCCGGTGTGCTTTTCCGGATGCTTGAGCACGACACATGTCCCGTCCATCTAGGCCTTCTTCCCTCTTCGCGCGAGGGTTCGCCCACGGGGGCGGCTGCCACGGAGGGGGGTGGGTGGATGGAAGCTGGGGAAGACGAGCGTTCTGCGGTTTCACCCCCGAGGACACGGTGTCATCAGGCGCAATTAGGGATGAGTCTCGGTCATCAACACGTGTACCAGGCTTTCTTCCACGATGAGAGCGTGTTGCGGTTGTGTGCGGGCGTCCGTGTGCGGCCAACAGGGCAAACCCCCCTCTGGTCTCTCCCACTCTCTCCTATCGCATTACTTCTTTCCTTAATTTCGTTTCATTCCCCTATGACGCTGCGAGCAACGACATCTCGTCTCTGTCCCGCCGATCCGTCCGTGTCCGTCTGTTCGTTTCTATGAGCCTCGTTGCAGCCTGGCTGCGCCCGTACGATTACTCCCGTTATACGCCTTTGACGCAATTATACTTTGGCCCTTATGACGTCTCGTTAAGTCTGCCAACCCCCTGGAGGGACGCTGCATTACCGCTGCGCCATCACGCTGGAAACCACGCTGCTCCGGCCTGATGGAGGCCTCGCCGCGTAAGGCTTCGAAATCGAGAAATATATTATTTATAACTTTTTCCTTGGCCGTGCCGTGGCGGGCGGCGAGCGCGACCGCCTCGCCGGTCGATCCGGCAGAAAGGAGCGAAGTCGCGCGGAGAGCGTTTAGGGTGGTAGGAGATATTTATCTTGGTGATTGACGGCGAATATCGCTACGGGAAACAGGTATGCTTGACTCGTTAACGGCTCGCGCTAATAGTGCGGGAGCTTTGTCTTCGAGCGACCGTTTCTATTTCCCCGTCCGATTCGGCCTAACGATCCCGGTTGGAACGCGAACAGCACAATCTTCGATTGATCACAACGGCGACAAAAACTAAGTGCAGCGCTGTGTGTACGCGGATCATTAACGCGCCGTTGGATTTCATTGGTACGGATTGTATTGATTTGTGACAACCGTTTCAATCGTTTGTAATCGAACGGAAGCACGAACATGAACATCTCAAACGGGAAACTTAAACACTTTGTCGTGTTCCACCCGTGGGGCACATAAGAACAATTGCCAAGATATCGCTGATTAGCCAAATCTGTTCGAACTGTCCATGGTAAATTCCGACGATTGCACGGGTAAAGAGGAACGAAGAGCAACGAGTAATCGGGGAAATGGACGCGAGGGATGTAATCAGCCGAGGGCCCCCCCGCGTCGAACAAATTGATCACACCGGTGCGGGCGCAAATTTCCGCCCGGGCGTGTGATAAACAAGCCCTTGTCGTTTCTATTGTTCTGTGGAAAGCGTCGTTACGCCGCGCCGTACGTACGTACGATTACGAACGCAGATAGGCAATAATAGCCGGTGCAACCGTGACACGCCACGCTGCAACAATTTCCTGCGCTGTTTGCTAAACGGCGGCTAAAACGCGAGATGTACAGCTGTTAGTGTCATTTGCCCGGCTGCGAATTTATTCCGGCCAGTTAACGGCACGACTGTATAAATATTCAATCGGTTACGTCATAATGACGAATCGCACTTTAATAGGTACCGCGTTAACATCGTGACGTTGGTTGCGCTTTAAAATATGCACGACCCGCCAAGAGTTATATTTTGAAGCTGGCAAGACTTGGGAAACGGAGCACACCCCCTACTTACCGCGGGGAAGACGATAACTGGTTGTTTAAAAATTTACTCGCCCGCATTACCGGCCAGTGTATTCTTGCCAGAACTCCGCGTGTCCTTAAAGGGAATTCTTCTAGCGCTAATAATTGCACGGTAGCGAGCAGGCTAGGTCGCTTTGCGATACGACGGGATACTAGCTTCGACCTCCGAATGGTTATAAAATTCATGGAGGCAACAGAATATCCGTTTTATACCTGGGTGCATAAAATCGTATAACAGCAACGCGAATACAACCGCGATATCCAAGTTAGAATGATTCGTGTGCCCGACGAACGCACCGGGGGACGCGAAAAATACGAACAGCGTAAATCACGGGCCACGTTTCAAATTTGACACCGATATCGACGGGAAATTAGACGAAAGAAAATAAAAGACCGGCCGGTAAATCGACCGCGATCGTGCATCGCGTTGCACATAGGGCCCCGCTGCGTTTATTTCTGCGGAATCGTCGAACCCTATCACAGCGATTGTCACGAGGCGCGGCAATGTTTCGCAAACACGCACGACCGAATTTAAATACGCGAGCCTGCACAATATCCGCAACGGCAGCCGTAAAATAGCAAAAGTTAATAATTCCCTGACCGGAGGCCGGGAAACGTAATAAGCCGCGAGTTTAACCCCCGGTGCACGCATGAAACCGTGCGACACTAACGTGGTGCACACACTTGCGCCCGTTTACGCTCACGTGCGGCTGTGTTTGCGGTCTCCGACTGGAAAAGGGATCGCCTGGCCGTGGCTCGATGTTTTTAATAAGCGGTCGACACGTAGCACGTACTAGATATTACCACGACAGGCCGGGCGTTGCGCACCCCCACCCCGCCTCGCCCCTTTTCCAGGGTGTTCGTCCATCCTGACGACGGTCGTGGTTGTGAAAATCCGCTAAGGGAAACCGTAAGGGGTGTTCCAACGTACAGTATGGCCTCTAATTAACTCACACCCACCTGACCAAGGTGCACTGTGTCCCGCGTCGAAAGTAGAGGTTCACGAACGCACGGGCGACCTTCTTCGTTGGTTATGTAGCTGGGTCCACATGCACGGTCGGTGCACCACCACTGGCCACCGGGTAATAATCCGGGAAAAGTTTCATTATGCCGCCGCTAATAATTCAGCCGGCGAGTGTATAACGTCGGGAACGAGTTATATCGTCGAACGGTTATGCTCGAGTCTTTTGTTTTTTGGTAACGCTATCTTTCTTTTTTTAGAATAAGTAGACCGGCAGCGTCGAAGATAACCCATCAGAATCGTTAACAATCTATCGCGGGTATTGTTAGGAATGCTGTAGTTTCAAGACCGCGTTCATGTGATCGTAATAGTGCACGCGTGTTCAGTGAGACTTGAAGACAACGGTTAAACACATTGTGTAAAGATGAAATACAAAAGTACGCAACCTCTCCTAGCGCTCCTTGTCCCTGAAACCAGTGAGGCTGTGCCTGGCGGGTAATAGAGGCGCGTCTGACAACGACCGGCCTATTCTACTTGTCGCCCGTCCTCCCGTTTCTCTCAAGGAATTCTTCCACGATTAACGCGGCACAATTACTTCAATCCGAGCTCGCGATCTGCTGCTAATAAAAACGAAGATCGTAAGCAGCAACCTCCGTTAATAAAGCGGGGTATCTCTGACCGAAGCAGGAAGGAAATCACGCGAAACATCGTCCATCTCGCGAGTCCCGTTGCGGTACAAAACGTTGCGCGCGTACCGTAACGAACACGCGGCCAATTACGAAAAACATTCGTCGATCGTTCCTGCCATTGAATAATGGCGTTCCGCCAACGTCTGGTTGCACAGGTCCCCGCTTCCGGATGCATTCCCGAGGGAGGAGCACCGACCAGGGCGTACCGGGCACGCTCTTACGGCCCTGAACTTTAGCCGCGATTAGATCGTCGTAAATTGCAATGTGGTGCACGTCGGGCATATCCATTGCCAATGAACGGCCGGGGCATTTTCATTGAATATTCTTTTCATGAATTACATACCGAAGAAGCGTCCTCGCGCCTCCGCGGCGATAAAGCGTGACGAGAACGCCAGATATGTACAACCGTGCTAACACGCGTTTGGCACTCCAATCACGAGCGGGATGAACGGATAGATAGTCGAAAAATATCCTGCAGATCTTGTTATATTGCCGGTGGCATTGTGTTTTGCGCGATTGTTGTCGATTTTCGTGTACCGAAGATTTCCATGGTTCGCTGGCCGTCGTTGAACTGGATAAATTGATTGTTGACCGAAAGGGTTAACCGTTGGGTTTCCACGGTATTTCAACGAAATTCGCGAAGGAATCTCTTATCGGGATTAGTCGGGGGGCACTTGCAGAATTATGGAAAAGTACTGTTCGCGGTAAAAAGTATCCTGCTTGTATTATCTTTGTCTTACAGGAAAATCGTTATAAGTATATCGATCCGAAAATTCGTTCCAATCGATTGAAATATATTTGATCGTAATTTTTGGCGAAGTGAAAAAATTCTTTACCTCAACCACCTTTTTATTCACTGTTGTTTATATGATACAATGTCGTTCACGCTATCTGCTCTAGCAATAATTAATTTCTGTGCTGATATAAAACCTCTTAATATGTGCTCGGGAATAAATTAAAAGTATATCCTATCGATTCGCCATCAACGGAAATCAGCAGTGCTCCCCCGTCGATTGAATCGGCGTCAATCAAGAAACCCACCAAAAAGAAGAAACCGATCATCTATGTTTCAATAACAACCCCCTGCAAACCCACGATTAAAGAAGTGGCCAGGTTCATCCCGGCCGTATCGCGGCTTCATCGAGCACCCTCTGCTGTATCACATTAATGATATTGATTCCGAAAAATACAATCAGCCCGATTCTCATTCCCTTCCGCCATCGCCACGGTCTCTGTACAAACTTTCCCACCCCGCCCCAACCTCTCGCGTTATCCTCTCGCTCGCGTTTACACGCGCCTCGCAGTATTCGTTATCGAAGCTGCCCGCACCACGGACAAACCCACACGAGTATCTCTTCCTATCCCCGTGTCCTCGTTAACTACGAAGAAAGTGGGATCCCTTATTAATGCCGAGGTTGTCTTTCACCCCCGTTACCTTCCCCTCGGGGCCTTCGCTCATTTACACACTAATGTCCAACCTTACTTAGCCGGCCACGATAGATTTATCATTCGGCTCGAAATCCGTTGCCCGTATCAGCACTTTCCGCCAGGAATTTGTAACGGTTATTTTCCGCGGAATAATTCGAACGTGTAATCGCCAGTGTCGTCGTCGTCGCTGCCGTCTCGCCGACGACGTTCGCCCGTTTCCCGATAAATCGCGAAAACGAACGGTGGCCGGTAAATCCACGATGGTCCACGATCGACCCGGAAGCACGATCTGCATCGTTAATTAACGCGACAGTCGCGATCGGCCGCGAGGACGCCCCACCACCAACGATTCCGTCAATCCCTTCACGGATTCTCCGCTTCTCCGTGATGATCTCGCGATCCGGCGCGCCACTCGACGTATCGCAGTCGAGGCGAACGCCTCGAAATCGATATCATCTTGTGTACCTGCAGCGATTAATTACGCGCCGTTGCATCGCGCGGCGTACCCATGCATCAAGTCGTCGTAATTAATGTTTGCGGGAACGCGGGGCGTCGATCGTCCAGGCGTCGCTGCGATTCTGCTCGCGTCGCGTCCTTTCTGCCCGATGGCTTCGCAATCTCGCCATACAAAATCGCGTGGCCACGGTCGCGTAACCGAGATAGCGAAAATTCGTCCCCGGCCAGGATCGCGACAGACGCGACGCTCGAACGACGCGGAGGCAGATAAATGCAACATTTATTAGCGCCAGACGCATTGTTCGAGCCGGACGAATCGTTCTGATTGATTAATTTCTGTGGACATTGCACGACACGCTGCATTACGCGGTGCTTTACCGCGTACGCACCGCGATAATTAACGTTTCGTGTAACCATCGGTTGCGCTTCGCGTTGAGTAACGTCTGTTTGGCCTGTTTTTAATAACCGTGATTTGTCTCTCGCCTGGCTTTCTAAAATTGCTCCGACGCGCCGTCGAGCACAGCTGAACGGCGCCCTGCGATTATTCGACAGCATCTTGCGGTGCGAATGGTGCACTTTATTTCAGGAGACGCATGGTTTCAGAGGCGAATCGAGCAGATTTGACGAGGGCGGAGTATCGAAGCGAAACGAACTTCAAGACTTGTTGCAAGAAAATTTTAATTACTTGTTTAGCCGTCGTTGCAGTCATTGCGAGATAAAAGAAGGAAGAAAGTGTGGTGCGCGGCCAAAACTTTTACACGGGACGGCCTCCCTTCGCACGCTCGAACGAAACGTTTGCATTCCCTCGCGTATCCCAGCAATCTCGACCGACTCGAAGATCGAGACGGCCGATTTTAAATTCGAACCTCGAGCCGTTACATCGCCGGCCCGGGCCGACAATTCGCCGAACGATTAATCATATTAATTGCACGTGGCCCGGATGGGCCCCGGCTTACGAGGCACCGCTGGCTTAAGCTGCTTAATTATAAATTGTAATTAGCGCTCGCGCGGCCACGCTGCTTCGATTAATTAACGGCCCCGTCCTCCCCTCCATCTTGCTCGCCGGCCGGGGGCTCTTAATTATTAATTGCCGGGACCAGAAGCGCGCATCCGGCTGTTCGTCGCGACACTTCGTTCCCTCGTCTCTTCCATTCGCCCATTCCCCGCCTGTGACGGTCGCAAACGTTCGTTCCCTTTCGTTTTTATTTCTCTGTTCGGAAGAAAATAGTTTATATTCATTGATTCTTGCTAAATCAACTACGACCGTCGTCTGTTCCATCGATCCACGGTCTTCTTATCAACATTCCTATTGTTAACTCGTTTTCGCACATCGGTTTGTCGCGTTCACACGGAGAACGCCGTCTGGCCGATTCTTTGCGCAGTAGATTGAAAATCAAATTGCGTCTGCTTGTTGACACGAACTTGGTCAGTAGAGCGGGACCTATTCTTCATCGTCATAATGCTCCAATTGGTATGCCAGCTTTGACGCTGTACAAATTCTGTCGCTTTTATCGCGTTCATCGCACACGGTCTTAATAGCTGAACTAGCCGTTGCTATTTTTCATCGGTGAACAAACAGTTTTCTCTTTTTTTTTTTTTTTTTTAAAGATGTCACTTCGCCGGTCGATCGAGAAGCTGCGGATAAAGCGACAGATAAATTTTCACGATCACAGATATCGCAGAAATTCAATGCACAAATCGGAATAATTGCGTCGACGATATTTCCACCAAAGGACCACAGACGCGATTGAGTCTCGCGTAACGAAAAATGTATCGACGTTACCGTTCCCCGGGGTCATACGCTGTATCCGTCCGGGCTTGCATTAAGCAGCGGAAAAACCATTTAAGGATTGCCCACATTCATTCTCTCGCCGTATATTTAATTTCAATCTAAAAAAAGAAAAGGAAAAAAAAAAAGGTAGAAAAGAACGGTCAGCAATGGAGAGACATACATAGATCGTTACATCACAATCCAATAATACTTTACAATCGCGCGGCTCGTACTGTGTTACGTCGCTCGTGTTCGGTATCCTATGCTCTACGTGCTGTACGAGGTGCATTCAACGCGGAATGAATTGTAGACACGCCTTCGGCCGATTTTGCCGCGCATTCGATGAACTTTCTCACACATTGCACGCGCGTGTCTCGCCCCGCGCAAAGATTCCTCGAATATTGCTCCAAATGTGTCGATGACGATGGAACGAGGGTCGATCAATATTAAAATCGCGGACCCATCGATTTCATCGAACAGAAACCGTAAAGGATCAATCGTTGACCGGGGTGACGCGAGTTTCGCCTTGGGAATAATAGTCGTGTACGCGGTGTTCGCGGTTTCGCCGGAAATAACGCAGTCGACGACACCGTTTATTAACGCGCCGTACACTTTCACGCGCCTATAGATACGAAATCACTTAACGAGAATAACGGATTTCGTCGACGAAAAAATGTTCGTAGCGAACGAACGTGATTCATAAGGTATTAACGACGGCTTAACTAGCAATAAACTGCTGCACGTGGAAACGGTAGTTTTTACGCGACCAATGGGCTCTGCAGGGTCATTTTACAGTTGAAAACGACGATCCACGGACGGTGTAAATGGTGTAGGGACTTTGTAATTAGCTGGATTTCGAGTAATGAATTCAAGTCTATCTAACGAGCACCGTTCTGCAAGCCGTATCCTTTTTTCGTTTCAATAATTTAATTGATATATTGCTGGAAACGAGTTCCACCGTGGCTATTTCATTGCAATGGTAAAAAGATCATTGCGATATTGACTTGGAATTAATGTACGTGACTGACAGCGGAACTTAGGTGACAGGCAATTAGATACGATTGACGATAAGAAGCAGCTACACTGTATTCGTAATAAACATTCTCGCGTTTCAGTATCCCCAGTATCATTGCCAATTTACTGACTTTTTAATTGTACGCTTCCATCAAAATGATTAAATATATCCCAACGGATCCCCGGAGGAATCCGTGGAACAGATACCGTCACAGATGAAGCGCACTTTCCCCCAAGTGTTCTATCAGAAGTAACGTAACGTCTCTACTGGTCCAAACGAGAAATATTAATACCCCGTGTGAAAATCGATCCGGAGCAAAGAACCGAGTGTATCTGCACCGAGGTTCGATATCATTCCGGGCATATGCCTGAAATCCCATGAGCCACGAGTCCACCGAGCCAAATTCTGTACCGAAGCGTCCGAGGCAAATATCCAATCCCCCCGGTACAAAGCGGTACTTGCTCTCGAAGAGCCGCACAACTCCCATACTCCCCCTCGTTACCCTCCATTATCATCGTCACAGTGCAACGTCTCGCCACGAATCCGTGCAACGGACTTCGCATTCCAATCTCGTGTACGCGCACGATCCGCCCGTAAGATCGAAAACAGCTCGAGGCGGTATCGTTATATACGTGTTCGACCAGAACAGCCTCACTCGGCTTAATTATCGGCCCGGCAACGACAACTCGCGCGACACTCGCCGGACAATTAACAGGCCGAGTGTTTACAATCTAGCGCTTAGCAACGCAAGCAAGTGGCAATCAAGCGGGCCAATTAATGAGCGGCCGTCGTACGCGTCGAACGTTCCCGGCTTAAATTCCTTAATTTGCGGCAATTATGCGCGGCCCAGTAATTAGCCGCCCGGGCTCGCTTGTCCGACGAGCGAAGGGCCTTGCTCGAACGGGGCTCAATCGCACGTGACAGCCGGTGGTTGCCGCGCGAACGGATGGAGAATTTATATGGTCGACGTCGCTCGATCGCTTCCTTCTGTGGCCGCGGCTTTTTTCTCGCGGAACGATCGCGGAGACGTGTCCGAACGCCGATCGGGGGAAATCGTGGGAAGCTGAAATTCGGAACACGTGGTCCATTTCTTCGATTCAGTGTGCGAGACGAACGGTGCGCGGAAACCTTTCGACGTATGAACGGTGCGAAATCCTGATCGATCCAAGTAATTGTTGCGCGGACGCGTTCGCGGATTTGGAAAACGTTCAGTCGCGTTTCGAGTGCGGACAGCGGGACGCGTCAGAGTTAACGTGGACGCGCTATGGAAGGAGGTCCGATAGAATTGAGGCTTCGCGGCGAAGATTAATTTCGCGCGGATACGTTTGCGGAAGGTGCATGATAAGAGGGGACACTTCAGACAGTGACGGATTCATGTTACAGGAACTATCGCGAATGAGTTCATTAAGGAAGTTGATGTCAAAGGATTAATTACAGTAGAGACTGCGCGGAATACTGTGTTTTTTAATCGAATCGGGCAACGAAGATTGCATAATTAGAATCGGAATCCTAGGAAACGAGGGACAGGTCTGTTTTTTTTTTCGTTTTTTTTTTTTTTAAATGAAAAATGATCTAGATAAACGCTTCACGTGCGAAGCACTAAAGCCAGGCAATTCGAAAAGCTGGTGTTTTACAAAATACTCGAATCATGCTGTATCAACTTCCGGCTAGAAAAACACAGAGATTACTTCGTTAGTTAAAGACTAGTTAATCATAACGTGTACATGGTTATTAATAAGAAACAGACGCCTTGGGAATGAAACAGAGTTTTTCACAGATGCCAGAAGATACGTCTCTATTAATTGTTATAGATGCGTACAGACCAAGCAAGTGTAAAGGTTCGGGGTCCACATCTTCGTAAATACTCCTTACAAAATTCATTGTTAAGTAAAGAAGAGATACGATGAAGCGTACTTTCATCGACCTAGAGAATTAACCCAAATTGTATGTAAAAATATGTCTTGCTTATTTGCCTTCGTTATAAAATTTTTCTTTTAACGAAAACTATAATGGAATATTTATTGCACGATATATTTAAAGGAAGTACACTTTTGTTCATGCTCGTTTAAAAATGCAATGCAATATACGCGCAATAATTTCAATTTTATCGCCCCTGTTTACGACAAAAATAAATATCTCAATCGACCACAACAGTTATACCTTCGTATCCATGGCGCATCGTATCCGAATCAATTAACCAAAGATCCTAAAAACGTGATGCTGCAACGTAATTAAGAAATTGCCACGCGCGTTCTGGTACATCGAATCACATTTTTCTACGGTTCGTTACACAAATACCAGCTACGCAATCACTACCAGCGAATAATCCTTAATAAATTATATAGATCCGGACGAAATACTGGAATCGCAATGTATCCCGCAGGACCCCCGTACATTCTCGCCATCCACTTTATTGGCGCTTAGATATTGAGCGACTGGTTCCCACTTGTTCGCACGTGGAGCCCATATATAATATACGTACGGGCGTGAATATTCCGAATAATATCGCGAGGCCGGGCGCAAAGTAAAAACGACGTCGCAATTATTACCGCTACTTCATTAGCCAATAATCAAATGCATCCGGCAAAAAACTTCAACAACGTTCCAGCGCCGTTCGTTATAGCTCGTAAAGTGTTCTCCTTCCGTTTATACGTTCTATATACACACGGTGCTCGGACTGCATTTGCCTCCAATATCCAGGCAACCTCATTTGATTCTGGCACGAACCTCAAAGTGGCTCATCATAAACTCGTTTAAATGATCGGGGCAAAAGGAACGACGGGAAACAAAGAAACCGAAAGAGGCGAAAAAATATTAATCACGGAAGCTGGAATCGCACCACGCGCTCCTTTAGCGTAACGATTTCAGTAAATTACGTTTGAACAAAATTTCCCTCCGCGGCAGGCATGAGGGCCCTCGACGTTAACGCGGAATTAGCGATACGCTTATAACGCGAATAAATTGACCGCGTGCATAGAGGAAACGGCGCCGGCTAATCTATCGGGTCGATTCGCTTTAAAATCTTTATTCGATGGCCGGTTAGGACGAAGTACCGGTTTTTTGTCTGGATTAATACGAATTACGCTCGGATTTACGAGCGCAGCGTGCGCTCAACGACAGAAACATCGAGGTTTTTTGATCGTTAAGGGGAATGTTAACAAAGTGGAAAATGACGATCAATGTTCCTTGAATTACGACGTCCCGAAGGACTTTTGGAGGTTTGGAAATTGTACGACCGAGTGGGCGATTGGCCGTATTAAAATCTGGACGTTTAACGTGTCAAAAGGGGGATGAAAAAATTGTAGCGCGGCCAAGGAATACATGAATTTTGCTGTGCAAGAAATTAATTTGTTGTTATTTCTTTGCTCTCATTAGTATCTAACATTATTCGATTAATTATTATCAATCGAAGTCGCACATTTTTTATTCCATATAATATATATAGAGGAACTGTTACAAAATTCTACTATTTCTAATAAGAAAAAAAAAAGATAAATCGAAGGAAGAAAAACTGTATTACATTAATGCAACAGCAATCGATCGACAACTGTTTTCCTCGTTCACTTTTGTTTTTGCCAAGAAGCTAATCAAAATCATTCGCTCCTCCAGATCGGCGACACCGCGGGAGTGCCAAATGTGTCGAGAGAAAAAGAAATGCAGAGCTCTTAATTCATTTCGACGTTTAACGTTGGGTTTCGTTCGGTGTAAAAATGATTTTGTTTTTACCGGCAATTTGTATGCGTTGTGGTTAGCGATTCGAATACTTTTCGCGGGTGAATCACGTTCGGTCGTGGCTCCGATGTTCCTACGCGAATCGCATCATCAGCGACAGCTCTGTCCTCCTCTCTCACCTGTCCCCGTTTCGCTCCATTCGAACACGCTACTATCGATTATACAGGTATTGAAATTCCGCAAAATCCCGAGCGATGCTTCCGCGTCTCTCGGGGCAACGATTTCTTCGAATATTCATTTGCCAATCGTTTGAAACCTTTATTCATCCGTTCAGGATGCCCCTCGAGGAGATAATTGAATATTCCATCGCGTATTTTCGAAGCGCGAATAGCTTCATCGTACCGGCTGCGCCTCCTTTCTGCTTATACGCGCGCCACTCTCGCCTCGGTCCAATGAGAATCACGAACGTTTGTCAGGGGAAACGTGTAGCGTTAGAAAATAATCCGGAACGAAGATGAAATTTTACCGAACGATTCGCGAATTCCGGGGCAAGGTCGTGGCGCGAGGATGACACGCTTTTAGATTCCAGAGGTAAAAAATTAGTCACTGTTCGGTCAGCCACGATGCTCCCCACTGCTTCATGCCCGTGCATAATTTAAAGGTGGCGTAATGAACGGTACGCGTTCGGTGCAGTGTTAATTGACGAGGACGACGATTACGGCATATCGTGAACAAGACGCTTCGTTAGTCATGATCTGCGTCATTTGCTCGCGCTCGAAGGACGTATACGTTGTCGAACCGCTGATGAAACGCGACGGCATAAATTAAACGGAAATTAAAAGACCACCACGAAATCGGGAGTACGCAGAGCGTACGACGCGAATGGTATTCCTGGTTGTGTACGTAATAGGTAAGTTTAGAGAGGTTCTAATACAGAGGATCTTAAATGGGATTCAGTCGGAATTGATTGGAGGTGGTAAGCAAATATTGGTTAGCCATTATGGAAATTCCAAGTTACGATTGGTTGTAATTACCAGCGATACTTAGAGTCGCGTTCTAAGACGCAAAACGGAACATTATCGCGTGGAAACTTCTATGAGATTCTTGCGAGAAACTGAATATTAGTTTGATATAGGAGGGATTGTATTTTCTGAAATCCTTATTTTTGTTTCGTCAATATCATTTCTTTTCTTTTTAATATATTTCTTTTATTTCAATTGCACGGTGGTCAAGGCTTTCTGTATATATATATTTTTTTTACATAAGGATCTTATAAAATTTTCTAAATTAGCCTCCTCCAATGTAACCAAAATGTATTTCCGTCCTATTATTTAATTACATTAACTGATTAAGAAATATCTCCAACGATAAATTGCCTTCGCAATCAGCATGCATTGCTTGGCAATCAATTATCTTCGCACTCCCTCCCATCCCCGCCATTGTTCAATTCGTATACCGCTTAAAAGTATCGCAAACCAGAAGCCTGTATCTCGAAAACACCTTACAACGAACACTGTTCGCCGAGACGGACCCACACGAACCGACCAGGTTTACATGTTATATCGCGCGAAATGCGACCACCGTAGAAATTTATAGGTGCATAAATAACGTTGAATAAAAAAGTCGTCAATCGTATGGGACAAGCCGCGAGTAGAGCGAATAACGGCGATTAATTCTGGTAAAAAATAAATGACCGGTGAATAATGCGGGGCAGAAGATAGAGCAGACTGGAATTCGAGAACAAGAAGCACAGGTGATGGCGGGGGGTCTGGCAATAATATTTAAAAATAGAGACGACCAGGCACGAACGATGCCGAAGGAAATAATAATAATAATCTCTGAAATTAAGCCGGGCCTCGGTGTATAGAAGCAGGCAGGGAGACACACACACCGAGAGAGAGAGGGGGAGAGAGAGAGAGAGAGAGAGAGAGAGAGAGAGAGAGAGAGAGACGCAGGAAAGTTCGTTCTGGCTGGCAAATTCGAAATGTTTCGCAACAGGTGTTGCGGAAATTTGGTACGTCCACGGCTGAAACTTAAGCCGTGCAATCGTGTAACACGGGGGGAAACACTTGTTGCCAACAAGTTCGAAATTTACCGCGGCCCTACAGTCGCGGAAAAACGTTCCGCGAACAGTTGCGCTGCACTTTTTCTGGCGTTCAACAGCTGTTCGACAAGAACTACCGGATGCACTGCGCTAAGGCCGCAGTCGCGGTAGACGCCGTTCTGACGAATCGTCGATTTGACGAACACACCCGGAATGTTCCTCGATCGAGGGGTAAACGGACCTGCGTACCCGGCAACCCCTTTTGCGAGAAATCACTCGACACATTGCTCCGACGTAGTCGTCGGAAAACGCTTCCAGTGCGACCGTAATCTTCTTCGGACAGCCTTTCCATCGCGAGATCAATTTTCTTTACGCTCCCTTGGAAGAAGCATCACGGCGTAGTAATACGCGGATCGCTGCGGAAACGCATTCTAATGAAATACGCGATTGGCAAATAATGCTTCGTGACGAATTAATCTTTCTTCGGCTTTATTCAGTTAAGCAGAACCGTAAATGTATATCGTTCATCGAGAGCATTGCACGAAAGCGCAATTGATCGAACTGCGGGATATCCAGCCTCCTGTATCGCCATACACCGGAAAGGCAGAAATAAAAGTTAAGGGCAAAACAAAAAAGCCGGCGGTTTCTCTGTCCCGGTCCCTCTGCGTTTGTTACGCGGTCGTTAATTGTGCAACGGTTCGCCGAGATCAGGCACATTGTGGCGCCTCACAATGAAACGTTTCCGCGAGCCGAAAACTGCGCTACCTTTCCCACAGGAATCGTTCGCGCATAAAAAGCGAGCGACGAAATAATTGCTGGCCGTTAATCCCGCCCGTAACGCTCATTCTTAGCAATAAAATCATTTACACCCGTGAACAGACCGTGCCGTCCGTTCATTATGATCTGTAGAAATCGCTTTCTCCCGCCGTGCCACGACTTTCGGCTCGATCGTCGCGACGCGTCGTTCTGTCCACTTTTTACACGGTCCGCGAATCACGTTTCTTTAAACAATAGTTGCACGAGCTTAGCGGCTATTTCGGTCGCGCCTCGCCCGTACTAAAAGCTACGTGTTCCGTGTAATTGAAAAATGTGACACACACCGAAAGAATACACGAGGTAAAGGTTGCTTCGATTAATCGAAGTCCTTTACTGAATTTCAATATTTATAGGGATGCAACAGTTAAATCACTATATTAAATTAAATTGTAACGTAATTATAATGTACGTCACGTATATTAATTTAAAAGGGAATATAAAATAAATGTTAAGGTAGTTGTATCAGAATAGAAACGGAGGTACAAGGAATTCGTGAGTGCGTTGGATTACCTGTGTGCCAACTGGGAAAGTACATGTACCTTGGAACATGTGCAGGGGAAAGTATTCTTGGGGGTGGTCAGTGCGTGTAAGGGGTGGAAAGTTTACAGAGAATACTGAGCACGGCATGCGGAGAAAGTTTTGCAGCCGATAATATCGATCGTCGCTGATTTATATTTCATACTCCTTTATATATAATTACATAATACGCACAAGAACATATTCCGCGGTATATCATTGTGCAAAAAAGTGCCAACAGCGTTGCTTGAGGTAAAGTTTTCGATTTATCCAAATTTTCATCGGTACCTTATATGTATACTGGTAGAGCAAGGAAAAACATTATTTATATTGCAAGCTTTTCACCATACCTTGAATAAATTACAAGCATGCTATCAGCAGCAACGATCTATTCATCCTATCCAAATGAACGAATAGAGTTGCCTACATTCTTTTACAATCCGGATGGCTAAAACACCGTAAAATAATCATACCTAAAGGATAACGACTCAAATCAATTCTCTCATTGTTCCGCCATAATCCAAACCCAAAAACCAAAGGGAACGCCACTTAATCAGCCCATCGAACCACCAGAACAGCACGTTCCTCCGTACAAAACGAAATAAAATAAAAAAGAAAGAAATCCTCACCAAAGTGCCATCGAGCCTAATCGATATCAAATTGTCGCGCCACCCGCGACACTTCCCCGTACATTAATTTCCCATCAATTCTCCCCGTGCCGGAACGTCGCGGGTCCAATGGCTCCATTGCGATTCGAGATTCGGAATAACGCAAGTTCCAGGAAGGTGCTCCGGATCGTCGAAGGAAAACGTGGGAACATCGCCGCGCGATAACCCGTTCCTTTATCTCCGCTTCGGAATTACGCAACGAACGGATCGAGTGTTCACGGCGGCGGCAGCGAGCGACGCGGTCTCGTGAAAACGTTCCTACCGGAAGTGCGTACTTTAATTAAACGCCGTTTCCTGCCTGTCATTAGCCCGACCGTTTACGGAGCGAGGCGCGATTAGAGCGTCGTGTCGGCGAGCATTTCGGTGGCAGTCGTCGACATCGGTCTCTCGCGCGTTTCTCCTCCTCGTCCTCCATCGTCGACGGCGAAGACGACGACGCTCTAATGTACATATCTCGTGGCGCACCAGCGAATCTTCGCGAGGACGCCGCGACGGTTATCTCGACGGTTGTTTATTTTTACAACGGCGCGGGAATTACGTTAGCCGGTCTTTACGATGCTTAGTGTTCCGAGGAAATTTCTGGCAACCGGACGGCTGACGGTTCGCCAACTAAACGCCGGCAAACCGCGTAGTTTCGGGCTACCCATTCAGACCTGGCAAGCTTGTATCTGGTTGGTACCACGGGAAGATTCGCGATGCTCAATGCGAAAAGAACTTTGCCCTGAATATTTGGTAAACGGGGGAAATGTGTCAGCGCGTTGCTCGCGTCCAATTGGTAAGCAATTACGGCGTTCCCTTCGCGTGCATCAGCTTTGGCGAGCGTCGATCTTACTTTCATCGAAGTTTCACGTTTTGTTCGGAGGATATGATCCCGATTGAGGAATAGTACAGTCAGTAATAGATTAATATATCTGCTCCCGTACGTGTATCGTTTGTATTGAAAGATGGCGTTGGATGATTGTAGTTGATAATGATTTTATTAGCTGTTATTGCAGCGATATTGGTGGTCGCCAAATAAAGATTTTCGACGTGGAAATTATTTTTATTTTCATACACGTTTGCTAGTTTTGTTTCTTTGTAGACGTACGGTTTATATTAAAATTGACCGATTATGTAGTACGAATGGTAATGGTGATTGATAGTATTACATCTGGGGTATGTTATGGAGGGGAGGTGCATGCCTATCATTGGTCTTCCACCTTGCTCACCGTGGCACGGTCTCGATGTCCCCCTTGTTTAGTGCATCAAGAATTAAGGAAAGATATTTTTTCAAACCTTCATGCACGAAATTATTAATTTGTTATTACCGGTATATCGTTAGATATTTTCCTTTCTCTTACAATTAGCTATAAGCATTACAATTTCGTAAGGTTTCTGCACTGTGAAGTTGACACATTTAGCGAGCTACGAATTTATTAGAAATTAATTCGTGTAATATGATAAGTAGATCTATTTTTTCGTTGTTGTAATTACAGAACAGGTATTTAATTTATGCAAATGAAGGGCAGTAACAAGATACTCTCGTGTGCAATTAGACAGTTATGTTTCGAAATTAGCCACCACTCGAATATTTTCATTAGCTTGAAATTTGCAATTCACCAGCACAGATTCAACCGGTATAATTTGCAAAGGAATAGTATCTATTCTACTCTGCAATTATAGAATCGCTATTTTCGACTAACAATTAACCGAACGCATTTTTCCTCTCTCAGTGTGTGTTACCATAAGTGTACCACCTAATGATACAAGAATAAAGAGAGCAGTTTACACGCCGTTTTTACACCTACAGGACATTAAACGTTCGCCCCACTCGTACAGTATTAACATAATTACCTGATATTTAAAAAAGCAGGTGCATATTTTTTAATATAATCATGTCAAAGAAGCAGAAATTTACATACCATAAAGAAAACCGAAGACCTCCCTTCCTCGTCAAGGGAGAAACTTTTTTAAGCACGAAAGAACACTTCCACTGTAAGGGTAGGTCGTGAGGGTTTTTGCCGTTTTTCTGGAACACGCACAAGGTCGCAATTTTTTCTCGGCTCCCCCGCCTCTGATCGCCGAGTCCTTAAGCAGGGTGAATCATCGTTGACAACCCCTCGATTAACCTCCAAAGTTATACCTTGCGATTCCTTTCGGCTTTACCCTCCGATTCGTCCACGGCACACCACTTAGTTCGATGATCTCTCCCCCACGACTCTAATATTAACACGTATCGTTACGAGATAGAACTGTCATTAAGCACACGAGACAGGCGAGGCGTCTACTCCAAAGGGAACGATCCACGATCGAATCCCTGATACACGAACGTTGCACAGTCCTCGACGATCGATTATCCCGAACAATTTCTCGTCACAATACTGTTACGGTGAAAGCGTGTACAGCTGCAAGAACTGATCTACAAATTTCACCACGTTGTTCGTCGCGTGACATTTACCACCGACTTACTTAGATATGTACGCCTCGCGGATGAGCTTGCGCGAGTAAGAAAAAAAAAGCGAATAATGGAAAACAAACGAAGGAGAAACCGATTGTATATACACTCTGACACTTTTTACATCGCTTCCCGGGACCACAATAAAGTTTCGCAAAAAAACGGAGTTTCGCCGCCGGAGCTTCGGAGAAGTCGAATGTCGCGGGCGGCTGGGGGCGGGTGCGTTGGTGGGGAAGAAAAAAGCCTGAGTCCTCCACCGAACGGCAAGCTTTATTCACTATCAACCTCTATTTATAACACTCTCAGACACCAACTTTCTCTTCCGTCGATAGGGAACGGTACGTCACTAAGGACAAATGCGACGTCGAATTCGATGCGTTCAACTTCGCGAAACAATTCGAATCAGAAGTTCGTCCAGTGATCCTGGCTGATCCTCAACGCGGCACCGCGGCTTATCCGCCATTTCCATGCTCGAAAACTTTCGCCCGCCAGCCGTGGATAGTTTTATATTTAGAAGGGAAGCGAGGCCTGTCTAGAGAACACCGGCTGAAAGCCGCAACGTCATATGGGGTACAGACATTGGCCTAGGTCAGGATTACCACGTGATGACTACGATGACGCGGATCGATGGCTCCTTCTCCGTTTCAGGGACAGGCAAACCTGTCTTACGGTTAACGTTCCGGTTCTGAGTTGTCTGTCCGCCGCCTAATTCTACTGCCAGTGTCCCTTTCTTCTCACGCGTCGCTCGCTTCCTAAACGGTCCTCCCGAGTATCGTTTAAATCCCAATTGCCGTACACCCAGGCGTACTCGATCCCGTCATCATTTCGTAACAGTTTCGCCGGGAGGCGAATTCGCCGTCAACAATTTCCTGTATCGTTTCGTCGACCGTGGCCACGGCGCGTCACCCCGTCGATGTCTACGAACTCTTACGGAGGCCGTGTGGGCACGGTGCGATCAGCGTCAAACGGCGAGACTACGGCTGGCGAAATACAGCGGGGCTCCAGAATCGGACGAAAAGTCGCGCGCGATATCCTGGTTCACGATACGGAGCTCAACTCACGTGGCGGTGCGGTCCGGACCCTTGTCGACGGTGACCACTTCCTCGAGGTTTCAGCCAATGAGCGGCGAGCCAGGATACTCCAAGTGAGACAATCGTGACGGCTCGTCGGTGTTCGGCAGCGTTCGGTAGCTGTTTGTCTTCGTTGCGCTCACGCGTACCGCGTGTCTGACGACGCACGGTCCGTGACTACTTTTTGGGCTCGCGCTCTGTTCGGGTGGACGGCTACTACTTGTCCGTAACGATCGCGACTGGTCACTTCCGGTGTGTCGGTGCCAGGAGGACCGCGTGGACCCGGTCCAGGACAAACCGTGTCGTCCTGGTACACACACCGCTTCCTGCTTTCCACGCGTGAAAGCACGCGCTGCTTCGCATCGAGCGTGCGCCTCGTCCAGCGTCCGACACGATACTACCTCTCTCCTCTTCCTCTCATTCTTTCTCACTCTCCCTACGCCCCCACCATGAGCTTCGCTAACTCTGTCTCTCTCTCTCTCTCACTCTCTGGTCGCGATTTCTGCTCGAGTAGGGACGACGTGGGGAGAGGATGGTAGCCGCTCATTAAACAAACGCCTCGATGACGTCAGGAAGTATCGCCGGACCATCGAAGATCAATCACCGTGACCGGCGACAGCAGTTATCGATCCTTGGATCCTTCCGCCTTCGCAAGACTTTGTAGGCCGCGGTTTTTCGTCGTTTCCGTTCACGCGTTCGAAGGACTTTATCGGCCAACTCTTGCATAGACGTTGGCCGCTGTTTCGATATTCTGCGATGTCGTTTGACGAACGCGTGCATCGGTCGTTAAGAGCATCCGGCGATCGTTTAATTGGAAAGTTTTGCGCCGATCCTTTGCCCGGTATTTTTAGAGCGAAGCACCCGCGAACGGAGCTCGGTTGGTAGATTTGCTTCAATTAATTGGCTCCTTCTCGTGCATGATTTTGCTAACGGTTTCAGCTGTCTCGTGGAAGCGTTTCGATGAATAACGAATAGATGGAATTTCGGAACGTGTATTCGTAATTTCCCTTGTCACGTGTACTTAGGGGAATTCTTAAACGTATATAAATAGATGCAAGCTTGATTAGACTCGAATCTTCTCAACAGCAATGCGAGGAGTTTTTTTTATTTGATCTCGCAGCAAATTCTGTTGTAGAAAATAAAATGTAAATTTTATTAAACGTGCAAGTTTTCAGGACATATTTTCTTGCCACGATGGAATGTATCGAACCTTCCTGTGACTAAATCTGTGCGAATTCGGTGCACTGCTCTTTCCTTTCATTATGCATATCCATTAATTATGACACTCTGTGAACTCATTAGCATGCGGTCTGAGCACTTAAATGATTTATAAAACATTGGGCGATGTTAAACGCAGACAGGTTGCCTTCCGTTTTTAGTTGGTAAACTTGGATGTCCACGTCGGCCGCGGTGTGATCTCTATATTTATACTGGACACCGACGCGAAGCGCTCGGCGACGTTCGTTAAACAAACAGCCAGATAACACGAGAAAGCATCGGCAGGTCATCGAAAATCTCTTGTCACCATTGGCGACATTTACGAATCGTTCCATCTTACCACGAGAACGATGCTCGCAGTTTGGCTCGTAGTTGGGATACTTTTAATGAATTGTTGACAGAACCACTTTAGTCCGCGTCGAGACTCAATTTTAACGTGGAAGTATCCTCGTTAGCACACGATTGTATACAAAATTGCCAATTGCACGGATCATCGTGGTAAGGATATCAGTTTGATTATTCAGGCGATCGTTAAAAAGAATCGCGTTTTCATTACTGGACGATGCATATCACACGCAGTGTCGTATAACATTTAATATCCTCCATTATGTCCTGATATCGTCCTGGTTAATTCGTATTTCATGCAGGTATGGAGCTATTCATTGACACAAATACCGAGCAGCTTTTATTGCCACCGTTGCGCCACGACAGCTCTACGATCCTTTCTTGTTTTATTCTTATGTGATCAACGACAGCCTAAGCAGAGATTGGTAACCGCTAATTAAACAAACTTCGCTATGACGTCAAGGGGAATCACGGGCCCGTATAAAATCTTTTGATCTGACCAGTAACTGGTATTGATTCTTCGAGTATCCTTCAGATCGCACGCGTGCGATGAGCTTGGCGTGATGCTCTTCTGATTTCTGTGCAAATCGACACTTCGAACAAATCACGAGTCCGATTCAGTAATAAATTCATTAAGAATCAATGACCTGAAGGATGAAAACCGAACGAAATATAAAATGAAATATAAGTTGAATGATTATATTTTGCAGAAACTTCTCAGCTCTGCGTCAACAATTCCCACAATTATTCCAATATATTTTGTTTAACTTCGCTTACAAGTAAGCCTCGTCAATTCCTGTAAGAGTGGCTTGGCATACTCGACTATATCGTACGGATTTATGAGATTTCATTTCGCAAGTTCAAGTTCCAAAGCAGCGTCTCTTCGTCATTCGCACAAAAGCATGTCGTTACTTCAACAGCGAGTGACGTATCAATAAACTTTCGAGAAGAAAAAAAGCCGCGACCGATCCTCCCGTTCTCGCAGACTCCATTGCTTCACCGAAAACTGTGCGGCTTCTTTTTTTACGCGTAAATAATGGCTGCCGCGACCGCCACGCAATCGCGGCACGTCGTATCCTCGATTTCTGACCAAGCAAAGAGAACGGGGAGGAGAGGCTGGCAGCGTTCATTAAACAAACGTCTCGATGACGTCAAGAATAACCGCGCTCCCCTTGAAAAGTACTCGCGTAATTCGCGCCTGGGAATATTATTGATTCCCGACGCATCTGTGTATCACCAACACCGCTGGACCTTCGACACGTTTTCTCGCCAGTCTTTCCAGCGAACTACGGGTGCACCGTTGGCGCAATAAAATAGATTCAAATTGTCCGCGCCCCGTCCAGGCCAACAAAGTCGTTACATTTCATATAGTTTCTTACTTTCCGATGATTTGAACATTTTTCCATTGGTTCCCGTTTTATGTATCCAATTCGGTAGTCGCAGAAAAATGAATGGTTTATCGCACCCAAACATGTACACTGAATAACTGAGCAAAAATTCGTCCGAGACCAAGGCCCAGCCACCGGCCTATCGGTGACCCCCACAGGTCTGTCTCGAGTGTACTCGGTACGAGTTGGCACCGTCGAAAATTCAATTGCAATACCAGCCGCGGAATCGTCCCTCCGATTCCGCGGAAAAGACGAATAGCCGAGAGGCGACAGGGCCGTGGGTGGTCTGTTCGGAACGTCCGTAGCTACTTGGAAATGGATTTCGTGCGTCTACCGCGTTCACTGCTATTTAAAGATGAAGCCTACGACGCGCTCGGGCCTTTTTTTTCATTGCCGCCCCGCTCACACTCTCTTTCCATCGTTCAGCACGTGACTCGCGAGTGGAAAACGCCGTGAGTGCAAAGACACCTTTCACGCGATACCATCGGCAATAATTGGCCGGGCGAAAGGTCCCGGCACCTAGCACGCGCTTTTATCCCGGCGTGTTGCAACGAGACTTGTAACAGTGGCCAGTCATTATTTTCAGCGGACAGAGGAGCGGAGGATGAAGCTGAGGAGTTGAATTTGGAAATGGAAAATAGGAACGAAGAGACGCAATGTATATGTCGTTAACGATTGAAATTATTCATCGAATTTCACTGGAACGCGCCGTATGAAATGTTACAGCGGCATATTTGTAACGATATATATATAGACCACTTCAAGAGCATTGGTATTTTTACGAACGGAAAATGGCAGGGTATTTTTATTATCGTTCGTAGGTGCTAAAAAGATAAATTAAATCGGCAGAGTGTAGTGTCTTTTCGGGCAACCTTCTGCAGAGTTATTTATGGAAATTTAATAAACATAGAAACATCGTAAAATTCGTACCATGCTGTGCTGTTCCATTACTTGTATGCACGCCGCGTGCAGATAGAAGCTGCAACTAAAACCTTGCCGACGATATTCCTTCTTAACTTATCTGCGCCCTTCTATCTCTGTGCGTGCTCTTCGTATCTATACAAAGGTCATCGCAATGATTAATATTACAATTAATCTTTAATCAAGATATTACCCGGAGTATCGAATTTCGACCGGTTCCATATTCGATTTTTATTCCCAGTAGGCAGTCGAAATATCTTCCGTCATCTAAATTGCATATTATAAAACCGTCATCACACGAGCCCTACATTAAATAGAAATGGAACCGTAACGATAATTCGCCCCTCCCGTAAAAGCCGTACAGCAAAATCATTCGTATCTTTCACCCACTGGCTCACAATTCTAAATCAACCTCAACCTTTCGTATCGTCCATACGAACGTTTGTCATTACCCCAGACGAGGCGTACCTGAATAAAAATCTGCCAACAATTATCAATTAAGAAACAGCACGAACGAGATGTATCGTCAACTTTACAGAGATTCCCCCTTCGCAAAATTTTGCAATAAAAATCTTCTTAATTCCCCCGTAACAAGAACCAACACGAATCTCGTTCCTCGCAACGACGCTGCCTAACATCCAAGACAAGACCAATCGTTCATCCATCCCTGAACAGTCGAGGATTTTTTCGCCGGATCAAAGCCGCGTTGGCATGCGCGGGATTAAATTACACGGCCGTTTACACGCGGCGTTTTCCATCAGAAATTTCCCCGAGCGACAAGATTGCCACGAACGGAATAGTCACTCGCGATTCTCGCCTACGACGCGACGCATCCTTCCATCGTCGGCTATCCAGCGGCTAATCAGCGTTCCCCTGGCGCGGTCCAGAGGCCTCTATACCAGCGCGATCGTTTCAAAGAAATTGAACAGCCGTGGCCGAGAGGTCGTTGCGAGAGTGGTCGATTAATTAAAGTCGTACCGCGAGGCATTTGTTGCCCGAAATATCCGGCGTGCCCTAGATACCTAAGAGGTGGGCGCGCCATCAGGTATCGCGGGAGTAATTATTTTGAATAAATGGTCGGACTCCTACGCCGCGCCGCCCGAGCAAAAGTCGTCGCCGCGGCGTTAACGTCGAAGCGCGAAACATTTCCGTACCGAAATAGCCGGCCCGTTCGCGTCACGTACAGACCGTACTGGTACGTTCTAACTTCTCATTGTTTTTCTTAGATCGCAAGGTCGGACGGCTGTGGAAATCGTAGGTGCAGGCGGAGGGATTTAGGTACGGTCTGTCGCCCTATTGGCACGCAGATCCTTTTCCGGCACGCGGACGGTCTCTGTATAGGGTACACTTCGGCAGGTACGTTTGAGCGACGCTGGGAAAGGTAGTGGAGTCGATAAATTTCGATCGGCAAGTGATCGAGTGTGCTACGTGTCTAGTAACTACAAGTAACCAGTAACCGAAATTTCCAAAGCGAGATATTTCTTGGAAAACGCGGAAGGAGCGGCGAGAGAGTCGTTAACTCGTCGAGGTGCAAACGAAAATTGGTGAAAAAAGAGGAAACCAGACGAAATAAAACGACGGAACGGCGAGGGGGACAGGGGAGGGCGAGGTTAGCTGTTTCGCGAAACAGTAATTTGATCGAACGGGGCGAATTAGCGACACAGCTTTCGCTCGTCTAAGGAGAGCACGTAGGAGGAGATACCCTCATGCTATAAACGTTCAGTTCAGAATTAGCGTGGCCAGCACATGCTAAACATTCAATAAAGCGCTCGAAAGCCGTCCGGAATAATCGTAATCATAAATAATCGGGCCTAAATATACGTCGAGCCACGGTAATGCCCGTGAAGCTCGCTCGCGTACCAACTGCTGTCCGCGGACCGTTAACGCGAGCGGAAATCGGTTGCCGGTCCCATCGTCCGATCGGCGTGCTTTTTTCATCGTCGTTTGTCTACGCCACGCGCTAGTAAAAAGTTAAATGGCGGGCTGGGACAGTCGCGTAATGAATCGGTAATATTGGGCCCCGGTAGTGCAGGGCAGGAAATGACGAGGCGGTCGTGATGGAAAGTCGCTATGAAAACGAAGACGACGAGGGCTCGCGTGCAAACGCGATAGAAATTAGATTACACGCGTCTATCGTTTTTCTGTGATTTTTCTGCTCTCGGTGCGTGCGCGATTTTCGCGTCAAGCCTGACGGTCGGATTGTGCGCTCGAGCGATCGAGGATCGCGGTTTCTTGTCGCGAATTTGTTAGACGTTACGTATCGGTAGACCTGTGCGATTAAAGAGGGCGGCGGAGGATTCTTAGCGGGCGATAGGGCGAGATTCGGTGACGATAAGCATTCGAAATCGCGATTGTCTTCGAGATTTGTATCGATTAACTAAACAGCTGAACGTCCTGCGCGAGATTAAAATTGATGCACAATTCCATTGGAACCACGACCACCCGCATTGCCACACCAGCCCCTATTAACCCCGCACTCGACCAGCCTCGAACCCAGACCTAAACGTTTCCTTCCCGACGAACGTCTACGCCCGGGGAACAACAATCCATTCAACCCTCGTGGCTCGAATTCAAGAAATCAATCTTCCGCGATGCCCCGAACGAAATGTTTCCTTATGCGCGATCGGAAGGGCAAAGAGTCTCTCGCAGCTGATACTGTCGAAGAGGCAGCCTTGACGCTTCGTCATGTGTTTAACTAAGCGTGTCCGTGATCGTCATTAGTACGCAATAATGGTTAATGGTTAGGTTTAGCATGTTCATCTCGGTGCAACGCGACTCCGTCGCTCGTTGCGCACAAACGGACATATGGTCGGCTGGCTTGGCCGATTAGACACATTTGCATCACAATGCCGAAGCTGCCCACCGCGGCTCGGGGCTCGCGCTCTTTCTCTTTGTCTCTCGTTCGTTCCACCTCTCCCTCGTTGCTTTATTACGTGCGCGTACAGGGTGTAGCCTGCGCCAGCATAATGGCACTTAGCTGACACAACCGGGAGGGAGGAAGAGAAGCCCGCGCGGTGTGAGGAGGAGAAGGCGGGTATGGAAAAAAGTGTTGCAGCTTTCGTTTAGCACGGTAGCCCGTTTGTTTACGCGTACCCTTTAAATCCTGTTCACCGAATCCGTGAACGAAGTGCACTCGAAGAGGCATCGAATTGTCGACGATGTTCTGCGGGTAGCTGGATCGATGGACGAGAAACGGAAGTGGATCGGCCTGACGACGAAGCGATGTTTAATGGGGAGGAATGGAAATATTTCGGTGACGATTTTGAAAGGAATTTTGGTCTTTGTTTGGTGTAGCTGGTATATTCGTAGTTTGACGTATCGCAGCGAAGGATTTAACTTGTCCGATGGGAAACGATGGTGGGATGGAACAAAGTTGATCGAACATACAGTTCACTATTTATTTAGTGCAACGGATTAAGTCTATGTTATTTGATCCTATTTTAGTATGTGCTATTTTTCTTGTATATGAAATGTTACTAACACGATCGCTTTAAAGGACAGCTGGCAGAAGCGATTCTGTCACGTGTCGTGATAATAATTGTAGAAAATATTTTCCTATGTTAAAACGTTCGATGGTTTTACCCGGCACGCATGAAATTGTAACGCAAGTTTTTTTTATCCGGGTGTAATTTCCATCCGAGTGCAAAAATCCCGACTCCACCGGGGAGACCTGTAATGCATAAAGCTTTGCATAATCGAAACCACCCGATATCGGTCGCAACACAGTAGTGATACAGAATGGCAATTGGTACCAGTTTTCCCTGTATATTATTAAACAACGATGCGACCGGCAATTAGGTTCGAGTTAAACGCTGTCGGCCAAGTGGCATTGTATTAATACTTTAATTACATATTTCAACGTGCTCGATTTCACGAGCCCCCCCGCTCCTTTCCACGTCGGCCATTAGGATGGAATTCCACGACGAGCGGCCTACGAAGCGTCGTTTTTCAAAATTGCACATCCGGTCACGCTATGCTCGCTCTGAATCGCTGAGCATTATCCAACGCGTGTCCGCGTTGCGTCAATGACTTTATCGCTCCGTCGTCGCTTAAGGATCGCTCGTAATTACGTAAGAAACTGCACGCGGCTTAATTAATAAATCACGTTCGTTCGTCCCTCCGCCGTGGATGCACGCGTTACGCGGACGAAAAGTATCGTACGAGATCGAATCGGAAACAGCGAAGCCGCGATCTGGGCGCGTTTTAATCGCGCGACTGGAACGCCTATGATCTGTGCCCTTGCGCGAGCGTAACGAATTATGTAAGTAACTTGCGTTCGTTTAAAGATTTATGACTGATTGGGTGGGATCGGCGTGAATTATTGGCGTCGAGTGCAAAGAATATTGTGGCACGGAAAAGTTTCAGAGAGGGTGTGGACAGTTTTTTTAATAAGTAATTGAGGTTCGTTGTCGCGTATTTTATTCCACAAGTATCCTGGTTTATTTCAACGAATAATCGAAAGTTCGTAGAATTCTTCAAACACGCATTGGTTGCGTTTAATATCGTTCGAATGTAACGTTACACTTAAGGCGCGAATTGTCAGTATCCCCGCAGATATTTCTCACCCTCGAAACCTCCCTCCCTCCGTTACAGAATAACCGAACCACCCGTGCATTCACTAAAACCACGTAAAACTCTGACACGCCGCACTCCAACGGACGCTCAACCATCGACCGGCTATACGCTGGCCAAAATAAAAGTCCCTCATTGTCCGGTAACGAAGCAGCGAATCATTTTACACGGCGTGTAACTGGAGGCAAGAATTAACCAAGGGCCGAACGATCTGATATCCCCGCGAACGTTGCCGTTCCTCTTACTCTGCCGTCTTCGCATCGATCACGCCGCCCTATAAAAGTGACGACGAACGTCCCCGAACCACCGCCCCCCGTCTTCCAGCGTGCTGCACGAAGAGGAGCGAAGGGTCGCCGGCAGACCGATAGGACTACGGACTAACCTCGAGTTAGAAATTAATTAGAAAAGTGCGGAGAGACGGCCTGGATACGAGGTTGGAACGGCGGAGGGTGGCGAGGGATGGGGACAGGCAATCAACGAGCAGATGAATTAATGGCCACGCCAACTACCCCTCCGAGATGCCGTAAGAAGAAGGGCGCCTTCTAAATGCGCGGCCCACGTGAAGTAGATTCTTATAACTACTATCGACGTTCCGACCGATCCACCGGCACGAGAGAGGGGGCGGCCATCGGCATGGTATGCCGCCATCAACATTTCCGAATCTATCGGCCGATTTTCCACTTGGGACCGCCGTCCCGCTGGAGAAAAACAATGAGCAGTTTTGGCTGATGCTGGTCGAGCATCACGATTGTCCGTGCCCGTTCAAGAGTGATCAAGACGGTCCCGGGGATTAAAGTGCGTCGGCGAGGATCGTCGAGGGCGATGCGGCACTCCGTAGAACGGCGCATGCATGGAGGAACTTTTTGTCTTTGATTTTTGCGGTTCTCAGATATTGGCCCGACGTCTGCTTCGGAATACGGTTCGCGGGCCGACAATTTTCGGAATTCGGCATTAGCGGTGGACAATGCGATAATCGTTTCTGCGTTTCTGGAATGTTTCACGACCGCACTGTTCAATCCTAGGATTCAATTTTCCAATACCGCCGGTGTAATTCGGGGTTCACCGTTTCGGACGGAACACGAAAACTCGAGGCATGGAATTACGCCGGCACACCTGTACGTTCGACTTAAGCATCGTAAGTGCTGGTTACGGAGTACTCGCGGTGCAATTGAAGTGAGGGTTAATGTTCGCAGGGTCCCTCAATATTTCATGGATAATTTCTCCCCTCGGGAAGTGATGCCACGAGCCCGGAAGCCATTGTATGAAAGAAGAAGCAGCCAAATCCTCGCATGTTCTGACCATTGCCCCTCGACCAACGGACCCAGGGGTGGTTAATTCATTGTTAAGTAACGTCCGAATGCGTTTAATGCGATCCCATGAATGTCGCCAACGGACATCGTTCTTCCGTTTCGACGCCTTGGGCTTTCAACAATGCCCGCCAAAGACACTCGCGAGCAAAACCTTTTCTTTTTCTTTCTAGTAATACAAAGCAATAATGGCATGGCAGCATAAAATGTGAGAAGACTCTCGTGCCGGTCGCTTCTATTGAAAAGTATGGAAATCTATAGCTACCTATCCGTTATTCTTTCTTAACTACAACTAGTGACCACGACGATAACTTTTCGTTACATTGTTCAAGCCGAATCTAAATCCGCTGACCTAAGTGCGTGCCGAAAGTATCTAACGTTTTCACGTAAATCGTAATTAATACATCTTTATTAATTACCTATCGTTTTAACCGGCACCGCAATTGGACTGTCAGTTACGGATGTGAAATTTATTCTCAGAGTTCGAGCAAAGTGCGCGTAGCAATATCTCGAATCCTAATATCAAGTCAAACAAATGATGCATTCGTTACATTCTTCCGCGCTTACCGCGTTGTGCCCCGAATTAACCGAAACTTCCATCTGCCGCACGATCGCAAGCGCATTCCGCCTATCGATCAACCGCGATAATAAAAGTAGGACCAAAACATCGTTCCAATGAAAATCAAACGAACGTCCCATTCCCTATTCCGACCGAATCAGTCCAGTCTCACCGACGCGTCTCTGCTCGCGTCGAGTCGCCGATACATCATCTCCATTCGACGTCGCGGATCTAATTGCAACCTGGACCACGGTCCAGCGAGAAACATTTGAACAACGGGGCATACGTAGTTCGCCGTCGTTCGCAGCACATAAAATCTCGTTCGTCAATCTCCCCGATCGAAGAGATCCACCGGTCTCGCACGGCCCCTCATTTTCTCCCCGGATTAATCGATTTCAGTCACGAGCGTGTACACGCGGATCTACAGGAACACAAGCAGCTGCCCGACGAAACAAACGGTACGTACGAGCCAGCGAAACCGAGATTATAAAACGTTTACAGCGCAGCTTCCCACCTCGGGGCGCACTCGCTTCTGATCTGCATAAAAATAGGGGAACACCGGCCAACAGGGGGGAAAGAGAGATAGAGAGAGAGAGAGAGACAGAGAGGAAGATACGCCGGTCTAGAGGGGGTCGAGAAAGAGAGGCGCAGAGAAAAGAGGGGGACACAGTAGAGATGCTTAATACGAGATCAGATTATGATTTTGCGGGGGAGTCTGCTGGCGAGGAGAAGACGAGGAGAAAGTAGCGAAGGCCTTTAAGAAGTTCCAACAGGCCGGATCACGGACCCAGCGTCTTGTTTCTTTATCTCTCCCCCTCGCCACGTCTTACGTTAATGGATCGCGATTAATACGCTGATCTCGAGATAATCGCGTGGAAAGGAAGTTTTTTTCTTTTTTCCTTTTTTTTTTTTCCTTTTTGTTTGCAACCGAACTGCTCCGGCATGCTCGTGTACGAGATGAATGAGAGGCCGACCGGATTATCGTGTCGTTTGTAATTAGATTTTGCATCGGTATTAGGATCCACGGGAGATTGCGACGCGGCTCCTGAAACGGCGTTTACGAAAGGGAAAGAAAAGTATTGCCCGGGACTCGGTATGCATGGGATTATCCTTTGGCGAAGCGAGGCGTGATTTTTTTTACACGCGTCCTTGCAACCGGGGAGCAACGGTGTCGTTGACGACGAAAATTCTGAACGAAATTGCGATACATCGGTTAAGTACTGATAATCGAATAGGGCCTGATCTTATTTCGGAAATAATGCCCGAAAGCAGCGCAACGAAATCGGCCATCCGTCGCGTCCCCGAACACAGTTAAAGACGAAACAGCGCATATCAAAGGAACTGCTCGGCGTAGAAAGGTCAGGACATAAAGTTCAATCCAGGTTTACCACTGTGACGCACACACAGGCACACAGCGCCGGGCCGTCCTAACCGAAGATCGTTCTCACAGATACCGGCAAACAAGTTCAGACATAAACGAACCAACAGCGAATTTCCATCACGAAACGGTGGTGACTAAAGTCGCGGGAGGACAATCGTTGGTCGCGAAAACGCAACAAAAGGTCCGAGAGTCGCTGAAAGGTAGCCGGATATACATTCCGGACGGTGTATAATCGAAAGCATCGGCGGCGCATCGGCTGCGAGTCGCATTATCATTGCCTCGAAAGCGGGCGAGCGGGCGAGCGAGCGAGCGAACGAGCGTAGCGGGCGAGCGCGCGCGCGCGCCTCGTAACACCCCGTGAAGCCGAAATAAGAAGTGGAAGAAAACGAAGAAGAAGGAGAATCGAGCGTGCCAGTATAATGGCGCCGAGATGCGAAAGGGCGAAGCTAACGATATATCTTGGACTATTGTCTTGTGGGCCGCGACAGTCGCGGCCATTATATCAAGATTAACTCTCTTATTCCCTTGGAGAAGGTATGGAAGGGCATATAAAAGTATACAGACTCCCGAGGGAAGAGGTGGAGGGCAAGAAGGAGAACGACGACGAGGAGTAACGTGAAGGAGAGAGGGATGGGAAGGGGGTGGGAAGGGGGGGGGGGTGAGCAGCGAGAGAAGGTTGCAGGGCAGGTCTTATGGCGCGTACACACAAACCACCCACACTTTAGCGTGGAATACGAGGACGACGACAACGACGACAACGACGACAACGACGACGACATCGACGACGAAGTAGTAGAAGCGGGGAACGCGAGAGAAGAAGGAGGACGACGAAGTAGACGAAGAGGAGGAGGAAGAGGAAGATGAAGAAGAAGAGGGTCAATGGTGTGTTCACGGTGTTCCCGAGACGGCATACGGGAACGGGGGTGTACGCTAGGCATCCGCAGAAGAGGACATTATAAGGAGTTATGAGGTCCTGCCTCATACGTGAGCATCCTTGCCTCCGTCTCCGTCGTCGTACAGTCTATCCTCCCGCTATCCTCCCTTTCATCGTTCTCTCCCTTTCCCTTTCTTTCTCTCCCTCTTCATCCGTGCCGCGGATCCTTATACACAAGATCTGCGGCGGTTCTTAATGTCCTCTCCCTTTTAATGCCTCGCTCTGGCTGCCCTCGAGGTCGAACCACGAACATTTTTGCCTGCTGCCTTCTTTTTCGAGGGCCCGATATTGAGTTATACGCGCGGCGTATTTATCGTTCAAAATCCTTCTGAGAGAAAGAGGGAGAGAGAGAGAGAGAGAGAGAGCTTCTAAAAGGGAGTACATGAGGGCAGAGGCAGCGGGGGGGGGGCAAAACGGACAGCGGAGGACAGGGCAGAAGAGTTTCACGGTGGAAGAGAGAGAAAAGGGGAGCAGACCTGCGTGCAGCTTGTACTTGTGCACTGAAACGTAGAAAAAAGGTTGACGATAGGAAGGAGCTGTAGGAATTAAATGCGTGCTCATACGCACGGTCGTCTAGTTTATGCGATCCCCATGTGGGCCGCCTTTAAGGTTTCTTTTAGCTACCTTTATGTGCAAACTTCGTCGATCGTTGGTTAATCACTTGGGCAGAAGTTCAATTAGAGAGAATCGAATGGCGCCATGGATAAGGTACTGTATAACCGACACTTATTGTATGTAAGAATTAGTTGAATTAGTTGAATTAGTTGAAGGAATAATTTTGTGTCTTTAATTGACCGTGACCATCTTAGCGTCCTATACTTGCAATTAAAACGTCCCTTTAATCCCAGTCAACATAAAATCAATTTACATCCAAAACCAACCGGTCCAGCTGCAACCATCCGCAGAATGAACTTCGTCGCCCAACAATCGTAGATCGATCATCCCCATACAACGAGAGGCACCGGACTTCCTCTTCCCAACCGAGAAACGCAATCGCGGGCACGTTTTCGAAGGGCCGCCCGTCGATCGAAACTGAAAGAATCTGTGGCGAGGTCGTGACCCAGTGCAGCAAGGGCGTCGAAGACGCCTGGAACCGATGCTGGAAAGGGGTGGCCGTTAGATCGACTGAACTGGATTCTGGTAAGTTTTACAACCCAGGGTTATAGCGCACCACTAGTGTACGGCGTAGAATTGCGACGCGTGTACCAACACGAGTTCAAGACCACCACCTACCCTCTCGAAACCGAGGGGTAGCATCGTTGTCGGTGGTGGTGGAGGACCGTACTATTCCCGTGGTAACGTTGGCCCCGCCGACTCTTCGTTTCACCCTCACCTACAGCGACTCGACGGTACCCTTTACCCGCCACCCATGCTTCCTCCCACCCCCCCACCCTGGGGTGGCTGCTTTTGACCTCCACCTTTTCCTAGTCGACCTACAGCCAGCGTGCCTGAATCGTAGTAGCATAGCGGCGGCAAACATGAATGGGGTCCACGTGTCTTTCCGTCCTTCCCTCGCCTACGGTTCGGTTCAATGGTACCGAAAACTCGACGATTCCATGCCTCGCAGTCTTTTCAACGAGACGGCCACGCGCGTAGAATGCGTGGAAAAGAATGTTCGGATAGTTTGGTGGGCTATATTGTGTCCGGGCTCGTTCTGAAACTGTGTGCGAAGCTGGTCGATGATGGTGGCGGACCAATTTGAATGCCCCGGTGAACTTTGTTCGGGGGGTCGGTCACATTGTCTTTTTCGAAGGAGGTGTATTGAATGTTAGACTGGGATAGAACGAAATTTTGTATTCATTCTAGATTTCTCATTGGCACCGAAAAATGATACTCATCTTATTTTATAAATTATTCGTGCGCGTAGCGAGTCAACAGCGCTTCGTCGTTGAACACCCTTTCGGCGTAATTGCTGCAGAAATTTTAAGCGATTTCACGGACGACAATTACATTGCAGCGCGCCCAAGGGAGGGCCCAAACTGGCCACGTACCGGGGAACTGGGGCCAGAGGTCTAGACAAAAGTGTATTGTCGTAGATCTTCTTTCACCCCTGTCGGGGATACCACCAGCGCCCTAAACGACGGTCGCGAAAGTGAAAGAAAAGAGATTAACGAATTCGGGGGCATTTCGACATTTTTACGCTCGATTTCGTAATAGCCCCGTCTTTTGTCTCGTGGCTCGCCCTCGGCATGAAAACAAGGAACACGAGTAAATAAGACAACAGATCGGGTCTCGAGATATGCTTTCGTTTTCTACGCTCACGGAAAGTTGAAAGATGTCTCGGTCCTATAATTATGGCGGCAACCTTCCGGGGCACGGCGCAGGTAAATGTGTTGCGTGTTTCCCTTTGCCATTTAAACAGGGCTCGATTTCTAAAATTTCAGAGATCACTTTTAGTCAGTTGTTTTTACGGCGTGCAATATCAATACTGTGATTTTTATCGGACTAATATGTTTATCTTCGATCAACAAGAATAATTTTCTTTTAATATCTCGCATTTAATACACGATTTCTATAATAATGACTTCATTAGAATAACCGTGCAATACGACAAAATTCCTGTTTCCAATATTTAATACACGCGAAACACCGAATATTTTTGGAAGCTCGAAAAGTACAGCATTTGCGAGTTAATTTGACGACGCCACAAAAATTTGCAGGATTTTCCTAGGCGACAAGATATCCGTCATGTTTTCACGTGCTGTATAAAAACGCAAGATAATGACAGTTCGGCTAGCTCCTTCCGAAATAAAATAAAGCGAGCAGAAAGATGGCGTAAACACGCGTATCCAAAGTATGATACGTTAAGCCAGCCAAACCTACAATATGTATACCCACATCTTTAAAATCAGAATAGCAGTTTCCGGGTGAAAGCTTCGCGGTCCGTTGAGCAAAGGGTCCGCATATTTGAAATAACAATAAAGACACAATATGGACATTCATCTTCTCCCCAAAATTTCTGTTCAGCCCGATTTCCCTGCCCTTCGCTTTATTCCTCCTAAACTTGTGGCTACGTGTTATCTGTGTCCGCGTTTTATATTTACCGCCGCAAAGGTACTACATGAAAGGATCCAAGGGGCGAAAAATTAGGAAGACAAAGGGCCACGTGAATTTTCACACGTTCCATACGTTGAAAGGGATCCGAACGAAAGAGGAGAACGCAGGACGGCGTTCAAGAGTTTGCCCGTTGCTACGCGGACCGGTCATCACCTGGTCAAAGAAACGGGACTCGGTACTGTGTCGGCACGTTGTCGCATAAATTAATTCGCCACCCTCCAGGGACCCTCCGTTTTAATGCCCCCTCTGCACTCGAAGATTCAAGAAGGAACCGCGGCAGCTGACGGGAGTCCTTAGCTGCCATTTCAATGCTACAGAACGGTAGGATGCATCGCAATGACCATCGTCCGTGCAGGACGATTACCGCGAGCTTAATTATTCTTTCTGCATGCTTTTATTGTTCGTTGCCTATTGTCATGGAAATATTTGCAGCCTCGATGAGACAGGATGGGCAACGGTGACGGTAAGAAGAGTTACGAGACGATCGTACAAACTCGTCGAATAAATTATTTGGCCAAGTTGTTGAGTGTTCTTAATTGAACAGGATTTGAACGCACGAAAGAGAATAGTCGAAACATGCGCAATGTACCATACATGGCACTTGCATCGAAGAATTTTGTCACTTAACTTATTGAGGATCGGTTACATTTTTCAATCGCACTGCGAGTGACACGGAACTTTATGGAGGGAAAAACAAAATGTAATATAAATATCGTTCAGTTAATCCAAATTGAAATACCGTAGTGTGAGTGCGTGCAAAATAAATTGCAATAATAGGAAATGTCGCGTAGATTTTCTTATATATTTACGTTTTCTTTAGCGACATCGACGCGACGAATTGATTCTTGCGACCGCAAGACGGAGAATATTTGCATTGTCTTCTAATGAATCAAGGATGAACGAGATCCTTTCTTAAATGCTTCAAGCAACTTTCAAGAATCGTCTTGGACATTTCGAGGGTCACCCTTGATTCTATGTCGCGGACCGAATCAAATGGCTTGTTAAAGACGCAACCGCCCCTAAGAATTCTTCTTTGTATCAAGTACCCTTACGAGATTCTTTCAAATCTCCGTTTATTAGTAATTCAAATAGGATCCATAATTACCGCTGGGTAATACATAAATTATCCGCAAACTCTCCGGCTGCTTGTGCCCGAAAACGTTCCTTTCACAACAAACGAGAACACTTTAGAGCCGCAAGAGGCACGAATTCCTACGGAATCGTTATTTATTTTCCAGTCCATTTAATTCCCTTGCTTCACTAATTACGAATCCCCCCGCAATACTTTCCAATCGTAATACGATGTTCCTATTTAGAAAGACCAAGACTTCAACTACTTTGCCCGCGGCAACAATGAAACCTAACAAGCTCTTCATAACGCTCCAATAATAGAATACCATTTAAAGATTCCAACGGAGCACGGGCTGATGCAGTACACAATAGGCGGACGTAAAAAAGAAGAAAAAAAAGGAAGAAAAACATAAGGAAGAGCGATTTCGTTCACGTGGACACGTATTCTTCGCTGTCGTTTTTCTTCCCCCCTCATCAGTTAATTCCTCCCAGAGGAGAGGAACCCATCGAGATGTTTTTCTCTCGGTTCACCCCTTGTCCCCCCCGCTCTCTCTTTCTTTCTGTCAACGCTTTCAGAACACTTCGAACACTGTTTCTCACGGTGGCCGAAAGGGACCGTCCATCAGGTAAACCCGATTGTGTCGTTCACGTCGATTAGCCCGAGAGTTTTCCCGAAATTTCGGGATCTGCATTATGCTCCCTTTGGCCCCGTGAATATCGAGCTTCTCTTTTGTATCGTTCTATCTGCATCCCCTTTATACACCTTTGCCAGACACCTGCGGCGCGCTCCGCTGCTCGCCGAATCATCGTAATTTGAGATTCCGCTGGATTTTCGACGCTCATGCTCCCGGGAATGGACTTTGTGCTGCTCCGCGCGAATGCAAATTCAATGGAATTGTATCGCGGATATTTCACGTGCACGGCCCCCGTCCGATTGAAAACCCTGCTTTCCTAAGCGGCTCCACTGTCCCATTTCCATTTGTTTTCACCTTCGAAAGCCTAATGGAACGCGGTGCGCAAAAAAGTGTGGGAAATCGGTGTAACGAGAGGCGAGATGGGCTGTCCTTGGAAATTGCGATAATTGGACAAATTTTAATGAAGAATGAACAGGACCGAAATATGATATACAAATATTTATCGGCATAGTCCGCGGTAATCGACGCATACCCGTCAAGCTTCGTTTACAAACCCCGATAAATTTTCCAATTTCCCCATCCTCTCAGTCGTCCACGAAAAACGAACAACTGCAACTACCTACAACTTCGACAAACAGATACACGTGTCACGCAATCGAATCCTTCGGAGCAATCCATTATGGCAACAAACACCGAGGCCGAGAGACGTGAAATCATTAACCCCCTGGAAATAGGCGAACCAAGAGTTATTTGTCAAAGGAAAAGTCACTGGGTCGCACCGTGACCGTCGAAAATCTGCGAGGACCGGACCTTCGCCGGGAATAGATCGATTCCGGGGATACCGATAATAATCTTCGCCTTGGGACCGTCACAGGGCGCGTGATCGCGATGGAATAGCTATGTACACGCTACGTGTCCAATCCCTGCGACGCGTGAATTCATCGAAAATCGCGCGTACCCCGTACAACAAAGCGTCGAGCGAGCAAGCGAGCGAGCGAGGCTGTGCAAAGAGGGAAGTGATCCATCTTTGGTATTCATTCGGCGAATGAATGAGCCGTGGGAGACGGCTAGCTTGTCCTGGAAGAGGGTGGACAGGGGATGATGTCGGCGGTAATAGAGTCTGAAGATAGAGAAAACGAGGGAGAGAGAGAGGGATACAGCGAAAAAGAGAAAAAGGTAGAGGAAAGGTGGGGTAAAAATGAGACGAAGGTTCGGAAGAACAGAAGTGCCCAGCGTTACTTGGTACATTTGGGTCCATTGAATCAAGAAAGGTGTCAACTACTATTGTCCAACGAGATTTTTCGTAGGTTGGAATTTTGTTTCACGCTGAAACGGAACGCCGGATCATGAGCGGCCATAATGAGTGGCCGGTGAACGCATTGTCATGCTAATCTCGTCCCGGGGGCCATCGTGATGCTCTCCTCTCCCCATAGTTTAGGGAGGATCAAGGACCACGGATCTTAGGTGGACAAAGGGACAACCAGTCCATAGATCCGGACGCCCTTGGTTGGGAGGCTGATTTTTATATTTCGTACAGGGTGTTCCGTTTAAATGGACACGGTGGAATATCACACGAGAGACGAAAATGATCGGAGAACTGTTCCTGGAACGGTTGACGCGATAGAACGTGAATTGCCGTGCTAACAATAAGAAGTTTACCGCGATCATTTTTTTGCCTGCAGCGTTTTAAGGGTGTAATTTGGGGAGGCTATAAAGTTTCGGTTGCAACGGGCGAAGAGATATATTTGTACTTTAATTAATAGCAAACAGTAATTAACAGAGGCAGATCGGCTCGGGGGGGAAAAAAAAAAGATGTAAACGTCGAAATTTATTTTGGTCCGTCAATTAAGCTGCGCTCCGTTTAATAAGCCCCATAATAGCACAAATAAATTAAAATCTTTCTTCGTCGGGGTTGTAATTACAAACAGGTTTGTAATAATTGTACCGAACGGCAACAAGTTTCTGGTTCGTAAAGGCAAAGTTGTCATTAAACTCTCCATCTGAGATTATCATGTAAATTAAAATATAAATTCTTGATTCTCCCCGTGTATTATCATGATAACAGCAACTCGCGAATCGCGCAGGGAACCAATTCATCGCGGGCTTATTACTATTTTTCAGCTGTACATGTTCATTCCCAGCTGGCTCCTCCTGGCCATTCATCAGGCTCGTGTAGCAAATCAAAGAGTCGACCCTTCGAGCGTTCTAACTGACTTGTTTATCGAAATTGGGGCAAAGTATTGGCGCGATTAGACGGAGGGAGGTAGGCAATCAGTGATTCAGCGTGGTCCGCGTGAAACGTGTAGTTACACACCGTCGATAAGAATCTTCTGAACAAATACACTCGGTTGCCCGAGTGTCGGGCGAGAACCGGGCACCGTGTTGTTCGGGTCAAACAAAAGCAGGGACGTGTCTTGGTTTCGTGTTAAACGCGCCGGGCACCGACCAGCTTGTTTTCCAATCGACGCCGGTAGAAAATCGAAATCCCCGATTCAAAGAATGGGAATCGGGGAAACGAGCAGCCGTTGGCCATTACTGACGGACGATTATACCGTGTTACTGCTCGGCTACGCCCTATTTTTTTAAGGCTTCGAAGATGTGTCGTTGGCATCAGTCGGGCTGTGAAATTCGAGGTGACGAATGAATCCGAGAAATTCTTTTTAACACCGATCGGTCTCGGTCAGGTGAGGAGATCTTCGTCGAACTGGGGCCCGTTGCTTCGATCAGGGACGTGTCCACGCTGTCGTGCACCCTTCGTTCAACCTTCGAAACAGAAATCGTGTGTCTTCGCATTTGCTGGATTCTATTTATTCGCCTATCTTTTGTCCGATATTTTTTTTAAATCGCATCGCGTGGCTTATTTGAGTATCGGACTGACCGGCTGATCTGGTACGTTTCATTGGAACGCAGTATAGAATTTATTATTAATACGCGGGTTCCTTCGTGGAAGACAACGATAAAGGCCAGAGGACGAGATCGTTAAGCTTGCGAAATAAATCTCTGTTAGCCCTGAGACTGGACGTGGGGTCGTGGTGACGTTTCGGATACACACGCCCCTGACCTCTTCAGCACCCACCGGTGCAGGTAAACTCCTACGAAGGTGAAGCCAGGTGTGCTCCGAAGGGTAGCGAGTCGGTATTTCTTTCTGAGACGCGGTCCTCATTGTTGTTTAGTTTATGTAGGCCTGGCCCGAACCGGTCGCTAAACTATTTGTTTACTAATGACGAATTGTCCTGTTGCTTGGGGTTCTGCGTTGCCAACAACCTCCCTCCACCTCCGCGATTTTCTCTTCTCGCGTATCTCTTGCTCTTCCTCTTTACCTCCCCCACCCCCCTTTTTCCTTCCCTTCTCACCGATCACGACGGAGCCCCGACGTTTCGAGTCCCCGGGGACTCGAATCTTCAACAGTGGATACGGAACAACAGCTGAATCGGCTTATGTAAAGGCCAGATAAATATATGTTTTCCCTGGTTTCGAGGGAAAACGTATTATTCCTGGCAGCAAGGATGGCTCGTCGTGAATTTTCAAGGCATCCGGTGCGGATCGGATGAGCCTTACGTGGAACCGAATTCTGCTGAATGGCGGTGAATTCGGCGGCGGAGAATGGTATTTAATCAGGTTGCAAGGGGATTTAATTTCTTGTTGAACGACTTAAATTCTACCAGTAGGTATCGGGGATTTCAATTTCTGGCCAGTTCATCGATTATAGTGTAGAGCGAATATGAAATGAAGCATCGAAGGCCAATGAAACGTCCATTTAATTAATAAACGATCATACTGTGCAACGCTTAGTCAATCGAGCAAAGGTATGACCAAAGAAATTAAACAAGAAGCGCTCGATTGTACGAACTAAGGTATTGCAATAAAAGATATTCACATTTAGCATCTGTAATTGCAAATAAATGCCGCACACGATGCCAGATATGGGAAATCAATGAATCGGCCACATTGCTACGTCTCACGGATCTTCCGCGTCGATGAAGCAATTACCAGTAAAGAACAAGCTCGTTAATTGCTCATTACATATGTGCCGGCTCGGTTCGCGAATGTGCGTGCGATTATTTATGATCGCTTAGGATTGCAAGCGCCCCAGGTGTATTAGGCCTGACGCTCTGGGAAACCGCAGAACAAATAAAGCAGATAGGACAGTGTTGCACGCGTAATTAGAGGCGCGTAATTATAGTACGGCACCACGGTAAACGGTTCGTAACGTTGAAACGCACAAAACATCGATACCGCCATTAAGTCGTTCCCCGATACCAGGAGAAAAATCGCAACAGGAACGTGGGAACATCGTGATCACAGATCTTGCTAATATTACTATCTCCCGAGGAGAAGGTCGAACATTTTTCCCCATCGTTTGCTTTTGTTCGCCAGAAGTTCCTTAATGAGATATTGTTGTTTTCGCTTGGGGTTGCGAACGAATGGAAATGAAACGCCTGTTGTATGATCCTTGGATAGAAATCTTTTCTTGCCGAATTAATTAACCTTGCGAAATTTTTCGACGGATACGCGGCAATTTCTGGAGGAAATTTCTAATCGCTTCGCACAATGTACAGGTGAACCCACAGAATTCGTGTACTTCGTGAACTTGCCATTAGAAATGAACTAACAAAACGTTCGAGATTAGTGTAATAAGAATTTCTGTTTCAAAGATGTTTCACTTCCATGAATTATATTTGAACGATATTAAATATATTTTAACATCGAACGAATGCAGTGTTATGATTTCGAAATGTTGACAATTTATTCTCATTTCACTGTGACGCGAGATATATTGAAGTATTTCAGCGCGAATTTTCCTGGTTGACCGAAATTTTATGTATTAAACATTCGTATAAATCGAAGGGAAATAAATCGATTGTTTCCAATCGTTGAACATGCCCCTGCCGGCGGCGTTCCAATATTCGACGTTCATAGACCGAAAGAATTCCATGATTTCTATCGTGTTCATGCAGGATGTTACGCAAGAACGAAGTTTTCGGTGTTAAACAGAAATCTGTCGAACCACCTTTATTCGTAACAATGAGCTATTCAGGTGTGCTCGGAGAAATTGAAAATCTACTGCGACCTATCGTTCTCCTAATATATCCACCCCCCCCCAAAAAAAATTATTAACAAACATATTTTCCTATAAACCGCAGCGTTCCACGTTCTAATCGTTAGCGAATCCCAGCGAGAAGTAAGCCGAATAAACTACGTATCGCATTATCCTCCGCAAACGTTCGCTACGAAATCCTCGACGATCGCAATTACACGAGGCATCTGCTTAAGGAAAACAAATTGCCGTGGTTTCTACGTAATGTAACAGCCCGGAACAATACGCCCTTAATACGCTTCGGGTCCGTGCAACCCATTCCTGTAACTCGCCATGATTGATGACGGCAATTACTTTTCGCGTTTTGCATCGACGGTGTCGAGAGGTGGAACATGTAAGGATTCTGGAAACGAGGACGATTATTAAGGACTTTCGCGTGATTTCCACCAAGGTGAAGATGCACGATGTTCCGGCGCGGCGATCTTCGAGTCCTCGGGCTAGCCGCGGATCATCCGTCCAGCCAATCTGAGCTAATTGGCCTCCATAGGTAATTACGCGCAATTAGGAGTAGGCCGGCCGGTCGTCCCGTCCTTCTCGTCCTTTCTCTTGCTGCTTTGCCCTTTTCCTTTCCTCCGGTGCCGACTTCTCGCAACGGGAAAACGCATACTACCATGAATCAACGGATCGGTGGAAGCAACACACCTGAAGCGACTGAGCCAGAGAAAGAGGTGAAGAGAGGGAGCGAGAGAGAGAGAGAGAGAGCGATAGGGCGCAGGGGAAGAACTGAGAGATCGCCGCCAGGTACACAAATTATCCGGCGACGAAAAAACAACGGAAGAGCAATTAAATAATGCTACGTCGCCACATAGTAGTATTCCCCGCCGCTCTCTATTGTATACTGGGTGTCCTATACGAACGGGGCAAATAGTTTTCGTTTGCTCCTGCTAAGAGAAGGAAGCTGAGAGCAAGGCGGCATTTGATGGCCGAATCTGCTGGAATTTGTCGCACGAAGGAATAACCCGTTGTATCAATTGCGAGCTGTGTAAGTATGGTTCCTGTATCGGAGGGGGATTCAATTGTGAATAATTGCCGAAGTATTGTCATAATAACTTCTAATGAAAGCCAATGAAATATATAGCCGACCACACTTTGAATAAACTTGTTAACGAGGACCATTGAATTAGTTAGATTGGATATTTAAATTCTTGTCTTGATTTATTCACGCCGCTATTCCGACCTGAATTAAATTTGTTTTAATGGATACATAAATGCACCGCTAAAATTCCGTCCCGATTTCAAGTGTTCTTCTTGGCCACGCCATTTCTCAGACCGGGATGGTTAACAATGGTTAACAAAATAGAAGACCCCGTCATCGACTTGAACGAGCAAAAGTCTTGGCCCCCTCGAACACCCGTTAGAGGAAACCGAACTGGCGTTTCAGGATACTATGTGTGTTGGCGGTTGGTGCCGTTGCATTAGAGCCACCCGACTCATTACCGCTGCCACAATTAAGGCCCAATTTCGGGACATAATGGCGGCCAATCTGACCGCACAAAAAGCCCGCGGTTGCTTCGTTCGGAGGAGAGTTAGAATCGTGCCGACATCCCTTGCCTAATAGCCAGCCAAATTCACGGCTGGTCCTTTCCAGCCTCCACGAATCTAGCATAATTCGTGTTCTGCACGAATAGGATCCTCCGCTGAAAGTCTGCGCCCGCGAAGCGGCGACCTACGATCACCCGTGAACTTTCACCCCGAAACAACGGCGCCAACGTAGTGCCAAGCGTCGAAGAAAGTAAGACGAAATCGCTCGATCCGCGGTTGATTCGTGAGACATCGCTTACGGTTACCGTCAAGTTTATCCGCGCTCATTCGGTGCACCGATCGTCGCGTCGGTGCAGATATTCCCAGAACTTCGAGGCGTTCAACAGAGAATCATTTACCTTGCGACCCGAGAAGGCGTATCGGCAAAGGGTTGCCGAACCACCGAGTTGGAACTTCATTTTCCCCATTGAATCATTTTATTTCGCTTTTGATTTGCATTCGCTCGACAGCCGGCGATCGAAAGAGTTCGTCAAAATCGATTCCTGAACTCGTTAACGTTGCACAAGCGGACAGAATAGAGGCGGGGGAGTTACCGGGTCGATCGGCACGCAGTTTAGTTGCGTTTGGCGGTATATTCGAACAAAGAAAAAAGTTGGAACATCGCGTAATTGGTGGAGCCAGTGAATTTCTTTCGGCGTCGCCCGGGCTAAATTCAATTGGCGAACGAATCGACGGCATTGACGGCGAAATATTCGAAAACTGGAGAGCCCGTGGAGGCCGCCACGCAGCCACGGATGGGACAATGGCCGACAATAGGATCGCATCCGATTTTTGCATGCCAATTTCGCGGCCAGTATTGTGCCGTAGACAATGCGCCAATAATTACGCTAAACGGCGACCATTCATACGCCCATTCGGCCGGATTCAAACCGCCTTTCCGTATCCATTATCGTCGCGCGGCGCAAATAATCGCCCCGATGCGCGCCGCTTACAGGTTCTTTTTTTTTTTTTTTTTCAACGAACGCGTCCTGCAGGTGGCATCGATTATCGATCGATAGGTTCAAGTACGTTTCATCTGGCGGAAACCAAGAAAATCGCGACAAGATGCACGATCTCTTCTCAGGTCTGAGTGTACCTACGCCCATTCGTACATTTGATTCCCCGAATGGCATATTTCGTTTCGGCAATATCGAAAAAAGGGGATCGTTCGTTGTTTAGAAAGGGGAAAAAATGCCACGGAACGCGAAAAAATCCGAGAGCTATAATATTTGACAGGATTATGTCAGAAAATGGAAAACAGGAGCGAGAAACAAATAAGAAACCGGGAATAATATTTTCTAACGGTTACTGTTAATATATGCAAGGTGTTTCAAGGAGGAAAACTTTTAAGCTTCCGCCGAACTACAACTACATTAAGTTCGATTACATCTTTGCACCATGGTTACTACAACATGACAGATTACGGTCCTCATCTCCTTCTCGTTACACCGATTCTATTAAGGTACACCATATGCATACTCGGCCGCAAGAGAGGAGTACAATTATTATTATCATTATACACCGATATCCCGGGTACTCGCAGCGTGAACGGCTCGTTATAAACTAGCTATAACCGTAGCCGTAATCGTAATCATAAACGCGGTTACAAAATCGCCTGTTACTTATTGACACGCCGAACTCATCGGTTATTTCACATTGCACGCGACCCCGCAATCTGTCATCAACTATATTTGCCAAAAGCAAAAACTGTACAGCGTCACGAGTGATCAAGTCGAACACGTACTTACGTACGTCCGTTCATTAAGAATACCCTCCCCAAATATTTTGTTACCTCGCATGATCATTCACAGAATCCGGGATACCGAGGGCGAAATGTCCGAATCGAGCATCGCTTAACGAACGGCAAACGAATATCCATGGAAACCGGGCGTCGTTGCGCACCAGGACAACGACTGGCGTACACTGAGCGGGTGGTCGGGCGCGCGTTCGAAAAAGTGCGGGGAATAGGGCTTCTCCGCTCGGTGTGCAAATCGTATTTCCTTTCGTTAGAGTCGCTCGCCCCTCCGCGCTTCGGCCAAACGATGCATGCCCGTCTTCCTCGCGCATCTCGTTATGCGCGCCTCGTCCCGAAAGAAAGTGTACAAACGAGAGACAGCAGCGTGTAGCGTTGCTCGCGGACGGTCACGAGGCGGAAAGAGGACGAAGGATCCGCGAGGTCGGCCGCGAGGAAGAGAGGCCGCCAGCCGATGGAGGAAGAGGCGCGTACCCCTTCGACTCGTAGAAAAGAAGGGGCCAGAGGTGTGAGCCGTGGCGCAGGGCTAACCTGCTCGTTTATTATGCATCGAAATGCCAGCAACGATGCCACGCGAGTGGACAGGACGTTGTAAACGCTCCGCAAAAATGAAGTAACGGCTGGCGCTGCTCTGAGTGATTCCGCGTCCCTCCGGGCTAGGACGCGCTGAAAGGGGGCCCCCGTCGACGCGGGCCCTATTCCATCGCGCTGCCTGGGACCACCGACCCCTTTCTTTCCGCGCGAATCAACCTTCGATCGATCATTCTGCGAGCGCCGTTCGTTTTCCCGAGCGCGCTGGTGCTGCGCGGTTCCTGTGCTGTTCAGCGGGATTTCGACAAGTGGAAACACTGGCTGGCGATAGGCAAGAAGGTTGTTCATCGATAGATGACGGGGGTGATTTAATGTTACGTGAACTAAGTGATGAAGATTCCATCAAATCCTTGCTACGTTATGGTCATATTTTCAATTATCCTGTTTTTTTCATTTTTGCCAGCAGGTGTATGTATCATAATGCATGCATAGGTAATAATGCAAGTCGACAGGGAGCGAGTAATGGGTACTTAGGGTGGAGAAAGGGTTGGGCTGCATCGTTACACCGTTATGCTAGAGATAGGTACAATTATAATACGCCTCGCGTCTTTGATTATCCAGAAAATATTGATTATCCTGCTTTCTCAATTTGTCGTTCCACTTCATTCGGGAGTGCAACACTAATTTAATCCCGACCGGCAACTGGTCGGGAGATGCAGTACGGTGTAAAGTTATTAATGAATCGTCCGTAATAAAATACAGCTTCTCGCGCTTCACGATAATTCACACCGTAAGAAAGTCGGGGCGAAGTCAACTCAAACCGGGTCGATCGAAAGTAACGCAAAGTAACGGCTGCCACAGTCGCGCGACTCTGATTCAATAATTTTTTACAGCAATCTGCTGACAATTTCGTAAGCTATATTTCACGGGCAAATTCCGCCGATAAACGGCGGACGGTTATCGGGTCCGTTCTGAATCCCCTAATAACGCCACTTCACTGAAATCTGAAACCCTCGGTCGAACAAAGAGCCGCGTATTTATATTCATGGAATACTTTATCTCGGCATTATTAACGTCATCATTTATATGCCGGATTGATCTTCCGCACGAAGCCCGGGCATGCAACACGCCGCGCTGTAGACGGTCCGGCCGCGATATAAAACTGCATTGATTGCCGAGCGATACGCTCGCGAGCGCTTCAAGCGCAACGCAACGAGCCCACGCGGCGCGATCCGCGTTAAAAGATAAGTCGTCCACGAGTACGCGGACGAACAGGTGCGTCGCCGCCGATCGGCGATTACCTCGATTGTCAGGTGAAATAATTAACGTGCGATCGGCGAGCACCGCCATTGATCAATCATCGACTCACCGTTCTGACTGCCACCATTTGAACGTCCCTCTCGTCCCTCGTCCACGGTGTCGTCGACGTTACATGGCGCGTGTGAACCTGAAAAATCACATCAGGGCCGTTATCACTTGGTGGTGTTAATTCTGACTAACAGATTCTCCGGGGTAAACGGACACCCGGTATAATTCGCCGACGCACCGAGTATCGGTAATTCAAGCGACGGTTTCTCGATGAGCGCATTCTATAATTAGTATCGGACAAGGGGAATTTTTATTTTCGTTTAAACTTGAACGTCCTTGCCAGGCGGACCAGCGTCATGGACTCGAATCTTTTTTTTCTCTCCGCTTCGACGGAGGGAGCTCGCGAGATCTCGTTGTCGGTTCGATAATAATTATTATCGTCAGGAAAAATTAATTAAAAGAGCGTCACCGTGAGATATGCAACGTTTCGGTCGACCGACGACCCCCTTGTACCATTCGTTCCCCCCTCACGTTGACAATTGATTTAGAAACTCGCTTGCTGGTTAGCCGTGGATAGAAAGAGCAATTCTACCGTTACACCTTCTTCAAATTAAGGGCAATACGCTGTGTGCAGAATCGTTTCGTATTTCTGTGAAATTATGATGAATCGCGGATAGGATCTATTTCGAAAGTATCTGCGTTTTTCATCTCGCTCGCTTCCCTCCTTGGCGATATTCGATTCGACAACAAGTTGAACACTCTCTTACAGCATTGCATCGACGGCCTCCATCTCGTAACAAACGCCGGCGATCCTTTAATAGACCGCATTATTCATACGCGTATTTCCGTACAATCAAACGATCGAACGAAAAGAAGACGAAGAGGATGGGAATTAACTTGGTATTCGGCGGACCCGGCGGCATACATGCGTGCATGTACATGTACGTACGTACGATGATTATTTTCAGTATTTTTCGCAAACGGGCAACGACTAATAGCTCGTGACTGGAAGTCTCAAGAAGCGCCCATAAATCCGGCCGGATTTTGTTTTCACGATTTAGTGACCGCTATTTTTAATTCATCCCGCGTAATTTCGTGGGCCACAGCCTTGAGTGGCTCGATGAGAAACCGGGGCCCGGTCGAGAACTATTCTCTATGTATTATACGCGCTCATACATTTTCATTTTGAGGACGTGCGTCGCAAATGAAACAACGGGCGTTCTGCGAACGGCTCGCCCGCGACACACACCAGCCTCCCTCCCGCGACGGGCACCGTCTCCGTGAACGAGCATCGATGGACACTCGGGACACGGGAATAGATTTGAAAAGCAAGACAAATGAGAGAAGCCGCGGGACGCGGGGGGCCGAAAGAAAAAAATAGGATCACCGGAGCAATGTCTTTTTGAACGCGCTCGCCACGCCACTTTAGTTAATTAGAGGCAAGATAAGGGATTGTTCGAAGCAAAGCTCGCAGATTCTTTTCCCTTTCCCCTTCCTCTCGCCATTTCCATTTCTCTCTGCTTGCTTCGCTTGTTCCTCTTTTTCACCCCCCCCCCCCCGTACTCCCGTTTTAATGCCCGCGTTTCTCCCCCCCCCCCCCTTCGCTTCTCTCACTTATTTGTGTTCCCCTGCGCTTGTTTAATCAGGCGCTGGTCTCAGTCTTCATTACTAGCACTAATTTGTCTGCCCTGTCGGCCGACTCGCTCGAACACACCCGGCCGGGAACATATCTTCGTCCGGCGTGTGTAGGAGAAAACAGTGGCGTAACGAAATAACTGGGTAGCCTCCGTTTCTGTTCCAACGCGAAACCGTGATGCTTTATTGTCCTCGTTCCATGTGATTCGACGTAATCCTCCTCGAGCCTGCTTTCCTTCTCCTCTTGCCGGTTGTTTTTTTCCGTTATCTTCCCCCGGCTGCTTTATTTTCCCGGCTTCCGTTTTCTTCTTCCAACCGTCATACATTTCAGCAATTTATTCGTAATCTCGGTACATCGATCGCACGGTGTGACCAATTCGAGCGAACAGGAGAACGCGTACTGATCAGAAGTTCGATTCACGGAACCGAAGCAATTTGCCGCTCGGCGATTAAACAACCGGGCAAACATGGTCCACCGTGTCGTCGTTCAACGTTCTATTTTTATTCGCGATTTCGAGCAGAACGGGCACTTGACGCGTTAACACCGTGATCGTTATGTATCAGTTTCCGCATTCGTCGAAAATACACTGCTCTCTGACGAAAGAAAGAAAAAAATAAAAGATCAGCTCGATCCCGCACCAAATAATGAACCAATTCCGATCTGATTTGCAACAAAAAGAAACGTCCGACTTGTGGCGAACAACGAGCGTCACTTATCCTGACCGAGGGTCGACTATCGAATCTCCGGTAAGCCGCTTTTATTCATCCAGCCTTAAATTATACACCCTTGTAACCGTTCCTTCTTCGGTCGCACGGTGTCCAAATAATTCCAGGGAAACGTTAGATTAATCAAACGCCCGAACGGATTCAGAAACGAGAGAGATATTGAACCGCCAGTCGGTCCGGTCCGACTCGAATAGGAAATCCCGGGAAACAAATTAACGTGCGCGTTAAATTAACTCGGTCGCTCGTCGAATCGATCGACGATGCTCGGCAACGCGTCTCGTCCTCGAGGGACAAAAGAAAGTTCGATGGCGGGATGCGAGAAAGAAGAAAGAAGGCGAAGAAGAAGAAGAAGAAGGAGGAGAAGAAGAAGAAGAAGAAGAAGCGTCGTACGGGAGGCTTCTGGATATCGACGGCAATATTCGTTAAGTCCCGCTAAGACCCTGTATGCGATGTAGTTCGTTCATTCGGATTGCCAAGTCTCCTTCTGTCTCTTTTACTCTTTGATTTCTTACCCCTCGCCTTTCTTATCCAACTGAAGATTCGAAGATTCGCGGGGCTGGATGGGTTGGGGGGGGGGGTGGAGATCGTTTCTGCGTTCCGTCTTTCTCACCCCCGCGACAGGCTTTGGATTCGAAGATGCCTCTATGCCGAAGGATCAGCGTGTCAATAAGGTGTTTGTTTAATTTGCGGATTTGTCTGCCTGCGTTTTCGACGCCCAGTGCCTCTCAACTTGCCACGTGGAAGGCCGTTAGGGATCGGGCTTTGTCGGATATTTTCCGTCTTAATTTGGGGGGTTGATTAAGTGTCCAGTATTAGCTTCAGTTGATTAAGACGGTAAATTGAGTTGGACGCTATTTTAATCATGGATGACCGTGACCTGCTGTAGTACGGATTAAGGTTTAACTTATTTATGTTTCCATTATATCACGCGGCGACGACGTGATTATTATTATTGTTGTTTAGTATTTCGGTAAAGCGGCGCAGAAGAATTTCATGTATTTTCTGCAGCGAAGCGATAATTACTTTGAGGGATTATTGTTACATGCAATTAAACGCGACGAGCAACCGAATACAAATGATTTCTGCGCGCGAGAGGAAAAGTATGTTTCCTTTGAAGACTTTGATACGTCGCCGTGTACCTTATAAAAGTGTGCGACTGGGCGATTTATTTTAATCGTCGAATTGAAGTATGCCCGATAAGCATTCGAGGGTATAACACTGTTTGTTCCGGAACTGCTCCGAGCCGCGTTATTGAATTCGTAATACGAGAGAATTTTAACGAAGCGTCCGTAACGAGCGAGTCGTCGCGTCGCCGGTGGAGTAGGTTTCATTGTGCGAGGACAAAAATCAGGAAATCGCGTGTACTCGTCGGTATGCATAATTCTGGCACAATGCGTACACTAGAGAAATGTTTTTACCGTAATGGCGGTGACGTGCGGACGTCGCGTAAGTCAACGCGATTATGGGAAAGCAGTTAACGTCATTTCAGTCGATTCCCATGCACATAAATACACGGAGCGGAGAACCAGCTGTCCGACACAATGTGGAAGATCCTTCGATGGGACGAACAATTACATAAGGTGCTCTGCCAGCAGACACAGGAAGAGAGGCGGCCGGGCTTTCGCCTCATTAAGCTCTTCTTTCCGCTAAATAAATGAAGAAACTGCGCAGAACTTCGGGCCACGTACAAGGGGCGTCTATTAAAACGCATGAGACAGCATATTTCTGTTGGAAACAAATTCGAACTGTCCCGACCGAGCGTTACCATTTCTGTTGCTTATATTCTTCGCGAAGGGTGCAGTTTCATTCGTTCATATTACCCAAGAATGGTGGATGATTCGTTAAATCGAACAGACGAGAAGAATAATTCAGAAACGGGGGAATTAATTCAGTTTGAATTAATTTAGAAAGTATTCCCGAGCACAATTCACCCCCGACTGAACCGTAGCGACGGAGGAACGCGTGACACGCGCAAAATCGCCGATTAAACGCCGATGGCAGTTCATAGCACTTAAAGTAGTGGAATGAATCCCCATCCTATCGAGATTACACACACTCTCCCTCTTTCTCTTTCACACACCACTCTGGGAAATAGGGGTCGTTATTGCAATGCAATGTAACGGCCATGAAGGTCATTGTTCAACCGTTTTTAGGGTTCGAGCAATGACCAGTTCCGGCGCGCATGAGAACGGACTGAAACAAAAGCTGGCAAACCTGTTGGAAACAATCGGCCACGGCTCACCCCTGGCCGGGGGAGCTTATAACGCTCAGAAGGGGATGAACAGTTGGGTGACTTTTTTTGGCCTAAAAGGAGCTACCATTGTGCGACACTCGCAACATGTGTGCCTCTGTGTCGTCACGATGCGATCGGTCGATCATCCTTTCATTCTGTTTCATCGCGGATCCGGGGCCACCGAGATTGTAAGTCCTAAACTAATACATTTCGCTCGAAGAGGAACAATTATTTTGTTAATACCGTTAACCCTTTCGAGTGTTCCGAACGCCTGTGTAACAGCATCGAGAAATAATTATCAACGAAATAAATGGGATACAACGATCCACGGCGACGCGGCTTTAAAAATTAATCGATATCGAACGAATGAACAAATATGCGCGACGATAGTTCACTTTTCAGCCTGATAAATGTGAAATACAGGATCACGCGTACATATATACGTAGCTAGCCAAGTCGGATACACTCTGCATTAGAAACTGAGCATTCTATTCGAAAACTCGCGATCCCAGAAATGTTCATAGTATATTACGCAGCTCGCTAATCAATTCTTAATAAACAAGCCCCCGAAGGATTTTTCACCCTATCTGTCTCATTCAGCTTCGATCCTTTCTTTACACGTCCCCCCTGTACTCCCTTCATTTTCCGTCTCCTTACACAATCCTCGGCTTTTCCTCTTACAGAATGAAGACTGGAAAGGGTGTGAGGCCACGGCGGTGGCCAGCACGAAACGGCGAAGGCAACCGAACGGACGAAGTAAGCTGGCTCGTAGGAGTGGAAGAGGAGGAGAGGGTTGGTCAGTGCTCCTTACTTAGAGGGTGGCGAGTCTGTTCTTAATTAACGCTCTCCTCTTTTGCTGCACACCCCTTGCCACCGTGCCACCGTAATGAGGCTCTTCGAATGTATGTGTGTGCGTGTGTGTGCGCGCACGTGTGCGTGATACGTAAGTGCCGGCCGTGCTTGCGGGCAAGTGTGGGTGACCTAGATGAGACGCGCCCCCGTCTAGCTAATTCTTTTCTTCCGCGCTGACCACTAAAGTAAGTAGATGGCCGTGTACGAGGCAGGGTTGTCCGTGTGCGGGCGTTTCGTTGTATTCGCGACGGTTTCACCGGCGTCTCGAAAAACACGTACACGGCGTACGTGGGGGATATATGCCCGACCGGTGTGGCCATATTCCGTCGACTAGCCGGCTACAATACTCTCCTGGAACTTCGACGTTACCTCGTGAGAGTTACGCGAACGTAAACACGAAGCGCACCGTCCCCTGCGTTACAGCGTATCACGGTGGCTTTTGCGTCGAAGCCATTGTATTTTGAGCATTACCAGGCTAGGATCGAATGTCGCCGGATGCCTTTGCCGCTTTTGCGCAGGTTAACGGAACAGCGCCGCGTTGTTGCAATCGTCAATCGATCACAGGAGTAGTTGGGTCGCGATCGAGCGACGTATTCCGAGGCACGCCGCCGCTAGCTTCCGCGACTCTTGCGACCGTGCTTCCACTTTGCTTTCGTTTATGTGGAACGTGTTTAAAGATCGGCCTCCGGGAAAGTAATACCCTATGCACGGCCGGCCGTAACGTAATAAATACATTAAGATGCACGGAAGCTACCAAGCATCCCTCGGATACTCGGAAAATTAACTATTCATCCGGTTCGGGCGAAGCGATTCAAAATTATTGACACACTTCGCAGCGAGCGCACAGTTTCGAGGAATATCCACGGCGGACTATGAAACATTGAAGTGAAGATAACGCGTTATTTATACGGGGAGTCCGCGTAGAGATAGGTAACAATTTCCCGGCCGAATATAATTCTCGTTTGCGCCGGCACGAACGTAATACACGAATTGCCGAACTGCATACGCCACGAAATTACAGTCGCGACGTTCGACACGAAACCGGTATAAATCCGTTGTATTCGTTTCAGAGGCAACGCCGTCACCCCCGAACGGAAAACCGAACGTGGGAAAGGCGTAGCGCAAAAATGGAAAAAAAAAGAGAGAGAAAGAAACCCGGTGGTGCATTTATTTCACGCGGGGCGTCACATCCTAAACCATAAAATCGTTGGTCTCGCAGAGCGGCCGGCGAGAGGCGACCGTTCGCCACGAGGTGGAAAAGAAAAGACGAGCGGACGATCGACGGGCCCATTCTTCAGTCACATCCTGGGCCGGTCCCACCTCCGCCTTCTGCCTTACCTCCCGCCATCCCCTTTCCTAGCGGACCGCGGCGTGGATAACAGCAATTAACCCTTCCCCGTTAATAGAGACGATTGTGATTAATTATCGGATTTAATGACCGGCTACCTGTACTTGTAAATGCAGGGAGAGAGGTCGCGAGCATGTGGGTACACCGTAGAAATTAGAGACCATGATTCCTCAGGGTGCTCCTCCTATACTCCTCCTACCTCCTTCCCCCGTTATGCCTACTTCTGCCTTCTTCTTCGTCACCGTGTGTCACCGGTACGCGTGTGCGGCCGCCAGAGAGAAACGGCCCTGTTACACTTCGCTGATCTCTTAACCGGTAATCAACCAGGCCTGTGAGACCGTCCACCTTGGTATCGTAACGAAACGTAACCCCCTCCGCGCGACTACGAGTATTCTTTAGGAAGGATTACTGTCCAGAAGCTCTGTTATAGCGAGATGCTACTAGATTCGATGAATTACTTTTATATTCAAGATGTAGGGGAGGCTGGCGAGGGCTGACCGCCGTACAGAAGATTGGAACCTATCGCGATTTGCTGAAAGCTCTCTGTACTGTAACAACGATCCCCTTTCGGCCGTTGGTCGTGAAACATCTGTGGCGTTTTAACTGCTACGATGCTCCCGAAAATAAGTACGGAATTTCGATTAATTGATAAAGCTTCGAACCGCAACAAATCTCTTTATTCGCCGTGGCGAACATGAAAATTACGAATCGGGGTTAGACTAGAATGACGTTTGAATCTGCTCCGCGGTGCCGCAGTTTAATCGTTGATCTCATAGTACATTAACGCTGATACTGGCGAAATGTCAGAATATCGTTCTACGAAGACGGGTTTTACGGCTGGAAAGCGCGAACACCGCCGGGCTGTAATAAGAATCCGAGATCCGAATGCCTGAAATATCTTGCTGGTTAACATTATTGGTCGAGCAGGAGAGACCGCCGTATCTGTATTCCGGACTTTTAAATGCGCCATGGCTATTTTCAACGACGGTCTCGGTAGAAAGCCGGCGATATTATAAACATACAAAGTGTAAGACGGTGGCGGATGAAAGGCTTGAATCGCGGCCAAATTATGGTATTGACTAATTCGAGAACGGTGGTATTATAGCGTGTCGTGTAGTGCACAGGTCTCGTATTTAAATTGTATCTGCGAGATCGCCGGACCGGCGCATATTTAAGCATTGTGCGTGCACACGGGACGCCGGCGTGGGAGAGCATGAGCTCACGTGCCGAAATTAACTCTGGTCTCCTGGCATTTAAAAATAATTGGTAATTATCGGCATTATTAATAGTTTCGCCGAGCGGAGTACAAGCTTGCGAGTGTGGCTTTTGCAACACTCTGCCTGACTCGCGGGACTTTACGCCGCATAGCAACAAAGTTTGTATGCCAATTCTATTTTGTATTTTAATTTATAGCTTGTACACCGTGCAGAAGTTTACATAATTCTTTAAATAATTTTGATCGAAGCTATAGAAAATTCCGTTTTCGGTTTAACCCGGTATCGTTGAATTATTCGAACGATAAATTGTAAAATGATTACAGGGGAATAATTATCGTGGTTTTTCGTCGCGCGGAAGTATTTGTACGCTGTTATGTAAAAATGTATATTTAGTAGGGGAGAAGAAACGCGTACAATTTTCTGGTAATATGCCATTGTGAATAAAGCCCGTTTCCAAAAAGTTCCATTTCAGAAAACAGCAGAATAACGTTTCTACCTGAGGACGTAATCAACTCGATGAAAGAAGCTCAACGTGCTTTTTTTCCTCCGACAAAGAGCCGGGTCGTTCATCGACGTATCGATTGGTTCGTATAATAATTACCTCCCCTGCATTAGGGGTGGCTACCCCCTCCGCTGTCCTAAACGAGCCTCAATGCCTTGTATTAGACTAGACTGCACGAGGGGTGAGTGAACGGTGACGTACCCAGTCAGAGCAGCTGTTACATTCTTTGAATCCTTTCCAGTCACGTTAATTAATTATTTATTCTCCTCGTGAATAAGTATCAGTCGTTTACGACGGCCGAGCCGCTCGATAACTTTCTCAGGAACTACTGGTTTCGTTCTTTCTAAGAAACGTGCCGCAGCGAACATTGATAGAGCAGCGTAGTATTTTTTTGAATTAGTCATCCAGATTGCCAAGCGTGCTTAAAACAAATTGCAGAAGTGACCGTCTGCAAAAGGAATTGCAATTCAACACGACGATACTGTCCTCTTGTCGAAAATCACTGCACAGTATATTCAACCAAAATCTGTCACGTTAATTCGCGAAACCCAGCTCGCTTCCAGATATCTCACGAAACGATCGTTCCGTATTAAAAACGTATAAAACCTATATTTCTAAGCGAAACAATCGTCAAGCATACACGCGGGTGTTCATGAAACCGCGCGCGTTAAACGTCGAACGAAAGCCAAGGCGGATCCAAGCGACGAGTGTCGCGTGTAAAAATGCTAGAAGCGAAGCCTGCATTCGTTTCGCAGCGGCTCAACAGTTTCCGCCAGTAATTCACCCGGGCCGTGAAAGCTCATCGGCCGAATCGCGAGGCACATAAAGCGGAGGGCGGACGATCCGCTCCGGTCTTATCTATTATTCAAGATTAACAATTAGTCAGACGGCGTTACAGCTTGAATAATTAACCGGACAAGACGAAGTGGAGCAAAACGGTATCTCCCCGGCAAGCCGACGAGCAAAGGGAGCATCGCGAGGCACGGGCACGGGCACGACAACGCGAATGGCGCTTCGCGCAGTGTGTGCTTTCGGATCCGGGATCCGTGAACGCACCCGCGCTTTCGCTCGGCATGTCGGCCTGTCGGTTGGGTGGGTGGCGGTCGGGTATTTTTGTATCTAATTATAATCCTCGGGCGAGGGAGCGAGGCAATCGCCTAAAATTAGAGCATATAGCCTAACCGGTACACGTCGCCTGCTATTTTATATTTTCCCGTCTCTTTCGCGCCAGCACACGCGCCACCTCCAGCTCGCTCGCTTTTTCCTCTTCGGCTCGCGCCGCGCGACTCGTCGTTCATCCTGCCAGCCGTTTTATCACCCTCCCTTCTACCACACACCCCCCGCGCCTGCGATACTTTCCCCTTTCTCTGTCGTTCGCCTGTTTTTCGTCTCCCTCTCGCGCTGACTCTCGTCGCGTACCCCCTCTGCACGCTCGACAGAACGCGAACGAGCAACAACGATTTTACAAATCTTCCGAACGATCCGAGCAAAATTTGACGGCCGATTACAAGAACACTTGCATGAAACCCGCGGCGTATACGAAACAAAGAAGAACATCTGTGCACGCGGTGGGCAAGATCGCGTTTCAAACTATCGCGTTCGTAAACACCGTCGGTCAATTACGATCGTTTCGATGGGGATCGAAAAGGTGTGCAAGAATCGCGAATATAAGAAGAACCGAAGCGACGCGTTTCCCGCTGCACAATTAAATACGCTCCGTCTAAAGATACGCGCAGATAGGCCTCGCCATCCGCTCGTTTAATGGGCTACTCTTCGTCTTCGCGGAGGATCGACCGTGTGGTATCGAATGGCTCGCGACGAACGGTCGTCGCATCGACGGGGGTGATCGAAAGGAGCGTCGCGGAACGACGTCGACGCGAGTGGAGTGGGGTGGTTGAATATAGGAGAAGGAAGAGAAGAAGAAAAAAAAAAACATCGAGGATCCATAGTGAAACAATGACACGGGTGACAGCTTGTGATTAGCCGGCATGGAAGAATAATCAGGATAATGACGGGTTTACACCCTCTCCGGCTGCAAGAAAGGGAGCCGATCGAGTGACGGCGGGGCGAGAGGACGACGGTTGCACGGTTTGTCGAGTTAATTGTCGTCTAGCGTGTCGATGCGGACGTACTCCCGTCCGGGAACACGCAAATGTCACTGGAAGGCACGGGCAAGGGGGAAAAAAAAAAGGAAAGTCCCTCGCGTAGCCGCCACGACAATTAAAGGGAAAAGCGGACGGGCGCCGTTGTTTCGTCAGCGAAATTGCGATACTTCGGGGAACCGTAATGGACGGACGATAAAGGAACACGATCGCGCGCTAATTGATGTTAATACCACGATCTAATGCCCGTTTAATCGATCGTCAAATAGCTCGGGTACGAACGGCGGTAATAACGGGTGCACGCTGGGCGACGCAAGGGGGTACGCGATTAGCCGCTCGGAAAATGCTACTCGCATTGAGCGTTTAAAATACGAGAGTCTTCCCTCGGTGCAAAATTCAAGAACCTTCTGCCACCGTTGGTAATATTTGTAACAGTTGCGGACTGGATATAATTCGGCAATTCCTCATTACTGATCTGATCTTTTGGATACACCCTTCGAGCAGTTCGCAGCCCTTTAATCGCTATGAAATTCATTTCGACCCGACGATTCTTCCATACCCCACCCCGGGATAACGATGACCGTGCTGGCGGCGTACAAGAAGAAGAGAACGACAGGGAAGAAGGAGGGAAAGAAGTCCGTGCCGGGGAACAGCGATCGACGACCGGTGAACGCGAGGAGCGCGAGTTTTTCGCGGCGCGATCGAACGCGTTCGAGATAATCGCAGGTTCGCCGTGCACCAGCAGGATCTAACGCGATCGCGAAAAGATCGAGCCACGACGCCGGCGAAGATCGCCGGGCACGCGGATAATAATCGCTGATTGGCATCGATCGAAAGTCGTTCCGCAGGTTTTATGGGAAAATCGGCTGACACGTGACGATCGTTGAGCGATCGACAGTCGGCTCGCCGGTACGTGACTTCGATCCTTAATCGGAATCGTCGCCGGAAAAAGCGGGATGGCTAGAAGACGGCGGGGAAACGCCGGGTGAAACGATAATTCCGTCGCTGTACCGCTCGCGCGGTGAAAAACCGAAGGCGAACTTAATCTCGCCGTGGATTATTAATCCGGAATCCGGTTCCCTGCATGCGACGCATTTCCATGGGCACGCGGCGGGAATCGCGATCGTCGTTTACCTCGTTGTAACCGAAGTTAAGCATTCGAACGCAACGGACGCAAGGTGGATCATAGTCGCCCGACGGCCTGAAAGCTTGTCCACCTGTCTCCCGTTTAGCGGGCGCGTGCATACACGCGTCGGACAAATGAATACACGCTCGTGAATCGGTCGCGTGAAACGTCGCCGCGAGTGCGCGAAGGTGGATACGGGCGAAAGGAGGTTGAGTAAACTGGCAGACACACGGCGAAAATCAGAGAATTCGAAGTAATTTTATTTGCAAACAGAAAGTTACACAAACGAGAATCGTCGCAGACGCAAGTAGATATTCTAGCGTATAATCAGACGGGCGGCGGTCAGGCGAAGCGACAATGCGGTAAGCACAACGAGTAGCTATCTGCAAACTTGCCGATCGTTCTTTTATCAATCGAATCGAGATTAGCCATCTTATCGGTCTGCGGGCAAAAACTGCGCAGCATGGTGATTATTAAATTTCACTTGCGCCGTTGCCGTAACTAAGTCCTCCCGTTCGAGGGGAAGCAGATGTGCGCGTGCACGCGCAGATAGAATAGATGGAATAGCGGGGAGTGTTGCACGCGTGCGAAAGTAGGCAAACGGGGACAGGATTGGATAAATCTTTGCTTACCGATTACGCAGATCGCGTAGATCGAATCGCAATGACGGACGCGAATCGAGACCGCGCAGAATTTCGGATTTCGCGAAGCGGCGACTGGTCTATGCTATAAGAACATCGTTAAGATTATATTTAGGCATCGTAAAAGAAAATATGCGCCCGTTGGAGCCAAGTCGCTCATTACGCGAGACAGCATTAACACCGCCGTACAGCCAGCGAGTTTTGAGCATCGTATACTCGTGTCAAAATATATATAGTTAGCAATCTGCGCAGTAAATCGGCGGTCCGCGGCTGGGCTGAAAATTTTATGCAATTAACTGCGAACGTTTGTCCACGGTGGGAACAGTTTATCGCGGCGACGCGACCGACGACCCTTTTCGACGCTGCCCGCGACGCTAAATTGGGGACGCCGCGTTACGGGGTCATCGAGGGGGGTAGGGAGAAAAAAAAAAGAAACGCCCTGCTGTTAATTAGAAAATGTTTCGTTCTCGAAACGAGGCACTTCTCCTGCTGTCTTTCCTCCTTCTTCCTTTTCTCTGTCGCCGGTCGACGTTGACTTTTACGAGAATCCGTTTCGAGGCAGAAAAGTCGTCCACGCTGTTCGCTACGGGATTGTAACGCGGCCCTTGAAACCCAACGACGCTCTTCGCTGTCTGCGAATTTCTAGGTCAATGCTGTATGCCGGTGCACGGTAAAGGTAGCGAGCCACCGTCTTCGAAAACAATTTTAACCACTGCAACAAGATGCGGGCACCTGGGGCATTCTAACGAAACGGAACATCCGTTGTTTAATCGGCGTCAAATCGGTGCCAGATACGAGATTTCAGTTCGATACGGCCACCAGAACGGTACCGATGCCGAATCTATTTGCTTCTGACCGGCGGCCAGGTATAACCTGATACGAAAATGATTCGCACGACGACGACGCGATCGGTGGCAAATATGACCAAGCAGTTTGAACGATTCATTGTTTGCAAATATGTTTCTCGTTTCGTGCTTCGAATAATGTCCGGCCAAGTTAGTGTCATTGAACGTGCCAAGATATTACGTACATTACGCGTTTGCGCGTCGATAAAATTTCATATATCGGCGGGACGGATCGACGAATTCTATGGAACCTTCGTGTATCCACAATGCCTGGCCGAGTGGTAGAAACTATCCCCCAGTATCGAATCTGAACTTGCCCCTCGAAGTGCAGGAAAATCTCGGATACCCTTATCAACCGGTTCTCGCGGCCAGACACTCGGAATCGCCCGCGCGGCCAAAGGGGCAAGTTCCCTTCCCGAAACTTCCCATTGCCAATCAACGTCCAATAGCGGCGGCGCCGTACAAAGAGCAGTCTCGTCGTCGCGGAAAGTAAAAGAGCGGCCGCGGTGCAGAGCGCAGGAGAGAATAACGACAGGGAAGGAAGGACGGAAACACGGAAATTCGACGAGCGGCCCAAAGGGGTTGGTCGCGGAAAATCGCGAAGGGCGGGTCGCGCGAGGAGCGTAGGCATCGGCGGGACGGAAAGAGCGAACGGGGGTGTCGGTGTGCTCGTTGGGGGGTTGGGGGAGGGTGATGGTGGCAGAGTAGGGCCGGCGAAAACGCGGTATGCAAAGCAGGCGGCGAATTTAAACGGTCCTGCGCAGAACGAATGTCCTCACCTCGTGCTACGCTCTCTCGTTTCCTCTCTCAATCTCTCTATCGCTCTATCTCTATCTCGGTCTGGTGCCCGCTTGCGCTCTCTCTCTCTCTGTGGATGCGACTTCTCGAGCACCCACACTCAGGTGAAACCAGCGGTGGGAGAGGGGGAGGGTGGCCGAAGAAGAGGAACGGCAAAGGAGCGACAGACACCGGAACAGACCGGGAAAAGAGGGAAGAAGCAACACGGACCGAGTGTGGCGCGGGCAAAGACAGACGGAGAGAGAAAGAGAGAGAGAGAGAGAGAGTGAGAGTGACCACACTTTGGCTCCCTCTCCCGCCTCTCCTCACCGGTTCTCTCTCACTTGTCTCCCCCGTGGCACACGTGCACGCAGCCGAGCTACGTTCTCCTGTCAGCAGAACTCCCGATGCGTCCACAGAAGGAGCGCGTGTGTCCAGCTACACTCGCGGCGGTTCTATGAGCGCGCGGGTACAGTATATCCAAGGGAAGCGTTGCCGGAAACCGCGACACGGATCGGCAGTGACGAACACGACGACGTCGATTGGGAGTTGCACGCGTCGCGACGGCCACCGCGACGTTTTCCACCCGGATTGGAGTAAAATGGCTGCTCTTGCCGTTGCGGCGCGCCTGAGCTTACTGGCTTGCCTCCCTTCGTTTGGGTCTCCACACAGACAGACGCGATCGCGGCCACGCGTGTGTGCGGCTGCACACGTACGCGCGGGGGCGCATACGCGCATGCACGCGGAGCCCACGCGCGCGAACGTCGGGACGGTGCACGTATATAGAACGCGGGGAGTGTGCACGCGTGCCTCTGCACGTAGTCGTGCCAACGCACACGCGAGACCGCTTCGCCCCCGCCAAACCACGCGCGCACGTGTCTGCGCGCAGAACAGCTGAGCGGAAAGGAACGCGCTTCTTTCTGCCATTTCGAGCTTTCGAAAGCGTGCGGGAGGCGCCGAGCTGCATACGGCGGTTGCTTTTGATTCGCGACCGTTTAGATTCGGAGAACGGCGAGACAGAAATACCATTGATCTCGGTGATACAGGGGAGCTGATAGAAGAATTTGCACCGGGAACGGGTATAGTGGGCTTGAACGGCCAAATGTCGTCGCTTGAAACGAAATCGCCGTGAAACGATGCCCTGCGAGGTCGGTGTCCCACCTTTCGAAACGCCTCGCGTTTCCGGTACCCACAGGTTCACGCTTCGTTTGCCGAGGTCCTTCGAGTCCTTTCGAACTTAAACAATGAATCAGGGCCGAAAGCCCCGCGTATGTCTTCCCGGCAAACTGTCAGCGGCGCGAACAGATCCCACGTTGGAAACGCGCTAAGCAGTTGTGGCACGGATAAACGAAACGCAAGTCCAGAAGAATTAATTCTTCCCCCGTGCACCGTCCTGGCGAACGACACGGCCACTCGTCCGGATGTCAAGAGCCACGAGAACGGAAAGAAGAAGTTCCACTTTAGCCGACGCATTTTCGCGAAGCGGAACTTGCATCCCCGTTGGAGAAAGTTTGATTGGCCGGCGCCGCTTGGAAAGTTGCCGCTCATTCTTTTATCGAGTATGACAATACCGCGATCACGGAGTTACGACTTTGGCTCGTAACTTCGTCCCGCTGTCCCGGGCAATCGTTAAGGGCACACTGTGGAACGGAAGATGCCACGCAACGTAAATCGATGATCTAAATTGTTGCGCCAACCGGTGCGCCATTCGCCGTTCGTTGCGCTTAATGTCCTCGCGGTCTCGCGCGTTTAATTAGATCGGACTGGATCGAAGCTTGGCACCGAGACGCCCGCCGCGATGCTGCGCGTCATTTTTGTGCCAGAACGAAACGTCGGAATCGTACGAGGCTGAAACGAGCAACACCAGTTCACTCTTCTAGCGTTCTCTGGCGCGCCTAGGAAGATCCATCCAAGATTTTGCCCTTCTCGAGAATGGCGAGAAACACATTTTCACGGTTCCTGAGATCGGAGGACCATGGATCGTAACGCGGAACACGGCCGCTGTTCTACCAACTCTCTTTACCTTCTTAGAGTAACGACGATTTTCGTGTCGGCTGCTCGCGACAGCGGAGGCGGGCGTGGGGGCAGCGCGTTTGCATCGATCCTACATAGCACGCTCGTTATGTCGGGATCGTACGATTTGTAGAATTAATTAGCCGCGATAGATCACGTCTCGGCTTTCCTCCCCGTCCCGCCGTGGTGTTTTTCCCTGACGAGAAAAAGTATCGTAATTACTTCGCGTGGGTAAGAAAAGTTGATTACGCTAACGGTACATTGGATACTTTTATCGAGAAGCTTCCACCGGAACGACGACCGAGTAGTATTTCGCTGTGAAGTAAGAGACGCTCCTTTTGAGTTGTCGACGTTTGTCTCCGTTGATCTGTCTTTTAAGGATAACCCGACAAATTCTCGTCGAACTATTTAGCATAGGCTTCTTTCTGCTATTACTTGTATCAATTGTTCGTAACATATGTATTCATAGAAGCAAGAAATAAATGTATATTGCGCACAATAATGCAATGATAAATTTATATATTTCTCCAACCCGTACGGTAATGCAACCCGTTTGCGTCGGGTATACACGTATTTGCTGTTTGTTTGTTCTTATCGACGTTTCTCGTTCAATCGGCGTTAAGCTCTAAAGTGCTGCCCGTCGCAGATTAATTTCATACCTCGCGACATGAAAAAGAAAAAAGAAAAAAAAATGATAGCGGGACAGGCTGAACACCACCACCCCGGCAATTTGATCGTTTATCAAGATCAATTAAATTTCCTGCGCGGCGACGATAATTGACCAACGCCATCACCCTTGTACCACGATGTCGAGATAATCTCTGGTGCAAGTGCCGATAAATGGCGCGTTCGCGTGAACGTGAACTCAGTCTCTGTACCGCGCCACCATTATTATTACACGAGATACACTTTAAGCGTAATCAACTTTATTGTATTTCTATCAACCCCGCTGTAACGTCGATTCGTTCGAAACGGACTAGGGCGTCGCGTTACCACGCGAATATACCTAACCCGAACCGGTAAACAGATTTTCAGCAATTCCGGATGATAAACGAATCGAGGAAAAATCCTGGCATCGCTCGCGATCGCTGGAAGTCGCAGTTATTCCACGAATCGCCTTCTTGCTTTGGGCAATCGGATCGCTGGGAGTGCCAGACGGTGCACGGAAAATTTGTATTTCCTTGCTCGTCGAGGCGAGCAACGGATATGAATTTCGTATAACAAGACGACGGCTATTATTGTCGTCCCTTTCTCGAGAGTCAAGGGTGACGATTAATAATGCAGTGTTTGGGGCCGTTCCAGTGCATCAATCGCGAGCGAGTTGTGAAAGAAAATGTAGAATTTAACGGACATTCCTGTGCCCCATGAATATGTAGCGAACGATTGAATTAGCTTATAAATCATGATAGGTAGACATCAAGTGCATCCTCCTCTTCAATTCGCAATGAAGTATTTCTCCATTGAATTAACTATGCTGATGTCTGCATTACGGTTCGATGTATTGCGCCCACAATTGCAACCACTGAAAAATTCAAATCTACCCAGTAGATATTCATGCGCGTTAGGCGTATGAGCGATGCCTTTCACGTTATTTTGTGCAGCTAGGAATAGTGCTGCTGATTTCCGCGTCGCGACGCTCGCGACGGACTCGTCGTTGTAACGTGGTGCTTGCCACGGGCACGCGCGACTATACAAATCAATATTTTCTACATATCTCACGAGTTTTCCTTAATTGGCCGGCCGTGCGAGCCACACCACTCGACACTGCTGTGCCAGGTTTTTTTATTACTCCTTGCTCGAAACTCGTGCCCCGATGAAATTTGGAAAATTCGTCTCGTTCACGAATTGCTTGACGTTTAGGAAACGAGAATCGCCTTTCAAGGATTGAAGCGTCCATTGGGAAACGAGAAGCAACCGCGACGGAAAGATTGCGGAAAATTTCCTTATTCGTTCGGGCATCGCAATGGCCACGCGTTTTTATGGGTACCATTCTGAGAACGTTGTTAGAAGTAATGTATTGTAAGTGCGATTCCATTTATATTGAACGCAAACAACAGTAGATTTTATAATTTCTCGGAAACTACGGGAGAATGGCAATCGGAAAAAATATAGAGGGAAAAGAATACAAGACTTTCAGTCTTGCATGTGTGTATCGACAATTATCCTTGACAGAGAATCATTTGCTATTTATTGTTTCTCACTTACCGCGTCATAAATTGTTGTAACAAATAACACGCGCAAAGGTGTATTTATTTCTATATTGTTCTCAAATGGTTCTGATAATTTCCTGTTAGAGACCATACGTCTCATGTATATTGCCAATATTTCGCCATTTTCACGCCCTTCGCGTGCACAATTAATAACGTAAGCATCATTTCGGCAGGAATTTTCGGAAACGAGGAGAAACTATCTCCTGAGAAATTGCGGACGTTCGTCCACGCGGTGTACGACTTCGGTGGTATTATGAAATAAATCTCGTTATTGCTTGGTCGGGGAAGAAAAGCGGGCGGTCAGTTTTAATTAAAGAACTCGGGGCGTCAGCTGCTCCTTGCCAACGGCTCGCTGGTTTCCCTTCTTTCCTTTTTTCCTTCTCCTTTCTTCCATTCGTGCATTGCGACCGATATCGCCTACGTATATGCCGTGAAAACCCACGATTCCGATGAGAAAAGTGAACACCAAGAACGTACGGTGACTTCCCAATGGCGGGCATTCATAAAGTGACACGCGCGTAATTGAGTTTATGAATAATCACGATCATTCGTAATCAGATAGATCCGTCCGGTGAGGCCAGCTTGATTAATAGTACTATGTAAATTAATCTTATTTGCCGTTTCGCGGACGTGTGATTAACACTCTGTATCGTGCCACGAATTAGCTTTCTATTCAATTGAAGGCAAAGAGATGTTCCTCAAAGTGTCCGGAATAAATTCTTGCGAAACCGCGACGAAAAAAGGATTAACGAAAATTAACGAAAACGAAGAGAAACGAAGCATTCTTGCCAGTCAAACGATTTAGAAGCAACCGAACAAGAAAACGTGTAATCACCGTTGGCTGACAACGAGCCGGTGAATAATTATAGCGAACGCGGCCTGGGAAACGTGCAAAACGATGCCTCCCCAATAATTCGCACATTCTGAAACTTGTCACACATTTCACCTATCATGTCCCATCGCATCGTGCGGCTCGTAAAGCTAAAGAGCGACTGGTATCGCGCGGTGGTACTTAGCGGATAGGCAAAAGAGCTCTAGAGTGCAGGCAATCGAAGAAATTGCCGGTGCAATTTTATATGGAGAGAAGGAGGGGAGGGAAACGTCGCGTTCTAGTTAATGCGAAAAATATTTACAACGGTACAAGTGTCCACGATCGGGTAGTAGGTACATCCAAGACGCCGCTTTTATTATTTGAGCGAATGTGCTCCACGAAAGCGTGCACTACATCATAGACGTAACATTTTATGGGTCGTATCGGTGACCTTATGAGGCAGCCACGGTGAATTCTTTAAGACTCCTGCAGAGATAATATAATCCGCTATAACGCGGAGCCACCATGTAACCGAGTAACCAAACATCACGGGATCCAATAAAGAACCGTACTTGACGAAATAATGCTAGACTACTGGCACGGAAAGTAGACATAATTGACTCGGTAATGACGAGGTAAACGAACAGTTCTATTAGGTGGCTGGCTGCGTACGTGTTGAACACGACGGATACACCACGCAACTTGCCTTATGCCGGCAAAAATAATTACCTTAACATTTCGCGTGCAGCTAGGAAAATGTCAATCCGCCAAGTCGAATGCGATGTTCCGTTCGAGTTATTGCTCAAATTGATTTCGACAACGAGTAAGGTGAATTTGGATAATTCGAACGCTCACTGTACTTCGTATTATACGAGATTGCATTGACACCAAAGTAACGATGGCGCAAGTGAAACTAGTGCGCTGCACGAGTACATCTTTGGCCCGCTCTACTTCAAAATCGTCCAAACCGAATTCTGTTCTTAATAATAGAGCGTTTCCTTAACGCGATAACTAATCGGCGAAAAACTCAGCGCCGTTTCGCGTGCAGCAGCCTGTCGGGCCTGCGAATAGATGTTATTGGCACAGGGAAGAGGTATATATTGAAAGGTGAAACGAAGAGACTACTCGGGCCTCGCCGGCCCAGCGAACCAAGCTCATAATTAGAAATGGAATGTAATAACAAACCAAGCCCGCGGTTCTTGCCCCAGAAACGCGTTTCTTGCCGCCGCGAATACGCAGCATCGTGGCCTACAATTCCGTGAATTATCGCCGGGCCGTATATCTCAATTAGCCACGCGTCGCAATTAGATCCTCATTTTCGTCGCATATTTTACACGTGCCGCGTTAAACACTGGCGACAGTCAAGTGCCGGCCGTAGTGGAGGCCAGAACGGGCCTATCAGACGCGAGACGAGTGTACGACGGTGCTCGCGTCCCCGTCAGTCGCTGAACAAAGTTGCTCAAAGTTGTAGCGAAGCGTCGAAAGAACCTAACGAGCGGCAACGGACCGCCAGAACGAGCATCCCCGCGCCTCATTAGTGACTTTTAATTTTCCAAAGCGTGCCTCTCCTTCGGGTGCTCGTGAACGGCCACTAGGCGTTGTCGTCGCCGTGGAATAAAACGAGCGAGGGGAAGCAAAGAGCTGGAACGAGGAATAAGAGGAGGACGGAGAGGGAAACAGAAACAGCAACACGGCACAGCAGTGCGGTGGCCCGCGCGCCATTGTTCCCCACGGTTCTTTATTTCTTCTTCGCCCTCCTCGCTTCTTTTTCTTCGGTCCTCGCGCACCGTGGCTTTATTGTGTTTGAGCTCGACGCTCCGCTCTTTTGTTTTCTTTCGCCCGCCATTAGAGGGGCTAATTGCCGCTCATACGCGATCGCCTTTTGTTTCCCCCCTTTTGCCACCTTTTCACCGCGATCCTGCCGAGCGCGGCCGTCCCGTCTGACCTAGCACGGCTCTGTCCACTTCGGATCCCACGTCTGAACGACACACGAGCGGTAGGGCTGACTCGTGCCTCTTTCTTGCGTCACCCTTCGGCCCCGTCGTACACCGTCTGCAACTTTCTTCGTCCCGACTCGTTTTCGCCGGGACACGATCGGTTCTTGTCGTCCGCCCCTCGCGATCTTTCACGCTTACTTCTCCGCGTTGATTTTACGGCTTCGCGCGACTCTCTGCGCGCGACGCGCATTCCTTCGCTGGGAAAAAATCCGCGGTTTTTAAGGGAGAAAGTGACACGCCTCGGCCGTGCCGTTGTTTCGACGTCGTTCTCCATTTTATGAGAGACCGTATATATTTTAAACACTTTCTCAAATAACTTCGCGCTCATTTGCTGCACAAATAGGACGAGATCAAAAATCCTGCGAGTCCCGAGCCCCTTCGGCTCGAATTGAAGAAACAAACGATACCCCAAAAGTGAGGGAACATTCGTTAAATATTTCGGCGGACTCTTGCGAAAAATTGAGGGGCGAAGTGTGCAGTCATTAAATCTATAAAAAGGGGAGAGAATACGATCGTCGTCCGTGGCCAGGAGGGAGACGTTCCGGCAGCTGGATAGACGGTTCTAATTCCGTGGAAAGCTAATAATTCCGGTATTGTGCGATCCTTAGCAACATTATTGTTTCCCTGCGGGGCCTCGTGCCCGCGCCGAGGACTCTCCTCGTATCCTGCTCCCATCCGTTCCTTTCAACGGACCCGAACAATGAGAAGAAGAGCGTCCCCTTCTCCCCTTTCTCCTCCGTATATTATATTGTAGCTTAATTATTGGCTTTATTATGATTTTGTCCTTCTCACCGAGAGCTTGGTCTTGCGGTCATCATCTCGCTCGCGAGAGAGGAGGAGGAGGAAGAGGCATCGTAAGGCAGATACGACAATGGTGTACGATAATAGGGGGAAAGAGCGAAAGAGAGAAATAAAATCGAGACAAGGAGGTAGGTATAGTCTCGATGACAATACGCTTCGTTCTCCCTTTCTTTCCATCCACCTTCCTTCTTCTCCGTCCTCTTACGCTTATTAGAACGAAGATGAGAAAGGACTTTGAGCGAGCAAGCAGTTCCATTATTAATTTCGAGGGGCTCGGTAACGACCATCGACACTCTGGCTTTACTGCGCCAAGGTCACGTGCGCCGATTAACCCTCTCGTGGAAGTACTTTAAAAACGCACGGAGGGTGGCGCATGAAAGGGGTACCGAAGTCACTGCACCGGTACCCGATCGTTCGATGCCTGCCATTTATTACTTCATTGTAGTCGGCTCGTTAAACGGGGAACGTAAACTCCAATTGTTTTCGGCTAATCGGGTACTACGATCGCGAGTTTAGGCTCGACAAATATTTCACTATCTTCTTGTTTCGCTTCATCTCGTTCTATATTATGCAGTACAATACACCTTTGTTCCGTATCACCTCGCGGGAGGCAATAAAGATCAATACCATTGTTTCATTTTTTTCCGGCCGCGATTCATTTGAGAAATTGGTGGAACAATTTTGCCCTCTAATCTCTGCCGGATCTAGTCGGCATACGCGCTGCATCGTCCATGGAAAAAAATTGTATCATCCCGTTATTGTTATGTTTCTTTTTTTTTCGTTTTCAACCGTTCGATTCGTGACACTCACGACAGACCGGTGTGTCGTGGATATCCACCGAGATATTCATCGAAAGAAATGAATTCGCACGAAAGCCAGTCGGACCCGGGCAATAATCGCGTGATTGCAACATTGTGAAGCGCGGTATGTAATTACGGTGCCGGCGCGAGCTACGACCGATGTTCTTGGAAGCGATTCGGAAAGTCGAAACGTCAGCTGACCATGTTGTAGTTTACGCGAAAGAAGGGTACGAGGTAAATGACAGGACCGAAACACGGGCGAGCAGAAGGTGTAGAAGGAAAAGAACGAGTGTGTTCGGTTGTCCGGGGACGCGAAAGAAGAAGAAGGAGGAGGAGGAGGAGGAGGAGAAGCCAGGAGGACATGGCATGTCCCCCGTAATTATAGCAACAATAAAACAATTTTGATAATTATCTCAACTAGTGTATGGGAACACACGGCATTACGGCGGGCACGGGTATATAGAAACGGAAAGAGAGGGGGACAACGGTGAAAGAGAGCCGTGGACGGGACGAGAGGAGAGAGAGAGGACACAACGACCGGGGCAGAATAATGACAATAATTACCATTTATATGCAAGTGCCGTCATTACCTGCACACGAGCAGAGCACGCATTCAATTTCGTATCTAATTTGAATAATTCAAACAAATCTCTCCTTCCTGCCCTCCTTCCTCTGCACGCTTTATAATCCCAATAAACGCGACGAGACATCGACGGTGATTCGCATTTTCAGTGCTCGCTATGACTCGTTTGTTTCTTTTTTTTTTTGTTGCGTTTATCCTGTGCCTCGATTTCCTCGTGCTCCGTCCAATTGCGCGGTAACAATCGTTCGCTATCTTTTTTATTAACCTAACGAGAGGGACCGTCGCACGTATATATATATATATATATATATATATATTTGTTCTTCTTCCCTTTATTTTACGATAATCGCGTGCACCGTTTGTTACGCCGATCCTTCCGGCGAGCAACAGACGAATTATATTGTGCTATTCGTTCTGCCGTAATTAGTTCTGCGAGATATCAGGAAATCACGTTTTCGCCGGTATTGTTAGATGTCGTTTGCGAATTGCGAGCGAGGGGGCTTATTATGGAAATTTGCTACATTTAAGTAGCTATAATAGTTTCGCGGAACCTGTTTAAGACATTGGCGTACCGCGACATTAACCAGAACTCTACGGATGAAAATACGCCTCGATTTAACCCATGTCATCGGTTTACTTTGGCAAAATGAGAAACGGCGGAAATATACGTGGAAAATGTTCCGTATGGTCAGGCGAATTAATTACAATATTATTATACTATATCAATCGTATCGTATCCCAATACAGTTGGTGCGAACGTAAAATACACAATTCAAGTACATAATTGAACGGCCCGAAGTAATCACGCCCATAAATGAGGCGTTCAATTGAGACAACGTTGAGCATTAGTATCGTTGAATGTTCAATCGTGTAGCATAAAAACGAGTAACTTTCCGGTTCGGCGAAATGTAGGGGAAAACGGGACGCGAGAGGAAAGCGAATTAAATAAATAACTAGGTCGTAAATTCTCGGAAGCGTTATGCATCCGAAGTACCGGCGGATTTCGCTAAATCAAGCGCAATTACCTATCCGTCGTCTCCGAACCGGCAATTCCCCCATTACCCTCACCTTTCAACGATTCCAGTTCCTACCCTGGAATCACTCAATCCCCATTTACCTCTCTCCGTCCGCGCAATGTTTGCGCGCAGTCATGGCACCAGCAAAGTGGCCCTATCAATATTAATCGCAATATTTGCCTGGCATGCTCTTCGTCGCACTCTCTATTACCAATTAATCCGGTCGTGCGAAGTATGCTGCGAACGAGCAGATAGGCCGTAACGCATGAAACCGAGAGTAAGCAAGGGACAGAAGGAGAGAGAAAGAGAGACGGGGTGAGCGTGAGGGTGGGAAGGAGAGAGAAAGAGCGACCGGGGGGGTGTGGGCGGGAGGGGGGCAAATAAAAATGATGGAACAAGAAAGACAGACAGAGGGGAAGAGAAGGAACGCGATGGACGGAGAAACGAGGAAGGGGAAAGAGAGAGAAACGACTCGTTGACGGGTTAGATATTGTGTCAGCCGAGTCGTCCAGCATTAAAAGTAATTACGACGTGATTGACCGAGGGCCCGTTGGCCAAGGGTGAGGCGACGACGAGGGTAGGCTAAATCATCGGAGTGACGCACGTAGCTCGTTGTTGCCTCCCAATTATACAATCAGCGGGACCAAGCAGAAGAGGGAGGGGCGGGGGGTTCCGAAAGACCGACCGAGAGATGGAAGGACGGTACGCGAAGGAGAAGAAAGAAGCGAGGAACGTACGGTTGGGATCTTGGATCTCGTGACGGACGAAAGACGAGAAGAGACGGTGGTGGAATTACGTCAGGAACGCGGTGGGCAGTCGTCGTTCGAGACGACGAGGATCGGTGCCAGCGTGGCGTTAATAAGTCGACCGGAACCGGACGACGCGTACGGGGATGAATCGAAACTCTGGAACGAGCGAGTTCACCTACTCGGCCGTACGGGGACGACGTTCTCGAATTAGACGAAAGGTGCACCGTGTCCGCCGCCGATTGCCAAGAGGGGGAGGGCTGATCGCGGGCGATGCGAGATGGGGCCGATCGTGATCGTTATTGTCTATTACGGAGGCGAGCAAGTTGGCCTGTGGCCGCAGCTGCCGTTTCGCGCGACGATGACGACGACGGTGGCTTTTAAGTCGTGATCTAGAAACAAATGAGCCATTGCGGAGGACAATCGTTCCGGCGAGGACGGGAGGAAGGCCAAATAGGCGTGAAGAATCGAACGGCCGAGCTGGCAAGAAGGAGTAATCGATTTCGCGACGGTTCCCGACGTACTGCGGCGACGTCTGATCGGGCCTGTGGAAAATGGGGAATGCATTTTGCGCTTGGACACGTCGGACGTCGTTCGTTCAACGCTTCTGACTCTTCGTCTCGTAGTAATATCGGGATACCGTCGTTCGTGGCTTTAGGCAAACGCGCGGGTATGTTGTACAGTTTTCCGATTTCTAGTTGACACTCGCGGAAATGAAAAGGTCTGCGTGTATACCACATGCTGACGGAACACGAGACACGAGAGTATTGTAAAAGGGATACGAGTCATAGAACGTACACGATAATGAAATGAATATTTCGACACCCGCAGTCGATCGCGTCGTGAAAAACGAAACAATAATGTTTTGATTTTGTTAGCGGCATTGTCCCGCCTATGGTCGTGCGTGCCCTTCGTTCTAAGTACTAGGTACTTGAGTATTTCGCGCTATGAAGTACGTGCCAATTGAGAGACAAAGGGCTGCACGAGTTGGCAAGGGTGACTCGGTATGACGATCGTACAATAGTTTCTATGAGGCCTTTTCTTCGAAGCTATGGCCATTAATGGCCCCCTCCACCCCTTTCTCCCGATCGTTCATTCCGTTATTTTACTGTTCGACTCAACTTTAGAGCCTTTTCAAGGCTCTACTCGAAGACATTCATCGTGATAAATAGTCTCTTGCGAGGAGCGGGCACAATTAACGGAGTCCCTTTCAACGCGAAACGATCCCTCGTGGCAATTATTCAGAAAACATCGCCTCCGGTGCATGGGAAAATGCCTGACACGATTTTTCCTCACCGTGGAGCAATCGTTCCGTGAACCGTCGACTGCCTTAACAAAAACGAGAGGGGACGCGTCCGAATCGTCAGCGGCGACGGACTTTTAATTCGTCGGCGAAAATCGACGGCGAACGACGACACGACTTCGCGCACGCTACGTTTATTCGCGATGCGTGCACGAATCCGCATTGCACACACGTCCCGGGTATGCCACTCCTGCGTTTAAGCCACCGATTTTACGACCTCGCGGCACCGCGATTACTCGAACGGCCACGAAAAACCGCTACCTCTCCGACGAAATAAATCCTGTCGGTCGCACTGCCAATACCTTACCGTAAGTGATTCCTCGGTCGCGAGGGACACGCCGGTCTAAATACAACCGAGAGGAAAAATTGGTAATATTCGACGGTCCAACATCTTTCTCTAAGACAACACTATTCGCCTGTCGCCCTCGCGTCGGTGTTAAAAAACGTCCCAGCTATAACGCACAGTCGTGTGTCCCCCTCGCGAAACGCTCGAACGTCCGTTGCATCGACGAGCTCGCGTGCACCGATCCGTTCGCCAATATAATTCCCCTCGTTTCTCAGCGTTGCGATACCCGGCGTGTACCGATATTCAACGCTCGCATCCTTCGTACAACAATTAAGGTGTAAATCACCTCGATTCCGAAACAGATGGCGCCGCGTTGCACGGACCTATCCCCGTCCTGCCGGTACGAGCGTGCCCTTAACGCTGTCCGCGTCGCGTCGTTCATAGCGAAAGGGCTAACATTAATTGAACAACAACATCCTCTCGACCGACCGCCATTATCCATCGGCGGATCGCGTTTCTACGATTCGTTCGGCAACATGAAAGAATCGCCGTTATCCGCGGGCCCGTACCCTCGCATTTCACGACTCATCGACGAGGAGCCTCCCGATCGATCTGGCTGTGATCTCGCGATCCCGGTTCCGTGTTCGAACGCGGGACCGGCGAGGGGCTGCGCGTCGATCTCGCCGGCTCCGCGTCGAACAGTTTATCCAGCCATCAACGAGACGCGTCCGCGGTTTGAAAGGTGGGCGCACCGCGTTTGCACCGTCTCCCGTACGGGAACGCCGGGCGTTAAAATGTATCGAAAAGAGACAGCGTTACGTACGGCTGCACGTATTTATGGCGCGCGAGCCCGGTCAGAGTGGAGAAGGAGACAGAAAGAGGCGATCGGTATGGACGCGCCAGCGGATCCGGGCTAGGTCGTTCAACCAACCGGTGAACCATCGAACCATCCGAGCGACCAGCCCGCAACGGTCGGGGCACCTTACTCTCCTCTTAACAGTTCGCGGCCTAGAGGAAGAAGGAGAGGAACGGGGCCCGCGAACGAGGAAAGCGAGAGGAACGGTCCGGGGGTGGGTGGGAAGAGGGGGGCCGCGATGAACAGCGTCGCGAAGGATCCCACCAATGGCGGGTGACTTTGTGTCCTCGTGCGAGTGTGAAACGGGCATAAAGGGGCAATCTTCCAGAGAAATCGGCGGGTGCGACGGTGCGCGCTGGGGTTAAGGTGTCTGTCGGCGATGGCCGTATGGGTGAACCGTGGACGGACACCGGGGTGTAGGCCGGAGTGGCCGCGGTGTAACTGTTCTGTAATGAATCAGTAGCTTGCGAGCGAGGAGGGAAAAGAGCGACCGACTTCGGGCCGGGTTTCGAGTATGCTCGACGGCTGCTGGGACACTCGGCTGTACTTAGCTAACGCGGTATTCGTTTAATAAAAGTTGCCAATTTTCACATGGACGTTAGGAATGAATCGACATCCGCAAGAGGAACATCCGTTTAGTAACTCTCCTCCGGGTAGAAGGATACAGTTTTGTCTCGCACTTCATGCCCGCTGACAGTCCCGCGGATACGCAACGGTGGGCATGTTACGCGTGCGAAAAAAAGTGCCCGACTGGCCGAACGTCTTGCGATAAAGACTCCGCGAGACTCTTGGTGTCGTTGTTGACAAGGAGCACGAAGATTCCGTTTCGGGGCGCAAACGGAATGTATCGGAATTAAAGGGGCGCCGTTTATCTGTACCCTCCATTGAGTTACATCGCCATTAAACAGATTAAGAGAGCGCAATCAAGGAGAAAGCACTTGTCCTCGAGGAGAGAAGGACACCTAAATCAATGGATATCTCGGCGACCTGTTCCAGGCGGAATCGTAAGGTACCCAGGGGTCTGGCATCCCGCCCACAGGCTCGCCGCGGTGTTCACGTCCGTTCCACCCAAACATAGCAAAATGGAGAAACGTGTTGTCCCGGCATGAAATCGTAGCACGCGGGACGCGACGAATCCTGTTGCCTCCCACCCCCGGGGCAGTCTATTCCTCGATCTCCAGGAATAATATTCCCAAGTTGTTTCTTTCTTTTCTTTATCCCCTTTTCTTACCTCTTCCTTACAGGCCACGTATTCAAGACCCCGGCGGAGGTGGAGAGAACGCGGGGCACGAGCGGAACGAGGAGAAGAACATAGGAGACGGTGGAAGGCGCTCCACCACGGAGAATTGAAAATGATGATTGGCGGTAAGCGGGCTGCCAGCAGTGATGGAGAAGCAGAAGAGAGGTGGTCAGCCCCGAGAAAGAGAACGGGAGAGAGAGAGAGAGAGAGAGAGAGAGAGAGAGAGAGAGAGAGAGAGAGAGTGAGTGAGAGTCAGAGAGACGGGGCAGGGGAACGAAAAGAAGCGGTGAGGGGTACTAAATAAGAAAGCCACGAGGGGGAGGTGGAAGCCGGAGGAGGACATCCAACCTAACCGGAGGGGCAGAGAGGCCGCAGCGATGGTAAAAAGAGTCGGGAGCGCGCGAATTAAGTCGATCGCGGTGCGTGGAACCACATCCTTCGCGCCCGCTATCACCGCTCGATATCGTTTTTCCCTCGTCCTTTCCCGCACCCCCGCCGTTCACCGTCGCCCTCCTTGTCCCACGCCTTTTCGTCCCGCTCGACTCGCGTACCTCTTCTTTATTATCGGTATCAAGCATCGTCTTTTGTTTTATAATAACCGCCGTGGCTGCGGTCGCGCCGCTCTTGTGGCTCCTTTTGCAATGCCGGAGGAGCGGCGGCAACGGCAGCAACAGCAGCGGCAGCGAGCGCTCTTCGACTACCGCGAGGATCGAAGAGGGACGGAGCGGAGTGGCGGGCACAGAGGTGGAGTATCGCGATAAATTGTCAATGCCTCGTAACGCTGACTTCACGCGCCCTCGAACACGCACTTTGATTATTGTCGCTGAGAAGCCCGCGCGCCAGTCGCCAGCGAAACTATTCCATCGATTAACCGCAGAGGCGAATTCTCGCGCGTTCTAACGACCGGGACAGAGGGAGCAACGTTTCGAACGGACGATCCTGGTCGCGGTGGTCCCCGAAGTAGACTGAAATGATGCTCGGAGTGGACGTCGATATTCCGACGGAAGTTAATGGAAGTTCCGCGGCGAGTGGAGTGCATTTGGAAGTATCGGGACGCTTCCAACGTTGATATCAAAGCCGTTCCAACTCGCACCCCGTTTATTAAATATTCGCCGGGCTGCGTTTCGAAGACGAGAGACGGCGGCCGCTCCCGACAGAATTACATTCCCTCCGTTTCTCCTTTTGTTCTCTTATATCTTTTCGTTTTCCTCTATTTTTGTCTTGCTGCCTCCTTCTTTTTCAGCCTCGGAGACGAGATCGAGGGGACGGATAAGGCCGTGACACGCAGCGACGCGCAGAACGCCCTTAATCTGGCAATAAAAACCTCGGCTCACGTATATTATTTTATTCAGTTTCCCAAACTGCCACAGCTTAAACGCATCCATAATTACCGGCGGCTACGTGAACCGCTTAACTTATCGCGCGTTTCGACCGACTCTCTCGGCCCACTGTCCAACCACGGCGCGATCGTCGACGGTCGTGTGCGTGCACGCCGTCGTGCACCGTCGATCGTACATACATGCATACGTACGAATGTAATTTATGCGTGCGCGGATTTTAACTCCCACGCCATGAAGGCATACCACGAGATTGTCCGTGCCCACGATTGCGGGTATACCTGTCCGGCCCGTAAAAATTATCCGTGTCCATTTGCGAACGGCTCCCGATACGCCCAGCCCGAAATCGGTTCAATGGAGTCGTTATCTATCGAGAACAAGGTGTGGAGAATTTGGACGAACGCGAAATTCACCCGCTCGATTCCACCGAATCGACTTGCAGATACTTTAAATGGACAACCGCAGACGGTAGTAAGAAATATAATAACTCATTTTGTATTTCTGTTTCCACGAAACGTTTCGACAGACACTGGCAAATGATTTTTCTCATTGGACAGACGTGTTGCCCCGACACGTAGAAACGTAGATGCGCAATGTAATGTAGTTCACTTTTCATCGCGACGCAATTATTATTAACCAGCGCATCGCGGGACAGAAATTCTTTCTGCTCGTCTCAATCTCTAGCAGCGCCGCAACCCGTGCCCCAGCGCACCCTTGTCTCGCGCGAAATTAACGCTCGTCGTAAATAATATACGCATACATCAATATGTATGTAAATTGGTCGTAATTTTGCTCCCGCGTCCGTTGTCTTTCCGTTTCGCCCCGCTGCACGCCGTGGCGACGCGGCCAGGACCTCGAAATGGCATTACTTTCTCTTACTTAGTACGGGAGGGAATAAAATGCATCCTCCCGGAGTTAACTACCGTATAATGGCCGACAGTCGCCTCCTAGGTAGCTGATCATTGTATCCGACAGTCCAGAATCCTCTCGTGGTCCACGAAGGACGCGGCGGGCAAGGGCGAGGCGTAGCGAGCGAAGCTCGCGATCAAGAATAATGTGGAAGCCGGGAGAGGAGTGCGGCGAAAAACGACGAAATAGAGGAGAACAATGAACGATGCTCGCGCTCTCGCTCCACGTAGACCCAGCAATTTCGTCGAATTGCAAGCGATTACCGTCGCACGGCAGCTCGAATTTTCCGTTTGTTTGAGTTACGGAGCTGCGGAAGGCCGCGAAACGGCTCCGCGCAGTTGAGCTTCGGCGAAACGGGCCCGCGGCCGACAACAGGCTGAAGCACCCGGCGGACTCTCGTCCCGAAGCGCAGCCGGTTGGAAACGGGAGCGTGTTACACGGCGAGCAACGGAGTGGCGCAACAAGGAGAAATTAGAGGCACCCGAGGGCTGAACGAACAAACGGGAAAGAAAGTACCAGCGGGCCGGTAATACGCCTGGGTCCCGATGGCCAACGATTAACACCCAAATGAGCTACGACGAGGAATATCAGAGTCCCGAGCTTTCGCCAGCTATAGATCCTCGCTGCTCTCTCGGCTCCTTTGTTCAAATATTTCTAGATCTCTCTACCTCTTCCACGTCCTCTCCGTTCTCCGTCCGCGTTCTCATGCTAGACAATGGGCCACGGCTATTCCGCGCCACGATTTTTCCGGCTGCCGAATAAAGAAGGGGCAGCGAGCCAGAGAGATACCCGGGGACCGCAGAGAAAGAGAATCGCGCACTCGCGCGCGCCTCCGAGCAGCGGTCCCGCTAGAAAGAGGATAATTCCCTGTAAGTGGATAATGCCTCGACGGTGCTCCTTGCCTACGCACCCAAGATCGCGCTCCACCTCCTGCTTCCTCCTATTTCTCGATCCTCCTTTCCCGCCGTCGTTTCGCATGGTAGTTTTGCGGCCGGTGGTTGGAAGGCTTTGTAGTTTGGATCCCGTGGTATCCGTCGCTCTTTCTATCGTTTCCATCTGCGCGGCTATCTCACTCCTTCTGGGGGGATCTTATTGTGCAACTTGCTTTCAAAGTTCCACTCGTTGCGCCTGGACGCGCCACCACCGTGGAATTCGCGTTTTTCCTTCCTCGTCTCTTTCTTCGCCACCCTCTCCTTTCCTCCCTTAAGCTTTCTGCCCTAACCCCCACCCCACCCCTCTAACCCCTTCCCGTCGACTCTGCGCTGCCCGTGAAGTTTTATCGCGCGAGATACCCCTGGCTGCCGTTTGCGGTTCATCCTCCAATTATCCCTAATACAGAGAATACCGTGAAGCGTTATTATTACTCCTGGCTATTTCAGATTGTTGTTCTTCCCTCGAGATTTTCGTTTGTGCCGCGTAGTTCGTTGTTGGCGCGGTCTAAACACGAACGGATACAGGATAATTGGCGGCGGTACTTCCAGTGAAAAATGCACGAACGCGGGCAGGCGTATTCAAAACGACTCGTTGTTAAATATTTCGCGAAGCTTGAACATTTTCAGAGCCGGCGAGCCGGCTGTTTGCTTTTCCTCCTCTCTGCGATGCGTACGGAAAGTCGCGGTGGATGGAATTATTAAGTCCTGTGTAGAAATCGTTAACCCTTTTTCTGCGTGGCCATTGCTCACGAGCAATAATTACTGGTGTCTTCATTTTTGCCTTCAATTGTCATTGAATTTGTGAAGAAACATTTGTAAAACAAATTCTCGACGAACCTCCATTTATGTATCGTTCGATTCAGTGCAGCAACAAAAATTGTGATGGCGGTCACGTTTCTATTTCTAAATAAAATTTCGTAATAGAGGAAGGTACTTTTTCCGCGGTACTACGAACAACTACAACCTCGTTTCCCTGGGATCGAAAAGGCGCTCGAAGGGAGCGAAGGAAAAATGTAGGAAATGGGCTGGCTCGAGGTTGCCAATAATTGTCGTATTTCGAGGCGGGCATTCGAGTACGTGCGAATTGTTCATCCCTCACGGTTAAACGTAGGAAACAACGTGGCAATACTGTTCGTCGTTAAAATCCGCGCCACTGCCTAACGTAGCGTTTCGCACGGCTGAGGTCTGAAAGGCAAAGAACAGCCAGTCAAACGATACACCGCCCTGAAATCTACATTTATCCTCTGAATTTTATAGGCTGCCGTCAAGCCGATTCCACTGTTCCCGACACCAGCCTCTCTCTTTGATGGTCTTTCCTGCAACAACTAAATGCTGGTCGCGGCGCGAACGAATCATCTGCCGGCCAACTTTTTGCCCGTCGATCGCAATGACTTTTACGACGGTCGGGTCCCGAGGATGGGTCTTACGATCATAAACGTGTCAGCCGTTAACTTTCGATCGGTATGCTATCGCGTAGCCGATGATAGCGTCAGCTAACACGAAACGGGTAGCTCTATCCCGCGGTACTCGGCGCAGGCAACGATTGACGCTCCGTCGTCTCGAACGAGTCTCCTCAAAATTGCCGCAGGTATTCCTCCGGTATCCTGCCCACGAATTTCGCGATCTGCTCGCCGCGGGGCTGCCTCCCGGCAGAGATGCAAACTTCCTACCTCTGTTCCCGCGTTTCCACAAAAATCGCACGGGCAAAGAAAACGGGCCGCGTTCGAGCGCCACGTCGTAAAAGTTCATCGTGCGAACGAACCTCGACGGCCGATGATTGCCACGGGACGAAGTGTCCAGGCAGATAAGCAATCTTCATATCGGTAACCAATTTCCGCGAAGGATCACGGAACGGGGAAGCGAATTTTACGCCCCTGAAAGGTTTCCCGCGCGACCAAACAACCGTCGAGCAGGATACCACGGGGCGAAGGAACGGGAACCGCTTCGCCGACGATACAAAGCGCAGAAATCACCAGCTAAGGTTTCCACGGGCATCCAGCGCCGATCGACAACGATCTGGACAACCGAGCTGTTCCGTGCAAACCGTCCGCAGGACGATCGTGCAGCGGTGAGAACGAATTCGCGAGCGGTTCGCGAGGTGTTCCCATGGACGCCGTGGATCGTGCTGCTTGAAAAAAATCCATAACGCCGGCCACTAGTAAGCAAAGCACAATCCCATTGGCTATCTTCCCGTTGCTCGACACACTGCGAGGAGGCGGATAGACAGCGTCCAAGACTGACGAGTCCATAAGCCAAGTTTTCGAGCCGCATCCTGGCAGTTCCCTTGCTCACGAACGTGGCCCGCGTATCCACGGGAACACAAGTATTTCCACGTACGGGGATGACTCGGTGGACGGACAGCGGGCCGGGATAAGCGGAGGCCTCGCCGGGCACAGTTTCGTTATGAGAATCGTATAATATTCTAGTCAGACTCGCGGCTGTACAACGGGCATCGGCATCCGCGAGCTGAATGACAATTTGGCGGATCCGAAGCGCTGGGTAATTGCCAGCTTAGCCAATCATTATAACGTGTACGATGGATACGCCACGGGTTGACAGGCCTCGAATAACCGTAACGTGGAAATAATTCACGTGGATGTGTCATAAATCTGGGCAGCCCTGGAACCTAGGCACCGGTTCGCCGCGACGGCATTTCACCAGCTTTCAGCTGGTTCATTGTGAAACTTCGAGTGGGGTACCTTGCTCGGGGAATCTGTACGGGGCTTCGTAGATCAACCGCAGATAAATACGCCACGCAATCGTGGTACGTTAGAACGGGGATCGGGATGAAATTTGGAGTAACACGTATGAGTGAATGAAACTGGCCGACGAATTGGACACGATATTTCCTAACGTTGAGACGCGTATCGTGTACCGATGTACGCGAGCCAGAAGTTTCGTCAAACTTCTGTTATTACACGTACGTATATGGTATTTTAAAATTTTGAAATTAACGAGCCAAGCGTTTCTCGTTGACAGACTCTTCATCATTATCGTTAGTGCCAGTGAATTAAAGCTATCGAATATCGTTTGCAATAATCGGTCCAGTCACGAGCTGAACGCCCAATGTTCGAGCGCACTGTTACACCGGTAGAATAAATCTGGTCTAACTGGCAGAAGGAAGTGAACAATTGCGACGCTATTCCCCAGGGTGAATCTGAATACAATAAATTATTGCAAATAATAATGTCATCGTAGACCGTGGAGGATGCTCGTTAAACAGAAGGCAGTACAATCGTGCTGCTAATGACCGGAGCAGCAGAGTTGTTTCTTAGTATAACAACGCCAGCGACCGTAGATACTTCGTCACGCGTAGAGGATGCACGGGTCTCGGCGAATCATTAGTAAGGTATCCGCCTCGAAGGCTGGTGCCTTCGTTTTGGCCGGATGCTTGTATAGATTTTAATCCGCGGATCGACTGTCCGTGGACATCCAAATGAGATACTCCATTTCCCCTCTGCGCCATAAGTACGATATCCTCTAATTATCGATTCGCGTTCGATCGAACGAACGTCGACGGTCGCGTAATAAGTATATCACCTACCATTGGAAATTCTACGAGCACATAGATTCGTATGCGGTAAATTCGAAAATGATTTCGGTGTCAATTGCTTTCGAAACGAAACAACAGGTAGCAAAGGACTCAAACAGATATTACGTCGACGAGGGACAAACCGAAACGATCGCCACTTCGTCAACAATTGATCGAGTCTTCGCGCAATCGACGTGTCTAGTAAAATTTGCGGGGGGGCGATTGAATGGAATTATCCGTACACCTGCAGCTCGCGGAAGAAGCGACGGGCGAGCGTGACGAATTGTAATTTACGTCACATAGTTTTGGAGCTGGTGTGCCGGTTTAGGTTTACGCGCTGCGCGAAGAATGAGTAATAAACCGGGTGTCCGCGTATGAACCTCTGAGCGGAGAGCTACATAACTGTTCAAGCTGCGTGGGTTATTCGTAGTATAAATGGATATTGACAAAACCATCTAATTAGACTTGTAGCGAGTATGGCCGAGTGAAAGGTTCGTAGGCGTGGCAGGAAGTGCACAATGGATGGGAAACATGATAGCACGCATTAAATATATATGACCGCGAAAACCCGGGGCTAAGAAAGCTGCAATACCGCGAAAGGTTAATTACCACGCGGAATACGATTCGTACGACCGGCAACGCATTTCGATTACGGAACCGCGATATTTCCTCCGAACCGTTATCGACGCGAGCCTTTCCCCAAATTAATGACCGCGACGACAATTTAACGTCGCGCCGCGCCAGAGTCGGATAGTTCTCGAAATTCATTATTCGTCGTCTCTAGGGGCGTCGAATAGCGTCATGCGTTATGCAAATCATCGCGAACGTGTGCACGGATCGCGTGCTCGTTAGTTAAAGAAAATTATTGCGCCCGGTATGAAGCGATCGCGAGATCGAACGTATTAATGCGTTCAAGGAAGGTACAGCAGCGAAACGTTTCGAGTCTCTGTTTCAGGAACCGTGCGACGTTTCGCGGAACACAACGGCCCCGTAAGCGGCCGTCGTGCAGGCGTTAAAGATCTGATGCCCACTAATGACGAAGCCTTGTGTTCACGTGTTGACACTAACTGATCACGAAAAGGAGAACGAAGAAGTGTCAATGATTGCTTCGCTATGTCATCCTGTCCGTTTGATAAATGGCCCGGCCTCCTAATAATATAATGCATATTTCAGGCCCCGAGCATGCGTTCGATTTTTTTCCGTCGTACTTTTCATCCCTCCTGATTCCACCGATTGAATATCCCACCGCGGACGTTATTACACGCGATTCCCCGACGATAATGAATCGCACAGAATACGCTTCGTTACGACTCTATCGCGGCGCGATCTGCGGGTCTCGCGACTCCATTAAGCTCCGCGAGTTCGTGTCGAAATCACCGTGACACGGTACCATTTAAATTACCCACCGGCGCTGTACCGGTGTTCGGCGACAGAATAAAGAAAAAAAAGTCGCCGAAAATTCCGAAACTTCCTTGAAGCGCGCGACCGTGACGCGACCCGTCACGACGCCCGAACGATCAAGCACGAGCGACGAGCACGAAAATATTACGGACGAACGAATACGTACGGTTACGTGCAAACGAAATATCCATAAGTCCGCCTACCAAGAAATCAGTCGCCACGCGGATGAATCGCCGCACGGATCCGGACAAGGGCTGGGTCGTGCAGGCGTTGGGGATCCGATGACGCTAATGACGAGGCCATGTGTCCGCATATTGACGCTAACTGGACTGACCGCGAAGAAGGAAAGCAAGAAGGATACGAAGAGGATGAGAGGGAAGATAAAGGGGGGAAGAAGTGGTCGCGACGGTTCGCGGTACGTACCACGTAGCAGACCTGTGCGCACGGAGGTAACGGAGGTAACAAACGTCTCCTCGAGGCCTCGGAAGGTGGCAGGAGGACGATGGGGGGGTTGGGGAAGGGGGTGGGAGAGGTGGAGGCCAAGGCGAAGGGCTCTTCCGAGGTGAGGAGGCCGTTTTTGAGCCGCGGAGATGATTTACCTTACAACTAACAATATCCCTCCTCACGGCCCTGGCGGATTTATTAGTTCTCTCTCTTTCCTTCGGGGTTTGTCCGCAGAGGCGAGAGGCAGATCATCTCGCGCAGGAGGAACGCGCTCGAAGGAGAAGGAAGATGAGAAGCCCCCAGGCCCGAGCCCGGCACCTCATTACCCGATAATTTACTACGCGAGTAATTAACTGGGCACACAAACGGTGCCACGTTATATACACCCTGCGCGCATATAGTATACGAACCGAGTCTCCTCCGCCGTGGCTCTTCCCGATTCTACAGGCTCGTATATCGCCGCGATGCCTCTCCCTGCCGATCTATTTATCCATTCGTTTGCGCGTGACGGGCCCTCGACGTGCGAATGCATCGATACCCTCGACGGACGACCGACGGCGAGTCCTGAAACGATACAGACGCGAGTCAGAATATTTCGCTGCCCGTTCTTCGCGGTTCCGTGAGATTCTAAACCGTCGTGGTCCTCGCAATGAACTTGCTCGAGCTTCTCTTTGTAATTCGTATACATTCGATCGTCCTGTTTCTCGACTGTTCCCCTCTCGTCCTTCATATGACGCATCGATCTTCCAGTAGCTCGGATAGAGGATTTAGGCCAGCGCACCATTGTGCAATCGTAATTTCCCTCGATTTTATGGCCCCGGCTGGAAGAAAGCATGGATCTGGCCGGTGATCATCGCCACGTCCATTATTATTGGATCCATGGCAACTTATTACGCCGATTCTCGGGTCCTCCGGTCCGTAAATATGGGCTGGATCGTTCGAGAGGCGTCCGTGTGTCGGCGAGTCGAAGGTTTCCGCGAAAGACGGACGGGAACCGAGGGAATCACCATTTATAGGCGCTGCCGTGGTGGCTATCGCTTGTTATTCGTGCGAGCCACGGCACGTTCCTGGATTTTTCATTTGATACGCATTTTAAGATTTTTCGCGTGCGACTAGCTTAGCCTCGGCCCCTCTGTGCAGTCATCAGATCGAGGCTACCTGCATGCTAATCGATCCCGGCTGACCAGAAGAGAGCTATGCATGAAGTATGGCTCGCCGTGCTGGGGCTACGAAATCGATCGTTCGACTTCTTTCAGCCGATCCGAAAGAACGATTGCGACGCGCCGCCGATTCGTTGTCGTCGTAATTTTCATTACCCGCGGCGTTCACGCCAGCGAGTCGACCCGCCGCGACACCGGTCTACTGATTTCACTGGATGCACGCGGGCGTGATCGGTAACAAACGCGAAACGATACTGTATTCCCCGTTTCCCACAGACGCGTGCGTGAGCGCGAGACGCGCGGCGCCGATCGGCGGTGCCAAACTTAATTTATTGAGGGTAATAAGTTATCATTTTCCGTTAATAAATTTTTGCCACATCGGTAATAATTTAAGCAATCCAGGCAGATTAATTTGAGCGCCGACCCGCGCGGGTTGTTAAGCGGACGATAAATATCCCCGTAAATCTGCAACGACAATGTAAATCACACCTCCGAATTTATCATCTTTCAGCTATTTAAACGTTGGGGAAGAGGAGGGGGCAGACGGAGGGGGGTGGGTGGAAGGGGAAGAGGAAGAAGGAGCGAAGGAAGAAGAAGCATTCTAAGACGGATACGAGTGCGAATATTAAAATAAGGTGTCAACCCCTGGCTGGTAATAATAAATTGCTCGCGAACAGTAGGGTCCAGCAAGAGCCAGTGGTTTATTATCGACCCATGAGCACCACTGGCGAACTGACATCGCGCTGATCACCGACACGTTGCCGCGGAGGATGCACAAGCTGCACACCTTGCCGCGTCGAAGAGCGGTTCGGTACGCGGACAGAGCACTAAAATAATAATGCTCGCAACTATAGAGCCCCTGCGGGTTTCGGCCGGCCGCAGGAGAGGCCGCGAAGAGGGAAGATGCGTGCTTACTCCCGGAGAAAAGGCGTCGGGGCTGATTAGAATGAGAATAGACGTGGGTGTGCGGATACGCGTTAAAGCTGAACGAGGAGGGAAAGAAAAACCGAGAGGAGGTCGAGGAACGGCGAGGGACGGCCGCGGGACGTAGGATGAACAGATGAGAGATAGAAACGAGCAAACGAAATAATAACCCCCACTTTTGCACCCGCCACCAGCCGTCCTCCTCTGAAACCCGAAAAGACCACCCGGTGCAACGCAACGGGACGAGAAGTTGCGCCGGGCGGACAAGTGGGCTCAGGTGAGCCGAGGTGAGCATTTGAAATGGTAATTACGGCCCGAAACCGACGATCGTCGATAAAACGATTTCGAATGGTCACCCAGTTGGATAAAGCTTCACGTGCCTCCGGCGAGCCGATAACACCGTCACTCCGCTCCTCGGCCGTACAGCGATATCGTGGTTGTCATTTCGAAGGTTAAAAAATTTATAACCCTCCCCGGCGGATTCGTTCGGCGTTTAATTTATACTTAGGCCCCTTTTCCCCCCTCGTTTCTTGTATTGCGTGAAAGGACGGAGTAAATCTTGTTCCTCGTTACGATACGGCGTTTGAGGAGATACATCGGTAATGGTATGCGCGTATGGGCAGAAAGAGTGGGACAAGCATAAGCGTTTCGATGCACAATGCCGGAATTTAATTATTCTTCCGTTCATGTTGCTCATCTTGGCCGGGACGATCGCCCGGGCGTCGCGTCGGTGCATTATGCATACGAGAACCCGGGACCGGGACTTATGAAGGATCTGATTGAGTTCTGAGTAAATGGCATCTGGTTAGCCGAGCTGCTAATTAAACACCCACAAAGAATACTGACCCCGTCTCCGAGGTGTATCGCCTTGCGCGGGCCAACCGCGAGAGGGCCCCCTTTTGCGATTCCTCCGGTTAATTTGTCTGTTACAACAAGAAACAAGCAAAACAAAAATACCGATACACCACTCCCGTCAGCACCCCTGGGCGCAATACGTTAGGCGAGTAAAATTCTGCTGAACAAAATCAACATCGGGATTGAGTGCCATGAATCTTATAATCCTGCGCACCTTGATAATTCAATCTATGGCATGTTAATAATACACCACGGGAAATCACCGGATTGCAATAAATGAAAACCTTAATTTTCAATCGGTCGGCAATAATGCACTTTAATTAACCCCTGGCGATGCGTTTGTCCTCTTTCGTCCATCGTATCCAGACATCTCTCGCTCGGCATACCGAACACCGAACGTCTGTACATTATGTATACGAGAGTCCGAGAGAGGTGCGCTTATGAAGGGATCTGATTGAGTTCTGAGTATATGGCGTCTGGTTTGCCAAGCTGCTAATTAAACACCCGCGAAGAAGGTCCCGACACACAGCCACACAAATCACACACCGGCTTTGTCTTACTAACTGTCGCGTTCTCCTTCGTCTCGTTTTCTCCATCTTTTTCTTCCGCTCTGCCTCCTCCTCCTCCTCCTCCTCCTCGTCCTGCTCCACCTCATCCTCCTCCTCCGTCGCATCCACAACCGAGCCTTCCGTCCTCTTCCTGTTTTCTTTGCTCCTGCTTCCGCTGATTGATATTTAAGCTTGAGTTTAACCCACCCATGATTCCCCCCACAACCACCCCCCCATCCATGTTCTACGGGGTCGTTAGCGAGCTGCTGCTCCTGGTACTGCCGCTGCTGATGTTCCTGTTGTTCATGTTGGTGTATGTGTCGTTGCTGGTGATTTCAGCACACCTGGCGAGGAGGCCCGGTTGGTACCAGCACGGCTGGTGCCACTGAGGCAATAGCGTATACCACGATTAAATCCGTTTCGCTTGCCGGTGCCAACATCCTCGCGACGATTCCCTTCGTCTCACTGCGACCAAAGTGCTTTATTCCAGTTTCTCTGGCCGGAAATGGGAACGACCTCGAAATGCAGATTCATGGCATCGGTTAAATTGACGGGGGAGATCGAGGGAGCAGAAAGTTCGTTTCGTAAATGCCCCGATGAGTTTCGACCTTTTATTTGCAACTAGATATCGCAAACCTGGCGCAGTGTAGTGCAGTACAGCGAATGGATTAATTAGTACATTTATTTTATTCCGCGGCGTTCGGAATGTCATATCGCGCAGCTTTCGTTTGGAACGGGGGAAAAAAAAGAAGAAGGCCACAATGCCGAAGCTGTGCGTCAAACGTCCAACCGGACGAGGTAACTAAAAGAAGAAGAAAAAAGTGATCACAAAGGGCAGGACGGTTAAAAAAAAACAAAAAAAACAAAAAATCGGGGGCAGCGCGTCGAAGCGACGAGCAACCGGCACGATCATAAATCTGCATCGAATTCCATGGGTTGAACCGTGGCCTCACTCTCTGGCCAGGTTCGAGGGAACGGCGTCAGCGAGGATATATACGGCTCGCGTGGCTTTTTACGGGAACGCTTTGTCCGATGTAATTACACGTGTACGGACGAATCCTCGCGGTACGTTGCGCCACGTACGAGCGGCCAAGACAAGAGGTGTTCGAAGTCCAATAAACGGTCGAAGACACGCGTGGATTCTTTGCCGCATGGGAGTCACAGTGACTGGTCCGCGCGTACGTGCGCGTACGTACACGTGTGTACACGTGCGCGCAGGTATGAACGGGGTTGCGTGGATAGTGTAAAAGGTTCCTGCAAGTCGCTCGGGGGACCCGGGGACGATTCTCCTCGATCCTTCTTGCCGGACAGGCACGTATAGAGCACCTGTTGGTCGCTCGAATCGCACGCGTTCTTTCCTTTAACCGGCTCGTATATACCGTGCATCGTGCCGGCCCTTTTTGCCACCGGGAACAGAAATATTTTCACAGCTGACCGAGCATCGTCGAGAGTGTACTTGGCACCTCGTCGCTGACGGATACGCTTCGATCAGATTATACGCGGAAATTCCTTATCGCCCCGACCCCATTCTCCCCCCCCCCACCCCCTGCTCCCGTTTTATGCAATTCCGACACGATCCACCAGCGATAGCCGCCGCGAAGAATGTTGCTGAATTACAGATACAAAGATGGTATACCACTCTATCTACCTTGGTCGTCTATTCGCGACCGGCCGGCAGCATTATAATGGTGCTTAATATGCAGGTTTATCGGGCTGCCCGACAACTGGCCGAGTCGACGATGATAAAATTTCTTCGAGCGAACAGTTTTATAACGATCTCGCAAGAATAGAGCGGCCGGCTTCATTACCCGGTAATACCTATGCATTACACGCAGTTATATATGAGTTTCTATTATCCAAAGTTTCAATTTACTGCGCTTGTGCGTGCGATCGTCGCGTTTCTTAGCGGCGGACCCGGCGTTTAATTGGACGGAATAGACGCGCCGCGATCGTATCGTGTACATACGCAGGCGTTCGCGTTGCCGGCCAAAAAGACGCGAAGCAACGTGTAATTATGCGGTGGGTGTCGCTCCGTCTATCGTCGAACACGGCCCATTAACAAGTTTATAATCGTCGCCGGCAGCAGTTATCCTTGCACGGGACCCGCGGTAATTGATACGGGATTTCGAGGAAGCGGGTCAACGCGGAGATCGACGCGGTCCCCTTCGGATGGGACGAAATCGAACGAATAAATCGACGCCGCTCCATCGCCACCTTTTTGCGTCCACCAGGCGCTGTACTACCTGGATCAACGCACGCGAAAGATACCACGGAGAGTCTCTGACGCAGGTACGGTCGACGATGAGCCTCTCCCTCTCACTGTCTCGAGGTGCCTGGTAATTTATACATTTATCTACGTTCTGTCAATATTTAAAGAAGGACGCGAGGTTCGGTCGGCGCGGGGGGGCTCCCCGAATCACCAATTCAAGATACCATTTGGGAACGGTCGAGGGAGAAGAGCTTTCGTCGCAGCAGTTAGATTTATGTTAACCGGCTGTGTTACGCGCGTGGTTTAACGCTGGTTGCGAGTACTATCGTTAAGATAGGAAATGTATCGTCTGGATAAAAAAATGCACGCTGTCGTCATTAACGTTAACGTGTCGTTATATCGGGGGACGATTGTATAACGCGTACACGCGTATAGCGGAAATGTGAAAGTACAGGAATGCATAGAGACGTAAAAGGGGAGGAAGAAATGATCAAGGCAAGGAGGTTGGTCGAGGAAACGTAGCGATTCGTGACGAAACGAAAGTCGCTGTTGAAATTAAGCTGAGTTCGATACAATTCGTACTGACTGTCAAATCACCCGATATTATGTTACATACTCGACGATGATTAGCGTCAGCTCCACAAACGAACACATATCCTTTAAAAAGTTTGGAAACAAATTGCAAGATAACACGAAGCACGAATTCATTGTCCGAGTTGCCGCGAACGGCCACCAACGAACAAAATTCTGTCCAGTCGTGTTTCATTTCATTTGACAACTCTACTCTTCAGCATCGACGTGGATTAAAAAGGAAGGAAAGGGTAAAAATATTCGCGCGTTCGTGTGTGGCAAAAAGGTAAGGGGAAACGGGAACGAGGAGGTCAACAGAAAAAAAAAAAGTATCCCGTCTCATTATATACTGGGAGATGGCAATGCAGTGTTAGCAAACTGTACATTAGCATCACAAAGACTGCATCTGCAGCTTTGCTCGCATTGCTTACAGATCGCATGTGACCGTGCGTGTGCGCCACGTATCCGAGCGTTAATACCGAAACGGAGTCGTGTGCATGCACCGATTTCATACGGTGCGATAGTGACACAGAATGCGTCGTCGAATAAGCGATGCACGGGACGGACCAGACTCGTAATTATCCCTAAACACAGTAATTAACGTCCGTGGGACGAGTTCGGGGGTGTCGCGGCGACGTTTTCACCCTTCTTTAACCCCTCATCACGGCCATTATCGTCCAGGTTGTGATTATACGACAGAGACAAGCATCACGGCGGGGTAGGGGAAAAGACATTGAAAGTCAGGTCAGACCAGCCGCATGAATTAATTCTACTGGAATAATGAGTGGCTGTGCGTGTGGAAAATTAGTCGAAGAAAATGTGAACCGACGAATGGACGTACGTCCCGGCCTCGTGTTTCATTGTAGCGAACCGATGTATAATGTAACAGATGCACGTTCGGCCCGTTCATTGTATAAACGTAAACGCGCGTAAAGATTGATTTAGGTGCTTCAATTGTGTATGACGACGGTCCTACGATCGATGGCGCCGATGATGCACACGGGCACGGAGCCTGATTTATGTTTAATCGAAATTTGGGATAAAATACGCGACACTGGAAATGGAACCAGGAACCGGACGGTTGTTCGTCGAGGAACTCGTTGAAACTGTGCAAGAAGGTTTATGCAAACGCCGCTCCGTTTGGGAAGCATCTTCCGATACACCTCGAGCGTACACGTATTTACTGGTCGGTTGCTTCTGTTCTACGAATAATATTACGAAACGAATAAGAAAATAAATGAATAAGCGCAACGTAATTACGGTTCCATTCAAATATATGAAAAAGGAAGCAAGTATATTCTTTTGAAGATCAATACCCGAAGGATTGAAAAATCCCCAGCCCTAATCCCGCGCGGTATACCCGCATCCTACATCACGGTCATTAAATTCATGAAGCACAGCGAGATAGCACGGCCTCGTCGAAGCAGCGATAAAAGGGAGAAGGGAATCAATGAGGTTACGTTGTATCCATCGCGGGGACTAAATACCGGATTTAATCGACACCAGGGACGAATCGACAGTTGGCTGTAATCGCAGGACAAGCTACCGTACCGAATAAGAGGGTCAGGCTGCCGCGGCGGTGCAGCGAGGAGGGAGGGCGGATGATTGTGCACAGTACCGCGTATAATTAGCGTAATAAGTAGTTTTTTGAGGCGGGACCCGTGCAGAGAGAAAACAAAGCGATGGCTGGAAGGCAGCTAATTCTGATCCGGGATCGGAGGACAAAAGGAGTTAAAACGCGTGTGTGCGTTTACAGGGCAGGGGGGCGGGGGGCCCGGGGAGGGGTTGACGGGGCGACGGGGGAGGAGATGCCAGAAAAGAAAAAGCAGCGCCCCGACGCACATCCTCCCTCGTCCATTCATCCTTTTTCAGCGGGGCCCGCTCGGTATTCGAATCAAAAGGCGGGGGCACCCTTTGGGTCCGCGAGACCGCATTTTTTTTTCTCCTCTCCCGTCTCGCTCTCTCACGCCGCCCGTTCGCCCCGTTCGAACCCCTTTATACGCGGCCGCGCCGACAAAAGATCGGGGTGCACGCGTGCACACCAAGACAAGGGAGACGATCGCTAGGGAGACACCCGGTAAATCTTGACAATGAGCCGACCGGTGTACGCGCTCCTCGAAAACGGATTAATTACAGTGTGCCTCCGTAATTAGCCCTGCGGGAACAGCCACTCGCTGGGCCTTCCACTTTTCTCCTTTTGGTTCTCCCTTCTTTTTTTTTTTTCTTTCACCGGGACCGATCGCGTAATCGTTCCGGGTGTGCAGCCTTTTCTTCCTACGGGGCCCGCGAAATTACACGTTTTGCGCAGCAACTTGCGGTGTCCACGGCGAACGATACGCTTCGCGGTGTTCGACGACGATGCTTCGCCTCCCCGTGAAAACGGATCCAGTACGGGAAAAAAGGACGCAGCGACGGCGCGTCGCGGCGACTCAATCGTTTGCTCTTATTGCCGCGCGCGCGCGCGATAAGTATGTCGCGCGCTCGGAACACCTGAACTCGCGACCATTTTTAATCAAAAGAAGCACGCCTGCCAGGCGCTCCTCCGCGCGGGGCCCCTCTTCGTTCCGCGGGCCCGCGACCCAACGATAGGAACGCCTGTCTTCCTTTTACGCCGTCCCGCGACGGAACGTATCTAAAGTACATCGGGGCATTATAACGTTTAAACCCTCCCATGCCAATTTCATCGTTGGACTTTTTTTCATTCCCCGTCCGGTAATGCGATCGAGCGCGGTGTCATCAATGCAGTGTGCATATAGTTGACTCCGGCCGCGATATCGCGTTGTATTAATGCCAACGGCGAGCGCAGCACCGTCATGAAAGGGCATGATAATCGGGTAGGTAGTATACCTGGAATTAGCATGCCTCCGAATCATCGATTTTCTACTTATCGGCTATCTCCGGGTTTCCCTCCCGCCCCCGTCCCCCTTCGTCCGACGTTCTCTCAACGCGACCTCTTACCGGTCATTATACAACGTTCTGCCGGCTTGTGCATCGCGAACCCTCTAAGAACAGAGAGCTGCACTTAGCTGTTCCCGGTGCATACCACGGCCGGACCAGCGCTTTGGTGCCGATGATGAAGAGGAGGACGTTCCTCTGGCTGCTAGTAGGGCTCACGTCCAACGGGCCCCTGTATCGATACTTTCGATCGTGTTCGCATCGTAGATCGCGTGTCCACGCGCAACGGTTCCGCGAACAGCCGTGGCTGCGATCGTGGCAGCAAGTGGCAGTCGTGGGCGATCGTTGATACAACACGTGTGAGAACTGAGCGGCTCGCTTGAGATTTGTAACGGAGATCGCCGGGAACCGTGCACGCTTTATCGTGTACACATACGTCCATTCCATCGACGGATACTCCCGTGGAAACGTATGCTTGTTAACGCGGTACGCTTCTAATCAATCACCGAGCCGCGCCGCGCCGCTCGAGCACGGTTCGTTCACGCTGTTGCACGGCGGCACGAGGCCGAGGCGAAGGCGGCGAAATTGTTGAATCGACGGGGAGAGAATCGCGGGGAAAACGGTCCGACGTGTTTTAGGAAAGCTGCCGCTGTTAGGAGAGTTATGGACTGACTTCGGTTGGAAATTGGATCCGCGAATTTCGCCGCGATCGAGGCTGCCTGTACGATGAATCGGGTGGAGTATCGCGAAGATTTTAATGGTCAATTATATTGCAAGTGCGTTGAGAACGAAAGGGAGTTACGAATTTCTAGCAGTTTCATAATTAAGACGCGATAGGGAAACTTGGCGATGTTGGATCAGCGATTGAAGTATCATTATTAAAGGGGGAGGGGTGGGAGAGGTTTCTTTATGCAAAATAACGACCGCGAGAGAATCGGAGGAATCTGAAATCCTAGAAAGTTCTGGTACGAATGTAACAGCCATAATTAAGAAGGTGGCTCGCGTCGCGAGAACTTTGCTAATAACCTCGGATGAAACGCCGCCTCTCGAAGATCCCCGTGCTGCGGTCCGCGTTCCAGAACTTTGTTAACTCTCGTAAGCTTCCCGTTTGAAGAGGAAGAGTCCTAGGGTGGTGTATGGCGAACGAAATGAAGGGAGTTTCCCCGCGTGGAGTGAGTTTTTGGTGATTAGATTAGACTCCGTTCGCCGATGGGCCAGCTGTCCACCGGAATTCGCTCAAGAATCTGCCTAACTGGATGAAACCAACGGGGAAAGTCGCCCAACCGATTCGCCCCGCCGCTGTAATGAACGAGCCGTACGAGTTCCGAGAACTTCTTTATTGCCAAAGTTTCGTCCCACGCTCTGACCGTAATGATCGGCGTTTAGCGATAAAGAATTAAAAATTTTATCCACGCCGATCGAGTATTCGGTTACGCAGGGCGCAACGCAAGAGCGACGATATTCAGAACCGGGTCCAGCGTTGAAAAGGAAAGAAGGAAACGAACAATTTCGCGTATGCGCAAGTTTATCGTGAACAAGCTTCGGAAAGTTTCGGTGTCAGTTCTAATCGTTGAAATCAAGCAACGACATTTGGTCGCAAGCAATTTCATTAACGTGTCCCGCACATTGGTCACGAAACGATTGCCCCAGAAACGGCGAGGAAACCGATTTCTTAAGTTCGCGTCGACAGCGAGAATTCCCCCCTTTCTCATTGTCAGCGGGCACTTCAATTTCGCCTAAAATTACCAGAGTAAGCATGATCGAAACGCGCTGCCGTTCGTTCGAGCTGAACAAATGGGGGAAAGAAATCGTGTAAAATTTTGTAATCACCGAGTCCGGTGTTCGGGGCGGCGTACACGAATCGAAGACCGGCGAACGCACATTCCGAAACGAGATCGAGAGTTAAATTTACCCGAGTTATTTCCATTGGTCGGTCGAGCATACCACGAATCGTCGCAATATCGTTCGAGGGGGGAGAGAGAGAGAGAGAGAGTCGAAAGGGTGGCTGGGGGGGGGTGGGCGGTGGGGGCAGGGTAGGGCACGGCGATCGATAACAATAATAATGGGAAATGATCGCGACCGCAGTGGCACGTGATCCAATGACTATGCCCAGGAGGCGATGCCTCATTATTTCGATTTCCAAGCAACTAACCAGCGACCTTAGCAGCCTCACGAAATACGAACGCCTCCGTCCTCCCTTCGTCCTTTCCCGTCCGCCGCCGTCTCGTCATCATCTTCATTCTTCGTGCGAACCCAATCATTCTTCCATCACGAGCTGTACAGCCCGGTGCATTCGACCTCGAACATCTTCCGCTCAATAATCCGATGTTATAATTGCAGGCCCGGGAACGATTCCCTTATTGATTCTACGGGACAGCCACGGCACACCCCGAGCCGTATCATTCAGAAAAAGAATAAGAACAACGAACCGTGGCGGAGGGGTGGTGCGGGCAGATGATACAGGCGATAATTGGGCCAGCCGTCCCCGCGAATCCCTTCGTTTCGAACGTGTTCACGAGAGTTCCAGCGTTGTCCTCGAAATGCTAAATAACCCCGTCGAAACATTCGAGGGGGCACCTCCGGCCTTTTTTCCCCCTCCAACGGGATCGAGATTGCGGCGAGATTTAACGATACGTCCCGGCACGGTTAAGCGCAATTATAACAACGCGCGCATCCCAAGAGTGTACCGTCCTTCCACGAAGACACCGGAATATTGACCCCGGCGCGGAGTCTGCACCTGCGAGGGGCTGTATGCAATCTTTGCGCGTAACGACCCTACCGAGAGGGATACATTGATACGGGTGTATCGCATTTCTATGCCGTCTGTATTAGAATGGAGGTACAGGGGCACTCGATGTCTCGTCGTCGAGCGCGGAAATAAGACGTCGCGGGTCGAGGAGGTGGACTCGTTGGGGCAGATAAAATGGTGGAGGGGGTGTTTCGGTAGTTTGGATACGACGGCAGGTGGAAGTCACGGCGAACGCACCGCGCAAAAATTTCCTAAGGTGTACGCAGCAGCGCGCGCTTCTTTGTTCCGATGTACGATAGTTAGGGGACGCGAGGTTTGAAGGTTACGGGATCAATTATACGGGATAACGACCGGCCATGAAACTATCGGCATAGTTTCCGTTTCCCGAGAAAAACGCTGTTTCCCATCGCGAAGACCGCGGTTCGAACGCTCTCGTTCCTCGTTCCCTCGAAGACGCGTTCAGGGAATCCGACATGGTGCGCCTGGGTAAGGTGAGAGGACGAAATTATGGAACCGCGAAAAACAGCTCTCGCCGTTAATTTTTTCGCAGGAATAAAAATGATTCGCTGCAACGAAACAACTTCACCGGCCGATAATTCCTCGCGATGGAGCATCGAGAAGCTCGTGATTGTCGGTGATCGGTCGTTTTTTTTTTTCCCTCCTCTACGAAGGACCTGAAAAGCCTGCGGGTCACGGGTTAAACGGGCCTTCCCGTGACAAGGCCCTCAGGATGCGTTCCACGAGACAGGACGCGGCCAGGGCCGATGGTATACACAACGAAGCCTTCGGTTCCTGTGATAAAGTGCTCATAATGTTTTTAACGAGTAAGCTGCGCGTAATTTTATAATTCGGCCGTGGCTACGGCCCCGTGGTATTTCGAGAGTGGATATAATGATTCGATGATTATGCGGCCATATCTCACCCACGGCTTCGTCCCAGGGGAGATACAGCCGGTGTGGAGATCGCCATCCCGTCCGTCCGGATGGAAACAATGTCGGTGGACCCTCCCACGCCACGTACAGGGACTGTACCACGGCGAGCCGGAGTAATTCCCCCAATTATAAAATTATTATCCTGCGGTTGGCACCCCCGGGCAACACGCGGGACCAGCATGCCCTCTACTCTCCTCTCGGTCTCGTTCGCCATGTTCTCGGCGCACACTCCTCTCCTTATTCTGTCTTCCCTCTCCTCTCTGCCGACTAACATCTTTCATCCGACTCTCGTCGATCCTCCGTTGATTCGCGGATCAAATGCCGCGCACGTTTGCCGCGAAAGACCGCCCGCTCTTTCCGCCGCCGCGATCGGGATTATTTCAGATCGATTAAACCGTCGCGACGTCCATACTTGGCCGTGCTTTGTACCTGAACGGGCCCGATCATTGAACGGGTGATCGGGGTTTTAAGAATTTGTTGGATTCGCCTCTCGCGGAAGCAGCGACGAACCACTTGTTTGGCGCGAAATTAATGGAACGGAGAGGAAGAAAAGCATGAACGTATATATGTTTTATAAAGCGTAACGCCTGTTGTGGGTAAACGATTAAATAGAAATAAGACGATGGAATGTGCCGAAATTAGCAAGCCCCTCGGGCTCGTCGTCGCCACGTATCCTTTCTATCTCTGTGAACTGGCCGTAGCGTTGCCGCTAAGTAGCCATTTATAGAAGAATTTATATCGGCCGTTAGGGCAGGGAAGATCGAGCGTGGAAGGGTGAAAAATAAATAAGTGTAACAGGGGGCAACCCTTGCACGGGGCGATCCTTTAAGTCGCGCTCGTTCATAATCTTGCCAGTGACTGCTGCTGACTTTAACCGAGCAACGTCTCTGTGTTCCATCGTCTGTAACAACGTGTGGATACGTGCGTGAAATTTCGACGACACGGACAGAACACTCGAAGCGGCGTTTCCATTAAAGAACGACAACCGCAGGCAACGGGACGCGTGCGCTCCCCCCCCGAAATAACAATTAATACTGCAAGAAAATGCTAACAACTCGTAGCGGCGTTAAACTATCGCCGCAAGAAGAATGGAAAAAGACTACGCAATTAGTCGTTTTAATCAACAACAATACAGAAACGACGCGCTCGACGTAGCAGGGAACTCGTTTCACTTAGCGACAGTCGAACACCGAGTCAGGTAAATTTCGATATCTACAATCTCCGGAAATTAGCGACCCGTGCTTCCCTAGAGGAGTCACGATCCGTCACGGCCACGAACCATTAGTCCGGGCTTGACGAGGTTTCGGTAAGAGCGAAACCACGCGAAGGCGCAAAGGAGAAGGTAGACGCGCGCTTCCCGACGAGAGACGTCGCTGGTCCCCGTGGGTGGGGTGTTCCCGCGAGTTAAAAGGACAAGAATGTTTGACAGCCATTTTTCAGTGATCACACCGAGTTAGTTATCGACGTTGGGATCTCTCACCCGGGGCTGCCCCCTTGACACCCCGTGCAGCGACCCAATCTCAACAAGCCGCTCTTCGTTTTCTATTACTCTTCGTCCCCGACGAGGAGAGAAGTTATCTCTCATCTTCTCCTCCTCGCGTCCGGCACGCATCCGTCCTCCCCCGACCCTGCATCGGCCACCTTGCGCCGGTGTACCCTTTTTCCCTCCGTCGGGCCACCCCGTGCTATCGGTGGTCGCCCGGTCTGACGAGCGGAACAGCTCGAACGGGGTCTCCTCACTCCTCTAATGCGAGCCATTGTCCGTCTAGTTAACGGCGATCCGTTCGACGCAACGTGATTCATTTTTTACTTCCACGAAGGAGTTTTTTGATTGATCGGAAATTAGGGACTTTAAATACCACCCCGGGGCACGACACGTCCGAATGGAGATCGTAATCGATCCGTGGATCGGCGCGGTGCCGAGGGACCACGGAGGACTTCCATTGTTGAACGGGGCAACGTCGATGCGAGCATATACGGTATACATAAATTCACTCTACTCGTCTCCTCCGGACGTCTCTCGCGCGTTTTCGACTCCGCCGGACCACCGTTCCTGCCAATTGACGAGCGTGAAGCCCTCCGCTGCTTTCGTGGACGATGCTCGCCGTGGCCCCTCGATTACCCATAAATCTGCGCTAAAGGTTTTGCGGCCGGCGACTTAAATGATGGACCGTCTTTCTTCCTTTCCTACCTTCGGGTGATGCCCGGCGCCGGTATCGCCTTGAGCAACCGCGAACGGAACGGCAAAACGCTCGGACGGATCGCGCGATTTTACATGTTACCCCGTTGCACGTAATTACTGGTATTCTTTAAAAACTCGGACCGTTCTTCGAGGCGTCCGCACTAAATCATATAAAGTCCATTCCGTCCGCCGTCGTGGCGCTAAATAAATTGCGTCTGTCTCGAAGACGTCTATACCGCGCGGACGTATCGCGGAAATTGGATCGTTGAGAAACGGGACGACAAATTCGAGCGGGTGTCGGCCGCGTTAACGACGGCTCACCGAATGGAACGACAGTAACTACACACATTCGTATATCGCCCGTTCCACGGGGCGTTATTGAAAATGATTTGCAAATTGATCACGGTGACGCGGCAGACGTCGATGATTACGATAGAAGGAAAATTGCTCGGAATCGCTGGGTTGGCTGGAGAAATAATCGAACGGCACGCTCGATCACTGTGATCTGATTGCGGGGCAAGATCGACTTGCCCGCGCATGTTTTTCGACGCGAGGTTTTCGATTTAACTCCCACTTATTTATCGTTTGTCCAGCAGATAGCCGTGTAAACGCGAATCGCGCCGAAAAATATCCACACCGCGGTCCCCGGCACTGGGCTCCTGCGTAAATGTGACCGCGTGGTAAAAGAGTAACGAGCGGCGATTAGTGGGCAACCTTCTATCGTTAACGTCGACCGAACGAATATTCGAAAGATCCCGGCCAGATAAACGACGAAGGACAGAGCTTCGCGATAAATCTTCATCGTTGCCGTATCGCCGAAAAATCTCTCCGATACCAAATATCGGCCTGGTGCCCCCCGACCCATCAGCCGCCTCTTCGTCGCGAGCCGAGGAGAGTCGATCGCACGCGAGGTCTCGCAATTAACGAATCAGATACGACGCGACATCAAAAAGACAAATGACCCCGGCGAGATGGGAGTGGATAAACGCGTTCCCCTTTTTTCTCTCTTTTTCTGCCCACCGTTTCTACCTACCCCCGCGACGCCCCGCTCTTTCTACCAGTTCGCTCGCGCTTGACGAGTATGAATCGGGGATCTGATAACCGAAGAAACGGTTCGAGCAACCAGAGAGTACGGGGCAGTCGAGGAAGAGGAGAGGACGACGAGACGGCTGAGAGGTATCGGAGAGGCTGAAAGAAGGGAAAGGAAGGTGGATGAGTATGAAAATTATTCTTTGGATGCGCGTACGGGGCGCACACTTGTCAAGATGGCGCATGGAATTAATTAAATTAAGCCTGCACCTCCCTCAAAGAAGATAACCTGCCGAGGGAGAGAGAGAGAGAGAGAGGGAGAGAGTCCACGATTCCCTGGCAGATCGAGCAGGAAAGGGAAAAAGGACAGCAGCCCGAGGGGGGAAACGAAGACCGAGAGGGATCTTCGGTTCGACATCGAGTGCAAGTCATTCCAGTCATTGGTTGCTCCATAGGAATCTTGGCTGTTGGTGTGCACGCGCTCCGAACGACCGGTCGCATGTACGTGTGTGGGTGGACGAGGTGTGTTTTGACGTTTGCCCTCACGCCAGGTATTCTCGTTCCTCCGACCCCGTCGTGACGGAATTTCTGGCACGCGAAACGCTTTCCTAACCAGTCTGATTCGCGGATTTCATCTGGTTCACAGGTAGACGAGGGTAATCCCCCTTTGAATGGATCGTCGATTAAAATTCAATCGCGGCCTCGTCGCGGGCAACGTTGTGAGGTGAACAGAAGGCGACAGCAAATTTATCCATACCTGTATGGACCTGACGAGATGACCACTTTTTAAAGGAAAATTATACTCGTATCGATATGTACGAGACTGTCGACTGTCGCTATTATTGATTTGTATTCACAACGTATTCCCTAAACAAATAAAACAACTGAAACGATCTTAAGCAGAAAACTTGACGGTCGCAATTACTATTTCCTCGATCACGATTACAATACATTTCCACCGAATTTCCTCTTTCCCGTCGCTTCATTTCCACCGCCAACAGATTATCCACGCCGAGCCCCGTGGCCTAACATTGTGCCCGAGATTTCGTCTAACGCGAACGAACGGGAAGAAACGGGAAGAGATTGAGAGGCACCATCCAGGGGTCCGGTCGTTCCGATATTGCAGTTAGGAGGTACGTTCCTGAGCAATGCCGGCTTGTTGACACTTGGCCCCTGGGCCGCTAAATCGTTTTGGAGTTAAGCATCCGAGGGCCTAAACGGCACTCCCCTGCGGAGCGAGAGAATAACGCGAAAACGAGAGAGGAAGCGACGGAGGAGGGCCAAAAAGCGGCGACTCCTCGTCCTCCTCGCCGGGGTGCTGAACAGAGAAAAGGGCTGAAACAAGAATGGAGGCAACGAGGACGAGTGGAACGGCGTGTTCCCGGGATAAAGGATGCAAATGCTCGTGCTGGCCATCAAAATCTAATTAACCAGCGAAAGAACGGTGCCCGGGCGAAAGCCAGAAAGGTGCCAGGAAGAAAAAGACCGGGGTGGAGGTTTAGCAGTTCGAAGGTGTCGGAGACCGGTAAGGTTCCCTTATGCATATGCCAAGTTCCTTCCACCCACTCTGCTGCTCGCATCCTCCTCCCTCCCCTCCCCTCCTCCCCCTCTACACCCGGAGCTTTAACCTCCTTCATCCGAGTCTATATGGGGTGAGAGGACCAGAGCAGAGAAATCTCTATAGCAAACGTCGTTACGAGCCGGGTTTATGTCGCCCGCCGCGTATAACACCCTACAGCATGAAATTCGTCGGCATGTAACGGGGGTCCTAAATTTCGCGTGTGTACTCCTGAAGGAAGTGCACGGGATCGAGTCGTGCTTGAACTTTATCTACCGGGCCGACAGTACGTTTATTTATCGGCGGAATATATCTCAACTTCGTCGCGTAAGATATGGCTGGTTATGCCTCACACAATGGCCCCGATAGCCGCGAGTTCCTCGCGAGTAATTTATATTGCCCCGTACCCTTATCAGTCACGATGTGAAAAACGTTTCGAAGGGAAGACGCATGGGTTGGGTGGGCTTGTGGGGTTTGGGGGGGGGGCGTTAGTTTAGGAGAATGCATACACGCGTGATTCTTGAGATTCCGATACTATTTTAAGTTCCTTTTCTTTCTTCGCGAGAATAATACATTCCGCGACACGTTTGTTACGAACTCTGGAACGTAGACTGTTTCGTTCACACATTTGCCGATCAGCTTTCCGTGTCGGGTCGTAAATAATATTAGCGTTTCCCCAGCGGAATTGACTAATACGGATATTCAAGTATCCGCCAGCAGTAACACATTAGTCCCCGCACATTTTCCGCCCTCGCGATAAATATCCTCCGGGCTCGCAGAATGGCGTTATCGTTCTAGATCATCTTTCCTTCATTATCGCATATTATACTAACTTGACCACCTATGGAATCAATAATCGCGTTACGCCCGGCGACGCGATAAAACGATCGGAAACCGAACGCGCGCCGAGCGTTCGGTATGGAATCGAGTTGAAGGGATTTGTGGATCGTAACGTTGGAACGAAAAGGGAGACCCCGGCGTACCACCTTTGCGCCTGTTACACGTTAGCATAAGTAGTCGTAGCTTTATTAAAATTATTGATGCAAGATCGGATCTACAGCCGGATTAGTCAAGCTGGTTCTGATTCCACTCTCGTCTTCCTTCGTCGTTTTTTCACCCCGCACCCCTTCGACCATCTTATCACACGAGTTCCCTTGTACTTGCTGCTCCCACCACCAGGCGAACCTAACTCTCGGCACCGTGTTGCACCACGAAACGAGTATAGAGGCATGATCAACAGCGATTCCGCTCTCCACGCCCGTCCCGAAGACGACTCCGACGTTTAACGACTTTCGATACTCGTTTCGAAAATGAAACCGATGCTCGATCCGTGCGTTTGCATTTTTGGACGCGAACGAGACTGAATTTCACGCGTCCGGACTAACTTCGAGAGACGTAACTCGCCGTGCAATTCTTTCGCTCCGACGACAATTCGACACCGGACAAGTTATCACAATTTCGAACGAGAGGATCAAGAATCCGTTCAGGATGAAATTTGTCCCGAAACAATAGGGTTGCGAATAATAGGGATGGGTGTCCGCGACGGGTGAGACCGCGTCGGGGAAGATTTTTCGCGGCTGAAAGTTCGCCTCGATTCCGGGACCATTTCGGATGCCGATCTCGGGCCAGGTGGACCGCGGATCGGCAATCGAAGATCGAAGTAGTTTCCGATGTCAACGACTGCGACCTCCGGCGTCTCACCGCGGCCTGTTTCCAAGGATAATTCGCGATTCATGTCGGCCGTAACTCCTCCTTCTCTTTCTCCATAGCAGGCCTCTCGCGCTCGCGTCCCTCCCCGGAATTACAGGCGGATTTACAAGGAGCGGCGGATTTACAAGCCGACCAAGAGTGGCCTTTCCTGTTCGCCGATGCCCGCGCCGGGCCCTGAAATCGTTGGAAAGTACCGAAAAAGCAGACCGCGAGGGGGCACAGGCGGAATGTTCGAAAGAAATGGCCGCGATTATTTCGAACACGTCCGGCCGCGATAGAGAGTCGCGGCGTGCCCGATCAAGCCGCGCGAACGCTCCATCTTAAACGTTCCGTTTAAGAACGATAGCACGCTCGACGGGAATAGAATGCGATCCTTTATAATTGCTCAATTTATCATCGTGATTATATTGTAATTCGGTGCTGACGGGGACGGGGCCAGGAGGGACGCCGCAACTTGTTCTCGAGGGATCGCGTTGTCCGGAGAATTCGATCTACTGAGAGGACCTCGCGACACCGAGGTGTTGCGTTCGACTTTAATATCGGCGAAAGTGATACGAGGCTGGCGTTCTCGCGGGAAGAGGCGTAATAAGCACGCGGGTTTCGCGAAACGTTCGACACTGCAATTGCATATTTCTCGCGCGATGGCGGAATTCGGCCCGGTGAGACGAAGCACCTTTTACCGAGACTCTAGACCCCGAAAGATTCACGGACGCGGACCGCCGGGAATTTTTCGAATTTTCGTCCAAACCATAAAAGTCGCATTAGCTAACGTAATGGCTCAATTTATGGACCAGATTATTGTAATTCTGTGAGTGGCGTACCGATCCGGCCACCATTAAAGCGTACACGACGCGCGTTGTGCAACAACGAACTCACCTGATAAATCGACTAGAAGGCTCGCATTCTTGCTGCGATACCTCGTGAGGGAAGAATGAGTCGAAATGCGCCCACTGTGAACCTAGATACGCTGCCCTGTGGCACGTGAAAAATAGCCGATTTAAGGTACCCCCGCGAACATAGATAACTGTCTAAGCAGGGCGATCATCGCGACGGATTATCCAGCATAAAACATTCTGAAACTTAACCCCCCCCCCCGCAGACTTGATAGATGTGCAGGACGTTCGAGATCAGAATTTCGCGGATCTCAGATCCAATTGTCCAACGCGCGTAGAATGCAGAAGGCATCGAGCAATGCGGGAGCGCGGGGCAAAAAAATTTGATCAATAAAATTCTCCCCGCTTCTTTGCCGATCATCGTTCTACCCTCTTCCGTTCGCAGCCCTCCGCACGATACATCGACATTATCGCAGCGGACACCCAGTATAGTCGCGGGCGTCCTAAAACAACAATGGAGGCATTAAGATGATCTACGGCCAAGTCGCTTGACCCTCTGATTCAAAAAAGGTGTTCGAATCCACTCGGCGGACGAGGAGAGGAATAGAACGAACGGTGGACGGAAAGAAACGCAAGGAGAGGAGCGAAAGGGCAAAAGTGAAAGAGAGTAAGAGAGAAGGGGGGCTCTCTCTGGCCCGTTCGTGTGGGTGTCAGCTTAATGTTCCCGGTCAACTGTATTCGTGACCATCAAGCGACTCAACCGTGAGTCCAGGCTTGAAGTTGTTGTGTATGCGCGCCGGTTCGCGCGAACCAGCGTACTTTTGGGCCTGATTAAATATATATTAGGAGCGAGAGAAGAGCTGGGCGAGAGGGACTTGCTCACGGCGGGGGGTGTGGTATTTTTTCAAAGAGGCGAGCAAGTTGGGCCCGATGGCGAAAGGGTGCGGTTCAACGCCGGTACCGAACTCGTGAACGGGCATGCACGCATTTAACGGGGCTTATTCCTCTGCCCGATTCACGCAATGTTACACCTTTCAATGGATCCCCGGGTAATGCCAAGCTGATCAAGATTTACGCGGTCCAGGTAATTGTACGCGGCGCGAGCTTCCCTCGATCGTTCGTGAAACTTCTCCGGGGAGATATATCATTGAAATCCACCGTGCTTCCTTAAACGCTCTTTCTTTTATAGGTATTTCTTTCCCCTCGCGGGAGGAACGCTCATTGAAGATTTTAATATTTCCTTCTCACTATGCTCGCTCATTTCGCATCGAGAGCACGAGCAGTCCACCGCGATGAAAATATATTTCCCTCTCTATGGAAGTTTTTCCTCGCGATATAAAGGGAAGCGGATTTATGAAAAGCAAACATTCGTTTTCGCCCGGTACGAAATACGAGCCGCTGCGACGACCTTGTTTATTCGAAAAGCGTCAAGACTGCGCGGAAAATGAGTTTTCTCGATCGTCTTAACGGAAAGATTACGAAGGGAAATGGATAAATCAGCAGGGAAGAAGTTACGTTGCTATTGAACAGCAAATGATTACACTCGGCTTGGACTATGTAGGCTATCGTCTAGGGAGATTTCGCTTGGGTTCGTTTAGAAGTATGAGGAAGGCGCCCTCCCAAGTGGCCAGGACCGTGTAGCATCCTGGAGTTCATCGCCGGGCTCATTAATAAGGGACGACAAGCATCGATAAAGAGGTAAGAACTGGTATAGAATGGGCCGAATTGAAAGGAACGACAAACGACTGTGCGTGAAAACCCTAATGCAGGTAGACTCGTTCGGAGGTAGCCTATCCTAAGTAGTCGTTGTCTTTGACCATCAGTCATTAGCATAATGCTTAGAATAACATAAATAGCCACTTTTTTCATCGCATTACGTTAATCACGAATGATTTTCGGAAGTATCATTCTAGCCTATAGTTGATGCAACGAGTTCTTGTTTGGATGGAAATCAAAATCGTTCGCATTTACATAGTTATAATGCATTAAACGGAGAATGTTACCTGACGACCGTTGTGAAAGACAGCAAGAGGGAAAAGGGTGTGGAGCAGGGGCTGGTATTGTAGCATGGTCCCTGGTCAGATAAGTCATAATAGTGGCTCGGTCGACGTTGTTAATAGTCAACAGAGGATCATGCCGAGATAGCGCGCTAATGCACGCATTTATTTGAAATATTAAACCTCGAGGAAAAGAGAAGATGAAGGCAGGTTCTCTTCTTGTTCTTCCCCTTCTCGGGTGCCAGCACTGCTGGAAGGGTAGACCAGGGAAAAGACAATTATAAATGATGATAATTAACGAAGATCTTAACTGGTCACTCCATAACTTTACGGTTGTGCTTGTGCACACTTGGGTATTCTACCGTGGAAACGCCCGGTCGATTCGGTAATCGCAATAGATGCTAAAATCCGGAAGCAAGCGTGTTCTGTTAATAGCGAGCATTTTTTTAACGTCCACGATTTCTGGTCGCTTGTACAATTGAACACGCAGTTGTCCTGGCAAGGAACGTTCGAAAAACGGTCGAAGTTTACGCTCCGGAACCGTTTTAATTAATAGTTGAGTCGCGGCGAACAAGGCAAAGATCGTATTAATCTCGCGAGCAAGAAAGCTTCCCATTTCAAAGGCCCTTAATAATTGTTTCTCCTTCATCCGTGTCGTGTTCCATCGACCAGGCGAAGAATCCCAGACAGGCTGATCAAATCAACACTGAGTAACAGTGATACCACTAACTCGCTATCCCTGCCTCTCCTTCCTTCTCTACCTAATTATTAATGTGCTCGAAGGAACAGATAATCTTCACGATCATCGTCGATGCATTCAGAACCCTCTCGTTCTATCTCTCGTTATTGAATATGAGTGATTAATTAAGAACACCTCACGACCTGCTGACTCGCCATTTAGTCTCCCTCTCTGTCTCTCTCCCTCTTTCTCTTTCTCCCTCTCCAGCCGAAAACAAACTTTGAATATCACGACCAAATTACCTAAGAATCGAACGGATGCAACAAAATTGTTGTCTATCCAGAGGAATAATCAACGTGGGAACCTCCACGAATTTTTCTGAAAATGATAAAACCTCTCCGGGGTCGCGTGATACTTTCCACGATCGGTTTCACTGGCGGTGCTCTACGTGGACAATCGTGAGGGCCCTCTGTTTCGTTCCACCATCCCGACATAGAGCAGAGCTACGTCGCAGAGAGACTTCGTAGCTGCAATGACTCCGAAAAAAGGGGCGACGACGAAGGCAACTGATACAATATTCATTTACTGCTACGTGTGCCTATGTTTCATAATGTCACGCTAGAAGGAGAGAAGGGAGGAAGAGCAAAAAGAGACAGATGAAGGAGAGTTGCATTCAAATGAAGGAATGCCGGGGGCGGTGGGATGGGGGGAGGATAGGTGGGACCCCAGGATGACACTTCTCTTAGGTGATTTATGCCCGTTGGTCGAATGACCATCATCTCATGGAAAGATCTACAGGATCTCAGAGTCGCTTAGTTAGTCTTTGGACGGAGGATAGTTAGTCCCTAGGATGCAGCAGAGGAGAGTGGGGGGGAGGGGGAGAAATACAACGAAGACTTAACGCATAATGGGGGGCCTTATGTAACGTGAAACATATAATTCCGTGGCACTCTCGTTACTCTCGGGTAACACTATCATTTATTTAAGCATCGACGTTCATAGCATCGTTTGCAAACCTTAAGCTCGCATTTCTCTCTGGGCCAGACGGACCCGTATCGATATTACTGTACTGAAAAACCATATTTGTAGTGCGAGTTAATGGTGTATTTGATTTACATGAAAGATCGACCTGGAATATTTCGAGGATTTTCAATGAATTGTTAACAAGCAACTCGGGAATATATTCCTGCATGATAACTTGAATTGATAGAAACAATTCGTATATCTTCGACATCTACGAAATATTACATATTTGACCGTTTAAAATGTCACTAATGCCGTACACGATTTCGTCTGCTCGTGAGGCATTTCTTAAATACGATCGCCGTGGAAGTAAATAAACGCCGACCAAGCAGGTACAAATTACCGTGCGACAGAAAAATGTGATAATTGTGGAAAGCGGTGGTTTATTGGTCTATAAAGCCGACTACAAATTTATATAGATTACGAAAGTGACAATATCTCGGATTATGAAAGTTGTAAACCATAAATCTTTACGCTCGATTTGTGATCATTTTTCGCCGGCGACATGCTTCCGTGATAATTCGTGAAAGTCTCGAGAAAGTTGCGAGAAATTAGAGGAAAATCGTTTCTGCGGCCAGAATCTCTCGTTCGACTACACGCATCACTGATTATTAATTTCAGGCCTCTGACGATTCACGGTGTGTTTCAGATAAGGCTATCGGGCTTTTGTGGCTGTCTAATTTATGCGATGATTAATCGAGTTATGAACCAATCGGAGATAATCAAATTCTTAATGCCCTGCCCACGCGCGAATATTTTCAATATAACTCGGCGATACGTAACTGACACTGCTAATTGAACAAAATATTCAGATCGCTTCGAGTTTCGCATAAGCACAGGAAGTAGAAATGATTGCACGTTGAACAAATTTATGAAGTAATGCTCAAACTGGATGGCAGATATTTATGTAAATTAAGGAAACCAGAATAAGCGCAAAAATAAGACAAGTTGAATACCAATAAATGTTTGCTATATTCTCCAATATCTGAAGATACTATTTCTGTATATTACGTGTTGTGGTGAAACTGAAAATTATCGAACTCTGTCGAAAACACATCAATGATATTTTTACGCCCAAAGAAATTGCAATTCTATACTGTCCTTAAATCAAGGCGACACTCCGCAAAGAAAAAGTCATCGAATAACAATTAATTTAACAACGTTCACAGACCAAATTCCAACCTACATAATCAACAATGGTTTCCCTTCAACCATACGACGAACAACAATGAAACGTCCGCATAGTACGCTACGAAGTGATCAAAGCCCCGGCCCCATCAAGCCACATACCGCCGCGAAGGGCGATATGGTGTAATTTCGAAATCAACAAGATTCGAGCAATTTCATCGGCAACATAAAAGTTATTCGAGTGCAGGCCGAAAGGGGCATTTCACGTGGCAAAAAGAGGAGGCCTGATTTGACAGTCATCGGTGTGGGAAACACGTCGAGTTTGAGGCTAACGAAGCTGCAGGCGTGTGTACACATAAAGTCAATGTCGAGGGTTCACGAACCGTGAAGTAGGGAAGGAAGAAAAGAAGAAGCGGCGGCGAAGAAGGCGATGGAGAGGAGGCGATGGAGGGCAACGTGGACGAAGAAGAAAAGGACGTGGAGGAAGAGAAAGGGTAAGAGGAAAGGGGAGAACAAAAAAAAAAAGGGGAAGAATCGGCGCCACTCTGCGAAACGGAGCCTTGTCCTCGTCTTGGTGGTGTGCACGGCTCGCGCGCCAACTCGCGGGGGTAAACAGACGAAATTATATCGAAGAAAAATTACCCCGAGATAATAGTGATTAATGATCGGCCGCCACGGGCGTGTGCGTGGACAGGACTGTGTGCGTGCTTGTCGGTACGCTGGTGCCCGATAAAATATGATACTCGGTAGACTCTGCGCCGTTCGCCTTCCTTCTCTATTCCTCTTCCGTGCCTTCCCCATTGGCAAACTGGCTTGCCATCTACCGTCCAGTTTGGCGACAGCAGCGGGAGAAGGCCGAGGAACGGAGAACAAGAAGAGGGAGCGGAGGAATTGGCAGAGAGCAATCTTCTCTAATTAACACATTAAGACTAATCAGAGCCAGTTGGGTTATTCCTGTTCGAGGGCCCACTCGCCTAGATTTAACGTTCCACCTAAATTAATTCTAATTATTACCATGGCTGTTACGAGCCGTATATTTGGATCGACGTCGTGGCGTTTCGCCGTTCGAAAATGCCGCGACCGGCCTGGCATTAATCTTCTTTGTCTGCGAACACTTTGCTCCGGGAACAACCGTGCCACCCTTAATCAATTCTATCGCCCGTTGGACATTTGTATCCTTCTAACGCGCGAGATGCGCCCATTTTTATAACAGACTCGACATGCACAATTATTTTATTATCGTATCAATCACGAATACAAGTTGATCTGTTCGATCTTCCGTTTTATGGGGGGGGGAGGGGGGTCCCCCGTGATTATACAATAAGAGCGCGCAACATCAACGAATAGAATAAACAGCTACTTAGGCGTACGTCTAGTTCCGTTCCGCGCGCGAACGCTACTCGCGATAATTAATAATTGTCGGTGGATCCTTTGTACACACGAACGAGTTTCCGAGAGACCCTCGTGGACGGGCATAATAGCAGCCATACGAAAAAATGAGAGCTGAAGATCACCGTCGAGATCTGACCCGAGATAGCTGGACGGGCCTTATACATTCGAGCGTGCCAGAGGAGTGAGTATATCTCTACCTATGTAAAACACGTGCCCAGAAAATATTTAAACCAGTTCCCTCCGCTTCTCCACACTCCCAACCACCTTTCTTCGGCCACCGTGTATGTATGTATGCATGTATGCGCGATGGGTCCAGTCATTGTCATTGACAATTCAGTCGCGGAACGTTTGTTTTTATCAAGCGAAACGGGATCATTCTATTCTCCCGCGTCCGAGTACTTGTGCCAGTTTCACGATGCCACGGTTATTTTCAATAATACAGTTAGAAAAATACAATCATAATTGGTCGGAAATATTATTCCGCGGATCGGTGCTTGAACGCGTGAGAATAAATAAGTGCAATTGAAAAAAATTCGAATTTTTAGTCAACTCGATATACAAGATGAAATGATTATAAAAACATCAGTACAGTAAGTTCTTGTTAGTAAATAAAAGGCATCGCGTGCACCCAGTTATCAGATCGACAGATAATTAGGGGCTTATTATAAAGAATTAGTAATGCAAATAAAATAAGGTGACGAGTAGCGTCAGTTAAGGAAACAGGATTCAACTGTAATTGGACTGCTTTGAATACCTCGCTTAATATAACACGCGACAGTGTGACACGGAACACGTGGATATTAAAAATTGTAAAGAACTGGTACAGATGTATTTATATATGATTACGGCACAGCTAATTGTTATTTTACGAGAAATGACTCACCGACATGCACGATGTTCTCTTGGCGTAGAGGCTTTCTGCAACGTTCCTCAAGTGGATCTTCCTCGTGACAACGAAGACAGCTCCAATCTCATAGCACTACGATAATATAAAAGTTAATTAGGTTAAATACACGATCGTCGCTTGAGTACCGATTACATTTAACCACGAACGGCATCGTTAATATTCCGCAGGTGATTGATACAATTCGAGTGATTATGCAGCAACCTACGTGTCATTTACAATAGGCATCTTCCATAATTAACTTTGTCAAGTCCGACGGGGGGGATCCGTTTCGTTGTCGCGATTTGCACCAAGCACAGCAGAAGACTGATTATTCGTGCAACGCTCAATTGAACGTTCGACGACCCAGTAACTAATGAGCGACGCGAACGGAAAATGTTCTTTCTACAAATAAATTATATCTTTAATGCAGTACTCTGAATGCGTCAGTATTGATTTTGCGATATCGATAAGCTGTAACTTTGCTGTCTTAGCAGTTCAAACAAAAGTGTGAAATAATAAGGCAGTGCGAATCTGATACAAAGATTGTAATGAAAATGATGTAAGGAAATCTTGAAGCCGACGAGGACAGTGTCACGAATGCTCGATGAAAATTCAATTACCATTAAACATTTGCTAGGACTGTTCAAGGGGAAATTCAAGAACACTTGGTTGAATGAAGATACAAATTAATGGATACTAAATATTCACATATATCGGCTATATTTTAGATTTAATTTAACGCGCACCAACCAGTAACTCAATTCTAGTTTCCCCATGATCTTACTTCCGATTCGATTTCCACTGGATCGCCAAATATCTATCTTGAACTAGTGTACACGCTTCTTTCCGTCTAATGTTTACTAATACATTGGTTTTCACAAAAATAAAGTCGAGAGCGTCCAGTTAGCGTCACGTACGCTGTGCACAGCGTATCGTACACGACGTCAGAATTACGATAATACGAATTTTTACATCACAATTACACGTACACAAAATTACACCCCCGCCGGGATACACTCAATTCTATCGCCGTAAATAATGTTTTGTAATCGAATGGCAATGAGAAATACTCCAGCAAGGTTACATATACCGAATGACTGATACACTTGCTCTTAAAACACCTGACTCTAGGCGTTTCATAGAGCAGATGTTTGTCCATAGAAATCACTGACCTGTTTGTTTACACGTATAGCCGTTCGCGTGCAATTGTATCGACGAGCAAAACATTTGCCCCCGGACAACTTTATCACTGTTATTCCGAAAATCGAGCGATCGCGAGGCTACTTTTGACACTATCATTGCCCCCTGCGGAAAGGAAAATAGTCAGATGTATTTTGAAATTCTATTGACACGATAAGCCCTATATGTATTACTTGTCTATATGCATCAATAATTTATAAAAAGAAAAACTGAAACAATAGGTAGCGTATTATAAACAATTTTCCATAAGATTGTACCATTTTAGGTGCATCTGATACATTATGAAAAATATTTTATTGACATTGTTTCATGCATCACGCATATTATTTAGGAGCACGCGAACATTTTCTTAGGTACTTTTTTTAGCGCATTGCTAGTCACAGCAGTTATACAACGTAATGATATTGTAACTCGCGTTCCAGAAAATTACATTTTTCCGATTATGGATAATCGCGTCTTATTAGATTTAACGACAGAGATATATGTGTACCGCCGAAATTATAATATTTGAATAGTGATCGTATGAAATGTTACGGCAGATATACTTAATTCGATATGAATATACTGCTCTTCGATTAGTACAAGTTTGAGTTACAAATGCAATATGTTAGATAGGGCCAATTAACTTTATCTCACAATAGTATAGGTACTGTAATGTATATTTTAAGTAGAAACAGTAGCAAAGCTTACCAATACGCTAGATGTTTCCTTTCAGATTGCTCATTATCAGTAGGATAATTGCACTCATTACTTAATTTAGTTGCCTCCTTAAGTTTTCTAATTTATAAATTCACGATTTGAATCGTACTGTGAAAGTTAATCGCGAGATAGATTTCCTGCGGCCAACGCAAGTTATTCTTACACCGCCAACGATAGTATACCGCGCGTCATCTATGGGGGGAATTATCAACTATTTTCGTGCACATAAACGTGCATTCATTTTCCTATTTACCACGCGCGCAATTTATAATTGTGTTCAAAAAGTGTTATTTACGAAATGATGCGTGAATCGAATGGATATATTATAGTAATTTATAGTTTTAGAAGTTCAAATATACCGGTGTGTAATTAAAAAAATGTTGAGAATGTAGCATTTTTTCAAGTGCAACATTTTATGCACGTATAATTACTATTTTAGTTTAATTCTGATATTAAAAGGGCGATCGAGATTTGCATATATTATACTGCTTTTGTTTAAAGCGCTGAATATTGAATGGACAACCACTCCATTTTTTTAGAACAATAATAAATAATACAGTATTTCCATATCTTCCTGAAGATACCGATCTAATTACCCATTAATAAAATAGTAGTGATTTCTTCGTTCAATATTTTACCGTAATGTTACAGTAATGTAACGTACATGCAGATATGTTCATTGGAAATTTACGAACATTTTATTGAACGTGGAATATAGTAGATTACACGTGCATATCTTTCGACTTGGTTGCTTATGAAGCTCCATGAAAGTGCATAGATTGCGAGCGTCAAATAAATATAGCAGAATCTTAAAAACTCTTTTCGAAGCTATTTCTTTCAATGACAGCTGTTTCTTTCCGGTTTTCTAAAGCCCTCGGATATGATAAGGACCGGTGACGTTTCTGAATAATTCCTCGAAACTGCACGGAACGGTAGTCAGCCATTAAGAGCTAGGACGCGAAAGACGTTTTATCCGAATAAATATTTGAAACGTTCCCTGACAGTCTTGAGAGGTTCATTACGGGGGATTACACGACTCATATCGAGGACTTAGAATTCTCCTTTCGCGCGAGAAGACATGATCGCAGTCTTTGCAAACTGATTCGAACGTGGGAAATTAGTTCGCTGAGCTTTCATTCTTGAATCCTCAATACTCTCCCTGTAATCACTCTCCATTAAACGGCCTTTTCCCAAAATGAATGGTACCGTGCTCAACGGCATTTCGGTTTATTAAGGCCACTAAGATATGCTTACGAAGTACGAATACCTTGAAGGGGTTTCGGCTTGGAGTATCTTCATCGTTCCTTAAGTACAGAATATTATGCCCTGCTACTGTGTATAACTCTATTTTAATTAAGTATTGTAAATTGATTTTGCACGTGGCACACCTATCCGTAATCTTTTACTTAGCACCCGAGGAATAAGTTTTCTTTACCTGTTCGAAATCAGTTTTCAGACTGCGAAGGAGTAACGTCACCAAGTATTGCTATAAACAGTTGCAATTATTTTAATCGCAAATATTATAGAAATATCCGAACAATTTATACATGAATTTCATTCTCTACTGGATTTACGTAGTTCTTCCCCTTCCATTTAATATCCCATTTATCGATGACATTGTACCTCGGAGAATACAATTATTTGTACTGTCAGGTGACTCGAGAGCAATTAAGGAGAGGGTATAAAAATGTATTACTGACAACCACGAAAATATTATTCGAGTGGAAGAAAATTTCGCCATCAGAGTACGTTTATTTCTCTGTATTTTAAAATCTTCCTCCAATTTAAGCTGCGCTTGAAACATGTTACCGCGGTATTGTCCGGCAGAAATGTCCGTACGTTTCGTCATTACGCGATCCTCGATGCGCAGCGAATATTCAATGGCCAGCTAAAAAACATCCATGCCTTCGGTACACGTTGTCGTGCATTGCGTACAATTTTTCATTTCTCAAGATGTTGATATGCGTTCCCATTGCTTCCGTACACATTGAAAACCGCGCAAGAGTGTAAAACCGTGTACGTGCATGCACGTATACATTATATGGACGTATGCGGCATGGTCTTCGAATTCGGCACAGCTAATATTAGCATCGACAAACGCTATAGGACAACACTATACTCGGGGTAATAGGCGTTTAAGGCTTAATGTATGCATTGAAAACTATTAGGTATTCAAATACTCGGATTGCGTTACGTTACACTGTAATACACGACTTCCTCCGATGCATCCACGAAATTGCCACCATTATCCTTATTATATTTTATTTATTAGCCAAGGCTGACCTTAATCCATTCTAAATGGTATCAGTACGTACATTCGTGAAGCGCAATCTTCCTGGATGCATTAAAATCGACCCCCTTTAACTGTTTTATATATTATCACACAAGCCTCCAATTGAAATCGACGAAGTTAAATTTTGATCGAAACGACAAGAATGAAGCAGTCGTCGAAGAATTCAAGTATAATCGAGTCGAGACAAATTCCAATAGATTTGCGCGCAAAGTCCATGGGCACGCAAAGTCGAAAGTGTGCTCAATACGAACCAACAAAAATATACCGAACAAATTTTCTTTGCAATGCATCACACGGGCAAAGTACGAAATCGCGACGCCGAAGACCAACCGCGCCAAAGTACTGGTAATCACATAATTTCACGTTACATTTGCGGCTGAACGAGGTGCGCCGCGATCTTCGCCCTAAGATTATTACCCGACGCGTACATCGCGACGACGATTTTAATTAACACACACGAGCCGCGAAAAGATACAGCCCGCAGCAAAACTCTAATACGAAGGTCGCCGATTGTTCGCGAGGCCTTCGGTTCGGCCAGGCCCGATTCGATTCGCTGTTACAAAACTCGTTACACGACGGCCGGTGTACCGAGGCTTCTTACAAGACAGTGGCCGTGCTCGACGCTGAAGAAGGCGTTTCGCTTCATTAGCGATAAGCCCTTTTTCCTCTACGCTGCCGTACCGACGAGTTTTTCTGCGATCCTCGTTTTTGACTTCACCCGCCTCGCGACTTTATGGACCTACGCGCATTCCTCGCTGATCGTTTCGAACCAGGTGCGGTACTGTCATTAAGGATAAATCATATCTGAAAGATGTACGCTTCGAATGTTTGCGATGACTGTAATGCACTTACACGATCTCGTTACTTAAAACCTTCCATAATTCCGTGCCGCGTTTCAGCCTTTCAGATTGCTTCGTGGCTCATTTACGGAGCGCTGCAAATTCGAACCGCTCTCGTGTAAGCCTTATTATTCCTCCTCTTCGCTTTCCTCGACGGATCCTTCGCCCCGGCCGAGAACCCGGCGAGGTTAAACCGCGTTCAGACATTTTTGTTCGGCGAACGATTTCAGAATCGTCCGGGATCGGAGTTCGTCTCAAACTCGGGGGGGAAAGTTTCTCCGACGCGGAAATGGAGCACCCAAGCCCCGCTTATTAGTATTTACATGATCCAAGTGGGAGGAAAAGCATTGACATCTGAGCAGTACTATCGAGGGAAAAATTTCGTTCGGAAAAGAACAGAATCAATTGCGCCTTTAACAAGAGGACAACGCTGGCACAACAAAGAAACCGTGACTCTCGCCAACTGTGTCGAGTGGTGTCGGACCAGTCAAACGGAGCCCCCTTGCTGTCCGGCAATTAATTTCGCGGGGTTTCGGCGAATGGCCCAGGAGAATCGTCCTAGAGATTCCTGAAACCACGAACCGATATCGGATCTGGCCCCTTTCTCAGAGCCGCTCTTTTCCGCCCGATGCCGATCTAATTAATAACGGATCGGCGCCTGATCCCTAGTCCCCCTCCCACCCTGCCCCCTTGTCCAGCTCCTTCCGCCTCTTTCTTCAGCCCCCTCTGTTCCACGTTCACAGAGAAGCTGCTCGGCGGTCCCGTTCGCCGGGACGGCCGGTTCGATTTAAATTGAAACGTTCGAAACAAAGGAACGAAGTGGAGAGCCGCGCGAAATTAAACAACCAGCAATATCTCCGCCCGACTATGCCACCCCACAAAGGCGCGTTCACACCCGATTAGGCACAAGGTCCACATGCTACGTAGCGGCAGTCCGGGGCGTCGGCCAGATCTATCTATCGGTAACGGAGGAATGTCTAATAACGATGGTACCTCTCGCTTCGACGAGCCACTTCGTGCATCCGTATCTGGGATCGCGTTCGGATGGGATAGGGATTGCGCCGGCGAATCGCCCGGAAGGATTCGTCTAAAAATGTGCGCCTCGAATAGTTTCGGAATCGTTGACGGCGCGGCGGGGCCGGTGAGTCGGCATGGGGCCTCCGGACGATTTGCAATGGAGATCAGATTTTTTTTTTAAGGTATCGTCCGTGGCGGTAGAGAATGAATGGGCCGGCCTGATAAAGAATTGGGGTAAGGTACACGCGCAGGATGCGGGCAATTGTATTGTTTAATGGTTGTGCCGTAACGGCGAGGCGAAACATCTGCCAAGGCGGGCCCGGTTGTTTCGGTAATTACCGTCTAATTTCGTTCGTTATTCCGCGTGTCCGCGGTATCCGGCCAACGAACCGTGCGCGATTACCGCAGATTTAAATGCAATTAGCCGCCGTGCTCGGGCCGGTCGCGATGGAATCTTTTGGAGGTCGCGCGATCCGGCTGGTCTGTAGGTTTTCATTGTCTAGTCCGCGAGCGTGGTCGAGGCACCCTCCCCGCGAGACGGGATACGAATCGCACGCTTCTGGAGGATCAATGGTATCGGTCGTAGTAACGAGGCGTTGGAGAAATTACAGTTGACTTCGCAATCAATCTGGAGAAACGCGTCCTTCGTTTCGCGATGCTTTGTATAAAGAAGGTCGGTTCGGGGTGGTTGCCGGGGTAAGTGAAACCGAGGGTCGTAGAATGAAAGGAGACCGGCGGGGATGGGTCGGATTCCGGGGGTTGAGTTTTTAATCCGGCAAGCCGCCCCCGCCGTGTAATCGTTCCGTTTTTAAATTAAAGAAATAAAGGAAAAGATCGTCCCGCTGGAAAGCTCGAGGCGGCGGCGGAACTCATTTGCACTTAAAAAAAATGACGAGCCATAAAGCTAACACCTGGAGAACGCGGAAAATTAACGACGAGTCGGAAGGAAGGAGCGGGCAGGGAGTAAATACGGGGACTGACGAAGGAATTTTAAGAGGTGGAGGAAGGGGGGGGGCAGCCTTTAATAAATGAACGTTTGCTTTATCGGCCGGAAACGATTCTGATCCCAACCATTTTCTCGTTTAAATCTTTGACGCTGTGCGCGTCGGCTTCTTTAATCGGACTTTTAATTGGTGCGATTTGCGCTACATTAAACCTTCCCCCCTCGCTTCCACTCTCCGTCGTGCTTTATACTTATTTTTATTACTGTGATCGATGGCGTCCGCGCGCGGTCATACCCCACCCCATTCCGTACATTCTTATTGGAATCACTGAATCCCTTTCCATTTTCAACATACTCGAATTCACTGTCATACATTTATTCAGTTACCTCGCCGGCCTTTAGGAGCGGTCACCAAGACCGTGAGGAATTCTCGCGTGTAACTTATTATCGGAACGCGTTGCCTTGCCCCGTCCATAGCCCGTCGTCGACCCTTAATTGTTCCCCTCGCGATTCTCGATCGGCCGATGGCGTAAATCCGCGAAATATCGTAAACGTCGCGCGAAAGCAGACACGGTACGCTTTATTTGGACCCATTTTATCGCCGGAACGACGGAAGTGAAAGACGCCAGACAGAACGGATTAGGAGCGCGATGAAATCAGTGGCGCGTAGCCTCCGCCCCCCGGTTCGTCAGTGACGAAACATCGCCGGAACATTGACGGTAGTAATAATCGCAATAATCACAATCGCGCCGGGGCGCGAGCCAATTTGAATATGAATCCAAGTGCGAACAATGTCATCGCGAGGGTGGCCGGGGGTGGTGGGGATGTTATACGTGCCGTATCTCCCCCACAGATCGGCTCCTGCCCGGTACTTGCTAACTGTCCGGGACTGTTAGTTAGTTAACTGGCCCGCCACGATGACAGTCACGTACCGGAGAGAGGCATTCGAATCCGGAACTCTCATCAGAATCAGCGCTCGCTACGTTTAACCCGATAATTAAACTCGCCGCCGCCCCCTGCTACCCCGTTTCATCGCGAGGGGTAGAGAAAGAGAGATCTCGTATCCACCCCCCCACCCCGAACCAGTGCCACCTTTCCACCGGACTGCTCGCTCCGGACCGTTTCAACGAGGGAAATCGTGCGGTTCGGAATTTGCATTCGCAGATTTCGTTTTCAACGGCGGGCGAACGTGTTCACGCTTCTAATCCGGATTATTTCTACGGTGTTCACCTCGAGTCGCTTGTGATTCATTATTCTGGGGACCGACATCCGCTCGGGGATGACGGTTACACGGTGTCGATTATAATCTGATTATGACTGCATTAAACGCGAAATACACGATCGCACGGAGTTATCTGGCCACGGGGAACATGGGTGGCGATAATCGTTACGTCGACGAACGGTATTGCTTTATTTCGCGTGCAATGTTTCTTCGTTCATCTTCTTTCGTTCATTATCGACCATATTGATAAACAAGCATTTCACAATTGTCGAGTCTGCTCTGCGAACTGTACCATTAGAAAAACAAACTGGCGGCCACGAAACAAATCCCACGACAAATTACAGTACTCCAAAAAGGTAATAGTCGCTGCAAAGTTATTTAAAACAGTTTGCGCTTGTTCTCCGTTAAAAGCAATCGTCGTAGTTTTAATAGGAAGTTGGAGAGGGTCTTCCTCGAGTCGCGGAACAAGAAGCACGTAGCCTGCACGGGAAGCAAGTCAGTAGATGCCATAAAAGGGTCGCGTGGCTGAGAAACATTCGCGAATTGGATGGTTAGGTATCGCTAGGCAGTGGCGATAGTGGTGACTGGCCCCAACAATTACATCCGAATAAAAGCAAATAAAATCCACCCCGAGGGGAAGGCAGGGTGGAGGTCGCCCGAGTGGGATGGACGATTCGCCGAGTGAAGGGGTGGACGGGGTCTTAAAAACAAGGCTAGACCAAAATAATGGTTAGATCCATCGCGCGAGATAGTTGTCAGGGGCTGTGGAATAAAAAAGAACCGTTCAAAAATAGGACTCCAGGCGGCTGATTCGAGCACGTTTCCGTGACTGCCGCCGTTATGCTAACACTCGCATGCTTTATGTGTCGTTCTAACGTGTTCCTATCCACGTCGTGCATACACGAACCGGCGTTCACCTCTCGAAATAATTATTGCCCTCGAGATTTCACCCGCTTCTACATCAGTAAAACGATCGAGCAACCGTCCCGGACAGAGTGGAAACGTCACCGTTGCATCGAAGGCAACCGCGTCAACAAGTTTCTGCTTCTTTAGAAGCCGAGGCAGCGATTCTCGCGGGAAGGAATGGAGAATTTTAATCAAATTCTGAAGGGCAATCGTGGATCATGAAACAAGTCGTGGGTATCGAGTCGAATAATGATAAGCGTGAGTAGATAAAGTACAGGCGGCAACATCTGCCGGCGGGCGATGGAACTAACCAGTGGCCGGCACCCTTCGTTCGGCCAACCAGGGGGTCGCATCCCCTGGACCACCTCCTCGGAGCTATCGTTTCTCCTTTTTCTCCGCGAAGAAGCCGGCTGAATGTAGCAATGGGACGAACGGATAACGGAGAAGGACAGCACGGTGGGAGGGTTTAAGCGTGCGAGAGGGAAAGACGGAATATAGCTAACGTAGCGGAGGCTAGTTAGTATGCATAGTGCGGGAGTTGGCTGGGAATGAAACGTCAACCCAGGACTCGTCATGCTGGCCTCTCGTGCCTTCGTCCTTTCTATACGATTTGCGTCCCCACGGTTCCTCCGTTTCTGCCTCCGCTCTATCGAGCTACCCCTTCCATGTGCTTTATTTTCGGTGACATCAACACCGTCGCGATTATTCGAATCGCCTGAAATTTATTTTTAAGCAAACGACCACGGGGAACTTTCGCCGGAAACGTACGTACTACGGTGCAGTATTTCTCAGAGGGACACCGAAGTACTTTCATATTTTAATCTACTTCCGCTGGTAACGAGCTTCGAACATTTAGTTCGATGAACAACGGTCGTTCGAAATATCCCGCTGATTGATAATAGCGTTCACGCGAAAGATTATTCTATGCATAGTAAGCGTTAGTATCCGTGAGATGCCGTGCAAAATCGGCTTTGGCGAAGCACAGTGGCAGCAATTGCGAGAGATCCTCATCAATTGTGAAAGGGTTAGAAGGTCCCGCGAAGACGAGGGTCCTGTGATCACTTGGCAGGATCACCATTACGTTAGTACGCCAATTAGGGGTGAACGGGGGGGTGAGAATGGCCCGCGGCACCGGAAAAGGGGTAAAGAACATCGTGATCCGAGCTGCGGGGCACTGGCTCACGCATCAGAGGGCTGTATCGTTCGAGTTAGTTGGTTAACAATGCTAATAATAACTAAGAGAGGCAGCGGGATAGAAGGGAACCCTTTGCCCCCGTACGCTGTGCTGACGCGAGGCTTGTTCACTTTGTTGGAGCACGAGAAAACACGGCAATCATTTTACTCAAAAGGAACATAAATAAGCAAGCACCTTCTCGAATACTTTATTCATTGAAATTCATCTGGAACGAATTTCCGTCCGCTTTTGTTTTACCGTCGAATCTAAAGGGAACTGTAACCCCTTAGGCGAATAAGAATGGACGACGTTTTACTAGGAAATATGAAATGCTCGATATAGTGAAACGAACGCGTACAAAATTTACAATTCTCCCTGCGATTCGTTTTCCCTTCTATTTAGGGCTGTTTCGAAGAATACGATAATCAGCAGCCCGCGCGACGAAATAGCATTCATCGTCGCGCAGTTTAACGTGCACTGATACTTGGACTCCCGTCGCACTGATTCCCTCTTTGTTTTCGAAAGTTAAAAGGCTACCAGGAATCCACCGTGGCTTCCGCCTGAAGTTCGCGAGAGGGGTTGACTCTTGAATCCAATTAAACCGTATTCATGCGGGGCTAATTATCGTCCCCGCGGGTTATGCACGGCTATGTACGCGCGTATCGCGCCTAATTCGGCCAATCGGCACCCAACGGCGGGTCGTTAGTCGCTTGTTTCGTGTATAATGGCGAGCTCGCGCTGCGAAGCGCATTACGATCATGCATGATTTTACACAGTTCGGCTCCATTGTACCGTCGTAATCACGCGATTTCGTTAGCGATCCTCGTTGTTCATTCCGCGCGTCGCGTTTCTACGAGCGCGTCGAAATTTCGCGTAGTTCGCAATTATGTAAAGCGCGATTCGTAGAATATGTACGCAATTAGAGAAACGAGGCGGCCGGCTTGTTTGAAAAACGAAACGAGGAAAGCTTGGGGTAATAGGATATTCGTACTCAATACAGGGTGGTTATCTCTTAATTATTTGATTACAATTAATATTGGCCGGGGGAGAATATCATTGACGTTGTTACAGTAGGTACGAAAAGTAGTTACCAAGATTCAAAAGTATCGAGCATTTGGTTACCCGTTACGACGTTATGAAATAAATGAAACTTATATCGCAACGAGCGAAATCAAGTGCATCCATCAAACGCGCGAGCAAATAATAAAGGAATTGTCACCGTGGCGATTCACCTTTTATCGCGGCCGCAATAAAGCTGGCGTACATTTTCAAATATTCGCGGCCATCCTTTAACGCGGACGATCGTGGAAAGTCCTATAATTTTCGCAGAGCTCGGACGATTTGCACACAAACGGTAATCCTCTCGGTGGTCTTCTTATGAATCACCATGTAAGCCAGCAGGAGTGTGCGGGCACACCTAAAGAAGATCTCGTAGTACATCCGACTGTCCTCTTTGGACGCCGAGGGACTGATCTAGATGGGTGTTAGCGAAGGGGACATCGAATCGAAGTAGCAGGTGAAGGAACGAGGAAGGGGACAAGATAAATTCAAATCCAGGACTCAGAAGTCCCGAACCGCAAATCACGTTCCGCTCCTATATACATCGAGGATCATCTCTCTTCGACGCTGACCAACCCCTTACACGGTTACACCCGTACCTGTCATCCCCTTACTTATCCAATGTCGTACAGAAGACGTCCAAGGCGCGTTCGAGACTCGATTTCAAAAGACACGCGAGATCTATCGCCCTCGTTCGCATTCAAATCTACATGACGCATCGTGAATAAAATGTTCGTGAACTATGAACGGGTAGAATCGTTGGATTAGCTTCGTCTCTCGCGCGAATGGGAAAAAGAAGCTTCGTTCACGTTTCTGTTGAAACAATGCGGAATTCACCGGGACCGTATTTTCATCTTGCGAAAATGACTGCTCCGTATTTTGTTACAAATCATATTGACAACGAACGCGATCGTTTCATTTCGTACGTCCGTTTGGTATCGCGTCGAATGTTGTCGGAGGACCGACCATCCTACTTATCGAACGAATTAATACCGTGCAGTGGCTGTTCAAGGCAATCAAACGGAAATAATACTTCGTATTTCGTTCCTCCTCGTCGTCGAAACGTTCCAAAGTGCGCGAACGTGGCGAACGTGGCGAACGTGCCCGAGAATAGCATTTTTATCGTACGCATTACGTTTCCTCCTGAATGATTTAAATGGTCATCTGCATTTCCATCGTCTCTACACGCACGCGCGTCCCGTGCACACGTATACCCGAACCCGCGTTCGAAAAAGCAACCACAGGGAGAGAATGTAGCGGGGCGCGTACGTCACGACAAATTCGGAATAAACAAATGTGACAAGGCGGAACGGAAAATAACTCGGCTGACACAGATGGTCGTTGCTCAAGCGGGCAAGATACGCGCATACACACCGCATGCACGCGAATATGAAAGCAAGCAACGAACGACTGCAGTAACAGGTGCGTCGGGCCTTTGCTTTCGGCCCCGGAGAAGGATAAGCCCGCCTGAATGGTATTTCTTCGGCGTCGCGGCCGCAAAATTTCTCCCACCGGAAGCGAGACGAAATTATTCGCCGCACCGTTACGCGGCGACACGCGAGCTTCCTCCTCGTCGAAGACAGAAACCGACCAGAAGAGGAACAAGAATGGGACGGGGGGCGGGCGGATAAATAAGTCGCACGAGGCAACCGCCTATTGCGTACCGAACGCGAGGACCACGATAATTCATCAGGGTGAAAACGGAAAGCGGCCGCGGATGAAAACGAATCCGTCGGATAAATGTTAAATGTCGCCGCCGCTTTAAACGGTAACGGATCACTCCGCGTATAAACAGGAGTGTCCGCGTGCACATGCAGAAATCCATACACACCGGGCGGAGGGGGTGCAATATTTAGAGAGCACGGGAATCGAACGCTGGCGTCGTGTGCCGCGCCATCAATATACATGATCTATACACCGTTTCGTGTCACCGTGTGCGCAACCACCCCGCAATCCGTATACGCGGTACGCGCGAAGGTGTGCACCACGGTCCTTTCTGCCCGAGCCTGCGTACGCGCGTACGTGTCTAAGGATGCACGTGTGGTCGCACATGCGCGCGCGCGATATCCGCGGTTACCAAAGCTACCCGAAGCTCCAGACGGAAACTGCCCCGCCTCGCCCCCCGCCCACCCCCCCGTATCCAGAGGGCCGAATTTGCATACATACGATGTCACACACACGGCCCGCTTTAATATCTCCGGCCACGGCTGGAAATTAAGTCCCGAAACCCAAGCCGATGCCCGCGGAACAATTGGCCTAGCAAACGCCCGCCATATTTGTGATCGCGCCCGCTTCCGGTATTTCGCGCCGTAAACGCGACTGCTAGAACGGTAGACGGCGGACTGATAACGCCACGGGAAATATCGTGGTTGTCGAGCGTCCTTTGGACGGCCGGGCGATTTATTTCGCAACGGGTAATTTTCCCGTTTCAGTCAGACTTTCTGTATTCTAATTGACGTAAATCCGCGTTTATTTATCATTCGTGCCACCCCGCGATAGAGCTCGTTGATTCGAGGGTGCGTTCTTCCGTCCGGTCGCGCGGCCTCGTCGGACAACTGCGGACGCCACGACAATTGTTGACGCACACCCGCGCGGCGCAAATAGGCGATCCGTTTTCTGAAACGCCGTCGTATGACCGCGGCATTCTTTCTCCGCGCGTGCCTGCGTCACGATCTCGGTGCACAAAAGCGATCCCATCGAGGTTATCGATCGCGCGAGTCGCTTGATGAACGATTTAGATATCAACGCTGATTCTCGGCGCGCGGCAAGATTGATTATCGTCGTGTCTAATAACCCTCGCGGACGAGGGGAGGACGCCGTGAGGTACGCGGCGGTCGGGCATTTAGTCGCGCAACACACCGGACTCCTCGCGTTTATTAAGTCAGCTGCACGGCATTGGGAACAAAGATCGCATCAATATATCATCCGATCGAGCGATTGATCAAAAATTCAGTGACCGGTACACCAGGGCTGTCGAGGCCGTGCGGTTGGAGACGATCAGCAATGAGATTTCTAGACCAGCGACCAATATTTCTTCGTATTCCCTCCACGTACTCTCGCGGCGAGTCCGTAAATCCTGTCGCCACTCACGAGATCCTAAATACCAGGACAACGAAGAGAGGACCGCGGATCTCCAGCTGGGCCCCCGAAGGATCGCCTCGACCTACGCGCCGCACACGCGTAAATATTCGGGAAGGTGCGCGCCAGTGTATATGCGTGTGTACACGCGTAGAAGACGTGGTCGACGTATAGAAGGCACACGGGGCCCCGATGGCTACCATCACTCGCTTTATAATTCGCATATTCCTTTCCCCTCGCGCCCTCTTTCCTTATCTCTCGTCGGGATCTACCGAGGGCCAAGGAGAATCCTCCTTCCAACCTTATTCCCTTCCACGAACAGTTCCTCTATCTCCACCTCGGCCTCCTCTTTCACCTTTCAGCCTCCCTTCCTATCGACGTGTACACATCGTCGCGCTGCCCGTTGTTTCTAATAGACGATTTGAATTTTTGAATATATTTCGGCTCCCGGCTCCGCTTTGTCCCTGCGATCTGTTCACGTGTTCTACCTCCCGTTCGCTTCCCTTTCGGCTCCCTAACCCTTTCGCTCCACGGTCACGTTATTATCTACTGTGCCGCTGCCGATGGAGACTGTCATCGTGTTTTCGGTGCTCGGGCAACGGGAAAAAAGGAGTCAGTCCACGGAGGGAATGATTTTGAAATATTTGTCGCCGCGCATAAATTTGAAGGCGGCGGTCTTGCATACTTAAATATGGGCCGGGTATTTTTTTCTCTTCTCCTCTCTTTCATTTTTTTCTTCGTTATATTTGCTCCTCTTCCTCCTCGCCAACTTCTGCTTCTTTTTCGTGCTCCCTCCCCGCTTCTTGTTCTGCCTCCTCCCTTCCTCCGCGTACAGAGCTCGTGCTCGATGCTGCTGCCGGGCTCTTACCTCACTGCTCCTCTCCTTCTTTTCGGGTCCCGACCTCCATTGTCTTCGGAGCGCTAATAAACTATCCCGGGGCCACCCCGAGCAGATACCCATTGTCATTATTATTGTTGCTGCTCGCGAGTACGAGGAACGAATCGGGCAGAATTCGGCCCGCGCTCGTGCATTATGGAGTTTGAAATTTTCGATTGGTTGACAATCGATGGGACTCCTTTGATCGATTTCCTACCTAGGTAAATTGCTTTCCCTCCCAAGTCTCCAACTTGTTCGCGGACACCAATGCTTATACGGATATGCACCAATGAATACTTTACATAGCAGCAAACTTTTATTTTCAGATATTTGCTAATTGAATATCTTTTCTCTTAACCGTTTTGTTCGGATCACCTATTCAGAGACACGAAGTCGAGTCACTCATTTCTCGATAATTTTATCACATTTTACCGTAATACATACGTCACGTGCGAACCTTCCCACTTCGAAAACATTGCCGTCGTAACAATGACCGTACGCGCCGAAGACTCGAATTAACTGTCAATCGGTAGCTCCGGACACGCTCGAAAAATACAGCTACAACCCTCGGATAACGTTATCGCCGTTTCGAACGCGCATCGCCTCCGTCACTTGGAATTACTTGGCGTTACTCAACGATTGACGCACCCGCGTATATTACGCCTGGCGTACTTTCGTTATCTCGTCGCTGAAAGATCGCGGCAGATTGGCCGACCGGTGAACGTCTTCCCAGCACGTGTAACTCCATTAACATTATTTCAACGGGTGTCGTATTGTGCAGATCGGAGTGCGTATCCGTAATCGGAGGTGCACGACCGTGGGTAGTTTTCGAACCCCGACAATCTCGTCGCGCGGCCTTTAGCATCCGGATAAGATTAAATCCCTAGACGACGTGGCCCGTCGTGGCGGGCGTTCGCAATCGAGTCACACTTAAGAGGACGCGGCAACGTTATATCCAGCCGTGCCCGAGTCTTCGAGGGAATCCAGAATATTAAGATTACCAGATAAGGCCGGCTGGAATCGGGTCTTGATACCCGTACGACTTCATCTCGCATGGATTGCCGTCGACCGCACGCAACGCAACGCCGCGTCTAAATGATAATCGCGTAATACTTGTAACGCTGATAACGACTGGCGGGACCGGGAAATCGGTGTCCAGGGCGACGGCGCGGGTCGCGGTTAGAGTTCCCGAACAGAAGCAAAACGAACGGAACGCTGCAGGAGTAAAACGGGAGCCGAGTGTAGCGGACACGCAAACTTCTCTTTACATTGGCGTCTAAATAAAAGGGATGCCGGGTGTAATATGAGAATCTCGTATAGTAGTGGCTAAGATCTAATCTGCTGTGTCTGTCCACGGGGGGAAACACTAGACACACAGGGAACACCAGCGGACAGGCGGATGGGCCCCTACCGAACAAGAATCTCGAGCTACCTTCTCGGAACGAGGAGTCTCGCGGGTCCTTCGAGGTCAGCATCCTCGAAATATTACAAAATTTCGCATTTTTTCGCAGCCGATACGTTCGCGCGTAAACTCTCGCCGCCCCTCGACGGCTCACCCCGACACGTCGCAGACGAAGGAGCTTTTATTGAAAAACCGAGTTGTCGTTGTCTCGATCGCACAGTTTTCTCTCAAGCCGGACAAATTAGTATCATCATTTTCGTCGCAGTCGTGTTTCTCGGCGAGCGACTGCCGTTCGGCATGTGTGCTTGCCCTTCGATTTTCGTTCGAAACGCCATCCCGACGCAGGGGGAAAAAAACGTGCATACGTTAACAGATTTCGTCGGATGCATTAATCAATTATTATCGAGTTATCTGATCGCCGGGCAGGTGAATTACCGTAGAGTTCGATTTATGTAAATGCAACCTCAAATTATCCACTTGACCGGGGCTGTAAACTTATTCAGAGGCGAAACCGTTCGCTTCCCAAATGTCGCGTTTCTCCTTCCGCCGCAAATAAATTCTTAAACCGGTGTCTTCCGCCCGGGGACAATTAGGCAACTGGTGACAAAGTACGAACAGCAGGCGAACGTTTCCGGAACTTTCTCCGGCATGCATTGTCACGGTGTGCACATATTTCTCCTTTCTCGCGGTCCGACCGAATATCTCGAACTATCGCCTTCGCGTGTCGAGCACAATAATTCATAAACATCGCCGCGCGGGGCCCGCTCTCCAGAACAATTCGCAATGGAGATCGTACGGGTGATTCGTCTTGTGTAACATTTCTCGAGCGGCGAAATTGTGGAATTCCGCCCGGGGACCTTGAGGGAGAGCTAGAAATAGTAAAAGAAGGGGCGGCTGTGTCGGCGGGCGATTAAGCAAATAAGAATCGCTTCGATTAGCATATTTCGTTGGCCGGCTGGCCGTCGAGGCGCAAGGGATCGTAAAGGAGACGAGTAGGCCGACGTTGCGCGGGGTGTTCTTCTGAGGTGCCACGGGGGATGAATGGAAACAAAAGACCGATCAGTATCAACGTGCGCACGCGGTTCTCGTCACGGTTACTGGCTGACCCTTTCCGTGCTACGTACGAGGCACCGTGCGTGTTAGTCCCTCGATCCTTATCTGCCATGCGGATTGCGACGAAATTTCATGAAAGCCTGACTCTCGCCTTTGTCACTGACAAAACACGTTACATCGATTGCCGTCTGACGATCGTTTGCATTACGCCGGGACGCGTTCGTATTCTTCGGCATCGTTTTATGAACATCTCGACAAGGATTAAGAAATTCGTGCGTGCGGTTCGACGGATCAGTTTTCGACCAGGGCGTCGAATTATTTATTAGTCCACCAGTTCACGAACTGGAAATACAATTTACCTGCCTTCGGTGAACAAATATTTCGCGCAACTCGATCGAGTACAAGCTCAATTAGCAGACTGCTGATACACGAACGTTTATCCTACTCGATAGAATTCGTCGATCCATTTTTCACTATCCCAGACAAGCAACCGTCGTCATTTGAAATATACTTCCGAACAGTGATGCAGATTAATAATTAAACCGTTGCCGACACGATTCCGCGTACAATGCCGCCTGTCGAATCAATTTCCCGAGCTGAACTTTCAGCAAATCATTTGGAGCATCCCGCGAGCCGATGTCCGACTCCCTTGCACTCCCGTTACGATCGTACGCCTACGCGTATAGACCGAGTAACGTCGGCCGTGATATCGCGCAATTATCAAGACACTCTGCATATTCGCAATTACCGCATCCCAGATTACCGTACGAGCGACGATAGATTCGTGCAGGCCGGCACGGTTGTATGCGCGTACGGCCCTACGTGTTGCGAAGAAATTGTACATGCAAGTATACAACGTTGCACGTGCACGCACCTTGGAGTACATCGTCACACCGACGCGAGTGCACGGATGCACCCGCCGGCAGGTCGCCGCGCTATGCAAGTGGGAGTCGAATGGAATGCTGGTAGGAATGCAGGGCTCCTCCCTGCAGGGCGCACGGTGCATTATAGAGTTACGAACTCTTCGTTGCAACGGGTGGGCCCGGCGATTTCGAGGCTGTCCACCCATTCTTTTTACGTTCGCGCGGCTTTCTGCACGTGCTCGTGGAATGACGACAACGGCACGGGCCAGAACGAAGCGTCTTTTTCACCGGGCATTCGGTTGAGCCGCGTTGCCACCGCGGCAATTACTTGATCTGTCCTTCGAGAACGAGGTGGGACCGTAAACTAATGAATTTTCCTAACCGCCCCGACGTAGGAATTTTAATTAATTCCTGGTTACGTACGAGTGCGTCCTTATGGCCCCTTAGGTATGCTCGAACAGTGATTCAAGTTTGGAGCGACTCATTTAGACGCGGCATTTCGAATCTTGGTGAGGGATCGGGCTTCACGTATTCTGTACCATTGCACTTATTTGACGGTACATCGGAGGAAGATAATGGTGCAATAGAGCGACGTCGAAATTCCATGAACGGTAATTAAAGAAACATTTAACCACGAATGGTATTCTTGTACCGGTGTATGTGTATGTAAGGAATCGCAGACGTCGTGCGTTCCTTTTCCAAAGACACCCGTTGTGCAACGTTGCGGGAACAGTCGAAACGGAATGAGTATCCGGCCTGTAACATCGTCGGACCTTGGAGCATTTAAAATTAATTTGACCGAAACAAAGCGCGATCGATCAATAAGTATTGTTGGCACAGTCTGACGGGACGATCGACGAACGTCACGTTAGGAGGAGGGTCGAGGAGGGTGGAAGGTAGGTGTGGGGCGCCCCACGGGGTTTCAATTTTTGAATTTTCGGGTCATTAATCTCGTACGTCACCGACAACGCCGAAGTGTGCGTGCATCAGGAACAACCATTGTTCTAATTCAAATCAACCCGATTCGATCTCTCTAACATTTGCTCCTCTTCGTCCTCAACCCCTCACCACCTCCCCCTATCAAGCTTCCCCGCGTCCTCTACGTGTCTAACATCTATCCGTGCGTCCGTACGGACGTTCGTTCCCTCGGTGATGTATTGTAATAGATTCGTTGCCTCGGAATCATGCGTTTCGCCTGGAACACCATTGCGCAAGATGCGCGTATTGCTAACCGAACTATCTTCCCGTAGACCCATCTTTCTGACCGTCTTTGTCTGCTCCCTTCCACGAACTGCCCTGTCCCGCATAGTTGTCACAAGGAATTTCAATAGACGTCTATGGAAATCGCCGAGGAACCTTGACATTCGAGCGACTGACGCTCGAGGATCATTGAAAATCGAGATCGATCGACTAACGTAGCCCGACACGGCTAAGAACTGCGACTGATCTCCGATTTGACAAATATTTTCCGGCCGCTATATGGATCTAAAAAGACTCGGAATGCAAATCGTTCGCTTCGACGCGGTTCGTGCTGGCTTCATAGAATAGAGGAATGATTGATCGTCTTTTACCTGCTGCTAACCGATAAGTGCAATACAAATACAGCGAATCGAAGGATGCATTTTATTACAGGCCAACTGCCTATTGTCATCATTCGGTTTCGTTACCATTGATCTATCGCGTAACTAGGATACTGCGGGACCATTTAACGGAAATGAAACTATCCGCGAGCGAATCTCGTTTCACGGATGGTACACGAATATATCGCTCCCGAAAACGAAAAAAAAAGTTGTCAATTCTGATTTGCACACGCGTATACAATATACTGTTCTACATATATTTCGAATAATCTGGGCCTGTCTAATCTAATCAAGAATCTCCGGCATTCTCTGCCAGACACGTTCTATTTGCAACTCTCGCAACGAACACCGCCAGTCACTCATGTATATACAGATTCCTCTCGATTAGCGCGAGCATTATCCAAACAGTATACGCCTCCCATCGCGTCGCCAAGCAGACCGAGATCTGCTTCGCCGACGCCGACGATTCCACGCCGAAATCCTTCGTCCTGTTCAAATTTCGTCCAGCCCTCCCGACCAGTGGACCAGTCCGAGATTGATCTGGCCTAACGGAGGCCTAACCCGTCGCTGACATGCGAGGGAAACATGAAACGGGCTAACGACTTTTTGGCCAGCTTACGTCCACACGTCCTTATCGAAATTCTTCCTGGAAAAAGTGCTTGCCACGGAGTGGCACTTGGCCGTTGGAACATCGCTGAGTGATCTCGCGAGACAAGAGAGGCGGTCCACTCCTGGCAGAAGCGTCCGGCCACTCGAAATTAACCGGTCGGCTACCCGTCATAACAGCCACTGATACGCGCCGAAAATTCATCCGTCGTCCGGAAGCACCGTGGCCGAGGTGCGCGTTCCTCGCGGACAGAACGTTTTAATTCAAGAATTTTTTGAATGGAACCGCTTCTGACTCGCCGCGGAGCGAGTTGAACCGGCCCGTTAACAGGCATTTCGGGTCTTTCCACGCACGCAGCCCTGTCCCGCTTTTATCCATAATTTCATCTTAATTTCAGGCCGACGCGCGTATGTGTGCGTGCGTGCCTGCGTGCGTGCGCGTGTACGCGATGCCGCGACGCATTCAGCTTTACGAAATTCCCCGTGGCATGACAGATGGTTCCGGCGTGGCCGTACGTGATTCCTTTCCTTTTACATATCCTCCGGTCTCGCCTAGCCTCTCTTCCTCTTTCGCTTCCTCCTTCGTTCGCGCCGCGATACGGTCCGCTTTCTTTTCTCGCTCCCGCCTTCTTTTTCTGATCGCACCAGCTGATTGCCGCGCCCGGTCCACCGGCCTCCGCCGGTTCGGTCTTCCTCACCGCCACCAAAGTTGACCGCCTTCTAACGCGGCGCCGCCATGAATGAGCCCGGGCACGACTCTTGTAATTCAAATATTTGAATTCATTAGGCGAACCACGCTCGTAACCCTCGTTTCCCCTTCGCCGAGGGCCGTCTTGCCGTCCGCGTTCTCGTGCCGCCTTCTTGGTCCACTTCTCTTATCCGAACCCGATATTTCGCCTCCTTCTTGCTCCGAGGCCTGCGCGCATGTAACAGGCTCTCTGCTATTAATGCTACCCCCCCCTCCCCTCCCCTTCCGCCGTTGTCTTCTCGTAAGCACGTCCGTTACATGCGTGCCCGATTTCACGTTTCGTACAGACGGGGGAATAACAAGTACGCACTTTTATGGTAACGCCGTGCCTCGACTCGCGTGCTTCGAGAGCCCCGCTTCGTATCCCGGAATCTTCCGTTTAGGAGCGAACCATCGGCTCCTCCCTCTCCGCGGAAAGAAAAGCATCCGTAAACGCGACTTATTTTAGCCCGTCGCTTCCTCTTCTTTTCCCTCTTTTTTTTCTCTCCTTTAGACGATTTACATTTGCCACGCGATCTCGCTACTGTTTTATACCGGCCGGGCATTTCAATTGGAAATGGAACATTTTCGACGCAGTAACGGAGACAGCGGACATTCACTGGCTGTCGGTTCACCGGGAATTTAATTTCGTTTCTAGTCTGCGGGTAACACGTACGCGCGGCAGTGATTCGATTCCGTGGAGGGTACACCGAAGTCTCCGTTCAATGGGGACGCGCAATTACAGAACGGGCATAGATTTGTTTCGTAATGCAGACGCGGATGATAAGTCTCGTATGAGATCGGAGAAAGAACACCGAAACAGTCGTTTTCCGCGGAAAAATCGAGTCGAGCTCGCAAACCAACGCGAAATCCTTCCCGCCTGCAAACCGGAGCGGTATTCGCGACACGGGAAAGATTCGCGGCTAAGCGGTTCGCGTTCGTGTAACGCAATATAACGCTGATATTCCGCGTGAAGGTATCCCGTGCATCCCGTCGCCGCGTTACTCGTGCGCCACGGCTCGCGTGTGCACGAAGTTACGCAGGTACGTGCGAATGCTAGTGTACCGTTTTTTATGGTAACCAGCGCATTCCGGGCGTATACGTACGATTCTGGGAGGGCGAACGTCCCGATGTTTTTCCGACGATCGGACGAGAACGTGCCTAACGAGCAAACGTGCTCATTAGAAAATTCTGTTGGCAGGTGATCGGGCCGCATTGGCTATTCGGCCCGATCGCCGCGATAGGGAAACGTTTATCGCCGCGAAACTGCTGATCGCCAACCGACCACCGACCTGGCCGTTGCATCGGCAACTAGAGCAGCCCGGCTGCGAGAAGCTACGCGAGAATCCCGATGCCTATTTCCCCGTTCGAACGCGAAGGAACACTTAGCGCCAGGTGCGGTACAATCCTAAGCCGACGAACAACCGCGAGCCATCGAGCATCTCCGTGTCGATTCCCGTCACGCGCAACCCGACTGAAATCAGTGCCATTGCACTTGGCCGAACGAAAAACCGTTTGCGCAAGAAGGATGGTGTTTCGATTCGATTTCTCGGGAATTTTCTCGGGTGGCAACGTTTGTGTTTGTTTGGTGGCGGATCGGACGACGATTTCCTTCATCGCGGGGAACGCAATCGGCTGGGGGGGGGGGGATCAATAGATGGCGGCTCGATAAATTTATTGGAAGAAAATGAAATTCATGTTACGCCCGAGAAATTGTTATTCGAAATTGGAAATTTTATACAGGAATGTTTAGCCTCATGGTAATATCAGGGGCTCACGTGGCATTCTCCATTAATAAAAGAATAGATTCGGTGCGTTGGCAGAATATCATTCTGCAGGACGAGAGACTAAATTCGGCCTTGCGAAATTGGATTCACTGACTTGCAATTTAAGATTCGCCGGTTGCCAGCGAGATATCGCTTTCCGTATCGTGGCGATGCTGATTCCGGCAGAGATAAAAAGTAATAGTTATTTTTGAAATTTTAGTAAGCGAAAGTAATTGGTAAAAAGTTGATTTACATTGTAATGGAAGGGACTTATCATTCAATCTTCAAATAAAATTTTGAAGAAATGATGTGGTTGCGAAAACATCTAGGTTGCCACGAAGTTCGAGTTCTTGCATCGAATCATCTTACAATGTAGGAATTTTTTCGGAAGAACCATGATCGTATTGTCGCGGAATATCGCGATAAAAAACGCGCTTGCAAATTGTTTCGAACAATAATATGTAATACTACTGATTTCGTACGTCAGTTAATTATTTGGCGTGTCGAACTTCTACTTTCCGACGAAATTCCCGAAAATATTACGAAAATATTACGACAGTAAATGCATGTATGAAATGGAAAAAGTTGATTCATATACGTTAGGACTCACCGTTCGCTGATGAAGACACCTTGCAATGAACAGCAAGAAGACGCCTGATGAAGATGCGAGTCCGATTGTAATCCATGTACATAGCTTTTGCGTCGAACAGCATCCATTACGTGTCCATTAGTAGGTATCCATTGCTGATCCATGGCACTTTGAAATATTAGCACAAACACTCGCGATACGACTGACAAAATTTTAGCTTCGCGTATTTAATAGTTTCTGAGATACTAATGGAAAGACATTCGGTGCTATATTGAAAGCTCCGTAGCCAGATTTTACTAACACAACCGTATTCGCTTTGGTGGCGTCGCAACCGGTGTCGATTCACGAGCGAAGTTCTGTTTGTAAACATCGATTACGAGTATGCACGACACAGAGTCCTTGTTGCACGATTCTGTCTACCCGATTTATAATCCTGTCGCACTTCTTAAACATCCTTTAATCGCGAATGTGCATTATGAAGAAATGAAACGCAGTCGTGTGTCGAAGTATGATTTACGATCCATCTTTTCCTTCTGTCACGTGACGTTTGACGAAGCAATTGGAGAGCAGAGTGGCCAACGCAATAATGTACCAAAAATCGGAATACAGGAACAGCGTAGCACGTCATTAGCCTAGTCATTAGTCTAGCATGCGCAAAAAAGTATCTAGAAATAAAATAGTTCCGTTACAAAATAAATAATATATGTATAACAAAGTTAATACATGGTAAAGTAGACGGCTTAAAAATTCGAAAAATAATGAAAATTTATTATTAGAAGATTAAATATAGTGTTAATAGAAGTACATGTTTGACTGGTGACATTGTTGGTTAGGAGGACCAATCAGCGAATACTTTTATAAAATTAAGGAGAAGGGGCGCCGATGAAGAAGCAGAAGTGTCGCGACAAGTGCCGTTGATCGATGCACGTCTAACGAGGCAACCAAGGTAATGATTTCAATGACTATTTATCGCGATTTGACCGTATATAAATACTTCGGGTTTCAATTCAATATTGTCGCGACGATTTTCGTGTGTTCGCAAGCGTAAATGGTAGATGCGAAACGGTACACGACGGAAAGTAGAACGGGCTTTCCGTTTTCTATAAAGTACAGGCCGGACGCCATGATGTACGTAATAGCCCTTTGTCGTTATGGGCGATTATCGAGAAAAATTAGCTTTTTGAAATAATCCATGTGTGTTACTGGCTAGTGAGTGTCGTTTCATATTCGACGCTCACTATTTCAGTCGCATCGCGAGTAATTGTGTTTCTGCTTACAGTTCAAAGTGCCATGGAAAATGTTCAACGGAAAAGCTACATAGATTGAATGGATTACATGGATTACGTGGTGTACAATCGGACCTCCAACTTGATCAGGCGTGTTCTTGGTGTTTATGGAAAGGCGTTCTTGACAACAAGCGGTGAGTCCTAACCTATCTGAACATGCTTTTTTTATTTTGTACACGCATCCAGCGTCGGAATATTTTCACGATATTATCACCCACACAAAGGAATTTCGTCCGAAAGAACAAGTTCGACACGCGGAATAATTAATCGACATGCCAAATCAGTTGTATTGACTATTAACGTTCGAAACAATCTGCAAGCGCGTTTTTTATTCATTTTTATTAATAAACATAATTAACATGAATATTTAGTTAGTAAAATTTTCGAATTATTTATATATTCCGTAATTTATTTCTCGCAATCGGGATTAAAACGCACGGTCTCGTTAAAAATTACATTCCTCGGGTTCTCGTTTAATTTTTATTCGCTCTATGTAACGTAATATAACGTAATATGCCGGGTACCTTGTGATGTGCACGCGTACCGAACTGAGCATCAATGGAATATATGTGCACTGTCGATTGCATCCGCCAACAGGTACACTAATCACGGAGCCCACTGTCTTTTAAGATTATTAAAATTGTAAAAGTTTCAAAAGCCTCAAAGGGTTAATTACCCAGAGTCAAATAAAAAAGAAGCACGCGGGCAGATAAGAGGAAAAGAGCCTTTCTCTTCGTGTGTCATTACCAGGGCTTGCAAATAGATTGCTCAAACAATAATTGATTTCCTACGTCGCGTCGTGTCGAATAATAATGCAGTTCTGCGGAAAAAATTAATGATACGTGATTTCAATTTTCCTGGGTCAGATTATTATGATTTCCTGCAGACGAGTTTCTTTTGTAAAAAATCATTTAATCGCCATTTTAAATCGACAGGATGGCCTGCAACTGATGTAAAGCTTTGCAAAAATGGGACATAATTTTTTAATAACTTAGATTTCCAGTTTCAACAACGGCGCAAGCCAGATTAGTAGCATCCAAAAAATATAGCTAAAAATTAGTAAATTTCGGTTGAATTTCGCGACACTTAATATTAATACCGTTCATTAGGAAACGGATTTTGCCAAATTGAAACGGTCGTTGTTATGCAAAGATTGTAGTTTTGTCTCAAAATACCTATTGGAATCTATATAATCAGATATTGTATTCATTCAACTGGATGTTGTACACCACTATAGTTGTTGAAAAGATTTTTCAATTGCATACTACAATTTCCATCCATCATTATATTGTACAATGTATTTTTCAGTAAGCCGATCTTTTTCCTGGCCCGTTAGGATCGTTTCGTAACTCTTGCACTGAATTTACAAGGAGAGGTTCCTACTATTTACATCAGCTGGGTAATGAGTTTTCGTCGGATGGCAGATACTACCCCACTGAAGTTCATTATATTGGGTGCCTATAGTTAGTTGTCTAAATGAAATTATTTACTTATTTACTTAGTAGACGGTTCACATTAAATTAGTTTGCACTAAGAATTAGAGCCATGCATTAATTGCTGTATGATAAACAAATTTGCGAATAGGAACTGCTGCTTAACGAGTATAGTGTTTGCTTTTTAAAACGAGCTATACATTTTGTGCCCCGGTTCGCTTCATACAGACGCGACAATTTTTTTATTTATACATGGACTGCTAATTATTATATACGATTTGCAACAGTCAGTCCTATTGTAATTGCGCAAAGCTTTTGAAGCATTACGCTCGCATGTGAAGAAAGGTTTGCTCAAAGAAAACTGACGATTGCACATGGTAATGATAATAATGGCAAGTTCGAGTATTTGATTGCGAATTAAAAAGAAATTGACATGCTCAAACGCGTACTTGAACAGAATACATATGTATAGCGCGCTGGAAAACAAGCACTTTGCTCATGCTTCTGCATGTTTCAATCTTTTTCTGCATGTTTCAATCTTTTCCTGCATGTTTCAATCTTTCCCTGCAGTTCCCTGTTGGCAACTATTTTAAAATATGGCAATTAATGAACCGTTCAATAGTACGGCGGATGTTTAGATCCGCAACTTATTTTATTTAAAAATATCATGCAAATTTCTCCAATAATCATAGACACCTAAAACGTATGTCAGTAAATTTAGTACGGCAGTATTTACCACTCTCCAAGAACTGATTACACGGAGGGAGAAATTAGTAGGAATCTCTTCTTCCTAGTGGCTTTATTTTATCATGCGATAGAGTCGAAGTCTGTTTTCGAGTCGGTCAGTTCTTCGTTTTTATATTCTTACGACGTTTTATTATTATTTTGTGATAGAACCGGTTGTTCTACTCTTTGAAATGTTGTCCCTTTAAAAGAAAATCTCGATATTTTCAATCAGCAGCAAATTTTGTTGCTAATGCTTCTAATTGTATGTCACTTATTGTTAGTTCATTAGGCTATTGGGAAACATAAGCGAAACATATTTATATTGGTTGCCTATGACTATAAATTTGAATTAAATTATTTTGATAACAGAGCTTTTAGATTAAATTAGTTTGCATTACAAATCAGAGATAGCATTAATTGTTGTACGATAAAGAAATTTGCGAATAAGAACTGTTGTTTAACGAGTAAAAAGGTTGCTTCTTAAAGCGAGCTATACATTTTGTGCCCAGGTTCGCTTCATACCAGCCATAGCATGCCAATTTTTTATTTATACGAGGACTTCCAATTATTATATACCTCGTGCAATTGTCAACCCGTCTGTAATTGCGCAGAGTTTTTTTCGATAAATTACGCTCGCATGTGAAGAAAGGTTTGTGCAAGGAAAATTGACGAGTGCAGGCGGTAATGATAATAATTGCAGGTTCTTGTATTTTGATGCGAATGAAAAAAAATTGACACGTTATAAAGCATACTTGACCACAATGCATATGTACAGTCCGCTTGCAAACAAGCACCATGGTCATTATAATCTTTGTTTGCACCCCCTATTGGCAACTACTTTATAGTATGGAAATTAATGTATTGTCCATTAAAACGACGAAAATGTAGAACCACAGATCATTTTATTACAATATATGTAAATTAGTAACAATCATAGACACCAAAAATCTATATATGTAAATTTATTGAGGCCCTCGGCAAAAGTTCATCAGACCTTTCGATTAAGAGTAAAAAGAAATTAGCTGGGACCTTTTTCGCCCAATGCTTGTATTTACTCATGCAATAGAATCTAACTCCATTTTTAATTGATACAAATCTGCATGACCGCAACCTCTCGAATTTCTTTTCTTATTTTGTAATAGAACTAATCGCTCTACTGAAATGTTGTCGCATTCAAAGAAAATCTCGATATTCGCATTAATTAGTTCATTTCGTTAGTAATGTTTCTCATTATACGTCACATATTCCATTAGTTGACACGGCGGGTACGTATATTTTCCATCCGTCTTTTTGCATTCAGTGATCGTACAGGTTGTCGCGGTACGAAGAGCAAGTTTCGATTAATCGACGTGTCGTGTGAAAAAAATTCGATCGAAATTGCATGTACAACGATCGAATGCTATTTCACAGCTGTTATCTGTTGTTCATTCAGAATGCCAAAGTATCTTATAAAACGTATATTCGCACGGTGTCAAGTTCCTCGTTTGATAAATAAACAACAAAATTAATACACCAAAATAGCTATGACTAGAATGAGGCGTAATGCCTTAGTAAATGAAGAGAACGGTTCTCATATATATTTGAATGCTTGTCGAGTGCATTCAAAAGTGATGCTCAGACTCGGTACGCTATCGTTTTCAAAATCAGTGATATTTTAAACTTTTACATGCATGCATTGTCTTTTATTAAACACACATTTCAGGCAATATTTCATATATCTATATTTATTATCATACGGACCGTATGATAATAAGCTAAGCTAAGCTAAGATTTTAGATCTGATGTAACCAAAAAAGAATTCCGGCCATCGGCAATGTCTATTCGTAACCAAAAAGATGTCTGTCGCCCAATAACGATTATTGACTTTTATATGGTAACTTTTTTCATTTTGGTTAGAACAGTTATTGCAAATGTCTGGATTCCAGGCATCTGCAATTGTTTAAAGTAAATGTTCGATCTAGAATATATGTTCGCATGAATATTTGAACCATTGTCGGTCTGGCTATATCAAGGAACATATCATACGTCGTTCGACCACCCTGTCGTTATTCCGTCGCCATCGATCCTGCAATCCACCTGCGTTTTGCGACAGACCGGGTAGTGTAGGGCCATGATAAATGTTCAACCTGGAAGTAAACTCTTCATGAAGATGTTAATGCCGATTGACGTACAACTCCTCGACGCTATAACCCGACCTAAGCATGAATCGAATTTTCATACAATATTCTGTAACTTACGTACTACGAGGGGCAGCGAACTGTAAAGCTCGCGTTTCCTCGCGAACGCCAATAAACACCTGTATTCAGGTTGAACGGTTCTACGTTGCTTTTATACAAACGAGTTGCGCGTTGTTCTTTGTCCGCAGGATAAATTTAATCGTCCTAGACCGCTCACGAGAATCTAAAAATATCTCAAACCATGATGCGAATTCATATTTTCATGAATGAACGCATTTCGTAGCCGCGAATTTAGCGTAACGGATGGCAGCACGAATCTGTTGAATGGAAAATTTGTTTGTCCAATCGTCCGGATGAAAGTCCGTCAAAGCTTCGATAACATATTCAAAGGGTTACGATAGTTGCTATTGATTCGGCGTATTTGTCGTACCTATACTAGAAGCATTTAAGCGTGATTGCATTAGAAAGTATGATCAAGCTTTTGCGATCTACCGATGCCACTGCGATCAAAGTTAGAGCCATGAATAATTTTTTTGCGTTCGCGATTGTATTCTACGTTGAACACGCAAGACGAAAATATGTAAACATATTTCTCCATTATCAAACGCTTCAAGCTCGATACTATTTTCCTTCGCCGCGTTCCACAAATAATAGTCACCCTGAAGAAGAAAAAAAAGAAATATCACTATCCAAAGTCTCCATACTTGAGCCCCCTCGACAGGATGCCAAATCGAAATTATTCAAACATCGGCGACATCAAATTCTTCACGAAACTCTCATCCCCCTAGTCTCCAACCGATATTTAACGAGGCTGATTTTCCCGACAACGCAACGACGTTGCCATTACCGTTTCCAATGCAATTGAGTAGCGCATAATCGATAACACCTGAACAAAACGAGTAATAGAAGAAGGTGTTTCCTTGAAGGTGTTCCCGTCTGCCGGACCGCTCCTCACGGGGAGATCTTGCGTCTCGTTACACACGTGTGCCGTGTAACTACCGTGCGCTGCTATGGGGAGCCCTCCACGTGCAACAATCTCCGACACGTATCGGTGGGGTATGCATAATAAATGAGTGTGGTACGCGTCGGTTAGCGGTGGTACCCGTTAACCACCGTGTTTCGTTTTCTATCGACCCGGTCATCTCTAATTCGGCGTGGGCGATACACTTTTCCTCGTACTCCACCGCGGTGTACACGATGCCACCTTTGTCGTACACGGCCACGTAAGAAGTTCGGCTGGAAATAAGCGGACACACCAATAACCAGAACGTTTACCAGCATTTATGTCTTTCTCTTCGTTCTCGGGGGGGAAATTTGTTCGGGGGAGACGCGTGTTTAGCTGTTCTAATGGTATTCGAAGAAAGATGTTCAATTTCTGAATGGTAACCCCGAGCGGTCCTATCTTGTTTATTGAAATATTTTTTGAATTATCACGCAATTTATTTGAGTGAGGCGAACCAGTTGAAATAATCAATAACTGGCTGTCTCGCGACTTCGCCTATGAGAAACTATTAACTCGAGATTACTGTACGCGCGGTCAGCTGGCGGAATACGATTCCTCGGCATACATATTTAAATGCCGTTTGTACAGATATGATTAAATGTTGAATTCCGATCGATCTGTCAATGAACCATGGGGAAAGAGAAAAATTCTGTGCTGCACTTCATTTGTATTCTCGTACACCGTTAACTCATTGCGATGGCCCCATCGCACAACTATCCACCGACTTTCACTGAAATGTGAAAGTACGCGGTATCCTGTACATTCTAAGGAGCATCGCCCGCTAATTACAAACGATATTAATAAAAATTCAAATCACGCACAGGTTCACGTTGTAGGTATTCTCTTCTTACGCAGCAACGCGATCTTACATTTATTTCGAATATTCAGTCCGTCGGTCGACTCCCGTAAGAACGAACTCCGACTACGCTCACAAACTTTACGGACATACGGACGGGGCATTACTTGCCCAATGACGTCTCCCATTACGCCCTGGTATTTCTTAAACGAGCAGCGATACCCCGCGGCGCCGATACATGTTAATGACCGTTCGATGTGACAACGAAGCCGAGGGAAGGGTGGTGCACGTTCATCGATAGCGATGATCGACACCGGCGATATCCTGAATCCGGTACTGGTCGGAAAGAAGAGCAGCGAACGGCTTGCGCTAATAACACGCCTCGCCCGAAAGATTCTCGCCCCCGTAATAATTGGTTGCCATGCTCGCTCGTCGTTCGAACCAGCGATGAAGATCTCGCTTCGCTCCTCTTCCCTCGTGCATTAATAACAGAACTGGCACGTTGCCACACCGCCGGTGCGTTTTCTTTCACGCGCCCCGGCGTTCGAGAACACACCGGTTAAATTCATTTCTCCTGTACCTGTTCAATCGCTACTTCGGCCAAACGCGCGCATAAACAGGTACGAAACGTCGCGCGCGGCTGCTGCTGTTAGACTACGCTTCGCGGATTACATCGCCCTCCGCATTTTTCCCAATATTCTTCTCAGACAAATTATATGCAGGTATATTATAACTACCGCGACTCTATGCAGAAATTCTATTTCTACGCGCTCCGTGCGAGGAATAATAATAATAAAAAAAAAGATGAAGTATTTCGTGCAAATCCATGCAATTTTTATTAATAGAACCGCGGATCTCGAGGCCGATAAATTCTTGCCGCAACATTCTTGACAAGCGAGCTCGTGTCCTCCAGTTAAAAGTCTGCGCTTCCCCGAAAGGTAATAAAAAAATTAACATTCCCGTGTCTTACGCTTCCAGGATCCTCAACAATCCTCCACGTCCCCGTACCCCCTCGCTCCCTCTCTCTCTGCTGCGGGCAAAAAAAAAAAAGGAAAAAAAAAAGAAAAAATCCAACCAGAATCCCCCGAAAAGCGAAACCCTATCCCATCGCGCAACCATCGTCCGCGTGGTCAGCGTGAAGCGAAACGACGTAACGAAAACGGCATGCCGGCACGGGAGGTGTAAGTTCGCGCGACGATAGGCGCTACGGGCGGGTCGCAGACTAATTTACAAAGATCTTATTAATGCGCGGAAACGCATGTGTCCAGGCCAGGGAGGGAATGCCGAGTAAGGCGAACGCCGCGTGAATTTAAATTGTCCTGCTTTAAACGCGGGCGCCGGTTGTCTAGCGGGAGGATCTCGCTCACGTACTCGGACACGTTTCTCTCGTGGAACTTGTAGACTCGGTTGTTCGTACGGCTACGTGTACAGCAACGACGGCAAACGGCAGAAGCACCACCGGCAGCAGCCCGGGCTAAAAGTGGCCCGGAACGGTTCTCCTCGTGGAACGGGCGGGGTACGCGATTGTCCGCGTGTCATTCACGAGGACGGGCTCGTTCACGATAAATATGTCGTTTGAATGACGCCGGCTTCATATCGTTATTATCCGCCGTGGATTCGTGCTCCTCCTCGGACCTTTCCTGTTTACGGCTGCCCCGGGCCCCCATAAATTAGCGGTTACCGTTGCGAAAGCGATTTGCCCGAAGAATGGGTAATTAGGCGTTCGTATTATTTCATGTACCCGGCGAAGCGGAGTCGCGGCGGGTTTGATTCGTTGGACGAATTCATTTTGGCGGGGTCGTTGGTTGTGTAGTCGCGAGACGGTGAACGTGAGCGGAATTCGCGACGGGAAGGAAAATTATACGTCGGTTTTTCTGGTTCTTAAGATTGTGAATGCTCGTCATTATGCTGATAAGAATGTTTCGTTCTTCGTCATTCGTTCGGATGTGATCTCGTTCTGCCTCAGTTGGGATCAATTCAATTGTATTAATGCAACGCGTACGTGTGTTTATTTTCCAATTTCGTTTCATCTCCGAGCTTCGATTCGTATTAACGATGGTTTCGCGGTACGTTCACCTCGAAATTAAATAAATTTCCTTCGTTGATTGTATTAACGTTTCTTTTTTAAGTACAATTGCGCATTGCTTTTGCGCATTATGGAATATTAACGTATTTAAACTTGATGTAGAATTCTTTATACAAAATTCGTATATATTATTTACTTATAGAATAAAGCACGCTGCAGCGTGTATTTCAGCTTTTTAGCATTAAAATAGTATTATTGTGTTCGACGTTTGGAACGGTAAGATGATTTTTACGTATTTTTAAAATAAGCGGAGACTCTTGGCACAGTGTCTGATAACTTGTTCCCCCATGCGACATACATATATACATGCGTGTTAGTTTTCGCAGAGCGTTCTCTATATAGCTTCTCTTTTACTAGAGAGAAAATATCGCAGAATTCTAATCGATCCCGTACTACCGCGCAGACAGTCTTTTCCGTTTGGAAAATAATAGTTTTTATTATCCAAACGTTTTAACTCATTAATTTCATTGCAACTCGAAATTTGTTCTGCCATGAATGGATTTAACCCTTTCATTATAGCCACGTTGCACCTTTGCACGTGCGTTGCCACGGCTGCCTAAAGCCAGGCGTAGGAAAGGTACGAGATATTTCGAATTTTAGCAACTATGAATGCACATTTTCCAATACTAAGTATCAATATCTTTTTACCATTTTGATACATTCTACCCATCTTAATGCATTCGTACCTGTACTTAATATCGAACGTACCGATAAATTATAAATACAAAAGGAACGTGTTTCAAATTTAATAATAACTGTCTCGTAACAAGCGCATGTCATCTGTAGTGGCAAGCATGGAATACCATGCGCATATTACACGAATACCCCCCCCCCCAAAAAACATACGGTAACCTAGTGGGCGTTTTCAATGAAACGAAGACAAATCTCGAACATTGAATTAGCACTTTCAACTCTAATTTCTCAGCCTGCAGCGTCGATAATCAACCGCTGCAAATTTCCAGCCTACCCTACCTCCCATACAAAAATATTCCCACCGTAGCACAGAAATCAAGCGGCGGCACACGTTTTCCATTAATTCCGCGAAACGATTAGACGTCTCGCGCGTTCCCTTTCGCGCCCAGCGTCGCGGCCGATTACCCATCCCGTGGAATCGGCGAAAGAAGTGCCATCGTCGTTCACCGCGGTCCCCGGTTCCTCCGTCCGTCGCAATGTCTGAGGAACGACACGAAGAAGCAGAGGAAGGAGAGGAAGCCAAGTCCGCCGCGTACCGTAGAAGCCGGGAGGCTGCTTAGCACACAAAGAAAGTTCGAAAAGTCCCTTCTTGCCAACCTTTTTGCCATCCCACTCCCGGTTCAGTTTGCTCCTCTCTCGAGTTGGCCGCTGTCGAAGGAGCAAAGCTTTGTCCTCCGTCTCGTTTCCTCCCCCTGTTCGCATCCCTTCGCCTCTCCCTCTTTCCCTCTTACGCTCTTTTTCGCTGCCCTCCCGCATGCTAATGCACGCACGAAGCGCAACTGTTCTCGCGGCCCTTCGTTCTATCTTGCCGTTCCCCCCCACCGGTTCCCCTCAGTCTCTTCGTTTATTTGGCCAAATTTGATTCACCAACGAGATCCGATCTGACATCCCGATCGCTTCTTGTCCTCCGGCTCCTCTTTCTCTCCTCCGCCACCCGTCTCGCTCGTCTAACTCCCTCTCTGCCTGTTCCTTTCGTCGCCCCCCCCCCGCCCCACCTTGTACCCCCGTCGCGCTTCGTCCAGACGCTCCACGTCCTCGCCGTCGTCCTCGTCGTCGTCGAGTTTTTCTCTCGACACCGTTCCACCTCGCCTCTCCGCCGTCACCGACTGCCTTCGATTCGGTCCGCCGAATTAGGAGCTCGCTTTTTGGTGGTCGGCAGGCTCAATATTTTTTTCCGTCCGTCCACCTCCTTCACTCGCCGTCGTACGCCGTCTCGTAACGAGCAGGAATTTTCCTGACCGTCGACGCGAGCAACTCGCTCGCCAAACGATCCTCGCGACGTGTACTACTCCCGGGTTACCGTGGACTCGATATCGATGCGCAATAGTTGTGTCGCGCGGTACGTTAAAAGGGAACTTCGCCGGGGGAAGAACGCAGGATAACGACTCGCGATTCTCTACGTTTCGAAGGAAATCGTCCAACGTTCGGCCAGATGAAATGCAAAGTTTTAATGCCGGCCGTGTTGTTCTTCGTTTTCGCCTGTCGGCGTGCTCGATTCTGTCTTCGAGATTCCCTCCTCGCAGAGCCGTCTCGCGTCTCGGCGATTTTTCGCGAAGATTCGCGCGACGCGTCCGCGCTAATAAATACTCCGCAATTCCAGTGTGACGTCGTTGATTATCATTAGAAGATAGGACAGTCGGGCCGCGCTTCGATGAATTATTATCGGCGCCATTATCGACGCCGCGCCACACTCGATTCACGAGCAAACGCGGACAACCCGCGGTAGGTTTACACCTAACGAAGCCATAAATACCGGGATCGAGATATACAGGCGATCGTGCACGTGGTGCAAGTTCGAGGTAAAGACGGAGAATGCCACAAATGCGAGGCTCCTCGGGGCCCATTGTCCGCCGCGTTTAAATTTGAATCGCGGGGAATCTGATCGTTTATTGTTTAAATTTGTAGACCCACTCTTAATTTGAATTTAAGATTATTCGCTGGCGCGTTGCGAGACGATTTGACTTGGTGATGGTCGCCAGCTCGCCTTCCTATACCTATCCCGCCCGTCTCTCCTCCCGAGATACTGCCCTTCACCCTTGCTCCTTCTCTTTTTCGCCCCTCGCCCCTTTTTCCCCCCTCGCCGCCATTCGTTTCTACTTACATGCACGTTTGCCCGTACATACAGACGTATATCGACGTATGTCTGATTCGTTATACCTCTCCTACGACGTGTCTACTCATGAACGTGCACCCGATCTCTTTTATATTTTCGCTACTTTCTCGACCGTGACGTAAACGGTAAATTGATGAATCTGTTCGTAATCTGAAATCTGTAAGGCGACGTAATAGAAAGGATGCAACTTTATGTAATTGCATCTATCGAGGGAGAATTCGATAGCGTTAAAGCTATGCTAAATATAAATTCGCCCGCGACGATTACTATAACTTGGCGCTCCTATTTTGGGAATGAGTCACTATTTTTAAGCTCGAGGTGTACAATAATATGAAGAGATTACAGATAGGTATTTTTGTAGGCAAGTACACATCCCTTGCAGGATATCTATTTCGATTTCATTTGCGGCACATACCCCTCCTCGAACCTACCGCACCTTGGACGATTCAAATACGTAAATAAAAAGGTGAGTCCACTCGAGTCTGATCTGAACTCCTTGTCGCCGTATCGCGGCGCAAAAAGCGACACCCGTATCCTTTTTTCAATAGATATATCTCGTCCGGTATTAAACGATTTCAAGAATAATAAGAACAGAACATGATCCGCGTGGCCGTTTGAAAAACACCACCGGTCGCATAATTCAGTTATTACATTGCGAATCGGAGCGTCGCGGTTTAGTCGAACGTCAGCCGGCCACGACTTTTTCGAATTCGCATCGAATTTTCCAGTTGCGCGCGAGTCGCTCGATAAATAATGGATAAAATGCGTTACAAAATCCTTTTCTCACTCGAGCCGTCGAACAGGAATACTGCCGCGCGCTCGTTGCTCGGGCCGGGAGAGAGAGAGGAAAAAAAAAAAATCGGGCCCAAGAAAGGAATAGGACGATGTCGGGGCCGTACAGTCCGCTCGTTCGTCACGCGTAGTCCGCTCCGTTTCCGTGCCGCTCGGCTTCGGTCCCCGACGTCTGCGGGCCTCCTCGCGCGACTGTACTTATCTACATGGCATACCAAATGGGGATTCACCGTGGCGAGTCGCAAGGATCTCGCTGACTGACGTTAGTCAATCAAACCGGAGAAAAAATGCTCACCTTGGCGGACGCTCCGGTGAATTCCTTGCCAGCGGTGCTCCAGTCACGGCACCCTCGTCAGAAACGAAGGATCGATACTTTGTATGCCGTGGCTGTCGTCGACGACCGGCTCGCTGGATTAACATTAGAAATTCGAGCGTCATTAACACACGCCGCTCGGGGACTCGATGTCCGCCGCGAATCCGACCCGCTTCCGATCGCGGTACGACTCGCGAAAGAGAGCCGGCCCCGTTGTTCGCAGACGCGACCTCGACTTATGATAATTTTATTACGGTAATTACCAGAATAGACGGCCCCGATTAGATGCAAAACGGCGGCGGGATGGGAATCGCGGTGGGGGTGGACCGTATCCAGGACTGGAATCTCGTCGGGGCAATTTTTCAGGGGATCCACGCTTTTATCTATTTCACCGTGCAGAAAGAACGGCAGGGGAGGAACCGAATGACGAGCCGCTGCTTCGGCTCCTCCTAATTGAATTAAAGTTTGATCGCTCGTCCACCGTCCACGGGCTTTATGCCGACGTCCACGCCGGAATAATGGAATAATGGCGGAATGGCGAAAGGTGGAGATCGAGATCGGGAGAATCTTGTTGGCGCGGGTAGCAGGTGACGCTGTCTACCTAGTCCCGTCCCTGTCTCTCTCCCTTTCGGCCGTCTCTCTTTTTCCCCGTTCGATTGGAATAAATTTAAATTTAAGCGCGCGCATCTGTTACATCCCCCGGCAGGATGGTTAATTAGGAACGCTCAAACGAGCCTGCCTCCATGCATATCCATTATCGGCACCTATCTATTATGCTCGATAGAGCGAGCTGCCAGGAGGAACGAGATTCTTAGAGACCATGCAGCTCGACGTGTTTCGGCTTATTGAAATCAAAATTCTGTGCGTCGTTGTTGCGATATCCTCGAGAAAAGAGTTGTTACAATTTTTGAACTGTATCGTATTGTATTTGTGTCGTGGATGGTACCAGGTTCTTGTAAATAGTTAGCAAATAGGTGCAATTGCATTAGACTGAAAGCATGGGAACAGGTGTTGGCAATGACTGCCTCGTAAGGCATTGTTTCGTAATAACGTAAGGGGCGAATGCAGAAGCAGGATAAGCTTGGGGAACTTTTTAACTGGCCTTTATATTTAAGGGACGACATAATTATCTACCGAACGAAGTATTATAGAAAGTTCTGCACAAAGTTTGAAGGTGTATGTGGTCGATCCAAACTTCTGGGCGATATAACATTTTTAACAGCCTTTCCACTATGAAGAGCCACTTGGAAGAAGAAATCATAATACGAAGCGACACGAAAATGACGAACGCTAAATATTACTAAAATGTATTCACTTTCGTGGTATGTCCCGTATAGAAATTTACATTGCTGACAAATTAAACGTGCCAAGTATTCTACGGTAACGCATTCACAAATTGCTACTTTCGATAGAGTTTCATGCTTCATACAGACTCCTGTATGAGTATCAATTTTCTCAACGATTGCCGTGCTAATTGCGCGCACTTCACTCAATCAAAAAAAAAGGGGGAATGTAATAAAATATCACCGGTATATCTAACGACGTTTTCCATTTCTTCCTTTCCAAGCTTGTTCGCCTAACCGCCCAGCCTCTCTTGATTCGCCCGCAGGAATTAAGCGAATTTGTGTTTCGAATTATTCATAATTGGGGCTGGCACTTTGTGCTCTGTTCTGCGCTCGATGGGACGGATCAAACGGCCCTTTTGCCGGCTAATTCGATTGCAGGGAAATTTGAATTTGAAATCCCGCTGCCGGCCGCGACGCGTCGATTGGACGAATGATTTTTCACCGCGCTCGTTCGCGAAGTCAATATTTTTTGAAATGCGAAAGGGCCAATTTGGTAGTGAAATTTCAACGAATGCTTCGGATTCGGCGAGAGAGGCATGCACAAAAAAAAAAAAAGAAAAAAAAGAACGCGATTTCGTAACTGCGCACTATGCTGGCGGATGACGTTAACATTTCCATGAAAAGTGCGCGTTCCATAAATTCGAAAATTATACGACGCGGTCCGTTTGGAAAAATTGTTTCCCAGTCTCGATTTTCGAGACCCCCCTCGAATTTCCGAACAACTATATTTCTCGTTCAAAAATGTTAGAACGTCTCGGAAAATTGCCTAATTTTTTCTGATTCGAATGTCACATATTCTCGACATTCGCTTAATTTCCCAGAAACGTCGATTCCCGAGACAATCTGTCTGTTCCCATTACCCCGGTTCGACCTTCACGGCATTACTAACTAGTTATTCACTTGTATAACTATGCAGGGATAAGTGGTGCGTGGCGTGAAATATGACGTAATAAAAACGTGGCGCATGTATCTTCAGCGCGGCCGTTCCAGGATTGGCCAAGGCGACAAGGACTGGGGGGGTGGCGGTTTTAAAAATGAACCCACGGCAACTTTATAACTTTTTAGAGGATTACGTCATTAGCTGGCAGCGGGCAGACGTGGCCCCCAGCTTTTAATAATTTAAACAAAATTACCTCGGCGCACCGCGCTCGGATAAATTAAGCCGGTGAAGGAACGGGGGGCCGTTCCTTTTCTCCGCTCGCTTGCGCACCGCGGACGCATGAATCTCCACCTAATTTTCGAATCAGGGCGATTGTCCGTGATATTATACCGGGAATCTGCTCCCCTCCTGTAGCAAACCCGCAAAAGATTTTATGACACCGCTGTGTCTCTGCCGTTCTGTTATTTTCCTGAGAATAATAATTAAGTAGAGATTGATCGTTGAACGAAGAAATGTATGCAAGGTTTATTAGGTGGGTGGCAAACTTGTATTTGAATAGTTTACGACACACGTTAAAAACGAATTGGTTGATTGCTGCGGGAAGTCTGCCAAGAGAATTATTATTGTTTTATTAATTAGCGCATTGGAGTTGGCTGTGGTTACGTTGTTGGCGACTGGTGTGCATTATTTTACATTACTCAGAACAATGTTGTGTAGTACAGTGATCGTCCAACATAAATTGTTAGTGCTAGGTATTAATAATATTGCTATTTCACGACGATAATAGATTCCGAAGTTTTACACGAATTGCTATATAAATAGTATAGAGAGAATTGGGGACAGAAAATAAGGACAAAAATAGTCGCACAAAGTAACGGGGGAAGAAAACTAATGATCGCGTTTATGTGCCAAATATGATTTTTCACTGAAAAAAAACCGCGACAAGATCGTAATTACTATACAATGGTATTCTTTCATCAAATAATTCGACTACGAAGTACTCGGCTACCAGAATAAACACATAGTATACGATCAAAAAATTCTAAACGCGATTGTTCTCGTAGGTGGTCTGTCCGCGACTGTCTGTTTTCACTGCGCGTCGTGTTCCACTGCCGCGTGACGGCGTAGTTCAGAAATTAATCTTCCCCGGTGTTTCGCAGCGCACATATATCTGCCCGAGAAAGGGGAAATAAAAAGAGATAGCAGTACAGAGGTGTTCGAAATGTGAAATATAGTGGCAAAGCCGTCGAGGGGGTCCTGTTCGGTCGCTTTCGTTTTATCTCGACGGTGGAAAGGGCGAACGTCAACAGGGTCGTCCGTCAACTCCGTGAGAGCTGCTAGCTCTGACAAGGGAGAAACAGATTATATTGGTTATTAGAGAGAAATGAAAAAGAAAAGTATTGCGAGACAGACGTGCTATTTTATTAATTCAGTTCACTTTTTCCGTTTCCCACAATTACTTCATTTTCCAGCGTTGACAAAAAATTTTAATAAATACAATATCTCTCCGCATGCTTAAACGTTGTTACACTTCTAGTTTAGTACTTGCGCGACGGAAATTGATCGCGAAGAAATTTCATTTGCACGTGTCGTTAATTTCGAGGATGAGAATTCGAAATCGCGTTGCCGCGAAGTGTTCGACCATGCGAAAGCTACGTTCGTATATATATATTTATTAGCGAAATTAATAGAGGTAACGAAATTCAGCTAACCCACTTTGTCGGCCAGTTTGTCGTCCCTTGGCTGGCTCTTTTAAAACTTTCAATCCCCCGCGGTGCTCGGCCTCGAAACACGTACAACGTTTATTACGCGAGATTGGATTTAATTAGGGATAAAATTAAAGCCGGGTAGAGTAATTGCGTGATTAGCTGTAGCGTGGGGCAATCCAATCTAGAGATCTGCGCCGTGTGACCAATCGGGGCCTCCACTCGAAGACGCATTCGAGCAATTTGCATGGAATCTACATGTCGATTCGTCTGCATCAAAGGAGATGCCTGTGAGATATTATCAGGAATTCCAGTGGCAAGATTTTCTTGTCGAGCAACTTTCACGTGCGCGGGAATATTTTTATTTTTATTTCAGAGAATATAATTGAATAGCTTCCATGATATGCGAAATAATACGATCTTCTGTAGAATTTTATATTCGGTGCGTACAACATTTCGTTTGACCGTGCAACCAATTATGGAATACTTTGTTTGGCAGATATTATTAACAAGTAATTTGCGGACAGGTTACGCCGAGTTAAATCTTATTTCTAGTAGGTATCAACCATTCATCCATTTGCCGCGAATCTCTTTCACCTTCGTTTCCCATGAAATCTTTATCCATCCAAAAATACGTATACCTTTGTGCTCGATTTTATATTGCAAACGGTGGCATTCGCAGTCGTGTCACAACGATGATTCGCAACGATCAAACAAACTACGACCCGCACCCCCCGAACACCTAACGCCAAACCTAAACCAAACCTCGACAAACCTTTCTCAGCAATGTCCGGTGGCACCACCGATGTCAGCCGGAACCACTATAATTTCCTCCAATTGGCGAAGGAAAAGGAGAAATTAGAAATAAAAGAAAACCGGAGTACGCTTCCGGGCAAGGGTTGAACATAGTAGAAGGGCCAATCTTCTTCCCGGCCAGAGATCTACGGGCAAAGGCCACGATGGAGGAAACCCCGAAGGAGCCTCCAATCAGACGGTTCGCCCTTGGCCCTCTTAATTAATACCCCGGACGTCCTTGGGGGGTGAAGTGGGTCCGAGGAAACGGCGTGATATCATTTGTTGGTGGGCGTCTTAATTAATCCCCGGGTATCCGCCTTTGGTTGTTCAGCACGAAAGGGGCAGGGCGTGGCTCTCCAGTAGAAACAACTGAGCGAGTGCAGTGCTGCCTTCTCTGCCCCACTGCCCCCCTGTCCGTGCCGGCGGCCGGTCTGGCCCCCCTTGCCCCGCCGACAACCCAACACCCCCGGTTTCGCGTCCTCCTACCCTTGGGTGGTGTTCGTTCATTCCACCGGCGTGGATGTCACGTGACCGGCCGGCAGCCAATCGACGCCCGCTAATGAGCAAACGGCGCGCCGACGTTTTAATTAATTGCACGGGCAGGCAGCACCGGTAGGCCCGATCCGCAGTTGCGCATAGTGCATCCATGGACGGCCGGGGGGCAGACAGTTGATACTGCGGACTGTAGACTGCAGCGTGCACGGGGTCACGTCGGGAGGCGTTTGGGGAAATTTTTCGAGTGCACGCTCGACGGCTCGTCATCGACGAGCGGGGTGCCTTTACGCGCGGGAACAATCGAGGGATGGGATTCGAGGATTGGATATGACGTTGTGTTGGGAGCGGGAATTAATTCTGGATTGATGGTTGGATTCGTTTCGATGGGCGAAATGCAGCTTGGTCGGGGACACTTTTTCGCGGGGTGGGATTAAGGGGGTTGGTTCGATCTGGCGTGCGTCGGGTTTTTGGCCATCGAATTGCGGTGGTTCGATTTTTTTTTTTTTTGACCACGGTGATATAATCGTGCAGTTTTGCTGTTTGAATACAGCATCGGACGCAATTGATTGATTGATTATAAGGGTAACTAATTTCGGAGACGTGCCAAATTATTGTAACAAAAATTTTCAATAGATGACACGCAGAGGACAGCCGCTTAATATTTGATTGCCTGTGTAAATAAATTTTAAAGGCAAGTAGACACAGTGATAGGGGTGGATATTTTGGTCGACCATTTATTAGACCTTTCAGTACACGTATATTAAACATGCCTGTTTCTACATTAACCCTTTCATTGCTCAGAAACAAATAGGTAGGCGAATGCGTAACAAGAATCCGCCACTTTATTCAGGAATAAAACGAATTCATTGTATCCTCAATTTTTTAATTTACCACTATTGCTACAACCAAAATAGTATTCCAGAGAACTTTCTCACGTCACTCAGGCTTCACGACCAAACTCACGTCTGAATCATGTCGGTCATTCAAATCGTCATTCAAATCGTCATTCAAATCGTGCCGGATTTATCCCCGCAGTAACAGCGCCTCTGTGCAACTAATATTCGGTAGTGTCATCGCGTTCATTTAACCCGTAGTGGCCGACGCGCGCGCGCGTGTGTGCACACGAGCTCTTTGCAACCTGACACCCACGTCTTGTGTGTCGTGGGCGTCGCGTGATTCTCGCAAAAGAATTCTATCCGCGGCGAGAAATTCCAATTCGCCGGGCAAAGAGGAACGAGTATAGGTACCTACGTCTATCGAGTACAGGTACCTGCATCCCTCCGTTCCCGATGGAACGCGTCGCACACACCCGCCCACCGCGGTCGCAGCCTGCACAGAAACGTGCCTGGGCACGTGTGCGTCGGTTTGACGCGTATAAAGATACACGGGACCGGTAAAATCTACTTTCCTGTCTCGGGCAAACTGAAAATTGATCCAACGGCGCCCCTATATTTGCGATAGACCAGTAACCCTTATAAAACGCGACGCCTGAAATTGCATTCCACGATAAAATAAATTAATATCCGTTCGGTAATGCTCGCGCATTCCCAGGAGCCTCGTCTGCGACACCGACCGTTTACAGACCCACGGCGTCCCGAGTTTGCGATCGTCCTCGAACCCCCGTGCACCTACCGATCGCGGCGCACGCGAAACACCATTGCCCGGGAGCGAGGCGAATTTCGTATTAACGCGAGATTTCCACGCGGAGCGGGTAGAGCGGGTATAGCGGGTCGAGCATAAGGATTCTTCAGAGACACGATACAATTCCTCGCCACGCGACAAAGCTAAAGAGGATTCCGTCACCCCGTAGCATCTCCCTTCGTGCTAGTATTCCCGGCCCTGCGAACTCGCACACGTACGTAGCGGACACGTACACGGCCTCGAGCACCACCACCGCCGCATTACTGCATACCGATGGTATGCATCGAGTGTCCTTCTATTTCCTTAAAATTCCGATGGATCGTATGCCCTGGCCGCCTCCGAGTGCGCCTCGTTCGCCGGCTCGCACGAACACACCCGTGAACGCGGTCGTACACGCGATCCTCACGGATCCCTATCCACGCGCTCCGCTCGGCTCTGCTCGGCTCGTTAAGCGTGTGTGGGTGGCGCACACAGGTCAAAAAGGACAGAGAGGTCTCGCGAGAGTGGAGGTGGACGAGGACGCACCTGTGGAGGAAGAGGAAGAAGAGAAGGAAGAGGTGGAAGAAGAGGAAGAAGAAGAAGCAGAAGAGGACGATGAAGAAGAGGAAGAGGGTTGAGGAGACGAGAGTAGCGGAGGACGACGCCGGCGGCGGTGGTAATGGTGATGGCGAATGGCGATGGTGGTGGCAGGACGCTTTCCCCTGTCGCTGTGTACGTGGCGGTGCACGTGCACACTCGCACGTGCGCGCGGACGCGTGTGTATAGGGATTCCAGTTTAAAAATACAAATGGAGTATCGAGCTTTCGAGGAAACGTTCCGTGAGGGGTGGCGGCTGGAGGCGGGTGGCGCTCAGGGCCGGGCGAGGACGTGGACGGGCCGTGGGGTGGGGAAGATATTTCAAAAATCGAATATTGATCAGAGCTGCCAATCCTACCCTCTGTAATCCGTACGTGTGTGTTAGTCTTACGTATCCCTTAGGTGCAGCCAGTGGCTGCGCTCCTCTCTCCCGTTCTCGTTCCTTCAACTTATGCGAGCCTGTGTCATCCTTCCGCGCTGGTGTACGTACCGGCGGGATTCGATCTCGGAACTTGAACATCGCGGACTGCACATGTACACACCGTCACGTTACCTGGCTTTCATTGCGAGATTAACTAATGCCGTTGCCGCGACACGTATAATCGGACAGATAATTGGACAGATAAAGGGGTCCGCGGAAGAAGATTGTTGCGATATAGATGACGGCGTATCGGTGACGATATTTATTTCTGAAGACACTAAACGGCGGGATAATTCTTGCCCCCGAAATGAAATACTAAATATTACCCCATTTATCTTTAATCATCACAGGTTCAACGGAAAGCTATATTAATTGAACACGTTGTTGTTGTTCGTCTACGGTATACGGAGAGTAAAGTCAATTGCGAATGAGCTTGAAACGCTCCAGCTGTGTCAAAATCGTTCGGGCAAGCAAACGAGCTTCGTTTGCGCGCGTCGCTTAAAAAACCATTGCAAATTGCGCGCGTGGACCTGGAAGTAGAAAGTAGCTGCGCACAGTTTCTCTCAATTTACACCGGGCCCACCTTCTAACTCGTGTATACAGCCGAGCTGTTGATTTTCTGCGAGTGCCCGACCGTGTTCGGCGTATTCGTGAACGTATACCAGGAGGAACGGTCGCGAGATCGCAGGGGAAGGAGGAGAGTGAGAAAAAGAAGGAGGGGTGGCTCTCAGATTACTCACCCTTATATATGGGTGCCGCGGGCGTGAGGGGAGAGGGATGAAATCTTTTAATGGCAGCCATCCAACCGCTCCCCCTTCCCTTTCTCCTTCGTCGGCCACCTCCTTTCCACCCCCGGCTTTCCTTCGCCATTTCCGTATTAGCTATTCTTATGTCCACCAACGAATGCTACCCCTACGAAGGACACCCTCCGAGTAATCGCATTTTAAATTACCCGCGTAGGTATACGGGCTCTACATGCTTCCATATACTCGGGATATATAAGGTGGAAATAGTCGGCGAAAGATCGAATATCAGTGTACGCGGGGGTCGACGCACACATCCGGATAAGTCTCGGGTATAACCAGTCCGGTTATCGCCGGGACGCGAATACGGCCAGCTTCGTTAAAGGCTCACCCGCGGCTTCTTTTTCTGTCACCGATCCAATAAATACCGCGTTTCCTAGAAAAATTATTGGTTACCCGCGCGCGCGAGGAGCTTCGTTGGCTGCAACTTTTCTAAAGGGGTCGCAATTAAGGGTGGCGGTCCAGCCTCCCTTTACCCGCGACGCTGACAAGTTTTATTTCGCGTCGCGATTCATCCCCGCGGCCAACTCGCAAGAAGCGCCGCGACAGATCCGCGTCGTCGGACGCAAGGAAAGCTTAGCCAAAGCGCACCCCCCCCACCGCCCGGACAAGTTTCAACTTCACCCTTTCCACGGGCAACCCCCGTTAGCCGTGCAACTTCTTTGCTCGCGCGGAGACAAAACGCCGGCGTCTCCTGTGACAGTGGCAAAGAAAACAGTAACAAAACACCCCCCAGGATTTTCAAGCCCCGTCTAACAAACGAGTCCTGGCACCCTCTCCATCCTCCCCGTCGTTCTTCCTCCGCCGGCTCGCATAATGGGAGTGATAGCTGTGCGCGTGACGTCACACGAGCCCAGAAGCCCACCACCACACACGTGCATACGAGCGACATATAGACGCGCATGGGGAGGCAAGGATCCGCGTCCGCGAACGTAGAGCCCGAAGGAAAGGCCGAGGCCCTGGAGGAGAAGTAAATCCATATTTTACACCACCACCACCACCACCACCGGCAGTTTCATCTCAGCCCCACCACCATCGCCGCCACCGCCGCCGCCACCACCAGCATCAGCAGTGCCACCAACACCGTCACGACGCCTAGCCTTCGCTTGTTTCGCTGGTCCGCCGACCTCTCTTCGGCTCCCTCGCTGGCACCTCCACCGCCCACAACTTACATACATCCCCTTAAGGATCACGCCGCCGCGTCGTTCGAAAGGAGAGGTTTTTAGAGGCCCACTCGTTCAAAGGGGTTCAGGCATGTCCTCGGCCGGGCACGTTCCTCACTCAAACGTTTCTTTCGTCGCTCGGCCCCTCTCGCTGTCCTACGGGGCACGGTGGACGTAATAATAACGGGGAGCGTTGCAATGTCGCGGGAGGGGTATCATGAAGCTCGAGGGTGGTCCGAGAGCGGTGGCGTGTAATTTATGGAATTTCAGACGGCCGACGTTGCCGACGAAGTTTGGAAATGCGCCTTCGGAGATGTCGCGGTCGCGAACGTGACTGCCAGTAATTGAGATCGCCGTGTCTCTGATGCGGATGCTGCGCAGGATACACAACGCGAGCGTTCCGGTAAATGTAGCGTGAAATGTTGCCGCCGCCGCAGTATTCGCGGGGGGTTAACGGGGGCAACCTTTGCGGAGGATTCGTCGCGTTCAGAGTTATTATTCGCGGACTAGTGAGATGCGTCAAGGAGTTGGTCGTTTGTGAGCTCGGGAGGAGGGCTTTAATGGGACGGGGAACAGCTGAGAGGGTTAATATGCGTAATATTAATCGGAGAAATATCGAACAAGGTTGCATGAAAAAATATAATCTTTGCCATGTCGAAAATCTTTATTGATCCATAACTAGTACACTCTCCTAACCGCAGCGCAGGGAAACTAATTAATCGTGAGACAATTCGAATCGATGATAACGAAACGAGCACCTTCGCTGGCTAAAACATTCGTCTGTCTTTCCAGTCGACGACCGTTCGACGCTTCGGGTCATATCTACATGTGCGCCCTTGCTAACTGAAGAATGAATGGCAAACAGGCCAGCTATAGGTGTACCGTGCCACACGAACGTTACCTATACCCCGCGTTAGCATTAATTGTTAATGCCTTCTGTCAACAGGCACGCCACCGTTGCTAGTTAGAACAGTCTCTACATAATCCGCAGTTAAAACAGAACTGGACACTGACCGATCGTTCGTGGACAAGCCGGACATCTGGTTGCACGGGATCCCGACGAGATTTCCAGATCCAGATTAATTACTCGGTGCTCGTGCGCCTCTAGAACAGAAGGTAGATAAATCGTGGCCGACTGCCGAAACCGTTAGGAACGCAGGTCCTCGTGCAAAAAAAAAAAAAGAAAAAAAAGAAAAGAAAGGAAAATAGAGAAAGGGAATGAGGGGGGGGGGAATGAAACGGCTGCGGGGTCGGTGATCGTTAAAACCGTAAAATCGACACATGGGGTCGTAGCAATCGGTCGTCGTCGGCAAAGATCAATAATTCGATCTCGATATAAATTCGACGGCGGGGGAGGGGAATCGTTTCTCATCCGCTGGGGTCGCAAACACGTTTCACGGATGGGGTTGAAACCGATCGCCCTTTTTTTTTTTTCATCGATCAGCCGTTCCCGCCCGATGCATCGCTTGCCACTCGCGTCTCTCGAATCTAATTTTAACGGCGGCACGTTGAAAGTATATCGAGAAAATGTGACGTAACGTCGATACTTCCCGCTTAATAATTTCTGTTGCGCCCTCTGCGAGTACTTGTCGGCTATTGTTGTTCAGAGTGGCGACTTCGGGGATGTTAATGTTGCGAAGCCGGGGCCATTCGCCGCCGCGTCTGACGCTACTTTATTTCACGCGGACCTCGGTTTTCGTCGAATGCTTTCAACCATACTTTACCGTGCGGACAGTTTTTTCGTTTATTAAATTCTTGTTACTCAGTTTGACGTTCAGGGTGGGATTCGACACGAACAGCACGCTGATAGGACTTCGTCGTTCTGAACCATGAAAATAATTCGTACGTTGTTTCGTATAGTTTTCGAATAAAATGTGATTACAGTTTCACGCTTGAGCACGCATTATATATAACCGTAGTCATAAATAAAATAGAAGGAACGATGCTTAATCGAAATAATAGTACTGTGCCATGGCTAATTGGGCTTGTACATTCAATTTCGTCGACTGTAGCAATCGGTAATTTGCAGGATTCATTACAGCTTATTCGATCATCGAAACCAATCGTTCGCCGGGTAGTTTCCTTCTCGAAATACGTCTGGCTCGAACAGCTTCGTTCTTCATGATTCATCTGGCCCACGTTGTAACGATTACTGCACTTCTCCACCTGATTCAGCAATTTCATCGTGCCTTTTGTAGTTTCCCGTGCCAAAGTCGCTACTTTTTTCCACGCACGTCCGCAGTTCGTGTCCTTTCGAAAGTTTTCATCGGGCTGTCGCGGAGCATCGCGACGGTAATACTAGAAATCGCACGAACGTAGAACGCTGAGAATCCAATAGACGCGAGCAGAACAATGGCGTCATGATGCTCGATAAAAATTGGCATGGTTTTATTATGCAGTCCAAGGGTTCAAAGCCACTCTGCGAGGCTCTCTGATGAGTCGACTGGTGGATCCTCCTTTGGGAAATACTGTTCCCAACCCCCGTATTACGCCACGATCTTATATTATAGCATTTGTCTCCTTCGTGATACAGTGTCCCCGATTTTCGTACAACGATTAGCTTTATTCTCGATTGGGGTATTCGTTACAAGATTTTCATGTTTACAATTATGGGAAATGCAACCGATTCGAGTCAGTTTCATAATGTGACGTATATCCATCGTCTGAATAATGATTGTACGATATTTGTATAACAAATATCGAGCAGCAGAAGTATAGGTTCATGGAATATAGGACCTCTGCACTTTGGATTTGATTTTTATATCGAACATTTCCTCCTCCCCTTCTGTAGCATTATGCCGGCAATATGCTGCACGGAAGGCACGATTTAAATGCACGTGTAAAGCTATTTTATTAATTATTGGAAGCGTTGAATGAGTTGTTCGCGAGAATGTATCATGTGAACGAGGGGTTGGGTACAATTCATTATGCAGGAATTTAATCACCACGTTTTCGTCGCATTATATTGCAGGTTTTATTACCGGACCAAATAACCGTCGAACCGTTCCCTTCCAATTTCACGCATCCGCGGAACATTATTTGCATGCGCAATGACTTTCGATTCGGGAAACTACGTTAGTTGTTCCATTCAAGCATACGACGTCGCAGAGTCACTCAGCCGCTTCGAAGGAGAAGAGACAAGGGGATGGTTTTCGCGAGGGCTAGAAAGATGGAAGGCAGAGCAAAGTGGGTCCCATGTATGAGGAATGAAACGAAGCAGGCAAAACTAGAGAGGTTTGCGAAAGCAAAACGATAGCGAGACGTGCGTCGCCTATCTTACTCCCGGTGAACTCCCAGCAACCCCTTGTTTTAGACCTAACGTGTCTGTCACACCGTGCGGCATATTTTCGATCACGCAGGGGAACGCAATATTTCGTCGAAAATTCACTCTATTATGAAACTCTATTTCTCCAAATATTGAAACTAACATTGTTACACATTCTTCGCAGAAACCGTTTCAGTGCAGTTTACCAACTGAAAATGTAAGCCTCAATTTCAGTCGCGTTCATCGAACGTACGCTGGTCAATCTTGCCCATTATCGAATTTCACGACTACTTTTCATTATCCTTCTCCAGAATTTACTTGCTCGCATTGCAATATATAAGCGCCCGTTATTGAAATGCTATATTTCGCAACTAACTGTATCGGAAGGTAAACGATGTGAAATGCAGGCTGCTCGCTCTTCGATAGAAAAAAGAGGAGAAAAAAAGCTATTGGTATTGGAGCGACATGACGGCAACACACTGTACAAATTAGTCACGAGAAGGGTGGAGAAACGGTTTTCGGAAAAGTTCCCGTCTCGAGACACGTAGGGGACCATGGTCATCCATAAAACTCGAAGGGTACGAGCGACAGCCACTACTTCGTCGTGGAGTTTCGTCGCCCGAATAAACTCCCAGCACGAAGCTAATCATATTTTCTAATCCAGCGCTGAAAGTGGAGAGAATGGCGGACGGAGGCGGAAAAGTCTCGCGTTGCCGGCTATCATATAATTTTTCCGACAAAAAGCACTTACGCTACCCCGTCCCCCTGCTATAAGCTATCCACCCTCTTGGAAACACGTTGCGGGGCCGGACGAGGACGGAAAGGCTGTAGGAATGGAAGGGAATTTATATCGAATTCCGTGGAAAATTTTGCAAGCTTCGTGGCACGTTCGCAACTTAAGTCCCGTGAAACGCAGTTTCCCTCGCGGGAAAAATCGTTTTAAGCTGGCACATCTCACAAAAGCGTGCTCGTTTAATCGAATTCTCTACAATCGTGTTAATAGACCTCTCTTTGTAGAAGAGACGAGAATCGAATTTTAATAGAACGACGGCAAATTGTAGTTCCTCCACGCGTAATAGTTACTTGAACGAAATTCTAATATAGCGATCCGTTTGATTTGCGGCAAGCAACGCCGTTTTCATTGTTTATTAAATTGCTCGATATTATTATTCCAGCGAGTTCCGTTGAATTACATTCTCCAGTTACATCGCTCTGAATAAGGGTGGCGTATTATACCTCGCGAGTCATAGATTTATAATAGCCCGTAACAGTCGACGCGGAGGAACCCAAAGAAATACACGTGCCGCCATCTATCAACAAGTACGTCGCGCTGGTTACCGTTCTGCTTCTTCAAGTGTAGCGACTCTGTTCTCCACGTCTGGTCGCCGGCGCGATCGGTTTTAACCATCTCGCAGAATTTACTTTCCAATGAATCTTATCCGTAATTTTCAATTCCAAGGGGAATAATGTACTCGAAGCGAGCCCACGACCAACGAAATGTTTAAACGGCATTGCACATCTTTCGGCCGAATCGTGCGGATACTGTACCGAGGCACAGGTACCGAGGCTTCCTCTTCCTAACGATTCCTCGAAACGATCCACCTGACTCGCGTTCCGAGAAATTAACGGGAGAAATAATCAGCGAACTCTCGAGTCCTTTGAATCCCTTTTCAAAGACCTCCACCGAGAACAAGTTACCCCGTGCCGGGCGAGGAGCGTGTAACGAGCGTGCCGGGGGGTGCGAGGAGCGGCGCGGCGGTGACCGAGGAGGGAAATGTGTCGGAGGGGGTGGCAGAAATTAAGTCGGTTCCCCCCCCCCGACGTTCCTCGAAACGACACCTCTTTTTCGTCCTCTTCTTCTTCTTCCACTGCCACTTCCTCTTCTCCTCGTCGTGCGTTGGATTCTGAAATAAGCTCACCCTGCCCTCCCCGTTCGTCCATCTTTCTCCGCCACCATTCGACCGTCTCCTTTCCAGTTTCAGGCGACGTCGAGCACCTTTCCACACGAGAGCGCACACGCATTTGTACACCCACACAATTAATTTCTCGTCCTATCGTCCCCCGTGTACGTATGAACGTTTCCCCGTCGGTGTGCCAATGGTACGTGTATTAAATCCCCTCGAAGGGTGGAGGACCTGCGCGTGAGGGGTAGGTGGTACCAAAATGGCCGAAGCCGCACCCACGAACCGCGAGTGGGGGCGATTCAGGGGAATCTGTCCTGGTGGTGGGATTATACACGGCGACACACGTGCACCGGCTGGCCGATGCGGGTGAACGAAAGTGTGTGCGGCCGATGAACCGTGTGTACGCGTGGGCGCGCGCGCGCGCACGTGTACGCGAGGAAGAGAGAAAGAGACAGGTGCGCGATACACGTCGGTCACGATGTAACCCCGGGTATACTGGATGGGTGGATACAGACCTGGGCATACCTATGCGCCACTCGAAAGGTGTGGCTCGGTTACCGGGGCAATTAATCCGATTAATTAGGAGAATTAATTAGTCGCGTGTTAATTGAATGCGGGGGTAATTTATCCAATGATATCTGGAATACTTTCAGCTTCTTTGTAGACGATGTGTAGATTCTGGGCACCGTGTTTACTCAGCCCTATCGTTTTATTTATACGCACACTGTAGTACGTCCAGCGCGAGCAATGCGCTCGATAGGGATGAGCTTACTGTGAGCAACGTGCTAAATACTAATATTTATTTCTATATACCGGTATATTTTGTTAACGACGTTTATTTGCAAGAGATTGCTTCATTCGGCTTTCATTGCTTTCATTCATACGTTTTGAACGTCGCGCGAACTAAAGGTGGACAAAAGCGATCGATATAATCATCGTAACATTATTACCAAAAAAAAAAAAAAAACTGTAATAACCCCGAGGAACGTCTGGTTCGTTGGTTTACGTAATGAAAATCCTTTACGGACGTCACTCGGCGGACTGTCAGTAACAAACGACGCGGCCAAACTTAAATCGCGCTTGCCTCGAACTACGTGGATGCGAAGGAAGTTTCGTTCCGGGCGACACGGGGCCGCAAAGGGTGGGCGCAGGGGCGTGTGGGGGTTGGCGAGGTCTCGTCGAACCCCTGAACAATTGCCGCTTCAGCAATAGTACGAAGGCAATATCGTTTTCCCCGAGGAAGAAAAACATGCAGATTCGATCGATCGCGCGGGAGGTCGAAATTCCAGCGTGTTCCGGGGGCTTCCTGCGGCAGACAGAGTGTCCTTTTTTGTCGCCCTAAATGTCCACCCTCTTCGCCGGGCAGAGGAGGAAAAAAAAAAGGACACGGGAGACACGCACGGCTCCTCGACGCTCGTAGGGGATACTAAAACGAGTAGGAAACAAGAGCGTGTGTGCGTGCGTGTGTTATTTTTTCCGAGGCATTAAGCTTGCTTTCCTGAGGGTAGGGATGCTTGTTCTCCGTTAGGGATGAGGTATAGTTTAGTTTAGGGATTCCACGCGAAACACAGTCAAGGACTTCGTTTCTGTAATACGCTGCGCGACTCTCTCCGCGTTGGGAGATTTGTCATAGGACTCGGCCGCGTTAAACATCGGATGTCGGCTTCGCTGTTTCCGTCGAATTTTACTTTAAAACGGACGTCACTCTGCTGGGGCAATTGTCGTTAGCTTAATACCTCATAATATTTTTGCTATTCCGTTTCTATCGGCCCCGTTGATTTTTGAAAGCAACGCAAGCGACTTGCTGAGATAATTGAATGCGTTTAGATCAGGTGCATCGTTTCCGAACAGAAAATTCCTATTATACGTAGTGTCGTTTTAATTGCTCAAAATGAGTAACAGCCATTCACATTACGAATTCATTTTTATTACGTTCCTCCAGCTTCTACAGCGCACAAGGATATCGCAGGGTACACACTTGTTATCCAATTGTAAACGACATTCGTTTCAAACGAACGAAGAAATAAGAAAGGAATCGTCGCTCACTTCGACCCGTGCCACTCGTTTACCAGAATACTCCTCGGCCTCCGCCACGAAAATACGAAAGTCTAATTTCTCCATTGTCCTCGCCTACAGCGAATACTTAATTCGCCGATGCCCGTCCCATCCAGCCGGTAAGGTCCGCGACTCGGTGGCTTTTCAATCATCGCTCTCAGGACGAATTCGCGTTCGCCGCAAAAGGAGTCCGTCCCGAGTGGAACAGGATTTGCGAGATGGGCTTCTTACAATCACAAATGTGGCTCGAGCTAACTCGACGATTCCTTCTCATTGTTCGAGCAAACAGACACACAATCAGGCTCGTCGAGTGGCGCTGGCGTTGTGCTTGCCACACTGTTTGTCCCGGCCGGCACGGCCACGAACGACAGACTCGATTTCCATTCATTTATTTTCACCGCCATTTCACTGATTGCCACGCCGCCGCTCCTCCTTCGCTCGCCGTTTCTTCCTTCGGAGTTTCCTTCACTCTAATTCCCGGCTTTACTTTAATCACCAGAAGTGCGGCCCTCCTCGTCGCGTCGCGTCGCGTCGCGTCGTCCGTTCGTCCGGGTCAAGTGCTCCGGCAACCCATCCGACGGTATTTCGCCCCCAAGAACTCACCCCTATCGCGCGAATTCATCTCGAGACAAAAAGGAAGTCGCCGCGAGCGAGCCACTCAACCTCCGCCACTCGATGCGCCATCTTCTTCCTCGCGGAGATATGAAAGTGCCCCGAGACGGTTCTCCGTGCACTTTTGTCTCTGCTAGACGGGACCCCCGTTTTCATTTGTCGATGGAGATATCCATAGAATGCACAACCGCCGTCGCGGGTCAATTATTCCACGGGCCTCTTCGAGGCTCGTTAAGCTCTCTGCTCGTGGATTATTCCGACTGTGACCGTCGTCTTTAGGATTCCAGTGATATTGCCTCCACGGAGGCCGTTTTCAGTGATCGCGCTGGTTCCTGGAGACGGTTGGGACAATGCGATAAATGTCAGGGACAAGGGACCCGCTGGCATTCGCTACGATTGCGCCTGTATTGAACGCGGCATTTTAATTCAAACGCAGCAACGATTACGAAACGTGCGGCCAGTCGAAATTTGTTTACCCGGTACGTTTTTTTGGTGCGACAGTGGCGGACAATAACAATGATAACATCAGTCGGTGCATACGGTTAAATAAATTATTATCTACGTGAAAACTATAGTACACTGTAACATATAATTATCGTGGTATTTAGCAGCGCACAGCCACTACTCGCGCCATCCTCCCCCCCTCTTCTGGGACCGAATTCTCCCGAAAAGTCAACCTCCAGATTTCCTCGTTCCATTGTAACAGCCAATCGACGCGTTCCGCTTCGTCTGTATTGCCGCCGCATTTCTGTAACAAGACAAAGCGAAAGAAGAAAAAAAACAACACCGTGGCCTCGTGGGGGAGCAACGGGGAAAATCCTGCGGGATCCGCGTTCATTAATAACTGGCCGGGGTCGAAATGTGTTTTTGGCAAGAGAAGTCACGTATAGCGAATAAATGGTCAAGAATAGGTGGGCAAGGGCGGTCGGGGAGGTGGTACGACGGGGTGGGGGGTGGGGGGGATCGAGGGCTCTGACATTAATGGCAGAAGTGGGACGCATAAAGCCCGGGAAATCTACGGAAAAAGGCAATTTATGAGGGCGAGGAAAAAAATAACGCTATGATAATGAAAAAAACGTAGTCCAGTGTGCGTGCACGTGTGAGCGTGTTAACTTGCGTCCTCGAAACAAGCGTTGAAAGGGAAAATAGAGAACGGGACACCCCATAGAGGAACGGAGAAGGGAATAGGAGGCAGATAGCTTCGCCCTTCCCCTTTTTCCGCCAACTCGACGGGTCGGAAGGGAGAGGAGGGTTGACTTCAGGGGTGGTCGAGCGTGGTCCACAGAATGACTGGAGCAGCGGAGGAGAGGGTGGGGCGAAGGGGGAAGACGGTACGGATAAGGGCAAATCCACGCTTATGAGGCACGCCAAGACAAAAGCCTCCATTTCGGAAGAGCCAATATACGACCGGGCTGCAATTCGATATAAATGCATCTGCGCTGATCGTAACCTCCACAAATCGCAAGAGGGACCGCGAGAGAGACGGATAGTGGAAACGGGGAGACGACAGAGGGATGCTTGAGGGAGGATTAGAGAAAGGTCGAAGGACGTGGCCTCTTTATTCGGATTCGAGGGTCCATCTATCAGCTTGCGTGGATTAATTAGGAGATCGAGGGATTATGGATTTTCTCATCGGCAGAAACAACATCCTGTTTACCTCGTGGATGAACCGGGAACTGGTGGGATCAGGACCGTATAACTCGCCCATTTTTCTCTATATTTCGGCTCGTCCAGATTTTCCTATGTTTGCCCCCCGATCCGTCGGTCAATTCCGCCGGAACAATTAAACGAATTGTACAGTAGTCTGCTTCGAAATTCGAGCTCGCCGCGCCCGCAATACCCCGGCGCATCGGAACAGCGACTTTGATTCGCAAATGCCGCGGAAACGTTTCACCCTTCGAACGCGTTCGTTCATCGCAGCCGGGCCCATCCGAACGTATTCATCGCTCGCCGTGCTTAAATTTCCTCCCCGGGCGAATTCATATTAATGGGGCATCGCTCGCGCGATAAACGGGGCATTCCTCGTCGGGCTATACCTGATAAATTTTGATAAATTCGGCCCGATATCGGCGTGGAAGGCGTCGTTTATTTCCGCGGCGAGGAGCAATTCCGCGCATAAATCAATATACGCTTCGACAATACGGAAGTTCCAGCGATACAGGCGGCCACCCTGGAAAGCAATCCGACGCCCGAAGATTCAACAATCACCGTCGTTCTCGCGCTCTGATCCCGTCATAAATCTAACGCCGCGACACGGGCCGCGGTTCTGCGCTTCGCGCGCGGCACAAAAGTGGCTAGGTCAACGCCGGTGAAAAATTCCACGCGATTTTCCACGCCAGTCTTTCGACGGACGAGCCATTTTTGTTTGCCGCTTATTCCTCCCGCGGATATATAAGCCTTTGCAGCGAAGCCAGTGGAAGCTAATCTAATCCTCGAGTGTATAGTCGGCTCAGCGTAGACACAGAGCAACGTGCATCGGGACACACGGACGCACCCGCGTTTATACATGTACACGCGGGAACACATACGCCTATATAAGGGAGACACAAAAGTAGTGGATGCGGAGGAGGAGGAGGAGGAGGAGGTGGAGGAGGTGGAGGAGACGTTTGTGTAATACCTGAGAGAGGTTTACTCGTGCTCGCACGTGTGAGTCTGAGAGCACGTTATACGCGTGTGTATGTACGCGTGATGAGGGTGGCATTGAGGGAGGGAAAGGGGATGGGAGGAAGACGTGGACCGGGAGAGGGTGGCAGAGGCAGCAATGGCGCCCCGTACGGGCGTTTATTATTATGATTATACTTGATATCCCCTGCCCAAAGCAGGGCCAGCTAGCCAGCCAGCCAGCCTGCAAAACTTTCCCTCCTTTCCTTTCCGATATTAATATTATTTTTGCCCGGGCGTAGCGGCCGCCATATATCTCGCTCTGGGCATAAAATCCATTCCCCGTTCCCCCAACCACCTAACCACCTCGACTGCCTCCCTTGCCCCCTTTCTACGGCAAGAAGGAGCGAGGCGTAGGGAAACAGAGAGAACGGGAGAAAGAGGAAGACGAAGAGACGAGGGATCGTGGAAGAGAGAACAACCCCCGTTTCCGTCTCCCTTTCGCTCCCGTCCCCCGATCTCTATCCTTTTTCTCGTTTTGCCAGCCGCGACTACGCTCGGTTCTATTATTAATTAATGGCGGACCGGCCATTTTCTTTTCTCCGGCCGTTCGGTCCTTCGTCCGACTCCGACGTTCCTCGAGAATTCCTCCCGGCTGATTAACGTGTCTGCTGCACGCCCACTAGCGCCTGGCACGTTTGTACGCCGCGCGCTGTACAGGTGCGCGGACGGCCAACGAGCGAGAATCGCGGAAAAGAAACGGGTCGTTAAATGCGTACGAGCACGCGTACGTCGATGGCTATAGGTGGACAGTTTGAACTGGTCCGCGTTTGAATTATGTATGCGCAATCGAGCCCCGCCGACCTCACCAACCTCTACACACTTATGTGCAACCGGAGGTCAACGACTGTATTTCGACGGTTTTTCCGATTCCTTCGCTTTTCCATTTGCTCGCTATCCCCGCCGAGGTTCCGCCGTCTCGTTCGTCGTTTCTTAGGAATCGTCGGACGGACAATGCGAGGACGAGCAACCGTCGATCCGAGCGTAACGAGGCGTCGCGACACTCGAGACTCGCGGAAAATAATTCGTCAGCGCGACGGTGGCAGGCCGCCGAGTCACCTCGAAGCCCACGGGGCTGGACGGATTGGTGGATGAGCAGGTTTCCTTGGGTGGAAGGGCGCGGGTGGTTTCCGGGCTCCGTGTGAGAAATTTTAAACTACGATCACCTCGAGGGTAACCCGATGGCGGTACATAGAGAAGAGACGGGGGGGAGTTAAGGGGGTTTGTATGGCTCGAGATCGACCCAGAAGACGCCCATCGCCAGGTTCTACGTGCAGGACATCATAGGACACGGGGGTTGAGAGAATTGCTCATTTGTTCGCCATAGTGACGGGGCCGGAGGATGCCCTGTAATGTCCTACGGGCTCCTTCTACCCTCTCCTCCTGCTACTCTGTCTCCCTCTTCATCCTCCTCTCCGCCTTCCGCGCCTCTGGTCCTCTTCCTCTATCCCGCTCTCTCGTACTCTCTGCTTCTACTCCATTCACCCCTCTCGTTCTCCTGGCGTGGCGGTGTTCGATCGAAATTCAATTTCCACCGGGCCACCCCTCTCACCTACTACCCCTCGGCTCCTCTGTACCCGCCACCCTCGCCTTTCCCTTCTTCTTCTTCTTCGTCGTCGTCTTCTTCCTCTTTCGCCTCCTTTTCTCCATTCGGGAAACCCTGAGGACCCGGGAATGGAAGCGACCGGCTGCATTCCTTGCAATAAATTACGCGGCTCAATTATTCACGGGAATCTCCTTGCGCCTCTGTTTAAGACGTGGATGTTCTTTTCTCGCGTCCTCGTTTCGGTAGGATCCTCGGAGCGAGAACAGGTGCGAGGCCTCGAACTTATTCGCGGCGGCTACGTTCGGTAATATCGAAAGCGGGAGAGGCTAATGATTGCGGAAGTTTTGGTTCAATCTTCCCTGTTCACATTCGTGGATATTGGTTATAGGGATATTGTAATTCTTCTTGGCTTTAACCCTATTAGTTATTGATTGATCTCGATGTAGGTAATCGTAATTGTTGAAGATGCGTCCTTAAATAATTAACGATTATCAGAAATGCGCGACGAAACTGTCGAATACTAAAACTGTCCGAAAAATGTTCATCTGCTTACTTAAATTGCAGGAGTGCAGGTGTTGAGAATGGGAAATTTGAACTACGATATTTACCCGAAATTTTCACCCAACATCATATTTTCCTGTTTAATTAATTACTTTAATTAACTGGTTTTCATAAACGAATTGTCCGCTTTGGCAAACACTTTCCAAACTAAAACATTTTCTACGCAATATGCACGTAAATTGCAAAGTTTATTGGAAATTTTGTTTATTAAAGAAACAACAGTTTTTCTAATAAAATACACAGTAGTATCAGAAACTGTTATAGCACGCATTCGCATGGCCGATTGCTGTACCCTCGGATGAAGCCATGGAGAAACGACCCACCATTAAACCAACCCCACCCACCCCGAGATCGTACCTATTTAAATAGCTTTTTTCTAAGGGGAGCTGGAATGAACCCCACCCTCTAGACTTCCTCCATTTCGGAGCAATGCACTAGTTACTGCGAATTCCAGGATCCTTAAGCCTGAATTATGCAGCTAGCCGAAGTACCGCCATTTTCTTTGCCGAACACTCGGTGAATGAGATTTGTGTGCTGAATTTTTATGGAAAAAAGGAACTAATCGATAGAATGTATCTGTATTTCTGTACGTCAATAGAACGGAGATTTTTGTACCTAAACTAGGTTTTTCAGACTTCAAAAATAGTGTATCTTTACAACAGGTCTTGCAACAGACAAACATTCGGTCATATCAATTCTTCTGGAATCGTTGCCCATTAGAATGAAATATTTTCATCGAAACGACTGAATCAATAATGCTCACAAATGTGCTCGACAATCCGCACGTTCACGTTCCGCGACTTCTATATTAACGGTCCTTCGCGCGACCAGCAATAACGTAGAACGGTTGTGATCGCTTGAGAATTCAACCAGCGTCACCATGAACCCGACGCGTGTACCAGTACAAAATCGAGTGCACCTCGGATTCCGTTAATTCCCTTCGAGATGAAACCACGACGCCGGACACGCCGCGCTTCCATCGCCGGTTCACGGAAACGCGAGAACAGAGCAAGCAGGGAAATGGAAGGAAATACAGAGGCACTAAATTTTATGCGTCATCCAGGGCGATCCATAACGAAACACGCGGAAGCGCGAGGCGGAGGTGTGCGCGACTCAAAGGGGCATCAAGAAACACAGGGCGGCGGGTGACAGCAGGGGGATGTGAATCGTCCTCTGCGCACAAAAGCAATAACGGGCTGATATTCTACGCGGGATTCGTTGCGTCGTCGTCTCGGCCGTTCGCCTCGCCATCAGACCTTTTCGCGAGACCGAGTCTTTACCGGGGCCATACGAGGGTGGCCGCAGAACAAATACATTAATTTCACTCCCCATCCACCGTCGCCACCCCCTGCCCCCTCTATCCGCGTCCCACATAAGCTCAGGCTCTCCCGCATACTCTCGCATGCTCCTCGTCCACCGCCCCCCGCCCCACCTACACCCCCGCGGTCCCTTCTGCGAAACGTAACTACGTGTACGCATACGACAGGCGGGCCCTGTGTGGCGATAACGCTCGCACACACGGACACCGAATACACACGTAGAAAGGACAGGGAGGTCGAACTACCACCTCCATCAGCGAACGTGCACACGGGCGAACGCATACGTGCACATGTGCCAACGCGCGTCCTCCGGCATATAAGTAAACGGGGTGCAGAGTGTATGAGAATGAAGGGGGATGGTTGGAGGGTGGTGTGTGGTTCCCATGGAAACGCCCAGTCCCTCTCTTATAATTATATGGGGAAAAATGGCTCGCGGACTTTTACCCCGCGTTACACCCCCGCCCCGTTCGCTCCTCTCTTTCCACCCCCACCCCACCCTCCTCGCTCTGTCTCCCTTTCCGCTTCCCTTTTTCACCCTCGTTTTCTTTGCGCCCCGGTCTCCTTGCTTTCTCTCGCCTGCGTCTTCTTCCGTTTCTCGTTCGCCGCGTTCCTCCTCTGTGCCGTTCCTTTTCGACATATTTTTTTTTTCTCTTCCTTCTCCGCTCCCGTTCACCCCGCTACCCTCATCCGGTTTCAACCTCGTCGTCTCATCGCGCCGCGGCACCTACTTCGCCCGTCTCGGGAATATTATGCTTGCACCTCGCCGCGGTGACTGTGTAACCATCCTTAACTCGCTTTAAGGCTGACTGCGCGACGTCTCGTGGATTTCGCGTTACTCGCACGGGAACGCGGGGCACGGCCGTATGCGCGGCTGGTTTCGAAATTCCTTGGCGAGGCTGGAACCGCCCCCCCCCCCTCCGGGGAGTTTCAGTGGAAAATCGAGGTGACGTTTCAAGTGGTCGCACGGCGTGATCATTTTCGCGCTTAGTACCGTTAATATCTCCAAGCGAAATCGTCGCTGCGGACGCGTATTGCGTTTCGGGCATACACGCGTAGAACTATGCGCGTGCAAAGTATTTTTGTAAGCGCATCTCCAAAATTTTACGCCCGACCGCGTGAAACGTTTGAATGGTAATTCGCGGGTCCAATTTTGTTAGTTCGAAAGTGGTAGAAGTCGTTCATTGCGGTAGTCAGTTTTCCTCGTTCTATTGATATTCAATATCGAGGGATACTTTAACAACGATGGATGGATCCGATTAATTTCTAGCGTCAGAGTCAATATAGAAAGTATTACCGTGGACGGGGATGAATGTTAAGGCGAGAGGACACTTGAACGGTCGTCGAAGAAGGAACGTCGGCGGAAGAAAGGACGGAAAGGGAAGAGCGGATAGAAATAAAAAAGGCGGAAGATCCTCTCGCAGATAGCTAATGTCTTTGGTCAGCATTTAGTGGCATAGCGTATCTGGTAAAGAATTGGCATCGTCGATACAGTCGGGAAAGTCTCATCCCAGGCTCTCACACAACGACGCGGACCTACGTCATTGTATTTCCAAATAAACGAAGATCTTACATCTTCTCTGTCCGAACAGATCGCCAATTCAATTGAGTCGTGATTTTGTAATTCGATTTGTCCGCTCGATCAAACATTTCGCTGCATACTTAAAAACTAATTGCAAAATATTACAACAACTGTGGCAACCACTTGCAATGATACGATTGTGCAATTAATCGGTTTGTCTCCAACAACTTGTTCAAGATTCGTCGCAATTCGCTATTACATGTTCTGCAATGTTAAATTCTATTAAATCACGAAAAGAAGATATTCGGTGTATTTGTTCTGCCGCGAAGGCTAATCAAATAAGACAACGAAATGAGTGCAAATCTAAATGATTGAATAAAATATGCATTAAGTGGCGCCAAAGCTATCTGACAAACAAATATACAACTTGGAATGAAGGAATCAAGACGAGAGCCCGAGACAAATCGAAGAAACAGAAAAAAAGATACAGAGGGACAGCGAAGAGATCTGTATAAGAAGCAGGCCTAAAGCCGATGCACGTTCGCCTATCGACGTAATATCCAGCGGCAAACATTTAACAACAGTAAAAACAGATACATCAGGAAGCCACTCATTGCTTTTCCAGATAACGGGCATCAACCGATAAAGAATTTCGCTTGTGTTGGTCACACGTGTGTCCACCCGGAGGGTGTCTTCGGCAACGAAGCGAGGGTTGGCCAAGGAAAAAGAGAGAGGGAGCATATTGCTCCGAAGTAATCCTACTTGATCGCGGTTTTCGGTTTCTCCCACGCGCCCGCGCGTGCACCCCTGTCCAACAGCCGTGTCCCTGTCGTGCACGTACAGAGCCGCGGCTCCCCGTTCCGTGTGTTCATCTTACAGACGGGACTAATACTCGTGCGTGAGAGCCCGAAGGATTACTGCCTTAGGAGCCGCCCTGGACCACCCCTCAGCGCCGCACGTTGCCTCGCGAACGAAGGACGAGAAGTCTTTAAATACCCTCGGGATGCGAGTGTCCTGGACGCCGAGAACGTGTCCTGGCGACAAAAAAATATAATTTCGCCCGAACGCCCCCCTCACCCTGGGCCGGCGGCCATGCTTCTTACCCCTTTACGCGAACAAGCTAAATCGAGGGTCAGAATAGTTTGAAGGGAAATTTGCCCGTATATTTGGAGCGCACAGACACTCGAAAGCGTGTAGGTATTTTATTCGTGGAAGTTTTATTTGTCGATGATATTTCGCTACGGTCGTTTCGGTTTCGTGTCTCGATTTTGGTAGCTTTATACGCTGCGGTTCGTGCGATATCGCGTGAAATTAATATCGATGCCACGACACTATCAGGAACGTGCGAACTTTTTATAGGGCACCGCATATATCTCGTGCGCAATTGTATAATTATGAAACGCGGAAGGCGTGTTCTTGGATCACTTTCTCGCGTCAATATAGAAGTCTTGGAATTAAATAGTGACTTAAATCAGCGTGGAAACATGTCTCTCGAGTACATTCTCGCGTCTAACCGTCAAATTGAAATTCGAAGCTCGCCCATTTAGCATGGATCATCGAGTTTTAAGTGTTAGCCCGTGCCAGTCTACCGGGCATCCTGCGTTCCGGCAAGCCATGCGAATGATTAGTCGATTTAATGAAATAATCCCCTTTGATCGGCATCCTTCTCCTACCTTACCACTACCTCTGGCCCTCCTTCAGGATGCCCGGGCATCCTCAAAGGGAAACACTTGAACCAGAACGTTTTAATTGCGAGGCCCGCAGCGATCTCATTGTTTCCGCTTGGCCTGCGAGTGTTCCGCCGCGATAGAGGTAGGGAAATATAGGAGAAAAATACTTCTTAAAAACTTGGCGAAAAATCAAGAAGGGCGACAGGTCCTTTGATTGGCCGAGTAGGGATATATATATACATGTGTCTATCCCCTTACTGAACTACTTTTTTAATCGTCCAACTTCCGCCCTTTTACTCCTTTCACCCGCCCTCGGAAGACGTCTTTCTTATTCTGTCGGGGCTCATTTTTAATCGATAAATTTAATGTAGGTCGCCCGACACGTTCGAGTAGAGGAAACCCGGTTCATAAATATGCAAATTGAACCACCGGAGAGTTGAAAATAAGGGTCGTTAGTAATAAAGTCGGCCGTCGTTGGATAATGATACGAGCGAAACTTAATTAAAACGAAGCGCTTGTTTAGCGACGAGATTAAACGGGGAACACAGTTGAAAAATTCATTTCTCGCTGACTCGATTCTTCTTTGCACGAAGGAACGGATTATTAATACTAATAGCGCCTCCCAGTTGCGTGGCCTTTCCTCGACTAACAAAAGCGCGCGCGGAAAAGGGGGCGGGTAATACGTAAAACGCGATCGAAGAGCGTAGACAACAGGAACGGGACAAAATTCCGAAGAAGTTTCTCACTTCTCGCGATAAACGCATTGAAACGTGGAAAAATCGAAGCCCGCGCAAATACCAACGACAGCCTCCCGGTCGTCCGCGTCGAAGAAACTATAAGAATCCTCGGGGTAAAAAGGATTGCAGCACCACCCACGCGATGGGCGACGAAGTCAAAACGGGATTGCGAAAAATTCCGTCGCAAGATATAAAAAAGGAAAAACCAAAACAAGGTCAACAATCTTCCAGCAAACTTCTGCCGATAAAATATGACTGTTCCACATGGAGAAGAGTCCCGCGGGATCGCGATGACACGTAAAACGGAACGCGCGAGGGAAGAAAAGAGGGCGAAGGGAAAAAGAAAAGGGAATACGTGAATAGGAAAAATATTAATAATTATGTTAATGCTGCGATGCAGGGCTCGGCCGAGAGACGTTGTGGGGGCGGGGGTGGCCCTCGACGTCAGAATATCTCCTTAGTTCCCTCCGATGGGGCTGGCCTCACGGGGACGTGTGGAGGTGGGGATGGAACTCCGCGTATTTTTATCAATATCTCGCGGGTTGCGTCTGCGCAACGTGCAGCATCCCTTCCGACGAACCCTCGGGGTCCACACGTAGAAACAGGCAGAGAAAACGAGAGAGGCAGGCACGATAGCCGAAGTCGGAACAGAGACAGAGCACCCGGGTAAGGGAGGAGAAAAAGGGAGAAGGCAAGTGTGCAGCGGTGTGTGCCGTGGCGGCGTGCATGCGTGACCGTTCCTAATGAATGTGTGCACCGTGTGGATGCCGTTGTGTTGGCTGTGTGGCGTGGGGGCGCCTAAGGACCTCCAGGACAAAATGGAACCCGCTTATACTCCGTCGCCGTTGCAAAGTGCATCCTTTTCCCGAATTCCCTTTCTTTCCTCACCTTCGTCCTCTTCTTTACTTTTTCCTTTTCGCTTCTTATTTCCTGCCCCGCTTCTCCGAACTCCGCTCGGGAGATAGGTATTCGCTTATGCGAATGTAAAATCAACCGACGCACTTGAGATAATTGCTGCGCCGGATGCCGGCGTATCTAGACTTCTCGGATGAAATATGCAGATCTTTTTAGGCACGCTGGCGACGGTAGTTCCTTTTTGGAGTCTGCGGAATTTATTTCGAAGTCGAATTTTCGATAATTTGAGAATATTTAACGATGTTGAAGTAGCTGCGCCGTCAAATAGATGTTTAGATTTCTATCTGTCCGTTAATTGTTTATTTACTTTATTCGATTGTTTCGTCTCTTTCACTTATTCGTTTGCTCCGCAGCCAAGTATTTCCGCATGCGAACACAAAGCTTGTGGAGCTTTCGAGGATAATTGCTGCTACGGGACTCGATGCCAGACGTGAATATATTTCGAGCACTCGAAGAAAGATTTTGCTCCGAGTCAAGAGGCTGCACATAGTAATCTTTCCTTTCGAATCGTTCCTTACAATGAGATCTTGTTCGTTATCGTCCACGAATATACGTTTCGCAATAAGAAATCTGGAATATTCGAATCCCATAAGGAAATAATTCCATTTAGAGTATTCTTTGCCGAAACATATATAAAATGTTATGAAAGCTAAGTAATAGTTCGTTCATTACAGCAATTACGCTCATTTCTGGATACCTTATCCTTCTCGAACATTGTTCCCTAAAGAATAAACAAATTCTGTCAAATATTAAGAACTATCGTATTATTTTATTCTTTTTTATTTCGCTCGATACTTTTAATCATGAATCACTGACGTTGCACGTATACCGTTCCGAACAGTGATACGATTCCGCTTGATTTATTTGGTCGAAAGTTGCGTCTATTATTCCAGTTTTTGTGCCCCGCTTGAGATCTATTATTTCCCCGTGACAATCTGCTTTCTCCTCTCTCTTCTTCGGCGTTTCGGACTTTTTCCGGCCGCGAGGCGTATGTGGTTAAGACTTATTGCGATATAATTCACCAGTCCTTCTTTAAAATCAATAGCCCATAAATATTCCGGCAACTGCGGCCACGTTGCATTCATGGATTCGTCGAATTATGGACACCAGTTGCAAATAAATTATTCGTACGACGGATAAATTTCTGATAATTTCTGCTGAATTCTGAGTACATTTCCTGCGTGTTCTAGGAAATAAATAATTACCCCGAGCAGACGTCATTGTCCTGTCGAGAGCAACTCTGCGCGTAGTATATAATACGTTGAAACCGAAATAAATTAAATTTCAGCACACAAATTGGCGTTGCACTGCACGACAGACTATGGATTATCCATAGTAAATTTTTAGCATCAGCCATTTATTCTCAGGAATTCCATTGTTCCTTATCTCACATTTTTATTATCTACATCAATTATTATCAATTCATTCTTCTAGGTTTTATACGCTTTTCCCTCCTTCCTATTTGCAACCCTCAATGAATATATGTGCCTGCCATATAAAGATTAATAAATTCCCTCTTCCGTATCAAACACATCCAAGTGACCATCGTACGCTCTACGCCCAGTCTCGCTTAACATTTCCATGGATCGTCGAATTCTCCACCATTCCCCGTCGATGACTCTCGCTTCTGCCCTTATTCTCCGCTTCTTTTTCGCATCCTTTTCGCCGGCTTCACCTTTCTTGCCCGTCCAGGCGTTTATTCATACGAACGCAAGGTCGATGAAGCTTCTCGATCTCCCTTCCACCCCGGAATCATCATTTCTATCAATGGCTTCCCTCGGATTCGTCCCGTCCAACCGTAACGGCTGCTCGCATAGACGGCACTTCTTTAACACGCGCAACTCGACCAAAGAAACACCATCGAGCCTTCGCACGAAATCGACATCATCAACACCATCGCCCGAACAAAGAACATCAATTCGACGTACAATAGCTGTTCGCAGTCGAACGACCATAAACACCTCCCCTAATTACCATTAACCAAACGGGATTGTCTTGAATCCCAGCAGCACGAAGGATCCCCTGGAAATTGTATTTCCTTCGGGATGATATAAAGCGGCTACATCAAACATGTACATACGTATATATCACCACCCCTCACTCCTTTCCACCCTTCCTTCCTGGCGTTCCTCTCTCCTTCTATTTTCAGCTAGATCTTCTTCGGCGTTCCCGCTCGCCGCTCGCGAGAGATAGATATTATTTTCAACGCCGTGGCATGGCCGGGGATGAGCAACGGGAAGGAGAGGGTTGTAGAGAGGGTTGGTCGGGTGTTTTGCAGCGCGAAATACCCTCCATTACACCGTGGGCGTCGTATATAAGAGATTATTTTTCTTTTCTCGCCAGCCGCCACCCCACCAGACCGCGACTCTTTTCTTCTTCGTGTTTACCTTCCCGTCCCTTTTCCATCTTTCTCTTCTGGAGGCCACGTCGACGTGCCAGCAAGTCTCCGAGAGCGTATCGAGGGGGTGAATGTTTCAGGGGGTAACGTCCAGAAAAGCTGGCTCTGACTTCCCGTTCATCCCTATTTTGCCCGTCTCGTGTCTTGCCCCTCTGTTTCCCTCGTCGTAGTCGTTTTTTTTCTTTTTGAGAAATTACGGAAAATTAGTTCCATGTCGAGGTCGCTTCGTTATCCGACTCATCTTGTCACGAGGTACGGGACGAGAAACGAGAGCAAGCGGAAAGGAAGACGGACGTGGGGTGAGAGCATAAACGACAAACGAGTTCACGACTCGTTCGCGAATGTTTTAATCTCGGGGGAACCCAGCCGGAGGAAAAAAGCATTTTCTTTTTAATGGAAGACCAGAATGGCCGAGGGTAAGGGAGGCAACGCCGAATCTCTGATTCTAGACGGCCGAATTTTTCGCTTCGTTTCAACGGTTCCGACGTGCATGGAAATTACGAGCGTTTTGCCTGACTTGTTATTGCCGAGATGTTATGGAATCATTGATCAGTCACATTCAGTATTGCCGATATGTTACGTGCAAAGAAATTTTAGTAACAAACGCGTGCGAGTTATTCGACATTTCACTGTTGCTAAGAAAATTTGGACGAGCACCGGTGAACAATAGTATTCTAAGGATAGTGAGACTTGAATTAACAAACTGCTGAGACTGTCTTCAGTCAAGAGTGGCAGAACTTTGTAGACGAAGAATAATAATGGAAATGAATAAGAACAGCTAAATGAAAATAGAAGTAAACCTTCCGATTTTGTCGGTACTTACATGAAAATTTCACTGGAACTTGCCAATGAAAATATAAAGTATAAAATATACACACCATTCCACCAGTGACATCTATCAAGCCAGAATCGATCCGGCCTCTCGTACCACACACCATTGCCACTAACTCTTCCAGTCACTTCATTTACGCTACCTGCTACGCAATCAAATTTACGAACGGAATTTTTTACAATTCACACGGAGGAAGTATTGGACGATCAGAACGAGACGAGCCGGGAACAAATTTTCCAAACGCTCACCGTACCGAAGTAAGCCAGGTGAGTGACTGGCTGACTGAAAAATTTCGCTTTCCTAGCTACGGGGGTACAGATGCTGGTCTATAAAAAAAGATCTCCACCCCAGGCACGGGTGCCCCGAAATAAAAAAAACGGTCCCCCCTCAGGAAAACCCTTGTATAAAAACCGAAGGGGGTCACTCACCTACCCAACCTGGGTACCGAGGGGATCGTGATGTTCACGATATTTTTTGGCCTGCACGTATCGTCCTGGCATCGAATAAAATCATTTGTTAACGCTATAAACTTTCCCTTGGAAATTTGTTTCAATGCTGCGGAATTGCGACTCGTTTTAATTTAACAATGGTGCGATTAATATTTCTATTTTGATCAAATTTAACGCAGATAATAATGCTAATCAATTAGCGATAATTCATTTCTGTTCAATTTGTTGTTTAGGGGTTCGATAAAGTACCTCGATATCGATTTCTTTTGTGCTCCGGTGTTATAATAAAGCAAATTATTTAGATACCATTGCGTATAAATCTTGGGGTGCGTATTTAGTAAGTTTCGATATCCATGAAATGTTAATGGCTTAGCTTAAAGATTTGTTGCAAATGGAATACTGCTACTCCATTAATGAGCAAAATTATTCTTGTGAAATTTTGAAAAAGATATCGCTTCCAACTAACTTTATAGCGACGCAAGAAAATGTTCTAAGGGTCATCGCTAAATAATGTTTATGTTATATTAATCGAATCATACCTTGTCCCTAAGTACAATCGGCACGATAAAAAGCTTTTTCACCAGTAGAGTTTAGTTGCCGTCCCTTTTTACGACTGTGGGGGTATAAAGCGGTGCCCTAAGAAACGCGTGCCCCTGTTTTTTTTTTCCATTCTCACATGACTATCCCCTCAGAATGTACGAGCCGCTGGGTGGTTTCACTAGGTTCTGCGCCGGCGGTCATCAAACACTCGTTATTCCTGTCCATCCAGGATTACGGGATTTTCAGGATTTTTTCTCGTGAAAAAAGTCCTATATCCGAGTGTATCACGATAGGATTACACGAGCGGTGTGCCAGAAAATGACCAGCATTCGCATAATCTCCTGCGGAAAAAAATTAGTGCCCGCTGTAATCGCACTCGAGATCGTCCATTTACACGGCGAACATTTCTAAACCGACTCTTTTGATCGCGAGACCCAAAAAGTGTAATATTTTTCACTCTCCTGATGCCTGAACGTCCATAAACTTTATTTCTATGTCATATTTCATGATTAGCTGTACAATTCGTTCTGAGGCAGGACTCTCATTGTTCAAATTGAGATTTTAAGGTATCCTGTGCGAACAATAAATATTGAAAAGTTCGGCGATGGGTGAACATCGATAGAGGGAAAATTTGCTGGACAGGAAATGTTATTTGCTTTACATTTTTGTACCGATGGAGTTTATTTAATAATACCTGCTGGGTTATAAATGATATAGAGATTCTATCGATTAATCGCACGCACGTGGATTTGTACGTCGTCGTGTGCGTATGTGAAAGCTGCCGATCGGTTTCGGGAGAATTTTTTGCGAAAATAACGGTGTATCCATCGGCAGTGAAAAGATTGTGAAAAAAATGGGAAACATCTGTCGGTTCTCGATGCCTATCGAACTATTCGATCGATTTCGTTGAATACGAGTATTTTTTTCTAAACGAAAAACGGGATGCTGGTTAAATGATGCTATTATTTACACTATTGGATAAATGATTGAATTTGTTATACAATTAATGTTGCTAGAAACACTGTTTTGACAGTACATATAAATTAAAATAATGATGGTCCGAATTAACCTCCTCCTTGCGCGTGCACTAACAATGTATACGCAACGTTTCACACACCGTAAACAATTTTCTTAATGAGAGAAACATCCGTACATTAAAAGTACAACAATTATTTCCTCCACCACCGCTATATCTTCTTAAAAATCGTCGACGGCCCTTCGCCAATAATATATAATTACGGGGGATATGAAAGACTGCAGTAAAATACAAATTATCAGCAGACACATTATACAACAAGCATAAATGGCAATCACAGAGGAGATAACGGGATAGGAAGAATATCATATATCGCCGCCGATGCTATCTCGTGGAAATGAACAATTTTCATGATCGAACGACACGATCCCGTCTATCACGCCGTGGGGTGGCGTGTGAAAAAAAATGAAGGAAAAAACTATTAGTTCCGGTCCGCGCGGGGGTGTGCAAGGGCTACCTTTTTATACGCGGGGGTGAGAAGTTTCGAAGGCGAGAGGGAGAGTGGACCTCCCTTCGTAAGGCTTCCACCCTCGAAGGACTCGCTTTGCCTTCCACGCTCATTTCATAAATTCTAATTTATCGTCCGCAGAAAATTGGATTCGACTAATCCCGACGATCGATGCCCAGCTACGTCCGCGTATCCGGAACGCGGCCACGTCGATGCGAATGATGCACGATTGTATGGGGGCACCTGGCATGGAAGGTGCACGGGAAGAAATATTTCCCATCCCGATTACTTCCTGATAGAATTAAAAAAAGATTCACGTTGGTCGCTTCGGGAGGGGGGGGGGGGCGGTCTCGATAGGCGATTCTCCGCAATGAAATAGTGTGAGAGAATCATTTGTCCGTACGCTGTAGCATTTCGTATTATTGCCATCGTAATTCGATTGGGTGCCGTTTATTTTTTAATCTTTCACCGTTCTCCGAACGCCACCTAATTAATTGCCGATACGTCACCGATGCGCGAACGACGTCGGCCGGGGGACAGTGAATTGTAAAGCAAACTTGCTCGGACCGACCTGTCCGCCGCCAGTCGTAGTTCACGGCGTTCTAATTATTTCGTTTAAGTCGAAGAAACCTATTCAGGTACGCGCCAGCGTGACCAGGGGGGGCTTGAAGATATTTAACGCGTGTCCTTCGATTAGCCCGCACACCCTTTCTCCCCGTATCTGCCAACGTTTTTTTTTTTCCTCTCCTCTGCCTCGCACCGAGATACAGCCGCCTGTTTTTCTGCGCCGGCCAATTTTCGGGTGTGCAAACACGGCCCATTGTCGTGGCGCACGCGCCCTTGCCTCGCTCTCTGTTTCTCTCCCCCGTTTCTCTCCCTAGACGGATAACTCCAGCAACCCCTTTCTTTTCTCTTCCTCTCTCCCTCTGTGTATACCCCACTTCCGATTCTGCCGATCTTGCTCGCGCCGCGAGAGATTTAAATATGCAAAACGACTTGTTTTTTTTCCTTCGCCACCGCGGCTCCTTCCCTTGTTTGGTCCACCGCGCCCACATAATTACCGGGTGGCGGGCAAATAACGGGCAAAAAAACGATAGACGTGAAGCGACCGGCCGGGAAACGGGAGAAAAAAACGCGGGCTAGGAAAAAAAAGGCGATATCGCAATTAGACTGGTTACAGGGGAGCACAGCGTCCCACAGCGTGGCGAAAGGGGTGGTGCGCCGCCACTGTAAACTCCGCATTATGCGTGTGCGTCGCTGTGCTCCTGGGGTCTAATGGGTAGACACTGAATGTGTTATCTACTTTTTTTTTTTTGGGCGAGGGTAGTGGGAAAAACGGGTGCACGTTTTTGTGCAATAATTTTTTTTGTCCGAGATACTTTCGGCGGTAGAAGGTATTTGTTAACGAGGTACAATATTGACTGGCGAAAATGGTGCATATATTTCTTGCGGTGAAGCGAATTTTTTGTAGGTTTTGTATGTTTTAATTCCGCTTTTTATTTATTATTATTCGAGAAGTACTGGAGTTTACAGTGGTATCGTGATTAATGTGAATTGTCTTCTCCAAAGTGAGGGATGTGAAACAGGTGATATTATTAGCTTCCCAGGTACACTGTGTTTACTTCTTCTGCGAGGCCTTTGCATAAAATTCGGTATATTCAGCGATATGATAAATATGTATACCTCATTCATTTCCATATTATTACATTACCGGCACTCCACTTCCCCATTGCGCGCATCGAAATAACAATCCTCACGATTAACCTTCACCTGCATCCACAAAATTAGCGGGACGGAGTCGCCAGCAGTGATTCGCAGAATCGTAAACGCACACGAGCAGCATATTTTTATCTGTCCATTACTTGCGTGGCCCCTTGGCGCGCGATTACCCTAGAGGAAACGCAATTCGCATCGGCAAGACTTTCGAGTGGTCGCCTCGAGAAGCGATCCGTGCAAGGAATTAATGTACGGGGTGTGACGGACGGATTAGTCTCATTATTATTCCCGAGCCGCCACGGGGCCGCGGTACAAGAAAAAAAAAAGGGAGAAAAAAGAAGAGAAGAGGACCGTAGGAAGATTAACGAGCCACGAGCCCTTATGAGCGAGCTCGACGCCTCGAAAAATCATCGGGGACAAAGGTAAAAAGCCACGGAACGTAAGAAGGCGGGGGCGCTAAACGGGGGATGTAGAACCGCTGGAGAAAAAGAAAAAGACGAAATAAGATAAATCGCGAGAAGGTACTGGATATCGCAATTATACAGGCAGCCAGCGCTACAAATTGAGGGCTGACGTTTTTTTAGAGCCTTAACCAAGGGTTGCCCGAGCCCTTGAAATATCGTAGACAGGTCCTGGCAGTGGGGCTAGAGGGGGGTAAAGCACCGACGGGGGGTGAACTCGCGGTACGGAAAAAAAAATCCATAGGGGTCCCCGAGTCCTCTTTCTCTTTTTCGCTCTCTCTGTGCTTTGGAGTTCGAAACAAAAAAAGAAGGAGGCTCAACCAAGTGGGTAGTGCGAAAGTCGGGAGGGGTTGGGGGGGTTGGTTTACAGCTCGACAGGGGAAAGGAAATTCTGCAAGGGTGGTACTGATGGCGGTGGCGGTCGTGCTAAAGGCAAAACAACAGCCAAGCGACATTCTTGGACGCCTTTGGAAACATGGCCGCGGTCGTGAACGTCCGATCAGAGTCGAATGCTTCGTTTTCGAGATCAAATCCGACGAGTTTCGTACGATGGAAAAGCAGAAAGGCGGATGCCGTTGGACAACGTAGCTGTAGAGGAAATGCATTACTTTGAAATATTTTTTATCGTACCTCATGTAACCGGCTTGACTCGGAATATAATACCCATAGTATTGTGCATGATTCAAATTTCGCGTAGAACGATCGGCCAGTAAAGGTACATTGACTATTTGCAATTACCCGCATACACGAGCAATTATAAATGTTTACAAATTCGATAATAATAAAATATATTGACGGGAGGTGGGAAACTATTAGCTCACTTTGAAATAATCGACCCGGAAACGAACGATCTAATTATTCGAACATCTCTCACCGCTTGATATTAGCGGAATAAAAATTTGCACACCCCAGATTCATATTAATCGTGTAAAATTCACTGTGCAATACGTACGGTACTGTTCGATAGAGCGATACAAGAAACGATAAATGGATGCGGGTGCCTCCATTAAACTTTTAAACGAGCTGATAATTAAAAATTTATCTTCGAAGTGGACCGCATTTATAATGGGAGAAAAAAAATCCATAGAGACCGACCGCGCCCATCATATATAATAGACGATCTTCCCTTCCCGTCTACCTTTTCATCTCATCTCGACCGTTCGTCTAACCTCCACCTCTTCTTCCCTACCCAGAGACCAACTTGAGCTTCCACCCACCGACTCCAACCCACTTTCAATCAATATTTAAAGAATTGCGCCTTAATAACCGCGGTGGCGTCGCGTAATGGCGAGCTTTGACCTTTTCCGAAGCCATCTGCGGACGAAAGGGCAAAGTTTCTGAAGGGACCACATGTTCGTTTGTACCTGCAGGGAGCAGCTTTATCGGTGAACAGCAAGGAACGAACATTGCTTTCTGCATTATGGATGTAAAGTAATATTCGCTGTTATAAAATTATCCAGAGAAGGTATGTTCGTGTGTGGCAAATTATTTAGCAAATGAATATTATTCGGAGGTAACAAAATTATTCGTGTATGATTGATTTGATTATTGGGGTCATGTTAGCTTATAATACAATTAGTATTGGTGAAATTATTGAAACATTAAATTTAGAAGTATCGAACTTTTATGTAGAATAGAATTCTTTAGTGGCCAAAACTCAACTTGGTTTTTTGTGTTGCTCTGCTTATAGCCATATCATATTCATTATAAATAGAATGATATTTTTTTTTAATTTACCTAATAATATTATGAATAATATTAAACGCGTGACATTTATATAATGTATTTTATTAACTTTCGGGTCTCTATAATAAATTCATTTTCAAATAACAATATTTGTAAATACGTAATACAACGGAATAATATTAATATATTAATCATAAGTTGCACTTAAATATAAATACATTTGAAAACTGAAATCCTATGCACAACATGTTTATCGCTTTAATGCACGTGAACTTAATTCAACTTATAAAAAGAAAAGCAAGTTTTACAATGTTTCTAAAAATGACACATTGCATTGTAAATATCGTACATTTATATAAGAATTTAACAAAAGTTTCATTTCCATTTATCGTCAAACGTGATTCAATTAATACTCGTACCAAGTCAATGACAGACAACTGCAATTATGCATTACCAAAAAAAAAAAAGAAAAAGAAAGAACTCGTACTCTCGTATTCTCTATCACATATAGGTATTCTTAATCACACGCAAAGTTTAGCTCCCCTTTTTCTTTCTTGTCAATGGTTTTGACAGTTGTATTTCACAGGATAAACCCTATTGTTATATTAAATTTCCTTCACAAAGTCTTATTGCTTCCCCTTTGATCCTTTTTGTACAAACGACTTCGCTAAGCTTGCGGATCGAGGAAAGCGTAATAAACCTTGTATGTCGATTGTTAACGCGATTGTAAAAATCAATATATATTTCCATAACTACATCAGTAACATCTCCCTTATCTACGATAAACGTCGAAGTTCTTCAGTCGAGCGCATTCTTTTCTCTTCTTCCGCAGTTATTACAATAAAAAAAAAACGAAGCTTCGATTGATCATCTTTAACAAAATTATTGGAAGATGAATGTAGAGTTTGCGTAAATAATTGTACGCCTGTATAATTTGAAGATATAGAGTACACTTATTGTTAGTGTTACGTTTTCACATTGTTTTACAATTAATGTTACTCTTTGCATTAAACAATTAACCCCTTAACAGTGTAATCAGATTTCGGCTTCCGGACAAAAAATGTGTAATTTTTTGTTATGTTTACTTGGGATACACTGTTAAGGAGTTAAAGAGGCGCTGAGCGTTCAAAATTCAAATCCTTGTCTCTATTTGAACGTTTTAACATCGAAAATAGGTTTATTGCTCTAAACACTGAATCTTAATATTGCAATATACTTGCTAATCCACTTATTGCTTTCTCTATATTTATAATGAAATGGTTTATACACAGAGAACAAAATAGGCACATATATTATTATATAATTATTTAAAATGTATAGATTTTCAACAAATATTAACTAACCAGTGGGCAGAACACGGGAAGACTGTTAATTTAAAAACAATCAATCGATGTCTCGATAATTAAATATGCTTAGAACAAACAATATGCAAAATACAAGAAATGCATCCGTCTCGCGTAATTGTATCAAAAGGTGTATGTATACAGTCATGTAGAAAAATTAGAAACGCTTGTCTGGAATTAACGCAATATGAAAATAATCACAAGATTATAATGAATATCAGCTAAAACAACAAAAAAAAAACAGGCGAAACTACGAGTAATATTTGAGAATTCTGTTTTTCAAAGCTGTGTTGTTTTTTGTTTAATATTAAATGATAGATATTAAAAATTGATGACACGTATTTAGGTAAACCGTGCACTCGTTTACATAAATTCCAATACATTAAGAATAAATAAATGTAAAAAAATCAATCACAATGTTACAGTTTAAACCACACTTAATTAACTGAAATCGAAATGAAGGTTGGATATAAACTTTCTAGAAACATCCAGAGTTCAATAATCGTATTACAGTTCCACGAAGAAGTACTAGACACCTTTTAAAACGAACACCTTACTTAACAATTAAATTGATAACATCGGGCATAAATGGTAAATTCTTGATGCAAGAAACTCTATGTCATAAATCGATCATGTACGTACAGAATTGTTAATGGTGCACTTAGAAAAACAGTGTACGACGCGATTTCAGCATCAACAATAATATAATTCGATTGTGAATTTATTACGTAAACACTGACAATTTCTCCACGGTGAGATATATCCCGCGGTAAACAAACAATTTTCTTCACTTGCGATATAAATAACGCGTTTCTGAAAAGTACTGCAATAATAAATTCACATTAAAGTCAATCACATATACGCGTTAGTAACAACAATCTTTGGTTTTTAATTCTCTGTTACACAAGCATAAAAAAAGAAAATAAAAAAACGAGGGTAACGTTTTAAATGATTTTCATCTTGAACATAACAAAACGATGAAACGAATCTGCAGCAAAGATCGTCGGCAACGAGACAAGGGTAAAATAAAAATTCGATTCCCGATCTGCGTGACAAACAAAAATTCGATATCCATCCCCTGTATTTATAACAATTTCTCGTGTTCGTCCTTTCGCTCGGATGACAACCGTGCAACAAAGAGCGCAATCGTTAAAGATCTGCACGATATCTTCCAACGTTATTAGACCCATCGTCGTGAAACTCGCGATTCGCCAATCCGCAATCAACGAAATTATCTTAAATGCGTCTACTGACATGTCCCGATTAACTCGTTTCATTCCTCCCCCTGTGGGAAGACAAACGCAATACTTAATACACGTGGCGGCGTTAATTAGTCAGAGCAATAATACGTCCGCGACCGTAGGAGCTAGAACGAGCGTTAGAGAATCGCAATAATAGCAATCGTCAATAATATAATAAAAGTGGTGTGAGAGGGAGAGAATAGTATGTATTATCGTAATGATTCCTAAATGTTCGCGCTCGTAGCGGCGATAAAGGCATCGCTAACGAACGAGTTCAGCAATTCCTCCGATGTTCAGTACTTTGATATATTCTTTCGCCTTTCTACGATTTCCCTACCTAGTTTTTTGTTTTATATCGTTTTTATTTTTCCGCTTTTTTTTTCTTTTTCTCTTTCTTTTGTTGGAAGGTATGTAGAAGTCGGCAGTTCTTGTCGGGCAGATATAGACACGATTACGAAAGACACGTTTCTCAGTGGTCCACCACCCAGCCACGATCAGGAACAGGAGATTGCTTGTGTCACGCGGAAACATGAGGAGATCTTCTTCAGCGTTCCCGTAGCGCTACACAAAACAGATGCGTCGCTCGTTCGACTTGTGGTAAATCAGTAGATAGCTGTCTCAGCTTCTGATACAGCAGCCACGCTGCTTTGGTAATCATGCCGCTAGCAAGTTCTTGATGTTCTTTGGTGTGTTTTCCTCGTTCAGATGCTTGGTGGTGTAGCGAAGGGCGTTTAGGAGACCCTCGCTCTTGCAGGGTGGTTGATCCTTCAACAGCTTTACACAGCCTTTAACCTGAATAAACATATTGCTTTTAATCAAAATTGTACAGTGGTATTTTATAATTGCCAGACGAAATAATAGTCAATGTGTCTTTTTTATTTATGATTTGCCGAATTTATTTGATGCCAGTAAGGCGTATAATAATTACAATCGAATTCCTCGTTGAACAGTCTATACTTACATCGACATTCGAACCCTTAACGAAGGCACCTTGGGGATGAACGTGATCATAAAGAATCACTAAGCCTACCATCACTCTCAGGACAAAGAGTTGAGTTTCTTCTCGTTGGAATTGCGCCAGAAGATTTCTACGAACAATAACATGGCTCGGGTTAAACTGTCAGTTTCCTCTCCTTCTTCGAAGTCTTGTATTTTAGGCAACGTAGAAGTTCCTTTCATTAACCATCGGATCAATGTCTTACTTACGGATTTTCCAACATGCGCAGGCAAACCTTGGCCATGGTTCCAAGCGTCTCTGTGATGTTTTCACGAGCTATATCTTCGTTCTGAAACGAATATGTAATGTCCTAAGTGTAATAAAATATACAAAAATAATAGATTGCGATAAATAAAAGGATATAGGAACAATTATTTCGGTTCGAATGGTCTATCTTTTACTGTACGAATTGACCGAGCATTTTCAAATTTCCTATTATCATCGTGCTACACATTATTTTACGAAGTGTAGTAAATGTTCAGAGATGGTACTCTACTATAATAATATAAATTTCTATTGAAGGGATTTTCAGTCGAAATTTGCTCGTGGCAGATTGCAGTATCGGTCCAGAAACAACTGTTTCCCCTAATAATCCAATTAAAATATACACGCGCATATCTATTCCGAGTAGATCTGCAGTCCATTATGCTGGTAATTGTTCCGAGAACTGTTCTACCCCGAACCATTTCGCGCAATGACTTTTAATTTTCCGCTCCAGCGCTCGACATTATTTATTTCGACCTACTTTGTTCGTACACAATTTACCCTGCGTTTTGCAGTATTAAAGAAAGCTCCCGTTAAGCATTTCTAACGAGGCGAAAGAGTTCGCTCGTGCCTCTCTGTAAAACGAAGATCCTCCATGAAAAATGAGAAGTCAATTGATTACGACAAAAGAATACAAAGCAGAGAGTCTATTATCGCGCAGAATTGAAAGCCCGCTGCACATAAAAACGCTTGCGCAAAGAATGGTTTTCGCGTCAATAACGTCTATTCAGTGTCACCGAAGCAGGTAAATTCATTGTCAAAGCTTCCGCGACCCTGTTACATTTTTCTTGTATCCATTATGAGTTATTTTTTGCTCGTTTATTCCCGGAATCAAAGTCGACTTCAAAGCGCGTTCAATGATTCAAAAGGCGTAGGAAGTTACTTGTTGCACAGAATAATATAGAATAGATTTCCTTCTGGCCTTCGCGCATGAATATCGAACGTTCACGGGACATGAACTGATTGCAATTCCAACAAAAATTCCAAATGAAGCGACTCGACAACTAAATTTGCGGCTGAAATATCGTCCCGTTTCAAGGGGCAGTCCCCGCTGACAATGGGAACGCTTTTCTGCTTGCAAGTTCAATAGGAGCAGCTAACGAACCACTTTTCGTTCGAGATGAAAAGCGATACGCCTAGAATCAGTCTCGTCCAACATCGATCGGCATCCGGTCAGATCGATAATCGTCGAGGAACGGCGCGGCAGAACGACAGGAAGAGTGTACAAAGAAGAGAACAGATACCACTTACGTCCATCAAGAAAGTAATGGTTGCGTGACTCAGAACGCGAAGCATGGGTGTCGCGTGGGCGTAGAACAAGGACATTCGGTTGGCAAGCTCATTCCCAACGACGAGGTCCTTCTCAGCGTTTTCCTGTCGCGCCAGGGATGCTCTGGTCAACGTCCTACGGTAATAACTGAAGTCGTTCTGAATGGCGGGGGTCTTCATTTTGTGCTCGTCAAACTTCAAGACGAACTCCAGAATTTCCGCCAGCTGTTTCACTAAGGCTTGCTGGGTCTCGAGATGTTGAGTCGGGGAGAGATTCCCCGAGCATAATTGACCCAGGATCTTCGGCACTACCTTTTCTGGAAAACAACAGGAATATTGATCGTAAAGGGGGGGGCCTTCGTTTACTTTTATATTCATTTCGAAACATTTGGCGGCGGATTATTTTCTGGTCGGCCGCGTATTTATTTTATAATAATAGGACAATACTGTTTTACTAACGCTCCGCGAGGGCGTGAAATTATGCCAGCTGTTGCGAAAAGATACGAGGGTGTGGGGAATCATTTATATTCGAAATGGTGTTGACCTACATATATGGAGAGGAAAAGGTAAAAAGGGTGTCACGCATGTTTAATTAAAATTGATATTGGCTTCAAGTATAAGGAGGTCCAGTTCTGATGGGGTTTACGTAAATCTGCGCTAATTTATTCATGCTCCGTTCCCCCTTTGTTCTCTTCAATTTCATATAATTAAAAACGTACGCTATTATGCATTTACACTTTGACGTATTGAAGTATATAATTAACAGTCCACGTGCAACATTTATGAAGTATTGTATGTAGGTAGACACGGACAGATTGCTTAACCCACGAGCCAGCGAATATTTGCATTCCGCTTGGCTGGCCACTATTTTATGCAAAATAAAGGCAATAAATGCACCTGAAGTTTATGAACGGCTGAAAGTTTCGCGTCTGCCGGTGCAACGATATTGGATTTTCGATAAACGGTATGTACGTGAATATTCATATTACATTCAGCCTAAACAGCAATCCCCCGCGGTTCGTTAGTAAACCAATATCGACATTTAGGCCCCTGCGATTTTTATTTGGTCGAGACGAATGGCATCGTAATTGAATGTAGATTGAAAATAGTTTTCTGCATTTAAACGGTAAGTGGTATTTCCGCAATTTTATTTAAAAATGGAAACCGTTCTTCGAATAAGAGTAACGAGTAATCGTACAATTGAAACGTCAAATAATTATTTTGTCGTCATTTAATTATCAGATCGAAGGAAACTACGCATAATATTACAAAAGTCATAAATATTCGAGTATTAAACGAACGTATAGAAGAATAATACAGAATATATAAAAATTAACACTCACCAAGTTCCAATGAAAATTCATAAAATCTTTTCAGCTTCGCGACCAGGGGGGCAACGGTTAGGTAGGCTTTTCGTTGACATTCTTCCGTGGGCGCCGAAATCGCCTCTCTAATTTCTTTCCCGGCCCCCTTGTAGCACTGAATCTCCTCCAAGATGGATTCTGAATTTTTCAGAACTCTTTGCACCGCTTCGAAGGTCTCCCGTTCCACGTCGGAAGGTTGTGCGTCTAAAAATCCGATAAAAAGCGTCATTATATCCTCTGAAAGATCTTTCCTCTTTTTTCACAAATATCGTACAGCATATCAACGTTCCTGCATTTTACAATGCTTTATTCCACGCAGATCGAAACAGTTCGAATTGAATATTGGAAACGTAACAATTTCTGAAGAACATTCCGCGCACAGGTGCGACCATCGAACTTACTTTCGAAATCCAAAAAGACGTCGTACTTTTGAGGCGTGCAACAGGTAGACTCGTCTCGAGCCAGAAGACTCAAAAGCTTGCCCATCTTCGGTCTGAGGCTTCCTTTCACCCAGTATTATTTACAACATCAAAGGCATCTAAATATCAACAGAAAAGGGAAGGCGTGAGAAGGCTTCTTTATGCTCCATAGTCGAATAAAGCAGAGTAAAAAATTCTGTCCGCGTAATAAATGAAGTCCCGTTTAAAGGATTTAACAAATAAAATCGAGAAATCTCTCAATACGCTAGATTTTCCGATTTCCCGTGGATTATTGGAACAGAGGGTACTCTGAGCAAAAATCGTTGACGGATACCAGGCAGCGTAAGAAAATATGATTGGAACCAGCGCTAAAAGCGGTCGCGAAACTTCAGAAATCGGAGCTTCCGTCGTCACTGCTCGGAGGCACAGCAGAATTTGAATTTCTGGCTCGATCCCCGACCTAATCCACGGGCACTTGTCGAAGTGTTAATTCCAGGCAAGCGATGCGTACATGTACGCGCACATTAGACGAACCGCGTGTCCGTATCGGGACCGCAGAACGTATGGATTCTGCGAACTCGTGAACGGGGGCTGAACCTTCTGTTAATTCCAGCTGACGAAGCGAATTTACGCTGGCCTCACCTGGACGACCGAGGACCTCAAGCTCTAATTCCTGTGCCGCGGCTTAAGGCAGTTTAAGTGATATTTAAAAAAATTGGTAATTTACTCGTAAGGTGGAAATGATTGCAACGAAATGCACGACGTTTCAGAAAAACATTTCGTACGCGTCGACCTAAAAATTCGAACGGATTCCCACAGGTCTCGCGAGTATAATTTGCTTCTTTTGATTGACGCGCAAACCCATGAAGATGTGCCAGATTAAAAACAATTATTGCTGCCGCAAGCGGAGAGATTTGTGCAACTATTAAAAGAGAAACTCGGGTCACGAATGAAAAGCAATTAGCAATTGGCGGGGTGGGGGGCCGCACGATAATGATAGATTTAAATTGCCAGCAAAACTGGTTTACCCGTTCCCGCCATCAGTGATTACGATTGGAAAACATGGAAAAACTTTCGTCGAAAGGGACAAGTAAATCGCATCGGTTACGGAATGCAGTTATCATCAAACGACAGTCTTACTGGAACTGAAAAATTCTTTAATCGCGTAAGACGACCGTAATCGATGACGTACGTGGGTACAGAGACGATAAAATCCAGATAAACGTTGGCCGGCCGGCGAATGCTTGTCGCACGTGAGGGGACAACGATCGAGTTTGCTAGATCTAAAACTGTGCACCGAGGGATTCCAATGTACCGACGAATGTCTCCGTTATTTTTAGCAGAAAACCGTTGCGCCCCGTGAACGAACTTCCACCGTCACGTTGGATCTAATCTATTCGCCAATTAGCCGGCGAACCTCGACGAAATCGCCTCGTTCGTTCTCGCACTGCTTCGCGGAAAAGATACTCCTCGCATAAATCGTACATGCACGTACTACGCATTGTTATCCACATTTTCGACACCGTTCGACTCGATCACGCTTCCCCAACTGTATCCACAAGTATAACGTACAATTGAAAATCGCTACGGTTCTGGCGCGAGGATGGAATAAATGTTTACGTTGAAAATTCCCGCAGACGATTCGACGCAGGAGCGTGTCCAGACTCGGGAAAAATATTATCACAGTGCCGGCGCAACAGTCGTCTGTATCGTCGCGGGTTAATATTGCTTCAATCGAACGTCGCGGCTCCGATAAAATTAATCCGACGAGGCGTGCCAATCGTATCCGTGAGTACCACGCCAACGAATCTTCTTGCGACGTACGCCGCGGTCCAGGTGAACGCGCCGTGGAGGAAGAAGGGGACGACAGGGGAACAAAATTCACAATCAGAAATCGACACCTTCGTAGACGCGGACGAACAAAGAACCCCGTACTATCTCGGGTCATTGAATTCTCCTGCACGAAGGTCGAAAAAAAGAGGAGCGATTCTACGGCTCACGGACGAACTTGTCCGGACCGTTCGGATACTTTCTTTGGACACTCACCGTGAATAGATGCCGACGTGATCGCACGCGACAACGCGAATACATGACGCTGACGGTTGCACGTCGCAAACCCGGCGGTGGTCAACAAGTACGCGTACCGAGTGCAACAACTGTCATTCAACGGACGGCCATGTTGCTATTCACAGGGGGTGCGTTGTATAGTGGCGGTTCGTGGCCTTTCCTTATTTGGTAAACGACAGTGGCGGCGGTACGTTCGCGCGAAAAATCAATGGGGTAGTTCGTCGGTTTATCCTCGGGGTGACGCTGCTGCCTACAACTTGCTGTTCGCGCACGATTCTGGAATTCTGTGGCGAACGATCTCCCCGATCAATGGAGAAATATTTGACGGGGTGCTTCGTTCAATGGGCTAGGTTATTTTTGGATAAATATTTCACGGGGTTCCCGTTGCAACTGGTGTTGCGATTGATTTTATTATTTGCCGGGATCTGTTCGGCGCGCAGTTCGACGATAAGGAGAAACAATTTTCGCTTAATCAAGGGGGGAGGTGTTTTCGTTGTTGCGCGTACAAGGGAAAATATTAATTTACTATGCGCATACAACTTTTACATCCTTTTAAATTGTACTACGCTCTAATTTTAAGCGCCCGCAGAAGCGTTAAATATGCGAGGAGCGCGAATATGCAACGATAAAGAGGAAAATGTGAAGTAAATAAATTGGGTAACTTGATTGACAAGTATGCAGTTCACGCGTGCTAATATTTCTAGAAAAACTGTGCCAATAAAATAGGCTTGCTTGGAAATTTGTGAAAAGAGAAAAATATTCGAACGTTACGAAGTTTTACCAAACATTCCATAATAAGTAAAATATAAAATTGATATTTAAATAGAACTATCCTAACGCTTCATACGTCTAATACCTTTTTCTCGCCATGCGGTTTGTTTGCAAGATTCAACAAAATTCAGCAACTTTCTCATCCGCTAACGTATCTAAATCAGAAATATTTCGAAATATCCCTGTCCATTCTATTCGACTATCAGTCTCGCTCCAATAGAGGCTCGTACTTCGAAATACGATTATAAATTTAGAAATTCCCGGGAACTCGTGGCCAACTCATCCATGAGGGGGTATACGACTTTTTTTGTGGAAGACCAACGGGTTGCCAGTGACGGTCAAGATGAAGTCTCGAAAGGGTGAACAATATCACCGAGGATGACCGACTAACTGAGAATCAATCGCGCTAATGTTAATGCAGCTTTGCCGGTAATACTCGGGTCAGTAACTTTATGGGCTAACGCTTGCAGGGTAAATGAGTGACATTGAAATGACGGCCCATTTATAAACTGCAGGAATGCCCTTCGCAATTCATGCATCCCCTTTCCTGCAGACAAACAATTTTGTTCAGACATATGCAGGATTTTTTCGATGAAAGAAAATTTCCGCTCTTCATATCGAAAATATAGCAGACATTTAATCATTGTTTCGTTAATGTTCTTTGAATAAGTCTGTCCTTCGATGCAACGGATTATATGCCCGTTAGGATGTTCGCATTATGAAACTCCAACAGGAGAATTTAAGCGATATTTCCGTGCGATTCCTCGTTTCAATTTCATGTTCGATCGAAATGTGGGAATACTAAGTTCACTGATAACGTGCGGAAAATACTTTTCTTTCATTCCAATTTCGTAATCATTTTTGCACAGCCCGTTTAAATGCAAACGTAAGTATGCAATCGAAGAGAAATTAATAAAATTTGAGAAAAAAGGCACATGTTGCTTCGATAATATTTTCGTAGAACTCAAGGAATCGTGCTGGAACAGGGTCCAACCACATAATATCATGAAATTACGCCATGCGATGCGCACAGAGAAGGGGAAGAGCAGTCTCGTTATTTGCTTGAAGGGAATTTCGTGTCAAGAGGGAATTAGTCCGCATTATCTATCGGACATTGAAAGAACAGTCAACGACGTGGATAACTGTCGCGATTTGCTTCCATTTTTCCGATAAAGCAATAATCGTCGAGGACAATGCACGATGTACTCTACGGCATGCGAATCTCGCATAAATTTGCTACATATTTGAAGTATACGCAGTAGTAAAGGCCTTATCGTTGACTGCTCTCCTTTAGTGTACCACAAAAGCACAAGCGTGCATTCCGTAATAACGTGCAACGAAACATTCCTCTCCATTTGTGGCAAAACTAAAGGGGACACAAAACACTTACGGTCGAATGCTATTCGCGAAGGTAGTTCGACCCTTTCGCTTGGAAAAGCCTTAGAAGCGATCTACCAAAAATATATCCGTCGACTCTGATCGTAATTGGGAGCGATGTCCGTTACCCGCGATACTCGTTACAACCACCAGCGCGTCCAAGCAAACGCTTTTAAAAATATGAACAAAATCGATAAGGCTGCGGCGCGTTTGAAATAATCCGCGCGCATCGCACGCACGTCGACGACGCCAATCGTCTCGCACCCTGAAAAACAAACGGCCCCGGTCGACGCGATGAGATTTGTCGAAAAGGAATCGTGTCGCGTCGTTGCACCGCGTACCCTTTTACGTTCGCTGCCGCCTCGAAGCGAGGAAACGTCGGTTTCCGTGGTGCGCCGTTTAAATGTCGTCGCGGTGTCGAGATTTTTGCACCTCTTTCAAGTGCACGATTGGATAATCGTCGGAAACCGTGGGCGAAGATAATCGACGCCTATTAAAGGCCTTTTTGTGCATCAATTCCAGCAAATCAATTGAGACCCTCACCGCCCCCCGCCGTAACCCTCGGATACCCTTCCACGAGCTCCCCATTCCTTCGGTCAACCTTAATTTTCGTCGCTACGACGACGAACGGACTGACAACGATGTGATCGCGACGACTCTGCGACCGATTACTTGTACATGCCCGTATACGCGTACACGCTCACAAACCGTGAAGCGTAATACTTTGTTACGACCCGACCGCCACTTTTTCCGTCCTATGTCCTGCAATTATTAGGGGAATTGCCCGATGTTTTATGCTCCACGCGTGTTAGTCTCTCGATGCGCGATGAAAACGTACAAGTGTCTAATAAGCAGGTTCATCCGGGGAAAGGCAGCGGAGGAAGACGGGCAGGACTGGCAAACTGGTTCGATTTTTATATAATACAGTATCTGTAGGATTGCTTTGTTGTCTTCGAGGATAGCGATCGCGATCGCGTAATGGGCGCACGCAATTCAGTTTCTTCGGAGCGATCACTTTCGCCGGTGGAAATGCGGATAACTTTTTGCCAACGCCGGTTCACGCCGTGTTTTCACGAATTTCACGGCCCGCGAATATCGCGCTAATTGGAATCTGATTGATGAAAGTGGAAATTTTCGCCGGTCTGATAAATCTTGAAGCGATCGATCACAGTTAAGTAAACGTCTGTCCCGGACTTCGAAGATAATTCAGAATAAAGAGAATAATACAAAAATTCCACAGAATCTAGAAACAACCAATCGTCGGAAATGAAGAACCAGCCTTCCAATATTCGCCTGCACAGACTCTCGCGCTCCGAAGGAAAAAATCGCGTCCCCGATGAACTGAAACAAGTCAACCCGGCAACCAACGTAACCCCAACGCTCTAATCGTGCAAGTCCCGTCTGAACGTCGACAGACCATCAAAAAGGATCCCTGTTCACCGTGTCACCCGCCAGAATCCGCCACAGCCCGCCAACGATATCGTGGCCGACGCTGCGTGAGATATCGTTAACGACGCTTCTCGTTCGAGGCGCGGCGTGCATGGGACGCGAACGAATCTGCGTACATAGTCTTCTAAAGCTTGTGCTTGAGCGCGTGCACGCCACTCGTCCGCGAGTGGCTGACGAGTCTCGTCGCGGCGGCAACGTGCGTGCTTAATAAGGCATGCGTGTATATACGTCACGCGGCTTAAATACCAGTTGAACAGTGAACACCACGTGCGCACATTACGTACGTATATCCACGCATTCACGCCGACACGCCGCGCGTTGTGGTAACGCACACCTCGTCGCCTGGCCGATGTCTAAAGCTGGCTTAGCCTACCTATGCGTGCGTGCGTGCATACCTTTTGCCCAGCTAGACGGCCTCCTTAACAAGCTGGGCAAATAAATTAATTGCGGAGCGCGACGCGGTTCAGGACCGCGAGGGGACGCGCGGGTCGCGTTAAAAAGGTTATCTCGCGACCATTGGAGTCGAAACTGGGCCTGAAATTAGCGCGCTAGACGCGGAAGAGAAGCGCCGATGTCTGCCCGCGACAGAAATGCCCCGGCATACGTTTCGGTCTGGCGAAAGTTTCGAGGATCGAGACTTGCCAGGGCGTATCGAATGGGTTGCGCGCGATTCAAGTATGGTAAATCGTTTCCTTTGTTCCACGGGCGCGGCGCGAGGCCTTTGTTGGAAATTATGTCGGGGGAGTTTTGACGTTTGGAACGGAACGGTTGATTATTAGCTTCGCGACTCGTCGAACGGTTTCTGTATGCTGTTTGTTAGACGTGGATTACTTCGACGAAGGTGTTTGGAAGCGCGACGACATGGAATATCGTATAGAAATCGGGAGGTTCTTAAGTGACGCCACGTTTCTGATAATAATAACAATAGTTATTTAAATCGGACAGATTATTCTGTTTATAATAGAGTATTTGTTGGTGAAAATGAATGCGGTATTCGTTGCGAGTTTGGTAAAATCAATAACTTTGCGACGCTTCGGAGCCAGAAGCTATGTAATTTAAGCATGCACGCATGATAGCCGTTCAGCACGCTAGTCAATTCTTCGGTGGCCCTGCCCTCCTTAAGAACGAGGCAAATTAATTAAAAGCGGCAATGATGGAAAAAGGAAATGACCGAGCCTCCCGTTATACCGCTCCTTCCGTGCGACCATTAAATATTGTTTCAAATTGAACGTGGCCGAGGCATGCGCGGTCGACACAATATATCCGTATGCTCTACTTGAAAATAGAAATAAAAAAACACGAAATCAACGTTGTATCTAGTCGACAATTTACGCTCTACCAGGCAATATTGCGTTATCGTCGATTTCCATTTTTAACAGCAATTCAACTAATAACAATCCGACCGCAATCGATCAATATAATCGGTTAATCGCGCTAATTGTTCCGCTCCGTTCGGTCCATAAACCAATTAAACCACGCCGAATCATCGAAACGAATTTGTTTGCGGATCCGATCAGACGTCGCGTCATAAGGCTGACGTTTGTAAAGGCAGGTCTTATGGATTTCCAATATTATCCGAAAGTATTCGACGTTACATGAAACGCGGCTAGAAGCGTACTTTATTCGACGATCGAAAAGATGGTCCAACAGCTCTTAGCTGTAATGGGAAATTGAAATCGATGGCACCGTCAGGTCCATCGGACGTGTCTCTCCGTTCCATTGGAAGTTTCGCGACGAAACGACGGTGTACAGCGATATCGCATTTTGCAAAACGCGAACAGCCCGTCCGACTGGCGATTCAACCTACCCCGAGCGTTCTACTTTCTCTCCGCTGATTTGATCAAACGGAATCGTAATATCTGCAAGGTAGTCAATTTTCACGACTGCCAAGGTTCTCCGATTTTCCTCGCTTCCTCTTTGTTTTTTTTTTTACCTTCACTGAAATGGACTGGCATAATCACGACTCGAATCCCAGAGGGTGGAACGGTAAAGAATGACTTGGTGGTTTTGTGACAACGGCGATTTCTTTTTTCAGCTGGGCGAGCTTTCATTGCGCGCTCGTTATTCCCATTCCTGTTATGCGCGAGTCGAATGAAAAAGACATATGTGTCGGTGCACGTGATTCTACAGCACGATGAAGGGTAGACGGGGGAAAAAAAGGGGTGTCTTGCTAGTTGAAAGATAGATCGTTCAGAGATTCAATGGTTAATCTGGTCTTTCTTTTTTTCAATTTTTTGTTTCGTCGTACGTGGATGCACGTAATCGATGCAGCAAGACACCAGTTCCTGTTTCGTGCCTGCGTGGATGTGAAAGTCTCTTAGGCGGCATTCTTATTTTACTCGAGCCAAGCCATGACAATCGTGCGAACGAGAACGATATCCGAGGATTTCCACGGGTATTATTTCAATTATTGAAAAATTAAGAGCGTTCTTCTTTCACCGTTAGCGATCGTGTGGAAAACGTGCGACTAGAAAGTTTAATCCGTGACTAATATTCATTGTGTAATAAACATTTGACTGGCGATTCCGGATCATATCTAGAATTGTGATCATTATACTTTCAACTCATAAACTGAAGACAATGCACTCGAGAATATTCTATTTTTTGCTACTTTCCCTTCGACGACAGGTTGTTAATGTAACGTCAACGATTATCAAAATGACGCAGAAGAAACAATATACATGTATTCATGTAATCGCTTAATTGTTATTTGGATTAATATTGAAGCGACATCGGAGCTTGCAGCGGGGAGATAATTTCTTTGCGTAAATATTGCTCGTTGCGTCATATGTTACTCGGTTTCATTGCGTTCGTCAGGAATCAGACCTATGCCGGATATTTTTATGGTTGCTTACGCCACTGGCCAAGCAGGGGGGATATCGTCATATCCCGGACGAAGACAGGAAACCTCGGAGCAAAATTCCCCTCTGCTCGCATGCACGTTCGCTTTGACAAACCTTTCTGTATGTGCACTTGATTATAAATGAGGCAAACAGTGAAAAGGAGTGAACTGATACAGAACGATCTCTCGACAGCAATGGATCGACGTTCGTCTACCAGAGCAAAAGGATATAAAAATTCGGTGGAACTCTCATGAAAAAAAAAATCATGCATGACAACGAAACAATGAATAATTATTTTTATGAAAAATTCTTATCGTTCGATCGGAATCTCGACGAACATTTAGTGAACGTTTCATTGCAATTATTGTGTATTAATGAAACGATAGGAAGAGTATAATTTTCAGCATGCGTTCGGTTTTTATCGGTGCAAGAAATTTTTGGATAAATTAAAGTAACCTACTTGGGCGGTAGTTTAATTTCAAGTACCCTTTAATTTATTTCTTACTTGTCTTGTCTTCGTTATTTTCTTACGATAAACAGCATTACGTCATGATACAAGACCTACTGTACACGTGTGATAGTGCTTTCCATACACGTGATCACGCCACATCCGCTTATAGTGCTGCGATACCCCATAGAAGGTTGTTAATGCCTGTTCTCATGGTTAACCATATTGAAGTACCTGTGGTATTCGAATAAAGTAATATCCCGATGCGCACCACTCGAATTCATTAAATCTCTCGCATGGGTTCTGTGACAACCGTATTTTTAATTCAACTACCAATCAAATTACTTAAATTAAACGTATACTTCGCACGAATTCAAATTGCCTTCGTCCGAAATTATAATTACAGCCTCGGTTCCAATTTTCGGATTATTTGAATTTAATCAAATTTCTCTTCTCGTTTTCTTAACAAGCATAGCATAATATAGTACAATTTATATCATACGTAAAGCCTCAACGTAAAAATTGTACTGAAAAAGGTTCAAAGTTGTTCGCTGAAGCTTTGCTGAAATATTTATGAGGCCACTTGGAGAAATACATGAAATAAAAATGCAAAATGTGAAATAAAGTACGTGGGTAACGTTTCACATAAATACTGCTACAATTTCCCCATTACAAACCATAAAATTCTGAATTGGGTCAAGGTGATTGACCAAGAATGCATCAATATGCGGTACAGTTTCGTGAATCAATTTCTGTTAGGAACAGTACAACAGCCCTGTGGAATCCGATCGATGAAATTCTCCGTAACTTGCCGGCAGGTGAATACGGTGTACGGTTCCATTACACGGCCATATCCAATACCAGCATCACGCATGCACTGATAATGCCTCGCAGTGAAACCTCGACCTCCAAAAAAATTGTACAAGCTGTGACCCTTTTTTCCCTTTCTGCTAAGTGTGCTCATTTAATTGTTAAAAATCTTCAACGGACAATTCTGTTCGATTAAAATATCTTTCGTTCCGTTAACAGAGAAACGCAATTTCTGCCTCTTATTTCATTTCTTACCGAAACAATATACGGGACATCTATAAATTGGAGTCGAGAAAGTTCATTAACAATTTCGGGAGAAGAAAACCTGTAATTCTTAAGGACTCCGCATATTCAATAACCACAAGCGAGTACGGTACAATAGAAGAATACATTCACTGGATTATATGTTAAGTTCATCATTTTATGTTGCAAGGAAAATGTGCGGTATAATTGCCGGGAATTTTACAACGCCAATTCTTAATGCATGAGTAATCGCCGGGAACAATAAAATAACAATATTTCCCGCGTTTCCATTCGAAGTAAAATTCAATCCCGCGTATAATTTTACAGCCCCCATGAAAGATATCTCCGTCTTACGCGCATTAATTATCCGCACTCCGTTATGCAGATAGCGTCACTGTGCGTTAACGTTTCGTCGCGAAGTAAAAGCATCCTTCGCTCGCTCCTAATAACAAGCAATTCATGGACATTCTTCTCTATCCCGTACAGTTCTTCCGGTGCCGTTAGCCGACCGACAGATATCTGAACAATATTCCATTCCGAATGAACAACTGTACGCGCGGAATCAATTAAACTTGCCGAGCAGACAGTACACCGTGCTTGAACAAAGGATTAAAGTTTTTTTAATCAGGTGAACCGAGTCACGGAATTTAATCAGAATCGACACGTAACAAACGGGATCCGTTGGCAACACACGGAGTATCCGGATCGTTGCAAGACACGCGTATGCGTGTGCACTTGCAAATTGAGTTCCTGTTGTAATTGAACAAAATTCTGAACGGTCAACGTATACCGCTGGGCTTTCCCATCGATGGGCATTCACGGTTGCCCGTTTTCGAGTCCTAAAAATGAACGGCTAACCTACTTGTTAATTGGCCGGCAGATACGAGCGGCCTAATTACAAGCGACGCGTCCCGATAATCCAATAACGTATCGATGTCCACGAATTCACAGGGAACACGATGGAAAGGGGGCTACGAGCCCTTTCAGGTCTCCCGTATTCGTTCGATAAACGTCGATGGAGAGAAGTGCCACGCGAAAGTTCATACTTTATAGCAACGCGATTCGGTGCGAGGCACGAGCCCGTTTCAACACTTTTACTCCAACTTACTTATTCGCCGCCGCCTTTTTATAGTGTGTGGCATTTTAATATCGCAATTAGAACGTCCAGCGGTCTCTTGAGCTTGATGCTCTAAAAATAAAAAGCGCCACGTTTTGTGTAACGCCAAAGGGTTCGTAACATCTGGTTCTTTGAGAATATTTGGGCTTATCGTTTATGTAGAGCGACATGTGCAATTTGACTGTCGAACAGATTACGTTAATGAACTGTTAATAAATCATTATTAATAATAGTTAATAAATAATAAATAGAAAAATTTGTTTATTCAACTTGCAACAGATTAAACGTAAGGAATGAACAAATTATTCAAAAAGACAAATATTTCGAGAAAATCCTCGAGATAAGCGAAACAATATCGCACAATGATCCACGATCTACGTGTGTGTGCACACACATTTTCGCCTTCCATGTGCACAAGCTGAAAAAAGGGACGTGTTTCAACGTTTAAAACGATACAAAAAAAAAAAAAAAAAACGAAAAGAAAGAAGCAGGAATTAAGCCAGCCCGCTTGCAATTAAAGATAATTAGCGATCACCCGTGAAAGGGGAGAAATGGAGTGAACGCGGTGTTCTTGGTTTACACGTGGGGCACCACGCGTTTTACCTCGGAGGAGCTCCGGGAGTCAATGTAAGAGGAAAATCGTCTGGCAAATCGACATCGCGGAGTACGTTCGTATGAAATTGAGCCGTCACGCAGCCTCGCGCGAATTTATTACGCTCGCCTCGAGTTTCGCGGTTTCCTTTGTCCGCCCGATAAAAAGTTTTTCAACTTGAAAGCAGTATGTGCATTCGTATGTGCATCTAGCGTAGAAACTTTTCGCCCTCTCTCTCTCTCTCTCTCTCTCTCTCTCCCTCTTACTTCTTCCTTCTGTCTGTCTGTCTTTTTCCCTCCTTGGTTCTCTGCTCGTATAATGGCTCTCCACGTCCGAGGGCCAGATACGCACTTGACTTCCACGCGGAAATGAATTGTACACGCGATACAACAGCGCTCTCGACGACAGAATAATTCATACATAATTTAGCGAAAACAAACAACTCGTTCCGTGCCACGTTTTCACTGCGTCACGTGATGGAAAATCGATCGGCGATGCCTTTACGAATCTCGTTCGCGCCCTTTCGACGCGATGGCTTGAATCGTGCTTTCGTTGGCGTTTGGAAAGCAGCAGAGGGAATTCGAGCTTGGCGAATCGAATATTGGTTTCGAGGGAAATTCAATCGTCAGTAGCGGTATTGTATTCGTAACGTGGCTCTGGGCATTTGTTGTTTAATATTGGATTTGCATGGTCGATTGGGACTTTTCGCCGCCCAATTTCTTGGCCGTCATTTGTATAAAGCCGGTGGCAGCCCATGGAAATGTTAAATTTGATGGGAATGAGATTTTTCGTAATTCGAGAATTATTATTGTCAGCCAAATATTTTTTGCAATATTTGCATCAAGCCTGTACAGCGTTTTGTTTTAAATTGCGACACGGATTGTTTATATTTCAATTGCAATGGAAGTAGTTATTGTAACTATTACTACAGTGCAGGCCAGATCAAGTTTGTAATCTAATAAAATATTTTTCTCGTTGGATATTAAGCTGAAACGCATTGCGTTTATCTCCTCTTGTTTTATATTACATTAGACATAATATATGATAATCTGCGTAAACTGTATACAGTTACAGTCCGTTACTGATAAGCCCACTTGAACCCGATGCAACAGTGTGGATAAAGTTATCGGTTGTTATTGTTAGTCCAGTTTGGAACATTTATCGAGTTACGTGACAAAATATATTGTTGTTATTCTTTTGTAAATGTAACCAGTGAATGTAATTATAATAAATTCTATCACAGCTGCGTGGTTAAATACATATAAATATTATGCTATAAGTTGTCCATCTTTGTTTTACCTACTTCGAACAGAAGATAATTCCTGCCCATTTATCTAATTTTATTTAACGATATCGTATCACTTGAAACTTAAGGGAAGATAGTACCGTGTTTTGGAAGTGTCCAGTGCGTTCGAAGATAAAATACCTCCAGCAAAGATGACCTAATTATATTCAAAGGAATCGGAGCTCCTATTAAGCACCATCCGACATTCTTCAGACAATTCGTTGCCATTTCACATTTATTTCGTTTTCGCGACTCTATCCGGTCGCGTAGCGCATCAAAAGAAATATTTATTTACCTTTTGACGAAGCTGAAGAAGGCAGAACATGACTCAACGGGGCGAATTACTATCTTGAGGAACGCGTGAGTGGAGCTTCAGGGGAGACTGTTGCCGAGTGTCGGCATTGTTCTCCCTTTCTCGGTTAATAGCCACTTCCGGTTATCCAAGGAGGAAGCAACCCTTCAGCCGGAGCGAAAGCAGCGAGAGGCTGTTTTTTTTTTTTTTTCGAAAAGGAAAACGATCCGCCTCTCTGGCGACACGAAAGGCCTGCAGTTGCCCCGCAACGATAAGCTTTTATCACTCACAATACCCAACGTAAATTCGTAGAATGTCTCAATAAAGATTCCCTTGTGTAGCGTCTCGAACGCAGGTATAATATACCTGTGTTATCTAGTCCGCCACTGTTCTGGGAATTTCAGAGATTCCGAAAGCGGGGCAATCGTTTCTCCCCTTCACTCTATTTCTTCCTCTCGTTATTAACCGATATTTTTCATTACCGTTGAAACGGTTGAGAACTTGTCGCAAAGAAATTCGACGAACGTTCTGGCGCGTTACGAATTTCCATCCGTGTGCAGCACGACCGAAGTTTCTCTGGAGTTCAAAAGAGAGAAATTTATAAAGTAGAGGGTACACGACTTCACTCTGCCGGAGGTTGATATAACACTGTCAAAGCAACGGCGTGCGGCAAACGACGAGACAGTTTCACCGAGTGGCCAGTCAGCTGGCGGTCCCCCCACCCTAGATACGTCACTGTGCTCTCTGATGGTTTTACGGATTTTCGGTTTCACAAATCGTTTTTCGTCTTGACGATTCCGTTTGCACGGGACCGTGACGTAGCCGATTGTCCACGGTGAATGGAAAACCCATCGACGATCGTGCTGCGAAAATTTCATATCCGCGCGTAGCCCGGTGAAAGTGTACAGGAGCAACAAATGACGCCGATTAATGTACGCTTTTACCTTTGCGAACGGCAGATTACATTTTCACCTCGACGAGCGAATGATTGTGGTGAATGGGTCAATTTGTTTCTTCGAATGGAGCATGCAAGTGCAGTGAAGCGACGAATCGCCCGAGTTAATGAACGATTTATTTATTAATGATTAATTCGTTGAGATGCGTGTTCGCGATACGGGACGGAACAAGGGGCTTGTTTTATTTTGTCCGTTCTATTTGCAGATAAATTTATTTGTTTAAGCGCTGTATGGAAGTGTGCATAGCGATAGAAAGGACTACTATAATCTCTGTATTTCTATTAGTAGTTTACTGAAAGATGTTTAGCAAACACTTTTTCCACGTATTTCTTTGTAGAGCATAAAGATTCCATTAAGTAACGATTTATGCTTGTCAATCCAATCTGTAGTATTGTATGATATTCGCAATTGAAGATTAGAAATTCAAATAATTGGTTTCGTTTTTGTAAGTTAACATATAACAATGAGTCACAAAAATTAATCGTGACACGTTTAAAAATTGCGTGCAAAGGTTATCGGACAACATGTACCAGTGCTCCGTTCGGAACGTTATAAAAACCGCAGAATGATGAAAGTTTCAATAATAATTTGACATTCGATACGTCAAAGTATGTGCAATCTTGCGACAGTCCATACATGGTGGCAGGAAAAAAAAACACAAATCGGTCGGAAAAAGACAGGGGCTAACAGACCAATAACTATTAATATACATGGATCATGTTTACTTGGATCGAAAACTCTTGATCGGGTTAGGTAATTGTTGGGCAATCGTCGGTAATAATCCACCATGATACAGAGGCAACGATCGCGAACGGAAAAAGCGATCACAGGTTGCACCAGATACAAAATTGCATGGTGCCACTGCAACCGCGCTTCAGTGTGGAAAAACAACCATATTATTGATACGATAAAAAGTGCATCATTAGTAGCGATATTTTAATATAAGTTGGATCCAAAGGACGCACTACGAATCATGATAAAATTTTAGATTCGTCAAAAAACCGAAGAAAATATTTCCTATTAACGGTGGAACATATTCATTAACCAAATCAAATTATTGAAAATTAGCAATCGTATTAATAAAACTTACGTACCGTGAAATTTAAGGAAATCTATCGCTCAGTGTAACTTTAATTTTACGCAACTCTACAGCTACTATTTTAACTAATGATTCCTTAACCAAGTTTGTCTTCCTTTTACTGTTGTAAATGGACATAAAATGAAATGAAAGTATTTCAAAGTTGTCCCAGAAAAACGGAGAATTAATCGACAATTTGTATTCACGGAACGGCGAACAATTTTGCGTATGAATTATTTAAACGATTGGCAAGAATAAATAAAACGCGGAGTAGGCGAGCAATTTTAACGACCGACTTACCTGACGTAAATAGCGGTACGATCGACCACTCTTTTTGTTCTTCGAGTGACTCACGTGGTGAGATTCTTTTCTCGAAGGACGATGGGCAATCGTACGCGTAATTATGATTTACACAATTGTGGTGCATGTCTATATCCTAATGGAAATTCCGTGCTACATGTCATTGCTGCATTATTTTCATTTTCAAATTCGAAATTACATTGTTGAGTATTCTTATTGAAAAAATTCACTTTTATAGATTTTAACATATCGAAATCAATCATTATTGAATTGAACTGGGGCGAGCAAATTATAATTAGAAAAATAGAACTCAATATACCATTTGAAATTCACGTTGAGAAATTCTAGTCATGGAATATTCAAAGTACATATTTTCATATAGAATGTATTTCATGTGAAATAATATATCTTCTCCAGTTTCTACTCTTTCATAGTATTGATATAGAGAATAAATTTCTCCCCATGATGACTTTCAATTACTCTCTCCGCGAGTACTTACCTTCATTCTATTTTCCCTTAACACGTATACTTACAACTTTCGAACAGAAAATTCATCAAACAGAAAATTACGCATGATAAATTAAATAACGTTTTCCAGATTATTATTAAAGAGATAAATTATCTCCGCAAGCAAATAATGTCTATTCATGAAATTATTTAAAGTGAAATGTGAAAAGTAATCTCGAAGATCGGCAAGTCATACAATAATCATGTTAGTAATGAATAATGATCAGTATTCAGTGCACATAGGAGTTAATAATTGAAATAAATTCATTATTTCACTTTCGATTAACATTGTTTCGCAGTAGAAGTAGCGAAATCGACTAGAAGTTGCTTGTTGCGGGAAAATGTTTCCTTGATGTACATCAGCGACCTGCCTTAATGCAATGTGCATATGTAATAGCGATCTTTGCATGCTGAGTACAATGACTTGGTTAACGTCAAGTTGCACGCAAACGAAGCGACCGTCTTGCCCACGGAAGCACATCCTCCTTTTGCGAACGTAATAAAATTCATAATATTTTAAAGCGCAGACAAATGCTGTTTAATAATGACAAGGAACTCACCATTGATGTTTTCCCTTTTTCCCTAACTGCGTTTTTTATGTGTGTGAATATGATTATATGGTCATGATGTATGATTATGCGTATGATTGGGTCAAACTTATTGGACTTCTACGTTTTTTGACCAACTCTTAGCTGGACCTACGATTCTCGAGTCGTTCCTACTGGAGTCCTGCGGGCTCTGCCAAAGCTATACCACAAACATATTGAATGGTTCTTTTTAAACAACGTGTATATTTTAAAGCACAAAGCATAATCGAAAACGTAACTAAATGATTTTCAAGCATTATTATCATGATTTTATATTTAAAACAGTAAAGAAACAAATGCTTAACAATATATAGTACCGCTATCTATACAGACCGTTTTGAAACTACTCACACATCTGTTTTATCTACATTCGAAAGCGGTGAAACAATAGCTTTTTTAAATAAGATAGTTGCTGTAATATTGAATTTATTATAATATTGTACGAAAACCAGAAAAAAGTAATTTTTATCTTTACACCACTTTTGTGTGTCGATATAACAGAGCTATAACAGAGTACTATGGACTAATTACAAATTTTTGTAATTAGTCAATTGTTAATAACTTTTGAACCACGCATGCCATATTATTGCAGTTGTTGGAGGAGGTAGCTACGCTCCGTAGCCTTAATTTATGACAAGCCGGGTTTTAATCGACCCACTAGAAGCTGAGAAAAACACAATCGTTTAAATTAACGATGTAATCGAGGAATTCGGTTTTGGCGGTGCGGCAAAATGCCAAAAAGACCGCAAACGCGAGATGGCGCCACGTGTCCGGTTACCGACATATCGTTACCGACATATCGTTACCCACATATCGTTTCCGACATATCGTTACCGACATATCGTTACCCATATATCGTTACCGACATATCGTTACCCACATATCGTTTCCGACATATCGTTACCGACATATCGTTACCCATATATCGTTACCGACATATCGTTACCGACATATCGTTACCGACATATCGTTACCGACATATCGTTACCGACATATTGTTACCCACATATCGTTACCGACATATCGTTACATTTACATTTAAATAACCGAACCTGCCGGTATTCAGCTATGGACTTTTGGATAATGTGTACAATATGAGGCATGTATTTATCTAAGCTTCTCGTCCGCCAACACGCTCTTCGTAAATGTGTTAAAATTACGCGAAGAATATACTTACGTGCACAGCATCGTTCTACAGATGTAATCGCTTCAGTAGTAACGGAGCAAGGTTGTAATCACTGGTGACACTAACAAAGTAGACAAGCAAGATGATCTTTTTCACGGAGGCGGCAATTATTTTGCCAAGTTCTTTCCCTTCCAAATTGCTTGGACAGGGTGGGACGAAATAGACGATCCTTTAAGCATTTAACTTTATGGCTTGAAGTAATTATGCTTTTACACAGATCTCATGAAATGAAATATACATATGTATCTTTGAACTTCGTTGCTCAATGCATTTTTTTAAACTCTTCTCTTCAATACTCCGTAATATGCACTTTTTCCTTTTTATTTAGAAAGACAATAATAAAGTGTACAAATAATACAAAATTTCGAACTAAAACGGTCCTCGGTGCAAACTATATCGAAGGATAATTGGTTTTACATCGGTACGCCCAGATCTACGTGTGTTACGGCATCGAGGGGATTTTTCTTTCTTCATTTTCCGGTACGAAATCGATTCGCCAACAAGCATGCTGACAACCTAAAGGTATAGACCGACGTTCTCTCTACTTAATTGTAATAAATTATTTTAACGTTATTTATGTATAATATATATATATATATATATATCGTATCTTTGAAGTATAGACACTGACTTAGACACGATTTATGCTCGATGTAAAAGCAGAGGCCAAACGACGATTTAAACAGCGACAGCTTGCTGATTGGTAACGTGTTTCTTCTTCGAACGAGAAGTATAAGTATATAAGTTACAAAATATTGCTACACGTACGCTGATGTATCATAGTTTCGAAAGCTTATCCTCACAACTCTCCACAACTCTTAGGCCAATTACGAACGATCATTTTCTCGTGTATGCATATTTCGTAGGTCTCCATTCTCTACACAGGGTATCAAAAAAAGAACTTCAGAACTTTGTACAGTCATAGCATTCGCTTGGGGGGAGTAAAAGAATGCCTAGTCCACATGTGCCCCAAAATCAATCCTTCGGCTGTAATATCTAGTTTTCCCTTTATGATCGTCACATATCTAGGTGTCATAAAACGCAAAACTGGATATTCCATCGAAAGGATTGATTTTCGGGCCTACGCTGATTAGACACTTCTTACACCCCGCGGCGAGCACTATAAACCCGCGAAGTTTTCGAATCCCTTTTGCAAACACCCCGTGCAATATCTCCGTTCAATTGCCATCGCATCGAAACGCGTCCGCCGCGAATTGTACACGGAGCATAAATCCGGATTCCGGATACGAGAAACCCTCGATGGCCCGTTACGGAATCCACCCATAATCGACTCCGTTTCTTACATCTAACATACACACTCATATGTATTGGCTAAAGTGTAAATGCAAATTCGAACGCGGGCACGAACACCCACGTTTTTTTTACTTAGGTCGCGGGACAGCTGTTTCTTCACGCAATTTTCCATTCTGTCCCCTTCGTTAATTTAGCTGCTTTCAATCTCTTAACGGCAAATTGTGACTCGGATGGCCAGTGGCGTGTCTGGCCACGCTTCGTAGCGTGTATCTCCTCTTGCATGTAGCAACGATCTAAGTACTGGACGTTTATCGTGACGCAAGGGAATCCCTAATGGCGTTGCGTTGGTCGGCTCACGCTCGCGTACGCAAGGAAAAAGGAAAACGCCGTACGAATTTTTCCGACGCTCGATAGCGCGCCGTGATTAAGAGTACAGGCGGAGTAGTAATCGACATGAAACACTGATGAACGATGTCTAGACGATCAGTCTTATTTCTTAAAGAGAGAACGGAAACTCGTTTGAAGCATCGGCTAATGAGCTCGCGGATCGCGATTATGTGTATCCATTTTCGAATTACAAATCGATTTTATAGAAACGAGACGGCCACTGTTTCGGGCCGTAATTCGCAACAGATTGTATCTCGCACGATCGATTATTATCATTCGCCCGTTTCTTCTGTTGCTCTTTCGACGGTCCGTTTGAAAGATTGGCGATACGCAGTAGGCCCATCCGCATTTCTATTCACACAAACGACGAGAGAATTATGTTTGCTTGTCGGTGCTGTTATGTTGTTTTATGAACCTCGAGAGATAGGGGGGATAAAGGGATAAAGAGATGGAGAGAGTGAGAAAGGTAAAAGGATTAGTTTTCCATTAGAGAATCCAAGTACTCCTTGTAGTCGCCCTCCGACATTTCGTTCCCGTTCTCCGGAACTTCGGCGCTTCTCCTCCTTCTTGTGGTCTCGCTGGTCACTTCTATACAGAGCAACGCGAACTTGTTATCGCAGGAATAACGAACTTGCTCCAAGAGACGTCCCCCTGTTAACGGCGATCCTAATCCGTAACGATCCGAGCTGCTTGAATGCCAGGCGTCGCAATATGTGTCCATCGCACGATCCCCCAGTTTGTGTGAACCGTGCCACGCTACCTTTTCTGGCCTGAAACGGCAGGTGATTATACTTGCAACGAGTTCAGATGCTCGGGACGAAATATCTGAGAGTAATTGCGATTTAAACGTCGAAGGCGCTTGGTGACAGAGATCATTATTCGAATATAATGTAACATCTGGTTTTAAATTAATCGTTAAGAATTTCTGCGTTTCGAAGGTGATACGTTGGCGTCGGTATACTTCCAATCAAGGATACCTGGCGCGCTACGGTAACGAACATAGTTTCGTGCGAAAATAATCTCTACTTCGTCGCGAAACAAGAGCACGGACAAATTGAACAATTACCATGCAAAGTCTGTGAGGATGTTCTTTCCATTGAAGCTGTAGATCCTCGGGTTCTGCGAGAAGTACGCCCCATTCCCGTTGAACATCTCTTTCCACGAGTTGAAGAGAACGTCCCCCTGGGGATTCGAACGCAAGTTATTTCGCAACGTTCGCGATACGTATATGGAAAATTGCTTGGAAAACCCATCGACGGAAACTTTCGCGGATAAACCGTCGACGCTAGATGTATTTCATATCGCGAATCACCTTTATGTTGACGATGGGCAGATCCCGATCCCCGAGTCTCACGATGCTGTCGACATTCTGCACCCTGGAGCTAAGGAATGCACGGAACGTACCCCTTAGACCAGCACGCTTCGCTTGCCGATAACAAGCGTAGTCAGCTCCTCGTACACCGTGCATGTCCCCGGTGAACGGTTCGTTCAATGCGGCCATTCGCAACTGGAAATCGTAATACCGATAGTGGCATTCTTGTAGACAATTCACGTTTGCCGCCATGTCGGACAATACCGGGACAAAGTGTTCCAGTGTTTTCTACCATAGAGTTCGGAGCGTAGCGTGTACGTACATTGCCAATCTAAATCGCTCTTCTGTTCGCGCACAGGAATTCCTCATTTTTGTGGATTGCACGTTAGATAAAATCGTATCTCGAACGCGATGGTTAACAAACGTTGGAATAGTCGTATCGTGCATGATTTTTAAGCACAGGGATATCTGTACCTGTTCCCCTTTGATCATTTCGCCACCGCGGAAATTTGATTTGCTCGGGAGGTAATGGTTTACAATATAAATGATAACAAATGACGATAGCGCTCGACTACGGCATTCTATTTGGGAAACCCCGCCAAAGTACGTACGATAAGCTTTAATGCGAAACGAGAATCTAATTTTTCTAATTTCGAACGACGCTTTTCAATTCGTACGAAATGTAATTGAACGTATACGAAATGAGGGCGATGTGGACAAAAATTAATTGCGCTAATGTCTTACCATTCGTGGATACCACTTTGCGGCGGGAAGAAAATTCAAACGAAATTAGGTAATACATTAGGTTTGCTCCTTACCGATAACATTTTACACTCAACAAGATTAAGATAGTAACTCACCCCTGTTCCGTCTGCTTTCACGGGTATCTGGTTGATCAGGTTGGAAGCCTCGAAAGGTGGATTTGCCGGGGGCGGTGATGTGGTCGGTGGTGCTGGCGTAGTTATTGGTAAGAGCGAACCCAACTATAGGACGCGGTACAAATATTTTCAATTAATTCTGTAGGGCACAATGCATGAGATAAATTAGCAAGGAATCTGAAGAATTTCAATTTCGGACGGTGCATGCTTGTGCAACGTTTGACAGAGATAAAATTACAAATATCTTCCGTTCGAATGAAGCACAGCGTTGACAAGGTTCAAAGTTCACGTACGTTTCGGATTAGTACTAGCAACTATTGCCACGCATTATTAGCTATTTACATGAATTCTTAATAAAAGAATTCTATACTAACTGCAATGTACTGCCAGCCATTGTTCACTCTGACCAGCAACGCTTGTTCGTCTATGATGTAAGCCAACGTTCCGACCGGGCTCACAGCAGACATCTAAAGACGAAGCAACGTTTACGACCCGTTCAATTTGCTCATACCGATGGGACGAATAAGTCCTAATATTATTAGGGTGAAACATTTACTTTTGTCATGGCCTCCGTATTTTGGAAAGTGACTGCCCCTGGCACGATCCTCGTCGTGGTTTCAAGCGGCCCCCTGGTTGCCACGGTTGCAGAACCTTACAAATATCGCATATAGAATTAAATGGGTACACTTTGGGCGGTGCGTTAACGTACGTAGACGAATTAATGGGTGCCACTAATCTATTACAGTTTACAAATTGGCATGCGTTACCTAAATGCTCTTTTAACTCTTTCAGTTGTTTTAGTTCACGTAGAGCCTTCAATTCGTCCAGACTAGTTCTGGGTCCTTGCAGCGTAGCAAAGAAAAAACTTGTTTTGTGATTCAACGCATAATCTTTGCCTCAACTTTCATTTCTCTTATGTATTACGTTTGAAATTTGGACAATGCACGTTTACAATTGTTGGCGTTTCGAAAAGGCCTGTGCTCTTTTATATTGTACCGCTACTCTCTATTTTGTACAACGGTGCCAATAAATAAATCACGCGAATCAAACGAGTGTGTAAAACAGGTATAGTTTCCTCGTCTATCGAATGGACAAAATAAAGATTTCCATCGTCCAATACTTTTAGTTGTACCAGATATTACGACTTCTATCGCTATTACAGAATTTCTTTAACCTTTGTAAGTTGACAGTAGCTTGTCTTACCGAGTGTTCGAGTTCTTCCGATTCCTGGCTCTCCTTTTTGTCCAATTAAAGACACGCCGGGTGGTCCTGGTGGTCCAGGCGGGCCTGGCGGTCCCGGTACTGGAATATAGTTTCCTTGAGACGGTGGTCCAGGAGAACCGGCTGGCCCGGGGGGTCCTCTTTGACCGTCTCTTCCGGCTTGCCCAGGAATTCCAGGGAAACCATCGTCCCCCTTGTCACCCTTTAGCTATACGTTATGCAAACGCGGAAAAGTAAATTTTTACGAAATTCCGGAAAAATAGTGTGCATCGCGAATCGCGGGGTTTAAGTCATAAGCGATATAATTTCGTATCCAATTATCGAAATATTGAAGCTCACGTTCACGAGATATCAATACAAACCTGTCACGGTTCTCGTCCAAGAATGCTGAAAAAAGGAACCATTGCCCCCGGTATAATCGAATATACATTGAAACTCTTTAACGTTTCTCAACGTGCCATAATCGTTCCTTGGATCCACGCTCTTGTTCCGTTGCTCAATGCAAAATCAGTCTGCACCAGCGAAGAAAAATTCAGATGCACGCGCGATCCGCGATAAAACGGACTCGAGACCATTTCGACAGCGCGACTCGCGGTATAAATCGCGGGTCGTGTCTTCGCCGGTGCGAAACTGTTCGAATGTGCAATAAAAGCGTCGTGTCTGCCTTACGTTGCGCCCGGCTTTTAAACCAAAGTGTGTTGAATTAAGCCCTGCCACGTGCATTCGGTCGCGGCTGTCGCTTGTCACACCGTCGACGAAATTTCGACGAATTTCTGTTCGCGGCGTCGCGTCGCCCTCGAATAAATCGAGTTGTACTCGTGTGGCTTTGCCAGTCGACGAAGATGAAAGGGAAGGGAGGCAAAAAAAAAGAAAAACACCGAGTAAAATAGAGAGCGAAAGAGCGGTGGGGGCTGTCGTCGAGCGCACACTTGCATTAATTTTCGTCGCCTCTCATATTCTACGGCCTGCTTGAATGAGACTTGCTGGTATAACACGGTGATCTACGAGCACGGTTACAAGTTTCGCGAGCTTCTGAGTGGTCGTTTCGACTAAAAAATGTTGGAGTTCTCTTTGCTCGTGGCAATACCGGGGCGAACGTTCCGTCGGCTTGCTCGTTCTAAACGACTCTGGAAGGAATCAAATCGAATCTGGGTGATAAAAAAAAAGAGATAAAAGCATCCGGGGACGGAAGAACGTTTAAACAAAGGTAAGGGTGCTTCAGTTTTTATACTTCTTTCCCCGTTACTGTATATTTTGCATAGGGTGTCCGTCGGGTGAAATCGAACGGATCGACTTAAACAAAATGATTTCACGCTGCTGAATAAAATTGGTAGGATTTTCCGAATTTTCGAAATTCTACTCGGCCGCGTAAGATGGTCACGTTAACGTGACACTTTTTCACTCGGAATGACCTCTCTGACAATCTCGGGAAGTTTGTAATGGGGGTTGTAGATCACCGTGTGCATCTCCTCTTCAACTTGTCACCTGCTACGAGACAGGATGAAGGATACGTACGTTATCCTCATTCGTTGCGTTGGATATTCTTTAACAGACTTCGTGTTTGCCGGCTGATTTTACCCAGATGTTCATTTCTGGCTTAAAAATGTTGTGTAGTGTTTGCGAGGTGGAATGTTTCGTTGGTGTATCATTTGTCCCTTTTCTTTACTTTTCAAATTGTTAAAAGATTTCGCAGGGGTGTGCTCGAGGGTTACGTTTCGAAGGCTATTAATTTTCAATTGATAGAATTTAAGTAACTAAATTTCATAGTGGTTCTCGTGCATTCAATAATATTGAATAGTATTAGATGCAGCAGGAGAAGAAGAGCAGTCAGTCTCGACCACATAGCCTGACGAAGTTCGTATATCTACCACAAAGGATCTTTACAATAATTGACCAGATTGTTTCATCAATATTTTATAATAAATATCGACGTTCGACTATTCATTTATTACTACGAGCTTGTCATAGCGAAATATTGAACGTGCAAAGCCTTCATTTAGAAAGATTGTCGAGAATAATTTCTAGACTCATCTGCAATGCCACCTGTAAATAATCTGATTAAAAAATCAGCCGCCCGCGTGTTCACTCCGATTTCTCCTGCGAAGTCGATTCCTTGCGTTTTACACGTTTTTACACAAGGGGGATGCGCGTTTTTCATTTTGAACGAGAATTTCTGAATTCTACTTACGCCTACAGAAACTCCGTAAGGGCTCGGTGTACCAGGATCCCCCTTCTCTCCCTTGGGTCCAACTGGGCCTGCGATTCCTGGAAGTCCGGGTGTTCCAGGACGACCCTGTTAGAAGTAGTTATCGATATATAGCGCTCATGCTCTGGCTTCCCATTCATGAATATTCCATGTTCATTAACCCTTTAATTAATCTCGCGTGCAGTTCAATCTAGCATACACTTTGCGCGATCACTGTGATTTCTAATTTTATGGCCTGACTATTACACCGTCGTACGAGGCAATTAGTTTGTTAATGCGATTCCAAGTAATTAATCGGTTGCTTGATTGAAAGGGCGATATATTTAAAATGTCTGGAAAGCATTGGGATACTCACTTTCAGGGTGTTCTACGCGTAGCATTCAAAAAAAGAGATATTGAAATTTTAGAGTAGGTACGGCATCGTGCGCAGAGATGAAGGTAACAGTAATTGCTAATCGTTTCGAACGTAACGAAGGGAACGGCCGGTTAGCAATGAATTTTACAATAGCACTATAAAAGTAGCACTATAGTAGCACTATAAAAATACTTTTACGCGGAAACTTCGAAATTCGAAAAACGACGTACAACGATATCACACGAATCTTCCAACGCCGATATTAAACATTGGAACGTCGATCTTTTCTCGTTCACCCGTCAAACATTATGGCGAACCTTTTCACTGTCGCGTTAAATCATACGTAGTTCGGAATATCTGTTTCCCGATTTACCAAATGGAAATTTAAGCAACCGTTCGCACGGCCGACGGTGACAAACTAATCCTTCCAAAACCACCTCGCCCGCGAGGGTCGAAAACGAACGGACGCAAGGAGAGCTGTGTCGATAAAAGCAAAACGAAGAAAGTCGAAAAGATGTTTTCCCTTACCACCCAACCGGGTAACCCAATTTCTCCCATCACTCCCGGCTTCCCTGGCGGTCCTGAAGGTCCTGCCGGTCCTGGACGACCTCTTCTTCCCCTCTTGCCCTCCGCCCCCTTTTCACCCTTGATAGTGATGTAGTCACCGGAACTCGCTATTGCCGTCGCTCCTGGCGGACCCCTCTCACCTTTATCGCCTTTACTGCCGACGATTCCCTGTGAACCGGGAACTCCGTCGTTGCCCGGCTCGCCTTTGTTGCCCTGAGGCCCTTGAATACCATTCACTCCAGGAATTCCGGCCGGTCCAGAATCACCTTTATCTCCCTTCTCTCCTTTGGTGCCCTTGTCCCCTTTGTAGCCTCGCGCACCACCCTCGCCCTTGTCGCCTTTTTCTCTTAACACTGATTAAATGAACACATTTTCACAATGGAATTACCGTCGGGGGGAAGGGGGGCAGGTGTGGAACATACAAGGGTGGATTAAGTTTGGGCAGGTAACCGGACAACATTTTCCTCCGTACGCATAAAGTGCGAGATTGGCACTTCGGTTTTTTACAAGTAAAGAAAGGAAATTTAGGAAAGCCTGTCGAAGTACTCACACGATCAACAATGCTAGTTGAAACGTGAGCTTGTTTTCAACACACGCGGTGCCACGTGTGCCGCCAATGGTACAACGCTGGAACATTTATCCAATGCATTCGTGACATACGTTTTGCGTGTAACAAGTTCCGGACTGAAGAATATATTACCGCTCGAAGGAAGAGGGGCGTTATAATAAAATGCAGTATAGTAAGTATCATTCTATACCTGTGTCAAAAATAATGTAATATTTCCGTAGCCTTCTGAATGTTACGAGAAACGCGGACTATAGGTGATATAGGCACGGGAGACGCGGGTGGAAATTTATACGAATTTCGCACCGCGCTGAACGTATTAATGGTACTCGAAGCAATAGCGGGAAGTTTGTTTTTATGTCGAAAGTTTCCTTACTCGATTCTGCAATATTTACTCCGTCAGGGCCGCTTAATCCAGGTAAGCCTGGCGGTCCCGGTGCTCCAGGTGGACCAGATTTCCCTTCTGGCCCCGTGTCGCCTTTATCGCCCTTCTCGGCCGGCCTTCCATTCTCACCTGGTGCACCAGGAAGCCCCGGTGACCCCGGAGCACCAGGCTCTCCCTTGAATCCTTGAACTCCTCGCGGGCCGTCGTTCCCGTGATCACCTTTCGCACCCTTGTGCCCCGGCTCGCCTTTGTAACCCTTGGCGCCAGCGATTCCAGTTTCACCTTTTGGCCCCGAGTTTCCTGGAGTGCCCGCTTCACCTTTCTGTCCAGGCAGTCCCGGTCTCATCGTGATGCCCTCCGTCTAAAGTTTTAAAAGTCGTTTCCGTGTGATTTTTGTTTAACGTTACTCCCGTTGAGGTTGACGATTATTATTCTACGGAATTTGTTCTGTCAGTTTCATGAAAATGACGAGATTTTATTACGCTACAATCACTTGTGATTAAATTTTAAATGGGCCGTACTGATCACAAATGGATCTTACTCATGCAAGTATACTTCAATTGTTCGACATATACATGACATATAAATTCTATTTAGCAATTATTATTTTTACTCAGGTACGTTTCTACGCATAGATCTTGCTCCCGCGATCGATTAGTCGTAATGTAATATTGTACGGCCCGGCTGCGGCAACATTTTAAGGTGCGAGGTGGACAAACTTGGCAAATACGGTTGTCGTTCCAAAGACACCATAAAGTTTCACCATGAATCTTAGCGCAGCGGCGACTTACAAGACCGAATATCTGTGGCACATCGGTACAATCCCGAAAGAAACCTTTCGTTCCGAAGTTGCTCTAAATATGAAGCTATTACTCACCCTGTAAATGCCTCGAGGTTTCCAACTGGGCTGCATGCGCATAATAGCCGAAATTTCTCTGTTTAATCATTGGTATAAGGTCGTAAAGCTAAAAGCAGTCGGCCGACCCGACGTGCCACGTGCTCGTTCGTATCGTCTAATGGTAGCTAACGAACAATCGGCGTTCAAACAATTGTCTATGTCCAACGTCGATACTCTCCAATGCACAATTGAGCTACTATTCGCACTATTCCCGGTTCTTGTTGCGCTAGTTGTTTGCAAAGCAAACGATCGTTTTATTGGCAACTTCGAGAGAGCTACGGAAAGTTCTTTGTCTTGGGGATATTTGCCGGCTGGAAATTTCGATGACTTGCGACGAGGTCTATTGTTACGATCGGGCTTGATATGAGGTATTATTTCAGACAGTCAGATTCAGAATGGAAACCAGTATAAGAATTTTAAATGTATATCGGTTTAGCTGCGATGAATTCGGAGAATATTGCTTGGATGCTCTAGTTCTGATAACGTGACGATAAATTTAAACGTATGAACGGATGGCCTTATCTTGCCGGTTAATAATGTTAACTTTATAATTGGCAGATTTATAATTGTACCACACTTGATATTTAGAGAGAGTTCTAAATTAAATGTTTGATTGTAGTTGAATGGCTAGTTCAATATAGTCAGCTAAGGTCTCTGGTATTACAAAAATAATCTTCATAGTCTGTTTTTAACAATATTAACTGGAAGAAAAATAGACAAACACTTGTTTCATGATGTTTAATAACATTGTAATTCCTGAAAGAATCCTTTTCTTGCCCATCCCCCCTCCCCCGAAAATATGCTGCACTTACAGCAACATAATAAATTTCATAGATGTACATATCTTTCCTCACCCTACATTACCCGAGTGTGTCTGAAATAGAATGGTCTCAGCATTCACCACGGACTTTTTTAACGTCGATTCGTCAACATTATTTTGTCACGTAAACGTTACACCCGGCGATAAAGCAAATCAACAGTTATTGATCGTAGCGAATATTTATTAAATCTCGTTGTCGTTTATTCGTAATGGTTATTGCGAACGATTCGAAATTAATCGACGAAACATCGTGTCGCGCTCAAGAAAACAGCGCAGGGAATAGAAAGGAGGCGGATTGAAGAAGCTGAAAGCAAAATCGTTACCGGGATACATCGATTGATATCGTATTTCACGCGTTTAATTCTGTCGATGGACATTTCAGATCGTTTCAGCCAGATGGGCTCTCATTTATTTGATCGTTAATAGGTCTCAGCCTCCGTAACCGCAATTTCATTGAAAGTTTCCTTCTCTCCTTTTCACTCACTATCGCAGGAAGGAGTTTCACCGCCTACTTATCGATACCACTGTTGGCTCCTTTATATGTACGTCATGCCAGCGATTGAAAGACTTTCGACCGACTTGCTCGGAATGTCCGGGCTCCATTTGGCTATTCGATGATTGAAGGGCATGCTACTTCGTCGTTCTTATTCTTTGTTGGCTAGTAGATCGTTCTGGGTCTGATCTGCAGCTAAAGCGTCATTCCGCCGAGGTGTCGCCAGAAATTAGCGCAAAGATAGTGCAATGAAGCGATATTGACTAATAAGAAAGTTTGTGCCCACGTGTTTAGTTTAATTTTTCGAGACATTTTCAGTAGGAAGGTGTTTCAACGAGTAATATAGTAACAATTTTCTTGCAAAGCGTACATGTAGAAATAGTTACAGAAACTTCGAGGAAGAATTATTTTCATGCAAATTCTGCAGAATAAATCCAAACCAGATGTGTTATGATATAAATCTCTCCATCGACCAAATCGTGAAGTATCTGAATAAATGATCGATAAAAATGCGCAAAATATCCATGGTACGCTGGTTTCATAGAAACAAAACGTTTGAAATGAGCCTCATACATTTAGACAAGTGATAATATTTGTGGTTCGTTTGGGTTAGTCACATACGCCTTTACTATTCCATTTGAGGACTGTGTCAAGTAATAGTTTTGAAGATACGAAAATGAGAAACCAGCGATATCCTGTTTGCTGCTGTTGTTAGGTTGGCACACTCAATTAACCTACGAGTACAACGGTGACACATTCCTGAAATTACGAGATTTACTATGAATGACGTCGAATTGCACGACTGCTCGATGCCCTGCAGCGATCGCGCCACCAGAGAGTGAAATAAACCTACGATTAATAATCATTCTCCATCCTGATTAATTGAAATAGGATTCATTAAATATAACACATCGATTACAAGATAGTTGATACCACCGATATATCATTATTTAAAACCTATACTACGATACAACAGTAATTGTTGTATCACAAATTTTGACACAACTTTAATATCCCTGATCTTTCGACTTTTCCCTTACACTTAAAAGGAAAAGAGAAATCAGTAAATGTATGCGTAGAAAATTGTTTGGAAAAAAATTAATCACGCACATTTCAGCACGAATAAATAATATTGCAACGGTCGTGAAGTGTATTGCAGCGTTTTCCTTCCCTCGTACATTTCCTTAATGGTCTAGCACAGCAGATAAAAATTCGAGAGCAATTTTCTAAGATTCCATTTATACGTCACGGTGTTTAACCCAGATTTCTCGTTTGTCGGTTCCACTGGAACCAACTATCTACACGACAGTTGACCAAGCGATTCGTGTAACCAGCAAAACGCTCTTCCCGCAGATGTGTATTTTCGTCCAACGACGAGTCGTTCTCCTAAGCAACCCAACTCCCCCACGAGTCACTCACCTGCCGTACCTGGTTGGTACAGCCTAGAAATTGGTTTCTGTATTCTCCGGGGAAATTGGACGCCTGTACGTTGAAGCACGAACCGGCACCGGGTCACGTAAGATAACACTCCAGGTCGAAGCAAGATACTTCGCCTGTCGGGGATTCCTGAAGCCCCTGCAAGGTCGCAAAGTCCCCCTCTGGAGGGTGAAAAAGTGGCCGAGGGTGGCTTTCCTCAAGTTTCGGGGCTGCGCGACCACTCTGCACGCCTTTAGAGCGGTTTAATTAATTTACATGCCTCACTGTTGTACATCTGTTGGATTTCGTTGAAATGAATGTTCTCGCGGCGGCGTGTTCCGTTACGCGGTTTCTATGCTTCAATAAGATGTCTAAGAAAGGGTTGCGTTTGATGGATGTTCAAAGTTTTGGAAGTTTTAGGTTCGCTCGACAAATACCCGCAAATGGATATTACTAGTTTTGTTCGACGGTGTAATATTTTCTATCGCGAACATAAGCTTTTCTCAACGTTGCTTGACCATTTGTGACTTCAAAATTTACAGTTGCAAGTGAAAAATCTTCATTTATATTGCTAACAATTCGGTGAATAAGGATAACCGATTCTAAATCGCAAGGGAATGGCGTTTCATATTGTCATTATTGTTTCAATTTACTTGCAACGAAAATGTTTGGGATGATGCTCGTTTAATTAACGCATACCCACTCTTTTCTATTGTTTTCATTTATCGCGTTGAAACGTTTGCTCCAGTTCCTGAGAATTCAGGGAAAAAATTAGAAAAGAAAGTTTTCTCGTCTAGGGGTTCAACGTTGCTTCCTCTGAAGAGCAACAAGATAAACTGTATGTTAATGCCGAAGGCAGTTTCCAGAGTGTTCCTTTACCAGATGTGAATTGCTGAGACTGCTATCTGTTACAAACTCTGAACAATAAGTTTATATCAGACTCAACATTTGACTTCCACGCTTGGTTCATTTAACAGAAAATTTTGCCTGTTAGTCAATATTTGAAATTTCGAACATATTAACAGATATAGCGACTTAAGCACGGTACATTGTGCTAATTTTCTAAACTTAGAAATGATTTCGTTCATCGCAGATCATAAGTACGAGTCCCCGTTATCAGTTCAATGTGTGAATGAATTTTAGATATAATACATAGTATTACGCTGCTTTAAGTTCACGCCACAATTCCTTAACACCTGTCCTTGGGAAGATACGTGACATTTCTTTTTTAATCTAGCGTAGAATTCTCTACGGGGAAAGTATTATTCACGCAGGGCTTTCTTGCGTCGGAAAATCTTGTACCGTCGCGCGACGTTGTAAGAATACTTTTGTTACAAGTAGTGGGCTGTAGGATCTCTGCATATCTTTCAGAAAACTTTTCACACGAACCAGAATACTGTTCCGGATATGACGGGCATTGTTTCGATGCGAAATGTTAACGCACGATAGCTTCATACGCGTAACACGTGTTACATAAAAGTATGAAATACGCGTTGCGCGGAAAATTTTTTTTATCGAAACAAATATGGTTCGTCATATATATCAGACGATGATATAAGACGACTTTTTTAATGTTTCAGAAAAATGCAAATGATTCATTTTAATTTAAGAAGCGTATTTGGAATGAGGTGATAATATTTTTGTGGGTTGAATTTCGTTCACTGTTTCCTTTTAGTTTGAAGTTGTGCGATTCGTATTAAAATATTTAAAACTGTAGACGGAACGAATTAAATGTGAATAAAAAATTCATAGGATTGCATTAAAATCCTTGTAATTAAATGCAGTAAATTCAAGAATTATCTGGCATGTACGACGTAGTCGAAATTATGCGCGGTTCAACTTTCGTAAGCATAATTCATCGCGATGGCTGTGATAAATTTCCTTCCAGAGTGCTTATTTTTACCTGCCCGCTATTAACCAAAACGTATGATAGCTATATTATTACCATAATAAATCCACGTAGCTTACACGTATACGTATGTGCACGGCTATGTCTCTGTGAAATTGTTCGAATTTACGTAAAAACGGAAATCGATGGAAATTTCATCTCCCTAGAGTCTAGAGTAATCTATTATATGCATATTCATTAATCACATATACTTTTATCATAGATTACTCATTGTAAAGACTTTTACATTAAAATAACCCGAGTTTCCAATTAAATGTTACCTATCTAGAGGCTCTATAAATTTCCCTAACTATTAAACTCATCATATTCTTCTTATAAGAATCTATTCTTCCATACTTGTTGAATAAATCAAAATAATTGGAACAAATAGAATCGTGTAAAAATTCATTAAACCTCCAATAGAAACGATAAGAAAGAATGGACACGTCCCATTACTCAATACGAAGCAGTTCCGTTAAGGATATTATATTTATTTTATAATTTAATTTCCGGCGGTTCAGGCGTCTGGAGCCGAGATTCATGAAAATAAATCGTGCACTTCATTACGTTCAGTTTGTTCTTTTCTCGTCCCGTTCTTGCCGGTGGCACACTTCCAAATGTTACGCCGCGGAAACGAAACGAGCGGCCTGACCTCGCCTGCTAATTGTTGAAACGTCGGAAGCCCCGAAGAGCTTTGTTCGTTCCCAGGCACGTTAAAAGCACGGAAAAGTACGGAAAATCTCGCCTCTTCCGGTGGCAACTACGATCGTGGCTATCGCGATAATAATTTCATTGAGTAGACGTCGTTTAGACGAAACCACCTCTTTTTGGAGTCCGTCCGGGTCCCCCTTCTGCCTGCAAAGTCTCGCCGCTGCAATGTCTTTTAACTGTGACAGTTAACTCTGTTAACTCTGCGACAGCAATCCACCCGCTAATTTTAGTCAATTCGTTTCATTGAAAGGTTAGGGAATAATTTATTGCTCCTCGGCAGTTGAAAGTAAATTTTAATCGAGGGTTGACGGCTATTTAGATGGGTTATGTATATTGTTCTATGCAATTTCATTGCATATCGTTGACAATCAGTTCATTTAATACGAGACATATAAACAGTGAAAGTATCCAAAGAAAAATTAATCAGGTACGAAGAACTATTGAAGCCAATAAAATTTCTATCGCCAAAAAGGATAGTATTCAGAAACTATATTGAGACACATCTCATGCCGCTGTAAATAAATCCACCCGAAATGCTTGTATTTCTACTTTGCCCATAATATATACACTTAGATCCGTATAAACCAATCGCGCTCCCCTAAATTAAAAAAACGAAAGAATCTATATTGCGTCTGCTTTCTGACGATCGATCATATAGTTTTGTCTCCAGCCCCCCTCCCCCTCGTGCAATCGACATGTCAAATTCGCTCTCTTCATTATTCCTCCCAAAGTCGCCCCAATTAATTTCCAATCAGAATCATCCCTCTCGCGATAACAGGCAACTCGCTCGATCGCCGCTCAAAAGCGATAATACACCGTTCGCCGATCAGGCCCGCGACGACAGACAAAGCCCGCTAATAACGAAGCCTGTAGAAATTCACGGCATTCTAACGAAACCACCGTCGCCCCGCGTCGAACGTGTTCCATACAGGCGTCATATGACGTTCGCGGAATACCGAAATGCGACGTTCATTTTTCACCGTTGCATCGGCTACGTTTCGCACCCTATTTAATTTCCACCGGCTTCCCACTGAAGTGGGTCATCCGATGGCACACGTTCACCGACGTACAATGTACATACGTGCGCGGCGTATGTACGTCGCTCGCCGCGGAACGTTGCAACACGAATGTACGAGGAGCTTCTTGTTGGCTTTTCCCCCATTTTCTCTCCCCGAGACATGCACAGAACGGCGAGGAAGAGGGCAACGCCGGAGGGGGTCGGAGGACGGGCGGTTTTTCGTCGGGGGATAAGGGGCGAGCAGAAAAAGGGAGTAGCGAAAGAATGGAAACGGGGCGGGAAGGAAAGGAGCTGGACACACGACTCCGCCATTATTACGTGCACGGTTACTTATTCCCCGCGGGCCGATATCGCGTTCCATTTCCATTCAACGAATTTCTTGTCGCCGTTGCTCGGCCGCGGAGACAACTGGGAGCTAGTGGCGAACGGGCGGTCGTCGTCGTAAAAACGTGCAGCGTACGCCGTGCATCTAGGATATCCGACCCGCGGCCGGGCATCGGGGGATTTCGTCAATTTCACGGACCCGCGGGGAATACGCGGGCGAACACGGCTCCTCCGTTGCGGAACGTACGCAGAACAATGCCAAGATGAAATGGATAAAGGGCGACGTGGATATTTCGCGGGATGCTTTCCGGACAGCGCGCGGAAACGACATGAAATTAATGGCACGAAAGGTGTTTGGAACGCTTGCGAATGCTTAATATCCTCGTTTGCTTAGGAACCATTCCCGTCCGCCGTGGTGTACACGGGTACGGTCTAGTTTATTGAACGCGAACGCGCACACGTTCACTGCCGGGGTGGATTCAACCGGGATGTAAATTTGGATACCGTACGGTCAAGGGAACGCGTTGGAATGATAATTGAAGAGGTTTATGACGTAAGGATAAGGGTAGAATAGGATGGGACGTTCGACAGCGGTTCACGGTGTCGGGAGTGCGATAATCAAATTAGAATTTTGAGGATCTAGTTTTGTTAATCGTCTTATATTCTCGGAACATCGACCGTCGGTTAGTAAATATTTTAGATAGTATGCGGTCAGGTAATTGCTGTCGGAGGTTCCAGTGAGCTTGTTTTGGAATTTACATTCTATTTTTGCACATTTAATGCGCAAATTGTGCCGTGGCATGCTTCGTTTAATTTAATATGTATATGTTCCTGTGCAAGAAAGGCGAGAGAATATTAGCGAGGATATTGTGGGACGATTTAATTAGACGGATCGTAGATTATAAATGTCGGGGGCAAATGTTTATATTAGACCATAATTGTACTATCTCATGGTTTATGGCATCAAGATTTTCGATATTAAAGTATGGCAGTTATAATCATTTTTGTTTGCAAGGTTAATTAATTTTATCGCGATTTCTATAGAATACAGATATATTATTATTATCACTGCTTTTCATTCAAAATACAACTAGTCCTTTGAAACGTTAGTCCTGCGCTTCGCCGCGAATCTTGCCAATAACTCCCCTCATCATTTCTCATTCCTTATCACTTCAAATACGGCAAATTTTAATTCGCGAGAACATTTAAATTTCCAGCCAGCTTCCAATATGAATGCATTGAAACATTAATCTTTCCCGGAGAACCTTTTCCACTATTTTGATGCAACCACTGAGTTTCGATTATTCCCGTGAAAGTAATTGCTCGATGCGATTAATTTTATTATCACGATCAACGATCTTCAGTTTCGCTGTAAAACACGCGGACGAACTTAATTTAAAACAAATATCGCGTTACTCACATCGTATCCGGAGAATTCGCCTTTCCCTGGTGGACCTGGAGGTCCCTGGGTTCCCTTCTCTCCCGGTATTCCATCACGACCCGGTTCTCCTTTTTGCCCTTGAGGACCTTCCGGTCCCGGTATTCCCGTGTTTCCTTTGTCACCCTTGCCACCGGGCGGCCCTTCCAGTCCTCTCTCTCCCGGTGGTCCAGCTGCACCCTGCGCAATTCATGGCGATTAATTCTTTACATGAATTTCCAAGGACAAACGGAAACGACAAACATCTCCGTTTGCACGCTGGACGACGTCTGTGCAAACGTTGGGAATAAATGTTAACGGGATTAACAGGCGTGATTATATTGCGATCGTTCGCTCACGTAAACGTTCTTTATTTGTCATAAAATTGGGTTAGCGGTTCAGACGATATATAGTGTCATGGATTTTCGTTTGATTTTATTGAGGAACGTTCGGTTTTTACAAAACGTCAATACCGTCAGCCCCATCTGGCCTTGTTTCCCCTCCTGCCCCGCCACACCATGCTCTCCCTTCGGTCCCTGGATCATCTGTGGCATCGTAAAGGATGCCATCAAGGCTTTTGCATTGCAGGTGCACGTGCCGGGTTCTCCTTTCTTCCCTGGCGGACCCTGCAGCATTTTGATCAGTCTGTCATTGCAAATATATACACTCGCTGGTAGACGGCACGGTAAACTTTGTTACCCGCGGCCGTGAGTTGCTACCAGCTAATCAAATTAATCGGACAACGAAACTTCTACACCGCGACTTTATAATTGCTCATTTACACCCGGTATAGGGTATTCACGATTCTATGGATCGGGCGAGCGATGCCGAAATTAACTTTGCGATTATTATTTGGCCGGCGACTACTGCGAAACAAGCGGAGATCATTATCTACCAGGTGATTCTTGACAGATGACTAATAATTAGCTAATAATAAAAGAATATCGATGCCTTGCAACATTCACTTCTACTATTGTATTACGGTTTCTTTAAATCCCTAACAATGGGGCACGATATTATTTCCGGCTCTTTCTGTCTGCTTTGCAGGTCGAATGCGTCAAGCTCTAAACAAACACAGTAGTGTTCATGCCCGTATATACCGATAATTTGGGAAGATAGTGAATATCGTGAAAGCGGCTCCTCTGTAATCAATGTTACATGCAGCGGTTACCAGTACTTCAGCGTGCTGGCCAAATTGGCTTGCTCGGGTAGCCAGATAAATGAGTGATCCCGGATTCGAATGCATTCAAGCTCGTTTCGTATGTATTTAACGTTACTAAATTATTATGACTGAAATATGTACCTACTAGTAGTATAGGGCTGTACATACGAATAATCTGTTACACACAATGAAAAATTTCTAGGGCCGGATATTCCTTCGCAGCTGAGTGCAGATTTCCATAGCTACTCGAGGGTATAGATATTTTCCGAGAGGAGGAGGTGTCGAAAGGCTGCTGGAACTCATTGCCTGCTGTTCCGTAAATAGCAACGAAAATCTCGTGTCTTCTAGTAGTTTTGTAGTTTGATATGCAATAAATTTGAAGTATCTAATAAGGAGGGCACTCGCCAAATGATTGATGCTTCCTTTACGTAATACAAGGAACATTCAAGGGATAAAAGGAGAAGTTGCAAGACCTATTGATTATGTAACATACTTTTACGATACACATATTGTGATATAAAAGGGAGTGACTTTTAATTAATTACATTTTAAGGAAAACCATTTAATTCAACGAGACGTCAATAGTTTGGTGGATCGCGACGTTCATAAACTGCAACAGTAAGCTGCCTTCGTTACTTCATTATAAGGGACGTATGGCGTTTCAATGAGCCTACAGGAGAACAGTAAATCAATACAGAGGCTGCAGGTCCCTCTTGCGAAACGTACTTTCTACTGGATTATTATTTATTTACCGTAACGACGTGTTGCTTACACAGAACGTAGTAATGAATTGCACATGTGTTAAGATGTGTTAAACAAATTAGACAATGGGGGAGATTTCGTGCTAAATAATTATTTTTCACGATTCACATTTGCTCTTGTATGTTATCGCTCTAACGATAATTTTACTGCATTTCTTCTTTGACGTATTCCATTGAGCATGGTCGGACAATGTGTATCTAGGTCATTCGATATTCTTTTATTCTAAACAATACAGGGCTACATGGTCGTAAGCGAAACCTGATGCAAATATGCACAACGCATTCAGGCTGCCTTAATACGTGTATAGACTACTGAACTATTACAACCGGAACTTCAGTGGCTTGTGTAAGGTTTGCTAATGGAACATCTTCGGTACGGTACGACACATATACATGATATAACACATGCTATACGCCACTGTATATAATACAGTTTGGTATATGTATGATTTGCATAAATTATGCGGGCATTTATGCATTCTACGTGTTCGGAAACACTAGTACGAACAACGGTGCCGGATACGAGTCAACTTTAAATCCTACCTTGAATTTCATTCCACATTTCAGAGCGAATGGAAATTACTGATTAGTGTGTAAGGGAATCTAAGCCCCGTTTAAGTCGGCTTTCAGAATGTTGAATTGATTTTAAATCTATTGCATCTGTTTTAATTTGTTTGCTGATAAAATTTTACCTTTGAAATTTGACTCAGCTGTTATTTTATATATATATTTGTCAAATGGGATTTGTCGATCTTTGGTAATGTTTGAACGAAACCTTTTCTACGATTATATTAAAAGAAGAATTATTGAGCGAGGTTAAACTTCGCGATATCATATTTTCCTTAGCCACGACACTTCCAACGTTCCTTATCTTTTCATATTTACCTCGTCTTGACTAGGTGGACCAGGAGGTCCTGGCGGTCCTCTAACACTATCTCCCTTGTCACCCTTATCACCTTTGTCACCCTTTGGCCCTTTGTCTATGAAATTTCGAATACACATATTAGTAAAATCCTCCCTTTAAATTGCAAATTAATTAATTGGTAATAAATAATACTTTGCTTTCGGAAACGTATTCAAGCATCCTTTGCCTCTGTATGTACGAAACAAGAATAGAATATTCATATTGTACATAACATTTGAAGATTTTCATTATAAGACTTCGAAGTATGCAAGTGGAAAAAACAATTAATCATTTGAATAAAAATATCACGGGCAGCAAGTTTTCAACAAATGTATTCTCCAGTTGCGTTTATTTCATTACGGAATCCCTCTGAGAACTCTGTCAATATTTTCTTCACAAAGGATGCTCGTATCGAGGTTCGCAAAGAAAGGCCTTTCCGTGGAATCTCGCCGACACCGGTTACAATATTTCTTATCGTGGAACTTGAGATTAAATAAACCGGCGAATTCTCCGCGATTACTCACAGTCCAGATTGGGAGGTGGGGGTGTGATGAATGGCGGTGGATTACTCTCCTCGCTTCTGTCTTCGTCATCGTCTCGTCCGATCTGCAAAGGGATGGTAAAAAGGTATACCGAATGAGAACACTAAACGTGATTTATATGTCGTTATACGGTAAATGAAGCAAAACAGAGTGTAGAAAACAAACAAGAAAAAAGAATAAAACCAATAGCGTGAAAGTTTCAACGCTTATGTGGATGTGATTGATTGCAGTTGCGCCAGCTCGATTTATCTGTGAGGAAAAAGCGGAAAGGAAAAGTCACTCCATTTTCAGCATTCGGACATGCCGCTGGGCTTATGGTCAATTATACCGTGTAAAGCATGTATTAGTAGCAGGAGTAAAGGTTTTTAAAAATAATTTTAAATGTATATAATATGCAATTTATCGCAGTGACGTTAGTGTTGATTTTTTTGCGAAATTTTATTTATGGGATCCATAGAGAGGCAACTGTTTGTTTTTTTAATTATTTTACACTTTTTAAAGCATTTTACATTCGAATAGCAGTACAAAATATGTAGTCTCTTACTGCGCGTGGATATGACTGGGCGCGTCTGACCACCGACGAACCGTTTCTACTTGGCGCTTTCCTAACGAGAAGTGACTCGCATATGATTGTGCAGTATTTTTTTTTGTGACCAGCTTAGAAAATTGTCAACTTTCTTGACAAGGCGTACGATATAAGATATAAAAAGAATTTTCTCTTCGATTCTGTTATTTTATACACAAAGATACCACGTTGTAGAGAACTCTTTAAAGTCCAACCATTTTATTGGTTTCTTCCTTAAGGAATATTTATTGGAATACTAATATCCTATTATTTTTAATATTTTAATATATTATTTGAATAGGGTCTGTTTGCTCCTCGCGACCTGTAACGTGTAGTGTCCCCTCTCGAAAGTAATTAGGGCGTCTAAAATGAAACGATTAATTTTCAGCTTGAACTTTTTTACCTCCTCGAAAATGAATGATTCCGCACAGAGTGAGAGTGATTAATGAACTTCCGGTTAAATCAGCCGCTACTGTTGGCACATATTTGCCCTAAGTACTTTCCAATAATTATTAGTAACGATGCAGTTTCATCAAGCTAAACCGCCCTCTGGCAGTTATTTATCGTTGATTTTCACCTTGATTATATATGGTTGGTGTTTTATTTTCACATTCGCCCGCTTACGTGATACACTGACAGCGGTTTGAATATTTTAAAACGTTTCAATTATGATTCAACTACGATCATTAGCCAAGTCACCGAAGCTTCGCTCACAGTAACTGGGCGATAAATATAGTTTGTCAAGTGAAGTACTCAATAATTCACAAAGTTTTATGCGAATTAATGACGGCAAATTTTCGCAGACATTCTCGCGACAATACGCTCGTTAGACTTTCATTAAAACGTTGCTATAAATTCCAACAGACAAAAAATTGGAAATCTACCCTCAAGTATGAAGTATTCCAAACAAAATTAATTTCGGATCGTGTCATAAAATTAATGTTACTTGAAATTGATAAATATTCGGAGAAAGACAGCTGCACAATTTTTCAGCATTTTGCGTTTGTTTGTCTTCGATAAAAACAGAGGGGATTAAATTCAATTCTCCTCTCTCTCCTAGTAATATCTCCATTCTCTCGCATCATTTCAATTGCTTTGTTCCTTAGACCACACAGCTTTCCATTTATAATTCGTAGCTGATGAACTGCAGGAGTAATTTTGTTATATTCATTTCTCTTAAATGTAGTGTTTGGAGTATCGGATTAAAATTGCACACGACTCGACGGACATCTTATCCACAGACGAGACAATTGGTAATGCATGCATTTTTTGCGCACATAGGACGAAAAAATAAATATTTCACTTTGGCGCCGTGCACAAATCAAATTACGCATGCAATTATTCACCCCAATTAGATTGGGCTATACATTATATGCGAAATTAATTTCCATATGCACCTGCACGTGGACAATAAAAATTACAGAACCGATTAACTAATAGCAACTCAGAACGAACAGAATGAACGATGCGAAACTTATTTTTAATTACACAAATATTATTATTCCTCGTTGCATTGTACTTTAAATGATACTTTCCAATACATAACAGAACGAGGAATAGTTAGGCGATAAAATTGTCGCGCGCCGTACAATTAAAAGCGATGGATGGGGGGCGAATAGAATATGGATCGATTCGGTGTCCACTCTCTTAACACAATAGAAACGATAATAAAATGTTGGTGTACACAGGTGTGGAGGGTACGGTTTCATCAGCGGACAAAGACACGTGCATCCGTGAAACTGCATTGACGTGGCGGTGCATGTGAAACCGATGGGGGATCGCAATAACACGTAGCACACAATGCACGACGCGAATAACCGCAGGCTGTTCCATTGAATTCGTTCACCCGGTATGCCAAAGTCCTGATCAGCCCCAGCATGCACGGCTGCTTCCCTGCATCCTCGTTCAGGGCGCTTTTCTTCTGAAGTAGGATTTCACGGGTGAAATAAATTCTTTCAGCTTCCTCTTTCCTCTTCTACGTTCTTGTTTTTCACTCGACGAGTCGGCGTGAATAGGAAGTACAAACGAATTTCACGGACGGCTCGGCTGTCGCCAATGTACGGGCGGCATTCGTTGTCAGAAAGTTCGAGGATGCCGTTCTTAATTATTTTCGTTCGATCGAGTCCGGGTATTAGGTTCTGCTCCCATGGAAACATTAAACGAGGATTGCAGGCGAGAATTGGCACGAGAATCAAAGTGTTATTACGAGCGCGTGGAGAATTGTACGGTGGAAAAGGATGGATACGAAATATCTCGATATTTGATTCGAGAGAAGTTCAACCAAAACGGTTGACTCGGCATTATTATTGGGTTCCTAAACAATGAAACAAGTACAGTATAAAATAAATTCTGTACTTATTGATATAAAGTATCAAGCTTCAGTAATAAATTGCGAAGAAGATTGTTGTCTGGGTAGCAAGAGGTCTCTGTGTTACACTTTGTTAAATTCGGGCAAAGCTTACTGGGTGTTCGCCTTGCAACTTTAATTTAAACGGCACGGCCGGAAAATAGTCCACCGGAGTCAAATCTAGCGAGGAATTGTGCACTGCTGTTCCTCTTTCACCGAGGAATTGTTTGTCAGTGGTCGTATAGTGGGGAGGAAATTTTCTGGTTACGAAGATAAAGGTGAAAGAGTCATATTTTCTGACCGTCGCGTATAATAAAGATGATTGTACGACGTTCAAATAGTACATCGCACAAGACGAAGATTATGATACGTCTATTAACAGATTAATATTTCAGGAATTATGAAGTCGCATGTATTGAACTAGACGGACTGTATTTCATTAGACTATCAGAGTTTTAGAACTGCGATACGAATTTACAGGCTGGAACAATTATTTACTTCAATTCTCCCTTCAAAATTGTTAACAATAGTGATTTATAAATTTATAAATCGCAACACAACAACAACAGCAGTGATAAAACATAAATCACGAGTATCAGAAGAATCCGAGAATGCAATAGGAGAGCTTCGCGAGATGTCTGATCAGCGCCGGACTTTTCTACTGAAAATTGTCCGTTCACTATTCGTAACCGTTGGAACTTACAAGCGTGACTCTTTCCTTTCAAACAAATAATTCCGGTCAACTCACACGAGTCTATCTCGTACTTTAATTAACCCTGACCTAGATTGAGGGGGTGGTCATTCAAGTTTAAAGTCCACTCGATACCAACTAATTGTAAGGAGAGTCGACGAAAAATTCCCAATCCGGCATCAGCGTCCGAAGATCAAAACCGTTCAAGCATTCGCCACTGCGGTCGACAGGACAAATCAAAGTCAATTCTACTTGGCAACTTTAACTTCGACCGAACTGGATCTCCCCGCCTAATTGCACCGAGGTTAGGTAGGTGGCAAGAGTCAAAGTTCGCTCTCAATCTCCCCTACCCCCACACATAAATTCCTCACCTTCTTCCCTCGTCGATTTCTATTTCTTGGCTGTCTGTGCCGCGTTCACGTGAATTCTCTACTCGTTCACCGTACATTTGGCACTCCACCGGACCATAATTGTTAATTAAATATACCAGAGAAGATTCATGGAAATCAGAGGATTAATATGAAATAGGTATTTCTTTCGTGACTGATATTGACAAATTAAAAAATAAAATCAAATGATGCACAATTCTATCGGACTAATGATACTCAAAATCGGCACATACGAAAAGCAGAAGGATACTTTACAAATTACTCTCGACCTAAATAAGCCTAGTCACTCTAAGCATCAATAATTAACATTAATAACAAAAAATCGTACGATTAAATAATAAAGACCGATCCAACCGTTCTTAAAGTATACGTTCCTAAAAAAATGTAATCATCACAGAAGATTTAATGGATCATGCAGGTATGGAAACGAGTGATGCGACGTTGCGCAGCCCGGACTTCGTTTGGATTAAGAGAAGCTCTGTGAACGACATCGGCGGAAAAGCTGGGGAAGCCTTCTGAGAAAAGAAGCGTTTTCGGCGCAGTCACCGATGCAAGATCCTATCAGAATCTGCAAGATTATTCTTGCACTGTTCGAAAGATTATCCCCATAAAGCGATCTTGACGTTCCTCCTCCAACGTTGGACAACTTTCCAGGGAATTCTTTGTGGCGCATCGCACCGCCTTATATAACTCCATTTCCCAGAGGACTTGCAATTAGAACGCTTCACGTGAAAGCTTCGCCTCTCAGTCTTTTTTCATCCCTTTCCCCCTTTCCCCCTATTCCTCTATGTACCACGTAATAATAATAAATCGGGCAAACGGATCGTGGAACGAACGATTCCAGTTATTTTCGGATTAACGGCGGTTCGTTCGTCGTTCGACTAATGAAACCGTTAGTTAAACAGTAATATTTAATTGATCAGTGTGTGGCCAGATGGATCTCAGATAATTGATCCTCTGGCCAATCAACGGTTACGTTCGTTTCAATCCCGCGGGTGTAAATTATTGGATTGATTGTTCGATGCTTGAAGGAAATAGGTAAAGATTAATAAATAATTTTGTTTACAGACGTAAACGCGTGGTATAGACGGGTGTTTGTTTGTTTTTCATTATTCGCAGCATGTTTGCTCGTTTTTCATTATTCCCAGAATGTTTGCCACTACGGCGAACCGAGATTCGGGGATATTTTCAGCCACGTGAGTTATATTCTTCGTGAATGCTTGTTAGGATATATGGTGTGAAAATTTTCTTTCCGCACCGATGCCTCCGTCGAACATAAATTTATAACTCGCTTTACCTGCGATGCGACCTGATAGCTTTTATTTATGTTTGAATAAATTTAAATTGTCCGGCAGCGATTTCCCTTTTACAGTTCTCGATTCATTGTTTAGCGAAGATAATACGTTTATCCTTTCGCACTATCGTTTCACATAGGAATTTATTCCGAAGTAGTAGTTCTCAACAAGATATCTAAGCCTGGCAAGCATTTAAATTATCTGTGGCGTTAACAAAATTGTACAGTAAAATTCTGTTTATTAAGAGAATTAGTTATTTTGTTGCGCGATATCAAAGTTCAATGGTATTCAAGACTGGTGTAAAACTTATACTTGTTTGTCCACAAAACGTATTAATGATTAGTGACTAGATTTAGCGATTTTCTTTTGCTGGAAACGGATCGCAATATACTATCTTTGTCAAATATTTCACCCATTCCACTTTGCAACAAAGATTATAAAAACAGCTTAGCATTTATAAAAAATAGAATTAGTAACACACACGTACAAAGCGTTAGGTAGGATGATTCTATTCGTTGAATCCAATCTCTGATACTGGTGTTCAATGGTGTTGACGAAAGGAAGCAACAAATTCAATTAAACTTCTTATCGGGAATAAAGTCTCGACTGTTATCGGAAGTTGGGCGATCGAGTCACGTTAAAACTGATATGGCTGTTCGAACGCTGACGAAAAAAAAACACCCAGCAATCTTTGCCGATGCTGTTAGTAGTTACAAAGTTGGTGACGATTGCGAGTTAGCAAACCCTCGCGTGAAAGTTGATCTTTTAAATTTCCTTCCCTTTCTTCGAGTCAATTTTTCTATTTTTTTGTTGCCGCCCCTTCGATTTAATTCTAATTAAGCCCGCGATAAAAATATTATTTTTTCGAATCTGCTCGTCAACGACGCTCGCCGATTGTGATATCGAGAAGTTCATATCTAGTTAGTGAACACTGTACAATTAGCTTCAATGCATTTTGGTTAGTCGCGACTGTGCTTGCAGAAAGAAAAACAAACAAAAAAAAATAGTTAGTTGACGTGTAATATTGTTGGCCAGCTTTCAACGGAGCACAGCTTTCTCACGAAACTCACGTTTGTCACATTAAAGTCAATATCTCCTGAACCGTCGATCAGCTCGATATTGATATCGCCCGAGCCAAAATCCTCGTCTGCGTCGAACTATAAAAGAAATTTATAATTAGAACTTAAATATTTCTCTAGAATCCTCGGGAAATCGAAGCGGAGTGATTTTTTTACGCACTGAAAACCGTATGGAAAATTGATATTTTATAATAATTTGAATTGGATTTTATTTCGTCCGTGAAGTATTATGTTTCTAAAGTATCGGATGATTTAATTTGCGAGCAGTAGAGGGATTACAAAGAAATGTATGCGTCTCTTCCCTCCATATTGATTAATGAACATGAAAAATCGAACGAAAGGTCAGAAAATAACACGATGCATTAATTTATGGGACACGGTGCAAAAGTTAAATCATTTGTCGTTTGTCAAATATTTCAGAAACATCTCCCAATGATATTTTCGTTGCCCCCAATAATAGAATATGAAATATCGTATTTTCCGAAAGCAAGTAACCCGAGGAAAATTCAATCGAATGAAATATGCAGCGAAAACTTATTTCTGATCATTGAGAAACGAAATGCACGGTCATTAATTCTAACACTGTATAGTATTACAGGAACATATTTGAAGCATGAAATTTCAACCTATTCATTTCATACGTATGAGCAACTAGATGAACGTGATCGAAACAGTATGAAATAGAAAGTCACTTGCATTTGGAAATAGATACTATTACCGCTTAGTTACGACGATATCATAGCGCGTAACAAGTAGGCATATCAAAGTTGCGATATCGTACCAGCTAATACGTTATATCATTCTACCAACTCGATAATTAATTATCCCTAGTATCCCGCAGTATATGGAAGGCCTAATGCTCGTTTTCCATTACAACATCGCATTGCAAATTTACACAGCGCCGAATGGACGGTTTTAAGGTACACGTAATTGCGTACTAGGCGGGGGCAACCGTCGATGCTATACAGAGTTAAACAAACCAAATTAATCCCCATGGTATCCCATAAATCCGTGGAAATCAGTCTCCTATTATTATCGTTTAACAGATACTACGGGAATTGGCAATACAGTGCACGCGTGTAATTTCGCATTATCTACTTTCTTCAAACAATAGCGGCTGCAATCCGCACTCATGTTTGCTTCCTATCACTATCATTGAGCTATTACGGGCTTATAATATTTTTCACGTTTATGCATTTCCGGTTAGATTATTTTTGGTTTTATTTCCCTGCTCATATCGTAGAAATATATTTTACCCGTACTGTTATATTTTTTTAAATATAGTTTCCGCGGAATCGCCTAAAACAGAAGAAAACGCTTGAAAGCGAAAGTTAAGGTAATATCAATGCATTAATCGTCTTGCATTGAAATCAATAATAATCACTTTAATTAGTTTCATTTAGCGAACAAATTTAGCCGTCGGAATTGAAGAAATCTTGAACGTACACTCCTATCGCCGAACAAACGTGTCGCTTTGATTGTAAAACAATGCCATCGCCACGTCAATTACACGGGCCTCAACTAAATGCGATTAAAGCGTACAATCGAATTACATCGTTGCCCTTCAACTGGTCCGTTCGTTGCGCAGCTTCAGACGACAAGCAAACAGCAGGAAAGACAAACTTCCGATCGAAATTATAAACTAATCCACTTAACTGCGCGTGTAATACACTTTACACGACGATCACGCGGCTGCTGTCATCCAGTGTGCGCGAACAGACAAGGGAACCGAGCTTAATTAATCTCATTTCAGGGACTTCTGATCCTGCACACGGTTCCCTTTAAATTATTTAATCGGCCAAGAGCCGGCGTCGATTGTCCGTCAGTTAGCCAGAGAAGACCAGCTTGTTTCATTTGACGACGGCGAATTCATGGATATATTAGCGGGATGTCACTTGAAATTCAATTAATCGAAAGACCTCCTATGTATTATATTTATCGAATTGCCATATATTTTAGACCGCAGAGTAGAACGAGCTGATATCACTTCGTTTAATTTTTCTAGTCGAAATTTATACGTATACCTAATTGATTGTTTATTCAATCACCGGACTATCATTTCCCCTGAAATTACTGTTTAATGGTGTCTCATCGAAGAACCGAACGCAATTCGCCTTTAATGAACGAAAGAAACGAGTTGGGGGGGTTTTTATTTTAAAATCTTTATTCCAAGTACGTTTCATTATCTAGAAATATTTTATTATTATTTATATGCCATTTGTAATCGATGTATCCGCGTTATCCATTTTTTCGGTTTGTTTTTACAATATCGCTTAAATTCAGAACACCCTCGTGAAAATTGGCAAAAGCAGACAAACTGTTATTCAGCATGAAATACTGAACAAAGGAATATTTGCAGTGCATTGCCACTATATTACTGTCGTTTGCATACAAATTGCACTTGAATTTATTTATTGGACAAAGGCTGATTGATTTATATGCGCAAGTGGTATGGAGAAAAAGTTGTCTAATGGGACGACAGATGTTATTAAATTCTCCTTTCCTGTCGGCGAAAACGTGCTTCGGCTGTAGCGTTTCCCAAAACGATGCGTCGCAATGGAGCATTACGTTCAGTTACAAAAAAATATCACAAATTTATTGGTTAATACGGGGATATTAAAAAATATATGTTTCCATTTCACATAGCATAATGCGAATGTTAAAGTAAATGTAAATTACCGCGACGAAAACTTTGCTGACGAATTGAAATATCCAGAAGAGGGACAATCTTCAAGTTCTCGAAAAATATTATCTTTGGCCTAGTTCCCCAACGGGATCGATATTCAAGTTATGCACTCCGGATTAATTTTACATCACATCTCACTTCGTTATTCCTCATTCGTAATTAAAATCGACGACGGCAAATTCATGAATATCATTATGCAAATAACATCGTAGTAATCTGTTTTCGAGCGGCAAAGTATCGTGTATCGGTCCCTCGGGTATTTTACCTGACTGTGCAGTACAGGTGTAAGACGGTGAACAGGATGCCAATGATTGAATACCGCTGGAAAAGTGAAGCACAATTGACGCAGAAGGAAAACTCGAATGGGAAATATTATAACAGTGATTCCCCCTTAGTTTCAAGATGTTTCAGTTGCCTTTTAAGTGCGTACAAGTAATCGCTATATAAAAATTGACGAGAAGAATAAACGGGTGTCGTAAAATTCTCACGCGAAGAAATCACGGTTATTTGAACGCATTAAAGTCAGAACGCCATCGGCAAAATTAACTACGCGACACTGCTGCTCGATTAAAATTTTTACGCCTCTTCAAGTCGGCAAAAAGACCGACGTCGTCATATTTAACTTTAACAAGGCATATTTAACATTGGCATTGGTGCACGATAAAATTTCTATATTATGTGGGAATAATTATTCTCGCCCGTTCACGTCGTCCGGGGGTATTTCAATTTTGATTGGAACAGATTTATCTGGTTTTGCATATTCGAGATTCCATATCTTGTATCAATTTGTGTTTCAATATCCCGGCTCATTCTAAAATTTCATCCACGCCAGACTCGATTTACGCGTGCCTGTGCACGCAAGAAGTCTCTGGTGTATCGATCACATTTATGCATTTCGAAGATCGGAAAAGAGACGGGATTTTCGTGTAATTAGAAAAATGCAATTTACATAAATGTAGACCTCAATCAAATTCTACCGGAATGTATGTAATTACGTTTTGTAATCGATCGAACCTGCAAAATAATATTTCAGATCTTTTGCTTTCTGTGCTCTGTAATTGTGAAATGTAATTAAAATTTGGATCGTACCGTTCAATCGACGAAACGATTTTATGAAACGTTTCGTTAAAATACAATCACTACGGCGTGATTTTGCTGTACAATAATACAGCGCGTGTATATATTTCGTTATCTATGCATCTGTACGTAAAATTCATTATTACAGCTTTGTATACCACGGTCATACTTTACTCATCGAGACATGTTTGATCATCTTGATTTATGGTCGGTGTACCCACGAACACTTAGATTATCTGCGCGTAGCCGACATATCGTCCCTCGTGGGATAACGTGTCAGCCAATTAAGCATGAGCAGAAAAGTCTACAATCTTCCCTGCGTACCGTGTATACCTATCCACGAAAGGGGGCGAAACCTTTTCCTCGATGGCTGCAATTATATTTGTTGCTCATTTTATCCGCACTAGTTGCCTATATCAATTGGTTCTCTGCCCCAAGGAAAATGTATACAACTCACAATCATTCAACGGCACAAATTCGAATGATCAAAATGATACACATCTGCCCGTTCTGTACCATTAAATAAATAGTACAGTTCCTATTATAGAAATATGAATAGTTCCGGGGCAGCCCAATAAATACAACGACACCACAAACGTGCCAGCGTACATTTAAGGGTTCGATCGTTCAATGTAGCTGGAAGAAGAAAAAAAAAAAAGAACCGCACAGCCATACCGACGAATTCAAGGGGGGCCGGTAGTTTTTCACCGATCGAATATTTGTTGCCTCTCGTTCGGTCGGCCCCAAGTTGTTTTAAATGCTTTCGACTTTCTCGTGCGGCGATACCTTATCGATTACGATCGGCACGACCTGCTTTTTTCGGCGTTGCCTCTGGATATCGAAAAACCGTACCTTCGAGAGCTGCACGCCCACGGCAACACCGGGCAACAGAAGCACTCTCGACCCCGATCTATCACGGCGAAATCCGAAATATTCTGCTACGGGTCGGGACAAAATATCGTCGGTGCGATTTCGCGATACAGGTGGGACCGAAAACAGAACGGAGGTATTCGTCAGACAGTATCCGATCGAGTACGCACTCGTACGATTCGGGAGCTTTCGCGTCGCGGGTGCCTCGGCGGTCCCCTGCGACTCATTCCCCTTAAGATCGGCCCGCTTTGATGGGGTCAGTGTGCCGTTTTTATAGCAAAATAGAAAACAAGCGTGAGGAATTGCTTGTCAACGCGGCGTCCCGGTAACGAGAAGCTTCGTCGATGATTTATTTATTCGTTAAGAAATTATGCCGCGCAGATGTCATAGTGGGATTGATGGTAACAGGATTCGATCAATATTAGAGAGAAAAGTTTGATCGAAGAGTAATAATTATTTAGTAGAATCGTATAATATTTCACCGTCATAGTATGTTTCTAGTATAATATAGCTTTGCTCTTTCGGGATTTTTTGGAATTTATTACAAAATTCTTGCGAAGGAGAATATCGTAAAGTTGTGGAGGACTATAGAACGAAATTGTGCAAGTTCATGTTGAACGAAGTGTTATCGACAATTATTTGGATCGATTTGTTTCTACATAAAATTATAAGGTAACCAGTGACAGAAGTTTATACAAGAATCCACGAAACATCTAAATTCGTTTGCATTCATTTATTTCAATATTACGTCCCGAGATAATAATCGGCGGAGGTAATTGGATTTCGCATAAAACAGTCGGCCAACGAAGTTGCTAACAGTAACTACTAGACAATAATTCTCGCGACTCGTTAAGCACTTGCAAATCGTAGAACGAGCCGTAGAACTTTCCACAATCTCGTTTCATCGTGTTTCGCGTTCTCGCGCCGAGCGTTTAAACATCCTTCGGAATAGCTTCGCCCCGCGATAAAAATTCATCCCCGCGGTTATCCCTTTGTACGATTCAACCGCGATATTCTCTTATTCGCCAAACGGTTCGGCGAACTGTTCGGTAAGATACGCGATACGTATTGCCGGCGAACTTTTCGCGTTATAATTCGCAACATCGCGCGCCGGACGAACGATTCTCTCGAACACGTTACCGGCGATGCAATTTATAGAATTTCCCTTTGTCCGCCCCGCCGGCACGTTAAATATTTTCATTCTATTTCTCCACGGTTGTAAAGTTCAGAACGGGAATTCACTTCTCGGTAACCAGGTCGTAGCGAGGAGTTAGTGAAAGAGTATGTTCCATGGAGGGAAGCGCGGGGTAGGGTTTAAAGGGGCCGGGGCGGAGGAGAGGGTGTAGAAGTACCGTACTGAAAAAATTTCGCTTTATTTCGTTCACAACGATTTGAAAAGGGGCGAGTGGAGGGTGGCTGAAAGGCGAGTGAAACGCGCGAAACCGTAAAATCGCGTGAAAGAAGTTGTCGTAAAAGTTGAACAAACGAATCACACGTCGTATCTTTTAATTGCGCCGTGATTCGAACGAAAAACGGCTCAATTCCAGGATGGCGAAACGAGAGGGGCCGGGCAGGCTGGTAGAGAATCACTTTGTGCAAAGGGATTCGTACCAACGAGTTCCCGAATGATTTCGAAGTTATGATTGCCCTTTAATGCGTCCCATTCGATCGATCGACTCTCGAACGATCTTATCCGCCTGTTAGGTTGCTGATTATCGCGGTACAGTTGAATAAGTAATAAGTACGGAAATAATGTGAAAAGTGGGCGAATGGTCGGTTGAATTTTTGTTTGGATATTGATCGGGGTTAACCAATTACTTGATTGTAGACCGGGCTCGGTTAGTTATTTCCAAAGTTAAAATACATTTATTTATTTGAGCCCGCTGGGTCGATAAGACGCTTTTGCCGAAGATCTTGAGGCTACAAAATATTTCACGGATTCTTCGATTAGTCGAAGCGTTACCGATACCTCATGGCAATTATGAATATCTCGGAAAGGCAGCCTTTCGATCGAAATTACTAGAGTAGTGTAATAATAGTAATAGTAATAATAGTGAAAACGTGTGTAATCGAATTGTTGTCGCACTGGGAAACGCCGCTCGTACAATAATTGATATAAGATCGTTTAAAGATGCTTAATGCGTAATTTCTCGCATCAAGATGGAACAAAAGTGTGCCAAGTCAGCAAGATTATGGACACACTTATCCGTAATTTATCATACTATCCAATTGCCACAGAAATTCGCTCTATTAAGGCAAGATCTCCTTGTCTGCTCATTAAGATCTCGGAAATTCCATTTACTTCCACGGAATCTAAATTTCCATGGAAACGCGTACGTCCCTGGAAAACTCCGGTTATAAAGCAAAATTAATTTAACTGCGAGTTTCATCTGCTATGATTTAGAAAGCAATCTACCCGGTGAATGAAAAGTTATTCAACTTTGTAATGCGGGGGAAAAATTGGGACAGTGGGATGAGTATATTGGCACGACATATTTAAACTGCGAAAGAAGTTCGTAGAAAATTATCACTCGAATTTCAACGGACTTCGCCTGGACAAGAGGAGATTTTACTCACTTTTACATTTCAGTATTAATTTCAGCACGGATGCACGAGGGAGTGGATGAAGCACGAAGTACTGAAGGGGCCCTTGCGTTTAAGCAGTTGAACTTTCCAAACGACTTTAAATTTAATACCATTATTCCTACTTATGTATTTCCAACTGTGCGAATGCACTTTGAACGTGTATACATAATTATCATAATTAACAACTTTATGTCTTAGTTTGCTGAGCATAAATCGTTATTATAACATTATAATGAATCTGTGATACGAGTTATTAAATATTTGTCCACTCCCACTGAAATAGAAAATTTAATTATATTTAATTTCTAATTTAACTAGGGAAATTTATTTGTTCAATTTAATTAAATCATTTTATTGAACGTTTTTATTGTTGAAAACGGAGATATTATAGAACAAGTTTGGAACTTTTGAAAGAGTCGAAATGTGGTGGCACTGTCTCTAAAATAAATGTTCCACGCGTATATTCGTTGAATCTCCTGTATGACATGCTACACATGTGAAAATACGGCTCTACGGTTGTTCAAAGTATTATAGAACGTTTGAAAAGATAACCGCAGACCCATTAGCCATACGGCCTTGCACAAGTTTTATGTTACTCGAGGTGAATTTAATGAAAAGGGAAATATGTATAAGCAAGAAGTTTCTATAAAGTTTGTGTATGTAACCATGATCTTTCATCTCAATTCTCCGAGAACCGTTTAGCGGATAATACGCGGATTACGTGGCAGTTTCAGAATGGAAAATAATAAAATCATTTGAAATAGTGTATGAAAAGGATAGAAATGAACAGCCCGATTGAACGAATATGCATACGCAGTTATAGAATTCGTTAATAGTATCCAAATGCGAACATTTTGAAACATATCACAGAGAATTCGTGACAGCGTAAGCTCCGATTTTCTGCAATGGGTGGCGAACTTGTGTATAAATGAGGCAGGAAAACATACACAAGTCGTTTATACATCGTTTATATTAATCTAGCGCTTCCAGAAGCCGAGATAATTGCTATCAGTTAAATAACTCGGCGTGCATATCTTTGATTTTTTCAATTGTTAATAACTTTCAAACCACAAATGTCATACTTTCGAAGCCCCCTGGGAAACAAAGCTAAGGTCGTCAGCTTTAATTTAAGCCCAGTCCGATTGAAAAGTACCCACTGGAAGCCGAGAAAACCGTAATTGTTTAAATTAACTATATATTCAAGAAAGTTAATTTCGAAGGTGCTCGATGTGCGGTGTATATTATTATTTAAATAAAATGCAAAACTTTTTATCTTCGCTCTTGGTGGTCACATTTCAATCTATGAAGTATCAGATCTCGTTGCTGTAACTTTTTCAAGCTTCGCGTAAACATTATTATTGCAACGCGGAAGTGAAACAAAACGCTATTGCAACAGAAAAGTAAACGGACCAGACAATAAGGAAAGAAATTCAACGGGGAATTAAATGAAGTTAAATACAAAAAAACTGATAGTTACGCCAATGGAAAACTGGAGAACTTATGAGGGAATCGCGATTAATTTGACGTTACGACAATGCATCGTCGCGGCCTTGCAAGGCCGTTCCCACGCGTAACGCTTACTCAGCAGTAGTAATAGCGTACGCATTTCTAGGAACTTATATGGGTCACTGTGTCAATCTTCATTCATAGTTTTGACGGAACTTTAAACGGCTGTAACTCGGCTCAGAATTATCGGATCGAGCTGGGAAAAAAAGCAAATTAATCAGCGCGATCCCCCCTATACGATACGATTGTGTAGAATCAAATCTGTAGATAGAATCAATTCGACCCCTGCCTTCCCAACAGGAATATTAATATCTTCCACTTTTTTTAAAGCATATGTATATACTTCGATCACCAGGTAGATACCGCGTTTAATGCAATCTCTGGACGTGCTTGTTTACTAAGTAAACGGAAAGGCGAGTTAATGAAAAATCGATTTGCCCGTCTCATCTGATTCCAATTTTGATATTTAAAAAATTGAGTAAGCCAATAAATTGAATTCCTTATTAGTGTGATAACGAGCTTCACCAGTAAACGAATATTATTTTCCTATTTATTATTATATCAATACGATATTCACTGCGGGACCATTAGAATATTTGAAGCAGCTTAAAAGGTAGCTCGACAAAATGTGTGATATTAAAAAAGTTTTCGAACCTAGATTATGAAGAATAATAAATGCATGGGGAAGTTTCCCTTGCAATTAGAATATAAGCAGTTTCCTTTTTCAACATTGCATCTTTAATTCGTTTAAATTTACAGGACGAATATTTGTTATTACTAATAATTTATGGGACATTGATTACATTTAATTGAGATTGTATAATACTCTTTACATAACCGAGCCATTTTTGAATAAAAATATATCCTATAATCTTGCAGCCAAGATAGCTTGTTCAATGGTGAAAATCTGTTACTTGTACTGTTATTGCATACATTGTCCACACGATTCTAATTTCTTGTTCCATATATATTCCCGTTTATTCGGTGAGTGGCTGTTGGGACAGATTCGTGAAATGATCGTTTGTTTCACGCGCACCAAATAGGAATGCAAACTGAAAAATGGTCCCGTTCGTCTCACCTGCTGAAATCGTGCAACGTCATAACTCCCTGCGATACGTGGCTATCACGGGCCATTCTCTACGCTGTATCTCGAATTATCATCGCTTCTCAGCAATTTCAGAAGCAAATACAAACGACTATGTTTTGTCCTCGAATTTACGATCATGGCTTTCCAATAACGATAAATTCCTGTAGTTATTCGACTAGTAAAATTGCGAACACGAATTGCCACAGTAAAACGGCTTTCTTCCCATACGCTTGCGTTTATTAAATTCGTTCAGTGACAATTGAGAACGTGCTTTCATGATTACGAAATTATTCTAACGAAAATCAGTACGAGAAGACAAAATGAAAAGGGGACGCAGCATCGTTGCGAGCCCCGGGAATTACGAATGTTCCCCGATATTACGAATTTTCAACGTTACTCGCTGCTTATCGCAGATATTACCTTGCATAAATCTCACGTGTCTGCAACGGGAGATCCATATTTTGAGAAAGGCGCGAGGGAGAATAATTTACAACTCCACTTATTGCGCATACCAATCGCCCATTGCCTTAATTCATTCAAGTATCCAATGGACAGAGATGGGCCTGAACCAAACGAAGACGTTTAACCTTTAACATCTGTCTTCCCTCCGTCAAAATGAAACCATTCGGAAAATTTCTTGCGAATAGATTGCGTGTCCTAGCGCTAAGGGCGAAATTATATTCTTTTTTCCCACCGGAATTATCCCGCTCCCAATTAGGTTTATCTGATCGCGCCTCGCGTCAAATGAAATTCCGCTATTTTTCCGTTCCCCCGTGCTCGAACCGTCGCGACGCAGGGATAATTTCTGGATTAAACGTTGGAATTGCCCTAAGAGGATATCAGCAGACTGAGCTACGCGGCATTACACGGCGACATAGTATAGCTGCTATTCCGCGTCTCGAGATAGAATCTTTTATGGAAGTCAGACAACCTTGTAACGAACGATCGTTGCATCTGAAAAGGGTTTAATCTCGAATTAAAGGGACGGTCGTTAGTCACTTCTACGTTGTAATTATTTTACCAAAGACAACGTTACTCGCATTGTGAATTATTTGTAAGACGACCAAAGTGCTGTGACGAATATTGTGTTCGGCACGTACGTGGAAAACGTTGAGTTATTCCGGTGAAATCTTCTTCTTGGAAAACGGGATTAATTGATTATAAATGGAGCTTGGTAACGACTGTCTGAGCGCGTATGATTTAATGTGCAATTGAAATTCTGCTTCTCGTTATTACAAATTTAATACCCTCGAAGTTGGATTTGAGATTGCGAATGAGATAGAGTAGGGCGCTATTATATTATTTTAGATATGGGAAATTTAGACGAACTCGGCCCAATTTTACCTATGTAATTCGTGGATGGAAGAATTTCTGGTAGGGATTTCAGTTGCTTGATCTGCGTGTACCATGCAATGATTTAATAATTATTGTAAATGATGTATTAATTATTGTAGAGTACAAGAATATGCAATTAAATAGTTTCAAAGTTGATCGTACAATTCTTCATATTTTGTTTCAGAATAGAGCTCAACTTATTGTCAGATACCATGTTTATCTATATAAATTTATCTATATAAGTAATGACGTAATAAGTATTCATTGTGCAACGAGCAGTGAGAATTTATTAATATCTTTTGGTGAAATAATATAGCATGAAATAGGGATCAATCGTTTGTTAATAAGGAATTGAATATGCGGCGCGAACTATGCTACAATAACTATCCTCTAAAGATTTGTGATCTGTCGAGTAATGGTGGTTTGTTAATATATTATGATCCTGTGATAATCTACAATGCAGCACTAATTTAAGAGCTACTGATAAGACTATTACAAACGGTCCATTAACAAGTTCCAATGTACCAAATAATCATGATTTAGTAATAAATAGCGTTTCTAAATCCCTGGTCTACAATATCTAACTGTTTGGTTAACCTTTGCCTATTGGCCAACAGATATAGTAACTATACATATATTGATAAATATTGTTCCACTGATAAATGAAACGTTAATACAGACAACTTTCGAGTGTTTAAAAATGTAAAAACTATACCAATCATTTTTACGACTAAAGAATTTATTCAAATAATTTTTATTACAAAATAATATCGTAATAGGCGTAACTTGATATTGATAATACGTACATTTATTGAAGAACTGCAATGAAGAAATTATAAATTTAATATGGAGCAACCTGTGCACGCAGTGGAAATAATTTCTAACATGCTGAGTATATTTTCGTTCAAAAAGATAGAATAGATCGTTTTTCTAAAGAGAAAGGAGATGTGACTATGTTATTCTTCTCTGTCGCATGCTAATGAAATTTCACTTTGGAAAATGTGCGCTTCCGGTGGAAATGTACGTTTCAATCGAGTCTGCATAATTAAAAGTAGACCACTGGGAATTGAATGCAGAGCACGAAGACATTCGAGTTGAGGACAATGTATTTATCATGTACTATATAAGAAGAAATGATTCGTTCGTTTATTCTAAATATTTAAACTGCTTTATATTTTTCACAGAATGTTTCTTTCCTCTTGTACATTAATACAGTTTTAAAAATAGAGGCAAATTGTTACCCGTATAAATGTGTTAAACTTGTCACATCCAAATGAAGAATAAACGTAGCTAATTGTCAATGCAAAATAAAAATTTAATCATTCTTCGCGGCAATAAAGATTCAATGCAACATTATTTAATTTGTCCCCCTGCTTCGCGATGCAGTATATTATTTAATAAATGCTAAAAAAAAAATATTCAATATACAGAATATTATAATACACAACGCTATTATTTAATTCGAAGAATAAGAAGTGGCCGGGAAGTACAACAGTCTGTTGAACACAGAACAGATTAGAATACTCTATTGTGTAAACAATGGCACCCATCGGTGCAATACAACATCGGGAAGCATAAAAGAACCAAGAGGTACGTGTAATTATCGTCATTATTCTACGAAGAGCCACGAAATGCCTTCTTCCATTATTTTTTTTATCTTGCTCTCCTTTTCTCTGCTATGCTCCACAATTTTCCCTGTCCCTTTTCTCTTTCATCTTCGAGAGCGTATTTAACGTCCCATGAAATTAAAACCCTCGACACCTTGCGAACTCTCACCCCTTCCCCTCTTCGCGACTATGACTCTCAACGATCCCTTTTGCGCGATCGTTCGCGTCCCTTTGCTTTAACAAGTTGGAATCGATCCCACCGACATCGGAATTTCGCGTAAATAGTAGCAATAATTACGATTTAAACAATTTGCAACAGTAGTTCAATGTTATCACGTCGATGGGTTGTCAGTTTCTCGGTCTACTGCTTGAAATGAACCAGTCGATTATCTTCCACGACAAATAATTCCAGCAAGTCTGAAGTTTTCCTTCAGAAACATCTTCGACCTTCTTTACAGAATGCCCGATTTCACTTTTGATCTGACCAGAAACGAGGACCGTTATCTCAAGTAGAAACGGGCGCTACATCACGTGGAAAAGCATCGGAACGTTCGGCAAGGAACCGTTCTGAAAACCAAAAAGACCATGCCCGATCGTTAAACGCACAAAGGTCCACGAAGACTTTCGTCGCAGCGGCGATTCGAACGAAACGCGGAATTAACCCGATTGATTACAGGGCGAACAATGGGTGGGAAGGGGTTGAAGTGTGCGCAGCAAATTTTTTGTATTTACAGGCGAAGTACGGCTAATTCTATACAAGCAACGACGCGGAGGAAATACTGGAGGAAATCTCATAGATTGGCTCGAGAAGCGAATCACGTACGAGAAAGATACATATGAATTTCGTGTGCCTGTGTGCCGGTTCGAATGGGGTTAATATCGTTCTACCCTGTGGACAATTGAAATTTTCTGCGTGTGTATTATAATACGATTTTGGCCACTCTTATTGGTTATTTTATTCATCGATTGTTTGGTTATTTATTCCATCTTTTTTATCGTTGGTTCAATTCGTATGATCTTGATTGCTTCCTGTTGATTTATTATGCAGTATATTATATCCTTAACACGGTTTAGTTTTTATTTTAAATAAACGCTTGTCCTTCGCTTTTATTATTAATTAATTAATGAATCGGTGTCTCTGGTATCGAAGAATCGACACTTATTTCAGATGTAATTAACGATTCATTTTTCTGGAAACTTTGGAAAATATTATGAAAAGCAAACTCAACCATTTGTAACCCCGGCATTGGAACATTTATACCAAAATAGCACTACAACTTTCAGCTTTTACGGATGTTCTCAATCTCAATTGAACTGCAATGACGTGCGGCCTTTCTTGCTACATTCGTGGCATAGTTGCAAATTGTAATTGTACTTGTTAGACTTGCTGAAGAGCATAATGCGCCGAGGCTTAACATTTGAACGTAAGTTCCGCGAAGGCGCATTTCGCTTGAAATTGCAGTTGCTGTTAAAATAATTTCGCTTCAAAATGGAATAATCTCTCTCGGGAGATTTATGCGACACACCATATGAAACCGTGTACGGAGGGCGCAATTTGAATTTTTACGGGACGGGACAAAGTATGAATCAAGGTGGTCGGGTCGTACGGGACCGACCGTGTTTTAATGATAATTCATTTGTCTTAATTCAAAATCTGCTTCAGCTTTTACTGCGCAAAGATTTATACAGAGGCAGTAAAACGGGGACGTTTAATTTCCACGCATCAAAGCCCATACTCATTTCTTGAAATACAAAACGCAAAAGAGGAAGGAAACATTTGTAAAACGAAAATGAAATAGTCATATTGCAAAGTGCACGTCGAATATTTTGTTGCATTTCGTGTACAGTTACATCGAGTGCGATACAAGTACCAAGGGACAGTTAAAAATAGAAAAAGATGAACGATGAGAGCGTAAATAGTGAAACAGTGTTTCATTACGAAATGTTTTAAGGTAATATTGAAAAAATATGTCTAACAAAAATTCGGCTTCCTTCTGTTGGCGTGATTCGCAATATTATTATAGCTTTTGGGAAGGATAAATCTTCCTGAGCGGAGAAGTTTCATATTTGTCCAATAAACGAGGTCTTGTTAGCATGGGTTAGTAACTTATTAATTTTCGTTAGTCACAAAGTGATCAACGACGTGTTGAAAGTTTTTATTGGAGTCATAATTCATGGTGAAGTTAAGAGAAGGATTTCAAGTTTGGTAGCTTATTTGGCAAAGCGCTTTCTATTATGCGCATAGAAATGAGCTTGAGACAGTTTCGAGTGGGGATCAATAATTACAAATGTGTCAAGTATTCTCTGATGACACATTTGTTATGATTATGCTCGCACTTAAATATTCTCCGTGATGCATACGTTTTTCCTTAAAATTCTAGAAGTCTGCTTTATCATCCAGCAGAATGGAATCAAGTCATTGCACCACGTTTCGCACTCCAATTTCATCGAGCCACTAATTGACAAAATTCCATTCTCTAATCAATTTCCAATATCCATCGACTCATATAATAGTCCACTGACGTCGAGGTATCGTTCCACGGGTTTCGTAGGAACCGATGAATTTGCAGTTTCGGTGAAAGGGAACACGAGATAGATTTATACCTTGTGCCATGAACTAATGGCAGGGAAGATGCTCTGTGACTAATTACCTGAGAAACTCAGGAGGATATCGAGTGAAGGAAGCAATATGGCTTACAACGCGTGGAGAACAATGTGAGCATCGATGAAATACGAAAAGTCCCCCAGGCTATTGCAACATCTGACACGTACTTCGTGTCGTTCATCATCCATTTCATCATGATTGAAAGAAATATGAAAGATACTCGCATATTATTCCACAGGTAGCATTCGATAATTATACTAACACAAAATTGAATACCTCTATTAAAAGAATATTACAGTGACGCCTGCCTCACGTTATCACCATCAGTTCAGTTGATTCAATAGAAACCATCGATTGGAGAACCAGATGGATCGCAATTCAACCGCAAATATAACAAAATTCATCATTCTATAATCGATCGCTTTGCTAATCGAAAAGAAAAGAGAACAGTCACGCCTGTCTCACATTGCCTTTACCTTTAAAAGTCCGATTATCATCACAGCCACGATCTATCTACGAAGACAATCTCGCGTTGGCCGACAACAAATCAGGCGAAATTTCTTCCCACGTCGACGGCGATTATTATCGACGCGAGCAACACGATCGCGGGCGGCAGGTGTCGCGATAATTTGCCATCAGAAAATCAGTCGAGGCGCGCCGTTGGCATCGAATTCCGCGAACGTTAGAGCAGCATCTCATTTATTTAAGCCCGGTCGCTTCAGGATGCGCGTGGACTCGTACGATGCAAGACTGAATGAAAGTTAGTCCGAAAACTCGTGTTATATCAAGCGTACACTAGCCCAATCTCGCTGGATCTCGTCGGTCCGCTCTTGTTCCTCCTCCCTCGTACCTGGCTGCCCGTCGAACCGTTCAATTTTCACGCCTTCGCAACGAGATATCGATCGATTCTGTTCTAACGATCCCTTCTGATATATAGGGGTCGCGGTCTCCCAATCCTCCGCCCTTTTACCTTTTACTTTCATCCTTTTTCTCGCCCCCTTCCTTTCTCAACGCGATTCACGGCTGTCGAATTGCCGGGTTCAGGCGCAAATTTCAATTATCGTTATTAGCATGAATTTTCATGAATATCCGCTGGACCCCGCGGCGACGAACACCCCCGGCGTGCCCCGCGTCGGCGACGGCCCTGTACTCTTGCTGCGCTCTTTTCAACGAGTCTCGCAATAGCGTAGAAATAAAATTTCCTAGATCGTCGACCGACGTTATTCATATTCGGGCGCACGTAGAGCGGGGAACGACCGACGGACGAGGAAAAGTCGAAGCAACGCAACGCCACGATTTTACCCGCCCTTCATTTTCCGACGATTTTTTTTTTTTACGATCGAGCGAGATTTTCAGCCACGACTCGAGGATTCGTAGATTCGCGAATTGGATGTGTTGCAAGGAGTGTTTGAAAGGATCGAGAAGTTTACGAAGATTAGGCCGATTAATCTGCAGAGGAGTTTTTCTTTCGATGGTTGATTTAGGACGAATTATTGTATTATTAAGTATTTATTTGCTTCCGAATTGATTAGATATAAAAATGATAGTTTGCTTCATAATCTTTTCATATTCATAATCAATGGTAATTTTTTACTGTGGAATTTCTTATTTCATTCTATTAGATATGAAAAGGTTTGTTTAATAGCCTTTTCTCAATGGAAATTTTTTACTCTGGAATATCTTATTTCAACTTGTCTGTTTAAAAATTTAATTATAATATACGAGTCGTGGATTCATTATTCCGAGTTTGCTTTTGAGTTCAAATGAAACGAAGCATACGTACCGTTCAAATGGCGAGCGAATGACGCAGGTGGAAGAGATAAATCATGTATCGTGTTTAAAGAATTCGATCGTAACAAGAAACTGGTAAGTTCTATTACAAAGTGTATCTGTGTTCTATATTTATCATTACACTGTGCATACTGTACACGTATAACATTAGGCTAAAAATTCGCATGTAACGTAACGCCCTGTAATGGACATTTCGTTTGTTCACAGTGAACATTTTTTTTAACATCATCCCAAATTGATTTCCTTTCGAACCAATAACAGAAAATTGCTCAATCAATCGTGTCGGAACTAACGAACTATTATTAACTCTTTTCAACTCCATAACATTTTCACGCAGAGAAAATATAAATGTAGTTCAGTTCGTTTTTATAGAACAGTTATAAATGATGGTCGCAGGATATTTTTTGTTTTTCCAGCAGCGATACAGACGTACAGATTTTTCATTGGAACAAGCAACACAAAGTTTTTGCAGCAAATATTTGTTTGTCCCGGGCAGATTTATAAAATTGCCACCTTAACGTTCAATATCTCTTATCATATATTTCTTGTCAAGCATCGTGCTCATTACCATTCTATCGTTATATTAATTTGAAAATCACCGTGCCCCGTCGTAAAATCGTCCTCTGAACTAACGAGTAAACCGTCGTCGAACTCGACCCTCGAAAAGAACGTTGCAAACACAAATGACATCACAATGTGTAATAAATTTTCAACCAAGCGCACTAGTACATAATACCCCGGTTCGCGTACATGCAAAATAGTCACGATCGTCAAATATTAAATATCTGTTCGCACCGTAAACTTGAATTCCCCGTTCTTGCGAGCTCGCGCGAACAATTATGAACAGTATCGTGCATTCTGCGCTACGGGTCCCCAGAAGGAAGCGTCGAAACTACCACGAATTATGCAGAATCGCGAAATCTACATCCACTTGGTCGGAATTGTCGCGACGCACGGCAACGGCGTGACAACCCGTGGCGCATTTAAATCGCTTGAACTTTCAGCGCGAATTAAACAGGGACGCAGAGGCAGCAACATTGGCCACCCTTCGGGGAACAGGAGTTCCCGGGAAAAAAGAATTTGATTTATACCGCGGTCGCCTGTTTCCCCCGGTTCCTAACCACCAGACGAGCACGAACCGCGAGTGCATTTATACTCGCGCGTCTGGTGTCATCAAAAGTCTTCCGAGGCTTCTATTCGAGCACGAGAACTCGGTCGCAATCATAACTCTTCTCTTTCCTATGCCCTCTAACTGTATCTTCCCTGCTCCCCCTTCCATTCCGTTTCACCCTACAACGCTCTTTAATTTTTCTCCGCCGCGCCGCTCGTCCTTTTCTTCTTCTTTTTTTAACCTTATCTTACACTTGCCTCCTCTTGCCCTCTTGTCCCAAACTTATTTGATCTCTCCTCTCTCATCCACTCTTGCGCTACCCCATTTTTTCCACCCGCGCACTTGCGTCAAGCAGCGGCGAAGCGACCGGCAGATGAAGGAGGGAAGCTCGTAAACCGTGAAAGTCGAGGGGAAACGATCCCGAGGACGGGGTGAAATGAAGCTGAAAATGCGCGTGCAACGAGGTGCTCGTTCGTGGCTGAAGAACTCTCTCATTTTTCCAGCTTGTGGATTATCCGCGCGTCGATGCGATATGAATTATGAGAGTTCTGGTAAGAAACAATTATTTCCAGCTTCTGGTGTTCACAATCGGACTTGTATGGGCGGACTCGTTATTTTGAAATTTACTTACTTCAGTAATCCGTTCGCTGCCGGACCGTGTTCACGTGGCCGACCAAAGTGTATTATTCTCGTTAAAACTGACCCTTTAGCTATTCGCTGTGACTGTAGCGGGTTGACTGTTCGGACATTTCATTTTCGCCAAGCAGCGTAAAATAACTTGTGACAATTGTGTAATAAATAAAATTGAATTGTACACTCGCAAGTAATAATTGGCGCGCGTCCCGGTGCAGCATATATTTGATATATTCCAACGTCGTTTCGTACCTGCCAACGGATTAAATTAAACGGGGAAATAAATGTTGTCGCGCGTGGGCGACACGTTTGTTGATCGATCGTTGAAAAACGCGAAATCTTTTGTCGCGCAGAAATTTGATTGAGAACGCCACTACTGTTCTCTTCCGTCTGCTTGCACCTTATCGTTCCACGTGCCCGCTTATGTATTGCAATTTTTGTACTTGTCGCCCTCTATTCGACGCGTTTAACGTGCAACTGCGCCTGACATATATTCCTTTCGGTGGAAACCGGCGGATCAACTTATCGGAATTGTCCCCCGGCAGATCCTCGGACGAAAACGAATGAGTTGCAAAGGGAAAAACACGACGCTGAAGCGAACTGGATAAAGCGTTTTATCTTGTCCAATGGCGTTTGAATGGATATGAATAGATAGATGGAAAATGTCGATCTTCCATGGTGTGAAATAATAGAAATGCTGATGAACCTTTTGAAAGGGTGCAAGATATTCCATGATTTATAATAGTTCGGGGATCGTATGATTTATTACTCTGTTGCTCCCGTTTCCTTTCCATCGTTTTTGTATTAAAATAATCCGCGAGCAGACGGCAACGAATTCACGGAGGAGCCTCGTTGACACTTCTCTGCGAGTATGAAATTACACTTTTTTTTTGCTTGCTTCTATATTATTTTCGGGCAGTTGTACGAAACGTTTCAATAATTATCGCGGGGACGTGCAGCGTTGTGGTGATGCAACGTTTGTTGAAATAAATGTGACGCGAGTGACCGAAAAACAGTCGAATGTGCAATAATAATAACTGTCACTGAAATATTGTGAATAAACGAACAAGCTCGCGACATGCCCAAAAACCATTAACACAATTCATCCGTTGAATTATACATGAAATATGCAATCATGCGTAGTGCGCGAGTTTCACGATGCTCATCGTTTATTCCGCAGGCGCATTACAGCACCCGGTTTATTTTTCGTTTTATCTGACACTATTTTATTTATTTCCTTCAATATTTTTCCTAGCGCAAACGAATCGTGCATTACGGTGAAACGTTCCCATGCATATCTCTGTTAAGCAGCAACGTTCCACGTGATCGTGCATCGAAACGCCCCTTTAAAAGGGGGCTGATGAACCATCGGAAACGATTGTGTATCATTCCAATTTTCGTCGTTCGTGTTCGATCGATGGGCTTGATTATTCGCGGCCCGATTATCGAGATTTTCCATTCACTTGCTACGACGAGGTCCCCGATCGATGTACCATTTGAAGGGAAAAAAGTGGTTTAAGTACCGAATGCATGCCCTCGACTTTTACGTGTATCGATCAAGTGATTCGCCCTAAATTAAATGTTATCCTGCAGCCCTTTACATTCGTCCGTGGCGTTAAAGCCTTTGATTTATTACACGGTGAACGATTATGTGAAAGTACGATATATATATATATCTATATATACAAGGTAAACTTTTATTACTTTTGTTTGTCAAACATAGTATTTTATTCGCGTTTATAACACGTGGCATTCAAGCTGTGTAACAGAGGGAGAGAGAGCTTCTTCAATCATACTCGCCAAACATAAACAGATATAAATATATATATTATTTATTATTAAACGAAACGATATTTCCGCGCGTCCATTGAAATTCCAACGTAATTAATGCGGTAACACGTAGGAATATTTACATTGTGATACAAGTTGAAATTATTTCATATAATTAAAAAATTGTGGACAAAGTTGTCCATTTTAATGTCGTTAAATATTCTTTCAATAGCCTTCTTAAAAAATGTACCAGCTTGTATTATACAGAGTTCGAAAAAAACTATGTGACCTGGTGGATAGCATTTGCTAACAAGTAAGTTTCGTGATGTACCTTAATGATTACGTGTCACGATGCGCCTATATATTCAGCTGGGCTCTTTACGTAATCGAGAGGTAAGCTGGGTAAACTTTAGGGCGGATCGCATGATTAACGGGCCGTTTCAAAGACCATGGACTTGCAGTTAAGATGCTGAATCATAAGTCATCATTTGAGCCGCATCAGGGCCCATAATTAGTGAGGAGTTCATTTAGCAGATTCGTATGGGAACGTGTGTATGATGCAAGTATAACAGGCTATTATATGCTCTAGGAAACTATGATATCATTAACTATTTTAGGCAATTCCATTTGCTAATATTATTTCGACTGTGTTTACTCAATTTTTATATCACGTTTTATTTTTCAATTGACTAATATTCTCTATAATGTTTAGCTAACATTTGTATTGCTAACATTTTTATTTTTAGTAAAACAGCTTTACTATTTTAATGAATTTTTATTATACATATTTGTGTCCTTTGATAAGGGCGTTCTAGAAATTGACAATGAGAGTAAAAACATTTGGATGAGTCTGATAAATATACCGTCGTTATTTTTCGGGCATAATTGTGAACTATTCTATTTCGTGATTATTAATTTATCAGCAAACTTTGAGGGGCCGCCTTTTGCAATTTTACGTTCTCTTTTCCCGTCACGTTTTTCAGACCGTCCTCTGCGGGTTATCCTTTCTTTTCGTGCACCACGTCAATTTTCTTTTGTTTACAGTTCAAGTCCCACTGGGATGGCCGAGTACATAGCTTAGTGAAATCGTTTAATGGAAATCGAATTACTGGAATTAAAGCAGAAACAACTCTTTGCACCCCCTTTAGGGAATATTTCGTCAAGAGTAATTTATGCAGCTAGGTATAAGATGCAGCACAGGTTTTCATATAAACTTTGTCAGTGCTCCGTGGTTTAAAAATAAGGCTAAAATGTCGCATCAATATAAGTCTAGAAATGTTTCATTAAAAAGTTTCCAGAAAAATATGAAATATTTTGGCCTCGATATTTTTGTGGCATTAATAAAATATTCCATGGTTTTAATTAATATAAGTTATATAACGCTACATTTTTGTGCAAATTTCACTCCGTACTGGGTTATGGAAAGGGAGGCTTACTATTGTAACAAAGAATAATAGTAAACTGCATCCCTACGAAGATATCAAAATGTTGCGAGTTGCGAAATGATCTCCCGTAGATCGTAGATATAAATTCGGAAACGTTTCGATTTAACAGTTGTTCGAGCAATTATTAAAATTCTTCTATTCGTGTTCCGACGGGAAACTGATAACCGTGTTTACATGCATTTGCATCGATATTTGTAGATCGCGCGGCTCGTAGGCGAAATTGCATCGAAGGCTACGCGAAACTCTCCAGCTTGAGTTAGGTTACTTGCCAGACAGCGTCTGAATTTTAACTTTCCCGAAGTTCCACTGACTTGCGATACAAAGATTTTCACCTGGATGATACGCGGAGCGAGGTGATATTCGAATTGGCACTCACTGACTAGTTATCACTTACAGCATTCCAAACAACGAAATACGAGGTTTAACGTTCAAACGATAACGTCAATTATCCCACGAAATCGTGTCGCAAGTATTCTCCACAATATTTTACCAAAACGTTTTCTTATTTCTCAACGTTCGATTCCTCCGTTCTTTTGACCGACGAAGCTGCATTATGAAAGATAACGTTGAAACGTTTGGCCGGCGGTGCATGCCGAACGAGACCCGAGAAGCTTAGTTTTAGTTCGTTTGTTTTCAAAATGTACGGAAGAGAACGGCTGTCCAGAATCGTCTGTTCTTCGACGGCAAACAGTTCCGACAGGCTATTCCATTTTATCGACAATTTCCTGTTGCCTCCGATGCAACAACACACGGTTCGCAGTGTTCGCAAATCACGATGTCGCATCCGAGCTGTCATTATTACTTCTTATCGAGCGGACGTGTTAATGTAAACGCGGGCAACCGTGAAAAACTGATGGACGGCGAACGCTTTGGAACCGAACATAAATTCGGCAGGATGTTAACTTTACCTGTCCGATGCCGAAACGCGGTTATTTCGTGACGGTGTAATACGTTGTAACGAGAGTTTCAGAATCAATTACGTCACGCCCGAGTCTTTCTCTCTGCCGCGCATCTCGTTTCCAAGCTGATTAACGGACTGGAGATTCGGCAGATTTAGGGATGCACAGTTGCAATACAGATCGCACGAAATTGTAGCTTTGAATATTATGCGGGTAACGCTTATTTCTTGCTAGGCATGTAATGGGGATCGGTGTGCGATTTATGGGTAGAATTAGAAGACGATTATCAGATCGCATCTAATTGCGGGGTAAATATAACGCAATATTATATTTCACCTTTGTATGGAATTTTTAAATGAACTGCAAATAAGAAATTGATCTTGCATATTTATGAGAATTGAATATTAAACGAGACATATAGTTTATTGGAAAATGTAGGTTTTCCTAATATGTATTCCTAATATTCTGCTAAATTCCTCAAGCAACATTTCTAATATTGGTAACCGTTTATTTTTGAATATTCTCATTTTTGTTTTGACACTGATCGAAGGGTGCAATGCACTTTTGTGTCATACTATCTGTTTTTCAACCGATCAATTCAATTACGACATATCAACATCTACAATTTCAGATAAGAGACAATCAAGATAAGATACAATTTTCCCTCGACGATTTGCGGAAACGTTAATTTATTTCAGCAAAATAAAAGCTTGGATTAACGCGATGCCCAATCGCGTTAAAGCAACAAAAAATTGTGATCCGATTAATAGCGGCCGGTATTTTCTTAAACGCCCGACATTTTCGAAATTCGCAGCCGGGACACGCGATTGCTTGTTTATTTGATTTCCGTCGACGTGTTCGAGGGAAAATCTCGCGTGCCCGGTTCGCGAGTCTACACAGGCACCCGGGTACAACGTGCGTTCCCGCCGAACGGTCCAATAATTATTTTGTGGTACATGAAGCGCGTTCCTGCAAAATCGCCGCAGCCATAATCGGAACGGAATTATCCGCGTGATACGAATCCGCGACGAAATTAATTACGATTGAAACGAGGTCGTGTCGCGCCTCGCTTTCATCATATTTTGATTGAAGAATTCCCGATCCGTACGCCATCGACTTTTCGTGCCCCCCCCGAGCTGACTGGCATGACGTTGACAAATTAAATAAATCGCCGCTCGGTAACGAGCAAAGTGTCACTCGCAGGCGTCTTTGTTTCTTGACCTGTTCCTTTTTCCACCGTTTCCTCTTTTTCTGCTTTTCGCTTTTTTACATTATTTTTTATTGCCAGGAATACGAGGCGATGTTTGTTTTCTTTTTTGTTTTTCCCTTTTGGCGTCGATTCGTTCGATTGTTTGTTGGATTTCGCGTCATGGTCTCGATAGGACTTTCGTTGATTGTCAGGCGAACGAGATTGAAGTTGAGTCGTCGTTGACATTTTATATGGAGGCGACAAGTGAGATTGACAATGAGAGTAATTAATTGTGATCAATGGGGAGGTTCGATAATGTCGTGGAATATTAAATGAAGCGAGGGGCGGTGTTATCGAATTGTCCAAGTGCTTCAATGTCATATCATTCGTGAGTTGAAACATCGATGTTGAAAACGTTGCTGGTGAAGCTCGATACGACGCAATATCGGAATAACGTTCAAGTCACTGTCGAGCACCGAAGTCGATCGATTCACTTGAGTGTTTGTCGAGGATCAATGTATCAAGGATCAAGACGATCCAAGGAATTCCACTTCCACCCTGTTCCACCTGTGCATACGCACATCGATAGCGGCATTATTCCTCGAGAATGGTCGTTGCTCGTGCCGCTTCATAAATCGCTCGATTTATCGTTGCTGACTCGCCGAGATCCATTCACGGTGCATCGATCCCCCATGGGGCCCAGTCGTCTCGTTTGATCACGGTGATCTATAGGGAAGCCTCGACGATTCCCATGAACTTTTTGACAATCTCCAACCATCCCAATCATTTTGTATTTTTCTTTTTTTTCAAGCAACAATTATTTCGGACACTGCGGCCCTTTAGAAAGTTCAAACTCGTTATGGAATCAATTATAATAAATTGCAAAGTTTCTGCATCCATCGATTGTTGTTGATCAATGTTGGTTTGATCTATTTAACGAAACCCAGTTAAATGAAAATTATACAGAATCCATATACAGAAACGAATTATTCTATTCAAATAAAAAATTCCTTTCCAAGATCTATTTCTTCGACCCTTGTATTTCTATCGCAAGAAATATCGGAAGAGTAAAGTTGTCGTGCTGTATGTTAGCGTCACCGTAGAAAAATCGCAACTGCAACTACTGACACAACTACCTCTACAGAACCCTTTTACGAGTGATAGTTAAAAGTGTAGGTTATACTCACGTTGAAGTCCGCTGAGCATTTTACCAAATCCGCCGGATGTCCTGAATAGATCCTCAATGATTGCAGTAGACCCTTTAAATAAACAATCAGAAAATAGTAGACGATTGCACGGTACACATGATTCGTCATCTTTCTTCTCGAGCCTCGTTTGCCCTTCGATCTCTTCGTTGTTCACGATGAAGCGCAATGGTCACAGTTCGCGAAATTTCACTTCTCAATAAAACACCACTATTTATTTTATCCAACGGAAAAGAACCACTGCTATGCTCGATTATATTGTTCGGGATTGTTTCGCAATTTAACGCCGATTTGTATTGATGATCGGTCACGATACACAGGTATCGTAGTTTTTAATGCCGGATTAAGAACGTTAAAGTGATCTTAAATACGTGTTCAACGTTCTAAAGCGTAGGATAGTTTAAATGAAAATTAACAGAATATATCTGCAATGTGATATAATTGTTATTCGTCGTGCACAAAATGGGAGGAAATTGATTTTGTAAAATCGTCAACTAAACTGACTCATCGTTGCGCAATTTATGCCCGTTATATTCATGAATTCTATTTTCGGCGTTTTACATTCAATTACAATTTGCTGCTTAAATTACTGCACGCAGATCCGTATATTACATGAATTTACGCGTACCCAGCGTACGTTAAATGAGCAAGTGAAACTTCATAGACACATTTTTAAGTGTTACAATTATCGTAACGCTCCAATAAGTGCAATCAAATGAAATAGAATTCGGATAATTAAATAAAATATCATCCGCGTAATTTCCAAAATCAATTTTTCTTCAATTACAAATCTTGCACGATAAAAAGAATAGACAAGAAATACCTTGCAAACGTGAACAACAAACAGAGTCCACTTCCTTTGCGGATAATACGCTTATCAGTCGCGCGGATTCAATTCGAGGAAACTATTTATCAGCTGCCGGAACAGGTAATCGTGAGAAAATGCACAATATTTTCGCGATAACGAATTCGGTCGTCCGATTCGGATCTACGGGGTGAAATAAATTTTTAGCTCGCGCCTACCCGATTTATTTCGCGACAAATCTGGATTATGCGTCGGTAGTGTGCGCTCTCGTTGACATTTACATCAGGATGTAAGCCCTTCTACACGGATCTGCAAATATTTTTTCACCGATAAACCTGTGCTTTCGCGTGTCCCATAAATTGTCCGATGAAAAACGCACGAAAATTAACCCTTTCGCCACGGTTCGTCCAGAATCAAATATCGCATATACGGTGTCCGCGTAGAAATTTGCATATAGTATAAAATAGTTGTGCTTAAACACCGTTTCGGTGAATTCTTTCATTGATTTGTAGGTTCGTGATAATTGATAGCCGACGCAATAGCTATGGTCTTCAATTGCTTAGGGGATGGAACGTTCTTCGTTAAATAAATTAGAAAAATAGGAATAGTGCGCACTATAATTTTATTGCAGTTTTATTTCCAGTATGAAAGACGAATTGATAAGTCAATCGGATGATATACCCTTGTATGCTTTAAGTACACGAAAATATGTTGGAATAAAAAATACAGATATCATAATGTGGACATTGAATATGCTTGTGGTGAGAATTATTTTTTAAATAATATCACGGTGAGGGGTAAACAATCTCCCATTCTATATAATCGTAGACAGGATGTCTCACTGATATAAATCGAAATGAGGCGATTACGAAACAATTAAACGAAATTGAATGAATCATTCTTTACGCACATTACATATTTAATTTCCCAGCAGAATGACTTTTCTCAGGGATCTACGTTTTCGTAATTATTAAACCACCCTGTGTTCACTCTCCGCGCAGGGAAGGGGTTAACAGCAAGTGTATGAAGGCAGGGCTCGAGCGAGCTTCGTGTGAAACGCGTGAACAAACGTCATTTCGAGCAGCGACAAAGCGAAAGAAAAATGGGTTTCGCACGTTCCTCGCGTAACACGCGCAATTCAAGCGCGGCTTTTCACATTGTAATTAACCAACAACCCAGTGCTTTGACTGGCAATTATTTGGAGAATTTCACGTGCAACGTTCTCGAGGGCTCTGTTTGCGTGCAGGATGCTTCTTTCTTTCATACAATCCATTTACAGTAGAATCTTAATGAGCCGAGTCCCGATTATCCGTGGCCACAAAATATATCGGACTTCGATCATGCATGGCCTCAAATCAATTAACAATTCAATTCACATAATGTCGAACGACGGGCGTGACAGATCATTGGCGAAACTACAAATCTAGTTAAACCAGAAAACAAATAGCAATACGATGAAGCCTGCGCAGATATGCACGCTGTCGTGAAAGCAATACATTATTACTCTTCATATAAAAAAGACAAAAAACCGAATGTATACACCGAATGCACTTTCCCTAATTCATTACCAGGTCTCGATTGATCCAGTCAAGTGGACTTTGTCCCGCAACGTGAAAACGACCAAACAAGTACGCGCAAAAATTTACCCCGTGCTGCTCTTTCCCTGTCGAACTTCCATCCGAACCCGAACACCGTTCCAACCTTGTTAATATAGCCATCCCCTCCCCCACCACACATACTGCCCCAAACAAACGTGAATCCACCGCCCATAGACAATGTTCACGCACCGTACAATACTTCATCCGGCTCGATTGAAAAGAGAAAAGCAATTCGCGGCAAGAGCGGCGAGTCACATATCGAAACCGCCCGCCAAGCCACCCCCCAGCGTGGACATCGCAATAACGTAGCAACCAACCCCGTTCCGATCCGCACGGGGTTTTTTTTACCCCCCGCCGAATCGCGTATCACAATACGAAACGGCGAAACAAAAACGGAAGAAAAAGGGGATGGAGGGGATCAGCGATTTATCCGCGGTCGACACACGAATTCAGTGTTTTATTAGCGGAAGAAAAAGAGCGGAAAAAAAACCGAAGGAAAACGTATGCACGTTGAAACGTCGCATCGATCATTCGGAAAGTGGTCACGGGATCGATCGATCTTCGCAAATGGGCCGCGGTTGCACGCGTTACCACGCATTTTTTCTTCGCTCGTACATACGTACGCGAAAGGCCTTTCTTTTCTCTCTCTCTCTCTCTCTCTCTCTCTCGCCAGTCTGGTCGTCTCGCGACGTTACACCGCGGATTTTGTTCAGTCGGAAAAGTCCTGCGGGTTCCCGGATTTTCACCGAAGCGAAGGGAAGAAAAAAACGACGGTCGTTTTCGCGTTTCACCGCCGTTGAATAGAAAAAAATAGAAGGAAAAAGCCGGATCGCGGTTCCCTGGCGATTAAACGGACGCGACGGCAAGACACTGCACGCGTTAACCACGGCTTTAAACTACGATCGGGCGTTTCGCGAAATTTAATGCCGGACTTAAGGGATTAGACGACTTGGTAATTTTTTAAGTACGAACGCCGTCGGCTGTTAACCCGTCTGGACATGAATTAATTCGTTTCGAAATGAATTTTCGCGGCAACGTTGCGGGCTCGCGGTGTCGCGTAAAATGTTCCGGAACGGAGTGTGAACGTACGGGATTTTCTTTGCTTTTTTTCCCTTTGGGGGTGGGGGGGTGGTTAGGGGTGGAGGAAAAAGTGTTGGAAAGTAGTGGGAGTGCGTCGTATCCGCGAAACGCGTTGGTTTTATGATTCCGGATGAGGTGGATGTAGTGTTTATTCTGGTTTTCTTTTGTTTTTGGCTTGATAATGGCGGAGCAAAGGTGTTCCATAATGAAGGTATTTGAAAATGGAATTATAGGGTTTGGATATTACGATGTAGGAAGTCTGGGAAGATTATTCGTGCGCGATGATAGAGGTTGAATCGTTCTGTAGTATAGGGGGCTGGTCAGGGAATTTGAATAGAGGAAATTAATCGTGCACTAATTCCAGTATGAAAAAATATGTGAACTAAACATTACTAGCTTCGAGGGGAATGTAAATACTGCGGAGATAGATTTTTGTTTAAATATTTTCGTGTCACGTTCGAGGGACAAATTAATTTTTGTCAAACACGAATCGTTATATTAGCGTCAGCGTTATAAATTGGCACTAGGTCCGTTGCAACGATAAAATTTAATAAGTGTAACTATGTTCGTCCGAAGTCTTGCGACTTTTAATTCACACTTTTGTTATAAATAGATCATATTTTACTAGAACCTTCAAATCGACAAAATATGAATTATAATCGTAGCAAAATTAATTTGTGAACTGTTAGTCGACCGTATATCGTGGCAGTATATCAATTTTCCTAATGTTCCAGGCTGCGCCATTTATTTGAAATCACGAGATCAATCAGCCGACGAAATTGCATTGTTATTGCAACGATTTAATTTCGATTATGGCATCGATTGCACGTAACGTCGAGCAGGGTGGCTCCCATTCACCTCGCTACTTGTTCACCGATTGACTAATCGATATCCATACGCTCGAATCGATTGTCGATCGGGCTGGATTATTACGGATATACTACCGCAACTAAACGCCACGATATTTGCATAATTTTATCAGATGATCGATATGCTATGGCCACGGCATAGTTGCACGTCTTATAAAATGAAAATACACGACACCGACTGAACATCTTTATACTGAATTAATCCTAATTTTTCATTAACGATCAAACGATTAGAAAACCCCAGAATTGCCTCACATTAGTAAGACAAGATTAAATTCGTTACTTTCAACGTATTTTTCATAGAATTATTATTCATCCCTGATTTTCCACGTATACTCGAATTCAGTCAACTCAATTGCATCCAACGTTTCGAATCGGAAGCGACAGCTCATCGTATCACGAAATTACAAATACGCGCGTTACGCGTTGCCCATCATCCTACTTAAACGGATTGATCACAGTAGATCAAAAATATGATGGAGACATAATTGAGCCGCGCGATAATTAAACGAGTTGACGAGCATCGGTCAAACAACGTCTCTCACATACGATAATAAATGACAATCGACCTAACGATCAAGAATTTCGACGCAGAATCCGAATAAATAAATCCCACTAACACGATCACGAGAAGAACCACCGTGAAGCACAATTCGTCAAGACCATCCGATCGAACCTTGCTTCTTCGTCTCGGAAAGATAAACTGCTTACACAATAATGACCCCCTCAGAAGGGGAGCGTTTCACGGTGTCGGTAACTTGGTTCACCCGAAATCGACGTTGTCACAGAAACAAGCGGGCACTATTCTCGGTCACCGCTCGTGCCAGCAATTACCATCGATCGTTCGAAGGAAACACTCGGCCGAAAATTGCCGGCGAAAGTTTCGCGCGGTCATGCAGCGGACTAATCGGATGGAGAACGACCACTTCCGGCGGGTTCCCGACCGTTCGTTCCGTTCGAGATGAACACGGATGACTGTCCTGCCAGGCTGCACACCGCGAGACCCACCGGCGAAGAATAAAAGAGAGGGGAGAAGTGGTTCTTGTGTCTGGTCCCGAAGCTGTTTTACGCGTGTACAACGATTTTCGTAGGTGGAGATCTGAGTATCAACAAATAACAAGTGCCATGCTGGCTCACGGACGGGACAGCAACGAGTGATTCACAAATAGGATTGCCAGTTGTTCAGGGATTTTTTTAAGTATTGACAGAAATGTGCATTCATTTTCTGTGGGTCTTTCTCGATTTTGTTTAACTTTCGTTCGAGCGTGTAAGCGAATTTCTGAAGAGATTATAATAACAGACGTGGATGGAATTTGATAGTGACATGCATACGTAGAATCGTTCGAGATTTTCGTGCGTTATCGTTGAAATTTGTATGCTAATTGTGAACTGGGTGTTATTTAATATCGATGTTTAATAAGGTATTAATATCTATTGGTAATTAATATTATTAATACAATATTGGACGTGATTTCGCTATTTTTGCATTGTATTGAATATTCGTTCGCAATTCTGTTAGGGATATTAACATTTCAATAGAAACGCAAATAAGTCGTGAAACATTGATAATGGAAAATTTATAATCCGGGCGTTTTCACTTTCCTCGCGTACGCGTGCTCTTTTTTGATTTTTCTTGTATTGACACGAATTGGAGAGAATGATTTATGTACAATAACCAACGAACCTCGTGAATGAGAAATTTCTATCTCCCCATATCTACGCACATAAAAGTGTCGCAGGTTTAACAAACATCAGTTTCATGTTTTCACGAGTGTTAAATATTAATGGAGATCGATATTTCTATAAGCAAATGAGAAAAAAAATTTGTTTGTATGAAATCATAAATTCGCATTCGAATAAATTGTTCTTTATATCATGTTTTTCAGCCCCGATCGAACACCAATAGTTGTTATCCAATATTCGGGGATATGAAATCGCACCTGACTCGCGCATTAATTAAAGATCGATTCAATTGCATTAATTCCATTGATTCAATACATGACTTCGAAATGGACATGATGGTTATTTTCAATATACGAAGAAAATTTTATTTATTATGAATTTAATTTTCTATAATAGTATCTAGAAAATAAATTCGGGATAATGAATTACGTAATTCTGCCTGTACGGTATCATTAGTGAAATTTAATCAATGCCAGCAATAATTACAATAATAATGGAGTGTAATTTCCGTTTAACATAAAATCTGTTAATTGAAATCATTTACATATTCGTTAGCCGCGTAGCTTATTAATCCAGAATCGTGAATGAAATATTTTAATCTAATGTGATCCGTAATCGACTAAACGTATCATTTTAATACATTATTCATGCGTAAACATTACATAAATTGTTCTTATCGTGCGATTGTATATTTGCCCTCGGAATTCACGTTTGGGCAACATTCAGTGTAACAAAATTTCAACAACGATTTAGCATTTTATGAATATGCAAAGATGAAAATAATAATTCGTCCAAAATATTCTCATTGTTTGATCGACCTATGTGAATATGCGCACATAAAATAGCCGCTTGCAGATATATGCATCATTATACAGGCTTATCACTATTTTTTACACCCTTTTCCGTTATTGCGAATATATTTTTCGTCAAGTTTCGTGAGTAATCCGAACAACGAAATAAGAAAACCAAAATTCAGACAACATTAGATAACATCATCGCCCCGCGACTATATCTCAAAGTCATACTTCGCGTTCAACGCCCACAAATGATATTATTCGAACAAACGAGTATCATTAACGAACGAACACCGCTGCCTACTAAACGGCTGCAAAGTGCCGCTAATTTTTTCACGCGACTTTCGATTGCAATTCAACTCCTTCCGCTCGCAATTACCTCCCCGTTGAGCGAGTTTCTCAGAGCATCTTGCCCGTTCGTGAGTTGCCTCTTAAATTCGAGCCGCGATTATTTAATTTCGACGAAGAACGACCAAGTGCACCGGGACGCCCGACAAATTTCAAATCGCCCGAACCGGCAGCGTGAACGAACGAACGAATGAAAGCGAGCGAATCGCCTGTGTATTGCGCTCGGTTTCTCAGATTTATTCCAGCGTTATAAGAAATCGAGTTGACGCTTCTCTAAGCCGATCGTGGGGACTCTAGGCGACTAAATATTTTGCTGCATTTTAGGCGTCCGCCTTCTGCGTCCTGTTCGTCGTGCTTTAAATATAGAAACAGCCGCAGACGCCCACTTCAAAGATGAGCAGCGACGCCTTCGAGATTCGAGGATACGATCGAAGTGTCTGGAGAATTTCAGGGCTGCCCGGTTTAACATTCATCGACATCGTCTATACGATACTCTGCTGTAATTCTCCATCACCCGAATCTCACGATTCCAAGAGCTTCATTTCTGTTCTTTCTGCCAAGTGGTATTTGTATATGTATCTCGCGCAGTGGTTTTTCTTGTTCACTATCGAAGAGAAATAACGCTTATCCTTTGTGCGCTGATTCGGTGAAGGAGAAATTTCTTTAACCATTTCCTTAATTTCGCAATGTCACAGCCTTCATTTTTCTTCGTTGGAGCAAGTGGAAATTGGCAAGATAAAAAATTACAGGAAATTGATAAACTCATATGCATTGCTTTTTGTGATTTCTTGTTTTAATATATATCCGAAGGTATATTGTAGAATGTATTATTATGCAGATGCAGATGTAGCCTTTGCGTTACCATCAGAATTTTTGATATTTAATTTACCGTGCAAGCAAATTATTTATTAATCAACTGCCGTGCAAAGTTTTGTCATTTCATGGCGTTGCACGTAATTATCAAGAAAATTTATTTTAAATACAGGATAGTCAAGCACCGAGCAAGCAGGTAATTTGATAGTAAAATTTACAACAACCCAATCGATTTAGCCTACGAACCGCTCATATACATCATTTTCACAATTCTCTTTAGTAGAAATAGAAAGTAGAAATCATCTTTTGCTGAAGTGAACAAAGTGACTAATTTAAATGAGCGGAATTTGTCGACAATTAAACGCCTGTTACAAGAAAACCGAAAGGAGCGTTCCAGCGTGACCTGTACGCGCACATATCGCGGTTCACAAATCGCAAACGCTTCCCCCGCAAACTCGTAAATGCATAAGCTCGCGAATAAACGAAGCCGCGCGATTCTCAATCGATTCGCATTGTTCCGGCCGCGTCAGAGCGCAAACAATGCACGGCCATTTTCAGGTTCGCCACCTACTTTTCGCGGCCGCCCAAATACGACCAAGGGGGCTACTCGGATATTCCCAACTTTCCCCGTTATACGCGGTGCAGTTTGTCGAAATGCAGCCCGCTTAAATCTGGCACGATTTGCGCTTCCGTGTCGCGCGATCATCGAGCCCGATTCAATTCGGGAATTTTGTTATCGAGTGCTTCCCGGCTAATTTCGCCGTGAAATGCATTGTAAACGCGACCGTTTGAAAGAGATTCGGGTCAATTGGCACGAGTATTTGCATATCCGAATGTTGAAGCGACGCGTATCTTGTTTATTTTTCTAGCCCGGTGGGTCGGTAGATCGGTCGATAAATGACCGGGGATATGTAGGAATATTTGTTTCAAGCCGTGGAAATTTCTTCAATTTCAGTTGGCTCGTTTAAAAGAGTTTCGTCGTATAAATTCCAGACGAGGTTACTTCGAGCTCTAGATTTCAAACTTGAAGGAAACTGTGACGTAAACAGTTAGCTTAGGATTGGAATTGAACTTTTAACTTTGAAGCTTGGAAGAGCGAAAAGGGGGGCAGAAGGGGAGAAGAGGGACAGAGTTTTAATTGATATGAAAATAATTCGGCGACAGCGGTGTGTTTATGGGGTTTACAAAAGTTTGCAGGGAATTTAATTACTAAATAGCTTTCGGAGCTTGCTCGCGGTATTCCGTGTCTTTCTTTTATTGCATTTTTTAATCAGACTTTTATGCATATTTTCTTCGGGCGTTGAGCTTTTTCTCGTTCGCGTGATTCGCGGTTTTGGAATTCCTCGTTCAAGTACAGCTCGTTGGAGGACAACATACTTCATTATGCTTAATGGAGCGGTAATGGAACGGTGTGTTTCAAAATGATTAAGATATGTTAATGAAATTCTACGGGGGAAATATGATCGTTCGGTACCCGTGTTAATTAGGTGTTGTCGCAGTATGTATTTCACTATTTGAAACGTAGACGTGCCCCGAAATAGATCGGGAATGTTAGGTTGAAGAGGAATTTTGAATAACGCGCTTCGGCACAAAATAGATGACGGACGTATGTATTCAGAATCGTATCAATTACAATTCTTCCACTTGAGACGTTTCAATGAATAATTTATTTCCGCGCCAGCGAATCTGCGGGTGTATTTTAGAATTTGATTACGACATTAATAATGGCTTCGCTATAGTAACATTATTATTGGTGTGTATCAATCGCATTGCCAGTTACTTTCGACACAAGTCGTATAAAGAACGACGTGAATTTCTACAAGTTGAGCAGGTTTATTTTAATATCTTCTAACAATAAGTAATTGGGGCAGAAATTGAATCATTTAATCGCGCCCTCCTTGTGCAATTAGATGCTATAGAAAATGCATGATTGGATAAGTAAAAATATTCAATTAGTTCATCAAATTTCAACCTTCATTTGTATCTTGGGACAAGCTTCACACCGGGAACAGAATTATCGTTGAAATTCAGCGTTCCCGGTGTCGTCGATCAATTTATTTATACATCGACGCGCCCGGTTGAAACGCAGGGAAATAAACGGGTTTTAATTGCAAAGTAGAATTGCACAAATTTTCGCGATTAAAAGCGTGTGCTTCGTGTAATCGCGACATACAGTTCCAATTTGTTTTTCTCGTTCTGTTTTCGAGCACCATCGATCACGTGAGATTGGCCAGCAATTATTAGCCAGCTCATGAAACCGCCTAATTAATCGTACACAGAATTTGTTAATCAGGTTTTCGTCACTTTCAATTCGACATTGCTTTGCCGAATGTTTCCTACGAGTAAATAGTAAATTGCAACTTGCATTAAAATTATACTGAATTCGCCTCGAGTAATATATGTCGTTTTGTTTGTTAAATATTATTTGAATGCGAAATATAAATGTTTGCATAATGTTCGTAGTATTCACTAGACATTTTATAAATTTCAAATTAACATTTTATTATTTATGTATTTTTGATATTTGAAAATATGGTTTTTATATGCCACTTGTAAAAACCTATTAAGAAATGATATTATATGTATATTAAATATATTAATTTATGTGCATAACAAATTCTTATTTGCAAAATGTTGATTTAATTTTGAGAAACGTTAAGAATGTTTGGCGGTAAGTGTGTTTATTCTATCCGGTTTTGCGAAAAGGAGAAATGTATTCCTAGATGAAACTTTACTTCAAATAAACATACGTAGCGATATATCAATGGCTTTTCGTGATAAATGTTTCTGTAGTGCCAACCATCTGTTTTCTGTTCTTCTAATATATTTCCCGGAATAATGGGCAATTGGATTTTGTCAAGACAGAATTTTTGTGTGAAATTTCGACAGCTGTTTAAGTCTTTTGCTATTACGGATATTAAAACGTTTGAAGTCTTTAGTTGCTAACTTGTATAAATACAATATTTCGTCTCACTTTGTATTCGCCCATATTCGCTACTGTATCAGTTATTATAAAGAAAATTATCTAACATCAGAGTTAGTCATATTACTCATCAAGTGTACTACTAGTTAACAAACACTGCACATATGTACATCTCATTAAGCCTGATGAATAAATAGCTTATTGCAACATGTTCCAATTACAATGTTTTAACGACGAGTGTATTTAAGGGCTGCTTACTTTGTATTATAATAATGCGAGCATTCGTCTTTGAATAATTTGAATAATTCACATAGTTCAAAGCCAAATACAAATTCTTTTTAATATTTATCCACAATTCCGTACTAAACGGAGCTTTCTATTTTGTCTAAAAAATGCACGGAAAAAATTAAATTTAGATCCAATCATTTCTTTATATTACCTATAAAATACACGGACAAAAATTAAATTTAAATGCAATCATTTCTCACCTTTATCCCACGTTTTCATTACCGAATAAAATATAGCGATCGTCGTGAATAGAGAAGAGAAATATTTCGCGTGTGTTCTACTCTACGGGATGAGCAAAAAAATTCCTTTTCTGTCGAGAATTCAGTTATGCATGCTTCATTACACTTGCGAAATATTTGAATATTCACAGTTCGCGTTCTTCCTTTTAAGAGAAAATTTCTAGGCCAGTAAACTGATGTGATTATTATAAAATTCTGCGGTAGCATTTATTGACATTCAGATTCGTGCAATCGGAAAATATTAACTGAGTTCAGAAATATGTCTGCCGAAAGCGTAACACAGTTATTTTTATAATATATAAAATTCAGCATCAAGACGTCGTTTTTATTCATTAACAATTATCAATAGAAGTTGCATTTTTATTAGGCGTTATTAAAATTAATATTAAATTTTACCGTTCGTCACTTACGAGTTGTTACCTCCAATAGAAATATTTCAAACAATAAAGAAGAAAAACATACAGTCCGAAGAATTATGACAAATTCAAGATAAAATAATGAGTACCACACTCACAATCAGATCCCCCGTATTCGTTAAAAATTAAACGTGTCCCAAATGTACTTATCATTCATTAATAACTCCTTCACCGATACTATAACTGTATCACGCTAAATAAACAACGTACATTCAACAACGACTCTCCTTGCTAACTTTCATTTTTATTCGCCGCAATAAATATTCCCACTCGGTCAGCCGTAATTACAATCAGATCGAAACAGAGCATTCGAAATGCTAAATCGCCGCATCTCTCCCTGCCGGCAATAAAACGAAACTTCCGCTCGCAGAAACCCCTGAATAACCGAACAACCATTCGATCGCGACCGCCCGTTCGCAATAAACAACCAGCGGCGATTCAATCGAACCGCCACCGACTCAATCCCCTTAAGAGACATTAAAACCGTTAAAGCTACAATCTCCACTCGATCATCGCCGTTCGCTCAACGACCGTCGAGATCGAATCGAACGGTATCTCCACCTTTCGCAAGCTGAATCGCCGGTGAACGTTGAAAAAGAAAAGAAAAAAAGGAAGGGGGTCCTAGAAGTTGAACGCGGCACTCGTCTCCGCCACTTCTCTTCCCACTTCAACCCTTTTCTTTCCCCCCTCGAAAAAATTGTTGTTCCCCGACAACGTAGCCGCGCGGACACAAAGCAACAGGCGTGGCTATCTTAACCCCGTTCCCCAGCCGGCTCCGTGGCTTTGGCAATATATTCCAAGCCGGACAATGAGGTTCAACGCGGCACGCCGTGCACACAACGGGACAACGATTGTCCAACGATGAACACTTGCAGCACGTAGAACGGAGGTTGCAGTTTGACAAGGGCCAGCACACGGATTATTATTGACCACGGGCGCATAATAAGCTTCGCCGGGCTTATTTCGCGTCGCAAGGCAGCGCACGCTCGGTCAACCGGGGATAACTATCTCGATCGGATCGATAGGTCGTGAAGAGAGCGGGCCCGGCTCGATTGTGCGTAAAGCACCGGCATGCCGATGTTCGCGATCGTTCGAACGGAACCGCGTTGTACGGACGCGGTGATAGCGGCGGCAAGAAATCGAAGGGTAATAGGGGAATCGGGCGGCTCGATTACTCCGGTGGAACGATCTTCGGCGGTTTGCTGAGAGACGTCAGTTTTTCGGGGTGTATTCAGTCGTGGATGCGAATTGTTCTTAATTTTGGGGCTACCTGAAAACGTGGTACGCCGGTATTGTTTTTCCAATTGCGAGGGGCGCGGGCAAAATTTGAATTTCCGCGCGTGAAGAGAGGATGATGTATGTTTTGTAGGCGAGGGCAGTAGTGTTTTGGATTCAATTTTTCGATAAGCACCTTAAAGATCGAATGAAACTGAACCTGCGTAATGAACTTCGACAATGCTCTTCCGTGAGAGATACAAAGTTAACCCGTCCCACCCTGTTAACAGATTAAACACTTCCAATCGATAGAACAAAGAAACTCTGCGCTATTTTACAATAACTATTGTTGTGCGGTCCAACAAATCCCATGCTTCGTACACCGATTGAAGAAGAGTTGCATTTGCCCGTCTGTTTATTACTCCCCAATCTGCGAAATTCTTTTCAATTCCGCGTGGCAGTATACCCACAGTCAAGCTACCGCCCACGTATATAAAAAAAAAACGATAGGAAAAGAAGAACGATTTAAAAGCACAATTTCAGAAGCAACAAAGCTACCCTCTAAAAGGACTTCTATAATACTCCGTCCATTTCGTTCCACGTCACTCTTTAACGAGAACCCAACGGAATGGTCCGCGGGGAATGTCCCGCAAATGAACATCTCCCGCTCGATCCCGCACTTTTTCCATCGGCGATGCGCCCGGCGTCGCTAATTAAACGCCGTTTAAAATTAGCCGTCGTGCAATTGTCGTCGGCCAGTTTAGTACGCGATCAAATTAGCCCGCTGGCAATCATAACGTAATTGCGTCGCCACTGTGCCGGCCGCGACGCGCCGTTACACGCGCGACGTGATTTCGTACACCTATGCCGGTCGTCTAAGAAATATTAGAATCCACGGGATTGGGGTTAAATGGCCGGTTAATGGTTAATGGCCCGTAACGTTTACCAGGTGTTTCGTGCTGCATCCACGGTATCATTCGTTTTCCCCTGGCACAGCAGCGTCGTTGGTTCGCTGGCCGAGGCGAAAAATTCTTGGCCAAATAAAGGCTGACCCGTGCTGCGGCGAAGTGGATATACCCGCGCCGTAGTTCGAGAATCGTTACATGCTTCGCTCGTTCAACTATTTCACCGTGCCGCTTCTGCACTTTGTTCCGCCACAGGAATTATAGTCGAGCGTGCTCTTCTCTTATCCGTTCACGAAGTAGGTCTCTGTTGTAACGTGAAAGGCGAGGAAGACTGGTGCACGACGGGAAACGAACGGCCGGCAGCATTGTTGCCGATTGATAATTAGCGGGGAGCTCGTCTTTGGGAAAATTTACAATTAAAGTCTGTACAATGAGCCGACGGAACAGGGGAAGCACAGCCGGAGTCTCTGATTAAGGGTAACTCCTCTCTGTGCGAGTGTGTTCCTTTTTTTTCTTTTGTTTGTTTTGTTGTTGCTTCTCGTACGTCGAGCGTACTTATTCATCTCAGAATGGTACAGAACGGAGGGAATTGTGCGATCGGTTGCTTTCGCGGTCGGTCGCTCGAGTTCAAACTGCAAGGTGCAAGATTTTCTGGTTTAGAAGTCCCTTCGAGGCGTTAGGGGTGATGTTTATTGAACTGCTAAGTGACGTTCAACTGTGTGAGAGTAACGGAGCAAGCAAATAGTAGAGCGTGATACGGAGAAAATTACCGTTGAACGGGTAATCTTTGAATGAACGCTTTCTCCGTTAGGCGAACACAACTTCCTTCGATTGTCAATAATTATTTGACCACTACTGGAAAATAAAATATCACATTGATAACGCATTAGCGGTGCAATATATCTCCGATTATTATAAATCAGTACTGCACGCGTTATCCCTTCATCCATTAAATTCGATTTAATTCGTATATCGTTTATACGAAACCGTTCACCGATACTTCACCAAATTTCTATTAATTTTCGAACATAAAACGAACAGATCAAAAAATTGAACAAGCAACAATTTAATTCCAAGCAAATTAATTACGAATTAAGAGAACGATAATTTTACGCACTGCATCTATCACTTTTACGAACGTACATTAACGGCGAATAAACGATTTCGTTTCAACAAGTACGGAGGAGAAAAAAAGGAGTGTTAAACGTTCGCGGTCGTGTAACTGCACTCGATACGGGTACCGCGAAAATAGAAATGCAATATCCGGTAACGGGTGCACAAATTACTACAATTCCCCCCCCCCCCCGGTTCAAATTTTCCACCACGCTTCGATTTCATTCTTATGGTTATTTACGCTCGAATTTCACGCGAAGAAATTAGAATTTCGTTGTACCTGCCATCGATGCAATTTCAACGAGAAAAGATATTAAATTTGTGGAGCGATTGCGCACTCCTGACTTTCGCGTTCCCCTTTCCTTCCACGCTGCTTCCTACATTATTCGTATTTCCCGATTTCTGCGGGGGTCGCGCCGGGTTTCCAGAGACGCGAACATTTCATTTTCAAAGACGCGGAATACGAGATATAGCGACGCGCGAAGTAATGGCGTTCTTTTCAATTTAGAGGAAACGAGTGTTAGATTATTTAAAAAAAACCAAGGGTTCAAAGTACGATTTTCGTAGTAACAAATCTATTTTCCCCCCGTGCTTCTTATTTCGTTCCACTCGTTGCACATCTGTGTTCGTTTTGAATTTCTATTGGTTTATATAATTGGGATTTTCGATTTTAATGTTGCGAGGCCTGTAGGGCCTTTTACAAATTTGAACCGGTAATTCGGATTCCAGATTATGTACGTACTTACATGCATACATTATGTTTATGTCGTTCATATTGAATCGGCGTGACCTAATTAAGAAGGGAGTTTGTCGAGAAGATTAGAACCTTTCGGGGATTACGAAGCAGGACGTTCAGAGAGTCGATCCTCTTATACTGCGATGTTATTCCATTTTAATTATTTTAACTCATAATTTCGGTTTCGGGCTTCTTTGATGGAAACCTTCGCTCGTGGATTATACTGAAGCACCGCCATTAAGAAATCCATCGCGTTAAATCTGTACATTTTACATTCAATAAAAATCCAATTACCAATTATACACTCTACCGAAATATTATATTATCAAAAATATATTTCGAACTCGGTTAATCCAATGTGCTCTTCGACGTTGATCGTGACTCTAGTATTCCCTCATTTCTTTGCACAATTCTCAATAAAAGGAATCGCTCGAAATCGGTCAAAATAAAAGGGAGAACAATTCTCCATGGGAAAAAAAAGGTTCTCGCGAACCATGTCACCCGTCGCCTTTGACACGCGAAACGGGTCGATATCATTAATAAATTTTACGTGCATTTTCATTCGGACCGTGTGTCCTCTTACTAGAATGTTGCCTTTGCGTACCACCGATCCGGATTTATCGTATTTTCAACAGCGAGACCTCCAATTCGAGGAACAATATGTTCCTATGCGTCGATCGTGAAACTATTGTCCGATATAGAGACACAGGGGCGTATCGAGCTTCTGACATGTCCCCGGTGCTTCGATTCGACTCTAATCAATTCGACGTCGACACATTTCTCTCCGCGATATCGGCAATATTTATTTCTATTACTTTTGGGCAACACGGATCGTATTGAAATAGGTATTAAAATCAAGAATGAAGATTAGCCATTTTATAATAGAATTCATTGTTCCCTACGGTCGATGGTATATTTATCCCGCTAAAGGATATGGAAAAGCGGATTAAATACTGCAACGAATTACGCAATTCATTTGGTAACGGATATCACCATAATTAAACCGGTATGAGCTCATTAAAAGCAACGTAATGGCTATTATGGCTTATAACGAAACGTAATTGGCGACGTAATTATTTCTCTTAATTATTTCAATATCTGATTAAATTCGATTACGATCGTTTGCGTATTACGCACTACCCTAATTGTTTGCAAAGGATGTATGGGTGATTTTCCAGGGTTCATCCTTTTCATTATAAACCGGGTGTACCGATGATCGTTAATTAACTGTAGCTTGTGAGTGTGCGTTCGTTTGCAATCAAACCTGTGTCACACGGTGTACAGATTGCAATTGAAAGGAAACGCCACTCTTCCAAGTTTCCCAACGCATTATTTCTACCACGCGTGAAGTTATTTCTACCGTCCCCTTCGTCCGTGCGATTCTGAAACCTTGCAGAACTGTTACCCAACGTAATCAGCCCCACTCCGCCTACCGACGATTTCTCCAAAAACACTTCAACGAATTTCCGCAACAGAACTGGAAGCTGATCAGGTTCAAAGTTGAACCACGTAATTACACCGTTTGGCACAATCGAGTGAAACAGCCCCGACCCATTTATATCTCGTAACAGGGACATCGTTGCACGAGAAAGAAATAATCGACACGACATAACGGGTCTTCTTACTGCAACAATATCCAACATTATCTCCCGATCGAGCGAATAATTACCATCCCGAACAATCTATTCCGCGCGGCATCAATAACCATCGGATTAAAGCCCGCCCCGGCGCCGAACCGAATCGTATTAATCCCAACGCGCCTCTCGTTGCCCGATCAGTTAACAGTTTCATTACACAACTTGCAGTTGCTTTCTGCAACGAATCTCGCAGCCGGGGCTCACCTCTGTTCCTCGATCCGCATGCTTGCACACCTGAAAACCCCTCGGGAAACAATGCTTGCTATCTGGCGGCGCATCCGGGAAACGATCGTTCCCAATTGTTGGTAAGCGCGATGCTGGCGGGGGAGCGGGTGGCGACGATGGTGGCGGCTGTGGCGTAGAACGAAAAGAAAAGGGGCGTAGAAACGGGTCTTGGCCGTGCGGTATCGCACCTGGGAACAGCTCTAATTAACGGGCAGCGCCGTGGCTGGCCGGCACAAAAGCCGAAAGAAACGAGGAGGAACGTTGGAATCGTTCGAAGTTTCGTTTCGTTTCGCGTATCGAAAGGGTTGAGATAAAGGGGTGCCGTTCGCCACTCGGCACGGTGATCTTCTTCTGTTGCGGCGTCGGAACGCTCGCGACGCTTTTCATTCGAAGCAGCCTTTTCCTTCCAGCCTTTCACCGTATCGGTCGGCCGGATCAGACAGGCGCGCTCTTATTTTCGTCGTTTCCTCGGTTTCTTTCAGCGCGTACTCTGCTGCTCGCATACGTTCCTAATGAATCGAGCGACGCCGATCGATCCTGCGGCGTGTGCGTTAGACACCGGGGGCGATTTCGGGCGACAAATGAGGGGCACAAATGACGGGAAAGAGTGCCTGCGGCAAAGTGTACAATCTTATAGGGGGTATCGGTGAGACTGCAGTGTGGCGGGGTGAATTTTGTTTGCGCTGTTTGCTTACACGTCGTTAGCTTCGAATAAGAATTCAATTGGGGCAAATTGAGTCGCTCTGGATTCGAGTTCCAGATATGCGCAAGAGTTTTCTTTTCGTTCATGTGGTATTGGTGGTATTGTACATGAAGAAGAGAAGCAATTATTTTGTAATTATTAAGGTATTGCGTTGTACGGAATTCATGAAGATTTGAGGATCTTTCAAACTAGAGTTCCTAGCGAATTTAAAGTTCTTTTGTTTTACGTTCGTTTCTTGCAAATATATAAGGATTGGATTATTTTGCTGCAAGGTGAGATTGTATGCGTCTCCTTGTTCAAATTGTTTTCGTCGGCAACTAGACTGCGGCTTCATTATTTTCGTTCAAGGAAGTGCGATTCGGAGCGTTAATAATAACAGCGGTAATAGTTTGGCAATCGACACGAATGAACAAATCTTTCAGCCTTAGGAATTCATTAGAGTAATATAAAAATACGAATATTCTTTACCCAAACAATTTTAGTCGGTCACGGACATCTGGCTACGCTATTCGCATAATAAATATTCAAGCGTTAAAACAAATAGAAGCACATTGTAGGCAGTAAACAATATGAAATATTCAGATCCTTAAAAGAATAACGATCTCTATTATATTTGTTCACTGAATAATTGAAACTCTGATACGAACTAAATCTCTTTGCTAGAAAAATTAGTTACACACCAATGTCAACAATTTGTTTCCCTGTGGGCGGGTAAATTTGAAGTCTACAATAATGATTTCATGCTATATTTCAACTACATGATTTTCTTGGTTAATATTATGCATCAAAGATATTATCGTTTAAAGATTTTTGGGAAATATCTATCTCACTTGCGCTGTGAATTCTATTTCTCTCTCTTCGTTTTTCCCCGCTTTCGCTGACCTATCGCAAGGTTGACATGCGTACAACGGTGAGTGACAGCAACTGACTGAAATCTGCGTTTTTCTTTACTATTACTACTACGCAACGCGCGTACCTTCGCGTGCAAACTGGGTCAGAGTGTTGCAATTGTCATTCATACTTTGGGCATTTACGTTTTGCTCATTCGAGCTTCGCATCTCGGGAACTAATTGACTGGATTGACGACTTGAAAGAAAATCCGTTATTCAGGGCACGATCTCATTTGTCATTGGAGGTAGTGTCATTTACGAGCGTAAAGATTTTCCTGGCGGTATTTTTTGGTCGAATGAAAAGTCCAATTGGTTCACAGCGGGGGAAGTTAAATATTTTGCTCAATGTTTTTTCGTGAAATCAATGGAACCATAGAGCATCCAGACTTTCTAAAGAATGCAACACTGTATCAGTAGATTTATTAACGAAAACGTGTCGTTTATTTGTAAGATTGACCAAATTTATTTGTGGCATTACAAGCTCGCGTTACAGTACTAATTTGTGGCAAATGCGAACAGTAAATGAATCTCGTTTGAATAGCATCAAAATTTTCTTCGCGAATTTTATGCGTTCGCGTTCCTTCTTTCTGTACACAATATTCCCGAGACATTTTTCAAACTAAGCGATGCACATATTAAAAAAGGTTGCTCCAGGATGGAGTACCTAATTTCAGCTTTTCAATAACAGCTACCACGCCGAGAAAACATCGTATCGCATTCGTAAATATTTGGCCCTACATGTTCTCTGCTTACAATTGTGCAAACAGAACTCGAAAGCTAACCGTTGCAAATGTATGAAACTGTAAAAGTGAATATACCGTGCTTCAGTTGTTGTGCAGTTTTTAATAAAAGCACGAACCACCTTTTGTTTGGACGGCGATAACAGATAAATATTCTTTCGCCGCTGTCAGTCTAAGATAACCGGTTAGTTGATCAATCAATGCTATCTCGTGGATTACGTTAAATGTAATGAATTTATCATTTTCGCAGCACTCGGTGGCTTAACAGTATTGCAAGAAAATGTCTGCAATGTAAATTTTACGAAAGTAAACTACAATGGAATTAGCCCAAATTATCATTATAGCACATTCATTTTGTCCGGAATGAAAGGTATACCAATTAAGGTGAACTGCGTACGAGAAATTCTCACGTTTATTGTTTTTCAGTTCGCATTGCAAATATTTTCCAGCTACAGATGTTATTTCATACTGGGAATTTCGAAAAGTTTAAAAATCTTGCATCCAACACGGTGAAATAATTAGGAGACTTTTAAATAAAGTGGCCCAGTGTGGTAAATATAGTGGGCGAGTGGCACTTTATGAACGGAAAAAAAGGAGGTAACTTGACGTCGCAGAATTTCGTACACGTATATCATTCTAATTCTGAGTGAAACGACTTTCTCGAAAATTAGTGGTTTTAATACAAGAATTATCCTCCAAATCGAATGCCATTCTGTTTGATAATATCTATCCGAATAAAACAAAAATGTACACGTCTTCCTATTTGTCTTCGTGCCGGCCGTCTCAGAAAAATTCTCTTGCTGAAAAATCCCCCCCCCCCCCCCGTGCCACTTAATATTAAAAAGCAAAGATGACATCGACATCTGCATTGGTTCCCGGACTTGTAAAACTTTGTTCAGCCCATCCTGCGCCCTCGCCATTGTTCGAGAATTCGAAAGCGTGACAATAGCTCGGCATAACAAAGTTATCGACGTTTCGAAGTTCGCGAATTCGTTTCGTTACGAATGGCCACGATTCACCGTGCTCCAGATGCCCCGACGATATCGACTGATTTATTCATTTTCCCGCGACCTTTCGCTCCCTTTTTTTGTATTTTTTCGAACCGCAATTCGAACGAAGATGCCCACGCTTCCGTCCGCGTGAAAAACAGTCGCGCCCGCCTGGAAACAAATGTTGCCCGGCCGTTTCGCAGCATCCGGGTATTACGAAACGCGTTTGAACATTTTGTACCTTTTTTTTCTTTTTTTTTTCCTGCACCCCGATTGCCACGCGAGCAGAAATTCCCCGCGTCTGTCGGACCTTTGTATTGTTTCGTTGCTCACGCCAGTTTTCATTCGGACACGTGTATCCAATCTGTTCTTTTTGGCTATTCGAATCCTTGGAAATCGATGTAATATGTTCCGCTGTTATGCTAATTTCAATCGATGCGCGTAGAAATTGCACCCCTGATGCCAGACATTATTTGTTGCTGCAAGGTAGAATGTTTGCGTTGTTGATTTGCACATTGCTGTTAGCGTGAGTTATTACATAAACGGTTGTCGGATATGTGAAGTCGTGTTTTACCAGTTTGTTAAAATTTGGATATATCTAACGGGTCGTATCATTGACTATTGGGAGAGAAACGTGTGTAAAATTCTTTGGCGTAGTTATAAATGCCCTGCTATTTTCATATCGAAACGGAAATGAATATTTGTATCGGTAAAAATTCTAATACCTCAGCCTATGTGAAGAAATGTAGTATATAAAATATTGTAATATAAGAATCTAAGTGTTTCGCAGCCATATATTTGCAGTAATGTTTGACACTCGATCGTTACGCGTGCTATTTTCTTTTCTTTCCGCTAGTCGTTGATGAACCGAGTATCGCGCGCCGATAAACTTTAAACGAAATCCAGATTTTACAACTTCTTCGTCTTCAAAGATAAACAACAGATTTAGAGCTCCAACGATTTCCCTCTTTCTGCTATTCTTCTCTGCCATACGCGAATAAAGTATATTCAGTGAAACCAGACTTTAATTTCAAACATAATTATATACTTGAGTGTTCAAAGCTTCTTGTATTTCAAACACAATTCTACGATTTATATACCGATTTCATTTTTAAGACAATCCATCCCCGTTTCACTACAAAGTAGCCTGCAGAGCGGAAAAGGAAGGAAAAGGAGACAAAGACGACGACGTATATGTAACAGTACGTTCTGTGAAAGAAAGTTCAATGGCGAGAATAAGAAGGTGCTTGCTCAGTCGAAACATTCCATCCGCCTACCTTCTAGCACCGCGGGGAATTATTTTCCTTCGGCTTCTTCTTCTCTGATTCTTCGCGTTTTCGCGAAAATAAGCAAAGAAGTCGTTCTCGCGATTTCCCGGAACAATGCGATCGGTGGGACTTTCTGTCTTCGGTAAGTACGTCCGAGTGGGTCAAGATATAAGGAAACGACAGAATCACTCTCTGGAAATAACGGCTTCAGAGGCTTCCCGGATCGTTCGCGCTTGTTAATTAATAGCTAAATCTTGTGTAGCATAGTACCCTCAAAAGTCTCAAAACGCGAGAAGGTGTGGCGTAATCGCGGCACTAAAAGTGTTCATTAAAACGATGCGACGAAAAGGAGGGTCTCGGCAATCTCCGTCTTTTACGCGAGACGTGGTGAAATTACGCGTCATTAACGATATCTTACATGCTCGTCAAACGAACGAGAATCGAATAGGATAATGGAGTATAAAGTGTCGGGTGGATTGTACAGTAGCTCTCGTAAATATTCGAACAACCGAAAATATGTTCCCCTTCGATTTCACGTTTAAAAGAAAAAATAGTTACACGGTTTCCAAATATATGGTCTCGAACACTTGGCGTCGCTCTGTTTCTTAACTGTTCTAACTACATTAACCAAAAAGATGATTTAACCGATCCATGTGTGTCCCGTTCGTTTAAAGATATAAATTCATTCTATCATAATATATAGACAACGAAAATTCAATTTAGATGGCAATAAATATTCAATTTTTCTTTTAAATTCTTATTCCGAAACTTCGAAAGTTATCCTTCCACTATGGATCTACCTTCGACTGTCAGTCATATTTTGTTCTCGAAAATTGCGTACCTCCGGTATCAAAAATAGCTGGGTCTTCCATACAGACCTTCGAGAGTCCCAGAAGAAGTGGAATATATATGTTATATAGTCAGTTCAAATGGTCTAATAACGCCGCGTGAAAATATCATTCGATACGCGTCACCGAGAGGTACAGATAGATCGTCAAACGAAACGTGCATCGATCATAAAAATTTACAGGTATTAACTCCGCGATTCCGTTATTCAAACCAATGCCGTCCGAAGGTTTTCAAATCGAGGTATTAATACGCGGCATATACGCGCGTCCAACGTGCGCCATGTATTTGCCAAAGAACAGAAACCGATAAAAGGAAAACCAGTGAAAAGTAACCCGAAGCACTTTTGTTAGCCCAGGAACCCCGTGCTCTCCATCCTGGGAACAATCAAGGTTCGTCGCGAAACGAAAATTTGTTTCCCCGTTTCCAATACCGTTTCGCCATTTCTCCCGGAGATCGATGACTATTTTTCGCCGGGGAATCGAGCCGAAATTTTCATCCGGCTGAACAACGACGTGCCTCCGTCCGGGAACGCGAGAACGCCTCGCCACCGCAGGTAGCGAATCCATTTGACGAAACATCGAAACACCCAAGGGGGAATGGAGGGGCAGGCGTACGGACGACGACTGGCAAAGGGGCGCAGGAGAATAAGAATGATACGACCGGCGATAGAAGGGCGGGGGCGGCGCGAGGACGTTGGAATAGGAGAAACGGCGAAGAAAGTACGGAGAGAAAGAAATTCTGAAGATCGCGACACTAAAAAGAGCTTGTACTCCCGAAGGAATACGTGATCTCCGCTGAGGGCTTACCGAGGATACTCGAGCGTAGTAGAGCTGTAGCCGGGTTATGCCGGCGGGTATTTAACTTTGTGCATTCGAGTTCCCATCCCCGGCGTCATACGTATACCGGGTGTCCTCCAGCGAAAAGTCGTTGGGCCGGGAAACGCGATTGTTCGCGGAAGCGAGTGTGCTTCGCGACGAGCTTTCCGGGGTGAAATTATTGTAGTGTTCGGGGAGGATTGACTGTTCGTTGCTTGACAGGGCAATGAGCTTACGTCGTGCGGCCAAACGGATGGGATCGGCAGGTATTTGACGAGCTGCGAGAATTTTTGGTGAATCTAAGAAACGACGGGAACTAAAGCGTAGATATTTACGCGGAGCAAGTATTTGCTGGCGCTTTCAATATTGATTTCGAATTAACGGACGACTAAATGGGACGTGATTAGAATTCTGTCGATTGGGAGAATTTTTAGCCGTCCTTTAAACTTACAATTTGTTGTTTGGTAGTGATTGCATGTAGTCCCGGAGGGTGTGCGAATTTTAAATAAAATTAATTACCCCGAAAGATTGAACAATATTAAAATGCTCCGCAACAATTATGCTCATTCGACTTGTCACATTTAGATTTTCACTAGTGACGGTTCCATGGGTTTAATTGGTTCAATTGATGTATGCAAGTATATTATAGTCATCATTTCAATGATAATCTCATAACCATTGCAATTATTTATTGCAACTCATTAGATCACTGTTGCTATCCGAATTGTACAAACAAAATAATACTATCATTTTAATGAATTTTTGCAAACATCCCTCAGAAACTTTTGTTACACTACCTCCGGCATACATTAAAGAACTCGCCAAATCCATTAACTTTGTACTTATTTATTTACTGCCAAGGAAGATCGCATCGCGACTAAACGCCATCCCCAAAGGTATTTGACACCTGGCAACCAGCCAAATTTGGTAGCTGCCGTTTTGCAAGTACACCCAGTACAGATCAGCCACTTTATCCTCCTGCTTCCTTCCCTGTTCGATCTTCCAAGCGAGCTGTTCGAGGAAGGATGCAGCAGCTGAATACTCGTGGTACGGGGTCGCTGTCACAGTGCCCCTCGGCTTTCATATTAAACTTCGATTTTACGCGGGCGTAATCGTAAAGATAAAGGCGCGTAAACCGCAGTATAACACGGGATACGCTTCAAACCGCTTCCTTTTGCCCACGAGATGCTTAAACGGATCCCCTGCAACGATCTTTCCGTCCTATACGTAATCCTCCGTCCGGCAGAACTTGCCGGGCGATGTTACTATTGCGATTTGAATCGCTGCTATCGTCCGCGATATCGTTGACTCGTTTCACTTCGTGACCGCGCCACGTTACGATTCGCTCTCGCCTTTATACTAATCGATGTCATTTTTGTGTCAGCGTTGTCGTCATTTGTTCCTGCATGCCCTGGTTGAGCCAATTGGTTAATATAATTGAGGATAGCTAGTGTCTGACTTTTTATCGACTACTTCTACTGTACGCTTACAGTAATCGAATGCGTATAAGTAATTGCACAGCTTTTGTATTTACTCTGTTTAGGTTGTTTTTAATTAATTTTCTACGCCGTTCGCAAGTATCGATGTTTAATTTCGAATTACAGATGTATATATTTCTTATTTCTTATTGCGGAGAATTGTAATCGTTGCTTTGTAAATGTGAAATCGTGATAATAAATTTGGCGGAAGTTCTGTTTCGATGTCGGCGGCCTGGATCATCTTTCTTTTAGGTAAAGATAGTATTCAAGAGTGAAATGAAATTTTTCTTTGATAAATATTTGATCAGCTTGTATAATGAACTATTAGCAACGATCGACAAGTTCCATCGATTATTTAGTACAAAATACATGAAATTCGAATTGGTCCAACGGGTCAAGATGAATATTTGCGGAAATTCAATAACCTGGTCACGGTCATATGTGGTTGCAAATATTTGTCGCCACTTTATGGACTGCTTCCTAGGGGGGAGGGTATCTAAACGGTTCGACGTTTAGACAGGAATGGAATTTTAGTCTCCAAACGTTTGGAGTTTGACTGCCCGATTGAGGTCCAAGGTAGGTAACTAGGTTACGGGATGTCCTAGGTTTGAAATGATACTGAAACCAGATCCAGTATTAAACTCGGAAACAGCATTAATCCGCCATTGATGTATTCGCCGGTTTATAATCGAAATTACAATTGATGGGTTTCTGATATATTCAATTTCGCAGCTTTTAATGTAATTCATTTGACATAATTAAGGATCAAGGAATTAATTTTTTCGTTACTGAAGAAAATAACGGAAAATCATTATTGAAAATGTCTTTTTTCGCTGGGAAATGAACTGGTTTGGATATTTTAATCGTATTTATAATTAAGTGCACTTTAAACAGGACTGGATACTAAACGAACTAATTATTGTACAATCGAAGTTATGTATTATTAAAGAAGCACATTAAAACAACGTTTCGTAAACGCTTTGTGTGAGGATAACAGTTTCATTAAATCAGAATTAAGCATAGTATTCTAAACAATACCGGTCATTGTTCAAAGGAACAATTTAGTCTAAAGAGGACAATGAATGGAGGTTCCATTATTCAGACCTCCTCTGAGATCTTCGCACGTGTATGTGTTACGGCCGTGTCAGAATCAATGCACAGAATTCTATTATATCTTAATACGTACAGTTGTCTGCCATCGGCAGAATTAAACTTGTCAGATCTTGCCAACTGAAGCTCTTATACAAATAGTACTTGTGGATTACGTTTCCTTATGCAATCTGAATATAGAATGTGGAAAATTCTCTGGTTTTCTAGGGATCATTCTTACATTATAATAAAATTGAAACATTCAGAAACGAAATTTTATAATGTCCTATATCATATGCGCTCCGCAAAAGGAACAATTTATAACAATGCATGCCTCAATAAATTGCAACCCCTTCACTTTTATGTACAATGAAATTTCATGTATATTCAATTTATATTAATATAATTATAATATGTTAGGTGACCCTTAACCTTTTTTTTGAAACTACTATATTATAATTTCTTTCCAAAATCAATTAACGTTTCGATCAGTGTTCTAAAGCATATCGCTAAAATAAATCTCACGAAGTTTTATAACTTCCTCGTAAATTCTTACTTTCTTAATCAACGATTTGGCCGAAGATCTGCAATGATTTCACGCCCACGCCAACATACCCGAAATTTTCAAAATATCCCTCTCTTAATTTTAATCGCAGTCTCCAGAAAATAAAATACGAACGCCTGCGAATTCAGTCGCGTCGGAGACGCAGAACAGCGGAAGATCCAATTAGAACGGAGCTCGAGCGGGGTAAGTTGAAAATCTTGCTGGTGTTGTCTTGCAGGCGTTCGCGCTTTCAGATTCCACGTTTCCAGCGAGCACGTGCCTTTCTGGCAAAACCGCTGCTGTCGCCGAAAGGACAATTACAATTCGCCGCGGGAAGACAGTTACTAGCGTCGTTTAATGCGGTTTCTGTATTCATGCGTGGCATTTATCAATCGGAGGGGCTCGTAAAGTCGTGGAAACCGCGGTGCCAGTCTTGTCCGTCGTCTATTTTATTGTGAAACCCATTACTTTAATGTGACTTTAAACGAGATAGACGTAACGTGGATAGTCTTGTAATTGTGATTGGATTTACAGGTTTCCCATTCTTTCGAGGGTGTTTCGCTTTCGCCTCTTATTTAGTGAAATGTTTGGAAGACTTATTCGAAAGATTAAATACTTTATTATATAATTCGCGCGTGTCGCTGTTGTTACTTTGAAATATTTGTAATCGAGTACTGACTTGAACAATTTTTGTATTTCAATTTAATCGTGAAATACTGCTTACATTTACGCGACGATATTTTGAATTGGAACATGCAACTAGAATTTCGGTCCCTTAAAAACGTTTCGTCGTATATTCATCCCTATTGTTGCGTTTGAAGACACGTAAAATTAAAATTCCTACCGCATTTCTCCATCCACCGAATAAGATTACCATGCCACAACCACGAAGCCAAGTGTAAAGTAAATGCAGCCTTAACAAACGTAATTTTATCACGATTGCCCCGCGGAGAAGATCAAATCAGAGACAATTTAAATTTTCAGATCATTTTCTCAGGACTACCAGTGTTCAATCTCTGGTTAATTCTTAATTTAAATAACAATTTTGATTCACCTCGGTGTATTTTAATCCGGAAACGGTTTCAATTCGTCTGTAATTAACGACATTCGTAGCCTCGCACAGACATTATTGTTGCGCCAGAATTTTGCAAAACTGTGTAACCTTGTGCTTAGATATTCAATTTCATTAAACAAATTGTAGTTCTCGCATTAAATATTCACTTTGCCCTCGTTAATTTCCCACCGAACATCTCTGCAACTGTAACACCTTAGAATAAAAAAGATACAAAAGCAAAGGTCTTATAAAAACTGACCAAATTCTCGCTAGCTCCAGCAATATCCATTTCGAACTCATCGATCGTGACTAATAAAACGCGACCGATGCTCGTAAAACTTCGAAAAATTATTTCAAACATTCAATCGACAATTTCCATATGCAGGGCGACCCCATTCGCGTACCAAGTTTCACCAAAAAATCGACAAATTTCACAGCCGGTTGGCGTCTCTCGCAAGACAAGCCTCGCCAGCGAAAAGTACGTCAACCATCGACATCGACAGAACCGGAAATTCGAAAGTCAGGCAAAGTGTGCGACGCGATCCGACGCGCGCATGCACGGCCAAGTATGTTTACGATCCCTTGGGGGTCCAAGTATTCCGCGAGATTCCCTTTCAGCCGACAGACACCCGGCACGGATTGACATTCGACTCTCGAGCGGAAGAAAAGCGCGACGCGACGTCGAATTGGCCGTGCAAACAGCGGCGACGTTTACGGAACCGGGGAGAGGAATCGTCCTCGTAAAACCACGCGAAAGACGCGCACACAATCACGCACGCGCGTACGCTCGCGCCCACGCTGGCCAGGTGAGATGACAGAAGCAGAAAAAAGCGAGAACGCGTCGAACGAACATTTGAACAAGCTTCGTGGCCGCGAACGGAATCGGCAATGCGATCTCAGAAGTGGTATTCAACGTGGCGTGTACACACGTGGCGATCCGGTTTCGCGAAATTCTTCGTCCCCGTTCCATATGCCCCCTTTCAACCCCGCCGTGTCGGCCTCTTTGCCACTTTGGGCACGACCGTTGCAATTTTAATTACTTCCGGTGGGTTCACGGGAAAATGTGAAATCGGATATAGAGGATGTGGCGGGGGATGTCAGGCAAACGCGAGCAAAGGGGATGGGGGACATTTTTTGTGGGGTCGTGTTTGTGATTCGAGGGGATGACATTCGGGTTCGTGATTCTTTTTCCTTTTATTCACTGAGTCGTCGGTAGGTTGGCGAATTAGGGGCTCGCGTTGCGTTGACGATTATTTGTGGCTCTCTGTGTGTTTCATGAAAATAACGTTCTTTTCTGGATTGTAGGGAGATTCATTTTGGAATTATTAGTGACAGGTGTATGGAACTTTAAGGCGTGCATATTTGTCCATATGCTTCGTTTCAACGAAGATCGAGCAGAAGATAGTACGTTTATTATATTTTTCTTTTTCGCGTTGTAACGCAGGATTTTTTCCTCGAAGTTATTTTATTCGTTAAAAATGTACACCCCTCGTGTTCCTCTTGGGTTAATATTTCGGTTTGAAATTGTTGGGGCAGTTTTCACGTTTCAACTTGGGGTAAAAAATTGTTGCATAAAGTTCGGTTATTTAAAACTTTCCGAAACGCCGGTGCAGGTAAAATTTCGCTCCTCCGCGTGCAAACTTTCTGCAACTTTCGGTATTCTACGGAACAGGAACAATTACAAAAGTCGTGTCTCCTTAGTTGCATTTTAATTGTAATTTATAAACATGCAAGCTTCATATGTATGTACGGTCGCTGGTTCTTCGTAATCATAAATTCGACAAATTTAAAGTAATGATACACATTTGTGTGTTCTAACAATTCCTCGTTATTGCGCGAAATAATTTAATTAAAAATTTGTTACTTCTAATCTGAGGAGTGAAAATATCAATTAAATTCCTGAATGCTTTGATATGATTATGAGAATCTACTGTAGCATATGTACCATATGCTCACGAAAATTGGGACGAAGACAAAGAGCATTTAATTGATGATTAATTATGTGAACATACAGGGTTATCAGGCGAACCAGTTGTTCAGCAGAAAATCGCATTCGAACGCACGATTATTAGGGTAATGCAATTTTCATGTGTCGTACATAATTGTTCATAAAGTGTTTGCGGCCGCATATACTGCCGTTTTGCTGATATGAATATATTTCACCAATTGTTGAAATGCATTGTACGCTTATCAAATAATTATACCCACGTGGAAGGAGGAGGTGAATGTTATTGTTTTTAAAACAATGGTAACGTTAACAAAAATAATTATCATCTGCAATATCATTTAAATAGAAACCAACTATAATATTAACTGATTAATTATCGTGACATCAACTTTAGCACAAAATTTATATTAAAAAAAAATTGGAACATAGTAGTCAATTATGCAATATATTTTAACGAAAAGTATAATGACAAGACACGTTCTCCACTACTCGCAATCAATAATAAAATTAAAGAGGAAACCTTTGCAAAATTATTTACAAAAACTTCTCAGCAGCGAATAAGAATTCCACACGATAGAATGCTGTGCAAGAACCCAGCCCTGTCTCTCTTCCTCTCTAAAAACATAACAAACATCTTTGTTCTTTTAAACACCCATTACAGTCAAGAATCGACAACTGGCTTGACTAAACAATTTTCTTCGAACCATTTACAACCGATACATCCCACCCTACACAGCCCACTGCAAAGATGTCGAAAGTTTCCAAGGCGTTCCTTGAAATCCTTCCGAATCGCGTCATCGATGCTTCGTTTCCTCCAACTCTGAAAACACGGGAACTCGTTCGTCTATACCGTTCCCCATTGTACTCGAGGAGTTTTCGCGCTGTTTGAACGTCGAAACAAAACGCCCATCCACCCTCCGCACACCCTTTCTCTTTCGCCGCCAGCTTTAATTACTGCAACTTCGTACATCGCAGGCATATCCGCGTTTGAAGATGCGTTTCTCGCGCTACCCGCGGAACTTTCACGGGAGACACGCTCCAGTTTACATTTCAGCATACTTCGAAAGTACCCCCATTACCCGTCCTCCGGCGTGCCCTGGCAACGGAGGGGGAGGGGGATGGATTCTCTTTTGGTCCCTATATTTCCATTTCCCCGTGTACCAACTACAATTGCAAATTTTTGCCAATGCTACGGAGGAACGTTATTCCCTCACTTTCTCTTTCTACACCTCTCTGTCTGCAGCTGTTTCTGTATCTCCGTACAGATGTTAACTTCCCGTGGATACAAAGCGTGTCCTTTAGCAGGTGCTTGTTTATGCTGCGTGCATGGATGCACCGCGTCCCGCCGCAATTTTTGCGAGTAGTCTGGAACAAGATACGCGAGCGGTTGCGCGTTAATTTAAGGCTGTGTGAGTTATTATGATGAAACGGGGACCGAGACAGCGATGAATAAATTTAATGGATTGTACACGCGTTGCAAACGGAGAGAGAGAGAGAGGATGCACGCGGAGAGAGGGCAGGTGTTTTTCATCCGGTACGTTTCGTTACAGAAGATTCTAACGTGGAGCGAGGTGTTTTAAATGAATCATTGTTTTGAGAGGAAACGTTAACCCGCGCCGCGAGTAAAGCAGATACGTTTCGTGTAATATTAGGTCTGGCCGTGAATAATTTACCTTTCTCGGAAGAAATTTTGATCCCGATTGGCGGAAATCATTATATTATAATATTGCTATAAAGGTCCACGGGAAAGTCGAGTCCGTTCTTGAATTCAAATAAAAGCATACATTTATTAATATTTCCTGAACAATATATTTTCCACCGTTGCTGATGCAATTTAGAAAAACACATGTCTAATAATTCAATGGTAAAAAGAGGCAGCCATATGTGATGCAACTTGAGAGATGACACTATCGGACAGTTGTTTTTTAAATTCACTCCGGTCATCATACTTCAACGCACAAAAACAAACACAACCGTATACTTATCGCATCTCCCAAGCCATTAATTAAAACAATCCGCGAATAAAGTAAACACCACATCGACCGCCGCGAACCGACCATTAGTTCACCGTAACAACGTAGGCTCGTACAAAACTCGTTACCCACCGGTTCACATGAAAGCTGAATAAGTCAGGCCTGTTACGCGGCCACGAAAGGTTAAAAATATCACGTGAAACACGTCGTAAGTAATTCCTTCCACGGCCCGTGGATCCAATACGTATCGCGTGGGTGGATCCAAGCCGATCCATCGATCCTCGACTGTGTTACGCTTGGGATCGCGATAGGGAACGAGGGCCTGACATACCTCGCGTGACCGCGACGGTTTGACTTACGAATCAGTGGCTCGTCAGCACCGCCGACGTGATAGTGACAGCCGATTATGGTTTGCCAAGTTTATAAGCGGCTGGCAACTAGCGTTTACCGTGGATGGCGAGGCATACGCCGGGCCCTTGCCAGTTTAACGAGCGCCACGAACTTTCGTGAAAAGTCTCGTGACACAAGACGGTTCTCCGTGAAATTCTCAGACAAACGAGCCCCGTGCCGCCAACGGATTCGCTGGCCCCTGGCGCTTTGTGGCCGACGAACGGCCGGTTGGCTCGACGTGCAACCAGAACGCGATACGATAACGACTCGATTTTAGAGGGACCTTTTCGGAGACGAATAACGTGCGGGGGATCGATGGGGTGTTGCATATTTAAATTGAAGTGGAATTATTCGCGATACTTCGTGTTCCTTTACGTTAACATAAATTCTGACCGGCACGAAGAAATGGCACGCTTCCAAACGAACTTCCACTCGATCCATCCCACGGGCCTGAAGTTAAGTTCCACGGGGAAAAACCGCCGGCCCGTTTTCCATCGCGCCAATCAATTTTCATCGAAGTGTACACTAGTACCGCGCAACCAGTCGACAGACGAGCACAGGCAAACAATCCACGCGAAGGAAACTAGTTCGCATAGAGGGTTACCGATGTTCCGCGCACGCGGATGTTCGCTCGACCCTTTTTTCATTTTCCCGTTTTTGTTCGTCGTCACGATTGAATCTTCCGAACGATTGTTTCGCAAACTGCGAGCAGACGCCTCGGGCGGAACGGCCCGGCGAACTTCGCGGCCCGGAATCACCTGGTGGGATCGTGTATCCGCGATACCGGATAGATGTCGGGCACAGTGTGCAGGACGTGTAAAGGGAGATAGCGCAATAGCGATATGCGTACTCTGGAACTTGCACCAGATAATGTTATCGTATTGAATCGATCGGCTGATCTGATCATCGACCACGAATTAACGGGAATTATACTTGGCCGTGGTCGCCTGCGGTTCAGCTGTATCGCTGAAATTCGTCGAGGATGCGCCACGTATAAGCATTCTGCGCGAGTAAATGCACATGTCCCGCGATTTACGCGGCGGGTACTTTACGTACTCGATACGCAACAACTTCATTCACGCGACCCCTTTTGCATGCGGTCGCTGGTTGCGCGATTTTATTTTCCGCGATGGGAAAATCGAACATATTTTTCTGGTCGTTTTATTGAATTTATTTGATATTAGGTAAGGAGGAATATTATTTGATTGTAGCTATCGTATTATTGTTATCAGTTTTCTTCGGCTTGCCGAGGAGTGATGATAGAATCATTTTAATTTGTTTCTCGTTTCAATAACGGACGATCGTATTTGAATGTTCTGGAATCGAGAACATAGTGATGCTTCAGTTGACATAGTTAAATCATTTCTATTGTAAGGAAAATAGATAAACCCATTTTGAATGAAAGAGGGAGTTGGGCAGTGTTATTTTCAGACTTCAGAGGCTTCCTTAGATTAGAATGCCTGAGGATTCAGATTTAGCGAAAATATAAATTTGAATGTCTACGGACCGGATTTTAACTTGGAAAAGTTGGATTGAGCTAAGCTAATTTGTACGTATTTTTAGGGGCGCAGATCAAATTAGCTTTGGTGAAATAAAAGTAGCAACCTTTGCCGAAATACTATTTTTGGTACCCACGAGTGAAACACCAATCCAGATTTTACCATTGACATAGGAGCTTCGGTATTTGGAAATAAAGAAATCGATATTCGTTAAGCGCAATCAATAATTCTTTTTATATACAAAACTATACGCTTGTACCTAGTATTTTCTCTTCAGAAAAACTATTTTGTCACGGTTGTGCAAATGTTTGCTATTTCAACGATGTCTCCGTTCTTAAGCGTTTATTGTTACTCGCGGAACTTGAATGTTATAGGAATGATTTGAAGCTTTTAACTATAATAACGTATATAAAAGCAGGTCAATACAACCTACAGCTCGCTCAACAGTGCGGACAATATATTGGAAAATGCATACGAGCCGCAAATTCATTAATTGAAACGAATACCGTTCCAAATGATCATTTTAATACATCCACGCTAATTTCGTTTTCGCGTCCACCACAAATTTCAACATAATTTCAACGAAATCTTAAACACAATTCGTAAAATTCCGTCTCTTCCTTCGGCATCTCGCAAAATTGCAACATATTTTTTAAAGAAATTAATAAACAACACTGTTTATAACGGAATCAAGCCTGTCACAAGAGCATGCCCGTTCCAGAAGCTCTAACGTCTGACACTTTTCCTCCACTTTATATTCATGTCAGTCGACCTCACTCTCGACAATTGCTCCGCTTTTCATCGTAATTCCCGTCGTTTCGTCTCCCAAGTCGTTTTCTAAAACGTTTTCGATCGGCACTATCGCAACGAGCAGTCGTAACAGTTCCATCCTTCTCAAAGGAAGGGTTCCAGAAGGGAAAAAAGAAATTGTTCATAACCCGGTAACTCGACTTGCACGCTTTATCCAGCTTAACCGACGACGTATAAACGAGCATCGCGTTGATGCTCGCAAGCAGCCGTCCTGTTCTCATGGAACTAGCTTCTTTGAACTTTACTGCGAGCTCTACATGCGTGACTACAACTTCGTAAACACGTGTGCGTCGAAGTCACGTTCATGTTGATATCAGCCAGACATAATTCATTGACTGATACGAATGATCTTTTAAAATCGGAAATTTCGTTGGCTACTTTGTAAAGACTTTATAGTCTTTGCGCAAGGGTCTTAAAGGGGTAAATTTATTTAGCTAGATTTATATCCACTTGCAAATAAATGACCGCCTATTTGCAGAACTGCGGTAAGAAATATCAGGGCGAATATGAGTGTAAGAAGTGACTGTCATTTTAGCTAGTAAATAACACTATTGCAATGCAGCGTTAATTATTATAATTCGCGAAACGTTTTCCCCTAATAGGTTCTACAATTGTGTAGATCAGTCAGAGGTAATATTGATTAAGTCTGAGCGCTCAAAGCTGGTATTAATTTGGAGATGGAAAAGGATCAATCAGTTATCGAAGAAAATATTTTTGATTTAATAGCATGTAAGCATTCCCCTTTCGAAGAGGTGTTCAAAGGCTTTAGAATTTTTCAGGTTTCTACGATTTCAGCTTTCGCAATGGATACTCTTTAAGGTTTCGAAGTAAGTACAGATGTACTTATAAAAATTCTGTGCAACTCTCCAAGTTGCCCCTTTCTAATTCTCCGACTTCTGTACGAAACTTAAACAGAATATATTTCATTACTTTGAAACGAGTATTCTGCACGAAAATAAATCAATCCAAATTATTATCTGCTTGTGCAAGAATACGTATGAGAAGGTATTATTTGAAAAGGATTTGAGGCGTTGCACATTCGAATTTACAAAAGATATTTATGTGAAAAGAGCTTTAAAAATTGATATCCGCCATATAGCTTTGAAGAGAAAACTTTTGTAATATTAAGGTTGACCTGGAAGAACTTCGACGTTCTCATGGTTTTCATAAAGCTTCAATCGTTAATAGCACCGTGCACGCTCACATAACTTGTACTTTGACACCATTTTCTCCTCTCCTGTATATGTATATAAATTAAATAAAATAGGAAATCGAGTTGGAAATCTCGTTTTACTTATTACGTACATTTCAACAAATTTATAATATCATTGTCGGCGTAGATAACATAAAATCGATTCAATCTCGGGTACTAAAATTTTAATACTGGTGTTTGTCTTTCTTTTAATTATTTTCCCCTGCAACTTTTCTTCGTCAATTTATATAAGAAAATACTCAGAATCGCCATCCATGCCAGGTAATAATAAATCTCTTCCAAAGGGAATGTTATACAAGAACGCAACTATTATTCTCTATACTATAATACAATTTATATTCGAGTACGCCACGATGCTTCTAAGGAAACGAACATATTCCATTAATCAGTGAAACGCAAATATACCATTAATCAATCTTTTTCTTCCCGTTTGTTTCCTCCCGTGCCGTGAAAACAATTGCATAAACCGTTGTTTAACGCTCCGAACGGCGCGTGTTGGTACGCCTTCGTAAAAGGAACATTTCGTTTTCACAAAAAACGACTGCCTAATAAAACTCTCTCGTTTACAGTTCCTTCTGGCTTTTTCATTTTTCTACCAGCGGCGTGCAACAAAAATAGAGCGGACGCAGAAAGGGAACAAAACAGCATTCGCATTTCCATTTTTTTTTCTTTCACCACACACGAACGGAATTTTTAATTTTCCCCCTTTGGACTGTCGTTCTTTCCAGCTGTTTCACCCTCTATCTCGTTATTCGACGGGCTCGAATTTCGTCGGCGTCTCGGAAACGGAAGGAACGCATTCCGAGAGGTCGGGTCGAAAAATCGCATTATCCGACGCTCGACGCGACCTTTGAAATTATTGATGACACGTATGCAGCCCTTTGTGCAATTACCACGTGGCGAACGACCGTGCAGAAATGACAGCAAATTTTCACGCGATATTTACGTTCGCCAGGCATCCGCGAGACGTTCCCAAAGCGTTCGTTACGTATCGCGAAACTTTTTTCCTGGCCCCGCGGTTCGAGCTGCTTTTTTCGGCACTGCAAACGTTGAATTTTATGCCGGACAAGAAGAGTCGCGATTCGACGTTCAATGAGACGAATACATACCGCATTCGCGATAAATTACTTCTATTGCATCGAGTCAGGCGTGGGAAATTCGCGGGACACGAAAGGAATCTTAAATACGAAGCGATGAACGTAATTATTCTCTAATTTGCGAAGGACAAATATTTGAGTTAATTATAAACTTCTAACGACCGGTGCCGCGTTGTCTGCATTCTGTACTTCCGCAGAAAAATGTCTGCATTTGTAACGTAAAATTAATTAGTGTCTGGTAATCAAGGGCTGTTTGCTTAGATTGTTTCACTTTGAATTTCAATTATTCCAGGAACAAGTCTTGGACGAGTTAATTAATGCTTAATTATTATTATTAAAAAGTACGTAAATTGACGATGTTATCATTTCAATTGACAATGTATTGGCACAATACTACCGATACAGAAAAGTTATGTACTACTATTTCAATCCATATCTGCAAACGAACGAGAGATTAACATTTCCCAGGTATCCACTGCGGAAGTAGTCTAAGCAGCATTAAATTTCGAGGAAAATAATGGTTCGAACATAAATGCAACAATGGTTTCTACGCAAGTACCACTACAAGTTACGTCTTCCGCGGTAGAGCATCGCCGAAAGAAATTAGTTAGCCCGCAAGAAAATATATTTTTCCACGTCGCTCTACCAACAAGAACATAAATACGTTATATCCTCAGCCCTTCTTCAATCTTATTCCGTCCTCCTTCCTTGCGTTTCGCATCGGCTAATGTCACATGGTACACGTGCATCCATATTATTAATACGTCAAGACCGCATAACAACGAACGTATACATCTTTCCTCGAAATCATTTTTTCCACATCTCGATATCCCCTGAATTTCCTAGCCACCCTTTGATCGTGCAAGAAAATTCTCTGACGAGATACCTTCGATTTCTAGCGTTCACCTAGTCGAATAATGGCTGTACTTTTTCGCTACCCCCACGTTTTTTTTATGGCCACTCTGGTGAGAAAAATCGTCCACATCGTCGTAATAAAGACCGACTTCATCCACCGAGGGACGACAACTTTTGTCTGCTCGACATTCACCCTTGATCGCGTTTCACGTTCCGTTTTTGCCCGACGATTGCCCCCAGATCGCGCATTTAGCCTCTAATGAAACGGTCTGATAACGTTTGCGAGACAAATTGAGCGGCCGTTCCGGCCTGTTTGCGGTTCACTTTGCATTTTGATCGGTGGCCGCGTTTTTCCTTTTTAAAGCTTCGATGAAACGATACTGCGGCGTTTCGTTAAACCGCGGACGGTTCTTTAGCGGCGTCGTTGAGTTACTGCGTTTTCCTTTTGTTTGGATATTTCCCATCAGCAGATAGGATCAAAGGAGGTATCGAGAATTATAGAGAAATTGTCGGGGCACGGTTTCCATTGTGTAGATTGAAATCGCGGGGAACATTTGACGATGCGTTTGATACGGGTGTTTCGGTGTTGATTTTTCTGGTTCGCGTTGTTTTTTTAAGTAAAATTCTTTCAACGTATCCTCCGTTATCAATCGCAGAGGAGCAAATTATTATAGGATTCGAAATGCGCAAACTGGAAAATACATTTCGACAAATGACGGACCTATGAATAGCTTCCCTCGTTTTGATTATTATTATTATTATTATGAAGCAAGACAAACAATTATACAAATTTCCATGGGATTCAACGAATCGCTCGTCATATATCATTCGAATTGCACGGCGTTTTATATTGCCTCTTCAATATCAAATTTGAAGGAAATCACGATGGATCATGTGCAACGCGAGACGCATTCTTTTTACAGCGATCCATCTAGCTCGTATCTCGTTCCGATTTTTCTATCTTCGTGCAAAAGGAAAATGAATAAAACAATCAATTACGATTTCAATAGAAAGCTTCTGTCCCAAATGGGGGATTATAATTTATTGGAAAACGAGTCCCCTTTCAATCGATTAATGCAAACATTTACGAACGTATCGATAATATGGAAGGAATACGTCGCAGAAGTTTTCGCTTAAAATTTTCTAATAAATTTGGCCGCCAGTTTAATAAATAATACACTCTACATATATCTGAATACTATACGCGACGTACAATATTCGATTCTTTATCAAATTAAACGTTTACATATGAAAAGAAATTAAGATACTAAACGTTACAAATATTTGTCTCTTTCCAATCGCCCCCTTCAATTACCTTCAACCCAAGCAAAGATAGAAGGAAACACAGTCAAGTGCGCTGAACAGTTTCAAAATTAATCCACACAGCTTCGCGATTCCCCTTCCCCGATCGATCCTTTACCTTTACAAGGAACAAAGGAAAATTCGGCGGCCGCACGCGTCAATTAATTTCACCAGTTTCAGGTTAAGACTCGCGGCCGATGAACAATCACAAGGGGACGGTACGCACAGGCCACACGAGGCGCTAATTGCAACCACCACCGGCAATGCACGCCGTTGCGCTTGCCTGTCGTGTTTGTAATTGCCCGTGTAAATATGAATTATTAATTCCAGGGGAACGAATACGGCCAGCCATCGGGCTGCGCGCACCTGAAAACTGCTCCTCGATTAATTAGACGTCGCGGGCTCGCAGCGGGAAGGATGGTAATTAATGCGAATTACGCCGTTTCCGTTGATGACGCGGGGAGGGGGCTGGATATTCGACGGGTAGTACTGAAAATTTGCAAATGTACCCGTATATTCAGAACGGCCCGAGTAAACGAGCGGATCGACGGGGATCTCGCGTTCTGTGATTGTGCACGCGCTCTGTGCCATCCTTGAGAATTCTGTCTCGCTTCTGTTCGGCGTAATAGGTGAGGATGGCGATTTCGAACGATTAATTGTTAGTATTTTATTCGTTCGTTGGAGAAGATAGGTATGGCGATTATTGAGACGTTAGTTGGCGTGGAAATAGCTGATTTATGCAATACAATTGACAGCTGGGGAATTGCAGTATTATATTTGCAAGGATGTGCAAACTTCGCGTGCACGTGTAGTACGAGAGTAAATACATTCCAAGCACTGTTTAGGCATTTTGGAAAAATCCTTTCGGCGGATTTTATTTTTCTTCGATTTTGTATGATCTTTGCTCTTTACGTCGATGCATGAATTTTTGTATTTAACTACGAGGCTGTGCGTTAATTTATTGATTCGTCGAAGAATATTAGTACCTATAACATTCGCTTGTATGGAATATCATTTCTGTTTCAACTTACTGGTATAATTGTTGTAATTTCGGAAATTGGAGCTTAATACGTAAGAACGGAATACTGTTCTGTATCTTTGTATACAGATGCTTGTAGGAAGTTTCAAGAACGTTTCATAAGGATAATTTTCAAGGAGGAGAAGCTTTCAAGAACTAGATGAAGATATGGTGATAATGAAGAAGTAATTTCCTGCTTTCGCGTGTATTTGTTCTCTGAAGTAGAGTAGATTAATCTCGAGGGCCATCTTATCCGCTGATATACATCTTTGGCTTAGAAGCTTTTTTGAACAACACGTTTGAAGAATCGAAGTTTGTATAATACCTCACGAGACGATCTAGTTGCCGTGAATTATTTAAAAGAATTTTTCTCACAAACCTGTCACTACTTGTTACTAAACAATTTTAACAATGAAATGCTCTTTAACTATTACTGTTCCCATTTAAATGAGAATATTAAAGTTAAATTATGATAACGGTTCTAGTTTTGATACATTTAAATACCGTCTGCCATATGGACATACGTTATGCGTATTAGATTACAAGACATTTTCATTGGAAGTTACAATTACCTAGTGAACTCCGCATGTTACAAAGTGAAATGATTCACGAAGTCAAATATAAAGTATCGAACTAAATTCGCAAATATGCAATGCAAATACAAAGACGAATAATTAGTTTCCTCGTTGAATGTTTGATGCTGCGTGAAAATCCGAGACCGTTCGTACCCGATTATTAGATTCGCATGCGATTTATCAAACTATGATAACTATACCCACATTCTTTGAGCATGCTGATATCAAGCGCAGAGAAACTTGCTACACGCGCATACATCGTTTGGACAAATTATGTAAAATTATGTAAACTATGCTGAAAGCGATTCCAGGACTGCGAGGTATTCGTAATGCAGTGATATTAGATCCAAAGGCGGTCCTGATCTCAGAGTACCTGTAATTAATAAAGTACCCTATCACATGGAATAGAATTGTTTCAAAATTAACCGGGTCTTGTAATTATAACACGTGCCAGCCATTATTATATGATAATTATGTGTTTGCTGTTTCATTCCATCGCATGTACTCTAATTACGACAGATTTTAGACAAGATGGCGGTAATTATTCGAAAAGGTATACAAAGTATCTGCGTCGAGAAATTTTTAGGTGTTAATTCGTCACTTCTATTTCGTATTATTACATTTCCGAAGGCTTTCAAAATATGACGCGTGCCGAACTTGCCTGTAAGAAATGAAAAGAATGGTATGCTTGAGTATGTGTAAACATATTGCGCAAACGCACTATTTTCACCGCTATTAATTTACTAGGACCAAGGTTTTGCACGGCGCTAAGCAGGGTAATTAACTGTATCGTTTATTTTAAACGGCCAATCGTGTCGCGGTAGGCGAACAATTTTGCGAAGTACATATAATGCGGAATTATGTGTTTCAATTTTCGCGCCGTATAACTCGCCGTAACTATATCGAAATGTTCATATGCGCAATTTAAATTCATCACGTTGCACGATATCTGTTTCGTACTTAAGCGCAGATTGCTAAACTTAATTAGTGCCTGGCTGGCACAAACGGCGGAAGTTTCGTTCGGCTAATTAATACATTGCGTCTTCCTTTCCGAACTTGGTCGCGAAGACAGGACATTTTTCGTTGGTTTCGTCAGTCTACCCATCGAGTCCCCGTCATCTCATAACTAATAAATCTTGTGCCTATTATTCTAATTGTACTCGGAAAATTGCAATCCCGTGATTACTTCCAGATGCGACATTTAGTAAATCTAAACCTTAGTTTTCATGCCCCTTATCGCATCCAAATCACTCGAAATTATTATCATTAATCAGCACGTATTATTACTTATCATTTTCACCGTGCCAGCCGTAATTCATTGACAACCAGGTGTCCGCAACGGGAACGACGGAGAAAAGAAGTTTCGCCGCATATCACCCAGAACTGTTGAGTATTTTACCGTAGCGGACGCGATTTGTTAATAGCCAGACGTCCGGAAGGAGAACGATACGGCGGGGAAGTTTCGCTGTGTTGGATGTCGCGCAAGAGGCTACCAACAATTCATCCGGCCGCGTCGATAATTGTGCCAATTTGTTCGCGGTAAACAGAAGCCGTTAATTCCAGTCGCGGCATAACGCGTACGCATACGTCACCGGAATAAATTATGCAAACGCGGCGAGATGCGGGTCCCGGTGCCCGTTCCCGCCGTCGTCGAAAGCTGGCCCGTTTCAAGAGCTTGCGAACATCGGCCAATTCCGCCCCGCCAATTGGGAACGATCGCAGATACGCGAAGATCGTTTCCACGTGATCGATTTATGCGGGGATCGTGGCACGGTTTTGGTGTTCCCCGACGATTTCGGATATTCCACCGAAACGGAACGCATACATCGCGGCATGCATGAACGGAATTGTTACACAGGCTCTGAATGTTTTGCGGCAAGTATGCTTTTTCTGTTGCGGAGATTGTTGCCCGAGCAGAGTCCTTTTCTGCTTTAGTCAGTTGCAAGGAAAGGTCATGAACGGTCAGACTTCGATCTTGCTGAAACTTTGCGGGCTTGAAGAACAGTCCAATATTAGATACCTACGTATTTTTTGTTTAATTGCGGTATGTTTGGTTCGAGGGATGGAACTACCGTCGAAAGTTAACAGCCCAAAGTGCTATAGCGGAAACGGTGCGAGAGAGACACCGGTTCATACAAGGGTTAACTCGATCAGTCGTTTCCCTTAAAAAAAAAATGCAATCAACGACTTCTCTTGATTCCATTCGTCGCGATAAAACACGGACGGCAAATTACACGTCGGCCGGTCCGTTTCGAGCAGTACGCAAGCGAGGGCTTACGACTGCGTCGAAATTAGAGTAATAATAATGTCGGTAGGGCGAGCGAGTGAAATCGCGAAATAGGGAAATGAGAAAGTCGCTGGCGCTCGTCAAAATGCGTCCGGTTCTCCTGTCCTTCGTTTGCGGGCGTCGAAAAAGTGTATTTAACAAACTGAAGTTCATAACCGGAGCCACCTGTACTTGGCGTTGCGTGTGCTGGCGTAATTAATCACAGTCGAATAATAAACGTCCGTGGACTGACGGCTCTGGGATGGGGACAAAAATCCACGGGCACCACGTCGATCTCGAATTGGTTGGATCGGACGTATAGCTCGACGTTTCGGTAATTGGCGTAAAGATAAACCTGATCAATGTTTCCACTGATTCACTTTCGGTAAAATTGCTCGTTAAAAAAGGAGACAAGAATACTGATTGAATAGACGAAAGAAGTCTAGTGGCGACTTATATTTTTATGGGGCGGAAATTTCTAAGGTCTTACATGCGCGCGCGTGTGATGGTAGAATTGTTTAAATTAATTACAATAAGTAACGCGTGTTTCATACACTGGTCGTGTATCCTTTTAATTTTTTTAGTGGAAAATTTAGGCGAAGATGGAATGGGGTGATTGAAGAATGCACGATGAAGGTGAAGAAACGATCATTTTTTGAGTGAAAGTTGATAGCTGGTTCCGTCGTGATCCAAAAGAATGGATTATATTAAAAAGATTAGTGCCTGACGTTAATATAACAGTTCCACTTGCTAATGAGAAATGAAGCCCGTTTTTCTTCCCTTTCAGTGGAATTCATTATTGCAGAAGGAAAATGTAAAGCAGGGAAATGTAGAACGTAGGATTAATTTGGAGAAGGATAATTATCCATAATTATGAAACTTTTAATTTTCAGAAGATTAATTTAATAAAACTGACGAATTAAATTCTCCCCTTTGCTAGGTCATTTCTTGTATGATAATGCACCGAGAAACCTCGGTGAACTTTCATTACGGAATATTCTCGATATTTCCTCGCAGAACGCAATTAGTTAAACTGAAGATTCGTTGCGACTTGAGTTTCAATATCAACATTAATTCTTGACAAAGCTACACAAATAAAAGCTGTAACATATTTATATATCAACGTGTCTTTTGGCTGCATTCTCAACCGGTCGCAGTAACAACTGTTCACAATTATTGAAAATGGAAACAAATTAGAGGAAATCAAAATCTAGCATAATACACTACTGGATACGGTAACTAAACTGTAAGAAGTTGCACCTGCCTACAAAAATCATTGAATTGATCGTGAATTTCGAAATAAATACATTCCGATGCCGATTTCAATTCGGGACAAAAATGTTTCACATCCTAACGCAAACATCGAAATAGGCCATCAACCCGTACTCGATCCGCAAAGAATTCCCGTTTCAGTTTAAGAATATTCCCCGTCAAGCCTCAGACATTCTCCTTCTCCCCGTAATTCACCGCACCTCCTCGAACACAAAAAAGAGAGCAAACGAAACGAAAAGTAAATAAAATAGACCGTCCGGCCCGTTGAATTTCCCCGGTTTCTCAAACTTTCCGCGCACGGAGCAAAATCTCCCTTCGCTTCGGAGTTTCGCGTGCCTGAAACCAGCATCCGGAGTCGCTCTGAAAAATACGGGACCGAATTCCTCGGTGCGGGTCGGCACAGTTGCTCGGGGCCCATCGCCGTGCGGGAACAACTGCGAAAGTCCAACTTTCGCACGAAAAATACCCGCTAATCCTGACTCGCGGCACCGTCGAGTGGCGTGTTTCACTTGGTGCGCGTTGTCGTGCCGCGGGAATCGTTCCCCGTTCGAAAGTTTCGCGATTGTTGCGTTAACGAACTCGTCAAAACGTACCTGACGTACGGATTCGAAACGTCGACCGACCCGACGGCCGATTACGCGAGCGAATGGAACGCTGACAGCTCGTTGTCGTTGCCAGTTACGGCAGCCTCTTGTTGCTCTAACTTGCCAAGGAAGTTCGGCGCACGCCAGACGCGTACAACGACCCAGATATCCTGACTGAACGCGATTCCTCGTCGTTCGTTATGCAACTTAATGCAGGATAATCGTTCGACGCTTGCGATTAGACCGTTGCCCCCTTATCGTTTCTAAGAACGTTGTTAGAGAGCCAATTCGTATCATATTCCCTCGTGGCCTGAACGGGGTATGTAACGCGCGGACAGAACTTTCAGATCAGACGCGAGTGTCGCGCAGAAATTTCTCTGACAAGTCGATGATTGTTGTGCGTAGGGGGATGCTTTTGTCGTTTGTTATTTTGCTATCGTTCCCTTAGATCGTTGCAATTGTTCCGTTTCTCTTTGCAGGAAGGACAGCGGAAATAATAAAGGAAGGTGGGGTAATAAAGTCCACTTTTCTTTATACGTGAACTCTTCTTTTTTTTTTTTTCGTTCCTTTTTTGGTCGTGCTATATTGCCGCTGCTCCTTACCTGGTTTTCCCAGTCCGAGTTAATGGTATATCCCGGCTACTTTACGGCGCAGTTCTGGCCTTGCTATGCTGAACTTCGAGGTTGCTCGTTGCCGGACAGTTGCACGAAAGACAACTGAACTTACGCATCTCGAAGTTGAATTTCCATTTACTGGATCAGCTAATTCGTTCTAGCTCTAGTTACGTCGATCCGCAGCGTTGTGTACACAATGCCGAAGTGCTTTATTGTCCGGGGTTGTTCCTTTCCTAGTTTTTATTCTGGGATAGCGGCATCTTCCGCGGGATTTATATTGCGCGGCCTGGTGTTTTTCTCCGCTGAAGTTTGTGGCTCTTTAGATAACCGCAGAAAGGCACCTGCGTTTATATACAGTGGCCTACTAAAAGCTTCCGAGCGAAGGGTAATTTTATTACAACGCGAGTAAACGAAAAATGTCGTTGGAGAATTATGTAGCTGGAAAAATGGCGTCGTTACTCGGCTTCTCGGGTAACAATTTTTGTTTAAGTATGATTGAAATCAACTGTTATATTCGCGGCGAAAAATGAATTTTCGCGAACACGTTGCTTTATCATAGGAGGTCTTCATTCTTACCGAAGATAAGTAAAAGGAATAATCAGAGACGCGCAAGAGATAGGTCAATGTCGAAGAACAAATAATCCTCGTCCAACTCCACCCGAACTTAAATCACTTTCCCGAAGAAGCTCGATTGGTCACGATTGGACGGGCTCGTGTTAAAAATCAACGTAAGCAGGACGTTTCAATTCCTCGGCAGTCGAACAGAGAAATCCTTAACAGAAACAGGATCTTGTTCTATCCATGAACACCGAAGTGCCCCGACTCAGCGGAACAAATTTATTCATCCCTCCGCGAAGTACACGTAAACCGCAGCTATATTTCCCTCGCAACCCTTCACCGGTGGCCACCAAATATCACGGTTCCTCGAACTCGCGTAACGAAATTAAAGTAACAGCGTTCTAATGTCCACAAAAAGCTGGCCACAATATTCCTAAAAAAAGACAAATGTTTATTCCTCCCAACAAGAAAAGTGCAACACCATCAGCAGTATGTACCTCCTTATAACCAATACGCAACTTCACCATAAAAACGTACAATAATCGAACGCAACAGCGGCGTCGTTCATTCCGAACCGGTCGATCGACTTTTATTTTAAACACACTGCCGGCGATCGGTATTCGCAAATTGTGAAGCCATTTCGCGTCAAGCGTTCTCATCTACAAAGGAGCGTCGAACGCGAGCCGGATCGTTGCGGATTCGCCTGGCTGCCTCGAAATTCCATAGCACACGTGCAACCCGTAATTGGGCCGCGGGTACTGTGCATGCAGTTATCATAATGGGCCGAGGGATACGGGGCTCGGCACAAATGAATACTGTGCTCCGTCGCGCGGCCAACTTCTTTGAGCAACCGGACGCGACGTTGCGCGAGGCTTTTAATTAAATTCGAGGGCACGATTGGTTCGCGGTCGCCTCTGTTAGCGGCACGCTTAATTATGCTGGCTTCAGCCGTTTGCCTTGCAACGTCGTTTCTGTCTTGTGCGGGCGGTTGTTTTAGGGAACGACATGGCCCCGCGTTCTACCGCGATCTGGCAATGGGCGGCCGTGGGACGTTTGATTAGGCGGTTTTCGTTTTCACGCGAGCGCTCAGAGACTTTTGGATTCGACTGCTTCTGCACGGGATGCCGGTATGAAAGGTGTAATAAAAATAAGGGTCGTTCGTATGGAGGGTGTGATCTCCGTGGGATTAGAAATGCTGCGTGGGCAGGTTTTGTGAAATGTTCGGATGCCCGTCTGTTCGATACACTTATAGTTAAACGTCGGTGGAAAAGGTATTATGTATATTTGAAGGAAGAAAATCATTTTCATATTCGCCGGGGGAGCGCCGCAGTGTATTTACAAGCGACAAGTGGCAGTATGTCTTCCTTTTTTATGAAACTTCTTCAAACGCTATATCCAATGGTGCCTAATAAATAATATTTACGTTCACAGCGCTATAAAAATGTATGCATATACACAGTTTATAACCTTTCCCAAGTTTATGGAGCTACTAAAATTTCCTGCGAAAGCGTTTATAAAACAAACCGTTCTTTTACAGGTGCATACGTACCTTCTAATACCATACTCGTTGTTACATTCTCATCATACGTTTCTGACAAAACGAGTCCACGGAATTCTCTCTGACTTGAATCCACGCAGATTACCATGGAGCCTCACGCGATACGATTACTTGGCACGAAGTGAGCTATTGCTTTACGACTCGCCAATAAGAACAATCAAACTCTCGAACAACCTCAGTCAATCGAGCATCAATCTTCCACGAACTTTTCCGATACGCAATAAACCTTTCTGTTTTCCGCTTTCGAACGGTCGCGCGTCGGCAACCAAGTGTCGACCCTCGTATAAAAGGTGGGGCGAAATAAATTCCATACCCCATCGCGGCATCGTGCACCAATCTCTGACAAAACTGTCCCAGACTGGTGACTAAGTGACGGTAGTTAATTTATCGCCCAAGAAGAATAGAAATTCAACAATTTCTCCATTCTGTATATATTAAATCTGGTCGTAGCGGCGACCGCATAAAAATTCTTGAATTTTAAGCGGCCCCTCCCCATCTCGGCCAGCCGCTCGTATTCTCCCGTATGCATGTTCGTTGGGGAAATAATAATGCGCCAGCGATCCACCGTGCATCCGGTTATCTCTCTGTCCGGCGGAAGATATAACTTTCCGCGGTCGACGAAATAGAAACAGCGCATGGTCGTTTCAGTTTGATCCTTGGAGAACACTATACGGGCGCCGCTTCGTACTTCAACGGGTAATTGGACCGGTTGCAATTCGACAGTTTTTCACACGAACCTGTGCAACTCCCCCGCTTCCACGAGTCGTCTCTCTGGGGAGAGATTGTATTAATCGCGCTGCACTCGTATTTATATCCTTTGGTGGGGGGAAGGAGGGGAGGGATGGGTGAGAAAAGCAAGCTAATTAACTTCGACAAACTGGGCGATTTTAATGAGAAACTTGAACAGTTTCCCTCGGTAATATTTTTCTGGGGGTATTTTCGGCGAATAGTCTACTGCGAATCCTGTTCTTTGTGGGCGTGCTATTTTCCTGGTAAGGATTTTTGAGTATTTATTTCACTGTTTCGCGAGAGGAGAGAAGAATTTCAGTTCTATCGGTTAATTGTGAACAAATGTTTCAGTGCAGCTGGATGTAACAGGGAACTGTTACGAAAAGAATGTAAAGGACCATTATGTCATTAATATTTGATGCGAATTTTCTTCTCGTATGATATTTGTCATAAATATCGAAACACGATTATGCGATGTTTGTTCATAATCAAAGTAAAACGTATTAACTTTAATCCGATTCTATGTTTAATGAGATTCCCTCTCAGGCATTCGGAGAAATTTTTTATTCCACTGACACGTGGAAGTAAATACTATTGCGGTCCAACGAACATACCTCTGAAGCGGATGGCAGTAACCACAGAAATTATTTTATTTTATATCAATATTTGTTAATCATTAATCAATATTTAATCGTATAAATTAATATTCATTTTTGGAAAATTCTAGCCGCCCCAGAGAGCCTGTGAAAATTTGTTTCGTTTTCGAGACGTTAAAAAAGTCTATTTGCCTTGTGAGATACTACTTCAATATTTCATATATTATTATTTTCATTCCGAAACACCTTATATCCCTTGAATGCGGGCTCAAGTTAAAATTCTATTGAAAGGGAGTTACTTCTATGCGAACTACAAGTTACTTTCGACTTATGGAGCTCCCTTACAAGGAATTTCACTTACGTGAATTACATTTTCCTCCGCTGCTATTCAAAAGATGCTTCAACCGTCGGCAACTTTAAATATCCACGAACTAAACTCTTCGTAAAATTCGTCCCCCTTTTTTTACAATATCGCGAACGAGAGCCTTCAGCATCCTACAATGAGAATTATATATGTACGAATAATTAAACAGTCTAGCACAAACAATATCCCCCCACCCCCAAACAATTATATACAAAAGAAAACGAAACCTATACTCCAAACGTTCTATACCAAACAAAAAGGAAGAAATAGAAAACACACAAATTCCAATCTAAAAAAATAACAAAAAAACATTTCCGTCCGCGGCATTACAAAGATTGAATCATTAATCCAAGGAACATCCCTTGGAGAAGCCTCAAAAAGCAATTCGATCAATCAGCGCAGAATCATCCAATCAAACAAGCTGCGTCGTATCCCAGTGCCATTCGATTAAAACTTTCGTCAACGCGCGAGAAAGGGAGGTATGTACCTCCGGTGAGAGCGATTCGCGAACCGGGGACAGACTTCGTTCAAATGAAACCAGAGAGAATCGGGGATCAGGTATCGGCGAGGCACAGCCAACGGCGAACCCTCTACTCGTCGCCATTATAACGGGGGTTGAAACGGCAGTACGGTTCGCGTTTCGTTCACCGCGTCGCTACGATGTTCGATCGTTTCGACGTGTCATTACAGAACACTGTCGCCTAATGTTCCGTTCATACTTCGGCCACGATTACGTCCGCGTTCAAGTGAGCCATTTCATCTGACGCGAGGCTCCATCTGTTTAAACGCTCGATTCGTATCGTCCCGCCGTGCCATCGCGAATTATCTTGTCACGCATCACACCTGGTACACGCCCGCACGCAGTTAAACGTGCACACGTGTACTCTGTGCAGGTACAACGTTCGTGTTTAAGGTAGAGGCACCTTGGGCGATTAATCGCGTAGATTGGTCGGGTCTAATCGATCTCCGCTGGTCACAGATTACCAATTCCTTGTACTTGGATAGCACAAGATGGGACTGTTACATACTTAATAATGAATTAGAACTCTGAAGGAAATTTTCACTCGTCGTCGGGACTGCTATTAGGAAGAGTGCTTGGGGGAGTGAACGTAGGTTTTCTGCCCGATGAAATAGGAGAAACGAATGGATGCTGGGGCGAAAAGAATTTAGTCGGCTCAGGGTTTTTTTGGGGGCGGGTGGTTCGGTTCCTCGTTGAGAGAACTGTTCGGAATGTAATGACAGCGTCGGTGATTTACGATGTCGTAAGACAAGTTTCAATTGAAATTTATGGAATCTTTCCGACAGGTGGATTACTGATTATCTGGGACAGGTTTATCTTTCTTCTGCACGCGCAAATGGACATGGAAATTATTCTGCATTTCATTCAATTCCCTCGAAGATTAAAGTTCCTGCGAAAATTTCATTCGATCCTCGTGTCATTACGTTTTCTTATCGTTCCGTCAGTACAATTCACTTCGTTTCTACAATCATTTTCTTAATAAAATATAAACAACCAGTACCTATTTTCCTTTCAATTGAACAATCACCTGTCGATTACAATATTCCGTTTGAACCGAGCCAAACATGAGGAATAGAAACAACAGCAGCAAAACTGGGAGGAAGGAGGAAAAAATAACTGCACGAAAGTCGCCCGCAGAATTTGACCGAGTTCTGTTTCACCCGGATTGGCCTGAAATAACAATACTTCGCCGGGAGATTTCGTCGCATCCGGGGGATTAGGAGCTCGCGGGCAATGGCAAATTTAATACGCCAAATGGAAAGTATCGATTGATGGATTGTCGTTCGCGTACAGCTTCCGCGAGACGGCCTGTTTAATTTATCTAGCGCGCGTTCGAAATTGCACCGTCGGAAGTCGCACGTACGGGTTGATGGGGGAGGGGGGGGGCGAGGAAAGGGCGAAAGGGAGACAGGAAAATAATTGCACCCGGGAGGCATTCGTAAACGGAAGTTGACGAAACGACTCTATTTAACAAAAATTCGTTTCGACGTACCCGCGCCGGTGATTCGTGCCAACTATTCGTTATCTTATCAGGTGTCAGTAGAATCGGACGACGCGTCGGGTTGGAAGTTGCACGGACGAAATTCCAAACGAGAACGAGAGGGGGAAAAAGGGCGCAAAGCGGATGCAACTCGAAACGCGTGTTATCGTATTTCTGTAACACGGGGAAATATCAATTTTTCGGCGTTAATCTCGAAACACCTGTGCATTCATCGTTAGCTTTCAGACTTACTAAATGTGGCGGTCGATGCGATTATCACAGCTTTTAATTTATCGCTGGAAATACGGTATTTCCTTCTCGTCGAACGAACGCGCGCGTTCTTTCGTTGAACAATTCATACAGATCCTATGTACCGGGTTAGTGGACTGGTCGGGTGTATGTGTTTTTCGAATGGAAAACGGGGGAATTTATTTTTGGAAGCGGCTGAACGTTTCTTCGCAATCGAAGCTTCGATTGGTGAAAAAGTTCTTTTTTTTTATAGCAGCTTTTAAATTTATGAAGCTCTCCAGGGGGATTTTCCTCTTTGGCGAATCGTATTGTATTTAGATATAGTCGTTTCATACGAGCGGCAGCAAAAAATCTGTACGGACAGAGGAAAGAATTATTTCATAAAAGTGTTATAGCATTTCCCTCTATAACGTGAATTTGATTCGGAGTTTGTTAAATTTTCGTAAGATGATAGCGTTGAGAGAGCTTTTCGTTTCGCGAAATGCATTCGGGTTTATCTTTTTTTCATTCCGGAATTTATACGGCAGTGTCTATATAAAAGTTACATTCGTATTACGGTCACGTGTCCCCATTTTGATTCCAGATTTATGATAATAGCATAATGCAAAAGTGTAGTGCGCATTAAAATGGTTGGCTTTTAACGATAAATCATTAAACATGCAAATCTTGGGAACGTCACGTTTTAAAACGAATCCAATGTTTTAGTTTTCGCACATTTTACTTTGTACATTAAATTTACATAAACCGGTGATATACGTATACGTGAGCGCGAAAGAGATAATACTTTGCGGATTTTACAATAAATAAATAATGGATAAAATCTTGTGAATAATGGAGATGCATGGTAATAGAAAAATGCGTAAATAAGTAACGAAATCATGAAATAATTAATTGCATTCAAAATTAAAACAGCTTCGGTTCATCGTACTGGAGTTCTCAGAAAATCGTTGCAAAGCCAAAAAGGGAAATATAACGAATATTTTGAACAACCAGTCGATTCTTTTTCATTTTCTATCGTACGAAACGGTAAAGTTCCCACAATAAAAAGAATATGTAAATGCAGCGTGTATAAAACAATAATGTAAGAGCATAGTCTCCACATTTATATATACAAAGAAGTACAGCACGATATGAAACTTAACTTAAGAGGACCAAAAAAAAACAAACGTTATAACCGTCTGCATATTTGCCAAAATAAATTACAGTAATATATAAGTGCGAACATAAAAATATGTTCTCTATTTCTATATAAATCTGTTCAATAATTGTAACCCTCGAAGTTCCACTGGAAAGGTACACAAGTTTACCAAGCGTTGCTCGAGGTAATCGATTGAACAAATTTCGAATGTCAGTAACGTGCTAGTTTGCATTTATAATTGTAGTTTCTATGGTTGTATAGCGGCCACGGCGCTGTCTACTAGATCGAATCTTGTTCGTCCTCGCGAATTTCTAGCCGGACAAGCAGTTCTCCTGGTACGGCGGGAGGGAGGGAGATAGACAGGTACGAAGTGGCCCTCGGTTTGCGAACACATCGTACTGACTACTGTCAACATGTCGAACCACGTATAACCCTCTAATATTTGAATAACCAACAAGTCAACTTCCGGTTAACTATAAATAACTTGCCGCGACAAGCAACTCGAATCTTGTTCTCTTTTTAACGACAAGTAAGGAAACTTGACGAGGAATATTTACGTAACAATTTATTTTCTTCGATTTTAATGGCTGGATGCAAGAACGTAAATAACGTATCAAAATATTGATGGCGATTTAATTTAATATTATTTTCTGACAATACACCATGAATGGAAAAGAAAGAACGTTACAAACCACCAATTACATATAGCGCATGATACAGAACGTAAAGAATTTCTCAACAGTTGCATCGAAGTAATCAGAAGGAAAGAAATTTGAATTAAATTAGTGCTGGATATTTTTCGCGGAATTGATATGAACGAAAAGCATAGAATAATTAATGATATATTTGAAACAAAATAACCATTTCTATGGAAACACAGCGATGCGCACTGTACGCTATGTACATTTGTACCGAGCGTTCATTTGCGAATTCATATTTCCTTGTGCAATTCTGCTCTTTCAAAACAAATGACAATCACAATAGTACCAAATTAGCAGCATTAAATCATAATAGGCTCAATTTCACTGGAAGCTGCTTGCTCTGAATAAGCACATATCAACCTGTGCTAGGTTTGCGGTAATCGCTGCTCTATCGAACGGAAGCATTTGCTGTTCGAAGCCGCTCCAAGGCCCTGCATTTCTATATCTAACGTACTTCACCCTTCGCGATTAAAGTAACACATCGTTCTTTGAAAATCGATTCCAGCTTCGAGGGCAACGCGCGTCTGTAAATGCAATTAACATGTATTACCTCCCTCCTGCTTTACCCTGTTTACCTCTTACCAGTTCTTCCTCTGCCTTCGTCTAATCCACCTTCGATTGTAATGGAGAGCGACGTGGCAACGCTTTTGCGTAACACCAATTGGCTGGAAGATTTCGGAAACTCGCGGCATAACTCGTGAATTGATAATAATCCTCCTCGCGGTTGCATAAGTTTTACTGAACCGAGAGCGTTCTACTTATCTTAAAATATCCGACGATTTTCTATCCCCTCGACCGATCTCGACGGACGTTCAAATTCTCGTTGGAATTAATGGCTCGAACAATGGAACAATCGAACGCGGAGCGGAAAAACCGCTGGTTTAACTGCGGTTCGCGATAAGTTTTTGGAAATGCGCGTTCCAGTTGCGCTGCACGTACGCACGTGATTCAGGTATTATCTCCGTAGCACGTGAATACGTTTCAAACGGCCTCTGCACATTTCTATTAATTCTACGTATCCTACTTGCCAATGTTAATATCCTTATTCTCTCGTTTCAGTCGAGAATAAATAGTGGAAGAGCGTCAGTTCATTTATCATTCTGGCAAATTGCATGATTTTACTCCGCCGTCTGACTCGTGCCGGGCTTATACTACTTACGACGCGCTGAACGCTTCTCGGCACATTGATCAATATTTTCAATCTTTTGCGCTCAAAATTTCTACTGCGTTTAATATGCCAGCGTTAATAGATCGCATTGGCAATTTCGATGAAGGCTATAAATAATTTATCCTCAAGAGTTTTATAACAAATGCTAAGTAATAAATTACTTCGGCTGTTAAACGGTGAATCTGACTGGAATCGTATCTAGTATTATTACAAACTGATAAATTGTACGAAAATTATTTTTATTAGCGGCAATCTATGTTATTCGTAATGGATGCAACTACCTATGCGTGTATACGGGTCACCTAGCAATGCAACCTGTTAATCGCGTATTTGTTACGGAAGAAATGTTGCGCGCCCGAGTTTTTGACAATTAACCGGTTAAATGTTGCGAATTCGTTCAATCGAGCTCATTGCAGCATTTCACTAAAGACGTGTAAACATTTCACGAAGGATTTCACACGCGATAAATGAGGCGAATTATAAACGCAACGCAATTTGGGTGTTCCCTTTTAAATTTCACCGTCGACACATTTTTAAGATAAATCGTTTCGTATCATCCGCAATTGCTCACGATGTGGAAAATTATGCGACGAATTATATTGTAACGAAAATATGAAATTAAGTAGAATTCTTTAACCCTCGCCGACATTTATGTCGCAGGATATTTAGCATTTACAGGCGTCGTGTTAAAAAATTCATATTACAATATGCACTATACATTGCTATTGCATTGAGTCAAATAATTTATATAATTCGTGTATTAATAAAAGCGCTACATTCTTCGACCGATCCGAATCAAATTTTGCACAGCTACTCTCGAGGACCCTACATTAAATTCCCCTTCCTTTGATTTCATTCCTTTCGTACGTAGCGTAAATTCGAATTTCGAAATTTAAAATATCTAAAAACTACAATTTAAATAATTCAAAACACAGCAGCGAAATATTATATTAAGGTGTAACTTCTTGACTAACTGAATTTCAATTATTGTAATTAACATTGCGTGTATCTTATGTTACTGTACATTATATAAATAAACCAAAGAAGGGCAGAATTTTTATATTTCCTGTCAGACTGTTACGCTTATGCCTCAAGTAAAGACATACTGCTGTCACGTTGATATCTAGATACGTACATCCTCCAAGCAATCATTCAGAAATATATTGCTAGCAAGCATTGACTATTCCTAAAACGTTCCTATCAAACGTCCCTATGCATTCTTCCTGAAATGCTCATGCTCAATGATCACCCGCAATGTAAGTATATACTTCCAACAAACGAACGGCTAAATAAGAGGCTGTGAATAAGAAACTATGGAACGATACTTTCGCCACTTGTTCGAGACGAAGTAAGCCTGGGACACGACGCCGACAAGCACCCCCCCCCCCCAACGCGTAATAATAATTTATTACGAAACTTCGTCCTCATCGTCGTCAGTCCAGTGCTCCGTGGCTAACTTTTCTTAATGCAGCGGCTGCTTAGCGACAACTTGGGGCCCTGGCCAGCCAAATTAACGCTAATGCCCGGCCGACTCTCTTTCTAATTAAGTATGTTAATTCGCAACGAGGCTGCTACTTTTCTTTCGACTATTTCCTTGGTGTTTTTCTTCTTCTCCGCTTCGTTCCTCTTCCCACCGAAAATTACGGGAAGATTGTGCGCGTCGTTGCAGCAACAAATTGCACGCGAAACGTCGCGCGAATTAACGTCGGAATAGGTATAACAGGTGACTAGAATATAGAGAGAAATTAAAACCGGAGGACGGTGAACTGAGAAAGCCGGCGGTGTACCCACTGCGCTTGGGAATAAATAGAAATCGCCGACCGAGCGTCGATCTGGGTTAAGATTTTGTGTGACGAGATTACCGATGAGAATGACTGAACGGCTGGAAGGATATTTTCGAAGTTACGAACACGCCGAAGACAATTCTGTTCTCCAATTTTGTATCTTACAAGGCCATTCAAATTTGCAATACCATCGTATTATCGACGAATAGGAATTACGACAGCGGTCCAATTCAGTTGTATCATTTTTCTACGAAATTACGTTTATATTAATTTATAGAATTGAGTAATTTGCGAGTACACAGCACCAAATAATTCGGCGAGTTCTCCATATAATGCCGATTTTATTATCCTCTGGTAACTTTCTGTAGAAGCGAAAAAGTATTTTTTTTTTTTTTTTTTTTTGGTACGTCAACTTTTAAGTTTGCTCGATATTCACGCGAGTGCAGAAGTGCATCACGACTACTAGCTTCTTTTTTTTTGCGTTTTCAATAAACGACGATAAAGTTCGACTAGCGTAATTCAGGAACGAAGAACACGAACGAGGCAGGGAGATGTTATCCGTACTTAAAGGCAAAGTACAAAGAATCTTCAGAGAAATAGTATCTGAGTTTTTGAAGAAAAAGTATACTCGGGAACTTTTGCTCGAACCGAGTAGTCGTATAGCCTTTGGGGGCCGATCCAAGGAAGAATAAAGGAAATCCTTAGAAAAAGCCGTTCAACCGTGCCCAATGACAAGAGCTATCGTATTCTAAAGAAATAGAAAAAAAAGGAGATCAAATTCTTTGGAAAAGTTACTCGATAAGGAGGAAACTATTACTTTTTAACCTTAGCCAACAAAATTGTGTGTCATGTCGCACTCGTTGGAAATGGTTATGTTTTAATGCACAATTTGTCCTGGGTTAATGTTATTTTCAGTTACTTACTATAATCTGGAACGATTACGAGAAAAGATTTTGGAACGAGAAAGTTTCATTTCGTAGTTTTACAGCTCGTTTGCCTAGTCATACGTAAAAGGATGAAATATTCACTGGATTTTTAGAAGTTAATAAGAGCAGACCATAAAATCCTGCTAAAAAAAGAAATCCTGATTGAATTGTTTTATCACTTGATTCGTTCGAATAGGACGAACAGCTCGGGAAGAATACCAATGTTTATTCTACGTTTTTCTATTTGTTTAAGCGTACATCGTGTTTATTAATCCCAGGCCAAGAAACATCAAAATGATGGACTTGTACATCATCTCAGGAATATCTTTACTATTCTGACCTTATTCCAAGGGGAATTCATGATATAAATGTAGAATTAATATTTATCAGCTTTGAGACGAATATCCCTCTCTAACTGAAAGCGGGCGATTTTATAAATTATATTCAAAAAATTCATATTAATACATTTCTTTTCCCGAACTGCAATATCATCTCCGTTCAATTCTGGTCTTTCCTCATTCCAATCGAACCATACCAATTAAATTACACTGTTCTTATCTTGCGTTCACTTCCACTTTCTATCGCAATACATTTAAACGCTCGCAAGCTTTCTTCCTCAAAATATTTTAAAACTTGCTTTACGATTAACTAGTGAAACATATGAATTATTGACACGATCTTACAATGCGAACACTGCAATATAAACAGTCATATATTTATAACACGTTTACGTTCAATAATACCTTCTATAAAGTGTAATAAAAAATATCCTTCGCATAAAATACCACCCTAAATATTACAATAATTTTTCCCAATCCGCGGAGATACCCCGCGACTGTCACCAAATCGGAGAACACGTTCAAGCCTCGTAAGTTCGGCTCAATTTTAGCTAAAACCCAGGCAAGAATACTCTCACCCCATCCGCTAACGAAATGTCGGTATAACACAATGAAATCATCAAGCAAACTGCATGCTCGTTGCCACCGAACACGCGAGACCTAATTAATCTTGACGAAAAAAAATTCATATTCGCGGTACAATTGCAAAGAATCCGTACAGGTGTTGAAGAACGCGAATCCTCTAATCAAGCAAACGTCTTTCCACTCCCCCACCCCCCTCGACCCCCGCCCGCCCCGAAGAAATGTTACCCCTCGTCACGCGCAAGAGGAAAACTCTAACCACGATTCATCGTGGAAGTTCGAGCTTCCTTCCTCTTTTGCCGTCAATAGCAATCCACTTTTCCTTGCTAACTTTCCTGAACGGAGGAGGGTAGGGGGGGGGGGCTGCTGCTGCTTAGCGGGAACTCGATAGTCAGCTTAACGGGAAAGTTAGCGTGCCGGGGCGGATGTCAACTGCATACGTAATGCTGGACCGCGGGAGTCGTGGAGCTTCTCGTTTCCGGTTCGCAATATGAGCGGCGATACCGCGCCCGATGCGGCCCAGACCCGGTTACGTCCTGCCTCGATTACGTATTAGAGCGTTCTCGTAACCGCGCAATATGCCGGATCTCCGTGGGAAAAATGTTCACGAGCGCAGCCAGTGTCTGCGCGGGCGCCATCGCGGACGGGAACTTTGCCGGGGAAATTGACACCGGAAACTTGCAACCCTCATAAGGGGCTATCTTCCGCCGCCAATTTACTGTTCCTTCGCGAGGGCGTGCTTGTACTCCGGGTCGTTTCGCGTTGGAATGTAGCAGGGCGTTTTGTTTCGTCTTTTTCCGTGGAACATCGCCGGGACCCGTACACGGCACGACGCAACTTGACTTCTTTGTCTACGATATTATTTGTTTGTTCGAGGATCAGGATGGTTTTGTTCTTTGATGATTTTGTGTTCCGGGAGGCTGAGAGAAAGTCGAATATGTCTGAATGGAGGGAGGGATTGGTTGCGATTGATATGTTTATCTGATTGAATGTATCCCGATGATTATTGCATATTGTTTCGCGTTTCGCGATGTTCTGGATATTACTGGGACGGAATAATTACGGGCAATATCGATTGTAATTTTGAAATCGCCCGCTTTATTTTATACAGCTTCGTATATTGTACGCGTCTGAAATTTCGCATGATTCATTGATCTGGGGCTTTCGTTGAATTTGGTCAAGTCATAAATAACGGATGGGCCGACTACTTTCTCAAGATTAAGGCATAGTAATTTATTGGCAGCGCCCCTCGGTTAACATACGTGGCTTCCCCCGTATTAATATATTTTTCTCGTTACGTCGACAATATTTTTGATATATTTCGATATCATAAATATGCAATTAATTTAAATATAATTAAAGTGCTACGAATTGCACTGAAGCGGCAAATTGTAAATCCATTTCACTTTGACTGATAGCTTTCCATACTTCTCATGCAAGCATAATAATAAAATGAAATGGTACCGAATTTCATCGGCAATGCCTTGTTACGAGTAACATTTATTACTCGTCTGCATAGCTCACTTATTTTAAAAAAATACAAGTAATATTTATGAAAATAAATGTGGGTATTGTAGTAAAAAAAAAAATGATAACAACTTTAAGATATGACACAAAGGAATTACTTAATTATGGCACAATTTTGATACAACATATTTTAGAAACGTGAATGTACAAATTCTGCACCTCAATGGTAAATACTGAAATGTTATCTAACTTGAAGCTTATCGATCATTTAAATATGGCGCATAAAAGGACATCCAACAAATTGTACGTTTAAAATATTACACTTGACACAGAAACATATATTCCAATCACTTTTTAATCCACGAAAAAAAGGCACGGCGACGTAGTTACGCTCATTTCTGCGGGCGGTACAAATTGCAGTAATCAAGAAAAATATCAACGCGGACAAAAATTTGTAGCAATCTGGACAAATATAATTAGCGTAACAAATGAATTTATGTTCGAATGTTTGTTCCGCTTATACGGAGCACTATACGGCCAGGCAACTATAGTTCAACTCGCAAGAACTTAACAATAAATAGTAATAATATGAAAATGTTGTTAAGCCAATACTGACAATCGTTCTATTCTATTTGTCAGGTTCAAATCTAATTGCAACGCATGCATACGTAACGAGTCAAATTAAATTTAAGAAAAAATTAGAACCGACGTTTAATGAGAATAAAGATCATTCCTGGTCTCTCCTCTCTTTACGACGTACCCATATTTACATTCTTAAGGCGAATACTAAGTCCTCTAACACTTAATGCAAGAAGCATATAAGACCCGTATGCAATTTCACGGGGTAAATTAGCCAGGTGATTCGCCTGCAAATGTTTCACTCATTACAGCAACTGGTCTCCTAAGGACACGCCTCTATTGCAGCGCGTCCGGTCATTTTCATTGGGAGCGACAAGCTAGGGATACTTGGTCGTTGGCAAATTGCTTCTAGCAATCGCTGACGCGAGCCAACCTTCGCTAAACTAAACTGCAGTACTGCAGTTGCACCAGCTGCTTTGCAGCGGTCGAGAAATTCGCCTTGTTATCGAGAACTTCGTCTTGGATTCACTCGCGCGGTTCTTCTTGTCGTTGACGTTCTTATGCTTCGATGTGCATAGATTAAGGAGTGCGCTTCATGACTTGGTGAACAGGGATGCAACGAGAAAATTCTTGATAGTGGAAATTCATTGCCTCGGTTTTCTTTACATTATTAGTATAATCGTTATTATTGTTACTGTATTGGTACATTGGACGAGCAATTCGTAAAGATCTATTTCCTCTGAAATTGATTTTTTGTCATTATGGGATATGATTACCTTCGAATCAAACACTTATTGAAAATCTATTCCGCTAGACTTACATTATATTAATTAACAATAAAAGCTTTGCTTTGGAGTTATTTCAAGTTCCCCGTAATCTATATTCGCCGGTAGGCTAGATTCCACGAAATCGTTGAATAGAATACGAAACTAATACTCGACAGAAATAATCGCCAATAATCCTGCTAGATTTACCGTACAAACACGAACGTTCACCATCACGGAATAGTATATTTATTTCCATTTATCTAATAACAAATTTGTACCGTGCAATCCCACGCTTTTTTCACGGCATAACGACATATTTATTTGATGCAATCGCCAACCTTTAACATTATACAAAACAGGCATCTCTACATCGGTACACAAAATGCCCGATGCAATATACTCGTACTATGTATATATATTCCTCGGCGCGTAATTCCCTTTAAATTTTAATCAAATGCACGGAATCAGTGGCAAAGGACCCAGTGATTATCCGGTCTAAAGCCCCCGTCAAAATCACTCCCAGCTATTTGCAAATAAATGATGTTAGTTCTGCTTGATGCTTGTGTTCATTTTACATCGCCGTTAAAGCCGCTGCTTCTTCCGGGGCGTAAATGTTGTAGCAAAGCGTGATGCTTCAAAGCCGGACCGTGGGATGAAAAACGTCTTGCGATTACGAATCGCGAATTGAAAGTTCCGGGGCGAGACGAGCAGAAGGAACTGTTCCAGTGGCTACGATCGTGTTGCGTGCACAATTTCTGTATCGCCCGGATCGATACAGCTGAATAAATTTAAATTGTCGCGCGCTGTAACGGAACATTTTTATGGCTAATAGGCCATATTATAATTATTATAGAAATACGATAATCTCGGGATATTTTCGAAATCCGATTTCTCAAATCCTATCGACAGCAATGGAAACACAGCTCCCCGATTTCTCGTTTTATCGTGCCGCTCGTACAGGCGTTATTATTCTCCTTCACACTCTTTGGCTTCTGGCTCTGCGAGTCGTTTCTCCGTGGATTCAATAAAATTCCATTGAACTGCATCTGCACTCGTAATCATCGTTTCAATGCTTATCAGTTTTTTGTTACTGTTCGCCGGATAAAGCGTTAAATTCATCGCAGTGAATACGAATAAGGATCGGCATTGCCTCTGTTTCTCGGAACGAATATCGTCATTGATTTATGTGCCTTTTGAAACGACCAACCAATGGAAGGTACTTTGTTTGTATTTGATTGATATTTTTTTCGACCCTTTGCATCAAGGATTCCTTCTTACAATAACGAGGAACGCTCATGTTATGAAATAGACGAAGACATCACAAGTAACATTGTGAAGTTGTATTAGACTACTGTGTATTAGGAATCATTAGAAGTACGCAATCGTCCAATGCAGACATTAAATATAATACTAAATTCTGGCATTATGCAATATTCCACTTTAACGCGTCCATCGTAAAGTGAATCAATAGTAAAATCACATACCATATCCGTCACCTCGCTGCAACCAAATCAAACAACGAACACTAATTATTCAATATATTCGACGAAAGCATACGAACACCAACGCCATGTCAACCCATTGCGTTGCGAAACAGTGAAACATCGAATTGCACGATTTCACTCTACGAATTTAAAAAAGAGCAACACAAAAAATTCTTTAAAAACTGCAGAAATATTCGAGACGGGGGGAAAAGGTGCGGCGAATTCGACCCAGCTACCGCTATCCACCAGCTAACGACCTCTCGTTCGAGCGTTGCACTCTTTCGCGCGAAATTCTCGCGGAGCGTAGGAATTTTGGATCGGTCAGCTGCTCGCTCGCTGCGCGGTCGAGTTTTCGCCGAAAAGTGGACGGCCGCTTGAAATTCAATAGCCGTCTGTGGACGGCATAACCATTCGTTCCTGTCGAAATATCCTACAGAACGACGCGTCATACTGTCGAGAGTCGTCCGGTGAACTCCAATGACTTGCACCGGCGCGTTTTACAGGTCGAGGTAAGATTTTCTTGAACGCGGTGCGCCACGAACCGTGGTTCCCCCGTGGGACGTAGCCTCGATGTTACTACTAACTTCGCGGCGAACATTGGACTGGATATAGTTGCGATAAGTGGAATAGCTGTTGTTGCTATGAAACATCCGCTTTCGCAACGGGTACCACGAGGGCACGGGAGCAAAGCTGGAAATATCATTTTCCGTGATATTAAGGCATTCCGGATTGATTTGGGGTAATATAATTTTACGCGGCGAGCAAACCGTGGACGCCTGCGCAACTCGACGCGGATAATTTTAGTTATTCGACGACAAGAACATTTATTACGACGGCGTAAATTTTTCCTCATTTTCCATCGGATCAAAGTGGTTTTCTTTGGTATTCGAGCGCGATGGAAGGGTAATTGAAAGCTGTTGAACTTCGTGGTAAATTTTTCGCGGTAGACATTCGCTGTGAAAATTATACTTTATCGTCTAATTTTCATTTCCCTTGATATACGTTTGCGTATTGTACGTCAAACCACGTGATTAGTATTAATACTGTTATGAACAAAGTGGAAGGTAGTACATTGGGAGCATTGAATTACTGAATGCACACTAAAATTCTAAAATATATTTCGTGCGTAATAAACCCACGGAGCCAGCATTTTTTCTTAAGGAATGAAAAAGTCGAGAATGTACAATTTTGCATTGAAAATATGGGAACACTTTTCTGGCAAAAGCTAAGAAATAGTTTTGCCCTTCACTCCATACCATATTAATTTTTCATTAACCAACGAATAACGAGGAATTCAATGTTTGCAACCTCTTACGCGTTGAACAACATTCAATAGACGGGGGGAACTCTAAATATTTGTAGGCTCGTAATGCAGTCACGAGAAGGAACAGTCGATTCGCTCAGATAATCGAACTGTTTGACTGACGGTTGTATTCGAAGTGTTATAAATAAATGCTGAACCATTTACAACGGAAAACAGGAATTCCGCCTTTTCGTGTCCGGAATTATTAACCCTCTATCGACGAGGCACGAGCACATTCTCCTGTTCGTTTCCCGGCGGAAAGGATCGTCTTGCTTTCCGCTTACAGAAACGGGAAATATGTGCGCCATCGAATTCTGCATATTCGATTCGCGAAACGATTCGAGCTAACTTATTCCCGATATGGCGGGTGCTAAAAAGCGTTCTTTGGGGGTGATTGTACTGGAGGCAATATCTCGTATCGATGTAAGGCGTAAAGGAAAATATTCGGAGAAACGGTTCTGGGATCGTTGGCAATGCAAGCCAGCGATCTCGGGGAAACAGTTATTCGCACACGGATGATAAAATTGAATTTGTCATTGCTATTATTCAAACGTAGCCTTTTAACCAGTTACAATGGGAGAATATTGTTTGTGTCTCTGAAAGTTTTCGTTGATGCTAGTTGGAAAATATACTTAAGATAACGTAACATCTGAATACTATAAATTCTTACGACACCGGAATCATTGCGATCGGGGATGAAATTGATTGTTAGTGGGACAATTGAAAAAATTATTATTAACATTGGTGAAAAGTTAAATTTAATTTTTAAACTTTTTCGACAAGTAATTTATATGCTGCGAGAATATTCCATTTCGTATTTTTAAGTATTATATTGGAAAAGTTTAATGCAATATAAATTCTTTTGTAATACAGCGTGGCTTTAAAAGCGACCACAATTATTAGTAAAATTTGCAACGGGAGAGATATTCAATTACGACGAAGGAAATAACAATTTCGCTAACTTTGCTCGCCCGTTTAATACCTTCCCCTATATTCACCCCACAGATCCTTTATTGCTCGTCATTTTTCAAGCTACTTTTTAACTCGCGTTAAGGAACGCGATTTGTATTTCGAACCCAACCTTGTCTGTGTACATTGGCATCCAATTCGATCCAGTGTTGGCGATTTAAATTTCTTAATTTAACTTTCCAATCATATTAAATAGGGCAAACTTAATATTTTGAAGTGGCTAATATCCGCAGTGACTTCTCGGTTAAGGGAATACACTCGATGAAGATATCTGCAAGTATTCAATATTGTATTGTAACCCAAAAATCATAATACTGTAAGCAAATATATAGAATCACTTCGTTCGAACACTGGATGGAATGTGGAATCGGAATTAGTTATATCAATTATACTGGTTATCGCGTAACAATTGCAAATTACGTTTGACAATACTAACGAAAATTCCATTAACAAATATATCAATCTGTACCGGAACGTGTCAGTGTAACATTAGTAACCACAGAAATTAAATTACCCTGTGACAGCATGTATCGTAGCGATAAATGCCAAAAATAGTATACAATATTAGATTCTATGTATAAAACATTCAATGTAGTTACATTTAATAATACAACGAACAACCGAACGACACCTATCTCGATTCGTGAACTCGAAATCCATTCGTCGCCAATTAAAACGGCGAAGCGATAATCAAAAGCGTAAGCGAACCGTGTCGACACAGCCTTCACCGAAACGTGTCATAAAACAAAGTACACCGGCATCGTGTAAACATTCTATCGCCGATAGATCCGCTCGATAATTCTACACCCCGGAACGAAACAGCCGACGCTCGGGCTCGTGGAAGTCGTGAAAAAAAAAAAAAAATCTAATACCCCCCCAAAGTACACTTCAAACGTTCCACCGATCTGTTAATAGCGGCGCTAATGGCCGTTTTCAGATTCATAGAGGGTATATTGTACGACGAGAAGCCCCCGGCTGTTAACAATACATCAGAATTGTACATGAATATTGAGGCACGTTTGGAGGCAACAAGGCTGCGTTTCCATTGCCCACGGGGTTTTTCGCGATTTCTTCGAAACGAGAGAATACCGTTGTTAAATCACAGATGGAGGAGGGACAAGGAGGGGAAGGGGGTGACTGAGAGGGGTGGATATTTTATCGGGCTGTCCGTCGCATTCCCCCTAAAGCGATTTAGATTACCCATTCCGGATTTCCAACGGAGCCAGCATTACCGGAAGCTTTCTTGGTCTACTTGCACGCCCGACCAAAAGCAGATTACCGCTGAAAATGCTTTTTCGTTCGGCGGGCGTCAACGGTGACCAATAAAACTTGCATCTAGGTAAGCAAGCGCAACAAAACGAGGGGCTCGGCTTGAGAGAAAGGAAGAGACGCTGGGCGAAGGGGAGGAAGAAAAATCGTGCGGTCCAACGGCGACGACCAAGAGCACGAATATTAAAGCGTTGAAAGTTATTTGAATGGGCGGAATCAGATCTGGGAAGGGGATCGAAATTGCCAATTTGACTGGGACGAGTGATGGGGTTGAAAATTCGTTCATAAGTGAGTGTTATCGGCGTGTAATGATAATTGGGAGTTTGTCTTCGATCTTACGACCAATCAAGGTGTAATACAAATGTTGGTATCATTGTTTGATAACAATGGATCTTCTTTCGTGGATAACATGTTTAGGGCGGAATAGTAGTTCAACGGTCTTTATCATTTCGAAATTCTCAAGTGGAGTACAGTTTCGCTTGATTGGGCAGATTATTTAGAACAAAGTAAATGGCGATGCTAAGTGAACGTTGTGGAGGAATTAATAGTCAGTGGTCTATGAAGAATAAATTTATTGTAATTCGTGGTTGAAAAGCGTTGCAATTGTTGTTTTCTATATTTTTTATAACTTGTCCCGCGATTCGAATATTCTTCACCCTTTATTCTCTATTTATTGATAGATCCGTTAGTATGCAGGCCCCTTATCTTCCAATCTATTTACATATTCCATATTTCCATTTTTCATTCGTGCTTCTCATTCAAAATTTGTTTGACCCGATTCCAGGACACTAGTGCCAGACGATACATATCGAAACTTGTTATAACGTTAAATGGCAGCCGATAATTAACTTTGATTCATAAATTTATATGAATTTGAATTTTCAATTCATATTGAAAGGACGCGCGGTTGATTTCTGTAATGTCAAGCTAAAATTATATATTGCAACGTTTAACTGTAAGGAACCTTGTCTGAATATTTTTCGTTTACATCGTTTCCACAATCCGGCACTTAGCATTTAAATGAAGTATTTTACTCGCGCGTATATTCATTCAAGGACCGTAAGAAGCCACAATTTCTTGGAAAATTTGCGGAAAGTATCGGAATCGTAAAATAGAAATGCCAGCTTCGCCGCTCGCCGGAGAATATATAAATAAATATCGGTGACCGTAAAGGGGTTACAACTATAAAAAAAAAAAAAAAAAGTAGCAGAGGAAATACAACTTTAAATTGGATTGGATGATAAAATCGAATTATGACGTAGAAACGTAAACGTATATACCCACTCCTTGCGCGTATCTACCCGTTTCGTTTTTTACTACTTATGACAACGTCATTTATACAAAACTTTTATGTTCGTATTAATACCATTTTTTAATCAAATTGCTTCATATATATTAATAATACCATAATATTAACATGCATCGAATTCGTTATATTAATCTTGGCTGACAATTTAAACAGCCTTTCATTTATCACTTGCACCGCGATACCACCTTAAAATCTCGTCGACGCCAAGAAAGCAGTGCAGGCAACCGCGGCGTTCGGTTCACGAACGTCAACTTTCGATTACAGTTCGCACGAATCCCACGGGCGTCTTATCGACAGATCCGAAAATTCTTTCGCGCGAAACACGAACTCCAAAGGTGGGAGAAATCGAAAGGGTCAGCGTAACAAACATTCATCCGGGTCAGCTAAACTGGCAAACTCGAACGGGAAATGCCGCGGGCTTGCATCGAACGAAACTCCACCGGTTTCTGATGAGATGGGAAAATCGTTCCGGGGCCGCTCGTAAAACGGAGGCACATTACCTGCGCTATCCGTATGCTCGCTAAAGGGGTTTAGATTACCCTATTCCAGGTGTCAACGAAACTTCACCGGGGACAATTTCGTTCCTCGGTCTCTGATCGCGTTCTATCTTCACCGTTGGTGCATTAACCCCGGAGACAGAAGAAACTCGGGCCAGATTTATCATCGCGCTTTGCATTATGAAAAGATATACGTTACTCGACGTCAGCCATACATAAAAGGCTGATACATTTGTCACTCGATTTTCCGACTACGATTATGATTACGATAGACGGAATGTTCCCCTTGGGGGCGCGATTCGCGGACGCGGACACATTTTTCATGTTAGACTTGATTGCGTCGAAGATATTAAAATGGGCACAATTGTAGATATATTGTATTTTTATTATAGTTGGGGCCTATCCAGAAGTTTCGTATCTGACGCTCTCTGCATGCTTGCGTCTCGTTGCTGAATGTCGGAAACTAATTTTGTAATATTAATTAACATTCGTCCCTGATATTCTGTTAACGCTATAATAATAATTATAATAATAAACAGAATAAATTCAATGTGAATTTGTAGCAGTGTACAATGTAAAAGAGAACGTGCCAGGACATGAAACGTATTATACAGTTAATCGAAATGTACGATTAGAATATTGCTTATGAACGCTGGCAACGCGACGCATTATTCTCTCTTCTGCTTTCTTTTAACCCTCCCCTTTCTTATCCGCTGTTCAATTGAAAATTCCACCCGAGTCTCCAATATTCAGTTACATTAATAAAATGAGTTAGGTACTTCGCTTTGAATAGGTTTCCACGCAAACGCAATGAATCTTGCGTCTCGTCGCAGTTTGTTGCACGCGCGACTTGCGGAACAACCGTTCCCCCGTAAACATCCAACACGAATTTCGGAAATGTATATCATTAACGCATCCACGCGAAGGAGGCACCTCGGTCCCGCACTTAATCTCGAGAGTTCGCCTCGATACGACGGGAATTCCAGGTTCACAAAATATTTCTGAGACGTGCACGGGCATTTATCACGCGAGCACAGCTTCAAGACGATTGTGCCCGCATTCTCTGCAGGAAATTTGATGGGATGATACCGCGGCTGGCAAAGGTGCACAAAAGGAAAGCGTGGCTCACCCTGGGCGTACGTGCGCCTCATAACCAGCTGCACATTTTATTTATTGCGATTGAACCGTTTTCTCTGTCGCCCTTCCCCCGCCCCGGCCCACCCCCTGTCGCCTGTTTCACCCCCTTATATTTTCTCGCTCTTTGAGCACACTCTGCGGAATTGAAATATTAAGCGTCGAACGGTTCGACGCGGCTCGCTGGCTCGATTGAACTAACTCGAGTTACCGGTCCGATTCGTTTTATTTATACGTCTGTGCAGAACGGTGTGTTAAATATTTATACGTAATCGAGAGGATCGGCGAGATGATGGCCTTTCATTTTGATCAAACTTTTCCTCCTCGTTTCGCGATATTTCATTGGTTTGTCTTCGCGTTTTATTTCAGGCTGCAACGTCGCGCGATTTGAAAAACCGTACTTTACGTACATTCGAGTTCTTTTTGGAAGGAAACATTCTTTCCGAAACCGGACCGAACGTTGTATATCTGCGAACCGTGGTAGAAAAAAGAACTGGGGAATCGTCTATGCGGAAAATGTAAATTCGGAAGGCTTCAGTTCGTAACACTCGGTAAACATGAAACTGAACGAATTGCTGGGTCGATGAATTGAAAATCAATAGACCCTTCTCCGTCGGAAATAGGTTCAATTGTTCAATTTTTTATCTCGTTTACTGCAGTCCAATCTATCGGCACGTGGCACAGAATGGCCAGTTAAAAACGAGAAATCATTGTCAAACTTGTGAAGCGTATCCTCAATAACAGTGAATGATTGTTCATCGAGGGCGCGGCGCTCTAATTATAATGGAAATCGCTTACAACCATTCTATACTGCACGCAAACGTAATATCTGGCCAGAACGAACATTATAATCACCGTGCTGAGTTCAAATGTAAAATCTATCGTTGTGTGTGGAACGAACACGTTGATGGGAACGGGTGTAATTGAAATAGAATATTGCTGAGGGAGAAAGATTTAAATCTCTTGCTTAATTGAACTCATTTTGATCGGAAGCGATTCTCTCCACGCATTTGCTTTTGTGAATCGCGCGGAACTCTGCGCTCGTATTTTCGTACGATATCGAAGAACCGTCGATTTGTATCGATTCGATTCGATACTCGTTCCAAATGAAACTTGCTCGCGGTTGTAACATTTTGTTACATTGGAAACAAATTTCGTTTTTGCAAACAAATGGAACACAAACGTGATATTAAAGCATGTTTCTAAAATTCAAGCTTTTTGTTCACGATTATCCGATTTTTTGTTCAATAATAGTACGACATTTTTCCGCTATGATAAAACAAACGGAGGGATTCATTAATTGGCTAGAAACTAGCGACGAACAAGGACAATTAAATTTAGTTCTTTCAATCTTCCTGCTCTAATTGCTTTCGTAGACATAGATCGTTTTACTTTCGAAGATGGCGGCTTACTTTCAGATTAATCTGTTATTTGTGGAGTCGTGTACTTTTACGCGAAGTTCACGGGACAATTTCCTTCGATTGGTAACTATAGCTTTTATTGTTTGGTCGGCGAACGACCAGTAAATTGGATGTTGAAACAGTCTTGGAGATTTTGTAACGAAATTAATTGATATATAAATTGGAAAGAAATATAGCAGATGTTTGACGCTTTATACGCGGTGCTTCAAGAATAATATCAATCTATTTATTTTCACGAAACCATTGCAAATTGATTCATCGCCAATATTTAATGATCGCGAGAATGTCGACAGTGTTCACTACATGTTTAATCGGACATTCCCCATTTTGTGCAGTTACATATAATTAAATTTTGCATCAAATAACCAAATAAAGGAAGCGTGAATTTATTACAGGTTTCTTTTTCGCCTGGATTATTCAAATGTTGGAAATAATTAACAAGCTGTTTCTTAAAGCAACTGCTGGTATTCCAAGCGTCACAAATAAGATACTTCTTTAAAATTCATTGTATCGTTTAAAAATATTTCTTCGTCAATGAAACTGTACTCCTTTTACATTTCAACAACGTAACTGTGTGTTATCAATCTTAAGGACCATTCGTTTTCCCGCACGCAAATGTTATGAAAGCAAACAAACGTCGTGATAACCCATTGTGCATTTCGTTCCACGTAAAAATTGAGAAATACCACGTGAATGGCATTGATCAAGATAGCTGTAACAATTGTTGTCGAGAATAAAGAAGGCAGCGCAACGCAAAATTAACACAGGCGCATAATTTCGCCGGGAATTAAACTGAATAAATCATAACGAATTCGTTCAAGCTGTACGAAGGTGTAGAGTCGTTTGTTACAATCGTACTGCCGCATGAACAGTGCGATCGAAGCCGAAATAAAATCCATTAACGCGATTTTAAAATCTCGATGCTCCATATTTGATCATTTTTAAGTTTGTTGAAGTCTGGTAAACGATCAAGACAATTTATCACCTGTCGTGCGGTGTGTCGCGTATGAGTAAGATTTACATTTTTTTCATTCTAAATCTAGAGCGGGAGATGTTAATGACATCATATATTATTTCTGTATTACTGTTATTTCCCATTTTTATTTTGTCAAACCATCGGAGTGAAATCGTTAATTTCCAATGCGACATACGCGCACATGTTCGCGTAGAAAGTACAATTATTTGCGAAATTCTCTTTCAGTTAACACGTTCGCCTGTAATTATAAATTGAGAAATAATTACATATCCGGAAATAAATTAGACTGCACATCGAAATTTGCAGCATTAAAGTTTTAATGAAGGACAATACGTATCGCTTGACGAAGTTAAAAATTTCGTCCAATAAAAGAAAACCACTGTCCCTCCCCTCCCCGTCGCAAACTAATTTCCAATATATCTTCAGATCCCCCTCCCCCATAATTCGTCCCAAAACCTTCCCCTCATATACGGTCTCGCGATAAAGCTGCCGAAGGTGCGACCCTTCGTCCACGGTCGAAAAGATCGAACCGCCGACTCCTACGCCGATCGAAAAATAATTCTGTTTCGCGAGTACGGCGCTACACCTCCGGGCCGCGTCGTGACGCGATTACAAAGTTGCCGCGTGTCGTCGCGTGGTTTACATCGAGCATTATTAATATGCATGAACGGTACGGCGAGTCGTGTCGCGCGCAGCTACCCCGAAGATCCAGGTGGACGTGGAAGCTGTCGCGGATCCTGTTCGACGGCGTTCACTCCCACGCGTCGTCGAATGGTGTAGCAACGGGTTGCCCGTGATTTTTCCACGGCTCCGGGAACACCCTGGGCATCAAGACAGATGCGCGGAGCGGAATTTCCACGGGGCGCGTGTAATAAATAATACTGCTGGCAAGTTCATGGTGTTTCATGCATTCGAATCGAATCGTCCACGGTCATTTGTATGCGTCGCGACGCGCCCCTCGCGTTGACGATCGTACCAAGCACCGGGCTCGCTCGATCGATCGGGTGTCGATTAATTTTTGGGATTACCGCGGATTCGAGGGCGCAGTTTCGCGGGGGAAACGACGCTCCAAGACGACGGTCCTGATCGATGCACGGTTTGCGAGAAATTTGGGCACGTCCTACTTCGCGCTTCACTCGCATCGAGTGTCTTCACGGTGGTTGGAGGACCGATTTGAAATTTTGATGCGCTTCGTGTTTGGGTAAGTGTCGCTGTTGCGGACGGTGGGTGGGCGGCGTTCTTCCCTTGTGTAGGACGGTACACGCGATAACCCCGATCGGCTGTTCGACACTTCGGAACCGGTAGCGGGAAAGTTGGGGCGAGGCGAGGGGATCAAATGAGAAATTCTCTGCGCGTCTTAATTAATGAACTTCGTAATATCGTTCGTCGGTTTTAATTTTTTCATTGGGCGATAAATTTCGCTAAAAATGTCGATAAAAAAAGTTTTTAACGCAGGAATGAAAACTGCTTGCCCGGTTGGCCGGCGAAATTATTCGTTAGCAAATAGCCAACGGAACTCGACAAACTATGTTTCGATGAGACAGGTTACCGGTAACGCGTGTGCCGTAATAGTTAGAAAACTTCGAGCCGCGTACCGTAAAAGTGAAAAGGCTGCCGAACGAAAACTAACGTCCGATGCCAGCTGTTACGCGAGTAGTTTGATCGAACGTATGCACGTTACACAATATTGCGACCAGCATTGATCGCACACCCATCGCGCTGAACAATTAGAACGAAGCGATCGTTTCGAAGCTCAAACGTATTGGTCCTTTTTATTATATCGAAATGGAATATCGTTTCAATTCATTCGCAGCGTTCCGAATACTCGCGTGGATTGCATTACATTCGGTCGCGATCTGAATTAAATTGTTAAACGTACTTGCGACTAAATATGTACCTCGATGTACTTTTTTCGCGAATGCCCCGAAATATTCATTCACCGCGAGATATGGTTAACACCTAAACACTCCGAACTCGTCGCAAAGTCCATGAACGGAACAGGACTCTGGAGAAATGCATTAACGACCGCCTAGGTGGTGCAACTCTAACCGGATGGTGCACGGTCGAATTGCGCGATGCGCCGTTGAATCAGGCCAGAACGGCGTAGTCCGAACGTGGAGGCAAGCGATGCAGAGAAGCCGCCTCGCCGCGGTTCTATTAGAACACAAACTTCAGGAATTTTCGACGGAGAAAGACCTGAATAATGCACGGCGACGAATCGACGCGAATTGAAACTCGTAAAACGGATAGAAAGAAGAAGCGCGTGGAAATTGCCGGGTATTGTGAATTGCGGAAATTTCGAAATTTTCCCGTGAATTTCGTTCCGGGCAAGGAAACTGGAATTAATATACGCTGCGGCGTGCAACAAAACTCGGTTGAAACGCGATTTTAATTCGTCCGGGTGGTTCGAGACGAGACCCGTCCAAGTACATCATTGTGGGGATACGGGGCTGTTTGCATCGGTCGATATTAGTATTAAAAAATATTCGCTCGGTAATATGCAATTCGTGTGCGAATGGATTCAGTGGGGGTTTTTTATATTTAGTAAAGCTTTCTTTTTGGTTTGCGTTCGGCTTGCGCACACGTGCAGCTAGAATCTATCAAATGCGTAGCAATACTCAATTAAATACATCGTGTCCACAGTTATAATTATGGAATATTTGTTACTTTCATCTGTCACTTTACGGCAGTGATATACTTCTGTACAAATAATGTTGGTTTCTGGGCTGCTTGCAAATGTATGGAAACGAAGGGGATTCATTTCGAACTCTAAATTGACCGATTAATTAATCAAACGAATGATCGTTTATATTTATCATTACTTTGCGCAATAAGACAATTGCAAACTTACATATCGCATTGCTAACCGTTCGATACGAATGACCGATTCCATCGTTCAAACCAACCATCGAGATTAAAATGTGAATAACTCGAAATTCTCCCGTCGCTCCCAAACAAACGCGATTCCGAAATTCATCGGAGTCTTGCAAACCATTTAGAAACAACGAATCATACAGCATGCTTTATTTTTAACAATTTGCTTTCGTTATTTGAACAGTACCTTAAAAAGTCCCACCTCTATTTCGAGGCACGAAATAGCTTCCCCTTAATACGAAACATATCCGCAACACGCATCATGGAAATGTTAAAAATGAATATTCACATTATCGATAACCATAGCAACGCAAATAATTAACCAATACAACCTATCGCAGAAATATCACATTTATCTGGCACATCCATGCCACGAGAAAGGGAACATTCTACTCACGTGTTTGATGGCCGTGTATCCGGTGATCTGTTGCAGCTTGCTGCTCACCACCTTTGCCCCCGGTTTCGTCGGCTTCTCGCTCTTGTGCCATATCCCGATCACGCCCGTGATTATCAACGCCACCAGGGTAATAATGCCGATCAACAACGACAGAGTCACGATTTTGCTACGGGGCGATATTACCATCGCCATTTTTCGTCTCGTATTTCGAACTATTTCCCCACCCTTTGGGAACCGTTGTT